>QXEO01001205.1:0-1228900 GCA_007115705.1 Dactylis glomerata
GGCCCTGTCACAGAGAAAGAACACACGGCCTTCCTCAATTTCTGGCTGGAACATTTCATATTCTGTGGCCCTTCCCTTGCCCCAACCAAGAATTACTCTCCTTGGCCTATGAACTTGCCAGAGGCACTCAACTTGGCATCGGCAAACTGTTCCTTGGAGAAGTCTATCGATATCTCCAGTTGATGTCTGTCAAACTATCCTCCCACATAGCAGTCAAAACAGGAGGTCCTTGGTGGTTTATTCAACTATGGGCTCAGCTGTACTTTCAAAACCATATCCCAAACTTCCCCCTTTTGGCAAGTTGCACCTTTCCAGATGCCAAAGGGAAGCAGATCCGATGCACCAGCTACGGCCAAGCTCTGTATAGCCTGCCAGGTAGTAAACTGATCCCTCATGAAGCATCCAAGTGGTTCAGCATTTTCTTCCAAGGCCTGGACAATCCTATCTTCTTTCCTTACACGGAGGAATCGGAAAATTTTGAAAATCCAATCTCCTTCAGGCTGGACAACTTTGCCGATGACACTAGCACTCGGCAGCTATTCTCCACCGTGATCCGTCCCTGCTTCCTCCCAGTTGGCATGAGCACATCCAACAGAATAATCAAGCCTGGATACGAGTTCTACCAGCCGGTCGTAGCAGCTCGGCAATTTGGCCTTGGGCAAGTACCTCCTCATTTCTTTCTCCACCACCTCACAGAGAGCAGAGCTGACCTGCCCGATCCTCTCACCAGTCAGAGGTGTTATTCTTTCTTCGATGCTCTGACCATCCCAATTCCTAACAACCTCACTTTCGCTTCATCAACCGATGGTTTTGAGAACTGGTGGTCGATGTGGAAGACTCATGCCTTCAGGAGAGCTCTGGGACCATTGCTGGAACAGCTCGATGCTGAATATGACATCCCCGTAGAACAGGTACTGCTACTTGTAAATTTTCTTGATGCAGCTCACGACGATTCTTTTAATATCCTGCTCTGTCTCCTTGCAGCAACAAGATGGTCCAGAACCTACTAACGAGGATGGCTCCCCCTTCGAATTCCTCCCACCAGCTCCTGTGGTCCTTTTCTGCAAAAACTCGCCACCTTTGAAACAGGTCGTGATGCAGAACCAGCCGATATCACCAAAATCGGCTTCCAAGAGCCAAGCAACTTCCGGGTCAGCTGCCTCCCGAGTTCCAACTAAAACAAGAACGGCGGTGAGGAAGGTAGTGGCCAAAAAACTTTGAGGCGCCGGAGCCCTTCTCCAGAGAGCTCGCACGTACGCTGATTCATGCCTTGGTTGATCTCATTTATCTTTGTAAACATGCTTGTGCTTACCAACTCTCCCTTTCTTACAGGTCTCCATCGAAGACACCTCCAGCGAGGAAACACAATCCAATCGAGGAGATTCAAGCTCAGCAGACTCTGAGAGAACCACCACACCGAGCCAGCCAGATGTGCCACCATCGGCTTCCAGGAAAAGGCCTGTTCCTGAACCTGTTGCCCCCCAGCAGCAGTCGAGGCGGGGCAAGCTGTGAGCCCCAAGAGGGCTCGCAAGGGACTGCAAACTTCTTCTTCGAGCCAGGAGGCTTCGAAAGTAATTATCCTCCATACTCTTACCACTCCTTTTTTATGCCGATTCATTGCTATTCACATCGGCTAAGCACCTTTCATGCAGACGAATGACACTCTAGTGGGAAAGTCGGGGAAGTGCCGATGCCTTCCGCAAGCCTGGATCTAGTAATCCCTGAAGGTGTAGATGAAACGGTTGCCAATCTGGCCAAGCCCTCAGCAACAACACACGAGCCGATTGTCTCGCCGTCGGCTATCCCCCTGATCTCAGGAGAGGTATGTTCGCTTCTTTCGACTCATCCTTCCCTGTTTGACGCATACTGACGCCACTTCTGCCTGCCAGGGTTGTGATATCTCAGGCTTGCTGACGTTCGACCCTGAATCCATCGAACCAGCTCCCTCTGCCGCCAACGATGAACCACGAGCAAGCGCTGTTCTACCTCAATTCCAGCGTCTCAAAGCCTTGCTGTCCTCCCCAATCGAGAAGTTGGTCGAGGGTTCTGAAGAGGTGAAGAGTGTTCTTGACGAAATCAAGGACCAACTCCCGGTAGCATTGCAGGTGAAGCTTTGGCCAGTTGTGACTCTGTCTTTCTACGGGTCAAGGGTGAAGTTGGCTCGTGAGAGGATCAATCTACGCCACGCCCAACTCCCACTGAAGGCCGATATTGCAGCCAAATGTCAGCGGCTCAATGAGAAAAAGGCGTCTCTGGATGCCAAAACTGACACCTCTGTCAGCACCGCCGAGCTTGCATCATCCTTAAAAAAGGAATTGGAAGATCTCGAAGAGAAGGTCCGGGCGACTAAAAAGCTCATTCATGACAAGGAAGCATTCATCGCCCGCTCCCAAGACGAAGCAGAAGGCCTCAAAGCTCAACTGAAGACTGATCTGGCAGAAATACGTGCCCTGAGCAAGCAGCTAGTGACGGGCAAGGACGATGATGACGAAGCCGAGATCGCCGAGGTGGATCGTGTCCGTGCTGACGCCCTCCGTGCCTTCGAGGCATTCCTTCAGTAGCTTATTCATGTAACCTGACACCTGCTCGTAACAGTCTGAACCTCGAGAGTCGATGGCTGTGCATTGTTTTTTTTTATTTGGCCGATTTCATGTATCGGCCCCATATTTCACTGTTCATCCCACATGCTTGGGAAATATTAATCTGGATATATTTTTTTTACTGGCCGATTTCATGTATCGGCCCCCATATTTCACTGTCCATCATCCCACATGCTTGGGAAATATTTCTTGAGATGCTGACCGTTAACAGCCACTGGGAATTTCACACCGTCCAGCTCCTCAAGCATGTACGCGTTGCCCCTTAAAACTTGGTCGACCCTGTATGGCCCGTGCCAATTGGAGACCATTTACCGTATGCTGCATCCTTAGTTCCCAATGGCAATACAGCTTCCCATACCAGATCACCAACGTGGAACTCCTTTGGTCTCACCTTCTTATTATATGCACGAGCTACCTTGGCTTTGTTCTCTTAATTTTCTCAAGCGACCACAGCCTAAGTTCAGTTAAATCCTCAACACTGTCACTCATCAGGGCTGCATATTCTTCAGTTGTAGAGATCGTTCTGAAAGTGACACGTCTCGATCCAGCCGTAATCTCCCATGGCAATACGGCTTCTTGTCATAGACTAGATGGTATGGCGAGGTTTTATCGCTCCATGACATGACATGCGATAAGCCCACAAAGCTTCTGACAAACCTCGTGCCAACGCTAGGGTGCTCGTCGATTTTTCTCTTGATCAGCTTGATAAGGCTCTGATTGGACGCTTCAGCTTGCCCATTTGCTTGAGCATAGTATGGAGATGATCGGATCAGCTTAATTCCCGTGTCCTCGCAGAACTCTCTAAACTCGTGAGAAATGAAGACCGAACCTCCATCGGTCGTGATAGTTTGGGGAATCCCGAATCTATGAAGGACATGTTCTTTCACGAAATTGATAACATCCTTCGAGTTTACTGACTTCATAGGGACGGCTTCCACCCATTTAGTGAAATAATCCGTAATGGCCAAAATCCACATGTGGCCTTTGCTTGATGGAGGATTGATCTTGCCAATGATATCCATGCCCCAACCTCGGATGGCCAAGGCTTGATGATGGGGTTCATCGCTGATGCAGGTACCATCTGAATCTTCCCGAATTTCTGACATGCTTGACACCCTTATAGTACTTAAAACAGTCCTCAAGCATGGTGGGCCAATAAAACCCTGATCGCCTGATCAACCATTTCATCTTGTGAGCCGATTGGTGAGTTCCACAGGCGCCTTCGTGTACCTCGTGTAGAAGCCGATTTGCCTCGTTGGCCCCAGACATTTGAGCAGTAACCCTTCCAAAGTCCTGTAGAACATGTCATCCCCAATAAGCACATACTTCATGGCCTTGTACCTTATCCGTTTAGGTGCCCCCCGAGCCGAATCTTTCAAGTAATTGAAGATATCGGCTCTCCAGTCGTCCGCCTCCAGGAACTGTACCTGAACATCAGTTCCATCTGCTATGTCCTTGTAGCCTGAAGCCATCTGTGCAAGATCATTCGCCTCGGTATTCTGCGACCGCGGGATCCAGTTAAAGTTTAGATACCTGAACTGTGCCATCAGCTCACGGCATTGCAACCATAATGGGAAGAGTGACTCGCTCTCACACTTGTATTCGTCCGTGAGTTGGGAAATCACCAATTTGGAGTCTCCAAAAAGTTCCACTGCTTCTGCTCCGGCTTCAATGAGCAACTCCATTCCCTTGCGTATTGCCTCATACTCAGCGACATTGTTTGGTGCAAGGGGTAGATAGCCTGATGGAGAAGGAATATGTTGCCCCCCGGGGCGACACGAGTAGAATGCCGATGCCGCAACCATCATCACAAGCCGATCCATCGAAAAACATAGCCCATGCACGTACAGACAGTGCTGCTATATCAGTGTTGATTCGTTCAGCAATAAGATCGGCCAACGCCTGTCCATTAACCGCTTTGGCGGGTTGATACCGGATATCAAATTCCGATAATGCAAACATCATTTGCCGAGTCGGCCTTTCAACACAGGAGCCGACAGCATATGTTTTATGACATCTGATTTGCATATGATGATAATCTCTGCTGACAGCAAGATGTGTCGCAGCTTGGTGCAGGTGAAAAATAGGCAGAGGCATAACTTCTCGATCTCAGGATACCTTGTCTCTGCATCCAGCATCCTTCTGCTGATGTAAAACACAACTCGCTCCAGACCATCATAAACTTGCACCACCACCGAGGCGATGGACGTGTCAGCCACCGACAAGTAAATGTAGAACGGCCTATCCTGCTGCGGTGGAACCAACACTGGCGGCTTCGTTAGATATTCTTTGATCTCGTCGAAGGCTCGTTGTTGTTCTGTCCCCCAGCGGAACTCCTCATCAGATTTAATTTTCACCAGTCCCATGAACGGCTCTATTCTTCCTGACAGATTGGAGATGAACCTTCTGACGAAGTTGATTTTGCCGATGAGACACTGCGTTCTTTCTTCGTGGTAGGTGGCTTCATTGTTCGCACTGCCTCCTGACCTTTTCAGGCCGATCTCAATTCCGCGTTCATGGACCAAGAAACCCAAGAACTGACCGGCCGTCACACCCGAAGGCACACTTCTTTGGATTCATCCGTAGCCCGAATTTTCTGGTTCGGTCCAGGACGCGTCGCAGATCGTCCAAGTGTCCTTGTACTGAAGCAGACTTGACTACCACGTCATCGATATAAATCTCCACCAGCTTCCGATCAGATCATGGAAAATGTAATTCATGGCTCTTTGGTATGTGGCGCCGGCATTCTTCAGTCCAAATGTCATGACTACATATTCAAACAACCCCACCGAACCTGGGACTCTGAATGCAGTCTTGTGTATATCTTCTGGAGCCATAAAAATTTGATTGAACCGGCATTGCCATCCATAAAGCTCAAGACCTTATGACCAGCAGCTGCGTTGATCAATGTCTCTGCTACCCGGCATCGATACTCATCCTTTGGAGTGGCTCTATTGAGATCCCGAAAATCTATGGCAACACGCCATCGGCCATCCTTTTTCTCTACAGGTACGATACTAGAAATCCACTCAGCATACCTGCATGGCCTGATGAACCCAGCTTTCAACATTTTCTCGATCTCTTTCTTGACTTCCTCTAAAATTTCGGCCTTCATCTGTCGTGCTCGCTGCTGGAATGGCCGAAACCCTTTTTTAAGCGGGAGCCGATGCTCAATGATGCTCCTGTCTAACCGGGCATCTCCGTATAGTCCCAGGCAAAGCAATCTGGATATTCTTTCAACAAAGCTATCATCGGACCCGCAGATTCGGATCTAACTTTTTGCTGATAAATGTCGGTCGTGGCTTATCCCAGGACGATGTCAATCTCCTCTAGCTCATCAGCGGATGTAAACCCATACCCCAGCTTTCCGTCACCTGCTAAATCGATGCTGAACACAGGCCAAAAGTTTGGTGAGGATAACAAAGATAATTTGGGCCGATTGCCGGAATCGGCCCCCTTTTTGATTGCATTACTCAAGGAAGGTTTACAACTTATTTGTGCTCTACAATGGTTAGGGAATCTCCCTACTACGACTACATGACATGCTTGTCGTAAGATCACTGCTTTTTATTTTTTGTGGCCGATCGCAGGGATCGGCCTTACCACGCACAATCGTGGGCTTTGCTACTCTGTCAGGCCAGTGGATAAGACCAGCCTCACCCCGTTTTTTGTAGCTTCAATGCGCTCACAGCCGTCTAGACTGACTCCAGAGATCGGCTCTTGGTCTTCTGCGTCCCAAATGTTCATGCCAGCTATTGAGATCTCGATCGAATCATCTGCATGAATGACCTCCACTTCATCTCCATCCCACTGTATCAGGCATTGGTGCATGTGGATGGAATGCAGCAGTTAGCGTGAATCCAATCCCTTCCCAGCAAGACAGCGTAGGTGCTTTTGCTGTCAACAATGAAGAACGACGTAGGGATGGTTTTCTACCCACGGTCAGATCCACGTTCAGAACGCCTGCGTTTCTGAAGCTTGGGCGTTGAAGTCGCTTAGCGTGACGTTGGTTTTGATCAGATCTGCAGTGGAGCTTCCCAAACGCCGCAGCATGGCGTATGGCATTATATTGACTGCCGCTCCGGTGTCAACCAACATCTTGCGGACAGGCTGCCCATTGATATAACTCTCAGGTACAGGGCTTTCAGATGTTGGTAGCCCTTCTCCCGTGGCTTTTCAAAGATAACGGCGTGGGCGCAGTCAAACTGTGCCACTGGTAGTTCTTCGGTTCTTGGAGCGCAAAACTCTGACGGAAGTATGAACACCATGTTTGTGCCAGCCGATGTCTTCGCATCGGCTTTTACTGGTTTGGGGCGCCACTCTTTCTTTTTTGGACGGGCCTCCGTCTCCAAGGTTTGCTGAATTTTCACGGCCAGATCAGGCCGGGCTTTCCTTAAAGTGTGGAGGTACTGCGCTTCGGCTTCCTCCAAGCTACGTAGCCGCTGAACTCTACGCTTTTGGGTGTGTCTGAGTCCATCGGGACACCACCTTGGCCGGTGATATCTATCTTCTTCTTCATCCTCTGACTCCTCGAGATCTTTTGCTCGAGATGACTCCTCTTGTCTGTTCTGAGGCCGGAGAGGCCCTAGACGCTTGAACACTGAAACTGGACCTGTGTCATCCTTCTGCTGTCCACATTCCGGGCAGTTGTCGACTGTAGGCAATCGGCTCATTCCCGCATCCCAACAGTACTTGAAGAAAGGACAATCCCAATGTTTATCCACGCCTTCCTTTTCCTTTGACCTTCCCCTAGCGCGGTGCTCATATCCTTCATCATCTCTATCATGCCGACGGTATCTCCCATCGTATGCGTCGGTCCGACGATCTCTTTCATCATCTCTGTCGTACTGCCGACGTCGGTCATACTGACGCTCATACTTGTTAAGGAGATGCGTGGAGTGTGGCTTCTGATATCGCACGCTTCTCACTTGTTCCTCGGTTATATACCGCCTATCATCATAACGGGGCCGGTCGCGTGGACCGGCCTCTTCCTTTTCTTTGCCCCGGGAGTGGCCGCTTTCCTCCTTATACTTGCCATGGTGGTACACAGGCCCTGCCATGTTAATATCGAACGAGAAATCTAGCTGACGCCTCGTGGAGTGGCTGTGCTCTACCATGTTGATGCCAGGAAACGGGTTTGTGTCCACTTTCATGGCGAACTGCCCAAGGATCAGACGGCCCTGTTCTATCGCCGTTTGGATCTGCCGACGTAGCTCTTTGCAATCATTGGTGGTGTGGGTGAACGAGTGATGCCACTTGCAGTATGATCTCCCGTTCATCTCTTGCGCCGTAGGGATTTTATGGCCTTCGGGTAACTTCAGCTGCTTTTCCTTCAGCAGTAAATCGAATATCTGCTCAGCTTTGCTTACATCGAAGTCGAACCCTTTTGCAGGCCCTTGCTGTTTCACCCATTTGCAGGACACAGGATCTGCTCCCCGAGCCCATTCAGCCACGGCTATCTCCTGGTCTTCTACAAGATCCTCTTCTTCTGTATCGACCAGGCCTATCGGACGTTTGAACTTGTCTTGGTACAACTCAGGGTGGCGCTGCTCATACATTGTCAGTTTCTGGACCATGTGCGCCAGTGAATTGTATTCTACTTGGAAAGCCAGATCCTTGATCGGTGCTGAGAGACCCAACACGGCCAGCTCGACTGCTTCTTTCTCAGTTAAACGAGCCGAATAACATCGGTTCTTGACAGTCCTGAAACGCTGAATATACTCGGCTACCGTTTCTCCCCGCTTCTGCCGCACCTGCGCCAGATCGGCAATGCCAGCCTCGGTAGCTTCTGAATGATACTGAATATGGAACTGTTCTTCCAGCTGCTTCCAGGTCCGGATCGAATCTGGTGGCAACGAGGTGTACCACCCAAAAGCTGGTCCTGTCAGAGATTGCGCAAAGAACCTTACGCGTAACTGATCCGATGCTGAAATCATGCCTAACTGTGCCAAATATCGGCTCACGTGCTCGATCGAGCTAGACCCTTCTGAACCATTAAATTTTGAGAACTCAGGGAGCCGATACTTGGGTGGAAGCGGAATCAGATCATACTCGTTGGGGTACGGCTTGGAATAGCCGATTGTTCTCCTCTTCGGCACGAAGCCGAACTGGTCTCTCAAGATGGTACTGATTTGCTCCACCGTTTGAGCTGCAGGGGCTAAATTCTCATGACTCGTTCCGGTGGCATACTTAGCTAGCCACGCCTGTTTATCAGCGTCCATCCCGGACATCCCTGCTCCCGAAATCCCTACTCCAGAAACACCTGCCCCAGAAATCCCTGCGGTTGCAATCTGGTTCGTGCGCGTCAGGCTGTTGCAGTCCGGCACGTATGTGCACACATATCCATGTGGGATTTCTTTAGGTGGTTCAAACAGGAATTGGTAATCGCCAGGATCACCTCCAATCTTGTAGACGACGTACGCCGGTGACCCCGGTGGCTCCGGAGCTGCAAGCGTGAATGGTAGCTGTGGCCTGGTCTGGAGCGGTCTTTCTCCCTGGTGAGTCCCTAGGGTAGGCCCCGACGGAGAGTACTGATGTTTCATGATCTCCTGAACCACGCGAACCGCGACGCGCTCGAAAGCGTTCACCAGGCTCTCAGAATGGCGGTGAAGAGAATGAGCCACCATGTAATTGACTTCCTGTCGCAGAGCTCTGGTGCGATCCTCTGAAGGAACAGACAGATCCACCTCATCGAGAGCGCCTTCGGGTGAGAACCCTTTCCACCTGATGCCATGCTTACGGGTCCTCTCAAAAGAGCCGATGAGATCGGCTTCGAAGAGAGCTTTGATATCATCATACCTCTTCTTGTGCTCATCAGGCAGATCGTCGTACGTGATTGGTCTGTCCCCCATCGCAGCGTCAGATGTTGATGCAGATGTTGTTGAGTGTCCCACCGGGCGTGCCAGAATGTGTTGCCTGTCAAAACCCACCGGCGAGCAGCGACGAGCAACACGAAGAGCCGGGAGGCTCCCAGAACTGCTGGTGGGCCCTGGTCCCTCGGGCAACGGCCCGCAAAACTCCGGCACACGTCCTGGCTGATGCAAGGGCGTGCCACCTGACCTATACCTGATCAGGAAGGTGATGGATTGCTTCGATTAGTTTCCTGCATGGCAGACACGTAAACATTAAATACGAGCCTCGATCGGCTCTCAGGTTTCCCTGTGAATCGGCTCATGTAGCCGATTGTCCCATGGATCTGCATTGGATCTACGATAACATGGGGTTTTGCTTTATCAATACAAGTCAAATCGATCTACGACAGTTTAACGCTTTCACCACATAATTGGAACATCCCACACGTAATTGAGCCTGGTAGATACGAAAGATAACAGAAAACTAACCCTAGAGGAGGCCAAAAAACCAACGTAGAGTCAATTCCCGGAACAACTCCTCTCGAATTGGCAAACCATATCCTTACGTACTACTGGATCGTTCAACCCGTTTGTGAGGCCTAACCATGCGGATATCAAACTAATCCTTGGAGAACAAGGAACAACTATGACAGATTGAATCGACTGAATAAAGATCAAGCAAGATGCTGCCCTTACACCCAAAATAGGTGCAAAGGCAGCGAGATCTCTAGGGGCAGCATGACTAAGCAAACATAACCAAAAGCACCGATGCTAGCCCAAACAGATCTATGATAACAGTATTACTCGCCATCAACAAGGCTTCAGTACGAGCAACACCAAATAACACATAAGCAGATGCTGCCTAGATCGCGAGATGCGATCTAGGCAGCACGACGCTTACCTGAAAGAAACCCTCGAAACAAGGGGTGGCGATGCGCCGAGATTGTGTTTGTTGTGAACGTGATCGTCCTCCTTTCTCAATAACCCTAGGTACACTTTATAGTCCGGAGACTTTCTATCTTTGGAATAAACCTAACAACTCTATCTCTTGTTTAAACCGAAACGTAATCTATCATAATATACAGATACACGGGCAATTAGCCCAAATCCACGCGCAAGGCCGATCCAGCCTCCAAGCCCATCTTGATTACGGCCCATCTCCTCATTTGGCCAAAATGTGGCGATAACACACACATAGGGGCGCGGCCAGGGCCTGGGCCGCGCCGCCCTGGTGTGTTGGCAGCCCCTGGCCCCCCTCCGGCTCTCGTTTGGTCCTCATCCTTCGTCCGGGAAAAATAAGACTTCTGGAACTTGTTTCGTCCAATTCTGAGAATATTTCCTGTGTAGCTTTTCTGAAACACAAAAACAGCAGAAAACAGGGAACTGGCACTGTGGCATCTTGTCAATAGGTTAGTTCCGGAAATCACATAAAAACGCCACGAAGTGTAACGAAACACAAGGCAAATGGTGTAAAAACAAGCATGGAGCATCAAAAATTATAGATACGTTTGAGACGTATCAAATAGCAAAACATAAATGCATAGGACACCTTCAAGTTTAAAAGGGCGACTAGATACAAATAATTTAAGAACAAGTGAAACCATAATCATAAATCAATCAATGATAAACTTTGGGACTATGCACATTAAACTCAGAATGGCAACTATGCTCTCTTAGATGGTGCATAAAGGTAGAAGGTGGAGACTCAACATAAAAGTAAAGAAAGGCCCTTCGCAGAGGGAAGCAGTGATTAAACATGTGCTAGAGCTTATCATTTGTAAAACAAAGAGATAAAAACTGGGTTTTGAGAGGTGGTTGTCTTTGTCAACGACTAGCAATGGGGTTCTTAATATCTTCCATACAAAAAGTAAGCAAGTTTTTGAGAGAGGGATTGGCACTTTTGTGCTCTTTTATAAAGCTTGGCACTCCTCCCCACCTTTTTTCCTTTCACAAACCATGGCTAACCGATTCCATCGGGTGCCCACCAACATTCACATACCATGGAGGAGTGTCTTTTTTTTTCTTTCTTTTTTCTTCTTTTTCTCTTTGGAATTTAGCAATATGGAAGATAGCAAATCCGACCACTACGTCCCCATGAGCTGAAAACAGTGTCACAAAACGAGAAGTGTTTTGAAGGTTTTTTAGAAGGTAGCACATGAGAATTTACTTGGAATGGCTTGCAAATACCATGCATAGGAATTTATAGTGGACACGTTGGAATAACTTGGTTTTTGGGAGTTGGATGCACGAGTAGAGCTCATACTCAGTACAAAATGAGGGCTAGCAAAAGACTGGGAGCGACCAACTAAGAGAGCAATAACGGTCATAATCATGCATAGCGACAAAACATCATTAAGAGAAGCATAAAATGGCATCACAAGTCAAAAACCAAATGATCATAGAGGCTAATGTCGACTTTGTAAGAGTCAAACATGTTGTAAGCATGCGCCAAGTCAACCCAAATAAAGCATCAAAGGAGAAAACCAAATAAATGCTTCCACATAATAAAAACAACGCATGATTTTTTTCAAAGACTCATTAAGTAATCTCAGTCATTTGAGACAAGTCATGCTACAGAAAAAATCACTAAGAATACTATCAAAACGACATCAAGCATGGCATGCAAAAGTCTAAGCCACAGTCTAAACAAGCTCCTTTTTGTACCACTTTTTGTATGAAACTTTTTCTCTTTTCCAACACCATTCAAATCTTTTTGAAACAACTCTTTTGATGAATACCAACATAGACCAGAGGTCCAAATACACCTTGATGTAAAGATATAACAAGATCTGAACAAAAATCAAGGTGAAAAACGAAAGCTAAACATAGTTCTAGAAAAAGAGAACACTCGTTGAATAATAAGAGTGAAAACTAGAGTGTTCTTGGCAAATGAAAAGCGAGTACATCTCCTCCAAAAGAAATTTGTTGGGGTCCAACCATTTATTGCAGCAAACAAAACAAAAGAAAACTGAAAGCTAAAGTAAAGACGCTCCAAGAAAAACGCATAGTGCATGAAGCAATAAAAATATAGTGTTTTGAAAGGTGACCTGATTTTTGCCGATGAAGAAGGGGTGCCTCGGGGGCATCCCCAAGCTTTGACGCTTGTACCTCTTGGATATTTCTTGGGGTGCGTGGGCATCCCCAAGCTTGAGCTTTTGTTCATTCTTCAACTCATCTCATCATTCTCCAATCCCTACACTTGAAAACTTCCTTCATACAAAACTCAACACAATTCTATTAGCAACATTAGTGTAAGCATAATAATGAATCAACCCCTTTTTGCTTCAGGTTTTAACTCAAAACCACCACATATAAAGCATATACTACTGTAGAAACTTCCCCAAAAGTTCCGTGATCAAAAGAACTCAAAAAGAAAGTGATCGAGAGGCAAACACAAATAGTGGCAGAAATCTGTCAAAATAGAACAGCTGAAAAAGGTCGATTTTTTAGAGGGTTTTTTGTTGCTCAAATAAAAAAGTGTTAAACTAATGAAAGTTTGGATATATTCTGGGGCATACGCACAAGAAATCGCAGGTCCAAAAGATATTCTGAGAATTTTCACGAATTTTTACGGTGCAGCACCGAAATCTATTTCAGGACAGCAACATCCCCAAATCTTACCTCACTCAAATTAGAGGCTTCTCTTGGCACAACAATGAAATAAAAATGATAAGGAGAGGTTATTACAGTAGTAATAACTTCCAAGACTCAAATAAAAGAAAAGGAACTAAAAGTAAAATATTGGGTTATCTCCCAAGAGTGCTTTTCTTTAACGCCATTCAGCTAGGCACAAAATAGAGAACCAAACAAAGAAGCAAAACAAAAGGAAATATTTTTGTTGTTTTCAATTTATAAGTGAAAGTAAAGAAGCAATAAAAACAAAATAAAGAGCCTGATAAAATTAAAGAAGATAAAACCAAGACATATAAAAATAATTATAATACAAGTTAACACAATACATATCATGTGGATGCATAATATAGAGTATGAAAGAGACAACCTCATGTTAGTTGATGAATAGGGGGATGACTCGAGCATCCCCAAGCTTAGATGATTGTATCTTCTTGGACATATTCTTGGGATGCACCTAAACATCCCCAAGCTTGAGCTCTTGTGTCTTCTTGTTCATCTCATATCACCATATTGATTAGAACTTATAAGCTACATCCACATAAAACTTCACAAAACTCATTAGTAGGGTTAGTACTCATTAAGTAAAATCCACTCATGTTCAAGCATTGACAAGTTTCATAATCTAAACTCAACATTAGCCACTATATATACTAAGGTATTCATGATTTCCGTCGTCCGTCGAAAAACTAATGAAACTAATAACACCAAGTACAATATTGAATAAACTAAGAAATCTGTCAAAACTGAACAGTCTGTAAAGATGACACTCAACGAGATAGTTAGGTAGCTTAAATCGAAAAACTCCAAACTAAAGAAAGTCAGATCATAATCTCAGGTTTATGCACAAAAAAATGTCAGATCAAAACACTACTCTGAGATTTTTCACGATTTTTTATAGTGAAGCACAGAAATCTGTCTAAATAGAACAGTCGGTGAAAATCAATTTTTTTTAGACAGCTACGTAACTCAAATCAGAAAAAGTTATTCTAATGAAAGAAAGATAATAAGCATTACTTTGCACTCAAGAAATTTCAGATCAATATTATGTTCTGGTGATTTTAAACATTTTATACGGTGAAGCACATAAAATCTATTTTTGGACAGCAAAGCAAAACTATCAACTTCCAAGTAACTAGGAACTACAATTATCACTTTACTTTTATGCTACAGAGGAATATGTACAATATATACAATATACACAATATGTATAAGTTTTTAACTGAAAAGCTTCCATGGAAAGATTTGTTTTGGTTTCATAGGCATGAACACAAGTGTTCAAGGTCGACCCCCACTTAACCATTACTCATCTTTCCAATCGCTTTCCTTTTTGAAAAAGTTTATAGGTAGCAAGTATAACTAATTTTTTTTGTAATTTGCATTCCCTATTCATATAAGATAGAGAACAACTTAAAACTAAAAGTAAAAACTATTTAGAGATCAAGCAAACAAGTGCACACAAGAATATTCACCCACACGCTATTGCTCCCCGGCAACGGCGCCAGAAAAGGTCTTGATATCCCACAAGTATAGGGGATCGTGTGTAGCCTTTTCGATAAGTAAGAGTGTCGAACCCAACGAGGAGCTAACGGTAGGATAAATGTTCTCTCAAGTTCTATCAACCACTAATACAACTCTACACACACTAAACGTTTGCATTATCTAGGAAATAAAACTAGAGCAACAATACGGGTATGAGAGATAGCTTTGTAAGATACAATACGGGTATGAGAGATAGCTTTGTAAGATAATAAATACAAGAAAGTAATTGTTAGTGCTGTAGCAATAAAATATACTAAGTAACCATAAACTAACAGTACCATGAGTGTGGAAAAGTGGTGGTAATAGTGGTGGCTTTGTCTAAGTTCAACTAGTGAATAAATCGGGTTCATTGTCTTCGATGCAGTTTTCTATGTTGGAGAGGCTAAATATACAAGTATTTCACTACTTGGAAATACAAGTACTATATGATTGGATTGTTAGCAAGCATCCGCAAATACTAACAATGCATTAAGGTTTCCCCAACCATAGCCTTAAGTTAATGCTCCTCTTACTCCCATACGTGCAACGTTCCGGTTTGCGTCCTCAGGTTTCTGTCACTATGGCAGAACTACCCCCTTCCTTTTGCACATACTACTAACCCTAAGATGTTTAATCCATGCGCGCATAAATATAATGGACACCAAAGGACAGTACCATATCAACATACAACTCTAATGAACCAAAGACATTCAACAAATCAATCTAAGAACAAATAAACTATGCAAACATGACATAGATCATAGGATAAATATTATAGCATTAAACACCATGTTTACATAGGACGATACAGAGGTGTGTGGGAGGATGAACCACTGCATAATAGGAGGAGTTGGTGATGGAGATAGCGGTGAAGATGACGGAGATGAGCAGTGAGGGGCACGGGCAGCGGCGCGGCGCCGGCGGCGGCACGGGGGACTCCCCCGCCGGCGGCATCATGGGGGAGCGCCGCCCCTTAGCCCCCTTCCTTCATGGCTTCATGGGATCCCTCCCCCATGGAGATGGGATCCATGGGGGAGTCAAAAACGTGGCTCTGGTGGCTGCAAATTCGTGGGTGGAGGTGTCTCCCATGAGCTAAGGTTCCTCCCTTTATGTAGTCTCTCGGATTCCCATCTCCCCATCTTGGGCCGCAATGGAGCGGGCTTATCTTGGTCATTCGGACTCGGAATCAGGTGAATTTTATGTCCAGAACGTTCACCGTGAAATTACCTACAACTTTGTAATTGAAGAGTTTTCTGTTTGATGACGTCTTCGACCCGTAACGTCACCATCTTCGAAAAAGGTTCTGGCACAGATTTCTGGAAAGTCCCAATTTGACTCCAACAAGGTTTCCACTTGTATTCTTAGTAATTCCTACACATCAAAGTGTAAAACAAGAACATTGTGCACTTTTGCAACTATTAGTAGGTTAGTCCAAATAAATCATAAAAGTGCCACAAAGTATAGACAAAATATATAGCAATTGGTGTAAAACAAGCATGGAGCATCAAAAATTATAGATACGTTTGCAACGTATCAAGCCATATCTTGAATTCTTCTCTTGTAGCCAAACTCTCAAGATCTTGAAACTCCTTGGCTTAACACATAAGCTAGAGCATGGATTATATGAGTTCTACACAAGAACTACATCTTTATTTCTTCTTCTTGATCATAATGAATTCATCTCTTCTATTCAATGATCTTGATGCTAATACTTAAGATAAATGTTTATCTTCATGGCATCCAAGCCTTGAATCCAACACATGGACTTCAAGCAATTCCTATGAACAATTCCTTCACAAAAATCTCAATGAAAACATTACTACATAGGGATTGTCATCAATTACCAAAAACACACTTAGGGGCAATTTACCCTTACAATCTCCCCCATTTTGGTAATTGATGACAATCTCAATAAGAGGGTTTATATAATGAATGATAGAAACTAATATGCAACTTATCCGAGAATAAATTGCATACAAGAGGTTGTATTTGATATGGTCAAGTAATACGAGGCTACTACCGCATATCAAAATCAATTGTACTCACATAAACTACAACAAATATGGTTGATGTGAGTGCAACCAAAATATATAGAGCAAACTCCCCCACAATATGTGCACGTGTGATTAACTTGAATTTCATTGCATACATTATCGAGATAAACCTTTGATGGAGTTTACACCATATATTCAACCATGCAAAACATCTAACAAAGAAGAGATGCATGAAAGGCAAACACTTAAGCACAACCAAACTTAAGTATAAAAACCATTTCCCTTAAACCCTCTAAACTTCTCCCCCATTGGCAATAATTGCCAAAATGGATGAAGGAATTTAGAAGGCCATTATAGTATGAGTTCCTCCCCAAGATGTGCATTTCTCATAAAAATGAGTGAAATCATATGCACTTATCAAATTAACAATATTTGGAGAAAGTCAAACCATATTGAGGATCAAAGATTGCAAAAAGATGACATGGTGATGGAAACTCCAACGAATGAAGCAAGCAAGCAATCAAGAGATCCAAAGAACCAAATGGACACAAGAAGATGTGATGATAAGAGCTACTAGGTGCTTTAAATGAAATAAGGAAGCTCCCCAAGGTTTATGCATAAATTTGAATTTTTATTGCATTTGAATACAATATGCACAAACATGGAATCCTCACTCCCTCTATATCATTTAAAAAACAACCATGAGCATGAGAGAATACAAAAGAATCAATATGCTTATCAAAGTGAACTTTAGTCCAAAAACATTCACGAGATATGAGTGCGAGAAGAAGCAATAAAGAATAAACAAGCACTCATAAATCAAGTTCTTACCAACACCATCAAGAACAAAATGGATAATAAAGATGGTCGGCAAAGAACGAGGATATCAAGGGGAGAAATTAACACTCTTATGCATATACATTTCTAAGTGAACAAAAATCATGATGAACAATCCACAAAGGAACATGTATACACAAGAGGTTAGTTGAAATTAAGGAAGACATGATATCCAAGAGAGAGTCATAGAATATACCAAATAACTTTGCTAGGAAGCATATATAGCTCAAGGCTCCATTTTCCATTATGGTATATTAATAAACTCCCCACGAAAAATCATCAAAGCCATCACAACTAGAAATAAGGGATCAAAAGATAGTCGGGATGCTTTGAAAGGCAACAAGCATAATAGAGAAGGGAACAACTTGCAACATTATCTATATTGCGCATGAGAGAGCATTGAGGAATTAATATGCAATAAATTGCTAAAGGGCACATTGGGATTGGTGAATCATAAACATGATTTTATATACTCCCCATCATATGCAATAATCTCAACATGCTCACATATACAATAAAGAGATTTCTTTATAAGACCTTTGCAAGAACCACAACATTTGCAAATAAATATTATCATGCCAAGAGCCAACCTATAAGAGTTGGGATGCTAAAAAAGTATGCATGAATATTATACTTGTTACCGAGATACCAATGGTGTGATGTAGTAGATAAGAGTTCGCCGGTCATCCTAGCTTGGCTCCAATAATCATATGGTGACAACACCTTCCTTATAAACGAGACAAGCATCCATTGCATCTCTAATATACCTAAGACATCATTCAAGTACATCTTGGTCCCCAAACTTATTGGGTCCAAAGTGGTTAGACTAACCACAATACATATGATAGACTCCATATAAATATGTGCATAGTTAGAGATGAAATTTGAATTTCATGCACATCTTAGCCATTTAGGATTTCATGGAGTATAACATATATATTGGATCAAAGAAAGCAACTAAGATACAAAATTAAGCATAAAGAGAATATGCATACACCTAGCTTTCAAGAACCAAAGAAGATACAATTTAGACAAAAGCACCAAGAGTACAAGGAGGTAAAAAAGGTGTGGAAAACACATTATTTGTCCAAATGATATCAAGGGAACAAAACAACAAATGATTTATTCATAAAATTCAACAAATGAACCTAACAACTTATTGAGCATGAAAGGATAAATAAATAAATAAATAAAAGCATGTTCAAAGATTTATCCCATTCGAGCAAATAAATCATAGAAGAAGGAATGAGATAACTAACTCCCAAAAGAGCAAGGTTCCAACAAATAAACCAAACCCTCTACACTTTTCACAGTGGCACAAGTACTGAAAAGAAAAGCTTTGTCTTATAACAACACACACTTGATGGGGATCAAGAGATGAGATGAAGTCAAGCAAAAAGATCCTCAAGAAGGCAAATAAGACAACGGGAGTCAAAATAATTTCTTGGAAAGAAATAAGGGCAATAAGAGGCAAATTCCAAGGTGAAGATGATCTAGAAGAATTACCACATATATATATATGAATACCAATTGTCAGAGACAAGAAGTTCATATTGGAATTATTTTCCGGTGGTGTATTGCAAAGATATTCAAGATCAACTTCACAATAAAAGGCATATGGTTAAATATTCAATTTGAGCACCATGCACGAAAAAGGATTCTTGGTAGCTCCAATAATAGACAAACAATCATGCAAAGCAATGATTAGAGTATCTTGAAGCAAACGGTTTCCTACTTATGATATAGAGAAATATATATGAGTAAAACCGCACCAAGAATTCTTACTCAAACCAAGACCAAAGAAATGAGCAAAAAAATCTTTTAAGAAAGAATGGAGCTTGTTTGAGCAAACATGCCACCTAGGAACAAGATAATTAACAATATCGACTCTAAGTGGCAAAACCTCAAATGTTCACATTTCCTAGGCTTATGATATGCACAAGGCATATTACTCCCTGCTACTTGTTGATGGCGCCAGGAAATTACTGATGGTGCCAAGTTGACGTGGGAGCAGACTGTCCTTGTGCGTGGTGGATAACCAGCCCGTTGGGAACCCCAAGAGGAAGGTATGATGAGTGTAGTGGCTAGTCTTCCCTCAGTTAAGAAACCAAGGTTTAATGTCGGTCAGGAGAGGAGAGACAATGACGACTGAAGGTGATGCGGACTGGCTTAGTAACACTCCAACAAGGGCGCCGTTTAACGATACTTGTTGACTCGTTTTCGGCCAGTGGCAACGCGGAACCTGCACACAACACAACCAAGTACTTTGTTCCCAACTTGCGATGAGGTTGTCAATCTCACCGGTTTGCTTGAAACAAAGATTATAAGCGTATCGAGTGGAAAACAATATAGTATGTGAATAAAGTAAACAGTACGAGTAAAGTAAACAGTGCGAGTAAAGTAAACAGGTGATAGCAATATGATGGAAATAGGACCGGGGTCCACAGTTCACTAGTGGTGTCTCTCCATAAGATAAATAACACATGCTGGGTAAACAAATTACAGTTGGGCAATTGATAGAATAAAGATAAACGTGATATGTCAAGAAGATCACTATGAGATTTACTCTGGGCATTACAACAAAATACATAGACCGCCATCCAACTACATCTATGACTAATAATCCACTCCCGGGGATATCAATCCGAACACCCTAGAAGTATTAAGTTGCAAACAACAGATAATTGCATTAAGCAAAGTGTGTAATGTAAACAAAGCATATGCCCTTGAGCATATGAATGTTGTTTTCTCCCTAGTAGCAACAGTACATCTACCACCTTAGAGGTTTCTGTCACTCCCCCAGGTGAAATAGAGGCATGAACCCACTATCGAGCATAAATACCCCCTCTTGGAGTCACTAGCAACTACTCGGCCAAGATAGCTACTAACAACGGAGAGCATGCAAGATCATAAACAACATAGAGATAACAAAAGATATAATTAAGTACAGCAACTTAATCATAAACACCAATATTCATCGGATCCCAACAAACCAAACATGTAGAATTACATAACGGTGATCTCAATCATGTAGGGCAGCTCATGAGATCTAAACATGAAGCACATGGTGGAGAAGACAACCATCTAGCTACTGCTATGGACCCATAGTCCAAGGTAGACTACTCACTCATCGCTCCGGAGGCAAGCATGGCGATGAAGAAGACCTCCGGTGGCGATTCCCCTCTCCGGCAGGGTGCCGGGAAGAGCTTCTGGACCCTCCCGATCTTCGGGTCGACGGCGGCGGCGGATCGCGATGTGTTCTGGAAAACTGATCGGGTACTTAGGTTTTTTCCGTCGGGGGGTCTTTATAGGCGAAGGGGCGATGTCAGAGGGGGAGCCAGGCTCCCTCACGCGGGCCTCGCGTGGCCAGGGGGCTGGCCGCGCCGCCCCTGCGTGTGGGGCTCTGGTGGCCCCCCTCCGGCTCTCCTTCGGATCTCTGGAAGCTTCCGGGTAAAATAAGACTTCAGGATGTGGTTTCGTCCAATTCCGAGAATATTTCCTGTGTATCACTCTGAAACACAAAAATAGCAGAAAACAGGTAACTGGCACTATGGCAACTCGTTAATAGGTTAGTTCCGGAAAATGCATAAAAGTGCCACTAAGTGTAACGAAACAATAGGTAAATGGTGTAAAAACAAGCATGGAGCATCAAAAATTATAGATACGTTGGAGACATATCACTCCCCCATAATGTGATATTAAATTCTTTTCAACAAAAGGCAAATAAAATCCAACTATAGATAACTAATGGAGATATGGAATTTGAATTTCTCATGAGCATGGCATACCACATAGTGACTAGATAATCTTGCAATATCAATACTAAGTGGTATTACTCATGTGCACATATTTATAGGATTGTGAGGTGCCAATGGCAAATCACTCCCCCAAAATAGGATGTTCCATTAATCACTCGATAAGAGCCAAATAAGATACCATAAAGATGCATTAGAGGCTCGATGCAAAAACACAAGTATATGATGTGCCAAACAACCAACACCTACTTGAATACACAAGATAAGTAGGTATAAGGAACAACATATACAAACAAATACTTGGTATAAAACCAAAACATGCAAAGGGGCAAGTAACTTACAATGTAAAGAGGTTAAGTACAAGTTACCGCAAAGAGGCACATTAGATATAAAATGATAGTGTCAATGACTTGGCTTGATGAAATAAAATTAATGAAGATCCCTTAATTCTTCATGAGGTAGCCAAGTCTCCAGTGCCCTCCACAAACACCTATTGATCAAGTTTTAGCTTGTTGGTCCCCAACCAAGTTGGGTCCTAAGAGGTTAGTAACAGTAGGCTTGGCAACCCAAATGGTTCTTTTCTTGACACCACTTTGAGTTCCAGCAAACTTGGCAAACACATTGCCATCCTTATCTTTCCTAAGAGAATAATCATCATCAACAATGATAGGATTAGATAAGGTACTGCTTAAGCATGAAGAAGCAAAGTGCCCCTTCTCACGGCAAATATAGCAACAAGTGCTTCCCTTTCTCTTCTTTGTTGAATTCTTGATTTTGGAAGCTTCATCTTGTTCCTTCTTAGGAAGTGGCCTATCTTCAACTTGAGGTCGTGCTTGAGCTTGAACTTGTGGCCTCTTCCCTTGTTGCTTCTCACTCAAGTGCTTCTTCTTCAATGGGCAAGATCTCACATGATGCCCTTCAATCTTGCACTTGAAGCAAATAATCTTGGCCAAATTCTTGACTTGGTCTTGGCCCTTCTTATTCTTGTTGCTCTTGGACTTGTTCTTGTCATTGGAGTTGAATCCAAGTCCACTCTTGTCATTAGGGGATTTTTGCACACTCAAAATATTATCGAGTGTGGATTTCCCTTCATGACGCTTATCCAAGTCTTTCTCCAAACTAGTGACTTGGGCCTTGAGCTCTTTGATTTCCTCTACAAGGTTAGTAGTAATACAAGAACTAGAGGAAGTAGAAGCTTCATTGTTAGAGCAACAAGGCATAGCAAATAATTCATCACAAGATGTAGAAATATTTTGCCTAGACAAATTACTAGGACTAGCACATGGTAATATAGCATTTTGGTTTAAAGTAGTGCTAATGTACAAATGAGGCTCACAAGATGTTTTCTTAGAGATACTTGCCTCATGAGCTAACTTTAGCCGATTATAAGAGTTAAGGAGATCCCCATGAGAGCCCGAGAGCTTTTCATGGCTTTCCTCCAATTTCTTATAATTGCTTGTTAGCAACTCAATTTGAGCCCTTAGCTCAACATTCTCCTTTAATATAGATGCTTCACAAGAAGTAGAATTAGTAGCACAAGCATCATTAATAGACTTGGCATTTGTAAGCTCATAAGATTTAATAGATTGAGATAGGCAAGAATTAGTATGCTGCTCTTCGGATAGCTCTTGCTTGAGGAGATTGAATCTCCGTTTCCCCTCATTAACGAGGGAGTTCAATTCCTTAATGGTCTCCTTGTGTTCACACAAGGTTCATCATTATTACCATGAAGAGAGGCATACACAATTCCCATCTCATGCAAGAAAGCTTCATTATCATCATCATCATCACTCTCATCATAAGGAGATATGTCAGGATTCAAAGTAGGAGTTACCTTTGAGCCGCTTGCCATAAGGCACATGTGAACTTGGGTAGATGATGAGGGAACATCAATTGAAGCACATTCTTCATTTTCGAGTGTAGGACAAGCTCTTGCAAGATGTCCATACTCGTGATATTCATAGCATTGCCTTCTCTTGATAGAAACCTTCTTGGTTCTTCTATTGATTTCTTCTTTAATTATGTGACCCAATTTTTCTTTAATTTTATCTACATGGTTAGTCATACAACAACTAGAGGAAATAGAATCAATTTGAGTATGGTCACAACTAGAAACAAGCATATCATCACAAAATTTAATCAAGCAAATTCTAGGAGATATGCAAGGACCTTTAACACAAGAATGAGTAAAGAATTTCTTGCATGAAGTGTTTAGGTCCAAACTCTCTACACCATTAGGATTTATAGAGATAGAATCATTGGTGCAAAGAACAAGACTACCATCATCACATATGATTTCTTCACTCACCATATCATTACCTTATGATAAGTCACATGTTAGTGAAGTGGAAGAAAATGAACAATCATCACGACCGGATGTGGAAGCAACTTGGAGCTCTTCATGATGTGAAGGTGAAGAGAGCTCCTTGGGTTCACTTTCAACCTCAAGTGAAATGGACCCACCAAATGACTCTTCTAGCTTGGTCCATATCTCATGAGAAGTCTTGCACTTTGAACCCATCAAGCAAACATAAACTATGGAGCTCACAGATAATAAAATTTCATTAGATACTTGAGTTTCAAGATGTAAATTTTTCTCATCCTCAATAGATAGATTTTGAAGATCCATCGGAGGAGAAAAACCTACATCTAGAAATCGCTCTATATTTGGGCACAAAGTCCGAAGATTAGAAAGCATGCAATTTCTCCATAGCATATAATTTGTGCCATCAAAAATAATTGTGTCATTGTGCACTAAATAACTAGCCGACATCTTTACTCTCAAGGAGGTGAAGCCTAAACAAGGAGAGACCTTGCTCTGATACCAATTGAAAGGACGAGATGTCGCCTAGAGGTGGGGGGTGAATAGGCATTTTAAAAACAATTACGGAATTGGCTTGAAGGAATGCGGAATTAAACTGACGTTTATTTTCTTCAAGCACAAAACCTAAAAATGCTAGGCTCAACTAAGTGCAACAACAACTAGAGATAGGCAAGATAGCACAAGATATATTTCACAAGTGATAAACAAGATATAAGTACTTCAAGCACGAAGGCTATCACAAGGAAATAAACTCGGGTATAGAGATAACCGAGGCACGCGGAGACGAAGATGTATCCCGATGTTCACTTACATAAAGTAAGCTAATCACCATTGGAGAGATGTGGGAAACCACGAAGGCCCCCAAATGCCACGAAGGCTCACCTTCTTCTCCGAGTCCCCCACGAAGCTAGGGACCCCTTCTTATGGTTAGCTTTTCCTCCACTCTGGAGATGGCAAGCTCTACAACCACTTCACAACTCCCACGAAGGGGAAGCCCGGGCCTCTTCACAATCTTCCACGAAGAGGTCACCGAGGCACCAATCGCCAAGCCAACTAGGAGGTCACCCTCCAAGAGTAACAAGCTCGCGGTCTCTCACTCGAACAAATCGTAATGGAGAGCTCAACACTATGCAAGGATGCAAAGCAAGAACACAAGGGGAAGTGCTCAAATCCTTCTCTCTCAAATCCCACCAAGGCAACAAATGCTATGGAGGAGTTAGAGAGGAAGAACAAGGGTGGAGGTCAACCAATGACTCCAAGATCTTGATTCAAAGGATTCCCCTCACTTAGAGGAGGAATGAATTGGTGGAGATTGTAGATCAAGATCTCCTCTTTCAAATCCCTCAAAAATATGCAAGAATCATTGGAGGGAAGAGAGAGGGAGCAAGCTCAAGAGAGTCAACAATGGAGGTGAGAGAAATGCTCAAGAACACACTAGGAACCCTAGAAAACCATTGGGGAAGAAGCCCCTTTTATATGGAAAGCCAAATATGGCTGTTGGGGTCATTTTCCACTTGTTCGGGTGATTTTCGGTCCAAAACTCGGTTCAACCAGACCCAAAACCGAAAATACAAGAAAACAGTTCTGCAACTTTTCGGTTGATTTCCGGTTGAATTTCCGGTTCAAACCGAGCTCGGAACCGGCAGAAAATAGCCTCACGAAAAATGCGATAACTTTCACATCCGGACTCGGATTTTAGCAAACTTGGGCTTTTTGAAAAGCTAAGAAAAATATCTATCCAATGGAGACCATAAAACCCAAGAAGTAGTTGAAGGGAATATGCCCGAGAGGCAATAATAATGTGGTTATTATCATATTCCATGTTTATGATAAATGTTTATTTCTCATGCTAGAATTGTATTAATCAGAAACATTAATACATGTGTGATTAATAAATTAAAAGGTTCCTAGTAAAGCCTCTCTTTATACTAGCTCATTGATTAACCGATGATCAAGGTTTCCTAATCATGAACATTGGATGTTGTTAATAATGGGGTCATATCATTAGAAGAATGATGTGATGAACACTCACACCCACAGTACGAATAGCAATACGATCAAGTCATCAAGTTCATTGCTATATCAAACTCATATGAAATAGTTCTAATCCTCAGACCATGAGATCATGTTAATCACTGATGCCGGAAGAGTGCTTTGATGATATCAAACGTCACACCATTACAGGGTGATTATAAAGGTTGATTTGGGTATTCTGAAAGTATTAGTTGAGGCTCATGGATCAAGAGTGGGATTTGTCCATCCGGATGACGGAAAGATATTCTCTGGGCCCTTCTCGGTGATATTGCATTAGAATCGCTTGCAAGCATGTGACTAGGTCACGGGAATGCATTATCACGGAACGAGTAAAGAGACTTGT
Source organism: Dactylis glomerata (assembly GCA_007115705.1). Taxonomy (NCBI): domain Eukaryota; kingdom Viridiplantae; phylum Streptophyta; class Magnoliopsida; order Poales; family Poaceae; genus Dactylis; species Dactylis glomerata. The sequence continues at coordinate 25,889 of QXEO01001205.1, forward strand.
CGGGAACGAGATCGAACTAGGTATGGTTGATACCAAATGATCGGATCTCGGACAATTAATAATATCACGAGACAAAAGGAATTAACTATGTTCATTATTGGTTCACATGATCACTAGTTCATCATTGAGTAAGTGGGAGTCATCATGGATTTCCAGATCCCGCTGATGATTATTGATCAGACATGAGTCTTGATCATGTGCACGTTATTCATGAACCGTAGGGTGACACACTTAAGGTTCGCCGTCGTTTTTGAGTGGATATGGTACTCCGGTCGAATTACAGGATAGCATGAGGGTTGTTTCAGAAAAGCACCGAAACTGTTTCGGTATATCGTAATAACTCAAGGGGGTATTTGTCAATGTTTGTTAATTGATTGAATTAACAAATATTAAAGAAATAAAAATGTTTTATTAAATCAATTAGTATGAATTTAATTAGCATGAATGTCATGCAAAATTAAATGGGGGGTTACCTCATGTTGATGAGGGGGTTACCACCATGAAGAGGGGGTTACCACAATGAAGAGGACCATGAAGAGGAGGAGAGCCTCTCCTTGGCCGGCCACCCCCTTGGGGCTGCCCATCCTCTCCTATAAAAGGCCCCACAATCCTCCATGTTCATACAAGCTTGATCCTTCTCCTCTCCCGCAAAGTTGCTGCCCCAAAATCCGTCTTGGCTTAGCGAAGCTCTGTCGGATTGTTAGTTCGAGTTTCACACACTTGGAGAAGTGTGTGTTGGAGTGTCCGGCGGATCCCTTCTTCCGCTGCCCCGCTGGACCGAGGGCGTGGAGGAGTCGACGACGAGCCGTACGTGTGACCGAGCATGGGGGCGCTGCCGGTTGTGGCGCCGTGTACACGATCTCGTGATCGTCAAGTGAACCACTACGTCGACTACGTCAAGTGAACGACTACATCGACTACGTGCGTCTTCCTCGACTCTCCATCGGCAACGTTTGTGCGGGAACGTAATCCCCGCTACCGGTCTTCAAGGGTTAGTCTCCGTTGCTACCATCTCGTAGATGTTCTTGGCTAGTTTATGTGTTCATGCGTAGGATTTTTTTTGTTTTCTATGCTACGAACCCATCAGTGGTATCAGAGCCATCTCTATGCGTAGTTGGTATGCACGGTTAGAACACATGTGGATGTGGGCGTTGATGATCATGTTATTGCAATTTATTTTGTATTTTGGATCATAGTGGCATAGTGGGATTGAAGCTGCCCGAGACTAACCTTACGTGACCGCGTTCATGAGACTTATCCCACACTTGACATGCTTCGGCATATGTGGCTTTGCGGGTGCACGTTTCTCCCACTATAGTTATGATCTATTTTACAAAGAGTTGTTAATAATATTTTATCACCGTTGTGGTTACATGTTCGTAGGTAAGAACGGTTCTTCCTAGAAAGCCCCAAACCACATAAAATATGCAAGACAAATTAGAAACGTCTAACTTGTTTTTGCGAGGCATGTGATGTGATATGGTTGTCTTTACATTTAAATGGCCTGCATGTCGAATATATATATCCAAGTGATATATTGTAATGGAGGAAGACAACCAAGGTGGCATGCCATGGACCTTGGAGCTACGCCGGTGGAATGATGGAGATCATGCCATGACGCATAAGATAGAGATCGAATGCGGTAGAATGATGGAGATCATGCCATAACGCACAAGATGGAGATCGAATGCGTGAAGGACCATATCATATCACATTATATATGCATGTGATGTTTTTATGTATCTTATTCTGCTTAGATTTGATCACGCGGTAGCATTATAAGATGATCCCTCTCACATAAATATCAAGATAAAAATGTGTTCTTCCATAGCATGCACTGTCAAGAAAGTTTGTCGTTTCGAGACACCACATGACGATCGGGTGTGACAGACTCTACGTTCACATACGACGGGTGTAAGACAGTTTTACACACGCGAGTGCTATGGTTCTACTTGCCGAGCCTAGCATGTACAAACATGGCCTCGGAACACGAACCGAAAGGTTAAGCATGAGTCATATGGTTGATATGATGAGCATGATGATGTTCGCCTTTGAAACTATGCCGTTGCACGTGATGATCGGTTGCGGTATAGTGAATTTGGTTCGTGTAATCACTTAAGAAAACTAAGAGGGATGTTGTTTTTAAGTGGGAGTTCACTTATTAATTTTGAATTATAGAACTCAATTTATCATGAACTAAATCAAAGTGAATTTGCATAGTTTGTTGTAGTTATTGGCATCCGTTTACTACCTTGCGATTAGCTATAATTGAGATAATAGAACTATAGATTTCTGGATGTTAACTTTATGAACTGGTATCGTATTGTTTGAATGTCAATCTAAAGTTTGAAGTCCTATTGCAAACTTTTAGCAAACCTTGGTTACTCGATAAAATTTAATAAGTAGTATTAAATCAAGAGTAACAATTCCAGTGTTAGTATCTAAGTATCACACTTGCCTCCATGATCCTTGATATTCAAAAGTTGTTTTTAGTATCAAGGTTATCTAGGAGCTGAAAGAATTGTTTCATAAACTATCATATGTGGAAGATATTTTGATATCTGAAAAAATGTTTGGTTGCAATATGATAGAGTATAATTTAGTAAGACGCATGTTCTCATATTGTATGAGAATTTATGAAGATTGGAGACGCTAGGCGTCCAGATCTCCTAAAAAGGTTTTGGGAACTAACATTATACTCACAATTCGTCCTCATGAGCTATAGTAGCTTGATCATGAAAGTTGTCATGATAGGATGAATGGAAGATGTAGGTAAAATGTTTACTACATTAAAAGATTACTAAAGAATGGAATTTGGAAGAACGCCAAATATTTGATTATGGTGATCTACTTCAAAGTGCGAGTCCAAGGATATTAGTGTTTGACTAATCATGACTTGAACTATGTGCCATGTGTATGGCGCCACTATTGATGTTGATAGATTCTTCTAGACGAAAAAGAATTGCTAAAAGAGAATCCGAAATTTATTCTGGCGGAAAAGAAAAGACTGGAAATGTCCAGCTCAGGTATATAGAAGATATACATGTTATGGCTGTATTCGTTGCTTGTTAAAACAATGTGGTTCTTGGGTATTTGATACTAAATTGGTTGGTATGAACTGTCATACAGAACAACGCAATACAAGAACTACAATGGCCTAATTAACTAGCAAATGAATATCGGATGATTCTCATCGAAAACAAATAAAGTGTTATTGTGTTTCGTTGGAATTAAACCTAGCCTTCAAGATTTGTTTGAATGATTGTTATTTTGTTCTGGTATTATGAGAACAATGGTTGTTCAAATTATTACCGCATTCATAAAAGATGAATGAATGCTTATCTTGTTGGAGAAATCACATCCATAACACTGATGCTAAAAGTATCTCAAGACAAATGATTAGAAGATCACTTATGAGTGACACCACCGTTTAAATCATATAGGAAAGTAAACATGAAGGAACTCCATGTTGATGGAATTTTTGAGTCCTTTTGATTTTAAATCAATTGACACTTGTGAAAATTTCCTAGAGATGATTAAAACTCCGTTTGTAGGCCAAAGAAGAACGGACGACTAACTTATTGGATATTGTACATGTTGATGTATATAGTCCATTATGTGTAGTCGTGTGTGGTGAATTCTTAAACTTCATTTACTTTAACCAATGATTTGAGTAGATATATGTGTATATTTACTTGATAAGGAAGAAGCATGAAATATTTGAAATTTGTTCAAAGTATTTCTAGATGAAGTTGAAAATCATTGTAACAAGAGAATAAAGAATTTATGATTTGATCATAAAGGAAGATATTTGAGTTACAAGTTTAGCAAACACCTAAAAGTTGAGGAATCGTTCCATAGACTTATATTTCCTGAAACATCATAGGAGTATGGAGTGTTCGAGAGATGAAATCAAACTTTGTTTGACATCGTTGGATCAAAGGTGTCACTACAAGAAATGTGTTGACTACTGACGCTCAAAATTCGTCACTAGATCGTCATAATGGTTGATCTATGATGATTTTATGATGAAAAAATGATCGTCAAAAACGGGGCGTCGTTGATGATCGAACATGACGAATTTACTGAGATCGTCATAACCGTCTATGACGATATTAGACCGTCATAACGGTTATGACGATATAATGTCGTCATGAGCAGTTTGGGGAGGCCACATCAGCAATCCGACATGGCATACGCGTGGCAGGAGGCCACATCAGCAATCCGACGTGGAATACACGTGGCATACACGTGGCAGACATGTAAATCGAAATCAGCCCAGTCCATTTCAGCGATCTATATGGGCCAAGCCCATTAATTCCAGAATTATTTCCTAGGCCTAGACACTTTTTTGGTCCATTCTGTTTTGGGCCTTGGCCTTTTTACAACTTTTTTGTATTTTGTGTTTTAGCCTTTCACGGTCCATTTCTTCTTGGGCTGGCCCCACCTGTCAGATAGATCCTACTTGTCAGACCATTCAACTAATTAGGACCCACTTGTCAGTTTCCAATTTCCTACATGTTCCACTTGTCAGGAATTATTTTCCAACATTTTGACAGTAAATAAACATCAGATAATTTATAAGACGCACTAAATAGATGAAATTCTTTTCATAAGAGCCATAATTCTGTTACAATATTTCCACAAATCACGTATATACAAGAACGACCAGGCTGCAACAGAATCTAGCATAATATGTAAACTACAACAGGCAATCCAGCCAGCAGGCCAGCACCCAATATACAGGTCCCATTCTTGCTGCAGTGCTGCTACGCTACAGCATCAGGACCTCTCCCCTATAGCAATGCCACAGCAACCTGCCAACTTCTCCCCCGTGTGCATCCTTCCTTGCCTCAAGGTAACTGGAAAACAGCTATGGGAAAACACTCAGATAGTTAACTGCTCGATAACACATGGTCCATAACACAGTACATTGTCCAATAACTAGAACTTCACACAGATACCATTAAAACATTTACAGTTATGCCAAGCAATCATGCTAAAAATGCTTCATTGGGCATGATATGAGAAAGGCTCATGGTGTAATAAGAATATGACAGTAAAACAAGTGAAAATCGCATAACACTTAATTATTAGAAAGGCTTATGGTATAATAAGAATAAACCATGTGCAGATGTACTATAAGATAGATGAAACCTGATGAGCTAATCGATATAAGGCCACAACATGCAGATGATTCAATAGAAAGACAAATATCATAAGTAGACTATTTGAGCTTTCAATGACTGGAAGCCTGCTTTCAAGGACTGGAAGCCTGCATGCACAGCATGCAACAGATACTATACCGATATGAAGAGCTACCAGCTGCATTCTATCATAAAAAACATAGTGCGGTGAAGTTTCAGAATAGTGAACACAACTGGAACATGTAATGGACTGAATTTCATGCCACCTAAATATATCTCAGTAACTTATTCATACTCTAAAATTATCCTTCCTCTCAAGCTATTTGCTTTCTCCAGAAAACATATAGAATAAGAAATCGCATGAATAAATATGTACTGTGGCGTACAACGATGGAGAGGCCAGGAGCAGAAACTCACGCAGGTGTGGACGTGCCGTACGAAGCTAGAGAAGTCATTGTGCTTGAAGAATCGCGGCAGCGGGATCCGGATCGAGCAGAAGTCGTTGTGCTTGAAGGTCACGCACCGGAATCATGACTGAAGGGTAGGTAAATTAACCTGAATCTCACAAGCATCTATAAGATGGCAGCATACAATGCATCTATAAGAAAATGGCAGCATATAATGCATTCATAATAAGATGACAGTATATAATGCATCTATAAGATGGCAGCATATAATGCAACAGTATACATGGAGAATGGCAGTATAGACACATCAGGAGTATACTAGCAGTATTCTGCTAGTATATTCAGTACCAACAGTAGCAAGAGAGCAAGTATATGACCACAAAAGGAGAGATAACCAAGCATGGGAGAAAGATATCATCACAGTTCTTCTAGTATTGCATCATTGAAATGATAGTATGTCAATTGTGCAAGCAACACATTACAGAATAAAGCAACCAACAAGATTCTGGTAATTACATGTCATGACAGTTAAGCAACAACCAATGGTGGAAGGATCAACGTGAGTTACCTTATAGTAGCTGAGATTGATGGGGAGGCGCTCAGCGGCGCAGATGGCCGTGAGCTCCTTGTCCGTCGTGTCGGACTTGATGTGCGCCACCACCTTGCATCGCACCGCGTCCTCGTTGCCTGGGGCCGCCATGAGAACTGAAGAATTAGGCATGGGTGTCAGTACCGCGCAGGTTAGGGCATGACGACGGAAACGCGTAGGAGAGAGAGGGGTGGTGCTTGACCTTGGTCATTGACCTTGATGGCCTGGGGGAACTCGCCAGCCTCGATGTGATGGTGGAGCACTGAGAAGAGGTCCTCCACGGTGACTGGCTCCGCTGGCGTCTGCATGAAGGGAGAGTTAGCGGTGGATTAGCATCGGCTCAGGAAGTTACATAAGAATATACATGGAACAGAAAACATAAAGTTACATATAGTTCTAATCATAAAAAATCCAAGCATGCTTATTCGTAACAAACTAGTAAGCTCTGTGATGCTTCCAGCAGATATCCTCCTATAACCACATTCTACCATCAGGTCTGTGAGAAATAACAAGCAAGGTAGGTATCAGCAAGCATCAAGGATGCTGCAGGTGCGGGTCAAACCAAGTAAAAAAGGACCAATTAAACATTACCACGACATATTTAAACCATGAATCATATGGACACACATGCTCCATGGCAGTATAGCAGCAAGAAAATGTGTGGTCCGAATCGCTATATTTCTAACACAGGCATGATGTATATTCAGTAGTGGTATTCATAGCAGTATACAACAATAGCTACAGACCAACAGTCAAAGCACACAAAATTGCAACAGCAGTTTAAGCATAGCACACAAAAATACAACAGCAGTATATGTATATTCAGGAGCAGTATTCACCATGGACAGCAAGGATTCACTAGCAATATATTTCATTCCCATTAAATATACTAAGCATAAACGCTAGTATTTGGCTAAGACTATCATGATATCATCCAGGACTGAACCCATAGAAGAAATCACGACCTAATCGTCGACGCAAACTGACGATAGATCACGCGATTAGTTATCGTTTACTCGCAGTAGATATAATGATCAAAATTGAACTATACTGCTTATGTCTCTTATCTTTTGTTGGTAAAAGCAACCTATAAAATTAGTTAAGTAAAGATCATACGTGTTACTAATATTTTGTCTGTAAGTATACAAGCAATTACAAATATTAGTTAAGTATGCATGCTACAACTTCAATTACAAGCAGATGAAGAAGGCATGATATATACACATACTCTACTGAGTTTTACCAAGTAATCCATACATGTGCAGTATTGATATAAGAAGTTTCAAACAAATGTCACGCTAGCAGAGCAACTAAAAAACAAAAAAAGAGCAGAGCAGAAGCAAATCTACTACTCATGACAAAGAGTTCACGAATAGTAACTGCCAAACTCGGGATCTTCCTGGAGAGAGACCTGCCAAAGTCATAGCAATCAATAATACTGCTGGAGTACCATGGCATCAGAAAGAATGTAAAGGGAAATATAGCTTATTATATCCACGAAGATCTCACCTAAAAATGTTGTACCAGAAACCCAGCAGGATTTACTACAAGGGGTAGACCAGTGCATACGGATACGACAAGGACTTGCTTACCTAAACAGTCAAACCTGCCAAGGTTGCAGGAAGCAGCGTTATTTATAGATTTACAGTAATGAAAATATCCCCTAAATTTGGCCTCTGCATGCCACATCTTCGCATAATAGGGAAGTATATGACTGAACAACAATGCAAAATCACAATACATATGCTTCAGAATACAGATTGCTTCCCTAGTGACTGATGAACCGAATGCAGTTAAAGAAGAATTTATGGTCTCAAAAAAGAAGGATGATATGCTTGACAAATCATGACAGAATACAATACAAAATAGGTTTGTTAGAAATGTATAGTCTACTTAGTAACTGGAACATCAAGTTGCTCTGTCTGGTAAAATTATGAGAAACAAAAACAAAGATACTACAAGTTCTCTAGAAGCATGAATATTTCATATATCCATCCACAATCAGGATAGCATGAACACTATGGTTCTATTCATGGCAGTTATCAAATGGTTCAGTCAACCTACTTCACATAGTTCAGTCAGATGCTACCAAATTATTATCCGCACACACTGCAAGCATATTTATAAACACAAGAATCAAAGGAAGCAGCTCTATATCATTTGATTTGCATGAATCCTAATTACTTCTAAATTCCTGCACTCGTTGCGTTTTTAACAAGATCACTTGAACAAGCCCTATCATGCTTGATGCAATCATCTGCATCAATTAGAATGCCTAATCTACTACCTAACACCAACTATATCCTAACCTGGACATACATCAATCAGTAGCATATCCTCACAACCATCATCACACATAGAACCTAATCAGGAGCTCACCAAGCACAACCATGACCAGGAGATAAAGCACACACCATCCTAAACCTAGCGTAGTTCATCAGCTGGAGGGCTAGTAATAGAAGGATCATACCTGAACCGGAGGCATAGTCGTGGCCGTAGATGTTGGAGACGAAGGAGAGGGCCAGCCACTGCACCGAAGTGCAGGAGGCCATGGCCAGCTGAGGGAGGTAGTAGCAGCAGCACCCCACCTCTGGAGCCACGTGGTCAAGCTGGGGCTCGATTTAGAAGATGCAGGTGTCGGGGTGGTCAACGACGGAAGGGCATCCGGAGGCTTACAAGCAGACGAGCAGCGCCGCCAGCCCAAGTCGTGGTGGCTATGGTTTGCTGCGGGGGCACATGTAAGAGGGGTGGGGGCATGGCGGTGGCGAAGGGCTGGCGAAGCTCGTGGCGTAGCCACGCCAGTAGGTGGCGAAGTTGACAGCTGCCAGCCATGGCCGGGAAGGGCGACAGGAGGCGGCTAGGGTTTGTGGGGTCGAGCGCATGAGCGTGGGCTCGGGAGGTCGATGCGGTAGTGGAGAGCAGAGGAAGGAGACCTAGGCGGGGTAGGCTAACAGGTGGCGGCGCCGAGCATGGCCGGCGGCGGCCAGGGGAGCAGGCGGCGGTGGTCGCCCGGGAAAGAGGGGTCGTGCTCGGGATCTGACGCGGGGAAGAAAATGATAGGAGGGAGGTGGAGGTGGCGGCGGCGGTGGGGGAATGGGAGGGTTAGGGTTAGGGTTTGAGGGGAATGGGAGCGGGCTGGTTCTGTCGCAAATTTATAGGAGAGGTGTGTGACGTTGGATCAGGATGTGGACAGCCCAGATGAGTTTTAGGGGGTGATCCAGGGGAGAGCTATCCTGCAATCTGATTGGCTGCAAGGTTTAGATGGATTCTTTTTTATTTTATTAGCGCTAGAATCAGGGATTTTTGTTAAGCACCTACCAAAAATATGTTGAAAAAATGGAACACCCCAATTTTAGAAAACATTATACCATATTTTATGCACAATACACTAGTTGTTTGTATGGAAAAAGTTTTATAGCCACCACTAAAAAAAGACAAAATATCTGTCGATTCAGCTGGAAGCGGGTCAAATTTGAACTACAGGTGCTTCATAGTTTGCTCAAGTTTTTCTACAAAAATCATTTGTTTGCATGGAAAAAGTTTTCTGGACACCCCTCAAGAAATTGATAAAATTTTGCCGATTCAGCAGGAAGCGGGTCAAATTTGAACTACAGGTGCTTCATTGTTTGCTCAAAAAAATTTCAAAAAATCATTTTTAGGTACACCATTATCTATTTTATCAGAGATCCATCAAGAGTTTCGCAAGATTCTATCCCGACCTAGGGATGGTCACGTCCACCGTTTTGGTCGCATTTTGAAATGTGCATAACAAATTCAAAAAAAATCAAAAAAATACAAAACCTTCGCGTTGTGTCATGTTATGTGACCTAGTTTCTAAGAAAAATAACAAACTTGGAATATTGGAAACATTTTGAAAAAGTGTTCACAAAAAAGAGCTACCTTATACAAGGTTTCATGGCTTTCAAGCGAGATGAGCTAGTTATGGCCATAATCATGGCATAGTTTGTTCAAATAACCCCATATTGTGCACATGTGTGCATCTTGGTATGGCAAACAAAGTTGCTTTGGGGAGTATTAATTTTCTTTGCACAAAAAATTCATTTTTCATTTTCTTAATGCTAAAAATGGGTTGTTTTGTGAAGCATCTACCAAAAATAAGTTTTAAAAATGGACCAATAAAATTTTAAATGATATTGTACCATATTTTATGCAGAATTAACCATTTGTTTGCATGGAAAAAGTTTTCTGGACACCCCTCAAGAAATTGACAAAATTTTACCGATTCAGTTGGAAGCGGGTCAAATTTGAACTACAGGTGCTTCATTGTTTGCTCAATTTTTTTTCAAAAAATCATTTTTAGGTACACCATTATCTATTTTATCAGAGATCCATCAAGAGTTTCGCAAGATTCTATCCCGACCTAGGGATGGTCATGCCCGCTGTTTTAGCTATATTTTAAATACACTAGAATGGCATTCTAGTAAATAAATTTTGTTTTGTGGAAAAATATATTTAATGTCATTATATATATAATAAATGAAATTTACAAATTTTGTTTGAATTTATTTGGCCTTGTCTTGAATCTTTTTCAAACATTTTATGTTAAAGTCTTAAAAGAAATGGAAAAGCCATAGAGAAAAAAAAAACATCATTGAAAGCCTTCAGCCAGTGCGGCCCAAGTATTGCCTACACCGGCCTAGGCCCAAGACACGAAAAGCTTATATTCAAAAGGATGTAACGTGGGCATCTATCACAACTTGTTCTTTACCTTGGTGGTTAAGAGAGATGCACCCGTGTGGGAGGTTGCGGGTTCGATCCCCAGGTTATGCGTGGGAAAATTTATTTTGCCACCTCTTGCCGGACCGACGCGTGGGACCCGCGTGTCAGGTCGGACCGACGCATGGGACCCGCGTGTCAGGTCGGACCGATGCGTGGGACCCGCGTGTCAGGTCGGACCGACGCGTGGGACCCGCATGTTAGGTCGGACCGTGGGACCTGGGTGGCAGGTCGGACCGACGCGTGGGACCCGCGTGTCAGGTCGGACCGACGCGTGGGACCCGCGTGTCAGGTCGGACCAATGCGTGGGACCCGCGTGTCAGGTCGGACCAATGCGTGGGACCCGCGTGTCAGGTCGGACCGACGCGTGGGACCCGCATGTTAGGTCGGACCGTGGGACCTGGGTGGCAGGTCGGACCGACGCGTGGGACCCACGTGTCAGGTCGGACCGACGCGTGGGACCCGCGTGTCAGGTCGGCCGTGGGACCCGCGTGTCAGGTCGGTCGTGGGACCCGCGTGTCAGGTCGGACCGACGCGTGGGACCCACGTGTCAGGTTGGTCTGACGAAATTTAAGTGTATGACGGATGGGTCCTACACTCCACGTAAGAAAAATGGGTCCTACACTTCACATAAGAAAATTGACACGTGGATATTACACATAGACGTAAATAGACACATAGACGACACGTTGGCAAAACCGCTGAGGTGGCAGTCCAACCATTTCAAATATATTTTAAATTAGCGATTATGACGATCTATTTTCGTCGTAAGCGGCTCCGGATAAGGTGTGAAACTGCATGGGATAGGTTATGACGATTTTATGCCCATTGGGTTATGACGTTTCTGGTTCAAATCGTCGTAATTTTTAGGGCCGGTGGCCTCCCCAATTAGCCCATGACGATCTGGTACAAAATCGTCACTACTTTATGACATTTTTCTCTAGGGTCATGATGAAAACGTCACTAGTCAACACATTTCTTGTAGTGTGTCATCTATAAAACTGCCATTATATTTTAAGGATAAACTTTAGAGACTACCGCTTTTACACTGAAAAGAGCGCCATCGTGATCCGTTGAAATGACACCATATGAGATATGGCATGGGATAAAACCCAAGTTGTCTTTTCTAAAATTTTGGTATGCTACGCATATGTAAAATGTTTACAACCAAAGTTGGATAAATACGTCTTTGTAGGTTATTCCAAAGTAAATATTGGGTATTCCTCCAGAACACCTAAGACAAAAGTGTTTGTCGCTGAAAAACGTCAAGTTTCTTGAGAAGGAATTTTTCGCAAAAAGTTAAGTGGGAGGACAATAGAACTTTGATTGGGTTGTTGAACCTAAGCTATATGTGCTGAGTAGCGCAGCGCCGGGAAGTGTCCCGGAGGCGGCCACAATGCGCATGGATATAGTACCTCAAAAGTTGTGGTCACAGATATCTAAGTTCCTATTGAACCGCGTGAGTCAGATAACAATTAAATAGTTAGATTTGAGAACAGATCATTATTGTTTGACAATGATGAACCGACTACATGCAAAGAAGCGATGATGGGCCTTGACTCCGTCAAATGGATAGAAACCATAAAATCCGTGATAGTTCCATACACGAGAATTCAAGTTTCTGAACTTGGAAGACCCTCAAAAGGCATGAAGCCTAATGAACGTGTTAGGATCTATAAAGACAGACATGGATGTTTAACATCTATGAAATAGTCGACACATCGTTAAAAGAGTTTACGATTGTGTTCAAGGGGTTGACTGTGACAAGATTTGATCTTTCATAGCGATATTTTGTCTGGACGGATTACTGTAGCAACCACTACATATGCCAAGTTTGGTATATGTTAGTTGAACAAACAAGACAACATTATTCTAATAGAATGGTTACCTAGGACATGTACATGACATGGTCCAAAGGGTCTTGTAAATTCAAAGGATGCTAAAAAGGCATGCAAACTCCAATGGTTGAAGTAAGCATCGCGGAGTTGGAATATTCACCGTGATGAAATAATTAAAATGTTTAGTTTCATCAGATATGATGAATATGCTTGCATTTGCAAGAAATTAAGTGGGAGCGCTGAGACATATTTCTAGTATAATATGTAGAAGACATATTGTTAATTGGAAATGATGTATCTTTTATTGACATAGGTTAAGAATTTCATTAAAATTAGATTTCAATGAAAGACTTAGGCAAAACCAAAATATTGGATCTCGATGTCTATGTAGATAGATCGAGGTGCCAATATGGTTGTGCCAAAGTACATAGATGAAATATTGAATGAAGTTCAATATGGAAACGACGAGAAAAGTTCTTGCCGCATGGAAGAGGTTGAAACAAGATTTAGGTGTTTTTGACACTTGATGAGTGAAGCCACATGAATGATTTGATTGATCATGTATACCGTGATATGTACATATCCAGATATGTCCTATGCTCTAAATGTTATGAGCATATACCAGAGTGATAAATGTCATAAGATGATCACTGGACAATAGTAAAGATATCCTTATGTGCTTTGGAAGGACTAAGGATATATATTATGTATGACAAAGTGACACATAGTTCATTGTAAAGTGTTACATTGATACTAAGTTTGTCACAAGATACAAATTAAGTTTATCTCAATTTTAGCTATATGTGTTTAGGTGGCACAATGTAATGGAAGGAAGTTCCATAATGGATTTGGATGAGTTCCAAAGTTAAGACATTGTGATGGATTCTACAACAAAGGTTGAGTATATGGCTGCTTTAGAAGTAGCAAAAGAGGGCATTTGTGTCAAGAAGTTTGTTATCAAACTAGGTGTAGTTCCAAGCGGGCTATTACTATGAAGATCTATTGTGTGACAATAGTGACAACATAATTTTAGCTAAAGGAACTAAGGTCTCACCTAAGGACCAAATTTATACCCAACTGTCTCATTTGAGAATGAGTGATGCGTAGAGATGCAAAGACATGCAAATACACACATAACTAAAAGTGTCAGATCTGGAGATCAGATTAACCACTGCAACGCGTATGGATAACACGTGAAATCCATAAGTGTTATATACGCAAGTATCAACTAGATTATTGACTCTAGTGCAAGTGGGAGACTGAAGGGAATATGCCCGAGAGGCAATAATAAAGTGGTTATTATCATATTCCATGTTTATGATAAATGTTTATTTCTCATGCTAGAATTGTATTAATCGGAAACATTAATACATGTGTGATTAATAAATTAAAAGGTTCCTAGTAAAGCCTCTCTTTATACTAGCTCGTTGATTAACCGATGATCAAGGTTTCCTGATCATGAACATTGGATGTTGTTAATAACGGGGTCATATCATTAGAAGAATGATGTGATGAACACTCACACCCATAGTACGAATAGCAATACGATCAAGTCATCAAGTTCATTGCTATATCAAACTCATATGAAATAGTTCTAATCCTCAGACCATGAGATCATGTTAATCACTGATGCCGGAAGAGTGCTTTGATGATATCAAATGTCACACCATTACAGGGTGATTATAAAGGTTGATTTGGGTATTCTGAAAGTATTAGTTGAGGCTCATGGATCAAGAGTGGGATTTGTCCATCCGGATGATGGAAAGATATTCTCTAGGCCCTTCTCGGTGATATTGCATTAGAATCGCTTGCAAGCATGTGACTAGGTCACGAGAATGCATTATCACGGAACGAGTAAAGAGACTTGTCAGGAACGAGATCGAACTAGGTATGGTTGATACCAAATGATCGGATCTCGGACAAGTAATAATATCGCGAGACAAAAGGAATTAACTATGTTCGTTATTGGTTCACACGATCACTAGTTCATCGTTGAGTAAGTGGGAGTCATCATGGATTTCTAGATCCCACTGATGATTATTGATCAGAGAGGAGTCTCGATCATGTCCACGTTATTCACGAACCGTAGGGTGACACACTTAAGGTTCGTCGTCGTTTTTGAGTGGATACGGTACTCCGATCAAATTACAGGACAGCATGAGGGTTGTTTCAGAAAAGCACCGAAACTATTTTAGTATATCAAAATAACTCAAGGGGGTATTTGTTAATGTTTGTTAATTGATTGAATTAACAAATATTAAAGAAATAAAAATGTTTTATTAAATCAATTAGTATGAATTTAATTAGCATGAATGTCATGCAAAATTAAATGGGGGGTTGCCTCATGTTGATGAGGGGGTTGCCACCATGAAGAGGGGGTTACCACAATGAACAGGACCATGAAGAGGAAGAGAGCCTCTCCTTGGCCGGCCACCCCCTTGGGGCTGCCCATCCTCTCCTATAAAAGGCCCCCCTCTCCTCCATGTTCATACAAGCTTGATCCTTCCCCTCTCCCGCAAAGTTGCTGCCCCAAAATCCGTCTTGGCTTAGCGAAGCTCTGCCGGATTGTTAGTTCGAGTTTCGCACACTTAGAGAAGTGTGTGTTGGAGTGTCCGGCGGATCCCTTCTTCCGCTGCCCCGCTGGACCGAGGGTGTGGAGGAGTCGACGACGAGTCGTACATGTGACCGAGCACGGGGGCGCTGCCGGTTGTGGCGCCGTGTACACGATCTCGTGATCGTCAAGTGAACCACTACGTCGACTATGTCAAGTGAACGACTACGTCGACTACGTGCGTCTTCCTCGACTCTCCATCGGCAACGTTTGTGCGGGAACGTAATCCCCGCTACCGGTCTTCGAGGGTTAGTCTCCGTTGCTACCATCTCGTAGATGTTCTTGGCTAGTTTATGTGTTCATGCGTAGGAATTTTTTTTTGTTTTCTATGCTACGAACCCATCAGTAGTAAGAGATAAAATACCAAATAAGAAGAGGTGAAAACCTCTTTTAAGAAAGAACCGGTAAAACCTCCAAACTCGAAAATGTGATAAATAATACATACGGATTCCGTTTTCGATGAACTTGGACTTGTTGGAAAGCTAGCAACAAGCACAAGAACCTCACGCGGAGAAACACCAATAAGCAACAAAGTAGGGAGAAGCAAAGTATGCAAAGGATTGAGCTCCCTAAGATGATGTGATCAGGTTACCCAACCGAAAGCCCCTCTTGATAGTGCGGCTATCTATCCTATAACCCGGTCTCCCAACAAACACCTTGAGACCGGTAAAAGGAAAACCTAGCAAGGACAAACCTTTGCCTTGCGCACCCCTCTTGATCTTGATGATGATGCTTCATGCTTCCGTCAAGCCGGAATGCTTCACTTGATCATTGTTGCTTCGTAAAGACTTCCAATATGCTCCCTCATACACCACTATGGGATACCTTCACTAAGGCATGTCTTCACAATTCCATTATCACCAAATGGATGACAAGCTTTAAGCATATGATCTTCTCGAGATGCTTATCTTGAAACTTGCACTTCTCAACCTTGATGACAACCACCACTTGATATCATCCTTTCATGGGCTATATGAAATCTCACTAGTGATGCATATCCATGACACAATACCTAACCCACATAGACAAAACAAACACACATATGTAATGGGTTAGTTCACAAAGCATAATTGACAAACCATACCATACCACAAGACCGATTGGTCCCATGTGGCATATTCCTTATGCTTCATGTGTTGACCAATCTAGAATCCAATCTTTGATCTTTGCCTTGGTCAACCTTGAATCTTCTCATGCTCTATCACAATATCTTGAGCCACATAATGAATCCTTCATTTGATTGCATGCTCTATGTATTAGTCAATCATATCTCAACTCATGAGACCATCATAACCTCGACATAGAGCCATATCTTGAATTCTTCTCTTGTAGCCAAACTCTCAAGATCTTGAAACTCCTTGGCTTAACACATAAGCTAGAGCATGGATTACATGAAATCTACACAAGAACTACATATTTATTTCTTCTTCTTGATCATAATGAATTCATCTCTTCTATTCAATGATCTTGATGCTAATACTTAAGATAAATCTTTATCTTCATGGCATCCAAGCCTTGAATCCAACACATGGACTTCAAGCAATTCCTATGAACAATTCATTCACAAAAAGCTCAATGAAAACATTAGTACATAGGGATTGTCATTAATTACCAAAAATACACTTAGGGGCAATTTACCCTTACAGTACTTCCGAACTTGCCCATGGTGTGGTGGTCCTAGTTTTGGCATCGCCACGATGTGCATTCGGGTTAGTTCCGTCTGATCCAATCTGTTGAGTTGTGGGAGAGATTTTTCAACCACAATAATTTCTAGCTCGGTTCTCATGTGCAAGGAAGGTTAGCTTGTGGCTTATGGAGACAATTGGTGCATGTGGTAAAATTGCACACCTCCGCATGGTTAAATCTTTTTGAAAAGTCATGGCCATGTTTATGGGGGTCTATATCATGAACTAGACACCACTAGTCTGACCGTGAAACCGACAACTAAATGTTTACATTATGGATGGCTTCCTTGGAGTTGATAGAGGGGTGATCCTAGATAGATGAGTGTGTTCATGTAATGGTTTAGCTAGCTAGTGTATCATTTGCAGTTTCTTTAGGTTTTGTTAAATTTGCTATGACTAATAGCCCGCTTCTATTGAATTGATGTACGATGGACCTTTGTCATAAATGATATCTTGACTCTAGTAGGCAATTATATTACACAACTTTTTTTTGTCATAGAGTCATTGTTGTATTACTTTTTGTTCAACAACCTTGTGCATGATGCGTATATGTTCGTTGAAGTGCACGAGGAATGAAGGCACTTAGGCTCGGTCTTATGCTTTTGGATGTGAAGTGACTTGACACCTGAGAGTTGGAGAATTATAACACTACTCCAACTAGTATTGATTTACAAGCTGTGGCTGGCTACAGGTTGGTGCTCTGACTGAGGGTTTCGCAGCATAGTAAATCAAAAAAATTCCTACAGATGCGAACAAGAAAGCCAAGATCTAATCTAGGAGATGTAATCAACGAGAGATGTAGATGAGATCTTCATACCCTTGAAGAAATTGCACAGCGGAAACGTTCAACAGAACGTGGATGATGTAGTCGTACTAGCCATCTCCTCCTCGCGATCCGATCCGATCCAACGCCGCAAGTGGCGGCGCCTCCGAGAGATGCACACGTACGGTGCAGCGACGGCTCCTCCTTCCTTGGTCCAGCAATTATGGTGGAGAAATAGATTGGATCTACAGCACGACGGCTTGGTGCTTATGGTGGAGAGTTTCTGCGGCAGGGCTTCGCCTACGCACAGTTGCGAGAGAGAGAGGTGGAGGGGTAGCAGTTGGACGGCGGCTAGGGTTGGAGTGGGGGGAGGCTGCGCCCCTGCCCCTCCTTATATAGGAGGCTGGCCGGCTGCCTTGGCCCCTCCTCCAAGCCCTAGGGCGGCGGCCTAGGGGGAAGAGTGGGGGGCAAGTCTTCCCCCCCTCTTCTGGAAGGTTCCCTTAGGGTTTCCCCTAAGGGCTGGCCGGCTGGGCCTTAGGGGCCTTGTGCGCCTGGCCCAAAGTGGCCAGGACACTTCCCCTTAGGCCCACATAGGCCTTCGACAAGTGGGCCCACGTTGGTCCCACTCCAGAACCTTCTAGAACCTTCCGGTACAATACCGATAAACTCCGAAACGATTCCGGAATCCAAAAACTGCTTTCCTTTATATGAATCTTATTCTCCGGACCATTCCGAAACCTCTCGTGATGTCCCGGATCTCATCTGAGACTCTAACCAAAAACTCATAAAACAATTATCCATTCTATCCTAGCGTCGATGCACGTTAAGTGTGTGACCCTACGGGTTCGAGAATATGCAGACATGATGTTCTATCAATAATCAACAGCGGGATCTGGAAACCCATATTGACTCCCACATATTCATCGATGATCATATCGGATGAACCACGATGTCAGGATTTAATTAATCCCATATATGTATTCCCTTCGTCACGTGATATTTTACTTGCCCGAGATTCGATCGTCGGTATCGCCATACCTAGTTCAATCTCGTTCACAGCAAGTACTTTACTCGTTCCGTAATCCGATATCACTTCGTGATTAACTCCTTAACCACATGCTTGCAAGCGGTGTTGATATCGATTACCGAGTGGGCCCAAAGTATATCTCTCCGACTCGGGAGGGACAAATTCCATCTCGATACATACAACCCAACAAGTACTTTCCGATCACCTGAGAGACACCTTTATGATCACCCTCTAATAGGATGACGTTTGATGACCTCAAAGCTTTCTTCCGATACCAGGGAGTTGTATTATCTCATGGTCTAAGGAATACAATACTTGACATAGGAAAAAGCTTCGCAAAGATGAACACGATGACACGATCTAATTGCTCTGCTTTATTTGGGTCTGTCCATCACATCATTCTCCTAATAACATGATCTCATTATTAATTGACAACTCGTGTCTATGGTTAGGAAACCTTAACCATCATTAATCAATGAGCTAGTCCATAGAGGCGTACTAGGGACACCGTGTTGTTCATAAACCACACAAGTATTAAAGTTTCCGCTTAATACAATTCTAGCATGGAATATAAACATTATCATGAACAAGAATTATAATAATAACATCTTTATTATTGCCTCTAGGGCATAATTCCAACAGTCTCCCACTTGCACTAGAGTCAATAATCTAGTTTACAACTGGTAACAATCTAACACCCATGGCATTAAGGTGCTGATCATGTTTTGCTCGTGGAAGAGGTTTAGTCAACGGATCTGCGACATTCAGATCCGTATGTACTTTGCTAATCTTCAGATCTCCATCTGATATATAATCTCGAATTATATGGAAACGGCGGTTGATGTGCTTGGTCCTTGGATGATATCTTGGTTCCTTAGCCAGTGCTATGGCGCCAGTGTTGTCGCACAATATTTCCAGTGGGTCCAAGGCATTTGGAACCACACCAAGCTCAGGAGTGGAACAACTTCAGGTGCTGCGCTACTCTCCAACTCGAGAGAAGGTTCAACAACCTCGTCTAGCTCTACCTTCCTCCCACTCACTTCTTTCGAGAGAAACTCCTTCTCAAGAAAGGATCCGTTCTTAGCAACAAACACTTTGCCTTCGGATCTATGGTAGAAGGTATACCCAATCATTTCCTTAGGGTATCCTATGAAGACGCATTTCTCCGCTTTGGGTTCGAGCTTATCCGGCATCAACTTCTTGACGTAAGCTTCGCATCCCCAAACTTTAAGAAATGACAGCTTAGGTTTAGTACCAAACCATAGTTCATACGGTGTCGTCTCAACGGATTTAGATGATGCCCTATTTAAAGTGAATGCAGCGGTTTCTAATGCATAACCCCAAAATGATAATGGAAAATCTGTAAGAGACATCATCGATCGCACCATATCTAATAGAGTTCGATTCCGGCGTTCAGACACACCATTGCGCTGTGGTGTTCCGGGTGGCGTGAGTTGCGAAATGATTCCCCTTGCTTTAAGATGCGTGAGAAAATCATAACTCAAATATTCACCTCCACGATCGGATCGTAGAAATTTAATTTTCCTGTTACGATGGTTTTCCACTTCGTTCTGAAATTCTTTGAACTTTTCAAACATTTCAGATTTATGTTTCATTAAATAGATATACCCATATCTACTTAAGTCATCAGTAAAAGTGAGAAAATAGCGATATCCACCGCGCGTCGAAATACTCATTGGTCCGCACACATCGGTATGTATGATTTCCAATAAGTCCGTTGCTCGCTCCATTATTCCGGAGAACGGGGTTTTGATCATCTTGCCCATGAGGCACGGCTCGCACGTGTCAAATGATTCAAAGTCAAGAGACTCCAAAAGTCCATCAGAATGGAGTTTCTTCATGCGTTTTACACCAATATGACCTAGACGGCAGTGCCACAAATAAGTTGGATTATCACTATCTACTTTGCATCTTTTAGCCTCAATGTTATGGATGTGCGTTTCATTGCTTTCGAGATTCAGAAGAAATAAACCATTCACAACAGGTGCATGACCATAAAACACTACTAGGAAAACCCTTATCCATGGGCCCATTATCTGTGGAGCACTAAGTTTCGGTGCTCCACGGATAAGTATCTGTGGTGCACCAAATATAGGTGCTCCACAGATATCATCTTACCCGTGGCACACCATGGAAAGGATGCGCCATGGATAAGTGGGCCCCACCGAGCACCAGGGCCTGGGGTGTCAGGCCCCCATATCCATGGCGCATGCATTTGGGGTGCGCCATGGATAATGTGCATACCCGTGGCGCACCACATATACATGCGCCACGGATATGTGTGGGCCCACCCTCTGGAAAAGGTGGCACACATATCCGTGGAGCACCACTTTGAGGTGCGCCACGGATATAAATGATTTTTGGTTTTTTGTAACAATGATCATATATAAAGCGGACTTTTGGCTCTCGGGTGCTACACACCCCCATACTTGGAAAAAATTAAAATAAATTCAAAAAAGTTTTAAAAATCAAACTTTTTTTTGAAATCAAAGATGATCAGGTATTGTACTTATATATTATATTTTCCAAGGAAATTACTTGTTATTGTAACCTAAGCAAATAAAATAAAATTATGATGAATATAAAGTGAATAGTACTTGGTCATGGGGTGTTTTGAGTTTGTTTTTTTATCCAGGATAAAATAAAAGTAATTTCCTAGGGAAATATTTTTATAAGTACAATACCGGTATTCATCTTTGATTTCAATTTTTTTTATTTTTTTAAACCTTTTTAATTATTATTTTCAAGTATGGGGTGTGTAGTACCCGGGAGCTCCTATGCATTTCTCTGATCATATATATGATATAACTGGTACTATTTAAAAATTATTATTTTTAGAATAAGCAAATATTATTTATTGCAATATAGTAATTTTAAACTTTGTGAAATACAGTTTTTGTAAAAACAAAAAAGGGTGGGAGGTCCAGGGTTTGAACCTGGCACCTCGCCCAAACAGCCAGCGCGCGAACCGGCCAGAACCACTAGGCTAGGTGGAGGTTGTTGTCTAGATGGGAGTTCGGCTCCTTTTGAAGTATACATCGACTTGCGTGGCGCACCTCGATGTGGTGCGCCACGCATAACTTAACCGTAGCGCACCTCTGAGGGGTGCGCCACGCATATCTTACACTTAGGGTAAAACGTTTCGCCCCGGCCTTTTTCTTTCCCACACGCGCCTCACTCTTCGATCCCCCCGGTCGAAACCCTAGCTAGACGAAGCCGACGACGACGACAGCGCCGCCGCCCCTCTTCTTCCCCGTCGACGACGACAGCCACCGCCCCTCTTCTTCTCCCCGGAGCCGCCGCCCCTCTTCTTCCCCGACGACGACCGGACGCGCCCCGCTTATTCCCCGATGACGGCCGCGCTCCTCTTCTTCCCCGCGTCCTCTCTCCTGCTCGCGGGCAGGGCCGACGGCTGCGCCCCGCTTCTTCCCCGACACCTCAGCATCAAGCAGGAGGTACGCCCCGCTTCTTCTTTGCCTCACGCTTCGTGCTTGCCTCCTCCTATGATGGCCGCCAACCGCAGTAGGCATGCTGTAGCTTGGCGATTTAGGTATTTGGGTAGCTGCAGGAAATTTCTGATTAAGCCAACATTTTTAGAAATTCTTGGTCGATTTCCTAGTTTCAACTGTCCCTGCCATTTGTATTTTTCTTGGCACAACCATCAGATTGGTCTATTGCCAAATCCAAATAAGCATGAGGTAGCATGGGGATCATTAAGGTCTTGCTGATTGGATTGTTCTTGGAGTCAAATGATGAACTAGGGTGATACATGGAGTGTAATCCTAGGCCTATTTAGAAATTTGCTCATGATGTTCATCTCTGTCTTGCCTTTGAGCATGTCGCCCTTCCAGATCGATTTCAGTAGTTCTCGAGGTAGAAGAAAAAAGAAAGAGTTTTGTGCAGCGCAACTTACTTGCTGCTTTTCAGTTCATTCCTTTTATTCAGAGGAAAACAGATACATGCCGCAACGATAGCCACTCCTCCTACTTGACCGCGCCATCCCACGATCGAGGAAGTAAACAACGTGCATCCTACTGACCTGCTCACGACGCACATAACGCGCGGAGCCTAACTGCTTGCTAACAGAAAAGAAAACGGCTAAGTGTTTTTAACTGATGAAACTGAACCTAGCACTAACAGTAACTAGTTTATTTCAACAGAGCAAGCTATGCATGTGTGTTTTGTAGCTTCTATTTCTATGCACAAGTTAAGAGAATATATTATCTATGTTTAAACTACTTCTATTTCTATGCACAAGTTTCTGTAGTATGCAATTTGTTATTCTGCATTTCTAAGTGCATATACTGTTAGCTATTTACTGTGAACTTGCACAACTTACTGTGAACTTTGTATACATGTAAGTGTATGTTGCTGGCTACTTACTGTGAACTTTTTATACATGTAAGTATATGTTGCTGGCTACTTACTATGATGATGTTTACTGTGATGATGAATCTTTGATGATGAATCTGTGAGCATGTTGTCGACATGTTGTCGACAACTGTGTGTTGGAAAGGCACATTTTGTGCTTTTTTGTGTGAATTGTTTACAGGTTTTTGAAAATGAGTGCCTATTACTCCCGAAATGTTGATTGATTTCTGTTTCGGTGAGAAATAGGCACTCCTAGGTAGCCATTTATAGGGGAGGTGCTGTCGAATTTTCCGATCGATTTTTTGTTGTACTAAACATTTTTCTCCTTTTGTTTAGTGCAAACATGTCAACCGGACACGTCAACGACGGCGCTGGCCCTTCTAACCAAATGAGTGTCGAAGAAAAAGCCCGGACGACCAACTTGCCGTTTTGGATGCAATCCTAGAGGGCGGCCGAGGAGAAGGAAATAGACGTCATGGACGGAGACGGAGGTGGAGATGATCAGGGTGGAGACGAAGACTCTGAGGGTGGAGACGGAGACTCCGAGGGTGGAGAAGAAGACGAAGACTCCAATGCCACCACCGATGCTGGCGGTGAGCGCACCGATGGCGCCGAGGATGACACCACCGATGGTGGATCTGCCCCGGCTGCTAAGAAGAAGAAGGCCATCAGGAAGGATCGGAACCCACCGACGCTTGGCACAAAACGCGAGGATTTCACCGCCGTGAATGAAAACGGCGTACCCGTGGAGCCTAAAGCCCTTGCCGCGGGATACAGGACGCAGATCGGTTGCATCGTGCGGGAGACCGTGACGATCAACACGAGGAACCTCCAAGATCCTGGCAATGCGCATCTTGTGCAGCTCTTACTACAGAAGCTTCACGAGCGATATGATTTCCCGGTGGAGTACAAGAACCTAAACCTCAAAGACAACAAGGTGAACCAGCAGGCCCTTACGAAGATGAGCACGGCCTTGGCTAGCTGGAGAACCCGGGTGAAGAAGCGGATTGACAAGGACGAAAGCTGGGAAGAGATCAAGAAGCATGAGCCACTTCTAGATCACGACGACTATCTTCTTTTCAAGGAGGAGTTGGAGACCAATACCTTCAAAGCTCTGTCGGCGTTGGGGAAGAAGATGTATGAACAGAACTTAGGTCACCACCGTCTTGGGAGTGGCGGTTATAGAGGAATCCAGGAAGTATGGGACAAGGAGGACTCCGAGCTTATTCATCTTGGCAAGCCCAACATGTTTGATAAATTCACGGACCCGCAGGTCCGGAACTTTGTGCGGGCCCGCTACTACCTGTGCCCCAAGACAAAGGAATTCAAAACCTCAGCGAATGCTGTGCAAGAGTTTGAGAAACTTGTGGTAAGCAACTTACCGCGGATCTCAAGTCGATTTGCAATCAATAATGAACCGATGATTCTAATTGGGTTCATGAATCCTTTTGCAGGAAGCTGAAATAGCCGCCGAGGCAGCTTGCTCCACCCAAGGGCAATCAGAGCCTTGGGACACTCCTTTCAACAGGGCGACGAATATTATGAAGAAGAGGCCCAAGCACAAGAAGATGACGTCCGCTGGGCATGTTTCCGGCTTTGGGCTGACCACAAAAGTTGGCGTCCACTTCAAAGAGGAATCAAAGGCTAGAAAGGAGAGAAGAAGCAAGGTGGAGGAGGCGCAGAGGCTGGAGATTGCAGATCTCAAGGCGCAAGTGGCCGCGCTGCCGGCGCAGATGGAGGAGAAGTTCAAAGCAAGGTTGCGCCAGGTCATTCCTCCTCAACTGTGGGAGGGTCTAGCGGCGTGGAATGCCGCTGGTGGAGTTGGGCCGATACCGGTGCCCAGCGTGTCCGGCAGCAACTCGGCGCAACACGTGTTGCCTAACGTGGTGACCCCGCCCTCCTACCCATCGGCAGACCCCTTCGCGGGGCTGAGCCCGTTGGCCGCCGACAACAACAACGCGCAGCCGGCGCCGGTGCCCAACACCAACACGCGGCCGCCGCCTCCGCCGTAGCCCAACACCAACATGCGGCCGCCGCCTCCGCCGCAGCCCAACACCAACACGCGGCCGCCGCCCAACACCAACGTGCAGCCGCCGCCTCCACCGCAGCCCACGCAGCCTCGCGTGTCCACCTTAGCCGACCTCGACGCCCTTACCAAGGTAACTAATCGTAGGCTCGACTTCATACTCTGCCATCTTTTTTGATGAGTACCATCTGATAATGATGCCCAACATGTTCTCCCGCAGGACACTAGTTGCACCTTGCTGCACTATGTGAACGGCGTGCTGAAGGATGTAGGCAAGGGTACCATATGCCAACCGAAGAACCCCCTGATGCACAACTTGCCCATCCCTGCGGGCATGTTCAGGGTCGCCCTGGTGCGTCCTTTGAAGGGTTGCGAAGGCATTGATCCTCCCATGCAACCTCATGGAGCCAATGAGCATTACTCTCTCGGAGGTTGCGTCGGCTGGCCCTTGCTATGGCCGAAGTCACAGATTCTCCTTGCAAAGGATAATCAGCGCCCCGCGGCTGCCCCCGCTAAAAAGACACGGCCACCGGTGTTCGTCCCCGCCACCAAGAGGCATCAGCAGCTAGCCGCGCACACGCCGTCGCCTCCACCCGAGCACGTGGACGACGCTCCACCCAACCGCGGCGATGATCCCCGCGATGAAATTGACGGCTTCCTCGACATCGGGGCCAATGAAGAAATCTACATGCCTCCTCTTAGAGATCTAGCCTCCCGTGGTCAACAAGCCGGTCGTCCCCTGTCATGCACGCAGCGTCTGCGGTTCGGCGACGGTTCTCAGGAGATGCCTCCGGAAGCCGCAACCACACAACCCAATCCGGCCAATGTTATCAGCCCCACCACACTCCGCAAGGCGGTCGATGAGCAGCTGAAATCCGCTGCTCCCGTGCCGGATAAGTTGCAGTCCACAGCTCCTGTCGAGGAGAAGAAGAAGGGCCGGAAGCATAGCCGGAGCAAGAAGGCTTCGAGCCAGCCGTCTCCGAGGAAGATACTACGGGCTTAGGACGGCGTGCAAGAAGAGCCCAGTGATTTCCCCAGGCACATAGCGGGTCGGCCGATGCTGACAAAGGAGATGCTCGCCAACGCGGGTGGAGCGATCGTGAATTTGCACGACAACATCCAGTATCTCGAGGAGCGCCTTCTCCAAGAAAAGAATCCTGGGTACCCGGTCTACACAATCAAGGTGCCGGAGGACCATGGCTTCGTCGATACATCACCCGCTGAAATCTTCTTCGTGCGGTACGAGGACATCTATAATCTGCTGCACTCCAACCGCCTGGACTATAACTTGGTCCGTCTATACACACTTCATATGGCGTTGAAGGCGAAGAGGGAGAAGACCAAGGGCATCGTGAACGAGGCGGACCGAGCAACGGTGAAGGAGTACCTTGGGAATATCTTTGTGGAGAACCCGACCATCGACTCCATTCTTCTGCCTTGCTTTCCCGAGTAAGTGAACACCGCCGTAAAAACTTCTTTCTTAGATTCTCCGGTTGGTCCTCTTACAACAATTTATTTTTCAATTGTGCTGCGCAGAGGCATATACTGCTCACTCATATCCATTTGCCCAAGGTGGTCACAAGCGACGTACTTTGACTCATCGAGTGAAACGAAGCCGATGAAGAACTATGGCCGAATCAAGAGTGTGCTCGATGAAGCTCTACAATTCTACGCCGACAAGGGGGGCAAATTCACCAAGGGTGGCGAGAGAGTCAAGAATGGCAAGCATATCTTCATGCACCAGACAAAGTTTCCATGCGTCAAACAGCCGCCTGGCAGTGTGAAGGAGGCCTTCTACGCCCTCCATCACCTGAAGGGGATCGTCCGGGATTCGCGGATCAGGGCGCTACCATCTAATCTTCGACCATGGGCTGAAAAGTTTGCGGCGATCGATGATGCAGACCTTATGAAAGATTTCTGGCGCATCCAGACTCAGATCGCGCAAGTCCTTCATGAAGACGTCGACTCAACCGGCGGGATCATGCATTGTGGCGTAGCGTTGACTAACCGCGAGATCGAAGGACGCCTCGACAGGCAGCGCGACACAAGGACGTTCATGACGAGAGAGGGCGTGCGCCCATTCCCGGCGAGGACTACATGATGTCTGTGGCTAGCTAGCGGTGTTGGGTCGATGTATCGTAAACTTTACTATCCTAGTGTTGTTTCCGAACTATTGTTGGACATGTGTGTGTAAACCTTAACTTGCCGAGGCTCATAATGCCTTGACGATCGATGTTGGACTTGCTTATATATGATCGATCGTCATCCATGCTATGTTTTATTCTAGGCTTATGAATCCTTGCCATAGTATTTGTGATCATGCAAGGTTGTTTTTGCACTTTGTCATTCCTTTCGTTGCATAACATATATACTACATGTCTATAGAGAGATGGCGAAGTGGTACGTGGTGTACAGTGGTCGGGTTCCAGGAGTCTACGAGGAGTGTGGGAGGACTGCCAGGCACAGGTGACCAACTTCAGCGGCAACTGCTACAAAGGGTACAAGACAAGAGAGCTCGCGGTCTCCAAGTGGAGGAGACACGTGTGGAAGAAGAATCGAATGAAGTTCTTGATCATGGTCTCGATCTTGCTCATCGTCGTCGCCAGTGTGATCTATTCGTTCATATAGTAGTCTAGGTGATATGTAACTCCATATATAATATGTAATGATCAAAGTTGTACTTAACTTGTGTAATGATTCGACACTTGACTTCATATTGATGTATTTCGACACTTGACTTTATATTGATGTCTTCCGACACTTGACTTCATATTGATGTATTTTGGTGAATTCCAGTGTTACTGATGTGTATATCTTTGCATTTCTGCTGTATACTGTATATTTTTGTGTTGTATACTGTGTATTTCTGCTGTATTCTCGAAAAAAATACAAATAGAAAACATACCAGTGGAGCACCAATTGGGTGCGCCGCAGATATTATGCATGTCGCACCCCTTCTAGGTGCTCCACGGATAGGACACTTAACCGTGGCGCACGTGGGCGTGCGCCACGGGTAATAAATACCAGTGGCTTGATATGCGTGGCGCACCACAGGTGCGCCACTGAAGCCCAAATAGGTGCGCCACAGATAAGGGTTTCCCTAGTAGTGAAAGATGTTATTCATATAAATAGAACAACCATTATTCTCAGATTTAAATGAATAACCGTCTTGTAATAAACATGATCCAGATATAATGTTCATGCTCAACGCAGGCACATAATAACATTTATTAAGGTTTAAAACTAATCTCGAAGGTAAAACTAAGGAGAGCGTGCCGACGGCCATCACATCAACTTTTGATCCATTGCTAACGCGCATCGTCACCTCATCCCTTGCTAGCTGCCGTCTATTCCGTAGCTCCTGTTTCGAGTTACAAATATTAACAACTGAACCAGTATCATATATCCAGGCACTACAACGAGCGCTAGTAAGGTAAACATCAATAACATGTATATCAAATATACCTTTAATGGTGCCAGCCTTCTTGTCCGCTAAGTACTTTGGACAGTTGCGCTTCCAGTGACCCTTGTCCTTGCAATAGAAGCACTCAGTGTCCGGCTTAGGTCCAGACTTGAGTTTCTTCTCAGCAGGGGCAACGCGCTTGCCACTGCCTTTCTTGAAGGATCCCTTTGCACCCTTAGCTTTCTTGAAGCTAGTGGTCTTGTTGACCATCAACACATGATTATCTTTCTTGATATCCACCTCCGCAGCTTTCAGCTTTGCGAAGAGCTCAGTGATCGTATCAGTGGAACCAATTTGATTATGAGTAACCACAAAACCTTTGTAGCTAGGAGGGAGTGATTGCAGAACTCTGTCAATCTTGAGCTCTTCTGGAATCTTGCAGTCCAGTTGCTCAAGGCGTTGAGTGTAGCCCGACATCTTAATGGCGTGCTCACAAACGAAACTCCCTTCCTCCATCTTGCAGTTAAAGAACTTCTCAGAGATCGCATATCTCTCAGAACGGGCTTGAGTCTGAAACATGGTTTTCAGTTCCTCAAGTATCTCAAAGGGCCCGTCGAACTCCTCAAAACGATTTTGAAGTTCCGGTTCCATATCAAACAACATGGTACTCTTAATCACTCCATAATCATCTTTGCGTGACTGATAAACATCTTTTTCATCAGCCGGCGCATCAGTAGCAGGGGCGTCACCTAGCGCTTTCTCAAGTACATAGGCTTTTTGTCCGCCAGCGAGAATGATTCTCAGATTGCGGAACCAGTTGGTGAAGTTAGACCCATTGTTCTTAAGCTTTTCTTTCTCAGCAAAAACGTTGAAGTTGAAGTTGGACTTAGCCATTTGATCTACAAAATTTGCAAGTACAATTTAGACTATGTTCATGATAACTAGTTCAACTTAATCAAATTACTAGATGAACTCCCACTAAATTCAACATCCCTCAAGTTGTTTAGTGAACACGATCCAAATTCACCACACCTAATCCGATCTTCACGAGAAGAGATGTGGTTTCAATGGTGGACAACAAAGTGTCGATCATATCATTCATATGACTCATGTTTAACATTTCGGTTCGTGTGTTCTGAGGCCATGTCTGTACATGCTAGGCTCGTCAAGTCAAACCCAAGTATTTCCGTGTGTGCAAAACTGGCTTGCACCCGTTGTATGTGAACGTAGAGTTTATAGCACCTGATCATCACGAGGTGCTTGAAAACGACGAACTTTCGCAACGGTGCATACATGGGGAGAACATAATTTTATCTTGATCTTTAAGTGAGGAATCATCTTATAATGCTACCGTCGCGATCTAAGCATAATAAGATACATAAAAGGATAAACATCACATGCATATAATTTTATGTGACATGGTATAGCCAATCTCCGCGCAATGATCTCCATCTTGTGCGCGCCGACATGATCTCCATCACTCCACCATGATTGCCTCCACCACGAATAGCAACTACAACTATTGCTAACTACTTAGCGATAAAGTAAAGCTATTACATGGCGTATAAGAAGTTGACACGCAGGTCATACACAATTTATAAAGACAACCATATGGCTCCTGCCGGTTGTGAACTCATCGACATGCAAGTCGTGAAAGATTACAAAACATGATCATTGCATACATCACATATATCACATCACATTTTGTGGCCATACCATATCACAAAACACTCCCTGCAAAAACAAGTTAGACGCCTCTACTTTGTTGTTGCATGTTTTACGTGGCTTATGGGAGTAACAAGTTAAGAACGATTCTTACCTACGAAAAGCCACAACGGTGATATTATGGTTGCCAACATCCGTTGTAAATCCCATGACTACTATAGTGAGAGAAACTGGCATCCACCAGCCGCATGTGTGGAACAAGCTACACGTCAAGTGCGGAGCCGGTCTCGCGAACGAGGTCGCGTAAAGTTGGCCTGGACCGATTCGATCTCACTATGCCGCACCATAAGAAATACACAACAAAGAGGTTTGCAACAGAAAACATCAATGCCCGCAACAAGCATGTTGCGTTCTACTCGTGAAACACATCTACGCATAGATCTAGCTCTGATACCACTGAAGGGTTTCGCAGCATAGTAAATCAAAAAATTTCCTACGGATGCGAACAAGAAAGCCAAGATCTAATCTAGGAGATGTAATCAACGAGAGATGTAGATGAGATCTTCATACCCTTGAAGAAATCGCATAGCGGAAATGTTCAACAGAACGTGGATGATGTAGTCGTACTAGCCGCCTCCTCCTCGCGATCCGATCTGATCCAACGTCGCAAGTGGCAGCGCCTCCGAGAGATGCACACGTATGGTGCAGCGACGTCTCCTCCTTCCTTGGTCCAGCAAGTATGGTGGAGAGATAGATTGGATCTACAGCACGACGGCATGGTGCTTATGGTGGAGAGTTTCTGCGGCAGGGCTTCGCCTACGCACAGTTGCGAGAGAGAGAGAGGTGGAGGGGCAGCAGTTGGACGGCGGCTAGGGTTGGAGTGGGGGGAGGCTGCGCCCCTGCCCCTCCTTATATAGGAGGCTGGCCGGCTGCCTTGGCCCCTCCTCCAAGCCCTAGGGCGGTGGCCTAGGGGGAAGAGTGGGGGGGCAAGTCTTCCCCCCCCTCTTCTGGAAGGTTCCCTTAGGGTTTCCCCTAAGGGCTGGCCGGCTGGGCCTTAGGGGCCTTGTGCGCCTGGCCCAAAGTGGCCAGGACACTTCCCCTTAGGCCCACATAGGCCTCTAACAAGTAGGCCCATGTTGGTCCCACTCCAGAACCTTCTAGAACCTTCCGATACAATACCGATAAACTCCGAAACGATTTTGGAATCCAAAAACTGCTTTCCTTTATATGAATCTTATTCTCCGGACCATTCCGAAACCTCTCGTGATGTCCTGGATCTCATCCGAGACTCCGACCAAAAACTCATAAACCAATTATCCATTCTATCCTAGCGTCGATGCACGTTAAGTGTGTGACCCTACGGGTTCGAGAATATGCAGACATGATCTTCTATCAATAATCAACAGCGGGATCTGGAAACCCATGTTGACTCCCACATATTCATCGATGATCATATCGGATGAACCACGATGTTAGGATTCAATTAATCCCGTATATGTATTCCCTTCGTCACGCGATATTTTACTTGCCAGAGATTCGATCGTCAGTATCGCCATACCTAGTTCAATCTCATTCACAACAAGTACTTTACTCGTTCCGTAATCCGATATCACTTCGTGATTAACTCCTTAACCACATGCTTGCAAGCGGTGTTGATATCGATTACCGAGTGGGCCCGAAGTATATCTCTCCGACTCGGGAGGGACAAATTCCATCTCGATACATACAACCCAACAAGTACTTTCCGATCACCTGAGAGACACCTTTATGATCACCCTCTCATAGGATGACGTTTGATGACCTCAAAGCTTTCTTCCGATACCAGGGAGTTGTATTATCTCATGGTCTAAGGAATACAATACTTGACATAGGAAAAAGCTTCGCAAAGATGAACACGATGACACGATCTAATTGCTCTGCTTTATTTGGATCTATCCATCACATCATTCTCCTAATGACATGATCTCATTATTAATTGGCAACTCATGTCTATGGTTAGGAAACCTTAACCATCATTAATCAATGAGCTAGTCCATAGAGGCGTACTAGGGACACCGTGTTGTTCATAAACCACACAAGTATTAAAGTTTCCGCTTAATACAATTCTAGCATGGAATATAAACATTATCATGAACAAGAATTATAATAATAACATCTTTATTATTGCCTCTAGGGCATAATTCCAACACTGACTTAGTGTGGTCAAGTGCGAGAACTATTCATGTTAAGAGTGGATATCATGTTTCGACCTCTTCTGAGAGTATATCCTTGCTTGTGGTTTCTAGCTAGAATCTGGGCTTACCGTTGATCAGAGGCATGAAGTAGCCTAACTCTGATCCTAGGTAACGACAACATGGTGATCTCTTAGTAAAGATCCCCGTGTGAGGACTTCGACGTTGATCTAGGGTTCGGTCTACTAGTCTAGCCTGTATCGTCTTCTCCGGGACAACGGTTCATGCTTCGGATCATCATCATCGACATCTCTTGGCAACATCCGACGATTTCTCGATTGTAGTTACATCGACCCCTGGTTGTGTCGTTGGAGAGCAATTGCGACATGAAGCTAAGCAATTACTTTTTTAGGTCACAGATGGCATCGTACCAACTCTGTTTGGGCATGTTTGTAATTTTTATTTGGTTATAGTTGTTCTTGCACAAACTATTTAATACATAGCTTTTTTACTTAAAAAACAAAAAGACAAAACAAAGATGAAAAGTGGGAGCAACTGAAAAGAAGCAAGCCAAAGTAAGAAAGACATTTCAGGCGGCCCTTGTCTAACGTTGTGTTTGTTGACTTTGTGTGACTGATATGTGATCCCCACATGCCAGAGGCCCACCTATCAGTGACTCAAAGTCAGCTGACATAGTTGCTCTCAAAGTCAGCTAACCCATGCCCCATTTCATGTAGCCAAAATTTTGGTTAAGGTTTTACCTGCCCATAAGTTAAGCAACATCTTTATGGAATAAAAAGTAAGTTAAGCAACATTAGTAGAGTATCTAGATTAGTAAAGTAGTACTGACATGCCAAAAAGATTGACCAGTATCTAGATAAAAACCAATTCTTTGTTCACGCCCAAAAGATTAGTAGCGTACTCCCTGGCCAAGATTCAAACATGCCTTTTGCTTTGCTTGGTGTGACGGTTGGATCGATGCATAAGAGCTTCAATACTGATCCCGCAGAGCGTGCCGCACTCGGCGCGCGCTTTGGGCAGCCTTTCTTTTCCCCTTCCTCCCAGGCTCCTAGGTCTCTCTCGAACCCCCCGTTCTCTGATCTTCTCCTTGAGATCTCCGGGCCGGACCGGAGAGCTCCTCTTGCCGGCGAGGCCGTGCAGAGGCAGCAACGGGATGGTGCCGGCGATAGGTCTAGGTCTAGTGCTTGTTTAGAGAGTGCCCTTGTGGCTTGTTGGAGTAGGTTGGTGGATCTCGGTGGCTGGATCTGCCACGCCATGATTTTCCTTCTCCTTGCGGTGCCTCGCTGGTGGCAGGCGGCGGCGCTAGTAGGAAGGAGGAAGTCATGCATCTCCATAAATAAAGGCCTCCTTTTCCCCCTCTGGAGACCTCGCGTGCTGGTGCCTGGCCGCAGCACCGGTCGCCCGTCGATGGAGTCCCAAGTCTTGCCATCATGGTGCTGGCGTGACGATGGTGGCGAAATCGGTGGAGTCTTCTTCAATAAGCGGATCCTGCTCCGGCGTTTTGGGTTACTGCTGATGCTGTTCCTCTCTCAAGCTAGCCATGGTGGTCTGGCAAAAGAGTGGACGCCGGCATCGACCTGCGGCGACGGAGGAGTTGGGGACATCATCAACATCATCGAGCTCATCTACGACGGAGGCAAGTCAGCCTCCGCGATCTTATGCCGGCAAGGCGGCGACTTCTCAACCTCCACCGTGGAGGCCCTCCATCTCCGATGCGGGTGCTCGAAGCTCTCTGGCTATGAAGTGATCTGTTCCCCATGGCTAGGAAGTGGACCGCAGCGGCAGATCAGCGCCGGAAGGAGGCTCCCGAGCAACTGGCCTCTGTTCCTCGGCGGCGACGCCTTGAGGACGCCGGCGAAGTGTGGCGGAGGCACTGAGGGACTTGATTGCTTTATATCCTTTAGTTCCAGGGTGCTTTGTGTAAAGTCGAAGGTCCTTTCTTCAAATTCTAGGTTTTCTAGGGCAAGTGATGCAAGGACCTTTGTACAAATTGTACCTGCCACGTTGCAATGAAGTAATTATATCTGGGGTCTTCTGGACCCCGTCCCCCTGTTCAAAAAAAGCTTCAATACCTTAAAAATTATACAAATTTGACGCTGATGTGATGCTACATCGGATTTCCCTATCAATTGACTATGTATGCTTTACTACTTTCTTACTAAGATACACTTACATTGAAAGTAAATTTCTACTGTCCTCCTTTTATACGGACACATATTTCAAGAAAAACTTTAACTGAAAGAATTGACCAAAAATATCTCAACTATATACTACATAAATAATATTGTTAGATTTGTATTGAAAACTTTTGAATTGTACTAATTTTAGATGAAATACATAAATAAACTTCTGAATTACTCCCGTTCCTGCCAGGGTACCTCCCACGGAAGAAAGAGAGGCGGCTGCTAGGGTTTCACCCTAGCCGCCACCGCCATCTGCCTCGTCTTCGCCGTCTACGGCCGGGAATCGACGGGTCCCCGCCTCCTCAGCTTGTCACTTCGGTGGCAGGAGGGGGTGAAGACCTCAGATTTGAACTTGGTGTTGTTGAAGGGTCTCTAAATTAGAGTTTGGTCAACCGGCATCGTTATTATGGTGGCTATGTCGGTGATGTGCGGGACAAGAATAAGTTATTCCCGCCTCCTCGTCCACCTCTTTAGCGGCGTTCTCGCCGGTGGCGTTGAGGAGGGTGGGGATTCGTTTGGTCGCCGCTTCCATGGAGTTGTGGATCTCGTCCACGTATGTTACAAGTTTGGTGTTAGAAGCTTCGAATCGATTCAAGGGTTCAACAACGATGATTTTGGTTCTAGGGCGCTGGAGCTTAGGGGCACGTGCACGAAGACTTCCCTGTCATCAACAACGTATAGCAGCGCGTCGGCGGCAGTAGTGGTCGTTAGATGGTCCAAGGATCTCAATGTAATTTTTATTATGTTTGGGTTACCTTATACTTCCTGTGAACTTATAATAGATTCGGATATTTCTCGGAAAAAAAATTCTGAATTACTAGTTGTAACTTTCTAATCTTAGCAATTTTTTTATATCTTAGCCACGTTACATATACGAATTCAACCCGTCGCCATATACGGCCCAGCCCATTCGTGACAGCCGACAGACCCTACAACTTGGCCTCTCCGACCTCCGACATCGACCCCTTCCCGTGGCTGGTATCCTCTCCCATTCTCAGACGGCGATCCTGCTCCTCCTCTCGCCCTTCTCTCTCGGCCAACATCTCCGGCAACGGTGACCTCTCTTCTCCCGCCCCTCCCTTCTCCGACCACGTTGCCACCCCATCCTCGCTCGCAACCAGATCGACAGCTACCCCTTAATTTCATCCTCGTTGCTCATCTCGGGTCTCTGGAGATCTACGCCGGTGACGACCCTTTTTTGCCGGCGGCTCGCCTTGCCCGACGGTTCTTCCTAGACAAGGTGAGTTTCTTCGAATCCCGTGTTCTGTATCCCCTTCTTCTTTGCACACCATCGCTTCGATTTCGGGCAACCGCTGTCCGTTGAGCCTGTGGCTAGGCATAGCCGAAGTAAAATTCCGTTTGGACGCTAGGTTGTTCTGTTGTACTGTATGTTGGATAAGTTGGTACTTTTTAGATTGTATTTCTCCTTATGAACGCTAGGTGTTCCATTACCACGTTGATTATTGCCACTTGCCAGACCGCCCTGACGTCAAGTTTAAGGCACATTTCCCATGTTTTCAGCTTATATATCAACTCAATTTAGCGGAAACTAATATGGCTAGAAGCCTAGAATTATCGTCTTCATGACCGTGTAACATAGATGCTTCCATGCTGGTGACAATTGTAATATACATCGACTTTGAGTTGTATGACAAAATACAATATGTTCAAGTAGCCTGCACGGGGATATTCCATTTGTTGGACTAACAAGGATGAATATGATAGTTATCTTTTTTTAGGTCTTAATATGTTCCCCCTCTTTATCTAGAGTTCCATGTATTTACTGAAGCTGATACTTGCTTTCCTTATCTTGCCTGCATAATTTGTTTTCTAGTTTCATAGGCAATAATCCCACTCAAGAAAGATTGGAGTGTTTGATGATAAATAAATACGTTGGATGATTAACAGGGACATGATGCATCAATCAGTAATAAGGAATTTTGCTGTCTTAGGTGGTTTGTGCTTTTGAGTAAAACCTTCTCATGTCCCATACTACAGACCACCCTGTAGATTTTGTGCTCCTTGATAATTATTGATCAACAACACATTTTTGCTCTGAAGCTGAACATCTACACTTGAAGGCACCATATTATATGCTTAATGTGGTACTGTGTCCACATCAGATTGATCGTAGCAACTACTCATGGTAATAGGTTGGACCATTTGATTGTGACTTTACCTGATGGAAATGTATTTTCCATTGTTACCAATTATTTGAATCACACTCTTAATACGCCTACTTGTTAATCAAATTGACCATCCATTTCTTCTATCTTCACTGTTTTGCATCCTTATAGAATACAAATTATACAGAAATAAATATAGTAGTAGTCATGCTTCTTTTATCGTTGACTTATCATGAATTGTTCAATGTTTGTTTGACCATCTCTTATTAATAGGCACTTCTGGTTCAGTCTTTGGTTTGTATCTGAACCCTGTCTATATCTTAGAGGGTAGCGGGCACTCCATCTTGTTCAGTGAAGTGATTAAGAATGGAAAATGGATTTCCTGGTGAAGTTCTGAAGGCTGTTTTTCCTCTAATGGATGGTAAAGGCTTGGTCTTCTGCATGCTTGTATGCCGCCAGTGGCGCGAAATTGCAAAGGACGACTACTTCTGGAAATGTATCTGCTCGCGGAAATGGCCTTCCATCTGCACGGAGCCTCCTTTGGACACAAATTTCCAAAAGCTTTATTTGACTTTCTCCAAGCCACGGAAGACAATGCACCTTCCTGTACCTAAGCTCACTTTTGAGGATCTAGTGTTTTACATTGATATGTGGCATGAAGGATCACTGATCTTCTCTCAAGCAGTTTCAGGTTGCATTCTTCGAGCAGGTCTACAGAACACACCTGGCGGCATTCCAGATGTACTCGTATCACATCTGAATACCACAGACTGCACTCTGATGATGGAAGTCAAACCCAAGTTGACAGTCCCTATGGGGCCAGTCATCACCGTATCTGTTCTTGCCCACCGCAAGGACACCAACAAGATGAGTTGCATAATTAATACATCGACTTTTGATTACATTGATGGCAATGCAGCGCGCGCATTGGCATATGAATATCTCAGGTTTTCACCCAGACACCCTTTCATATCAGACATCCGTGCCTGGATGTCCTTGCTTTTCCTGTACAAAGGAACACACTCTATAGAGGTATTTGGCATTGAACTAGATTTTTGTGATGCTGCAAGGTCGGAATCTGAGATTTTGTGGCTCTTAGACATGCTTGATTGGAAATAGAAGTTAGTCTTTAGTTGTAATTTTAGCCTTTGAGGCATGTAAAGGATGTTCATGATTTGTTGATCATTTCCTGTTGTAACACAGAACTATATGCTTTATAATACTGGAAATAAATGGCTATGTGCGGCCATCTGTTTTTTATACTCATCACATACCCAGATGCCGATCTGGCATTTGAATCTCAAAAACTTATATTCGCTGAATCTATGACAGAACTTGTGAAGTTGCTAACAGAGAGGCGAACAGTGATCATTTAGACCTGTGAGCCGCCGGATCAGTTGTTCAACTCCAAGGACCTAATTACTGTCTATGAAATGCGATATCAGCCCATATGAGAATCCTAATGGAGCTGCCTGTATGATTTCATATATGTGAAGAAGCTAACTTGATCACCCTTTGTCTCAACCCACCGCTCTCATCGGATTTTCTTTGGAGATCATCCAACCGGCTCACACATTCACGCCGTTGTTCTTTTACTTCTACATATTCGTCCTAATGTTAACTTCACCGTTATATTGAAATCTAGCTACTAAGTATATATAGTACTCCATCTAACCCTAATTACTTGACGTGGACGAACAAGTAAAAAGAGCCGGAGGGAGTACTTAAATATTCAATGACCACCCCATTTGTCGGTGACTGCACATAGAGGGAAATCATGTACCTATGGCTTAAATTTGTGTATTGAACTGCTAATGTTGTTGCATTTTGACAGTCCCGTATTGAAGTCTTGTATTGTTGACTGGTGTTCACATATTCGATTTTTTTTTTTGCTTTTACACAATACCCGGTCAAATATTTGTGATCAAGGATGTCTTTGTTTGGCGCTTCGAATTTCATTCATATTCATGACGGTTTATATCCGCCACTACATATGTGCATGACTCCAACTCCGAGGAAAAGAACTCTTTAGGATATGAAAAT
This sequence comes from Dactylis glomerata, assembly GCA_007115705.1. Classification (NCBI taxonomy): domain Eukaryota; kingdom Viridiplantae; phylum Streptophyta; class Magnoliopsida; order Poales; family Poaceae; genus Dactylis; species Dactylis glomerata. Next base: position 64,723 of record QXEO01001205.1, read on the forward strand.
GGTCAATATCCGCCCTATCCGTTCAACTTTTAACTTGGGGTACGAGTGCACGGGATTAAACAAACTGCACTAGGATGTCGTTGTTCATGGGACGAAGATCTGTTCTAGTTCAACGTCAGAAGGTATGGTTTTGCGAGAGATTCAGAGTTTGTAGCTGCATGTATCTCTACTAATAATACGGCTTGAGGATGTGATGGTCGTTAAACCGTGGTACGTAAAAAAACCGGTAAAAATTTCGTACGTAAAAAAAAACCCCTCGTACGTCAAAAAAATCCTCGCGCTTCCTTTGTCAGTTGTACGTCTGTTCGGGCCGGACTCCACATTAGAATAGGTATTCTAGGGTGGAGGCGTGGTTAGAGGCCTTGCGGCGCTCGATGTGGAAGGGGAGCGACGCGAGGCTGGGGCCTTGCCTGCATGTTGACCTTTTCCCGTTCCCCTTCCCTGGTTCTCCGCCGCCGCCGCCGGGAAGTAGGCAACACCTCTGCGTCCTCCTATCATCCGCCAGGCCTCTCCAGGTCTCGGGTGGATCATCCGTGGATGCCTATCCCGTCCAGATAAGTTTCGGGCATCCGGCCTCCTCCCCATGCCCGGCCTCCTCCCCATGCAGGTGCAGTATGCGGCCATCCCGACCTCGAGCGCCTCCTGCTTCTCCCATCCAGGCGAGTTCCGTTTGTCACGTATGTGGTGTTTGATCCTGTTCCCCGTAAGATCTCCCGGCATCGCTGAAATAGAAGAGAAAAGAAAAAGAGCAGCAAATTCAGCGGGAGGGAGCTGAGCGAGCACTGCGTGGGGTGTGGTCGAGAGAAGCAGCAGGCGGCGAGTAGCCATGATTTGGCATAAATGCAGCAACCTAGCAGGGACAAAGCTTGCTACTAGATGATTTGCTGCGTGTCTTGATGCATTTCCTATTTTTATATGTAGCGTGATGCTCTATGGGTGTGTTCGTGCACTGCTGCACATAGTTCACATTTTGTTTGTCTGAATTTTAATTGCTCATTGGAGTTTTGCTTGCTTACTGGATTTCAACAATTAATTTTTAAGAGTCGTGAAGAGAGTTGGACCAGATTTGTTTTTATTCACCTCAAATGCTTAAGTCCTGTTACAGTTATTTCATGATTATAACATCGTTTTGCTGTTCTGTCATGCACTGTGATTCAATCTAGGAATTTATTTTCCTCCACATGGTTTAAAATCGTTGTCATCTGTTTCACATCATTTATTTGCCTTTGTGTTACTACGTTGTACATTTAGTAAAGATTTGTTGAAAGTTTGCATGCACACTCTGCAGTTTTGTCTGAAGCTTGCGCCGTTAGAAACACTACCAGAATGCTAGGGGCATTAAACGGCCGAGTTGTGTATATTGACACTAAGCATCTCATTTAAAAAATATCTGTAGTTATCAACCTTTGCCATGTATTGCAGAATGGTCGTGATAGTTCAGAAAAGCTTTCCTCAAGGATTCGGGCAAGAAGGCTTGGCATGAAAGGTTATTATAATTCATCAACTACTTACCTTCATCATAAAATACTTGATCTTTCAGTTTTGCACTTCTGTGCTCATGTTGGTGACTTCTTCAGCTGTTATTTCATACATTAACTTTTTTTTAAATACAGATGCGCACCATCCAATTCATGGAACAGATTTGTTTATCGTTGCTAGCGGTGAATAAAATTTTCCTGTATAGCTGATTGCATATGTATGGAAGTTTTGCTTCGTTGTAGTACAAAATCAACCTATTGTTCCACATGAGCCACTGAATCAATCACACACGGAAATCAAGCTTGGCTCCAATTGACTCAATGGATCATGGGCAGCATCGCATGCGAATATCCTTTATGGATTGATTTGGGGCGCATTAGCAACTTCCTGAGAAGAGCGAGGGTGCCCTGGCCGCGACGGCGTGCTCTCTCATGAACATTGGCTTTGGTCGGTCGTGAATAACCATCAATTTTAGTGTATTCGTGTGTGTCGATGATTTCCCTGCTTAGTTTTATATTGCTGATATATGGAAGAACTCACAAGTTTTAGATTATTTGTATTGTTTAATTTTGTTCCCGTGCATTGGGCAGAATTATGAATTTTATATGAAACTGTTATTTTTCATCTGGATTTTACCTTTAACATCATCTGAATTTTACATGGTAATTTTAATCTGAATTTGGTGATGTTTGTCACGGTGTTGTCAGAAATTGCCATACCTGTGCGTTCAAAAAATAGTGCGACACTTCACCCCTAGCAACGCACGGATGTTTAGCTAAGTTGCTAAGTTAGTAGATCAATCGAGTGCAACGATTTTATGGAATCCAGACGCTAAGGTTTAAAGACATACTAATACAAGATCATCTGAAAATGTGCTATTTGGTAAAATATAGGAAAACTATCTCTTTAGCTTTTCTCCAAAATACTATCATTTAGCTTTGTTATTTTGTAATTCAATTACAATTTATTTTAATTTGTGATCTTTTCTTAACAGCTAGATTGCAACGGTATGTGAGGGTGGACGTTTTCATATAGGAGGATGGAAGTTTAAAAATAATAAGGTTGGAGAGAGAATTGATCTTTTTGATGTATGAATAGATACCATATTTCATATGCCTTTTTTTAATTTAGGACAATTGTTTCTGGATTGTAATGGTATCATTTATGTATCTATATAATTTTTGGTTATCCCGTAGCAACACACGGGTATTCAGCTAGTATTCATTAAGAAAAAGATGATATACAACACCAAAGATAACACGACCCGTACAAAGCCATGAAGGCATGGCTCGAGAGGAAACATCAACCCTAAAGTCAATGTCTACATACCGAGCACGACCGAACTCAACCTAAACTAGAGCAAAATGATTCAGCACAAGACATGTAAAGGAGAAATATCCGAAGTTAAGCCTACAAACTAGCCGCGCTAGGATATTTCAAAAAAAAAAAAAAAAACTAGCCGCGCTAGGATGTCGTTGTTCATCGGACAAGGATATGGTCCAGTTAGGCGGGAGGTATGTTTTTGAGAAAGCTTCAGAAATTCGTTGATGGAAGATCGGGCACTTCTTCTCTTGACTGACTGAAATTGCACTGAAGACGCCAAAGCAGTTGTGTACCATCGTGATGTTGGCACCAGATTAGTGCTTCTGTAGACTGCATGCGTGGCAATAGTGTAAGTACTACTGTACTAAAAATTGATCACCACATATATTCTCTTTACATGCATGTACACTTTGTAAGTTAGAACAAAATCAAGCCACGTCTCCTACATTCAGACCAAACCACCCATAGGTTACTTGTCAAAGATCTCAACGTCGCCACGTCTCTTGCTCATATTCCCCCACAAACTCTAGCTGGCAAACAACCAGATCTACATATCATCCTAGGAGAGGGTAGTCCTTTATAGTTAAGATATCTTGAATCTGACCATATCTTTTCTAGCAACACATTTTGTACGAAAGTGTAAATTGCAATTTTCTTCAAACTGAAGCTGCATTTTCTGTATTCTACATTTTTTTGGAAGTGCAAGTTGTATTATCTTTTCAAAAGGGCAAGTTTCCCTTCTCAAAATCGATCTCGTCATAGCAAAATCATGTTGACATCCTTCATTTATTCATGTATGCATCAAGTTAAGTAAGTTTCGAGATAACATATCGTGTATGTGCATGCTTCAGTTAGCCGTTAGTGAATTGTGTTGTGGTACTCCCTCCGACTCATATTACTTGTCGCCACTATATTGAAGAAATAACCATGAGAACAATCAATAAGACAAATGATAAGCAAAGTCGGTTCAAAAAGCTGGAAACGTAGTCCACACCATCATAGATTCATAATCCACTCAAACAAGCAAAACATAATTAAGGTAGGAGTACAGTTTTTTTTCGAACTGATAATTAAGCTACAGCTAGCTTATTGTTCCGGAGGCCAGCGCTAGAGAAGCCAGTCTCTCAGCCCACCATGACGTGCCTGTCGAAGATCCAACTGAAGCTGACCGGCCTGAGCTCGCTACGGGCCGCCCTCTGGTGGGCTAGCTCTTCCATCCTCCGGATCTTGGGCGGGAGCCCGCACACGTACTCCTGCGCGCGGCGGCCCTCGCCAGACAGGCCGGTGAGCTCCGCCACCCGCCACCTGCGCACGAAGTGGTCCACCAGATCGCCGTAGTCCCTCGCCGTGTAGACGCCGGCGCGCTGCGCGACGGCGGAGAACCGCTCGAAGAGGCTGCCGTCGCCTTCGCGGCCGTCCGACATGAGCAGCCCCGGCATGGTGACCTTGCCGCGCATGACGTACGCCAGCGCGCGCACCATGCCGTCGGGGTCCACCTCGAAGAGCTTTGCGCATATCCTGGTGTAGCCGGCCTCGTGCCGCTTCTCGTCGGCCGCGATGACGCCGCAGATCTTGGCGAGTGCCTGGTCGCCGTGCTGCCCGGCGAGCTTCGCCGTGTGCACGTGGGAGATGAAGGTGGCGCGCTCCTGGAACGCGCCGTAGATGACGCTGTGGTAGGGGCTCTTGGGCACCAGCATTTCCTTGATGAGGATAAAACAGCAGAATCATTAATTACTCCATGGATAGTGCACTGTGCAAACGTGTACCAGTAATGAAGTACTAGGCCGTACCATGCCGTTGCGTAGGAGGTGGTGGACGGTGGTCTCGACCTGGCGCATGTCGACGCGGCCGGAGAGGTAGAGGTAGCGGTTGAGGAGGTCGCCGTGGCGGTTCTCCTCCGCGGTCCAGCCGCGCATCCACTGTGCCCAGGGGAGGCTGCTTGCGCCGGTGTCGTCGGCGATGCCCTCCGTGCGGTTCCCCATGCTCTGGTACGACGGCAGCGCCTCCTCCGTCACCATGTTGCCCACCAGGCACACCAGGACCTCGTCAGGCACGCCAGCGGCACCGGCGCGCAGCTTGGCCACGCCCTCCGTGAAGGCGGAGAGAGCCTCGTCCTCCGTCGACGACGCGCCGGGCGCCGCGGCGGAGCACGGCAGGAAGTCGTGCGGCTGCCACGAGGACTCCACTGGGAGGAGCAGCGGGAGCATGTTTTCCCCCACCCAGCCGTTGAGCGACCGGACGACCTCCACCTGCTCCCGCGGCACCGGCGCGCACTGCATCTCCAGGTCGATGCTTCTGGACGGAGCCTCCACCGCCGCAGCTGCGGCCGCCGTCCATCTCCTGCAGGGCAAACTGGCCGCGCCAAAGTTAGTGGCCAATGACGACGCATGTGATTACTACTGTTAAACTTGAATGAGCCAAGGAACTAATTAAGCAATATTTGTATGGACCAGCTGGATACTCATGCCTAGTATTTGTAGGACAGATGATCCAGCCGAGCCGTGCAGCTCTGCCCTTGTCGCTCTTGTTGGGGAAGCAGAGCTTGGCGGACGCGAATGCTGCTAGTCCCGTCGTCGCCATTGATCTGATCCTCGGTACTCGTATCGAGTGCTGAATTGATTCACGCACGTACGGAGTATATATATAGGACGAAATTGTAGGACATCACGTAACCTAGGAGTAGATGGGAACCATGAATGCGCCCCAGCCTAAAAACATCAATGGCGCACATGCCTCACTGCTACTGCCGGAATAGTACCGGCCGCAGTTTTCCAAACATGCCAAGCAGGGCGGCAGCGTAGATCCCGTCAGTCTCCATGTGCACGGTTAACTCCCTCACGTACAAAACAGGGCAACAAACATGCTAGGCTACATTCGGCGAATCTCCTTGCCGACCGTTCGCTCACTATCCTTAGGGTTAGGGGCACTAGTAGCCTAGACATGTGATGTGTGTAATAGTCCACGTCAACTGCAGATATTCGTTTTGTGGGGGCGTTTTGGGTCTTGGGCTACATGGAGCTCGATTTTTGATTTTTTTTTTATATACGGAAGCATTCCAAAGTTTCAAATCACTTCAAAAAAATTCACAAGTGTAGACAATGATCTAGTCTAACAACGTGTAAAATCACAACTTGAAATACCTTATATTCTTAGCTTCACAGACAAAACTAGATTGTCATTTTACTAAGCATGTTTTCCTCTATCAAATTAATTGCAAGAATTAATATCAAACTTAACATCATAGTTGCAGCTAGAATCATCAGGACCACAAGATAATTGCAATCAACATAAAGAATCCTTAACTTATACATACTTCTCTGTTGAAAAGTTAAAAGGGTTCAAGAGTAAAGTAGGAATCTCCGGACTGGAGCTATATAAGAAAAAAAAATTGACATGATAAAGAGAAGAGTGAGGCTTTGGAGGCTTTCCCCTCTTGTGATGCATGTTTGTGTGTTCATTGGGCCTCGGTGTGTTGCTTCAAGTTGGTTTTCGTTTTGAACTTTTCTATATTAGTAGAGACACGGATTACTCATACACGGTTACCAGTGACGCACACAAGGGTATTCTAGAGACAAGATAGGTGTAAGGTATTCTAGAATAAAACTATATTTATTGTATGATTTTGGTGGTTGGCACTTGCATAAATTTAACAAACGAATATATGTAAGTGTATAAATATGGAACTAACCCATTCCATAACTTTGATTTTAGATAAAGTAAGGTACAAATATCAAAACTGGCTGAATATGGAACATATTTGGAAATATGGCTGAAAACAGTGAACCATAATGTCGAATATTAAACAAATGCGAACATGAAAAAAATCATGCATATGAAAAGATCAAAGTTTCTTAATGAATCAAACAAGTTAAATCAAATCTGGCAATTTTTTATTGTTTATTCTTATGTACGTTTTGAAGTGTACACTTCATGGTCAAAATCTCTTCTACCAAAGACGTTGGGGCAGACGGTTTTTTGCTTCTCGCGATGTTAATATCCATTGTATTTAAAATGGATAAGCGTGGTTTTGCTTATGTCATGATGTTGAGTTTAGTGAATAACTTATTCAATTCTCCTTGAAAACGGATCTTATATTTCATTATTTCAAAAACTTGACAAGTTTAATAAATCACTAGCTAGCAAAGATAGTGGTGAAAGTACCTTCATTGAAAATCAAGCATATCACTTGGTCGGCAACAACCAAGATATATTGTTTTGCTCAATAGAGATGCAAATCAATTTTTTAATCTTTGTTTGCTGAATTTGCAATGCTCTTAGAGTATGGCATCAGTGGAACGATAAAAATGTATAATGTTCTCGTTAGATCAACTAATCTCAAGCCATATGGATGTCACAAAAGATTCTACTATATGGGAGTCCTCACATACTTTTATTAATTACCCCAAAATGTACGAACTATCTATAAATTAAAAATATATAAAAAATGATTACATAAGGCTGTCAAGCCATGATGACAAAGGGGACACTTGAAAGAATATTTTTCGGAACTTTAGTGTTTTGTGTGTTTGACAACAACATTAGGAATTTAATCATATATTGAAGTGTTGCAGATGATTCAGTATTCAGCTCATGCAACATCGCCACCAAAAAGTGAAAATGGAGAAGAGCTCCTGGATGCGCGTGTCTGAGTATCGGGGCCTGATATTTGGCTGGATATTTTGTATCCGGGCCGGATTATCTGCCCCCTATAAAAATGGCTAAGGATTCGAGTGTTCGTGGCTTAGAAGGGGGGCAAGATATTTGGCCTCAAGGCCGGATAATCCCCCCTCCCCCCCCTATAATTTTGACTAAGGACTGGAGTGTCCGTCTCCCAGATGGAGGGCCTAGATTATTCAACCTTGAGCCGGATAATCCGCCCCCTTCTGGCTGGATAATCTGCCCCCAAATGCAGCAACGGCTACAATTCGGGAGGGGGTATAAATACGCCTCCCCTTCTTCTACCTCAAGCTGCTCGAGGTCCATGGAATAACACCATTATATTGAGCCACCAAATTTACAAGATCTCCTCCATCACCCACCCAGAGTCGTTGATATTTGGGGAATCAAAGGAGAAGGCCTTGATCTACATAATCACTGAAGCGATTCACTTTTCCCTCTCATTTGCTCGAGGGATTCATGTCTAGGGATTCCTTGGAAACCCTAGGCCTTGATTTGTTTGATAAACTTGTTGCTTGTTGTTTGACAGTATTGTGCTGATCTTAGGAGCCTCCAATTGAGTTGTGGATGCATGCCCTAAGCTTGTAAAGGCTGGTTCCTCCTCGAGGAATCCCATAGTGGAAAGTGAGCTAGGCCTTTGTGGCACAAGCTTACACCAGAGAATAGGATGAGCCTTTATGGCGTTGGTTAGGCCTTTGTGGCAACCACATCCCTCCAACATAGACATACTTCCCTTAAAAAGGAAGGAATTACAGGAATTACATCATGTGTCTCCGTGTGCTCCACTCTCGGTTACCTCTATCCTTTTACTTCCTTTACTTGTTGTATTTTGCTTAGCTTGTTCCTTGTCATATAGGTAAATTCACCCTAGTTGCATATCTAGATAATTTACCTATTGTGTCAAGCCTAAATTGAAAAGGAACTAAAATTTGGTTAGCACCTATTCAGCCCCACCCCCCTCTAGGTTCCCTTATGATCCTTTCAACACTATGGCCAAGAAAAGTGTTACCAGACTTGTGAATATGGTTAGAAGTTGCTTCCCTGATGATGGAATACCCATCTACTTAGAAGAATTTCTTGAGGATTTTGAAAAAGATCCATTGAACCTAGTAGGAACAACAAACAATGACAATTCAGTGTTGAAGGCTGAAGATAGAAGGATTTTGTCGATCAAAATTAACTCAGAATGCATGACAAGTGTGGAAGCATAATCTTTGAGATTTGCACAGATCAATGATGAGTCCGACCGTATCAATGAGCTCACTTTCCTTGATGGTTGTCCATATGCTGAAGACTGGAAACTAATCATGAAAGACTATAAGTGTATGATGCAAGTTGGTAATGTGGAGGAGAGGTCTAATGAAGACATAGATTATGGCAATGAGAAAGCCAATGCGTCTGTAATAAACAGAATAAAAAAGGAGCACATGAGTAAAAACACTACGAGAGAATCACGAGAATGACAAAAAAAGAAAATTGAGACTAAAAAAAAGACAATCTCCCAAAGTCATTGAGTTACCAAATTCATTTGGCCAACATGTGTAGCTCTAAATTTTATGGTCAGTAGATGGTTCAACTATTGAATTTATATTTCTACCACCTTGCCAATGCTTGACTTTATCCTAAATTAAGTCTCTATTTTATTAACTAATTGAGCCATGTAAGGATGACATGTTAAATCCCTCTAAAGTTTTTCTAGAACTATAATTATTTGTCTATGAGAGTGTTTATCTAGGTTTTTTGCTTTATGGTCCGAGTCCACCCTATTTCTGATTCGAATCAACAGTCCCATATATATGCATTTGAATCCCCAACCGACTAACATCTGTTCCGTTCTGAATCCAAGAAAAAATGGTAATGAATATGGTAATCAAATTTGATCCGTTTACACATCTACACACATTACCAAACGTTTCTTTGTTAAGTATCCTAGAGAGCTAGAGAGGGTAGATAATTTCCGATGAACATCCGCACCATCTGACAAGCATCCTGATCCTGCCAAAGTCGATGCAATGGTCGGTTGTAGCTCTTAGTGGGAATCCCATTTTGGTGCTTCGGCCGACGCTCTGCTACGTGCCTATGTCCAAGTTTCCAACACATCCAACTGAAAAACACTAAAATTCTCTCTTGACACCACCTCTTAATTCAGAGAAATGTAAGTGAGAAACGAAACAAAACTTAAACATTTTTTTGAGAGCTTAAAAGCATGTTAAGTTTTTTTTGTTGAGAAATTTTTATTCAACATTTGGAACAATGCTTTTTTTTTGCGGGGGTAAAGGAGAAAATTAAAGGGACACAAAATTACAATCACTGGACACAATTCCAGCCAGCTCCGGTGGGTAATCTGCAAGCCAGAACTCCGTACGATACCATACCGCTGCCGCTGCCACCCTACGAGAGTCCATCGGCTCGCCGAAAGGCGGCACGGGAGTCTAGACGGCGTACGAGAGGCGAATCCGTTCCCCTCTCGAACGGTGTCCGTCTGAAACACGGAGGAGAGAAGGCGACGGGGGCGCCCTTAAAACCCCAGGAACCGGGCGATCTCGATCTACAGCATCACGTAAACTCAAACTCATCGACAACAGGTAAAGAGGTAGCTACTCGGGCTAGACGATGTGCCTCAACATTCGATCGCCATCATTTATGGCAAAGACTAGTGTCTTTGCGAATCGTCACTGTCACCTTGATCTCGCGTATAATGTGGCTCAAAAGCCCCGGGTTTTTCCCTTGTATGGTTTGGTATCTATCTTGGGCTGCCTTCAGAAAAGTACAAGATTGTGTCATGGAAGAAGAAAAAATTTAAAGACCTCGAAGATTTGCTAGTTTCTTTTAGACTTTATTTTGTAATCGTCAAAGACAGCTCGTGTAACTCTACCATGTACTATTTGTTGCTATAAATATATATGGTATTGATTTTTTTTTTTAAAAAAGTGCTGCACCACCTCCAAACAGACTGACACGATGATAACCCAGATCAGTGGTCAGTGACATGCCCTCGGGACATGCGCCAAGGCTTCGAGGCAGCCCGTGTGTGTGACGCCATCGAACACCACTGCAGACGCGCCCGAAAAAAACACCATCATGGGGCGACACATAGCACCCGCAGCCCCCGGCGCAGCGATCGTGCCACTGCCCCATCCACATTCATCTTGCACACCCCATGTGGTGACGGAATCCATGGTGGTGTGAGAGTGTGTGATCTTCCACACCCTCTGAGACCTTTGTAGCTGGAGTAGAGATCTCCAGATCATGAAAGGAACTTTCAATGAAGGAGTTCATCGACATCAGGCTATGATATATATTTTTTCATGGATCAGCTTCCTTCGAGCGTGCCATATCACCTACAACGTGACGATCACCCGATTTAGGTCAACATGATCCATAGCTTCAAACATGGAGAATAGCCGATGGCAGGCTGTATGCTCCTCGATAACTGGACTCGAGAGAGCCTATATGCATCTTGACATAGAACACTTACATGAGCGAATGACGCCACAAATCCTCCATGCCGCAAACTGAACAGGCTGCTGAGCGGACAGAAAAGACCTTGACATCTCGAAGTGCCACGCCCAAAAATCAAATTGGATCCGTGTGCAAAGAGGTATGCCCTTTATCACCTCAACATCCGTCGGTAGAGCGTGATACGAACGACGCAACAATGTAAGCACTCACCGGTCTCGACGCCCCCTTTTCTTTGGCACGATAGGGGTTAGACTTGCATCTCTAGGCAACCAATTATCAGACCAAGCCTCGATGTTTTTTCCATCGCCAATGCGGCGGATTAGCCCGAGCTTCAAAGCATCTCTTCCTTTGACGATTGCTCTCCAAACCTACAAAGGATGGCCTCCAAGCCAGTTTAGAGAATATCCGATGTAGGGAAATAAACTGCCTTTAGCACTCGACGTAGAATGCGCCAAGTTTGTCTAGCGAGTAGGGTAAATCGAAGAGCTTAAAAGCATGTTAATTAACCCAGCCTACACGGCGATATCGAGCGCCGATTTTTTTTTAAAGATAATATCCAGCGCCGATGGGCGTGGTTCTGGTTCAGGCGTTCAGCGCAACACGACAGGCCTATCGAAGATCCAACTGAACTGGACCGTACGGGACTCGCTGCGGGCAGCCCTCTGGTGGGCCAGTTCCGCCATCCTCCGGATCTTGGGCGGCAGCCCGCACACGTACTCCTGCGCGCGGCGGCCCTCGCCGGACAGCCCAGCGAGCTCAGCCACCCTCCACCTGCGCACGAAGTGCTCCACCAGATCGCCGTAGTCCCTCGCGGTGTACACGCCGACGCGCTCGGCCACGGCGGAGAACCGCTCGAACAGGGTCTCGCCGCCTTCGCGGCCGTCGGACATGAGCAGGCCGGGCATGGTCACCTTGCCGCGCATGACGCACGCCAGCGCGCGCACCATGCCGTCCGGATCCACCTCGAAAAGCCTCGCGGCCGCCCTGGTGTAGCCCGCCTCGTGCCGCCTCTCGTCCGCGGCGATGGCGCCGCAGATCTTGGCGAGCGCCGTGTCGCCGTACCGCCCGGCGAGCCTCCCCGTGTGCCCGTGGGAGATGAATGTGGCGCGCTCCTGGAACGCGCCGTAGATCGTGCTGTGGTACGGGCTGTTCGGCACCAGCATTTCCTTCGCGCGAAAACAACAGCGTCATTGATCATGCTGTAGACCTGTAGTTACTTAGCTATGTATGCGTACTTACCATGCCATTGCGGAGGAGGTGGTGGACGGTGGTCTCGACCTGGCGCATGTCGACGCGGCCGGAGAGGTAAAGGTAGCGGTTGAGGAGATCACCGTGCCGGTTCTCCTCCGCGGTCCAGCCGCGCAGCCACTGCGCCCAGGGAAGGCTGCTGGCGCCGGTCTCATCGGCGCCGCCTTCAGAGCGGTTTCCCATAGTCTGGTACGTCGGCAGCGCCTCCTCCGTCACCATGTTGCCCACCAGGCAAACCAGAATCTCGTCCGGCACGCCGGCGACTCCCTGACGCAGCTCGGCCACGCCTTCCGTGAACGCGGCCAGCGCCTCGGCCTCCGACTCGCCGGGCGCCGGGGCGGAGCGCGGCAGGAAGTCGTGGGGCTGCCACGAGGACTCCACGGGGGCGAGCAGCGGGAGCATGTTCTCCGCCGCCCACCCGTTCAGCGACCGGATGACCTCAACCTGCTCCTGCGGCACCGGCGCACACTCCACGTGAGCTCCACTGTTGGCCGCAGCGGCGGTCCATCTCCTTGTCGTCAGGCTTCTGCAGGAGACGGATGACAAACTGGTCAGTCATCATTGCAGCTCATAATAACTGAACTGAACTGTGGCAGAATGCATGATGCAGTGTTGGCTTTAATTCTGTCACTAGGGTTTAAGCATGAACAACTGTTACAGATTCGGTATAGGAGCCGCGCACAAGAAGAGGAAATTTCAAGATTTTACCTTGGATGTGCGGGGAAGAAGATCCGGCTGATTCCCCCTCTTCCTGAGCTCGCGTCCATCTCGCCGGAGAAGCAGAGTTTGGCGGACGCGCCTGTTGCCAGCCATAGCTTCGCCATCGCCATTACTTGTCTTCCTGTAGATTTATCTACTAACAATTTCAGATCGATGCACACACACATATATATAGAATGAAAAATAAAGTATGGTAGATAAGGTCTAGACGTACGTAGACTAGGGAAGCGGAAATTAAACACCAAATTCCGTAAGCCATCAATGGCGCACATGCCTGTAAGGCCTAGACGTCTAGCACGAACAAAGAATTGGCGAAATTGCTAATTCGAGGACGCCCAAATGAACGTTTCCAGCCATAACTGAGATTGACAATGCTAATCCTAAGGTACTCTAACGATTAATGGTCCATACAACATACTACCACGCCGACCAATCAATGCGGGGAAAAGGAGAACAGACACCTGTGGAAAAAGGCCCTATCGTCCCGGTTCCTGCGAGCCATCGGTCCCTGTTGCCAAATCGGGATTAATTACTCGGCACCAATACCGGTTCCGGTTCCAGCACGAACCGGGACCGATAGGTCTCCACGTGGACGCGCTGCAGCACGAGGGGGCCTGGGTCATTGGTCCCGGTTCGTAGCACGAACCGGGATCGTTGATCTCTGCAGGGTTTTGTGTTTTTTTTTTCATTTAGGGTTTAGGGTTTTATTTGGTGTATTTTGTATTTAATTTAATAGTACTACATATATACAGCAATAATAAAGGAACCACACTATATGTATATATACTAGCACAATACCCGTGCGTTGCAGCGGGTGAACACATGATAAATAATTATAGGGAAAAATAATAATACTCTGTTCGTCCTGAAAAGGATGTTGCATATTTCTCTAGATTCAATGTATCTAGATGTTTTAGTGTATAGATATATTCTATCAGTGATAATTTTTTTAGGATAGAGGTAGTAATAGACTTGATATTTTCTCCGTCTCAAAATGTAAGGCGTCTAAGAATTAGTCAAAAGTCAATGTTTTCTAAGTTTGAACATGATTATACACAAAAATATGAACATTTATAATGCTGAATCGATATCAATAGATTTGCCATAAAGTTTATTTTTTTAATATATAGATTCAATATTGTAGATATAGATATTTTTTCCTTAATATGTAGTCAAAGTTAGTAAACTTTGACTTTTGACTAATCCTTAGACGCCTTACATTTTGGAACGGAGGGAGTAGTATTTAATTTTTTTGACAGGCAGACATCCCGTCTTTGGTTTTATAGGGAATAGTAAATATGCATGTAGGTTTCTATGATAGGTTGCATGTTGTTACGAAATGGTAGAATTTTTTTGAATTTTTTTGAATTATGTAATTTATTGGTGAGTCAGTTGGTTCAAATAAAATAAATTTCATATTTTGGGTAGAAAAGACAACCTATATGGCCATATATACGCCAGTATGTGCTTTGATTTTCTACTCCGAATTTAGAACACACTTCAAACGCTAGCGACGCTACCTCTTCCCGGATGTAACTGATGCCATATCTTTTTATACCATCATCTTCTGTAATAACATCTCATTTGTTGAATGCTCGAACTACCATTTTGTGTAGTTAATGAATGTATATGCGAGTGCGTATTAGAAATTTCAACCTGGAACATAAAATAAAAGAGTACTTGTTTTAAGTTTTTTTTTTACTTTTTGGCTCAAAGTAAATCTTGAACATGTACAACTGATGTACTACCAGTTTTCTAGTGAGAGCGCATCTGGAGGCCTCTCGAACTCCCGAGTGAACCAAAGTCTGCCAGCTGATAACATTATATGGATGATATAATAAAATAATGTGACACTCATTGTACATGTTAGTGATAGATGTGTCCTAGCGTGGTATTCTTCCGCGAGTCCCCAACCTAGGCCGGCCGGCCGGAGCGAGCAGCACCACCGTCAATACCAGCCTGACCGGTGCATCTGCATCTTTATCTCCCCCTGGTCAACCTCTTCCTCAAGAGGCAGTTTCAGCCACCTCTGCCCTTCTCTCCTCGTTAAGAAGCAGCACCGGCCGATCTGCCTCTGCTTTGGCTGCCCGTGCGGCTAATGCCTACGCAAGTGTAGAGTGGAGACCCAGGCCAGGGGCTGCACCGTGAGCCTTGCCATGGGCGGCGCGTCACCGATGCATCCGTCACGGGAATCAAGCTCAGATAGCATCCACTGAACAGGAAGGGCCGGTCCAGAGGTTGTGTCGGGCGTCCTCGCCGTGGAAGGCCCGGCCGCGCCCTTTTAGGCTGCCCGTGGAGGGTGCGTTTCCTACACATCGGCCATGTAGATCGAGTCGATACCACATCCACTACAGGGAAGGGCTAGGCCGGCCGCCACGACTGGCGGCAGAATCCCGGCGGTGCGCGGTGGACTCACCGGCGGCGCACGTTTTACTGCTAGCAGTGCACTGCGGCAAGAAGTTCTTCAGAATTAGATAGAACCTAGAAGGCAGCACGCAGGCCGGTTGCTAGAGGTAGAGACGTAGAGCTCGGAGCTCGCTGACATCAATCGCAAGCAACATGACATCGGGGGAGGAGGGGGGCCGCTGATGCAGGGATCTGGGAAGGTCGCCGGTGGTGTGGGAGATCCAAAGAAGTCGCCGGTCATTAGGAGGACGAGGAGGTTGCAGGTGGTTCGGCGTCGTTGAAAGGGAAGGGAGCCGCCGAGCCGCAAGGTGGATTCGCTGGCGGAACTACACGCAGGGTCGCGAGGCCGGCCGGGGAAGCGAGCGTGACGCGTCGCCGGTGTTTCCGGACGAAACACGATACTTTTACGGACGAAGCGGGTTTTTTCACGGACGAAAACTAGTCTTTTTGACGGGCGAAAATTGGTTTTTTTACGTACCACGGTTCCGTAACCATCACGTCCTCAAGCCATATTATTAGTAGAGATTACACATCATGGTCCCGAATATATTATTCACCTCTCATCCGTCGTGCTTGGTCGCTATTACAAACGGTAACTCACACAAATTTGATTTTACATCTTCTTTTTTACACTTCACCCTTCTAAATGAACCGGGTAATAGTATTCTCCTTTCGGATCTATGACATGTTCTAATAAGAATCTGGCAATTTCCTCTTGAATTGCTTGCACGCGTTCTTGTGGTAGAAGACCGTCCCGCATCCGTTCGATCTAATTTAAAGAAGGGGATCAATATATATGAATGAAACTAAACACAATTTATGGTAATAAAATAAAGTTATGATTATTGTTTATCGTACTTCAAGTTTTTTGAAGTTTCGGTCTGCGCCCTTCTCTTTGGTCGTCTGGCGAATGAACTCGCAGACATAGTATCCACATAAGTTATTCCCAGCTTCCTGTCTCAAGCACTTTACGAGAACGGAGTTCAATTAAAATAAGAATCAAGCATGATAATGGTATTGAAACTAGAATCAAAGAGATGCGCGGATCTAGCAAGTAGTATTTACATTCAATGGTTGAAATGTAAGCTCTGGCTTCCAAACACCCCTAGTGTTGGCGGTGAACCGTTTCCAAGCCTTCTGGAGGCATTCCCGCATGTTCGCCCAGTTTCCTAAAGGTGTGCGTTTTGAGTCCATGACTTTGACTACTCCTTCGTCAACATTAATGATTAACAGAATAAAGTGGAAGCTGCTCTGAGGAGTGGGTGGCCTTGGCGGCACATAATTTGGAAGCACGATGTGCTCCTTTGGCCATACAACAGTCCCCCCCTTTGGCTTCTCCTAGTTCAGTCAGGTCCCTATCTTCCCCTGCAGGGTGGTCCAGCTTCAGCTCCTCAAAATCTTGCTTCACATCATCCACCGTGACGACAGCGTACCCTTTTAGAACCGGTCTGCAATGCCAAGTTGCGTTAGGCGCAATTGGTACGGCCATGCCGACCGCCGCCGTCACCCTTAAGTTCATAACTTGCACCTTTAGCTCACAAGCTGTGCTCTCCGTGATATCATCCACTGGGTAGCGTTTAGGAGGAGCCGTCGTCAGTGCATCATCATCACCATCCTGGAGCTGGGTGGAAGCGATGCTGCTTTTCTTATTCGATAGGGCGACGGTACCATTGAATGCAGCTTCTACCATGTGCCGCTGAGATTGGCCGCTAATACCTTGCTGGCTAAGTCTGTCGAGTTGATCCTGCTGCCGCTTTAATGCTTCTTCTACATTACACAGCCGGTCTGCAGCTGCCGCTTTCTTAGCCGCCTCCCTTTCCTTTCTCCTCTGATGACTTTTATCGGGATATCTCTTTATTTCCGTAGGGAAGGCAACATTCCACGGCTTGGAGCCTGGTGTGCCTCGTGCTCGTCCGGTGTGTTCATCATTTTTAAGGGCGCGTGTGAGCTCGTCGTTCTCTCTATCGGGAACGAACCGTCCCGCTTCAACATCTTGTACTGTACTTCTAATATCTTTGATGGGCAGTAGGGGATGATCTTTATGTTTCTGGGTATATATTGCCCTCCCTTCTTTGTCCAACATGCCCCCATGGCCGTAAAACCAGTTTCTCGCCCGTGGTGTCCATGTTGTGGGCTCTGGTCTGATCCCGGCAGCAATATACTTGACCTCAAGTGTATCCCACTTAGGCATGCAACCGGCGTAGCCAGCAGACCCCATATTATGGTGGTATACTTTCTTAGCAGCGTTCTCCTTATTTATTCTCGACCTTTCCAAAGCTTTCTCCGATGTCTTGTACTTCACAAAATCATCCCACTGGTGTCTTAACTTAGCATAGCCGGCTTGATTGAAATCCAGAGTCTTGTCTAACTTGACAAACTTAAGGTACAGTTTCTTCTTCCAGTTCTTGAATGCCTCGGCCATCTTGATCAGAGCAAACTTCTTGACTCTTTGCATGAGCTCCTTATTTGCTCTCTCCTCCTCATCTGGATTCACATCTGGCCTCGGCAGGAGGAAATTAATCATGAGCTTGTCAAAAAGCTTATCTTTGGCAACGTCGCCGACATACGGGACTCCACTGCTGCTTGGCCGATTCCATGCTTGAACGATGATCGGGATGTAGTCCCTCACAAGAACTCCGCATTGCTTGACAATTTTTTTTGCGACATCGTCAGAAGCTGTCGGTTCGCCGTCTACACCGACCACTTCGATCCTATATCTCACAGTGTTATCCAACTTTTTTGTTGGGCCTCATTTCGTTCTGACGGAAGAAGTGCTCGATCCGGAGGGCTAAAAGAAGAAAGAGTGTTAATATATGCATGTATATATATAGACAGTCGGGCATTACAAAAATACATATATACACCTCGCCGGAGTTTCCGAGATTTAAGGTTCGGCCGGAGCCATCGCCTTCTCTCTCATCGGCTTCTCCCTTATCGGCTTCTCCCTCACCGGCTTCTCCCCCGTCCCAGGCTTCTACCTCACCGGAGCCGTCTCCTCGGTTGAGAGATTCATCTCCCTCACCGGAATAATTCAGAAACGTCCTGGTGACATCGATATCTTCATTTTCCCGGATCATTCCTTGGAGGAAGTATTCATCATCTTGAGTTGTGCCATGTGCTGGATCCATAGTATCTGCAAATTAAGAATTGCAAGTTATTATAATGCAAATAATCAAGATATTTCTACTATAAAGGTAAAACCATTTTATTAATAGGAAAAAACAACTCCTAATAGTAATTAACCCTATTCTCGACACCAACACCTTGCAGGCATCAAACTTTACCACAAACATCACTCAGCACATCAACAGATAGCTAACAAGCTCATCAAGCCAACCCAATTGGAATCACTCCGACATAGGTTAGGGTTGATATTTAATGATTTTCCTAACCTCATATATTACTAGAAGTGCAAAATAAATCCTAATAGTAAAATGAATCACTATTATTATTAACATAAGGACAACAAGCCCTTAATGTGGTTGATGCAACTAAACCCGTCGCTCTTTCTTTGTACCAACAATTAAGCAACTTTATCCCTGACTTGCTGCATCAAAAACTAATGGCAAGCTTCTGATAAAAAAATAAGTCGTTCTAGCAAAGTTTATAATACGATGAGCGCCTTTGCGCTTTTCAAAATGTACGGGATCGCTTTCAGACTCCATTCCTTAATATAATGACCAAAATTATCTCCTGCGCTTTTGTTATTTTTTCAAGTTGATGTTTCAATATCATCTTGTCATATTTTCCACACTTCATTTTGATTATTTATTTATTTTTCATCCTACCATTTGTATTTTTAACAAACATTTGATTATTGCAGTACTAAAAAAAATTGGCCAAGGGCCGGCCGGGAGAGAGCTCCCGAGGAGCTCACCGAGAGCGGTGGTGGCGGCGGAGCTCCTTCGAGACGGCGCGACAGACGGGGGCTGCAGGGGAGCTCCTCCGGCGTGGCGGCGGCAGAGCGACGATGGACAGACGGCGGTGGAGCGACGGGCGCGACGATGGACCTGCAGGGGAGAAGAGCTAGGGTGAGCGGCGGCGGCGGGAGAGGAGGAAGGGCGAGGCGGCGGTGGCGGTGGCGGGAGAGCTCACCGGAGACGGGGACGGCGTCGGCGGGCAGCCTGCCGGCGCTGTTCTCTGATTCTGCGCAAAGTCCTTAGCAATTTTTGCGATTTGGGGAGAAAGTGGGGAAGAAGAAGCACGCAGTTATATTTGTCGGGGTCATTGGTCCTGGTTCGTCGCATCATCCGGGACCGTTGATCCATTGGTCCCGGTTGATGCGATGAACCGAGACCAATGACCTGGGCGGGGGGGGGGGGGGGCGCTGCTGAGCCGCCACGTGCCCAGGATCATTGGTCCCGGTTCATCGCATCAACCGGGACCGTTGATCCATTGGTCTCGGTTGATGCGACGAACTGGGACCAATGACTTTCTTTTTTTGTTTTAACTTTCTGTTATCATTTTAACAAGAAAAAACTTTCTTTTATTTGAAATTTGAAAAAACTTTCAACAGGAAAAGTGTTTCAATTTAAATAACTAATCCAAAACCATTTTCTGTTTTCAAAATTATTAATTCTAACTAAACAATTTTACTATTTTTAATTAAAAATGCATTAACATATATTTATTGCATAATTTGGAATTTGAAAAAACTTTCAGCAGGAAAAGTGCTTCAATTTAAATAACTAATCCAAAACTATTTTCTGTTTTCAAAATTATTTATTTTAACTATACAAACTATTAACAATTTTACCATTTTCAATTAAAAATGCACTAACGCGTTAGAAACAGGCATAAGAAATTCAAAAATGATCCAAACAATGTGAAACCTTCATGTGGTGTCATATTATGTGTCATAGTTGCAAGGAAAAATATTGAACTTTGAAAATTGCAAACATCATAAAAAATCCTTCACAAAATGACCTATCATATTCGATGTTTCATGGCATTTAGGTCAAACCACCAATGTTATGGCTAGAATCAGGGCATAGTTTGTGATAATGTGCCCATATTGTGCACACATGTGCATCTTGGGATGGCTTACGATGTTGCAGGAGGAAGTTTTCCTTTTCGACGCACGAAATAGCCAATTTCCATTTTTGAGGTGCCGAAATCGAGGTGTTCTATGAAGGAACCACCAAATTAAAGTTTGGCATTGGTACCAATCCATTTTTCAAAAATACTAGACCACCTTAGATGGACCAATTCCCAACCGGTGTATCAGGAACCTTTCCGTCCATCCCTCATGAAAAAGACAAATTCCTGCCGAATCGATAGGAGGGTGCCCAGATTTGAACTACAAGTATAGGATATAATGCTTGTAAATTTTTTTAAAATCATTTATAGGTTCACAACATGCTATTTCATTAGAGATTCACTTCAAGTTTAGCGAGGCTCAGCCCCGGGCTAAGAAGCTTCATGCCCGCCGTTTGGAATATAGTTTGAAACGGGCATAAGAAATTCAAAAATGATCCAAACAATGTGAAACCTTCGCGTGGTGTCATATTATGTGTCATAGTTGCAAGGAAAAATATTGAACTTGGAAAATTGTAAACATCATAAAAAATTCTTCACAAAATGACCTATCATGTTCGAGGTTTCATGGCATTTAGGTCAAGCCACCAATGTTATGGCTAGAATCAGGGCATAGTTTGTGATAATGTGCCCATATTGTGCACACATGTGCATCTTGGGATGGCTTACGATGTTGCAGGAGGAAGTTTTAATTTTCGACGCACGAAATAGCCAATTTCTATTTTTGAGGTGCCAAAATCGGGGTGTTCTGTGAAGGAACCACCAAATTAAAGTTTGGCATGGGTACCAACCCATTTTTCAAAAATACTAGACCACCTTAGATGGACAAATTCCCAACCGGTGTATCAGGAACCTTTCCGTCCATCCCTCATGAAAAAGACAAATTCCTGCCGATTCGGTAGGAGGGTGCCCAGATTTGAACTACAAGTACAGGATATAATGCTTGTGGATTTTTTTAAAATCATTTATAGGTTCACAACATGCTATTTCATCAGAGATCCACTTCAAGTTTAGCGAGGCTCAGCCTCGTGCTACGAAGCTTCATGTCCGCCCTTTACCCAACAGTGTTAGAGGAGATGGAGTCTTTCACGGGCCTCAATGGAAATTTTTCCGAGGCAGAGCTTCCGAAGATGTCGTAGGGCATGAGCACCAACGACATCTTCGAGAAGCTCTGCCACGAGAGATTTCTGAACCCTTTACCCAACACTGTTAGAGGAGATGGAGTCTTTCACGGGCTTGCAGGGAAATTTTTCCGAGGCGGAGCTTTCGAAGATGCCGTAGGGCGTGAGCACCAACGACATCTTCGAGAAGCTCCACCACGGGAGATTTCCCAACCCTTTACCCAACACTTTTAGAGGAGATGGAGTCTTTCACGGGCTTGCAGGGAAATTTTTCCGAGGCAGAGCTTCCAAAGATGTCGTAGGGCGTGAGCACCAACGACATCTTCGAGAAGCTCCGCCACGGGAGATTTCCCAACCCTTTACCCAACACTGTTAGAGGAGATAGAGTCTTTCACGGGCTTGCAGGGAAATTTTTCCGAGGTGGAGCTTCTGAAGATGCCGTAGGGCGTGAGCACCAACGACATCTTCGAGAAGCTCCGCCACGGGAGATTTCCCAACCCTGTCCTCCATCCATGGGGATGAAACTCTCCCTACCTTCTATGTTGGCTTGTTGAGCTGCTTGCCATGGCGTATTGATGCTCCTTTTATAGGCACGGCGCCGTGATACGTCCAAAACGTATCTACTTTCCCGAACACTTTTGCTATTGTTTCTCCTCTAATTTGTGTGTTTTGAATACAACTAACACGGACTGACGCTGTTTTCAGCAGAATTGCTCTGGTGTCTCGTTTTTGTGCAGAAATCCAACTTCCAGTAAAAATTCGGGAAAAATCATGAAAAATCCTATTTCACCAGAAGACCCACGGAGCCAGAAGACAGGAGGGAGAAGGGGCTCGAGGGGCTGTCACGCATAGGTGGCGCGGCCCAGCCCTGGCCGCGCCACCCCTGCGTGAGGGGGCCCCAGAACCCCTCTCGACCTCCCCTCTCGCGTACATATACCCCCGGATGACATAATATCAGGGAGACGGCGTTTTTCCCAGATAGACTTCCGCTGCGCCGCCGCCATCAGAAACCACGATTCGGAACCAGAAACTCCGTTCTGGCACCCTGCCGGGACGGGGATTCAGAGGAGATCTTCATCACCATCACCACCGACGCTCCTCCATCGACCATCCATGACTCCCCCATCCATGTGTGAGTAATTCCCCCGCTGTAGGTGAGGGGATGGTAGGGATTGGATGAGATTGTTCATGTAATTTGATATGAGATTGATAGGGTATAGTGCCTAGTATCTTTATTTAGTGCCTATGACATTGTTGCAACTTGTTGTGCTTAATGCTTGTCACTTTGGGCCCGAGTGCCATGATTTCAGATCTGAACATGTTATTATTTCTATGATGATACTTGTTGTTTATGGTCTTACCTACAAGTTGTATACACATATTGTTGTCTGGAACCCGAGGCCCCAAAGTGACAGAAATTGGGATAACCGGAGGGGGTGGCTATGATGTGAGGATCACATGTGTTCACCGAGTGCTAATGCTTTGCTCCGGTACTCTATTAAAAGGAGTACCTTAATTACCAGTAGTTTCCCTTGAGGCCCTGCTGCAACAGGCTGGTAGGACAAAAGATATCGTGCAAGTTTCTCCTTGGGAGCACGTACGACTATATACGGAACACATGCCTATGATTGTTTGTACTAGGATGCTTTATCATTATTTATCTGCAATGCCCATGTCTCATTGATTTCATGAATTATCTTATCCATGCAACGCCCGTAATCCATCCCTATGCCTACAGTATTTGTTTCTACTGTTTACTACTGTTACTATTACCGCTGCTATTTTACTACTGCTGTTACTGTTTCACTACTGTCACTGCTATAAAACTATTGCTACTGATAAACTGCTGCGAGTAAGACTGTTTCCAGGTGCAGCTGAATTGACAACTCATCTGTTAAGGCTTACATATATTCTTTGGCTCCCCTTGTGTCGAATCAATAAATTTGGGTAATATTTCCCTCGAAGACTGTTGCGATCCCCTATACTTGTGGGTCATCAAGACTATTTTCTGGCGCCGTTGCCGGGGAGCATAGCTTTATTTGTAAGTTCACTTGGTATTCATATTGTTTGCTGCAATCCTTTCATCATGGGTAAACCTCGTGATGGAAAAGTTCCTATATTGCCATCCACTACAAGAAGAGGTACGACTCTCAACACCTCTGTTGCTCTTGATTCGCCATCTGTTATGAATAAGTTGCTTACACCACCACACCCACACGCTACTGCTACTACTTCTGCTGAGATTGAAAATGCCACTGATAATTTAGATGATGCTTCTACTGTGCTTGATGAGAGAGGTTCACTAGGTTCCTTTTTAGATGCTACTATTGCTAGAGCTAAGTTGGGAAACACCACTGTTACACCTGTTAGTTCACCTGAGTCTAGGGAATGTTCTAGTGATGATTATGATGATGATGCTTACATTGAGCTTAATGATGATTTTATTGCAGAAGCACGTGCTGCTCGTAATGCAGGTAATGTTAAAGAACTTCTGTTAGATATAATTTGTCTCCTGATCCTAAGTTTGCTGCTTCTCCTATAAATATTAGAGACAAGGATTATGATTTCTCTTTGGATTTATCTTACATATCTTTTGTTGAGAAAACTCCCTTTTGTGGTACTAAAGATGAGAGTGCTATGGAGCACATGAATGAGCTTTCTACTTTGAGTAATTTGTTTTCTGATGATATTAAGCTCCGCACTTACTTTGTTGCTAAGATTTTTCCTTTCTCGTTGAAAGATGCTGCTAAAATTTGGTTTAATAGCTTGTCTCCTGGATCTCTTACTAGTCCTATTGCTTTAGTTAATGCTTTCTTTCAGAAATATTTTCCTGCTAGTGCTCAACATGCTGCTGTGCAGAAAATCTTTGATTTTGAACAGGGAAAAGGAGAGATATTGCCTGAATCTTGGACAAGGTTTTGTTCTTTAATTAGAGCTTTGCCTAAAGAACCATTGCCTAAAAATGAACTCCTTGACATATTTTATAATGGACTAACGGATGAATCTAAATCATATTTGGATAGTTGTGCTGGTTGTGTTTTCAGGGAAAGAACCCCGGCAGAAGCTGAAGAACTAATGGCTAAAATAAGCCGAAATCATGATGACTGGACTCTAGTTGAGCCAACACCAGCACCAACTCCTGCGCCATCTACAGAGCCTACGCCGAAGAAGAGAGGGATGATTGAATTAAATGATGAAGTTATGAAGGAAGCTAAGAAATCTCTTAAGGAGAAAGGTATTAAGGCCGAAGATGTGAAGAATTTACCTCCTATAGAAGAATTATGTAAGCCAATCCCTCACTCATCTACCATTGAGGTACACTCTCTCCAACGCTTTGATGAAATAGATATTCCTTATACTAAACCTCCTGATCAATGCTTAGATGAGTTCGATAACTTTATTGTTAAGCAATAAAATTTTAATAGAATGGTGCATAATCATTTGTTGGAAAATTCTAGAGCTATTAACAAGTTGCAGGATATTGTGGAGAGAACCGCCAATGATGTGAAGATACTTGCTAAACATTTTCAAATGGTTCAAACACAAATTGATCAGCTTACCAAGGTGCAAAAAGACTTGCTAGTTAATGCTGCAAGAGAGAAGCAAGCATGTGAAATACGCACAAGAAGTGGTGCTGCTACTCAAGACCCATTATATCCTGAAGGACATCCTAAGAGGGTTGAGCAAGATTCTCAACGCACTTCAAATGATGATATTCCTCCCAAGAAGAAGAAGAAGCATAAAACAACTACAGAATCCTCTGATGCAGGTAAAGATCCTAACAGTGTTTCTATTTCTGATGCTGAAACTGAACTAGGAGATGCTTCTGATAAAGAAGAAGATAAAGAAGAAGTTGAAGAGGAACCGGAAAAGAGTGACAAGAATGCAAAGTACACTAAAGAAGACTTCATTGCCAACAAGCATGGTAAAGAGAGGGAACCTTGGGTACAGAAACCAATGCCTTTTCCTAGTAAGAAACACAAGTCCAAGGAAGAAGAACACTACAACAGGTTTTGTGAATGGATGAGACCTTTATTTTTGCAAATTCC
This sequence comes from Dactylis glomerata, assembly GCA_007115705.1. Taxonomy (NCBI): domain Eukaryota; kingdom Viridiplantae; phylum Streptophyta; class Magnoliopsida; order Poales; family Poaceae; genus Dactylis; species Dactylis glomerata. Next base: position 90,245 of record QXEO01001205.1, read on the forward strand.
TTTGACTGATGCTATTAGAATGCCTCCTTATGCAAAATATATGAAAGATATTGTCACTAACAAAAGGAAAATTCCTAGTGAGGAAATTTCCACACTGCTTGCTAACTATTATTTTGATGGTAAAGTTCCAGAGAAGCTTGGAGATCCAGGTATACCTACTATTCCTTGCTCCATTAAAAATAACTATGTTAGAACTGCTTTATGTGATTTGGGAGCTGGAGTTAGTGTAATGCCTTTTTCTCTTTATAAGAGACTTGATTTAGAAAAATTGGTATCAACTGATATATCTTTGCAGATGGCCGATAAGTCTACTACTATTCCTATTGGTATATGTGAAAATGCTCCTGTTCAAGTTGCTAACAGTTGTTTAATATTAACTGATTTTGTTGTGTTGGAAATGCCCGAAGATGATAATATGTCTATTATTCTTGGGAGACCTTTTCTAAACACTGCAGGAGCTGTTATTAATTGCAATCAAGGAAAGGTTACTTTTAATGTTAATGACAAAGAATATACGGTTTATTTTCCCAAGAAGATTGATAGGAAGAATGCTCTAAGTTCAATCAAGCGTGTTGAGACCATCAAAGTTGGTCAAATTATTTGTTCAGAGCGAAAGCCCAAGGAAGAATATCAAATTGTTATGGTTGGGACGATACCTATCAAAGTTGAGGTAACATAAGCATTAAGTGAAGTGCAAAGTTTTGCCTCATAAAAAGTTAGTTTGGTAACAAGACTTGATCAACCTTGTTAACAAAGTGATTTTATATGAACGAAACTTCATTTTCACCGCATCCACTCCACCTCACTTGTATTTACTTTCATCAATTTTGTTCCTTCAGTTTAGTTGCATGATTAAGAGTATCTCAGAGCTGCTCATGCTTAGTTTTGATTTGCTTGAAATCTTTTCATCCTCGTTTTTCTGAGTTTTATCGATATGCCAATTTCTGAAAAGTCCTCGAAAATAAAGTTTCTCGAAAAATTCCAGAAAATTCTTTATAAATTTTTATGTCAAAAATGGGGCAGAGAGACACCTGGGAGGCACCAGGTGGGGCAGCCACGCCACCTCACACACAGGTGGCGCGACCCAGCCCTGGCCGCGCCACCCATGTGTGAGAGGGTCCCACCAGGCCCTTCACTCATCTATTCTTCCCCAGCTCTTTCTCTCTCCCGAAAAACACCGCCCCATTTGCTCAAGCTCGAGTTCTTGCTGTTCTTCACCTCGATTTTTCGATCTCCTTGCTCAGCCCAACATTTATGCTGAAATTTGGATCATTTGCTCTCCGGTATGTGACTCCTCCACTTGTCCAAGTAGAATTTCTTTTGGTAAAGTATTCCTTGAGTATTTTAGCATTGTAAGTGACAGTATAAATGAGTATGCATGCTTATTCTATTGCTTAGAAAGGTTATTTTGATGCATGATAGCTCTCTAGTAACCCACTATAGTAGTTTCCTACACTTCCTTGTCTTTAAATCACTTTTTATGAGTTTGTTGAAAAATTTCAGAGAAGGGAGATGGACAACTTCACATATGGAGAAGTGTTTGAAAGTGATGCACCAAGGTCATCAAGGCCCTCAACATCCACTGCTCAATATAGGATGTCTTATAATGAGGATATCATGTCACCAAACCTTGAAGGGGACGATGGAGATGCACATCCATCCACTTTCCCTTGTCTTAACTTTTTGAGTGATGCAGGAATTCTTGATGATTTCTTGCTCCTTATTAACAGGGTTGGGTTGACTAATTACATGACAGATGAAAGAGACCAATATGCTTTGCTTACAAAGACTTTCGTTGAAAGTTTTAAATTTATTAACGCTCATTACAATCCTTCCGTTGCATTCAAGATTTATGATAAGTCTATCACCATGCCTTTGGGGAGGTTTTGTTCTATTTTAGTTATTCCCATGTTTGGAACGGCCAAGAAGATACAAAATCACCCCGCTGATTTGTTGGAGCTTTACCGAGGGGTGACCAATGATGATGACCGCACCGCACATCGTGGCAAGATAAGAAATATTCAGCTCCCTGCTATTAGATATTTTACTTACTATCTTGCAACTAGTGTACTTGGTAGAGAAAACACTAGCAATATTTCCAACTATCATTTGGCTTTTCTAGCAACCGCTCTTGATGTTGGTAGGAAGTATAACCTTGGTGCTGTTATTGCTCGTCGCCTAGCCGCTAGGGGACCTATTTATGGAGGTATTATTGCCGCGCGCATTGTTGCCGAGCTAGGACTTTCTATTGCTCCTAATGATGTATTGTTGGCTCCACAAAGGCTTGATCTTGCTGCTATGAAACTCCATCATTTTGTTACTGCTAACTCTTGTGCAGGGAAATTAGTTTACAGGATGTTATTTATTGATGGAGAGGAAAGGGAAATTCCCTTGCCTCAGCCTAACTTGTTCAGCATTCACATGAGGCCATGGTCGCGCACGAAGGTGGAGTTGGACGATCAGCTTAGGCTGCTTGGTTTTAATATCCAACACGGCGTGGTGGTCCAGGAGGAAGAGGAGGAGCCAGCCTATCACTTCACCACATACCACTCCGGGGGATCCTCGAACTCATATCAGGACGATGGTGCTTCTTCGTCACACTACGAAGGCGCCACTTCATGGCCGAGTTGGCCGAGTTGGGATTGATCTCCACTTTGGCCAAAAGCCTAAGCTTGGGGGGAGGTACGCCGACGATTCACTCATCTACATATCATATTTTGTCGGTCCTTTGTATATCCATGTTTCGCTTTCTTTATTGTTCTCGTTCTTGTTTCCACTTTTCCAAAACACAAAAAGACCAAAAATATTTCCGTTGTTTCTCTCTATTTGGTTCTTTAGTTTTCTACCTTTGGTTTGCTTTACTTAATATTTCTGTTCGCTATTTGAAAAATCCAAAAATATTTTGCTTTGTTTGCTATTTCCTTCTGCTTTTGTTTCAAAAATTGAAAACACCAAAAATATTTGTTGTTCTTCTTCGGTTTTGTAAAGTTTGTTGCAGAGTTCAGTCTCTCATTACTCCATTGGAGCTTGGTATTCACTTTATATTATTCAAGCCACACAAGTGAAGAGCAATAATGACGATATATGACAATCCGAGATGTGGTAAAAGGCTGGTATGAACTCTATTTGTTTTCATTTTTTGTACATATACTCATCTATGTGGACATGCTTAGTCGGTTCATGTAAGGTATGTGTCATCTAATGGATGCTTTGTAGTTCTTGCTTTCATATGATTAGTTTCAATTTACTATTAGCCTGTAGCATGTCATGTAGACGCTTGCATGCATTGTTTTATTCATAGTATGGTATGATATTGTGGTATCCACCTCTGAAAGCTTCATTTGAATCGACTTGGCACATGCTCAAGCATGCATATGACTAAACAAAAAGTCAATTAAGCCTCGATGATCTAAATTGCCTCAGAGTTCTTGTATCAGTTTTATGCCTATATTAATTTTGTTTTGTCGCAAGCATGATTATGACAGTTATTGCTCTCTCGATTGTTGCTTCCCAGTCTTTTGCTAGCCTTCACTTGTACTGAGTATGAGCTCTACTCGTGCATCCATTTACCAAAAACCAAGTCTTCCAAGGAGTCCACTATAAATTCCTATGCATGGTATTTGTAAGCCATTCCAAGTAAATTTTCATGTGCTACCTTTCAAAACTTTCAACTACTTCTCATTTTGTGCCACTGTTTTTTAGCTCATGGGGACGTAGTGGTCGGAATTGGTATCTTCCATATTAAATTAAGTACCCCTCGACTAGGCAGCTTCATCTGCTCGTCATTAATTTTGCAAGGGAGCTGGTCAGACCATTATAATCTTAATTCTAAAAGAAAGAAAAAAATGCACTCCTCCAAAGGAATGAGAAAGTTGGTGGGCACCCGATGGAATCGGTTAGCCATGGTTTGAGAAAGGAAAAAGGTGGGGAGGAGTGCCAAAGCTTTATAAAAGAGCACCAATGTGCCAAATTTCAAAGAACTCGGAACCGCTCTCACTTGTTTATTATGGAAGATAGTAAGTCCCCATTGCTAGTCGTTGACATAGAACAACCACCTCTCAAAAGAAACTTTTATCTCTGTTTTACAAATGAAAAGCTCTAGCACATGTTAAATCACTGCTTCCCTCTGCGAAGGGCCATTCGTTTACTTTTATGTTGAGTCACCATCTTCTAACTTTAAGCACTTCTTGAGAGCATAGCTGTTATTCTTAGTGTAATGTGCTTGTCCCAGAACACGGTTAATTGTGGTATAATTTTGATGCTTGTATCTTTGATATTTCTACTTCTAGTCTTCCCTTGGACTTCAGAGGTGCCTCAACATTTATGTTTTGCTCTACAAATAAAGGCAAGCGGGATACCACTCTTTCATATCATTTATGCATACTACAATCTTGTAGCTTCTCATGTATATGTTACTTGTTATTAGTACATTGGCACTCTTTCATAGCTTGCTTGACTATGAGGTGACATTAGTTGCATATTTCTTATTATGAATTACCTGAGTACTTGATCACATAGTTAGTATATATACATCATATGAGCAAATGTGTTCGTGAAAGTTTCTTTTATCGCTCTCAGTTGTTAACTGAATTGCTTGAGGACAAGCAAATAGCTAAGCTTGGGGGGAGTTGATACGTCCAAAACATATCTACTTTCCCGAACACTTTTGCTATTGTTTCTCCTCTAATTTGTGTGTTTTGAATACAACTAACACGGACTGACGCTGTTTTCAGTAGAATTGCTTTGGTGTCTCGTTTTTGTGCAGAAATCCAACTTCCAGTAAAAATTCGGGAAAAATCATGAAAAATCCTATTTCACCAGAAGACCCACGGAGCCAGAAGACAGGAGGGAGAAGGGGCTCGAGGGGCTGTCACGCATAGGTGGCGCGGCCCAGCCCTGGCCGCGCCACCCCTGCGTGAGGGGGCCCCAGAACCCCTCTCGACCTCCCCTCTCGCGTACATATACCCCCAGATGACATAATATCAGGGAGACAGCGTTTTTCCCAGATAGACTTCCGCTGCGCCGCCGCCATCAGAAACCACGATTCGGAACCAGAAACTCCGTTCTGGCACCCTGCCGGGACGGGGATTCGGAGGAGATCTTCATCACCATCACCACCGACGTTCCTCCATCGACCATCCATGACTCCCCCATCCATGTGTGAGTAATTCCCCCACTGTAGGTGAGGGGATGGTAGGGATTGGATGAGATTGTTCATGTAATTTGATATGAGATTGATAGGGCATAGTGCCTAGTATCTTTATTTAGTGCCTATGACATTGTTGAAACTTGTTGTGCTTAATGCTTGTCACTTTGGGCCCGAGTGCCATGATTTCAGATCTGAACATGTTATTATTTCTATGATGATACTTGTTGTTTATGGTCTTACCTACAAGTTGTATACACATATTGTTGTCCGGAACCCGAGGCCCCAAAGTGACAGAAATTGGGATAACCGGAGGGGATGGCTATGATGTGAGGATCACATGTGTTCACCGAGTGCTAATGCTTTGCTCCGGTACTCTATTAAAAGGAGTACCTTAATTACCAGTAGTTTCCCTTGAGGCCCTGCTGCAACAGGCTGGTAGGACAAAAGATGTCGTGCAAGTTTCTCCTTGGGAGCACGTACGACTATATACGGAACACATGCCTATGATTGTTTGTACTAGGATGCTTTATCATTATTTATCTGCAATGCCCATGTCTCATTGATTTCATGAATTATCTTATCCATGCAACGCCCGTAATCCATCCCTATGCCTACAGTATTTGTTCCTACTGTTTACTACTGTTACTATTACCGCTGCTATTTTACTACTGCTGTTACTATTTTACTACTGTCACTGCTATAAAACTGTTGCTACTGATGAACCGATGCGAGTAAGACTGTTTCCAGGTGCAGCTGAATTGACAACTCATCTGTTAAGGCTTACATATATTCTTTGGCTCCCCTTGTGTCGAATCAATAAATTTGGGTAATATTTCCCTCGAAGACTGTTGCGATCCCCTATACTTGTGGGTCATCACGCCGCTTCTACTTTGTCTTGTTCCTCCGACAGGGGCGTCGTGCGCTACATGCTTTATCTCATCGAGCAGTGCATCCACCCACGCGTCCTTATCCTGCCAAAAGCTTTAGTCTCGGTTGCACCCACCAGCCGGGACTAAAGGTTACCCACACGTCCTTATCCCACTGACAGCTTTAGTCTTTGAAACGGACATAAGAAATTCAAAAATGATCCAAACAATGTGAAACCTTCGCGTGGTGTCATATTATGTGTCATAGTTGCAAGGAAAAATATTGAACTTTGAAAATTGCAAACATCATAAAAAAACCTTCACAAAATAACGTGTCATAATTTTCATACATTACATAGATTTACATAGGGTTTAGGGTTTAGGGTAAGAATCCTTCGTCGCGTATTTCGATCCCTTGCCTATGATCGCTTCTTAGGCCGTAACCATGGAGCATCTTCATTATTTAACGGGATGCAAGGGTCAGTTTTCACGGTGAAGGGCGGAATTTCTTCAAACTTATCATAATCTGCTGACATGTCTGTCTTGTCCTCGACTCCCGCGATGTTTCTTTTCCCTGAAAGAACTATGTGACGCCTGGGCTCATCGTCTGATGTATTCGTTTCCTTATTTTTTCTTTTTTTCGGTCTGGAGGACATGTCCTTCACATAGAAAACCTGAGCCACATCATTGGCTAGGACGAATGGTTCGTCTCTGTAACCAAGATTCTTGAGATCCACTGTTGTCATTCCATACAGCTGGTCTACCTTTACCCCTTCTCCATTCATGTTGACCCAACTGCACCGAAACAAAGGGACCTTAAAAGTAGGTCCATAGTCAAGTTCCCATATCTCCTTTATGTAACCATAGTATGTGTCCTTTTCCCATTCTCACATGTTGCATCAAAGAGGACACCACTGTTTTGGTTAGTGCTCTTTTTATCTTGGGAGATCGTGTAAAATGTATTCCCATTTATCTCGTACCCTTGGAAAGTCAATACAGTCGCAGATGGTGTCGCGGCCAACAAGTAGAGCTGATCTCCAATAGTGGTGTCATTCATGAGATGTAATTGCAACCAAGTGCCGAAAGTCTCCATGTGATTTTCTTTAATCCAGTAGTCATCCTTCCCCGGGAACTTGAAGTGTACAACATTCATGTGTTCCTTGATATACGGAGCCATAAAGGTAGAACTTTGTAGAACTGTGTAGTGTGCTTGATTCAAAGAATGCCCGTCCCTAAATATCATTGCTTTCTTTCCTAGCGTGCCTTTTCCACTCAGTCTCCCCTCATACCGTGATTCAGGAACACCAATCGGCTTAAGGTCAGGAAGAAAGTCAACACAGAACCCAATGACCTCCTCTGTTCCATAGCCCTTGGAGATGCTTCCTTCTGGCCTAGCACGGTTATGAACATATTTCTTTAAGACTCCCATGAACCTCTCGAAGGGGAACATATTGTGCAGAAATACAAGACCGAGAATGGAAATCTCTTCGACTAGGTGAACTAAGAGATGCGTCATAATATTGAAGAAGGACGGGGGGAACACCAACTCAAAACTGACAAGACATTGGACCACATCCTTTTGTAGCCTTTCCAGACTTTTTCGATCGATCACCTTTTGAGATATTGCAGTGAGGAATGCACATAGCTTCACAATGGGTACTCGAACATTTTCCGGTAGAAGCCCCCTCAATGCAACCGAAAGCAACTGCATCATAATCACGTGACAATCATGAGACTTCAGGTTCTGGAATTTTTTCTCTGCCATATTTATTATTCCCTTTATATTTGATGAGAACCCAGCCGGGACCTTGATACTGCTCAGGCATTCAAAAAAGATTTCCTTCTCTGCTTTGGTAAGAGCGTAGCTGCTTAAGTATTGACGGCCTTTATCAGTATGCTTGTTGTATGGATCTTTGATACGTTGTTGGTCCTCCCGTGCTTCTGGTGTATCTTTTATCTTCCCATACACGCCTAGGAAGCCTAGCAGGTTCACGCAAAGATTCTTCGTCACGTGCATCACGTCGATTGAAGAATGGACCTCTAGGTCTTTCCAATACTCAAGCTCCCAAAATATAGATTTCTTCTTCCACATGGCCGTGTGTCCGGTAATGGGGTCTTTCGGAATAGATTGACCGCCAGGACCCTTTCCAAAGATTACTTCTAGGTCCTTCACCATACCAAATACATCAGCACCTTTAGGGAGCTTAGCCTTATTCCGGTAATCTGCCTCACCGTTGAAATGCTTGCCTTTTTTTCTTACTTGATGATTGGTCGGAAGAAATTTATGACACTCCAGGTACACAACCTTCTTACATTTATCCAAATATGTACCTTTAGTCTTATCTAAACAGTGCGTGCATGCATTGTATCCCTTGTTTGACTATCCTGAAATGTTACTAAGAGCAGGCCAATCATTGATGGTTACGAACAGCAACGCTCGTAGGTCAAATGGCTCCTGTTTGTGCTCATCCCACAACTTTACACCTGGTTCTGCCCACAGCTGCAAAAGTTCATCGACTAATGGCCTTAGGTACACATCAATGTCGTTGCCGGGTTGCTTCGGTCCTTGGATGAGCACTGGCATCATAATGAACTTCCGCTTCATGCACAACCATGGAGGAAGGTTGTAGATACATAGAGTCACGGGCCAGATGCTATGACTGTAGCTCTGCTCCCCAAAAGGATTCATGCCGTCTGTACTTAGACCAAACTATAAGTTCCTCGCGTCACCTGCAAAGTTCGAGTACTTTCTCTCGATGTTTCTCCACTGCGACCCATCGGCGGGGTGTCTCAGTTTCCCATCTTTCTTACGCTCTTCTTTGTGCCATCGCAACAACCTGACATGCTCTTTGTTTCTGAAAAGACGTTTCAACCGTGGTATTATAGGAGCATACCACATAACCTTAGCAGGAACCTTCTTCCTGGGGGGCTCATCATCGCCCTCAACATCACCAGGGTCATCTTGTCTGATCTTGTACCGACATGCAGTGCATACCGGACATTTATCCATATTCTCGTACTTCTCACCGCGGTACAGGATGCAGTCATTAATGCATGCATGTATCTTCTCCACATCTAATCCTAGAGGGTAGATAGTCTTCTTTGCTTCGTACGTTGTCTCGGGCAGCTCGTTATCCTTTGGAAGCTTCGGCTTCATTATTTTTAGTAACTTCTCAAATCCCTTATCAGATAATCCAGCCTCTGCCTTCCATTTCAGCAGTTCAAGTGTCGTACCGAGCTTTGTGCTGCCATCTTCGCAATTTGGCTACAACAACTTTTTGTGATCCTTTTGCATGGCCTCCAACTTCAGCTTCTCCCTTTCTGTATCGCATTGTTGCTTTGCATCAGAAATGACCCGACCAACACCATTAGCGGGCTCATCCGATGCCCGTTGTTCTTCTTCATTGCCACCTCCCTCTTCTTCATTGTCTTCCATTGCAGTATCACCGTATTCTTCAGGCGACATAGGATAGCTGTCATCATTCTCTTCTTCATTTTCTTCCAGCCTAACCCCTCTTTCTCCGTGCATGGCCCAACAATAATATCCGGGCATGAAACCTCTCCGAAGCAGATGGCTTTGAAGTATTCTTGGGGCAGAGTGCTCCGTCACATTCCGACAGTCGACGCAGGGACAAAGCATAAAATTATCCATTTTGTTTGCCTTAGCCACATCGATATATTTATGCAGGCATGCAATAAAATCGGAATCGCGTCGGTCGCCGTACATCCATCGCATCCGCGCATCGATCTGCGTTATAATAATTAACTATTACAATAACATCATGAATAGTGAAATGACCACCCTACATGGACACATGCAATATTTTTGTATCAGTTACAGATGAAGAAGATAAGGTTGCTAACCTCGGCCGAGGATACCGTGTTGTGCGAACTTAAATGTGGCATGGACGTTTCGTCGAACACCTTGTGTGCAATCAAAGAAAAAAAGTAAGCACCCACACCTCACACACAATCCAGCAAAATTTTGTGGCAAAGGGCAAAGGGCTGGGTATCAATTTATAGCCAGGGGAGGGTCTTTGATCCTGGTTCATGGCATGAATCAGGACCAATGCTCCGCAGAGAGCCACGTACCACGCTGGGGGGCATTGGTCCCGATTTATGCCACAAACCGGGACCGATTCTCCGAAATGAACCGGGACCGACCACCAAACGGCACGAACCGAGACCAATGCCTGTCATTAGTCCCCATTAACAAACCCAACCGGGATAGATATGATTTTGGTGCTAGACCAAAGACCCATTTTCTACTAGTGAGAGTAAGGACGAATATAATTATGTACTTCATCTATTTCATCATGGATATCCTCAGCCAACGATAAGCATCTAAACATGAAAAATGAATTTCTCTTTTTAACCCATGTTTGTATATTTGCATCGGCGTTTATTCATTAAAATAGAAGACGGTAGGAAGGACATATCATAGAACTTCGCATTGATACTTTTACACGCTTGATGAATATAAAGAACTTCACACTGGGATTTTACACGCTTGAAGAATATATCATTGAGCAAGTCCCAAAAATATTTTAATTTTTTATTTAACTTGTAAATATGTTTTTTTTAGAAAAGGATCACTAGGCCTCGGGAGCCAAAGAGATTTTTAACATTTTGGTCATTCTGCATTAAGGATGCATGGGACCAACACATGTAGTTTATTTTCTTACATAATAAAAAATGCCCATAATCAAACACTAAATTCAGATAAATCATCAACTAGTACATGATTTAGTGAATTTACAAGGGATGTAAAACATACTCCCTCGGTCGAAAATAACTGTCGGCAATTTTATACTAACTTGGTACAAAGTTTACACTAAGTCCCCGACAGTTATTTTCGATTGGAGAAAGTACATTTTTTAGAATAATGACAAACCTCAAAGCTTAGCAATGGAACTCCTAGATGCCCTCGTGTCTAAATCGCAACTGCTATTTCTGTTTTGTATTGGGAGATGAAATATGTATACTCCAAATTGACTAATACAGCATACCACGTCGATTGGTCGGAGTAAATATGGTTGATGGGAAATCAACACGCATGGTCACCGCCCGGCCCTAGAACACATGACTTTGTAAATATGGTTGGCTAGTCGCGGCCATTGCTACCCTGCTCGTGGCCGCTGAACAACCTCAGGCGTGCTAGAGAGATGCATGTTCAAAATTGAAGTCCTCCATGGCTCCAGCGATTCATCCTACTCCATCATCCATGCATGTACGTACTATGTTTTAGCTCTGTCATGGACAGCAGTGGGGAGTGGGTGGACGAGATGTAGACTTGCAGTTGCAGAGATCATTGTACGCGTAGTCATAACTGCGGAGTACAATGCGTACTTGTTCGAGTCATAAATTTCGCTGTAAAATTTTCTTTTTGAATCACGCGTGCCAATAATTACCGTAGAAGTTTTCTTTATTTACGTCATCAGTGGCTGCCTCTCTGCATGAACCTGACTAAATTAGAGACTTCTTTCTTATAAAAAACATATACTTGTTCTTAAAAGAGTGTACATTCAGTTTTTTTTAAAAGAACAAGAACATTTGTTTTTTTTTTGAACAGATAAGGTCCGAAAGGACCTTGAGATTCATTCCAGCGGTGCGTGCCAAATTACAAGAAGGCCCTAAAGAAAAAGGAAAATTACAACATGGCCCTGCACAATTACAGAGAACACCCTAGAGAGGACTGCGAGCATGCAATCGAGTCCAAGCCTCCCGCCGGCGGCTTGCAGTGACGAGGCAGCGCCACCCCAATCCAAGCTGGGGACGAAACCACCACTAGTAGAAAATAGGGCTTTCGTTTTGAGCTCCAAATGACATTTGCACCGGTTGGCTTACGAACCCAGACTAAAGGGGTTCTTTAGCACCGGTTCGAGCTGCCAGAGAGCTAAATGGAGCCCGTGGAGCTCTAGCACCGGTTCGTTAGGAACCATTAGCACCGGTTCGTGCCACGAACCGGTGCTAAAGGTGTCGCGTCTGCCGCGTGGCAGGCGCCAGACCTTTAGCACCGGTTCGTGGCACGAACCGGTGCTAAAGGCCACCCTTTTGCACCGGTTTCGGACACGGACCGGTGCTAGAGGTCCTGCCTATAAATACAGCCGACCACCAGCCTTCTCCTCTATTTTTTTTCCTTTGGAAGGTGTGAGAGGGGGTGTGCTAGTTTGATTTTTTCCCCTATGCACAAGAGGTGTTTGATGAAATGCCTAAGAGCATGAACCAACTTAAGCTCACACAAAATAAAAATGGTATGAGGTGCCCGAGCGATACTTAGGTCTTGTCCTCGTTCTTTCCTCCTCGATCGAGGTTAGCAACTCTATCCTTTCATTTGTCATTGATACAAATGCATGTTTCGATATACAGTGGTCATTTCACTATTTATGATGTTTGGTAATAGTATTGGTAAACCTAATTATATGACGCAAATGAACCAACGACAATGGATGTACGGTGACCGACGCACTTCCGAGTTCATTGAAGGTCTTCGTAATTTTGGCGATGTGGCTCGGGCAAATATTCAAAATGGTTTTATGTGTTGTCCATGTGTTGACTGTGGGAACAAGAAGGAATACTCTTCCTGGAAAATCCTTTACTCCCACCTGCTTCGGAAAGGTTTCATGCCTAGCTATAATTGTTGGACCAAGCATGGAGAAAAAGGGGTTATAATGGAAGACAATGAAGAAGAAGAGGATGATGATATGTACCCTGAATACGGTGATACTGCAACGGGGGAAGCTGAAGGGACAGGAGAAGCTGAAGATGAAAAGGCATCAGATGAGCCTGATGATGATTTCGTCGGGCCATCGTTGATGCACACTGAGAAGCAGAAAGTGTAAATGAGAAGCGGAAGTTAAAAGGTATGTTAGAGTATCACAAAAAGAAGTTGTACCCAAATTGTGAAGATGGGAAAACAAAGCTCGGTACCACACTGGAATTGCTGCAATGGAAGGCAGAGACTGGTTTATTTGACAAGGAATTTGAGAAATTACTGAAAATAATGGAGAAGAAGCTTCCAAAGGATAATGAATTGCCTGACAGTATGTACGAAGCAAAGAAGGTTCTCTGCCCTTTAGGATTAGAGGTGCAGAAGATTCATGCATGCATAAATGACTGCATCCTCTACCGCGGTGAGGAGTATGAGAATTTGGAAGCATGCCCGGTATGCACTGCACTGCGGTATAAGATCAGACGAGATGACCCTGGTGATGTTGATGGCGAGCCCCCCAGGAAGAGGGTTCCTGCCAAGGTCATGTGGTATGCTCCTATAATACCACAGTTGAAACGTCTGTTTAGAAACAAAGAGCATGCCAGGTTGTTACGATGGCACAAAGAAGACCGTAAGAAAGACGCGATGTTGAGACACCCCGCTGATGGGTCGCAGTGGAGAAAAATTGAGAGAGACTACCCGGACTTTGCAGGCGACGCAAGGAACTTAAGGTTTGGTCTAAGTACAGATGGCATGAATCCTTTTGGGGAGCAGAGCTGCAGTCATAGCACCTGGCCTATAACTCTATGTATCTATAACCTTCCTCCTTGGTTGTGCATGAAGCGTAAGTTCATTATGATGTCAGTGCTCATCCAAGGTCTGAAGCGACCCGGCAACGACATTGATGTGTATCTAAGACCATTAGTATCTAAGACCAAGGTCTGGCGGTCAATCTGTTCCAAATGACGTCGCTACCGGACACACACCCATGTGGAAGAAGAAATCTATATTTTGGGAGCTTGAGTATTGAAAACACCTAGAGGTTCGCTCTTCAATCGACGTGATGCACGTTACGAAGAATGTTTGCGTGAACCTGCTAGGCTTTCTGGGCGTGTATGGAAAACAAAAGATACACCAGAGGCACGGGAGGATCAGCAACGTATGAAAGACCCAAACAACATGCATCCAGAGAGCAAGACGGATAAAGGGCGTCACTTAAGTCCTGCCAGCTACGCTCTTACCAAAGCAGAGAAGGAAATCTTTTTTGAAGTCCTTTCAAGTATCAAAGTGCCGTCTGGCTTCTCGTCAAATATAAAGGGAATAATAAATATGACAGAAAAAATTCCAAAACCTGAAGTCTCATGACTATCACGTGATTATGACGCAGTTGCTTCCGGTTGCATTAAGGGGGCTTCTACCGGAAAATGTTTGCGTACCCATTGTTAAGCTATGTGCATTCCTCAATGCAATATCTCAGAAGGTAATCAATCCAGATATTCTACCAAGGTTACAGAAGGATGTGGCCCAATGTCTTGTTAGTTTTGAGTTGGTGTTCCTGCCATCCTTCTTTAATATTATGACGCATCTCCTGGTTCACCCTGTCGAAGAGATTGCCATTCTCGGTCCTATATTTCTACACAATATGTTCCCCTTCGAGAGGTTCATGGGAGTCTTAAAGAAATATGTTCATAACCGTGCTAGGCTAGAAGGAAGCATCTCCAAGGGCTACGGAACAGAGGAGGTCATTGAGTTCTGTGTTGACTTTATCCCTGACATTAAGTCGATTGATGTTCCTGAATCGTGGCATGAAGGGAGACTACGTGGAAAAGGCACGCTAGGAAAGAAATCAATGTATTGTATGGACGGGATTTCTTTCACTCAAGCACACTACACAGTTCTACAAAGTTCCACCTTGGTGGCCCCGTATATCACTGAACACAAGAATATTGTATGCTCCCAACACCCGGCTCAGTCTGACTCCTGGATTACACATAAACATATGGCAACTTTCGGCGGTTGGTTGCGGACACATCTCATAAATGACAACATTGTTGGAGATCAGCTATACTTGTTGGCCGGGTCACCATCTTCGACTATATTGACTTTCCAAGTGTACGAGATAAATGGGAATACATTCTACATGATTGCCCAAGATAAAAAGAGCACCAACCAAAACAGTGGTGTCCGCATTGATGCAACAAACAACAACGGGCAAAAGGACATCTATTATGGTTACATAGAGGAGATATGGGAACTTGACTATGGACCTTCTTTTAAAGTCCCTTTGTTTCGGTGCAAATGGGTCAAGCTGGATGGAGTAGGGGTAAAGGTAAACCAGCTGTATGGAATGACAACAGTGGATCTCAACAATCTTGGTTACAGAGATGAACCATTCGTCCTAGCCAATGATGTGGCTCAAGTTTTCTATGTGAAAGACACGTCCTCCAAACCGAAAAAAAAGAAAAGATAAGGCAATGAATACATCATACGATGAGCCAAAGCGTCACATAGTTCTTTCAGGGAAAAGAAACATCGTGGGAGTTGAGGATAAGACAGACATGTCAGAAGATTATAATAAGTTTGATGAAATTCTGCCCTTCAGAGTAAATATTGGCCCAAGCATCGCGTTAAATGGTGAACATACTCCATAGTTACGACCGAAGCGATCCTAATCAAGGGAGATACGCGAAGGGGGGTTCATGGCCTCCAAGGCATTTTAGGTCACCATATGTATTAAATGTGCCAATTTATGGCAAACATCAAACCTGATAACTCATTTTGTGAAGGTTTTGTTGTGATGTTTGCAATTTTCCAAGTTTAATATTTTTCCTTACAACTATAACACATAATATGACACCACGCGAAGGTTTCAAATTTTTTGGATTGTTTTTTAAATTCTCATACCCGTTTGAAATTATATTCAAAACGGTGGGCATGAAGATTCATAGCCCGGGGTTGAGTCTCGCTAGACTTGCGGTGGATCTCTGATAAAACAACATATTGTGAACCAAAAAATCATTTTTACAAAAAATCATTTCAAATGACCCTTTAGCACCGGTTCGTGGCTCAAACCGGTGCTAAAGGGGGGGCGGTGCGGTGCCCAGCAAAAGAACCTTTAGCACCGGTTCCTAGCATGAAGGTGGTTTTTGTGTCATCTGGTAGGTGGATGCAACCGAGACTAAAGCTGTCGGTGGGATAAGGACGTGTGGGTAACCTTTAGTCCCGGCTGGTGGGTGCAATCAAGACTAAAGCTGTCGGCAGGATAAGGACGCGTGGGTAACCTTTAGTCCCGGCTGGTGGGTGCAACTGAGACTAAAGATGTCGGCAGGATAAGGACGCGTGGATGGATGCACTGCTCGATGAGGTAAAGCATGTAGCGCATGACGCCCCTGTCGGAGGAACAAGACAAAGTAGAAGCGGCGCCGTGCATCTCAAAGATGTCGTTGGTGCATACGCCCGTGAAAGACTCAATCTCCTCTAACAGTGTTGGGGAAAGGGTTGGGAAATCTCCCGTGGCAGAGCTTCTCGAAGATGTCGTTGGTGCATACGCCCTAGGGCATCTTCGGAAGCTTCGCCTCGGAAAAATTTCTATGCAAGCCCGTGAAAGACTCCATCTCCTCTAACAGTGTTGGGAAAAGGGTTGGGAAATCTCCTGTGGCGGAGCTTCTCGAAGATGTCATTGGTGCTCATGCCCTACGGCATCTTCGGAAGCTCCGCCTCGGAAAAATTTCCCTGCAAGCCCGTGAAAGACTCCATCTCCTCTAACAGTGTTGGGGAAAGGGTTGGGAAATCTCCCGTGGTGGAGCTTCTCGAAGATGTCGTTGGTGCATACGCCCTACGACATCTTCGAAAGCTCCGCCTCGGAAAAAATTTCCCTGCAATCCCGTGAAAGACTCCATCTCCTTGTGGTGACCCAGCATACCACTGCATGTTGTAGTATACAAGTTGTTGACATAACACTCGTGAAGTACCAATTCACAAATATTACATCCCTCAGAGTGGTACAACAGAAACATAGCGGTCTTTATTCAAGCACTGAATATTACAAGCCATAATGTTACAAAGGACTCCAGTTCCTCCTCGGTCCAAAGAGGAACACTAGGTGGTTCTAAGTTGATACAACAAACCTTAGCTACAACTGAAAGTAGTAAACTAAACATGATGTCTAACTCTAGTCGCTTTATTCTAGGTGTCCAGTGCGACCAAAGTTTCTATCCTACGGTTCTAAGTGTCGGCCTCCTCCTCGATTCCTTCATCGGGACCATAGGAGATGATGTAATCGATGCCTTCGACTCCTCCTGATAGATCCGGTTCTTCGTAGTAGACCTCCTCGTAGTTCTCCGGGCTTCCTTCGGTTTCTTCAAACTGGCCCTCCGAGTCTAAGCAAGGGTTAAAAGGGAGTCAGGTGAGTAACGAGCGTTACCCAACAAGTTCATTTGGTAGAATAGAGGTGTTTGATGCACTAGCTACGACCATAGACTAGAAAGTCTTAGGCCAAATGCAATTTTTTGTAAGCATTTCTTCAAAGATTGATTTTATTCAAAGAACTATGTCCGTCTGTCTTCACAGGTTGATTAGAGCTTCGATGGGCTCCTTTCCTGCCGTGTTTGTACCTCCTTCCCGGAACAGAGAGTATCTTGATACTTTTTGTACACTCTGTAGAGGTGGTCACTTGTACCCATAGGAGATCAACACTTTGCTGCACAACCGGGCGTACTTTCCCGTCCACACTTCCTTGGTATGGGGCCCAGCCGTTGATCCGAGCCAATCACTGTTCCTTCCCGTGACTGTGCATACCCACCCTTTTGTGGGTCCAACTTCGGTTCGCTACCCTCGCCGGTCTACTCTTTGGTAGTTGCCGACCTCGGCATACTTGCCTTTCCTAGACAATGAGTTACCCCCACTGGTTTTCGGTTACGCTCTTTGGGTAACACCGGTCTCGGCACTCTACCCCCGTTGTTGCCGCAATCCATCATAGACCGCCAGAATCGTGAATTCATTAGGGGGAATCCACCCATCTCGAAGCTCCTCGCAGGGAGACAACTGCTCCGAAATGGCGCGTCCGTTGATATGCATGAGGGAAAAGATACAGCTGACTCTCCCGTCCCATTCCAGACCCTATGGTTGACCGTATTTTACGGCACAAGAATCACTAGCGACATTGGTTATTAGTCCTAGGTGAACATTCCCGGTACAGTGGGACCTCCACCATACTCTTACCATGGTCCCACTGCCCATCTTCCTAGGTCGACAACCATTATGATTGCTAACCACTAATCATATTCATTCAAGAAAAGCAAAACCTTTGCTTTTTAATGCAATCATAATAATAATACCACCGGTATATTCGCAAATACTTTGTTAAAGATAAACAAGAGATATGAGCAAGAGTGACTTGCCTGCAAACTGCAAGGTAGTGCAGTTGGATTTGTTGAAGTGACCCGAGACCTCGGGTTCTAGAAAACAGCATCATTGTCCGATAAGGGCAATGGTTAAAGATTCAAATCATGCATGCTTTTAAAGTGTGTGTATTCCCTTTAAACCCCCCAGAAGTGTTTTATTATTATCCTAGGGTTTATATACTCTTGTTATGATTTTTAAAGAGTATATGTTATCAATTGCTTCATTCTAGAATATTCTTTAATACCCTGGAATGGAGTTCAATTTTGATAACGAGTTCTATTCTAATTAGGAAAGAATCCTTTTAAGTTATCTTTCCTAATATTTTTACCTGGTGATTTATTAAAAGTGTATATACCCTAATTATGATTTTATCAGAGTATATATTAGGTGAAATTCATTCAAGAATACTAAAGATAAATTCTTGAATGAATTACTTGATTTGATTTCAAGAATGTTATTTCCTCTTTTACTTTTGTATTTAAATTATTTATAGAGGTTTTTCTTTTAAAAGAAAAGTTCATAAGGCAATTATGAATAAACCTTCTTTTACTCATAATATCACTATTTAAGTGATTTAAAAGGTCAAAATCAATTAAAGTTATTTTTGTAGAAATCCAATTTATTTTTCTACTTTTAATTGGGTGTTGAAAAGCTTTTTCTAGAAAAACCCTTTTCTTTAATTCAATTTCTGCTTTTAAAAGTTGGATTAAAAACTCTCCCTCTCACCTCTCTCTCTGCCAGCCCTGGCCCACTTGTCGGTGCCAGCCTTCTGGTCGAACCCGACCAGCGGCTCGGTCCGCCCGACCGATCGCCTTCCCCCCTCGCTCGCTCGCATCGTCTTCTCTCTCGCGCTCCCCCTGGCGACTGCGTCGCCTCGCCGCCGCCGCGCTCAATTCCGATGAGCTCCGCCGGAGTCCGCTGCTGAGATGATGCTCAATTGATAGATCAAGCGACGGCGATTCCACCTGTCTGCGAGATCTAATCGATTGCCTCCTGGACGCTCGCATCCCTCTTCGCCTCCGAAGCTCGGAACCTTGGCTATGGCGACCTCGAGGTTGCTCTTGAGCTGCTAGGCCTTGTCCACGGCGAGATCTGGGCTTGGTGAGCTGGGTGCTTCGTCGACGTATCGTCGGCGACTTCCCCTGGCTAGATGCCATCGTGGCCGCGCGGGCACTGCCTCGCCATGCCACGGTGGTATCTCCTGGGCGTTGTGTAAGTGCTCCTCCTTCACTTCTACTCCTCTGTTCTTCTCTGTAACCTCTTGGAGCTTGCTCCCCTCCTGGAGCTTGCTCCATGCCCTACTGGAGCTTTGCTCTGCGCTGGACATGCCCACCTTGAGCTGGCACTAGCTAAGCTCACCTGGAGCTTGCACTGGCCATGCTCATCTGGAGCTTGTGCTGGCCCAGTTCTTCTACCTTCTGCTGCACTGGGGTTTCTCCCCAAGTTGTACTTGCGCTGAGCGATTAAGTTGGATGTGATGTGTGTTCTTAAGCTCTATGATCTTGCTGTTAAGCTTGATCATGCTTGTTTAGCTGCTACTATTAGTCTCAGTCATAGTTTTAGTTTACTTTGTTAACTAAAACTTGTTGATTTAGTTAACTGCATATCCTGGTGGTCTATTATTGTTGAATTAATTACTTGCTGCTGTTGTTTGACTTGCTAGTGGCTAATCTTGATCAGTTTGATCAAGTGCATGGATAACTATGTGTTTTAGTTACCTCTGAATGTGATGTTAAGTGGCTAGTGCTGTTAACAGTCTCACTGCACTTTCTTGCAGTGCTTCTGTTGTGCTGATTTAATGATGTAGCTATTATGTTGAGCTTGGTTCTACCTAGCCGTGATGCAACAGTTCATGCCTGCTGTTATGGCTCTTGCAGTAGCTGTTGGCTAACTGCTTCACTGTGATGCCTCCTTGAGGTGTTCACAGTTACTGTGGGTGTTAAGTTTGGTGCTCTTGAGAGTAGATCACTCTCTGTGGTGATCTGCTGGTGGCTTATTTGATTGAAAGTGTCCATGTCCACTTTTCCTAGATGCTTAACTGAACTTGGTCAATTTTAATTGACAGAGCTGATGGTTTTCTAGGTTTTAGGCCTTAGTCTTGGTAGCTAGGCAACCCATGTGCCACTCCTGGCCTTGCTCTTACTTCTGTGAGTATTTCCTTTGAGAAATTCCCAGATAAGTTATGTGTTAGGGAGTAGGTGTTGTGGATGGCCTTGTCTCCAAGGTCTTGGCCTCCTGGACATCCAAATGATGACCAAAGCCTTTGTTTCATCAAGCTTTGCTTGATCTTTGTGTGGCTGTGCTCTGTGCAGTCTGCCTGGGAGAATAACTTGTGAGTTCTCTCCCAGCACTCATGTGTGCTGTGGTTTAATAATAACCTGCTACTGAAGAGTAGCTTGTTCTTTTGGAATATTCTGATTTCCTGCTTCTTGTGGCAAGCCTGCTCCTCCTAGCTGCTTGACCTAGTTCCTAGTCGAACTATGTGACCATGTTGGTCTTTGGCTTTGCTGGATGGTTTATTTGATGATGTGCTGGGGTGTGAATCTTCCCTGTTGCTCAACACATGAGCAGGGTTGATTGTGTGGTGGTGATTCAGTGGTGGTGGTGTGTTCTTGATGATGATGTTGTTTTTGGTGTTGCTGTTGGTGGTGTGGTGGTGCTATTCTTGGTCGACTGTGATCTTTAGCCGAGCCAGTTTCACCACTGTGATGCTTTTATACTTGGTCTTGTGCCTTGGGTGTGTGACACCTGAGTGCATGCATATGGTGACTATGCTGCTATGGCTGCCTTGCCCATCTCGGCTGGTTTGGGATATTTCTACCCGAGCTTTGGTGATAAGATCAACCTTGTGATGTTTATCTACAGTGGCTTGTTATTTTTGGAATGCCACTTGGCAAATGTTATCTTGGCAAATTGTTGTTTCCTTTTTTTGGTTGCAGGTGCCAATATCAGAAGAGAAGAAAAGAAAGAAAGAAGACTCTTAGTTTTCTTTTAGAATTTATAACTTGTAATCTTCCATTTCTCCTTTATGTAATTATCTTGGATTCTTTCCAAGTTGTAATATTCTTTTATTCATGAATTATGTAAAGACAATATAATGTGTGTTGATGATCAATAAAGTTTAAGTTTGCTGTAAACTTATTGATGTTTAATTTCAATCTCTTTTTCTTTATTAATATTTATCCTTTCTAAATGTGCCTTTTAAATTCAAAGTTCAATCATTCAAATTCAACTTGATTTATGTCTTAGTTCAAATCCCAAAGCTTATAGCTAGGGTTTTAGTGGGTTAAGTCATCACTTCTCACAATAATGGATCAAAAGAGATCATGTCCAAATCTTTCGCACTTCGAGAGTTCACCATCCCCCCTCGAAGAGAGATTCGATCACTCCTAGGTTTTAGAAACAAAAGCGCGAAAAAATCCCATAATTTCAGATGCAATGCACAAAAGCCCTTCTAATCTACCCCAGAGTTGTCCTACGTTCTGGGATGTTACAGACTTCCCCCCTTAATATAAACTTCGTCCTGAAGTTTGGGGTAAGATGTACCTGAAGAAATCTAGATAGGCTGTTCTTAAATCTTCTTCCTTTTCCCAAGTAGCTTCTCTTTCCGGGTGATGTTTCCATTGTACTTTGCAATACTTGATGGCTCTATTACGGAGTTGCTTCCAATTCTCTGCCAAAATCCTTGATGGTTCTTCAACATAGGTCAAATCAGCTTGCACTTCGACCTCATCGTAAGATATAGTTTCTTCCGGTGTCTTCATACATTTACGAAGTTGAGAAGCATGAAACACATTGTGAACTTTTGATAGTTCCTTTGGCAGTTCTAACTCAAAGGCTACTCCTCGACTCTGACTCAGAATCTTGAATGGTCCAGTATATCTTGGGCTAAGCTTTCCTTTGACTCGAAAATGATGTACTCCTTTCATGGGGCTAACCCTTAGATAAACCATGTCCCCAACCTGAGGTTCCCATATCCTCCTCTTGGAATCTGCATAGCTTTTCTGTCGACTTTGTGCAATCTTTAGTCGGTCTCGAATGACATCAATTGCATGTTGTTTCTCCTTGACATAGTCTGGATGAAACTCCTTACTGGCTCCTGGTTCATACCAACAAATAGGTGATCGGCACTTCCTCCCGTAAAGTGCTTCAAATGGTGCCATTTGAATGCTGCTTTGGTAACTATTGTTATAAGAGAACTCTGCTAGTGGTAAGTGTTCCTCCCATGATCCTCCGAAGTCTAAAGCACATGCTCGAAGCATATCTTCTAGAATCTGATTGGTCCTCTCAGTTTGGCCTCCCGTCTGTGGGTGATACGCAATGCTAAAGTCCAGTTTGGATCCTAAAGCTTTATGTAACTAGCACATAGCCCGTGCTTTGCTACGGCCAAAATAAAAATAGAGCAACAAATGATGTTTTTGCCATGTGTCAATGTTGATATTGTGATATATCTATATTTTATTTTTGTTTACACACCTAATCCATCCATAAAATCATAATTCACATAAAGATTAACAAATATAATTCCAAGCTAATATATGTAACCTTGCATATTTGATAGGAACATTATCAAGGAAAACCAATAGGAACACAAAATATTGAAGCAATTAAATAAATATATTGAAATAAAAAATATCATATTCGAAATATAATCTTTAATTTGCTGATGGAGACAAAGGAATACTGTGAATTTATGCAAAACAAAGCAGCTCGCTTCTTGTTTTTCACGGGCATCGGTTTATTTTGTGCTCTTTCTCTAGGCTTCTATGTACTATATATGCATACTTTGTTCTGATTATATTGATTGGTCTTGTTAGTTCAGTTCTTCCCAAGACCAGCTAACTCACTCGAAGAGACACACATAATACATTTCCAGAGAAAACCAAGAACCTAGTTACTGCAATTGGATCAACACACCAGTCCAGAATAATATCAACAACATAATATTTGTCTCTGAAATTCATTTGCTATATCTCCGAACTGAACTTGCATCACACTTAGATGCCACGCACTGAAAAGTGCAACGCTGTCTGTAGGCCACGCACTGAACTTTCGTCACACCACATGCGCTACTACTGTGAAATCAGCTACTTTTCCTATACATTCTATAGGAAGGAAACAACAAGTAATCACATCTAGGGAAAGATCTCTTGTTACTAAGCTCGTCTGATGGTTCAGACTCACCTGCATCTGGACGCTAAAATTCGTGGGCATCATCAGACTCCTGCATGAACGACTGGGTGACATAACGGTGAACAACAGAGGTGTCCAGCACCCAGCAGAAGAATACACCGTGGGCTCAAAACTTGCCTTGTCCTGCCTGAAGCTCGAGGGAGAGGAGCAGGCTAGAGCTGCGCTGGAAGACAGAGTCAGCGACTGGTCCGCCTCCCAGAGGACGCGGCCGAGGAGGGGATGAGCAGTTCGATGCCGTGGGTGTGGCCCTACATGAGCACGTTGTAGGAGGCTGCAGACGAGCATCCGGGCAAAAACCACTTGATCAGCTTCGTTGAGGTGGCCTGCGCTGGCGACCAGCGGAGATGTGCTCTATCTCCCTGGCCCGAGATGAGCATGTTGTAGTCGTAGGAGGCGGCGCCGCGGATGAGTATCCGGTCAAACACCATTGGCGCGTCGTCGAGGCGACCCACGCCGACGACCAGATGTTGTGTGCTCTGTCTTCCCGTCGTGGACTCTCCTTTGCCCATCTTGTCTGCGCGGGGTGCCTGAGTTGTCGAACAACACGCGGAGGAGGAGGTTGCCAGGTGGCGGCGTTGTTGGTCCTGCCGCCGGCCGTCGGCCTCCTTGGCGCTGTGACTTTCTCCTGTCGACTACGATTAAACACCAACTGCTCTCTAGCTTCTTTTGCTTGTTCACTTCAATCCATGGTCGTTCGATCTCGTCTCCTTTTGTGTTAGGTTGGCACCGACGAAGTTAGCGGACGACCTTGAAACTCGATTCTGATCGTAACCTGGTTACCTGGATCGATTTGATTTGCTCTCCCATATTTAAAGGCTCTTGGGAGACCGGAAGAAGTACGGGTGGACGTTCCAGCCAGTGGCATACAGTGGGATGCCCCCTCTACTCCACAGCGATCTCACCCGCAGGAAGCTTCGCCTTCGGCCGGCGTATCTCCTGTGCAGCGACGGCGTTGGCCTTTGCAGGCGTCGCATGATGTTGGTTTGCACTACGGAGCTCGGGCGGGCGGCAGGTGCGGGATGCTCTGGAGAGGGAGTCGATTCTCAGGAACCGGAGTTTTTTTATGTTTTGGCTAGACCGTTTTTTAACTTATGGGTGGCAGTGGTGGGTAATTTTTTATCAGACGAAAGCGTATTTTCGTTGGTTGAAAGCGTATTTTACGGACACGGACCAGTCCTATTGCAATATTATTAGTAGAGATTGCGTCCAAAAAGCTGAAGTGAATACGGATCCTCGATCCGATACTATTGTCTTTGGTACTCCATGTTTGCTTACTATCTCTTCAACATATAGGTTTATTAACTTTTCTCTGGAATCTTTCTGATTGACAGCCAAGAAATGTGCACTTTTAGTCAGTCGGTCAACTATTACCCATATCATGTCCTTCTTTTTCGGTGTCAGTGGTAATCCTGTGATAAAGTCCATTCCAATCTCTTCCCACTTCCACTCGGGAATACCTAAAGGTTGCATAAGTCCAGCAGGACTCTGATGTTCTGCCTTCACTCTCTGATAGGTATGACATTCTGACATGAACTTAGCTATCTCCCGTTTCATATTATTCCACCAGAACAGTTCCTTAAGATCCATGTACATCTTGGTGCTCCCCGGGTGTATAGAATATGGTGTTTCGTGTGCCTCCTTAAGTATAAATTCCTTGATTTCCGGTATGTCCGGCACACATATTCGGTCATGAAACCAAAGTGAATTGAAATCACCTAGACGAAATTCTGATGGCCTACCTTCCTCAATCCTGTGGATTTCTTCGGCAATAAATGCATCCTCATCTTGTCTTCGAATTATTGTGTACTTGAGATCGCTATGTCGTTCTTCCATTATCTTCTCGGTAGCTAAACTACCTAAAGATTGTACTTCAAGACATTGAATCTCCAACCTCTCTAAATCCATAAGCAATTCCTTGGGAAGTTCTCGGTTCATCGGTTGGGTGTCTGTACTCTTTCTGCTTAAAGCGTCGGCTACCACATTGGCCTTCCCCGGTGTATAGTTGATGGTCAAATCATAATCCTTGATCAATTCTAACCATCTTCGTTGCCTCATGTTCAATTCCTTCTGAGTGAAGAAGTATTTGAGACTTTTGTGATCTGTATAAAGTTCACACTTAGCTCCATAAACAAAATGCATCCATTCTTTTAGTGCAAACACTATGGCTGCTAGTTCCAGATCGTGTGTTGGGTAATTAACCTCATGTGGTCGTAATTGCCTCGACCCGTATGCTATCACTTTTCTATCTTGCATCAAAACACATCCAAGTCCGTTCTTGGATGCATCACAATAGACGGTATAGTCCTTGCCAGTTTCTGGTACGGCTAACACAGGTGTTGTGGTTAGCTTCTCCTTGAGTGTTCGAAAACTTGCCGTGCATTCATCCGACCAAACAAATGGTGTATTCTTCTGGAGTAACTTGGTCATCGGTCCTGCAATCTTAGAAAATCCTTCTATAAATCTTCTGTAGTATCCTGCCATTCCCAAAAATCCTCTGATCTGTTTGACATTCTTCGATGACTCCCATTCCAAAACAGATGCTACCTTACTTGGATTTACTGCTATACCTTCTTTACTGATCACATGTCCAAGGAACTCTACTTGGTCTAGCCAGAATTCACACTTACTGAACTTGGCATATAACTGATGTTCTCATAGAATTTGTAAAGCAACCCTCAAATGCTTGGCATGTTCCTCCTTGTCCTTGGAGTAGATCAAAATATCATCTATCAATACTATCACAAATTTGTCCAAATATGGCATAAAGATCTTGTTTATGAGATTCATGAAGATCGCTGGTGCATTTGTCAATCCAAAAGGTATAACTAAATACTCATGGTGTCGGTACCTTGACACAAAAGTTGTCTTTGGAACGTCCTCCTTCTTGATCTTAATCTGGTGATACCCTGATCGAAGATCTATCTTTGAAAATACTCCGGCTCCCCTAACTTGATCAAATAAGTCTTGTATTCTCGGCAAAGGGTATTTGTTCTTGATTGTGACATTGTTGAGGTTTCTGTAGTCTCCGCACATCCTACGTCCTCCGTCCCGCTTATCAACGAAGATTACTGGTGTTCCCCAGGGTGAAATACTTTCTTGAATGAAACCTTTCTGCTCTAGCTTGTCCAACTGTTCTTTCAATTCAACTAACTCCTTGGGTCCCATCTTATATGGTGCCTGAGCTATAGGTGCTGTGCCTGGGATTAAGTCAATAGTAAACTCAATTTCCCTATCTGGTGGCATTCCTGGTTGTTCCTGTGGAAACACGTCTTGGAACTCATTAACCACTGGAATATCCTCAAGTCTGGATTCCTTTAGAGCGTTGAGTTGTAGTTGAACTTCAACATGTGCATGTCGGTCACCCTGATACACTATCCTTCCCCCTCCTGGGCTCCTAAGTGACACAGTTTTCTCTCTGCAATCAATCTGAGCTCCATTTTCTTCCAACCAATCCATTCCAAGGATTACAGCCATATCCTGCATAGGGATAAGAAAAAGATCGGCTAGGTACATGCAATCGCGGATCATAATGACCTGCTCTTGCCAGAGGTGAGTGACTAAGATCTTTCCCCCTGCAGGTAAAACAGTAATGGGGTATTCTAGTTTATTGAACGGAATCCCATAAAGATTAACAAACTCTTGCGAAATGAATGAGGTAGTAGCACCAGTATCAAAAAGTACTTTGCCGGGATGAGATAGGATCTGAAGCGTACCTATCACGGTCTTGTCGGATTGATTTACTTCCTCAAGATTAGTACAATTTAATTTCCCATATGTTGGCCTCTTACTCTTACCGCCTCCAAAACCTCCACCCCGGTGTGATCCTCCTCCTGTACCCCGACCTCCAGTCCGGCCCCTTTCAGGGCAATCTCTTATCATATGCCCACCCTTCTTGCATCCAAAACAGATGATTCTTGGTTGATGACAATTCTTTTCTATATGCCCTCATGCTCCGCAACCACGGCAAACAATATCATTATTCCCACTTGTAGTGCCACGAGGTGTAACATTTCCTCCGGACCTGTACTTGGGTTTGAACTTGATATTAGGAGTTGACTTGGCATCTGGATACCTCCTGGTTTCAATCCTAGCCTTCTTCCTCCTATCTTCTTGGACTTGCTTGTAATCATCTTCCATGGTGATAGCTACATCGACAAGCTCTTGAAAGTCTGCTGCCTTTAACATCCTCAATTGTAACCTTGCACCTGGATGTAGTCCTCTCATGAATCGTTTCTTCCGCTTCTCATCAGTATTCACGTCCTCCGAAGCATAACGAGATAGAAGAGAGAATTCCCTGACATACTTCATAATGGACTTGTCATTCTGCGTGAGATTCTCAAATTCCCTTCTCTTCAATTCCATGATACTCTCCGGTACATTTGCTTCCCTGAACTTCTTCTTGAATTCCTCCCAGGTGAATACCCTTCCTGGAGGATGTATAGCCACAATATTGTCCCACCATGCTACTGCGGGTCCACATAACAGATGTGTGGCATACCTAAGCTTCTCACTGTCATTGCAACTTACTGTGTTAAGCTTCCTCTCGGTGTCCAATAACTAGTCTTCCGCGTCCATTGGCTCCGGTGCTGATGCAAAAGGAAGTGGTCTTGTATTAAGGAAATCTACCAACGAGACTCCACGTACTCCATCATTTCGAACTTCATGACTACGGTCCATCACATCCCGCACCATCTTTATCTGAAACTCAATAAGCATTCGCTGCCTCTCATCTGCAGTCCTCATGTACTGAGCAAAATCCTGCTGTGTAAGGAATGGTGGTGGTGGTGGTAATGGTTCCCTTGCTGCTGCATCGGCTGCCTCCTTAGCCTTGGCTTCAGTCTCCATCCTCTGTTGTTCAGATTCTTCACCAACTACCATCGCCATTCTATTCCCCTAACCCTGTTACATTAAGCGAAACTCATAGTTACACCATGCTCATGTTTTCTGAGCTCAACTTTATGCACAGTGTTAGTCACACAATAAAATCCAAATAAAACATTGCCAAATTACACCAAACATATACCATGTATATACATGGGAAAAGAACATAGGGTTACATAACCTATCATCCTGTGAGTAACTACACTCACTTATTCAAACTGCGAAAGCAAATACTACATATTACACATATGGTACATATGTCACAAAACATGTCACCTCCATCTCGGTGGTGGTCCTCTACGGGTAGTCGCACTCCCGATACATCCCCAGTGTCCAACCGGTAGCTCTTGATGTCCTCCTCAGTGAAGCAGGGGCATAAGATGACTCCGCCGGGAAAAAGTCATAATCGGGTGTAGTACCTAAGTTGAAATCAGTCATCCCCAGATAACTGCTCAACGATGGGTAAACAACATCGGTAGTACCCCTATCCACCTTAGGTCTAGAGCATTCTCCACGCTCTATGTGAGTAGGTAACTCCTCCTCCACATCCGAATCTATCTCTATAGGTTTTCCCGCCACGTCTCCAGTGCGGTGAACAACCCTAAACTGACTTGTGACCTCATGCTCCGAATCACATGGAATCGGATCTCCGGCCGTTCCCATATACTCACCGAAATGCCAACCCATGGAGTTTCCCACTAGACTATCACTATGAGGCATTCCCCATGACTCTAAACCTGCCTTGTATCCGGCTCCAGTCGAGCCGTGTGCAAAGTGTGCTGGTGGCATCTCCAGTTCGGCCTCGGGCTCGAACTCCCGCTCCTCGGGGTCTATCTCCTCATCTAGGTTAATAAAATCTCTAGTCAAAAAGGCTGGAGTTTGTGCCCTCGGTGGTCCAGAAGTCTCCCCTGTACACCACGGAGTAGGTGTCGACTCAGTGATCTTGTCCACTAGACTCTGTATCACTCCCACTAGTGCTCCGTGCACGTGGTAAAACACGCTAAGCAGATGCTTACACCTGTCCATGTGCTCTGCTGCAGCATGTGGGTGTCTCTTCGCAAACTTGTAACTATCCCGACAAGGATCTTCTCCTTCCTCGTCGTGTGGGATGTGAGTGAACTTAGTTCCTAATAACTTCTCCGTTTTATGTTCACGGATATCAGTTATGGCTCTTATCATTGCTATCTTGTAAGCTACACTAACTGTGCGTGCCTCTCCAGCTGGCATGATCACGCTCATGCCCAATTTGGCAGAAAGCATGATCCCTACCTTATACTTCTGAAAGACCTTTCCCTCATAATATGCATACTTCTTGACTGGAATATGGGTTTCACACCCGCACTCAAGCAAGATGCCTCGCAAAATATCAGATAAGTTCCCATCATAGTCGTCTAGAGTCACGTCCCTAACTTGCACGGTGCTTGACGGCCTTGTGCGTGCCATCCTGGCAGTATAAAAGATATAAAAAATTAGTACATGATGCATCATAATAGTAACAATAAAGAATTGTAACACTAAAAAGTATGACCTTGTTATTCTCAAGTGAATAACGTCACAACAATTTTAGAGAACTCTTTACTATTCCTATTTGACTCCTACAGGTTGTTCCCATTAACTAGGCGTCCAACCTAAGGTCAAAGCTTTTGCTCTGATACCAACTGTGGTGACCCAGCATACCACTGCATGTTGTAGTATACAAGTCGTTGACATAACACTCGTGAAGTACCAATTCACAAATATTACATCCCTCAGAGTGGTACAACAGAAACATAGCGGTCTTTATTCAAGCACTGAATATTACAAGCCATAATGTTACAAAGGACTCCAGTTCCTCCTCGGTCCAAAGAGGAACACTAGGTGGTTCTAAGTTGATACAACAAACCTTAGCTACAACTGAAAGTAGTAAACTAAACATGATGTCTAACTCTAGTCGCTTTATTCTAGGTGTCCGGTGCGACCAAAGTTTCTATCCTACGGTTCTAAGTGTCGGCCTCCTCCTCGATTCCTTCGTCGGGACCATAGGAGATGGTGCAATCGATGCCTTCGACTCCTCCTGATAGATCCGGTTCTTCGTAGTAGACCTCCTCGTAGTTCTCCGGGCTTCCTTCGGTTTCTTAAAACTGGCCCTCCGAGTCTAAGCAAGGGTTAAAAGGGAGTGGGGTGAGTAACGAGCGTTACCCAACAAGTTCATTTGGTAGAATAGAGGTGTTTGATGCACTAGCTACGACCATAGACTAGAAAGTCTTAGGCCAAATGCAGTTTTTTGTAAGCATTTCTTCAAAGATTGATTTTATTCAAAGAACTATGTCCGTCAGTCTTCACAGGTTGATTAGAGCTTCGATGGGCTCCTTTCCTGCCATGTTCGTAGCTCCTTCCCGAAATAGGGAGTATCTTGATACTTTTTGTACACTCTGCAGAGGTGGTCACTTGTACCCATAGGAGATCAACACTTTGCTGCACAACCGGGCGTACTTTCCCATCCACACTTCCTTGGTATGGGGCCCAGCTGTTGATCTGAGCCAATCACTGTTCCTTCCCGTGACCGTGCATACCCACCCTTTTACGGATCCAACTTCGGTTCGCTACCCTCGCCGGTCTACTCTTTGGTAGTTGCCGACCTCGGCATACTTGCCTTTACTAGCAATGAGTTACCCCCACCGGTTTTCAGTTACGCTCTTTGGGTAACACCGGCCTCGGCACTCTACCCCCATCGTTGCCACAATCCATCATAGACCGCCAGAATCGTGAATTCATTAGGGGGAATCCACCCATCCCCAAAACGGCGCGTCCGTTGATATGCATGAGGGAAAAGATACAGCTGACTCTCCCATCCCATTCTAGACCCTATGGTTGACCGTATTTTACGGCACAAGAATCACTGGCGACATTGGTTATTAGTCCTAGGTGAACATTCCCGGTACAGTGGGACCTCCACCATACTCTTACCATGGTCCCACTGCCCACCTTCCTAGGTCGACAACCATTATGATTGCTAACCACTAATCATATTCATTCAAGAAAAGCAGAACCTTTGCTTTTTAATGCAATCATAATAATAATACCACCGGTATATTTGCAAGTACTTTGTTAAAGATAAACAAGAGTGAACTTGCCTGCAAACTGCAAGGTAGTGCAGTTGGATTTGTTGAAGTGACCCGGGACCTCGGGTTCTGGAAAATAGCATCATTGTCCGATAAGGGCAATGGTTAAAGATTCAAATCATGCATGCTTTTAAAGTGTGTGTATTCCCTTTAAACCCCCCAGAAGTGTTTTATTCTTATCCTAGAGTTTATATACTCTTGTTATGATTTTTAAAGAGTATGTGTTATCAATTGCTTCATTCCAGAATAATCTTTAATACCCTGGAATGGAGTTCAATTTTGATAATGAGTTCTATTCTAATTAGGAAAGAATCCTTTTAAGTTCTCTTTCCTAATATTTTTGCCTGGTGATTTATTAAAAGTGTATATACCCTAATTATGATTTTATCAGATTATATATTTGGTGAAATTCATTCAAGAATACTAAAGATAAGTTCTTGAATGAATTACTTGATTTGATTTCAAGAATGTTATTTCCTCTTTTACTTTTGTATTTAAATTATTTCTAGAGGTTTTTCTTTTAAAGGAAAAGTTCATAAGGCAATTATGAATAAACCTTCTTTTACTCATAATATCACTATTTAAGTGATTTAAAAAGTCAAAATCAATTAAAGTTATTTTTGCAGAAATCCAATTTATTTTTCTGCTTTTAATTGGGTGTTGAAAAGCTTTTTCTAGAAAAACCCTTTTCTTTAATTCAATTTCTGCTTTTAAAAGTTGGATTAAAAACTATCCCTCTCACCTCTCTCTCTACCAGCCCTGGCCCACCTATCGGGCCAGGCCCACCTATCGGCGCCAGCCTTCTGGTCGAACCCGACCAGCGGCTCGGTCCGCCCGACCGGTCGCCTTCCCCCTCGCTCGCTCGCGTCGTCTTCTCTCTCGCGCTCCCCCTGGCGACTGCGTCGCCTCGCCGCCGCCGCGCTCGATTCCGACGAGCTCCGCTGGAGTCCGCTGCTGAGATGATGCTCAATCGATAGATCAAGCGATGGCGATTCCGCCTATCCGCGAGATCTAATCGATTGCCTCCTGGACGCTCGCATCCCCCTTCGCCTCCGAAGCTCGGAACCTTGGCTATGGCGACCTCGAGCTTGCTCTCGAGCTGCTAGGCCTTGTCCACGGCGAGATCTGGGCTTGGTGAGCTGGGTGCTTCGTCGACGTATCGTCGGCGACTTCCCCTGGCTCGATGCCGTCGTGGCCGCGCGGGCACTGCCTCGCCATGCCACGGTGGTATCTCCAGGGTGTTGTGTAAGTGCTCCTCCTTCACTTCTACTCCTCTGTGTTGGAATTATGCCCTAGAGGCAATAATAGAGATGTTATTGTTATAATTCTTGTTCATGATAATGTTTATATTCCATGCTAGAATTGTATTAAGCGGAAACTTTAATACTTGTGTGGTTTATGAACAACACCGTGTCCCTGTACGCCTCTATGGACTAGCTCATTGATTAATGATGGTTAAGGTTTCCTAACCATAGACATGAGTTGTCAATTAATAATGAGATCATGTCATTAGGAGAATGATGTGATGGACAGACCCAAATAAAGCAGAGCAATTAGATCGTATCATTGTGTTCATCTTTGCGAAGCTTTTTCTTATGTCAAGTATTGTATTCCTTAGACCATGAGATAATACAACTCCCTGGTATCGGAAGAAAGCTTTGAGGTCATCAAACGTCATCCTATGTGAGGGTGATCATAAAGGTGTCTCTCAGGTGATCGGAAAGTACTTGTTGGGTTATATGTATCGAGATGGAATTTGTCCTTCCCGAGTCGGAGAGATATACTTCGGGCCCACTCGGTAATCGATATCAACACCGCTTGCAAGCACGCGGTTAAGGAGTTAATCACAAAGTGATATCGGATTACAGAACGAGTAAAGCACTTGCTGTGAACGAGATTGAACTAGGTATGGCGATACCGACGATCGAATCTCGGGCGAGTAAAATATCGTGTGACGAAGGGAATACATATACGGGATTAATTGAATCCTGACACCGTGGTTCATCCGATATGATCATCGATGAATATGTGGGAGTCAATATGGGTTTCCAGATCCCGCTGTTGATTATTGATAGAAGATCATGTCTGCATATTCTCGAACCGTAGGGTCACACACTTAACGTGCATCGACGCTAGGATAGAATGGATAATTGGTTTATGAGTTTTTGTTCGGAGTCTCGGATGAGATCCAGGACATCACGAGAGGTTCCGGAATGGTCCGGAGAATAAGATTCATATAAAGGAAAGCAGTTTTTGGATTCCGGAATCGTTTCGGAGTTTATCGGTATTGTACCGGAAGGTTCTAGAAGGTTCCGGAGTGGGACCAACGTGGGCCCACTTGTCGGAGGCCTGCATGGGCCTAAGGGGAAGTGTCCTGGCCACTTTGGGCCAGGCGCACAAGGCCCCTAAGGCCCAGCCGGCCAGCCCTTAGGGGAAACCCTAAGGGAACCTTCCAGAAGAGGGGGGGGAAGACTTGCCCCCTACTCTTCCCCCTTGGCCGCCGCCCTAGGGCTTGGAGGAGGGGCCAAGGCAGCCGGCCAGCCCCCCATATAAGGGGGGGCAGGGGCGCAGCCCCTCCCACTCCAACCCTAGCCGCCAGCCAACTGCTGCCCCCTCCACCTCTCTCTCTCGCGACTGTACGTAGGCGAAGCCCTGCTGCAGAAACTCTCCACCATAAGCACCACACCGTCGTGCTGCAGATCCAATCTATCTCTCCACCATACTTTCTGGACCAAGGAAGGAGGAGACGTCGCTGCACCGTACGTGTGCATCTCTCGGAGGCGCCGCCACTTGCGGCGTAGGATCGGATCGGATCGCGGGGAGGAGACGGCTAGTACGACTACATCATCCACGTTCTGTTGAACATTTCCGCTGTGCAATTTCTTCAAGGGTATGAAGATCTCATCTACCTCTCTCGTTGATTACATCTCCTACATTAGATCTTGGCTTTCTTGTTCGCATCCGTAGGAAAATTTTGATTTACTATGCTGTGAATCCCTTCAGTGGTATCAGAGCCAGGTTTATGCGTAGATGTGTTTCACGAGTAGAACGCAACATGCTTGTTGCGGGCGTTGATGTTTTCTGTTGCAAACCTCTTTGTTTTGTATTTCTTATGGCGCGGCATAGTGAGATCGAAGCGGTCCAGGCCAATTTTACGCGACCTCGTTCGCGAGACCGGCTCCGCACTTGACGTGTGGCTTGTTCCATACATGCGGCTGGTGGATGCCAGTTTCTCTCACTATAGTAGTCATAAGATTTACAACGGATGTTAGCAACCATAATATCACCGTTGTGGCTTTTCGTAGGTAAGAATCATTCTTAACTTGTTACTCCCATAAGCCACGTAAAACATGCAACAACAAAGTAGAGGCGTCTAACTTGTTTTTGCAGGGAGTGTTTTGTGATATGGTATGGCCCAAGACATGATGTGTATGAATTGAGATGTATGCGATGATCATGTTTTGTAATCTTTCACGACTTGCATGTCGATGAGTTAACAACCGGTAGGAGCCATATGGTTGTCTTTATAATTGTGTATGACCTGCGTGTCAACTTCTTATATGCCATGTAATAGCTTTACTTTATCGCTAAGTAGTTAGCAATAGTTGTAGTTGCTATTCGTGGTGGAGTGATGGAGATCATGCCGGCGCGCACAAGATGGAGATCATTGCGCGGAGATTGGCTATACCATGTCACATAAAATTATATGCATGTGATGTTTATCCTTTTATGTATCTTATTATGCTTAGATCGCGACGGTAGCATTATAAGATGATTCCTCACTTAAAGATCAAGATAAAATTGTGTTCTCCCCTCGTATGCGCCGTTGCGAAAGTTCGTCGTTTTCAAGCATCTCGTGATGATCGGGTGCTATAAACTCTACGTTCACATACAACGGGTGCAAGCCAGTTTTGCACACGCGGAAATACTTGGGTTTGACTTGATGAGCCTAGCATGTACAGACATGGCCTCGGAACACACGAACCGAAAGGTTAAACATGAGTCATATGAATGATATGATCGACACTTAGTTGTCCACCATTGAAACCACATCTCTTCTCGTGAAGATCGGATTAGGTGTGGTGAATTTGGATCGTGTTCACTAAACAACTTGAGGGATGTTGAATTTAGTGGGAGTTCATCTAGTAATTTGATTAAGTTGAACTAGTTATCATGAACATAGTCTAAATTGTACTTGCAATGTTGTAGATCAAATGGCTAAGTCCAACTTCAACTTCAACGTGTTTGCTGAGAAAGAAAAGCTTAAGAACAATGGGTCTAACTTCACCAACTGGTTCCGCAATCTGAGAATCATTCTCGCTAGCGGACAAAAAGCCTATGTACTTGAGGAAGCGTTAGGTGACACCCCTGCTGCAACAGCGAAAACTAAAGAACTTGCTGACTTCAATGCTCGCAGAGATGATTGTGATGCGATTATGAGTACCATGCTGTTTTCTATGGAACCGGAACTTCAAAATCGTTTTGAGAAGTACCGTGGGCCTTATGAGATTCTTGAGGAACTGAAAATCATGTTTCAGACTCAAGCCCGTTCTGAGAGATATGAGATCTCTGAGAAGTTCTTTAACTGCAAGATGGAGGAAGGGAGTTCCGTTAGTGAGCACGCCATTAAGATGTTGGGCTACACTCAACGCCTTGAGCAACTGGACTGCAAGATTCCAGAGGAGCTCAAGATTGACAGGGTTCTGCAATCACTCCCTCCTAGCTACAAAGGCTTTGTAGTTACTCACAATCAAATTGGTTCCACTGATACGATCACTGAGCTCTTCGCAAAGCTTAAAGCTGCGGAGGTGGATATCAAGAAAGACAATCATGTGTTGATGGTCAACAAGACCACTAGCTTTAAGAAAGCTAAGGGTGCAAAGGGATCCTTCAAGAAAGGCAGCGGCAAGCGCGTTGCCCCTGCTGAGAAGAAGCTCAAGTCTGGACCTAAGCCGGACACTGAGTGCTTCTATTGCAAGGTCAAGGGTCACTGGAAGCGCAACTGTCCGAAGTACTTAGCGGACAAGAAGGCTGGCACCATTAAAGGTACTAGTCATCAACCCGTGCAACCTGCACGGGCTAGTTGTTCTATGTCGTATTTAATATAAAATGTTTATTGATTTACTACAACAATATTTAAAGTTAAGATGTCAATATATATCTATATATATTGGATTATACATGTGAAACATTTGTACTAAAAAGTAAACTACTTCACACTGTTTTTCATTGGTAGAATGTCACAACTCCAATGCCAGATTAATTGCAAAGTGATGAAACTATCCTATGAATCTTGCATTATTCAATCGTGAGTCATTAAAGTGTATAATAAGAAAAGTAGATTTCAATACTCCCTCCGTCCCGGTATATAGGTCTTGCACGTACCCCTAGATCGTCATTTTAATAAATATAATACAATTTTTATAACACAAAAATTATACTATTAAAAAATACATAATCTGAAGTTTCCAATGATATATATTTTGTAGTATATGTCTCATATTACGTTGACCAAAATAACGATCTAGGGATACGCGCAGGACCTATACACCGGGACGGAGGGAGTACCATGACTTCTATAGTAATGCACATTTGCAAAAAAAATCTGAAGTAATGCTAATGCTACTACTGATAGGAGAAACGTTTGTTAGCTATTGACATGGCACTAAAAAATTGTCATCGATAACATTCTAGCTGACCACATAGTTTTGGGACTTAAGAGGAAAATAAATTAAACTATTCTGGAAGAAAAAACATACAATTTTCAGAGGGCATGTCTGTTATCATCGTTGAGATCAAAAATCAGAGTTAGAGTCATCATATGTACCTACTGCAATAATGGTTTTATCACACCTACACTGAGAATAGAAAAAATATAGTCAAACATATTACTAATTAATCTGGCAGCAACAAAGGAAATATCAAAGCGACAGAAAGGATTATTTAATCAGCTATTGAAAAGTAAAGATTATAAATTCAACTAAGTGTACTCAAACTTTTATATAGCAAATACGTGGGGATTAATAGTCCCCTCCAAGCATTTAACTTCAGCAAACCTTCTGATTTGTCTTAGCTATTTGAACATATAATGCATGCACCTATGGCCAGAACTTGAGCAATGATGCAAACACAATTATGAAGTATGAACCATTGAGCGAGACAAAGATAGAGATGCTCACGCACATGTCCAAAGTGAAACCGACGGCTGCAGTAGTTTTTCAGAACAGACCAATCTAGCTAGCTTAGGCCGATAGCGTTGCTTGTCACCAGATGGAAACGAAACTAATGATTATAGATGAGAAACACCAAGGCATGCACATAACT
This sequence comes from Dactylis glomerata, assembly GCA_007115705.1. NCBI lineage: Eukaryota > Viridiplantae > Streptophyta > Magnoliopsida > Poales > Poaceae > Dactylis > Dactylis glomerata. The sequence continues at coordinate 127,874 of QXEO01001205.1, forward strand.
ACTACACTTAAGGGATCAAAAAGAAGTTATGAAATTATTAAATCTCCGTGAGCAGGACTTTGCATGTCATCTGCTCTGAAGCACCACCGATGCGCCGATCTATTTTTCCCTTGTGGAGATGCATCGCCAATCCTGAAGAGACCTGAATATAGTAGAGCTGATGATCCAACTAGGCAAGATCAGGTTAGCAGCATGCATCCGTTCACCTGTGAGGATTCAGATTGGTGCTCATGGGTGTGACACACACATGATCGTCGGCAGCTGCCGCTGCTAAGCAGAGAACGTAGTCAAGCGAGGTAAGTTTTCCTCGTTAGAACTTGCACGCGGCCGCGATATCCTTTATCTTCGGCTGCACGTGATCCGGGGAGAGTTTACCGAAACGGTACGACACGCTCATCCAAGGGCTCCTAATAGATCTTTGCTATATCGAACGGATTATTTTGCCATTGACGTGAGGATTAATGTGAGACCTCGTATGGTGCCTCCAATTAGTAAATATAAGATATTTGATATACATGTTATTGATGTTTACCTTACTAGCGCTCGTTGTAGTGCCTGGGTATATGATACTGGTTCAGTTGCTAATATTTGTAACTCGAAACAGGAGCTACGGAATAGACGGCGGCTAGCAAGGGATGAGGTGACGATGCACGTTGGCAATGGATCAAAAGTTGATGTGATGGCCGTCGGCACGCTCTCCTTAGTTTTACCTTCGGGATTAGTTTTAAACCTTAATAAGTGTTATTATGTGCCTGCGTTGAGCATGAACATTATATCTGGATCGTGTTTATTGCAAGACGGTTATTCATTTAAATCTGAGAATAATGGTTGTTCTATTTATATGAATAACATCTTTTATGGTCATGCACCTGTTGTGAATGGTTTATTTCTTCTGAATCTCGAAAGCAATGAAACACACATCCATAACATTGAGGCTAAAAGATGCAAAGTAGATAGTGATAATCCAACTTATTTGTGGCACTGCCGTCTAGGTCATATTGGTGTAAAACGCATGAAGAAACTCTATTCTGATGGACTTTTGGAGTCTCTTGATTTTGAATCATTTGACACGTGCGAACCGTGCCTCATGGGCAAGATGATCAAAACCCCGTTCTCCGGAATAATGGAGCGAGCAACGGACTTATTGGAAATCATACATACCGATGTGTGCGGACCAATGAGTGTTTTGACGCGCGGTGGATATTGCTATTTTCTCACTTTTACTGATGACTTAAGTAGATATGGGTATATCTATTTAATGAAACATAAATCTGAAACGTTTGAAAAGTTCAAAGAATTTCAGAACGAAATGGAAAACCATCGTAACAGGAAAATTAAATTTCTGCGATCCGATCATGGAGGTGAGTATTTGAGTTATGATTTTCTCACGCATCTTAAAGCAAGCGGAATCGTTTCGCAACTCACGCCACCCGGAACACCACAGCGCAATGGTGTGTCTGAACGCCGGAATCAAACTCTATTAGATATGGTGCGATCAATGATGTCTCTTACAGATTTGCCGTTATCATTTTGGGGTTATGCATTAGAAACCGCTGCATTCACTTTAAATAGGGCACCATCTAAATCCGTTGAGACGACACCGTATGAACTATGGTTTGGTGCTAAACCTAAGTTGTCGTTTCTTAAAGTTTGGGGATGCGAAGCTTACGTCAAGAAGTTGATGCCGGACAAGCTCGAACCCAAAGCGGAGAAATGCGTCTTCATAGGATACCCTAAGGAAATGATTGGGTATACCTTCTACCACAGATCCGAAGGCAAAGTGTTTGTTGCAAAGAATGGATCCTTTCTTGAGAAGGAGTTTCTCTCGAAAGAAGTGAGTGGGAGGAAGGTAGAGCTAGACGAGGTTATTGAACCTTCTCTCGAGTTGGAGAGTAGCGCAGCACCTGAAGTTGTTCCGGTGCCGTCAGCACCAACAAGAGAGGAAGCTAATGACGAGGATCATGAAACTTCGAACGATGCTACTACTGAGCTTCGCAGGTCGACAAGGTCACGTGCCACTCCTGAATGGTACGGCAACCCTGTCTTAACAATCTTGTTGTTAGACAACAGTGAACCTGCGAACTATGAGGAAGCGATGATGAGCCCAGACTCTGAGAAATGGCTAGAGGCCATGAAATCCGAATTGGGATCCATGAGCGAAAACCAAGTATGGACTTTGGTGGACCCTCCTAGCGACCGTAAGGCCGTTGAGTGCACATGGATTTTCAAGAAGAAAACGGACGCGGATGGTAATATTACTGTCTATAAGGCTCGGCTTGTCGCAAAAGGTTTTCGGCAAGTTCAAGGAGTTGACTACGATGAGACTTTCTCTCCCGTAGCGATGTTTAAGTCCATTCAGATTTTATTAGCAATTGCTGCGTTTCATGATTATGAAATATGGCAGATGGATGTCAAGACTGCGTTCCTCAATGGCAACATTGATGAAGAGTTGTATATGATGCAGCCCAAAGGTTTTGTCGATCCTAAGGATGCTAATAAGGTGTGCAAACTTTAGCGTTCCATTTATGGACTGAAGCAAGCATCTCGGAGTTGGAACCTTCGTTTTGATCAAGTGATCAAGAGTTTTGGATTTGTTCCAAATTGCTACGAAGCTTGTATCTACAAGAAAGTGAGTGGGAGCTCGGTGACATTTTTAGTACTATATGTGGATGACATATTGATTATTGGAAATGACATCGGCATGCTTAACGATGTGAAGAGTTATTTGAATAAATGTTTTTCAATGAAAGACCTAGGAGAAGCTGCTTATATATTAGGCATCAAAATCTATAGAGATAGAGAAAGACGCCTAATAGCTTTAAGCCAAAGAACATACCTGGACAAAGTTCTGAAGAGGTTCAGAATGGATAAAGCAAAGAAAGGTTCATTGCCCATGTTGTCAGGTAAGATATTGAGCAAGGCTCAGTGTCCAGCTACGGTAAAAGATAGAGAAACTATGAGCAAAGTGCCATATGCCTCGGCCATAGGTTCTATCATGTATGCCATGCTGTGTACTAGACCGGATGTGTCCAATGCTCTTAGTTTGACGAGCAGATACCAAAGTGATCCAGGAGTGGAACACTGGACAGCCGTAAAGAACATCCTAAAGTATTTAAATAGGACTAAAGAAATGTTCTTGGTCTATGGAGGTGATGAGGAGCTCGTCGTAAAAGGTTACGTCGACGCTAGTTTCGACACCGACCCGGATGATTCTAAATCTCAGACAGGATACGTTTATATTTTGAATGGTGGAGCTGTGAGCTGGAGAAGCTGCAAGCAAAGCGTGATCGCGGGATCTACAACAGAAGCGGAATACATGGCTGCTTCGGAAGCATCAAGTGAAGGAGTTTGGATCAGAAACTTCATCACTGAGCTTGGTGTGGTTCCAAATGCCTTGGACCCACTGGAGATATTGTGTGACAACACTGGCGCCATAGCACTGGCTAAGGAACCAAGATATCATCCAAAGACCAAGCACATCAACCGCCGGTTCCATATAATTCGAGATTATATAGCAGATGGAGATCTGAAGATTAGCAAAGTACATACGGATCTGAATGTCGTAGACCCGTTGACTAAACCTCTTCCACGAGCAAAACATGATCAGCACCTTAATGCCATGGGTGTTAGATTGTTGCCAGATGTAAACTAGATTATTGACTCTAGTGCAAGTGGGAGACTGTTGGAATTATGCCCTAGAGGCAATAATAAAGATGTTATTATTATAATTCTTGTTCATGATAATGTTTATATTCCATGCTAGAATTGTATTAAGCGGAAACTTTAATACTTGTGTGGTTTATGAACAACACCGTGTCCCTAGTACGCCTCTATGGACTAGCTCATTGATTAATGATGGTTAAGGTTTCCTAACCATAGACATGAGTTGTCAATTAATAATGAGATCATGTCATTAGGAGAATGATGTGATGGACAGACCCAAATAAAGCAGAGCAATTAGATCGTATCATTGTGTTCATCTTTGCGAAGCTTTTTCTTATGTCAAGTATTGTATTCCTTAGACCATGAGATAATACAACTCCCTGGTATCGGAAGAAAGCTTTGAGGTCATCAAACGTCATCCTATGTGAGGGTGATCATAAAGGTGTCTCTCAGGTGATCGGAAAGTACTTGTTGGGTTGTATGTATCGAGATGGAATTTGTCCCTCCCGAGTCGGAGAGATATACTTCGGGCCCACTCGGTAATCGATATCAACACCGCTTGCAAGCACGTGGTTAAGGAGTTAATCACAAAGTGATATCGGATTACGGAACGAGTAAAGTACTTGCTGTGAACGAGATTGAACTAGGTATGGCGATACCGACGATCGAATCTCGGGCGAGTAAAATATCGTGTGACGAAGGGAATACATATACGGGATTAATTGAATCCTGACATCGTGGTTCATCCGATATGATCATCGATGAATATGTGGGAGTCAATATGGGTTTCCAGATCCCGCTGTTGATTATTGATAGAAGATCATGTCTGCATATTCTCGAACCCGTAGGGTCACACACTTAACGTGCATCGACGCTAGGATAGAATGGATAATTGGTTTATGAGTTTTTGTTCAGAGTCTCGGATGAGATCCAGGACATCACGAGAGGTTCCAGAATGGTCCGGAGAATAAGATTCATATAAAGGAAAGCAGTTTTTGGATTCCGGAATCATTTCGGAGTTTATCGGTATTGTACCAGAAGGTTCTAGAAGGTTCCGGAGTGGGACCAACGTGGGCCCACTTGTTGGAGGCCTGCATGGGCCTAAGGGGAAGTGTCCTGGCCACTTTGGGCCAGGCGCACAAGGCCCCTAAGGCCCAGCCGGCCAGCCCTTAGGGGAAACCCTAAGGGAACCTTCCAGAAGAGGGGGGGGGAAGACTTGCCCCCTACTCTTCCCCCTTGGCCGTCGCCCTAGGGCTTGGAGGAGGGGCCAAGACAGCCGGCCAGCCCCCATATAAGGGGGGGGGGGCAGGGGCGCAGCCCCCTCCCACTCCAACCCTAGCCGCCGGCCAACTGCTGCCCCCTCCACCTCTCTCTCTCGCGACTGTACGTAGGCGAAGCCCTGCTGCAGAAACTCTCCACCATAAGCACCACGCCGTCGTGCTGCAGATCCAATCTATCTCTCCACCATACTTGCTGGACCAAGGAAGGAGGAGACGTCGCTGCACCGTACGTGTGCATCTCTCAGAGGCGCCGCCACTTGCGGCGTAGGATCGGATCGGATCGCGGGGAGGAGACGGCTAGTACGACTACATCATCCACGTTCTGTTGAACGTTTCCGCTGTGCGATTTCTTCAAGGGTATGAAGATCTCATCTACCTCTCTCGTTGATTACATCTCCTAGATTAGATCTTGGCTTTCTTGTTCGCATCCGTAGGAAAATTTTGATTTACTATGCTGCGAATCCCTTCACTCTGTTCTTCTCTGTAACCTCTTGGAGCTTGCTCCCCTCCTGGAGCTTGCTCCATGCCCTACTGGAGCTTTGCTCTGCGCTGGCCATGCCCACCTTGAGCTGGCACTGGCTAAGCTCACCTGGAGCTTGCACTGGCCATGCTCATCTGGAGCTTGTGTTGGCCCAGTTCTTCTACCTTCTGCTGCACTGGGGTTTCTCCCCAAGTTGCACTTGTGCTGAGCGATTAAGTTGGCTGTGATGTGTGTTCTTAAGCTCTATGATCTTGCTGTTAAGCTTGATCATGCTTGTTTAGCTGCTACTGTTAGTCTCAGTCATAGTTTCAGTTAGCTTTGTTAACTGAAACTTGTTGATTCAGTTAACTACATATCCTGGTGGTCTGTTATTGTTGAATTAATTACTTGCTGCTGTTGTTTGACTTGCTAGTGGCTAATCTTGATCAGTTTGATCAAGTGTATGGATAACTATGTGTTTTAGTTACCTCTGAATGTGTTGTTAAGTTGCTAGTGCTGTTAACAGTCTCACTGCACTTTCTTGCAGTGCTTCTGTTGTGCTGATTTAATGATGTAGCTATTATGTTGAGCTTGGTTCTACCTAGATGTGATGCAATAGTTCATGCCTGCTGTTATGGCTCTTGCAGTAGCTGTTGGCTAACTGCTTCACTGTGATGCCTCCTTGAGGTGTTCACAGTTACCGTGGGTGTTAAGTTTGGTGCTCTTGAGAGTAGATCACTCTCTGTGGTGATCTGCTGGTGGCTTATTTGATTGAAAGTGTCCCTGTCCACTTTTCCCAGATGCTTAACTGAACTTGGTCAATTTTAATTGACAGAGCTGATGGTTTTCTAGGTTTTAGGCCTTAGTCTTGGTAGCTAGGCAACCCATGTGCCACTCCTGGCCTTGCTCTTACTTCTGTGAGTATTTCCTTTGAGAAATTCCCAGATAAGTTATGTGTTAGGGAGTAGGTGCTGTGGATGGCCTTGTCTCCAAGGTCTTGGCCTCCTGGACATCCAAATGATGACCAAAGCCTTTGTTTCATCAAGCTTTGCTTGATCTTTGTGTGGCTGTGCTCTGTGCAGTCTGCCTGGGAGAATAACTTGTGAGTTCTCTCCCAGCACTCATGTGCGTTCTGGTTCTCAAGTCGACATCAACGACTCCACAACACTTCAACTTCACCACCCACTGCCATCAAGTTTCTGCTGAAGCGAGAGTCAAGGAGAGTGAAGACATCAACAACTATGGCCAACCATGACCCTAGGATGAATAGGACTGACCCCAAATATCACGTGTTAGGCATCGTTGGTACTTGAGGTTCCCCGTATGACTCTTGAAATTGTTTGTTGAATTGCCTTGCGTGTTCTGGGTAATGTTTGCAGTTGCTTTGTGTGTTTCTTGAGTGTGTGTTATTGCCTTGTGCTTATGCTTGTGCTTGTGCTTGTTTTTGGCATCTCGGCCTCAAAACCCGTCTGGCAAATGAAACCCCGACTAAGAAACCTCTCTAGGATGTGTTTCCCTCGCACCTATTTTTGGCATCTCGAGTAGCATAGAGGAGTTAAAACTAAAGCGTTAACTCTAACCTAGATAATGGTGCATAATGACCCTTCTTGCAACGCATACCCAAGATCTGACGCAACAATTTTTGCTACGTGCTTAAAGCTTCGTCAAGACCTCTCTCCAGCGACAAGGAAGCAGAAGCCAGACCCGCCTGGACTACAAAGGACTTCTAGAAGACAAAGACTTCACTACCCCAGGATCGCCTAACCTTAACTTTAGAGTTTCGCTAACATTGATGATACTCTCTTAGCACCCGAACACTTGCTAATCTTCTAACAAGCCAGCTAACATTGAGCATAGAAGTATCAAAACCAAGCCTAACTTTTGAAGATCAACCCGTTATCGTCACTTGAAGCCCGAAGACTCACGTGCTTGATCTCCACTGAGCTAATAGAAGGATGAAGACTCTCCAAAAATCAAGCCATCAATGTCGACTCTGCATTTAGGAGATATCAATGGAGGTAGCAACAAGAAGAAGTGAAGACTTTTCTAACTAACTCGCTCGCTCGTTCAAATTTTAGCGGGTTGCAACCAAAGCTGACTTGGGACACGAGTAGAAATCCACAGGAAGATTTCTCGGAAGATAAAGTCAACTCAAGGTATCCCAATATACCTCAGGATCCTCAAGGCTACAAGGAGTTAGAGAAGCAAGAAGATCTTCACTGGTCTCCACCAACCTGAGGACAAGAAGAAATAGATCGTTGAGTACTGGAAGACACACCGTTGGTGGTGCGCTGCCACCTGACGAGATTTTAGCTCAAGGATAAGATGACCTAGAAGAATGGTTTCCATTAGGACTAACCCACGCCTTGGTAGTTAGGAAGCGTAGAGGACTAAGTCAACAAATTTGATGTGCCTATCAATACCCAAGCATAAATGCTCTTGTCCACCATCCTTAATAGACTGCAAGCTCAAGATTAAGGGTCTACACAAACGTCCAGCTTCCAGGCGCAACACCAAGAATTGAAGACTCCATCAATCTACACGAAGGGAGCGACAACCTCAAGACAACAACAGCTACCCGAGAAGCCTCTACTCTTCAAGACCTCCATTTGCAGGCTGAAAATCCTCTAACTCTCGAAGAATCTTTCCGGACACACTAGATAGCCTATACCCGCTAACCTTAAAACTTTCCCGACGAGGTTTCGACAGGATACTTTTGGCAACATCAACTCTTTAGCCATCAACTTCAGCAACTGAAGACCATCTACACCTTCGGCAAAAGAGAGCCTTTGATGCAACTCAAGGTATCATCGGTGGATTGGAAGAGCAACCATTGAGGCCTAACTCTAACTTAGTCTCAGCACCTCTTACTGCTACGCTTAGGAATCTCGGGACGAGATTCTGTTTAAGGGGGGAAGAGCTGTAACACCCCACTTTCTGTAACCCTGTTTAGGCAGTGTTTAGTGAGCCAAAAATCAGGGCCAACAAAAACTTTTTATGCTTAATTAGATTTGCTGGAATCTATTGCATGTATGCCTTGCTGCTATGTAAATTGTGTTTGCAGGAGTGTAGTTTGAAGGATAAGTTTGTGAGCCAACTCAATCTTTGTGTTCTTGTGATCGGGCCACCTTTTGGGATGCAAGCCTATTTCTCAAAGTAAAGTATCTTGGCACCTCCTTTTATTTTCAAAAAGTTTTATTTTCAAAACCGGGGCCAAGACCTATCTTAAAACAAAAGCTTTACCCTAACCTGAGTATTTATAAAACTACAGGGATCTACGGTTATGATCCCACTATTTTATAAAACTACTATTTTATAAACCTTTGATAAGTAGTCTTTCAAAACACCTTTGAGAAAATTTTCTAAAGGAGATGTTTATGTCTCCACTAGTTTCTGAAAAATCTACAGAAGCTTTACTCCTTTATTTGAAACTATTTTCTACTTGACCCTGGCATGATCATCATTGAGCACTTGTTAAATCATTGTTTCTGGTGGTGGTAGATTAGCTTCAAATGGTTGACCTGGTGTGGTGAGTAGACTTTGTGTGACTTTGTTTGACTTTGATGAGAGCTTGTGTGTGTAGATATGATCCCCACGTAGGCCTGTGGCCTAACCCATTCAACACCCACAAATTAATATCTTGTCCCATGTAAGTTGTTATCATTCTATCTCTCAAATGGAACCTATCTGGTTATTTTCCTCTCAACCCTGAATCACTAACTCTAATGTCTTAGTCTTATCATGCGACATTAGGAGCCCCTTTTGAGGATTTTAGTACTAACCAAACTAGCCCAAGGAAAACACCCCTGGTGTTATTAGAATCATCTTCATCCAACCATAAAAAGGATTCACTCAGATTTAGAAAATCATCTCTTGCAGACATTTCATCAAACACCGAGTGTGCAGACTATCTTAGTGTCTGTTAATAGATTCAGTTTTCTGATGCTTATATTAAGCTCATCTATTCTATCCATGGCAATGTACCTTCCTAGAACTCATATTTGGCATGTGATCTTCCATTCTTTCCATTACCACCTGGTCATTTGAGGCCATCTTCAACTTGTTTCAATTATGTTTCTGAGGCTAATCAACTCACTGACCATTTGACTATTATCATATGTAGTTTTGCTCACACTTCGAAGATTCGAAATTTATTTGTTTAGAGACCATTCCTTGACCTATTCCTCTTATTTTTTATCTACTCTAACCATCTATACACTTGCATGTGCATTCTGAGGCATGCCACCTATTTATGTGACTAGGTTTTGAACCCTAGTCAAAAACTGATTTCACTTTCTAGTTTTCCTTGATCCTCTTGTAAATTAGTCAACACTCATCATAAAATCCCTCCATAGATTCATTTCCTCTCTTCGAGCATTTGAGAATGTTATTCTTGCAAAATCTCACTTTTCTTCCATCAAGAATAACTATTTTCTCTATTTCATCTTTCTTGCTTAATAAAATGCATATGAATGGTACCTATGTTATTTCATGCACCTTTTATTCTCATCAAATAAATCTGATGAAACTCCACCATACTCTCTTATGGTCTTAGAATCATCCATACCCAAAACCCTAGTTGTCTATCCTCCAAATTTCCAAAATCTCGTCCAATTTGTTTTGTTTGACAAACCTTTATATGGAAAATTTTGGTGACCTAGAAACTTATGCAAAACTTGACACAACCCTACCCACTATCCTCATTACCCTATCTAATCCATCCATCCATGCATGCCATTTCTTGGTGCAATATGGGACTAGCCCAAAAATTCAAGAAATGTATTATGCATGCATTCATCACCATGCCTACCTTGATACACCCAAATCCCTTTGATCCCTCCCCAACCCAGCACATTGACCTCTGCAGCACCTTCCCCTCCCTCTGGTCGAAACACTGTAGCAGCACTCCTCCTCTCTTTTGTCCCCTAGTGTTTGGAAGAAGGAAGAAATATTATTATTGCCATTATCTTGTCCAAAGTTGCATAAGAATCCGCCCACAACCCCTCCAGAGCAAGGAACCGCCTCTGCCACTCTCTCTCTTGCTCTCCACCGCCCTAACCGACCAATCCCGAAGCCCCAAACCTTCCCGTGGTCTAAGATAGACCTAGCTCACCATACACCACTTCCCCTCGGTTTATAACCCCACAGACCACCTTAGCTCCTCTCTGGACTCCCATTCGGTTCCCTCACCACCACCTCACCCTCCCAGAGCCCCAGGAGCCGTCCCTAGATCCGTATCAGAGGAGGAGAGGAAGAAAGCCTCCTCTAGGTCTGCGAGGAAGAAGACCACCGTGCCGCCTCTCCGGACCACCTCTGCTCTAGATTTCTGCTTGCATGCGCTCCTGCAAGCAATAGGAACCTAAACCTACCCTTCTTGTGACCCAGGGATGCCAGAGCAATGACCATCTGGGAGCACCTAAGCAAGCGCTCCGTCGCGGTCACGAGGTCAACTTCCTGGGAGCCGAATCGGGTCGTCCCGCCCACCGATGAACTCCCCCCAGTGTGCCGCTCCCCCTCGTCGCCTCCGCATGGCCGGAGACTGCGCCCAGGAGCGCCGCCGCCCCCGCCTAGACCCAGCTAGGGTTTCCTTCCTGTTTCCCGCAGCCTGAGGAAGGAGATGCAGCCGGGCCGTCGATCTTATTTAGATCGGACGGCCGGCGTCGCCCGGTACCGCTTCGGGAGCCCCAGCGGCTGACAGCCGGGCCCCGTGGTCAGCTGGGCTAGACTCCTCTCCCGCGCGCTGCGGTCGAAGTGGGCTGGAACCCAGTAGATCGGCCCAGATCCGCCTCAGATCTGGCCCGAATACACTTTTTTTTCAGAAGATTTCCACTGACATTTTTTTTCTAGATCCGTGAACTGCAAAAATTTGTAGAAAAATAAATATGAATCCATTTTGAATGATTCAAATTTTCATGTGAACCTCACAGTATTTCCTATCTCGCAGTACTGCATGCATGATTTTTAGGGCATTAGAAAATATCTATGATTTATTTGCTCTAGATCTAGGGCTTTATCTTCATAAATGCAAATCTAGAGTTGTGTGTGATGAAAATGCTTGATTCCAATTTTAAGAGATGCACTGTTGTTAGGTGAAGGTACAGGAACTGGATTTACTATTTTAAGGGTATTATATTTCCTGCAGTAATTACTTTAGTGATAATAAAGCTCTGCTTTGATTTAATTATTGTGCACAATAAGTTTATTTTTTTTGGGTGAATCGACCTCTGGTGTGTTATGCATTGCAGTAGCTTCCTAATTTTGTTCCTGGTAGAATTTTTGGATCTACAGAAAGTTTTAGGGAATTAAATTTCCTTTCTAGTGATGGGTGTGACCAAGAAATTCATTATAAATCAACCCTACCTTATTTTGGGTTGATTCCAACTGGGTTGGTTTTGTAATTGTGTTAGCTATCTGATGCTATGCTGGTTGACATGTTTGGATCAAGTTTTATGCCTGCTTGATGTTTGTGTTGAGTATAGGGTTAATTTCTATTAAAAATTGTTTTCCCTATTAATAAAGTGACTTTATTTTTTTATAAGATGAAATCTTGGTCCATAAAACTTGTTGCTTATTTGCAAGTATGCTTTTTATGTTATTTGATCTAGGTGACCACCTACATGCTTATTTGAGGTAAAGTGGTGTGCGATTGCTTCGTTTGAAAAACCCTAGTTTATAATAGGATTGACTTAATAACTAAAATCTTAAAAACCTTGTTTTTGTTTTCTAAACTTGTTTGTTTCTGATACTCCTTGCTTGTGTGGTGTTGATTGAATGAAATGTTTGTGGCTTGTGTATGCATGTATATTGATTGTGTGCTTTTATTTTTCCGGCGATAGATTCGAAAGACGAGTGTGCGGAGGAGGGAGATGTCTTTGAGTATCAAGAAGAAGAAGACCAGGGACAAGCTATTAAGGCAAGCCATCTACTTGTTACATATCTGAATCCTATCACGGCACTATGCATTATTCTACTCTGCTCTTACTACTATGCATTGTTTTCTTATATTGCTATTTATCCCTAGATAGCAATAGATGGTGACTTAGCTCCACAAGTCACATTGATATCATCCATGGAGGATGACTCCCTTACCACCTATCATTACCCCTGATTGTAGAGGCTCGATGATTAGAATCGAAGTCTTTGGGAAACACTTGTAGTGGAGCCAAAAACTCTAGGATGGGATAACTCTCGGAAAAGTTCTCAAAAATGGTTACAAAAACCTTGGAGTAGTATCTACTCCACTGAAGTGTTTACTAAATGATTTTTGGGACAAATGGACTCTTGGGTTATGGAAGGAAGGAGTTGGTGGTTTCAGAAAAAGGCATCGGTGTTTCTTTGTAGTCGCTCGAAGCAATTAAACCGTGCAACCACATTACCCGGTATGGGACGGGCTTAGTTTGAAGTTTATTTGCTTTAGTGCGGGGAGCCTCACAACTATATAAGGGTCTGCAGGACCCCTGAATCCGGGTTGACGCTTGATGAAGGTCAACACATATCACGGCATATCCCAAGCCGCCGGAAGACACTTGGGTTCTCCCGCCGTGGCGCCGGAGTTACGCTCTGGAGGAGGTACTGCCGGGACGTGCCAGGGAGGTAAACTCCACAGGGTAGGCACCCGTACTAAGGTAGATAGATGGAGGGCTTCGATCGATTATCCGAACCCCGCATACTGGTGTATGACGGTCCGTGGTGGTATCCCGGCGGATTTATCGGTTGGTGTGGGTAAAGTGTACAACCTCTGCAGAGGGTAAAACTATTCGAATAGCCGCGTCCTCGGTTATGGACGGTTGTGGAGATCACTACATTGCCCAATGTCAGGTTTTGGTTTTATAAATGGTTTTCTGGAAAAATGGAGTTTTGTGCCGGACGGAGTACTTGGAGGGTACTGCCGTGGCACGGGAGTGGATCGGAGTACTTGGAGGGTACTGCCGATGCTTTGAGGTGGTCATGTTCGATTGACCACCGATCTATTCTAAAAAGGAGTTTCCCCCTTCCCTAGAGATTTTACTCAATAATTCTAAAATTCTTCTTTAATAAGGATATAGAAATGTCGTGGGACATGCTATATCGACACGAGAAGTTAGTAACACATAGTCACTGAAAACTAAACCAACCCTTGCTACAGCCATATAGCATGTGAATGTTCTCTCTTAGATGGTTTGCGAGTACAATTCCAAAATGTACTCACGGCTTTGTCCCTGGCTATTAACCTGGCCAGACTTTGGAGATGACTATGAAGAGGATGACGAGGAGTTCGACGACGCCGGTGCGAACTAGGAACGTCTCCCAGTCAGTTGCCTGTAGGGTAGTAGGCATGACGTGGGTCATCAACGCTGCTTGGTATCCACTACTTAGTTGTAGGCTTGCCCTGCGTGGCAATATCATGCTTGGTCATGTGACCAATTGTAAGTATATTATTCGGTACTGTAAAGGATGATGAAATTCTGTTATCAACTCGGATATGTGGATTCACGACACACTGATCATGGGATCGTGAATTGTATGCATATCGGGTATTCCGGATAGGTAATCCGGGGTCCCCACAGAGTTGGTATCAGAGCCATCCTGACTGTAGGAGACCTTAGTTAGCATGGGCGTTAGATAGGAAAGTAATATTTTGCTAGGACTATTTGCAAAGGTTATTTCTCCTAAGTAGCCAAAAGTATGGCTTATACCTCTCTCACCTATTCAAAACTTCTAATCTTATCTCCCTAGTCTTCAAAGATTTTTGAAGTTTATTACTCCATCTGTCTCATCTTCTTCAAAAACTAACTGTTGGACGATGTCCCCCAAATAGACCTGGTGCTTAGCAACACAATATGGAGCAAACTTCAGAAGGACGTCTTCAAACCTCTCCAGTCGCAAAAGGAAGAAGGATATTGACAAATATTTGTCATTGGGTCGGCACCAACTGCTCTGTCAAGAAGCTGACCTTGTTCCTCCCTAGACTCGCACTTTTGCAGTCGCCAAGGACCAAGTACTTAGTTGCTTGACTAGTGTTTATTAGGTTTGTCGGGCGAGCATGCCACCAATGGCACACTTCAGCAATCCCTCTGAAGACCTCACAGCCATGTGAGGTGATACAGAAAGACTTACAAAACTGCACTTCTCAAGTCGACATCAACGACTCCACAACACTTCAACTTCACCACCCACTGCCATCAAGTTTCTGCTGAAGCGAGAGTCAAGGAGAGTGAAGACATCAACAACTATGGCCAACCATGACCCTAGGATGAATAGGACTGACCCCAAATATCACGTGTTAGGCATCGTTGGTACTTGAGGTTCCCCGTGTGACTCTTGAAATTGTTTGTTGAATTGCCTTGCGTGTTCTGGGTAATGTTTGCAGTTGCTTTGTGTGTTTCTTGAGTGTGTGTTATTGCCTTGTGCTTATGCTTGTGCTTGTGCTTGTTTTTGGCATCTCGGCCTCAAAACCCGTCTGGCAAATGAAACCCCGACTAAGAAACCTCTCTAGGATGTGTTTCCCTCGCACCTATTTTTGGCATCTCGAGTAGCATAGAGGAGTTAAAACTAAAGCGTTAACTCTAACCTAGATAATGGTGCATAATGACCCTTCTTGCAACGCATACCCAAGATCTGACGCAACAATTTTTGCTACGTGCTTAAAGCTTCGTCAAGACCTCTCTCCAGCGACAAGGAAGCAGAAGCCAGACCCGCCTGGACTACAAAGGACTTCTAGAAGACAAAGACTTCACTACCCCAGGATCGCCTAACCTTAACTTTAGAGTTTCGCTAACATTGATGATACTCTCTTAGCACCCGAACACTTGCTAATCTTCTAACAAGCCAGCTAACATTGAGCATAGAAGTATCAAAACCAAGCCTAACTTTTGAAGATCAACCCGTTATCGTCACTTGAAGCCCGAAGACTCACGTGCTTGATCTCCACTGAGCTAATAGAAGGATGAAGACTCTCCAAAAATCAAGCCATCAATGTCGACTCTGCATTTAGGAGATATCAATGGAGGTAGCAACAAGAAGAAGTGAAGACTTTTCTAACTAACTCGCTCGCTCGTTCAAATTTTAGCAGGTTGCAACCAAAGCTGACTTGGGACACGAGTAGAAATCCACAGGAAGATTTCTCAGAAGATAAAGTCAACTCAAGGTATCCCAATATACCTCAGGATCCTCAAGGCTACAAGGAGTTAGAGAAGCAAGAAGATCTTCACTGGTCTCCACCAACCTGAGGACAAGAAGAAATAGATCGTTGAGTACTGGAAGACACACCGTTGGTGGTGCGCTGCCACCTGACGAGATTTTAGCTCAAGGATAAGACGACCTAGAAGAATGGTTTCCATTAGGACTAACCCACGCCTTGGTAGTTAGGAAGCGTAGAGGACTAAGTCAACAAATTTGATGTGCCTATCAATACCCAAGCATAAATGCTCTTGTCCACCATCCTTAATAGACTGCAAGCTCAAGATTAAGGGTCTACACAAACGTCCAGCTTCCAGGCGCAACACCAAGAATTGAAGACTCCATCAATCTACACGAAGGGAGCGACAACCTCAAGACAACAACAGCTACCCGAGAAGCCTCTACTCTTCAAGACCTCCATTTGCAGGCTGAAAATCCTCTAACTCTCGAAGAATCTTTCCGGACACACTAGATAGCCTATACCCGCTAACCTTAAAACTATCCCGACGAGGTTTCGACAGGATACTTTTGGCAACATCAACTCTTCAGCCATCAACTTCAGCAACTGAAGACCATCTACACCTTTGGCAAAAGAGAGCCTTTGATGCAACTCAAGGTATCATCGGTGGATTGGAAGAGCAACCATTGAGGCCTAACTCTAACTTAGTCTCAGCACCTCTTACTGCTACGCTTAGGAATCTCGGGACGAGATTCTGTTTAAGGGGGGAAGAGCTGTAACACCCCACTTTCTGTAACCCTGTTTAGGCAGTGTTTAGTGAGCCAAAAATCAGGGCCAACAAAAACTTTTTATGCTTAATTAGATTTGCTGGAATCTATTGCATGTATGCCTTGCTGCTATGTAAATTGTGTTTGCAGGAGTGTAGTTTGAAGGATAAGTTTGTGAGCCAACTCAATCTTTGTGTTCTTGTGATCGGTCCACCTTTTGGGATGCAAGCCTATTTCTCAAAGTAAAGTATCTTGGCACCTCCTTTTATTTTCAAAAAGTTTTATTTTCAAAACCGGGGCCAAGACCTATCTTAAAACAAAAGCTTTACCCTAACCTGAGTATTTATAAAACTACAGGGATCTACGGTTATGATCCCACTATTTTATAAAACTACTATTTTATAAACCTTTGATAAGTAGTCTTTCAAAACACCTTTGAGAAAATTTTCTAAAGGAGATGTTTATGTCTCCACTAGTTTCTGAAAAATCTACAGAAGCTTTACTCCTTTATTTGAAACTATTTTCTACTTGACCCTGGCATGATCATCATTGAGCACTTGTTAAATCATTGTTTCTGGTGGTGGTAGATTAGCTTCAAATGGTTGACCTGGTGTGGTGAGTAGACTTTGTGTGACTTTGTTTGACTTTGATGAGAGCTTGTGTGTGTAGATATGATCCCCACGTAGGCCTGTGGCCTAACCCATTCAACACCCACAAATTAATATCTTGTCCCATGTAAGTTGTTATCATTCTATCTCTCAAATGGAACCTATCTGGTTATTTTCCTCTCAACCCTGAATCACTAACTCTAATGTCTTAGTCTTATCATGCGACATTAGGAGCCCCTTTTGAGGATTTTAGTACTAACCAAACTAGCCCAAGGAAAACACCCCTAGTGTTATTAGAATCATCTTCATCCAACCATAAAAAGGATTCACTCAGATTTAGAAAATCATCTCTTGCAGACATTTCATCAAACACCGAGTGTGCAGACTATCTTAGTGTCTGTTAATAGATTCAGTTTTCTGACGCTTATATTAAGCTCATCTATTCTATCCATGGCAATGTACCTTCCTAGAACTCATATTTGGCATGTGATCTTCCATTCTTTCCATTACCACCTGGTCATTTGAGGCCATCTTCAACTTGTTTCAATTATGTTTCTGAGGCTAATCAACTCACTGACCATTTGACTATTATCATATGTAGTTTTGCTCACACTTCTAAGATTTAAAATTTATTTGTTTAGAGACCATTCCTTGACCTATTCCTCTTATTTTTGATCTACTCTAACCATCTATACACTTGCATGTGCATTCTGAGGCATGCCACCTATTTATGTGACTAGGTTTTGAACCCTAGTCAAAAACTGATTTCACTTTCTAGTTTTCCTTGATCCTCTTGTAAATTAGTCAACACTCATCATAAAATCCCTCCATAGATTCATTTCCTCTCTTCGAGCATTTGAGAACGTTATTCTTGCAAAATCTCACTTTTCTTCCATCAAGAATAACTATTTTCTCTATTTCATCTTTCTTGCTTAATAAAATGCATATGAATGGTACCTATGTTATTTCATGCACCTTTTATTCTCATCAAATAAATCTGATGAAACTCCACCATACTCTCTTATGGTCTTAGAATCATCCATACCCAAAACCCTAGTTGTCTATCCTCCAAATTTCCAAAATCTCGTCCAATTTGTTTTGTTTGACAAACCTTTATATGGAAAATTTTGGTGACCTAGAAACTTATGCAAAACTTGACACAACCCTACCCACTATCCTCATTACCCTATCTAATCCATCCATCCATGCATGCCATTTCTTGGTGCAATATGGGACTAGCCCAAAAATTCAAGAAATGTATTATGCATGCATTCATCACCATGCCTACCTTGATACACCCAAATCCCTTTGATCCCTCCCCAACCCAGCACATTGACCTCTGCAGCACCTTCCCCTCCCTCTGGTCGAAACACTGTAGCAGCACTCCTCCTCTCTTTTGTCCCCTAGTGTTTGGAAGAAGGAAGAAATATTATTATTGCCATTATCTTGTCCAAAGTTGCATAAGAATCCGCCCACAACCCCTCCAGAGCAAGGAACCGCCTCTGCCACTCTCTCTCTTGCTCTCCACCGCCCTAACCGACCAATCCCAAAGCCCCAAACCTTCCCATGGTCTAAGATAGACCTAGCTCACCATACACCACTTCCCCTCGGTTTATAACCCCACAGACCACCTTAGCTCCTCTCTGGACTCCCATTCGGTTCCCTCACCACCACCTCACCCTCCCAGAGCCCCAGGAGCCGTCCCTAGATCCGTATCAGAGGAGGAGAGGAAGAAAGCCTCCTCTAGGTCTGCGAGGAAGAAGACCACCGTGCCGCCTCTCCGGACCACCTCTGCTCTAGATTTCTGCTTGCATGCGCTCCTGCAAGCAATAGGAACCTAACCCTACCCTTCTTGTGACCCAGGGATGCCAGAGCAATGACCATCTGGGAGCACCTAAGCAAGCGCTCCACCGCGGTCACGAGGTCAACTTCCTGGGAGCCGAATCGGGTCATCCCGCCCACCGATGAACTCCCCCCAGTGTGCCGCGCCCCCTCGTCGCCTCCCCATGGCCGGAGACTGCCCCCAGGAGCGCCGCCGCCCCCGCCTGGACCCAGCTAGGGTTTCCTTCCTGTTTCCCGCAGCCTGAGGAAGGAGATGCAGCCAGGCCGTCGATCTTATTTAGATTGGACGGCCGGCGTCGCCCGGTACCGCTTCGGGAGCCCCAGCGGCTGACGGCCGGGCCCCGTGGTCAACTGGGCCGGACTCCTCTCCCGCGCGCTGCAGTCGAAGCGGGCTGGAACCCAGCAGATCGGCCCAGATCCGCCTCAGATCTGGCCCGAATACACTTTTTTTCAGAAGATTTCCACTGACATTTTTTTTCTAGATCTGTGAACTTCAAAAATTCGTAGAAAAATAAATATGAATCCATTTTGAATGATTCAAATTTTCATGTGAACCTCACAGTATTTCCTATCTCCCAGTACTGCATGCATGATTTTTAGGACATTAGAAAATATCTATGATTTATTTGCTCTAGATCTAGGGCTTTATCTTCATAAATGCAAATCTAGAGTTGTGTGTGATGAAAATGCTTGATTCCAATTTTCAGAGATGCACTGTTGTTAGGTGAAGGTACAGGAACTGGATTTACTATTTTAAGGGTATTATATTTCCTGCAGTAATTACTTTAGTGATAATAAAGCTCTGCTTTGATTTAATTATTGTGCACAATAAGTTTATTATTTTTGGGTGAATCCACCTCTGGTGTGTTATGCATTGCAGTAGCTTCCTAATTTTGTTCCTGGTAGAATTTTTGGATCTACAGAAAGTTTTAGGGAATTAAATTTCCTTTCTAGTGATGGGTGTGACCAAGAAATTCATTATAAATCAACCCTACCTTATTTTGGGTTGATTTCAACTGGGTTGGTTTTGTAATTGTGTTAGCTATCTGATGCTATGCTGGTTGACATGTTTGGATCAAGTTTTATGCCTGCTTGATGTTTGTGTTGAGTATAGGGTTAATTTCTATTAAAAATTGTTTTCCCTATTAATAAAGTGACTTTATTTTTTTATAAGATGAAATCTTGGTCCATAAAACTTGTTGCTTATTTGCAAGTATGCTTTTTATGTTATTTGATCTAGGTGACCACCTACATGCTTATTTGAGGTAAAGTGGTGTGCGATTGCTTCGTTTGAAAAACCCTAGTTTATAATAGGATTGACTTAATAACTAAAATCTTAAAAACCTTGTTTTTGTTTTCTAAACTTGTTTGTTTCTGATACTCCTTGCTTGTGTGGTGTTGATTGAATGAAATGTTTGTGGCTTGTGTATGCATGTATATTGATTGTGTGCTTTTATTTTTCCGGCGATAGATTCGAAAGACGAGTGTGCGGAGGAGGGAGATGTCTTTGAGTATCAAGAAGAAGAAGACCAGGGACAAGCTATTAAGGCAAGCCATCTACTTGTTACATATCTGAATCCTATCACGGCACTATGCATTATTCTACTCTGCTCTTACTACTATGCATTGTTTTCTTATATTGCTATTTATCCCTAGATAGCAATAGATGGTGACTTAGCTCCACAAGTCACATTGATATCATCCATGGAGGATGACTCCCTTACCACCTATCATTACCCCTGATTGTAGAGGCTCGATGATTAGAATCGAAGTCTTTGGGAAACACTTGTAGTGGAGCCAAAAACTCTAGGATGGGATAACTCTCGGAAAAGTTCTCAAAATGGTTACAAAAACCTTGGAGTAGTATCTACTCCACTGAAGTGTTTACTAAATGATTTTTGGGACAAATGGACTCTTGGGTTATGGAAGGAAGGAGTTGGTGGTTTCAGAAAAAGGCATCGGTGTTTCTTTGTAGTCGCTCGAAGCAATTAAACCGTGCAACCACATTACCCGGTATGGGACGGGCTTAGTTTGAAGTTTATTTGCTTTAGTGCGGGGAGCCTCACAACTATATAAGGGTCTGCAGGACCCCTGAATCCGGGTTGACGCTTGATGAAGGTCAACACATATCACGGCATATCCCGAGCCGCCGGAAGACACTTGGGTTCTCCCGCCGTGGCGCCGGAGTTACGCTCTGGAGGAGGTACTGCCGGGACGTGCCGGGGAGGTAAACTCCACAGGGTAGGCACCCGTACTAAGGTAGATAGATGGAGGGCTTCGATCGATTATCCGAACCCCGCATACTGGTGTATGACGGTCCGTGGTGGTATCCCGGTGGATTTATCGGTTGGTGTGGGTAAAGTGTACAACCTCTGCAGAGGGTAAAACTATTCGAATAGCCGCGTCCTCGGTTATGGACGGTTGTGGAGATCACTACATTGCCCAATGTCAGGTTTTGGTTTTATAAATGGTTTTCTGGAAAAATGGAGTTTTGTGCCGGACGGAGTACTTGGAGGGTACTGCCGTGGCACGGGAGTGGATCGGAGTACTTGGAGGGTACTGCCGATGCTTTGAGGTGGTCATGTTCGATTGACCACCGATCTATTCTAAAAAGGAGTTTCCCCCTTCCCTAGATATTTTACTCAATAATTCTAAAATTCTTCTTTAATAAGGATATAGAAATGTCGTGGGACATGCTATATCGACATGAGAAGTTAGTAACACATAGTCACTGAAAACTAAACCAACCCTTGCTACAGCCATATAGCATGTGAATGTTCTCTCTTAGATGGTTTGCGAGTACAATTCCAAAATGTACTCACGGCTTTGTCCCGGGCTATTAACCTGGCCAGACTTTGGAGATGACTATGAAGAGGATGACGAGGAGTTCGACGACGCCGGTGCGAACTAGGAACGTCTCCCAGTCAGTTGCCTGTAGGGTAGTAGGCATGACGTGGGTCATCAACGCTGCTTGGTATCCGCTGCTTAGTTGTAGGCTTGCCCTGCGTGGCAATATCATGCTTGGTCATGTGACCAATTGTAAGTATATTATTCGGTACTGTAAAGGATGATGAAATTCTGTTATCAACTCGGATATGTGGATTCACGACACACTGATCATGGGATCGTGAATTGTATGCATATCGGGTATTCCGGATAGGTAATCCGGGGTCCCCACATAATTATCTTGGATTCTTTCCAAGTTGTAATATTCTTTTATACATGAATTATGTAAAGACAATGTAATGTGTGTTGATGATCAATAAAGTTTAAGTTTGCTCTAAACTTATTGATGTTTAATTTCAATCTCTTTTTCTTTATTAATATTTATCCTTTCTAAATGTGCCTTTTAAATTCAAAGTTCAATCATTCAAATTCAACTTGATTTATGTCTTAGTTCAAATCCCAAAGCTTATAGCTAGGGTTTTAGTGGGTTAAGTCATCACTTCTCACAACAATGGATCAAAAGAGATCATGTCCAAATCTTTCGCACTTCGAGAGTTCACCATTCCCCCTCGAAGAGAGATTCGATCACTCCTAGGTTTTAGAAACAAAAGCGCGAAAAAATCCCATAATTTCAGATGCAATGCACAAAAGCCCTTCTAATCTACCCCGGAGTTGTCCTACGTTCTGGATGTTACACTCCTCTAACAGTGTTGGGGAAAGGGTTGAGAAATCTCCCGTGGCGGAGCTTCTCAAAGATGTCATTGGTGCTCACGCCCTACGGCATCTTCGGAAGCTCCGCCTCGGAAAAATTTCCCTGCGAGCCCGTGAAAGACTCCATCTCCTCTAACATTATTGGGGAAAGGGTTGGGAAATCTCCCGTGGCGGAGCTTCTCGAAGATGTCATTGGTACTCACGCCCTACGGCATCTAGAAATGGCGGGCATGAAGATTCATAGCCCGGAGTTGAGTCTCGCTAGACTTGCAGTGGATCTCTAATAAAACAACATATTGTGGACCTAAAAATAATTTTTATAAAAAATCATGAGCATTATATTATATACATGTAGTTCAAACCTAGCGAGCCTCCTACCGAATCGACAGGAATTTGTCTTTTTCATGAGGTGTGGACGGAAAGGTTTCAGATGCACCGGCTGGGGAATTTTCTATCTAAGGTGGTCTAGTATTTTCGAAAAATGTTTTGATAGCAATGTGAAACTTTAATTTGGTGGTTGCTTCACAAAAAAAACTTTTTTTTGGCATCTAAAAAATGGAAAATGGTTTTTTCATGCGATGAAAAGGGAAACTTCCTTCTGCAATATCATAAGCAATCCCAAGATGCACATGTGTGCACAATATGGGCACATTATCACAAACTATGTCTTGATTCTAGCCATAACATTGCTCATTTTGGCCTAAAAGCCATGAAACATCGAACATGATAGCTCATTTTGTGAAGGGTTTTTTGTGATGTTTGCAATTTTCCAAGTTTAATATTTTTCCTTGCAATTATAACACATAATATGACACCACGCAAAGGTTTCACGTTGTTTGGATTATTTTTTAATTTCTTATACCCGTTTGAAATTATATTCAAAACGGCGGGCATGAAGATTCATAGCCCGGAGTTGAGTCTCGCTAGACTTGCGGTGGA
The DNA here is from genome assembly GCA_007115705.1 of Dactylis glomerata. NCBI lineage: Eukaryota > Viridiplantae > Streptophyta > Magnoliopsida > Poales > Poaceae > Dactylis > Dactylis glomerata. Next base: position 151,207 of record QXEO01001205.1, read on the forward strand.
TCTCTGATAAAACAACATATTGTGGACCTAAAATGATTTTTACAAAAAATCATGAGCATTATATCATATACATGTAGTTCAAACCTAGCGAGCCCCTACCGATTTTAAAATATTTGCAACCCTACAAATTTTAACAAAATAATTTTAAGCATTTTCAATGTGTGAATATTTAATAGATATTTTTCTAATAAACATTTTGATATGATATATGTATTATTCTGATATTTAATTATTTTAGAAAGTATTATGTAAGGTTGATCATAGCCAATATGCAATAAGGGCGGGAACAACTAAAAATTTGGAAAACAATTCAAATGACCCTTTAGCACCGGTTTGTGGCTCAAACCGGTGCTAAAGGGGTGGCGGTGCAGTTGCCAGCCAAAGCACCTTTAGCACCGGTTCCTAGCACGAACCGGTGCTAAAGGTCAGACCTTTAGCACCGGTTGGTGGCTTCAACCGATGCTAAAGGGTCTTTAGCACTGGTTGAAGCCACCGACCGGTGCTAAAGGTCCCTGCTTTATAAACCGTCATCTCCTTCCTCTCGCGCATCGCCGAAACTGCTAAGGACTGCGCTAGGAGCAAGATCGACGCCGGCAGGCTGTCAAATTTTTTCGTGCCGCCGACGACGACGCGCCCGCTCGCCGCCGGTGCCCGCGCCGCGCCCGCCCGCTCGCACCACGCCGGCCACCCGCACCGCGCCTCTCGCACCGCGCCAACCGCGCATACCTCGCTCGCGGCCACGCCGTCCTTGCCGCGACGCCGCCCGACGCCCGTGCAGCGCGCCGTGCCTCCCGCCGCCCAAAGCCCGTGCCGCGCGCCGCAGCCCGCACCACGCCGGCCGCCTCCTGTGCCCACGGCCGCCGAGCGCCCCTGCAGGTACTTTTTTTTTAAAACAATGTAACCCTGCAGGTACTTAATTAGTTTAGGATTAATTTAGGGTATTTTTATTTAGTATTTAGGGTAAATTTGTTTAGTATTTAGGGTTAATTTGTTTAGTATTTAGTAGGGTTAATTTGTTTAGAAATAGAAATAAAATTTAGGGTTAGTATTTAGTATTTAGGGTTAATTTGTTTAGTATTTAGGGTTAATTTGTTTAGTATTTAGTATTTAGGGTTAATTTGTTTAGTATTTAGGGTTAATTTGTTTAGTATTTAGGGTTAATTTTAGAAATAGAAATAGGAATAAGATTTTTAGAAATAGAAATAGGAATAGAATTTGGTTAGTTTAATTTACTAATTTTTTAGATGTAGTGTTAATAATTATAGTTAGGGTTAATTAGTTAGGATTTTTTTAGTTAGGGTTAGGGTTCCGTTATAAAATGGGGGGCGTTGGCCGGGCGCCGGCGCGGTGGGGAGGGAAGACCTACTCTTCCACCACCGCGCCGGCGCCCGATCAACGCCTCCTTTTTTTGTCTCGGTATCGGCATTATAATAATTTGTAATAATTCTTTGCAGAAACTATCGATCTCGGAAGAGACGAACTCCAGGAAAATATTATCGAGGACATCATCCGCGATAATAATGACAATGTCACCTCGTTGTTTCTAAACAACTTTGGTGAGGGAGACGAACAAAACCGTAGAGATGGCTTCGATGAGGGAGAAGGTGCCAGAGAGGATGGAGGCACCGGTGAGGGAGAAGGTGCCGGAGAGGATGGAGGCGCCGGTGAGGGAGAAGGCGCCAGCTCCGACGAGGGAGAAGCCGATGGCTCCGATAGAACCTTCAATATTGCAAAGTCCGGCGAGGTAGATGTGTATTAAAAAATTAAGCCTCTGTTGTATAGATGGATTATTTGATTTGTGTATATACATATATTAACGCTCTTTCTTCTTTTAGCCCTCTGGATCGAGCCACTCTTCTGTAAATAAAAGAGGTCCGGCCAGAAGGTTGGAAGAACATGAAAGGTACCGGATAGAAGAAATCGGTGAAGATGGAGAACCGATTGCTCCCGCGGCTCATGCAAGTAAATTTACAAGACAATGCGGAGTTCTTGTTAGGGACAACATTCCGATCACCCTTCAAGAATAGAAGAAGACAAAGACGGAACCAGTTAAATATGTCCGCAACAGATTGAAGAATATTCTTTGGAAGAAGCTCATGGTTAATTTTACCCTACCAGAGGCGCCAGAGGTGGATCGAACTGAGGTGGATCCAAATGAGGAGGATCCAAATGAGGAGGATTCAGATGACGATGATCGTCATCTGAATATCATAGAGCAGAAAGTCAAGAAGTGGACTCTTTCGAAGATGGCACTACAATTCAACAACTGGAAGAAAAGATTGTACAAGGATTTTGTCGACAAAGAAAAGACTCCGGTGTTCACTGGACAATATGAGAAGATAAAAGACCACTGGGACGCATTCGTGGAGTACAAGACTTCAGAGGCAGCTAAGAGAAGGTCAGAAATAAATAAGAAAAATGCTGCTAAAAAGAAATATCACCATACTATGGGGCAAGGAGGCTACAAGTCTGGCAAGCCTAAGTGGAAGAAAATGGAGGACAATCTAATTGCTAAAGGGATCATTCCGGAGACATTGAAATGGAACGATCGGTCAAGGGATTGGTTTTACGGGCATGGAGGGAAGTTGGACTCAGAAGGGAAGTGTGTATATACAAAAAAGCATGACGAAGACCCCCTTCCCATTGATGCCCTTAGAAGCGCATCAAAGGATATTGAAGAGGGAAGGTTCCATCCCAAAACAGAGAAGGACGAGCTCACACGCGCCCTTGGGAATGATGAACACCCAGGACGAACACGAACCACACCAGGCTCCAAACCGTGGAAACTCGGGTTTCCCGTGGAAAGGAAGAAATTTCCCGATAGAAGCCGTCAGAGAAGAAAGGAAAGGTAGGCAGACCGCATGTCTCTGATAGAACAAGAGCTGAAGCAGCAATCAGACTTGTTAAATCGGATAAGCCAGCAAGGAACCGCCGCATCTCAGCCACAGATAGAAGCCGGACATGATGCTACCGGCCCACCATCTCAGCGGAAATGTAGCGTGGCTTCCACGGACCTCCCAGAGGATGATGATGAACCGGTGATCCGCTACCCAGTGGATGATATCACGGAGTCGACATCTTGCGAGCTACATGTGAAGGTCGTGAACATAACCATGAAGGTGGAGGTCGGTTATGCCTTACCCATTGGACCTGATTCAACTTATCATTGCCGTCCGATTCCACATGGCTACGCTGTTGCCGGGGTGGATGAAGTTATGGGCGGATTTGAGCAGCTGAAGCTTGACCACCCTGCGGGTGAAGGGGATTTATGTGAGCTAGGAGAAGCCAAGAAGACCAGCGTTCTATGGCTAAAGGAATACATCGTGCTTCCAAATTGGACGCCAAGGTCTCTAGCGCGTCACCCTTCTCCACCGCCATGTCAGCCTTCTCTGCCATCTCCGCGTCAGCCTTCTCCGGCTTCTCTGCCGCATCAGCCTTATCCAGCATACCAGCCTTCTCCAGCTAGTGAGCTGTCTCTGCCACCTCCGCCCACTGAGGCTCAGAGCCAAAAGCGGAAGCGTACCATCGCCGCTCCATCGATGAGTGATACGTCTCAAACGTATCTATAATTTTTGATGCTCCATGCTTGTTTTTACACCATTTGCCTTGTGTTTCATTACACTTCGTGGCATTTTTATGCGATTTTCGGAACTAACCTACTAACAAGATGCCACAGTGCCAGTTCCCTATTTTCTGCTATTTTTGTGTTTCAGAAATGCTACACAGGAAATATTCTCGGAATTGGACGAAACAAGTTCCAGAAGTCTTATTTTTCCCGGAAGAGGACCGAGGACCGAAAGAGGGCCGGAGGGGGGCCAGGGGCCAGCCTCACCATGAGGGGGCATGGCCCAGCCCCTAGCCGTGCCCCCCTGTGGTGAGACCACCCTGGTCCACCTCTAACGATGCCCCTTCGCCTATAAGAAGCCTCCCGATAGAAAACCCTAGGAACAATCGGTGTTTTTCCCAGAACAGTTCCGCAGCTCCGCTGCCGTCGAAGACAAATTTTGGGGGACAGAAGTCTCTGTTCCGGCACCCTGCCGGGACGGGGAAGTGCCCCCAGAGCCATCTCCATGGACGCTGTCGCCTCCTCCGCCGTCTCCATCGACTTCACCGCCATCTCCACCAACCTTGCTGTCTCCTATGATGAGGAGGGAGTAGTTCTCCCCTGGGGCTGAGGGCTCTACCGGTAGCTATGTGGTTCACCTCTCTCTCCCATAATGTGATCTTTATGTGATCGTGAGCTTTGTATCTAGTTGAATTGGTAGATGTTATTATTCAGATATTATGCTACTCCCGTGCTTATTATTTGTAAACTTCGGAAATACCTTGTATCATGGTGTGAAGGTGACTAGTGTGCGCATCATGTGTATCTTTTTGGTTAATATCTCTATGAATTGTTGGTGTTTGTTGGAACCATCTAGTGCGTTCATGGTGATAGTGTGGGACAATCTAGTTTCGGTACATACGGACTTTGAGGAGTGCTTCGTAGCCCTACGCATGATTAGTGTTCGTTTTCCATTGGAGAATTGTTTTGAGTTGCATATTGATGATAGTATCTATTGGTTCAATTATGTTATATTTGTTGGGAGTGTGTCCACTAGTGAAAGTATGATCCCTAGGCCTTGTTTCCAAGCATTGCACACAGTTTCCTTTAAGTTTTGTTACATGTTTGCTTGCAGCGATATTTATTTCAGATTACGTTTACTACTCATAATCATCACTACTACTTATATTTCACTATCTCTTCGCTGAACTAGTGCACCTATACATCTGACAAGTGTATTGGGTGTGTTGGGGACACAAGAGACTTTCTGTATCGTAATTGCAGGGTTGTTTGAGAGGGATAGCTTTGACCTCTTCCTCCCTGAGTTTGATAAACCTTGGGTGATCCACTTAAGGGAAACTTGCTACTGTTCTACAAACCTCTGCACTTGGAGGCCCAACACTGTCTACAAGAATAGACGCGTGCGTAGACATCAAGCTTTTTTCTGGCGCTGTTGCCGGGGAGGTAAGGTAAAAGGTACTCGCATCCTCCTGTGTGAGCGCTCGGAGTTATTTCCTTTAGATTCTACAATTATATCTTTTTGTTTCTTGTTTTTATTTTCACTAGTTAGGCTTAATGGAAAGTAAAGAGTTCTTTAGTCTTTTTCCTGAGTTTAGATTTGAAGAGAAAATTGAAAAACCTTTGGAGCTTATTTCGCATAGCAATGTTATTATTACGAATGCTTTGAATACCGTTATTGCTAATGCTATAGAAAAGTCTAAGCTTGGGGAAGCTGGTTTTGTTAAGCATGATATTTTTAGTTCCCCAGCTTTAGTGGAGAAAGTTTGCTCTGATGAGATTTTATCTCCCATATGTGATGTTTCTAATGATGCTTGTGCTCCTCATCCTTTTAAAATACCTATGAAGATTGTTGAACGTGCTATGGATAACTGCTATTTAGGAGATGGAACTGTCCATCCTGGTGATCATTTGCTCTTTATACATGAATTATGCGAGTTGTTCTAGTGTGCAGGTATTTCAATGAACCAAGTTAAGAAGAAGCTATTCTCTTTATCACTGAAAGGCAGAGCTGAGGAATGGTATAAAACACTGAAGGATGGTCGATCTATTGACTGGGAGGAAATTGTACATCTCTTTTATTCTAAATTCTATCCTTCTAGTGAGGTTTATAAAGATAGGAATTACATTTATAATTTTCATCCGCATGAGGGAGAAAGCATTGCCCAAGCGTGGGGAAGATTGAAGTTACTAATGCACAAATGTCCTATTCATGATCTTCCCCGTAATATTGTTATTAATAATTTTTATGCAAGGCTTTTAGGATATTACAAGGACTATCTAGATGCATGCTTTGATGGGTCCTTCACAAGAAAGGATATTGACACCAAGTGGGATCTGCTTGAAACAATTCAAAACAATATTGAAGGTTGGGATAGCGACAAAGGTAAAGGATCTGGTATGAATTATGAGTTTGATTGCATTAAGTCTTTCGCTGAAACTGCTGATTTTCAAGAGTTTAGTGCTAAGTATGGTCTTGATCCTCAAATTATGATTGATTGCTTTAAAACCTTTGCTTCCCATATTAATGTTCCTAAAGGAAATGGGGACGTGTATCATGAACCTTTTAAGGACACTTGCATAGAAAATGATATTGTTGTTGATGATTGCAATAAAATGCTTGAACTTCTGAAAGTCCTATTTCCTATAAGCATGTTAATTTTTGTGGAGTACATAGACCTTGTGAACAGAGTTACAACAAGGAAGATTATTGTGTCCACCATGCAAATGAAGAAACCCGAATGTGGCTCAGGGCTCTAGATGAGCTTGGTGAAAGGGTTTGTGAGCTTTATCCTTTTCTTTGTGAACTTTGCGATAAAACGGGTCACTTTAATTTTCAATTCTCTTTTAATCGAATGAGTACCGCAAATTTGTATTGTGATGACAAGATTACTCTCAATCAGCATGATGAGCTTACTTTGTTTTTGGAGTGTGAAGAGATATCTAGAAAGATTTCTTTGGTTGATATGAGAGATGTTGATATTAATAGCACCCTTCGTGGTTGTCGTCTCTATTGTGCTAAAGATTGCCTCACAAATTCTTACATACAAAATCTTATAAAACATGATGTTTTGCCAAGCTATGACAAGACTAATAGATGTTTCTATCTTATTAATAGAGAGGAGGAATCCTCCAAAGTTCCTTCTATTGTTTCTGTCAGTAAACCAGATTATGTGGAAAAGATGCCTTTCCCTCCTAAAGGATATGTGGAGAAGATGCCCTTCAAGTCTCTCCCTCCTAAAGGAGATAGTAAGAAGAGTATGAAGAAGAAGAAAAAGAAGAAGAGGAGCAAAAGGCGAGAGGACACGGTACCTTCCCCTAAGCGTTATGATCCTGCTATAGATTATGATAATTCTGATTGGGATGATGTTCCTATGCCTGTTACCTATGTTAGTGATCATGATTGGGAAATGCACTCTACTTTTGACATTGAAAATCTTTTTGGTACCAATTCTAAGGTTAATAATTGTTGTACCATTAGTACTATCCATGTTCCCTCTTATGATGATATGTTTGGTGAATATGCTTTGCAAAATAGCTGTTCTCTAGCTTGTGATGATACTAAGCCTCTAGTTTATGACAGTTATGATGATGGGTATAATATTTTCAGTTCACCTACTTTTGAGGAGAAAATTAGTTATAATTACAATATGCCTCCTGTTTTTGATGATTATGGTGATGAGAATAATTATTCTGTTGAATCTGCTCCTACTACGATTGTTCATGTGGGGAGTATTAATTCTTTTATGCATGTGGCTCATGATAGGGATGCTTTATGTGATAGATATATTTTTAGTTCTATTCATGATGCTACTGAAAGTTACTATGAGAGAGGGAAACATGGTTTGATGGATCTCAACAATATTGAGTTTCCCCTCTTTATGTTGCAATTCTTGAAGTTGTACTTATTTTGCCTTTCTATGCTTTTTGCTTTGCGCTTTCATGACTTGTCTCTTTACAAGATTATTTTTTATAGGAAGTGGTTCAGATTTAAATGTCTTTCACATTTGCTTTTTGATGCTCTCTATTTCTTCAAGTTCTTATATGGCGCCTTTGCCTCAAGCTCTTATATGGCGCCCACATGAGCATCTTTGCAAATTACTGCGCCTAGCTCAAAGGCGTTAAAGAAAAGCACTTTTGGGAGATAACCCAATGTTTTACTTTTCAGTACTCTTTCTTTTATTTGAGTCTTGGAAGTTATTACTACTGTAATAACCTCCCCTTATCCTTTTTATTTCGTTTTTGTGCCAAGAGAAGCCTCTAATTTGAGTGAGGTAAGATTTGGGGATGTTGCTGTCCTAAAACAGTTTTTGGTGCTGCACCGTAAAAATTCGTGAAAAATCTCTGTATATCTTTTCGACCTGAGATTTCTTGTGCATAAGCCCCAGATTATATCCAAACTTTCATTAGTTGAACACTTTTTGATTTGAGCAACAGAAAACCCTCTAAAAATTCGACCTTTGTCGGCTGTTCTGTTTTGACAGATTTCTGCCAATATTTGTGTTTGCCGCTCGATCGCTTTTTTTTTAGTTCTTTTGATCACAGAACTTTTGGGGAAGTTGCTACAGTAGTATATGCTTTATATGTGGTGGTTTTGAGTTGAAACCTGAAGTAAAAAGGGTTGATTCAATGTTATGCTTACACTAATGTTGCTAATAGAATTGTGTTTAGTTTTGTATGAAGGAAGTTTTCAAGTGTAGGGATTGGAGAATGATGAGATAAGATGAAGAATGGACAAAAGCTCAAGCTTGGGGATGCCCATGTAACCCCAAGAAATATCCAAGAGGTACAAGCGTCAAAGCTTGGGGATGCCCCCGAGGCACCTCCTTCTTCATCGGCAAAAATCAGGTCACCTTTCAACACACTATATTTTTATTGCTTCATGCATTATGCATTTTACTTGGAGCATCAGTTGTTTTGCTTTCAGTTTTCTTTTGCTTTGTTTGCTACAATAAATGTTGGATCACATCATGTTTTTGGAGAGAGACTTACTCTATTTTCCATTGCCAAGAACACTCTAGTTTTCACTCTTATCGTTCAACGGGTGTTCTCTTTTTCTGCTACTGCGTTTAGCTTTTGTTTTTTGCCTTGATTTTTGTTCAGATCTTGTTATATCTTTGCATCAAGGTGTATTTTGACCACTGGTCCATGTTGGTTTTCATCAAAAGAGTTGTTTATAAAAAGTTCGAATGGTGTTGGAAAAGAGAAAAAGCTTTATGCAAAAAAGTGGTACAAAAAGGAGCTTGTTTAAACCGCGGCTTAGACTTTTGCATGCCATGCTTGATTGCATTTTGATAGTATGCTTAGTAATGTTTGCTGTGGCATGACTTGTCTCAAATGACTGAGATTGCTTAATGAGCCTTTGAAAAAATCATGCGTTGTTTTAATTATTTGGAAGCATTATTTTGGTTTTCTCCTTTGATGCTTTATTTGGGTTGACTTGGCGCATGCTCACACATGTTAGACTCATACAAAGTCACCATTGCCTCTATGATCATTTAGTTTTTGACTTTTGATGCCATCTTATGCTTCTTTTAATGTTGCTTTGTCGCTCTGCATGATTATGGCCGTTATTGCTCTCTTAGTTGGTCGCTCCCAGTCTTTTGCTAGCCCTCATTTTGTACTGAGTATGAGCTCTACTCGTGCATCCAACTCCTAAAAACCAAGTTATTCCAAAGTGTCCACCATACATACCTATTAGCAATTTGCTATTCCAAAGTACATTTGACTTGCTTTATCTATCCTTCAAATTAAACTCTTTTTCGTGTTATGCGAAAATTGGTCAGTAAAGCTCTCATGAACCTGATGGCACACTTTACTTTTCTCGTTTTAAAATTTTGACATTGTGGCTCTCTTATGTTGAGTTGTTATGCTTGAAAGTTGTAAGTTGGAAATTAGCCCAGCCATGCCGTCATGGGGCAAGCTTTCAACATTGCACTATCTTTCATTTGAGTTGATATCGTGATCTTTTATTTATGGATACTCGCGATGTGAAATAAGTTGGGAATCTTGCGGGATCATGGAGTTTTTATATGTGTTAGGGAAACGCCTGGGCCGCTAATCTAAGCCATGCATAATTCATGGTGGAAATTTACAGCATGCCCATAGTGAACATTCGACGACGCATCTCACAATAAAAAGCTATACCAATGGTAAATAAAAGATATGCCGAGGTGTTCATTGTCTGTTTGTCCTGTCATTTTGATGTGGGCTTGTTCCATGTCATCGGGCATGGAGGTACCCTGTTGGCGGTTCTCGATGATACACATATATTTACAATGACAAGAGCTTGCTTGGGACTCTAAGTCGAGTAGCATGACGTTTGGGTATTCGTATTTCACGGGACATGAGGTTTTCAACTTATGATTTGTCAAGCATATGCAGGATAAGTGTATTCGCATTAACTTTAACCATTCAAGATGCCTATGATGGGGGCAATGAGAGCTCAAAGTCGGTAAGTACCATAATTTTTGAAGGTTTATAAAACTTGCAATCACTGCTTTCCTCTGCGAAGGGCCTTTCTTTTACTTTTATATTGAGTCTCCACCTTCTACCTTTATGCACCGTCTAAGAGAGCATAGTTGTCATTCTGAGTATAATGTGCATTGTCCCAAAGTTTTCATTGATTGATTCATATTGTTGGTTTCACTTGTTCTTAAATTATTTGTATCTAGTCGCCCTCTTAAACTTGAAGGTGTCCTATGCATTTATGTTTTGCTCTCTCATGAAGGACAAGCTGAAAACCATTTGTATGTTTTTCCATACGATTTGAACACACGCTTGACTTTCATTGTTTCATTTTCATGATCTTTCGTTTGTGTTCTTTTTCATGTTATAACATGGTTGCTAAGTTTCTATTATCAAGATTATATCTTTCATGCCCATGTTTTAAGTTCTTTGATCCCAGCACTCAATGCTTACTTAGTTGATCAAGATTGTGTAGGTGCATGTCACCTCAAAAATTATTTCTTTTGTAATCACTTACCTACTCGAGGACGAGCAGGAGTTAAGCTTGGGGATGCTGATACGTCTCAAACGTATCTATAATTTTTGATGCTCCATGCTTGTTTTTACACCATTTGCCTTGTGTTTCGTTACACTTCATGGCATATTTATGCGATTTCCAGAACTAACCTACTAACAAGATGCCACAGTGCCAGTTCCCTGTTTTCTGCTGTTTTTGTGTTTCAGAAATGCTACACATGAAATATTCTCAGAATTGGACAAAACAAGTTCCAGAAGTCTTATTTTTCCCGGAAGAGGACCGAAAGAGAGCCGGAGGGGGGCCAGGGGCTAGCCTCACCATGAGGGGGCGCGGCCCAGCCCCTGGCCGTGCCCCCCTATGGTGAGACCACCCTGGTCCACCTCTGACAATGCCCCTTCACCTATAAGAAGCCTCCCGACGGAAAACCCTAGGAACAATCGGCGTTTTTCCCAGAACAGTTCCGCAGCTCCGCCGCCGTCGAAGACAAATTTCGGGGGATAGAAGTCTCTTATCTGGCACCCTACCGGGATGGGGAAGTGCCCCTGGAGCCATCTCCATCGACGTTGTCGCCTCCTCCGCCGTCTCCATCGACTTCACCGCCATCTCCACCAACCTTGCTGTCTCCTATGATGAGGAGGGAGTAGTTCTCCCCCGGGGCTGAGGGCTCTACCAGTAGCTATGTGGGTCACCTCTCTCTCCCATGATGTGATCTTTATGTGATCGTGAGCTTTGTATCTAGTTGAATTGGTAGATGTTATTATTCAGATATTATGCTACTCCCGTGCTTATTATTTGTAAACTCTGGAGATACCTTGTATCATGGTGTGAAGGTGACTAGTGTGCGCATCATGTGTATCTTTTTGGTTAATGTCTCTATGAATTGTTGGTGTTTGTTGGAACCATCTAGTGCGTTCATAGTGATAGTGTGGGACAATCTAGTTTGGGTACATACGGACTTTGAGGAGTGCTTCGTAGCCCTACGCATGATTAGTGTTCGTTTTCCATTGGAGAATTGTTTTGAGTTGCATATTGATGATAGTATCTATTGGTTCAATTATGTTATATTTGTTGGGAGTGTGTCCACTAGTGAAAGTATGATCCCTAGGCCTTGTTTCCAAGCATTGCACACCATTTCCTTTAAGTTTTGTTACATGTTTGCTTGCATCGATATTTATTTCAGATTACGTTTACTACTCATAATCATCACTACTACTTATATTTCACTATCTCTTCGCCGAACTAGTGCACCTATACATCTGACAAGTGTATTGGGTGTGTTGGGGACACAAGAGACTTTCTGTATCGTAATTGCAGGGTTGTTTGAGAGGGATAGCTTTGACCTCTTCCTCCCTGAGTTCGATAAACCTTGGGTGATCCACTTAAGGGAAACTTGCTGCTGTTCTACAAACCTCTGCACTTGGAGGCCCAACACTGTCTACAAGAATAGACGCGTGCGTAGACATCAATGAGTCGTAATCGATCACCGATCCATCGACAGGAGCCCCTCCCAAGAGTACCTAAGGTTCCTCCCAAGAGAACTTATGACTATACTCCAGAGGAAAATGCGGCGAAAGTACAAGAGAAATCAAAGAACTTCTTTGAAAATTTGAAGAGAAAGAAGACCGAGCAGTCCGCCGAGCAGCCTCCTCTAGATCCGAAAGTGTTAAAAATGTTGAAGAACCTTCACCAACCCGAGCCAAGGCTTGCATCAGACTATGACCGCACTATTCTCAAGTCAGATGCAGCAAAGCGGTCGAAAGGTAAATCAGTTCCTCAGCTCGGAGAACAGATGAACTCATGCCCCCCGCTCCAAGTGTTTCCCGATGTCCAGTATGATCCAGAGATCATAGCACTGTACAAAGAGGAGGCCAAAGCTGCAGGTATGTCTGTTGCTCAGTACTTAAGCAAGTGTGATTTCCCCACGGCTGAAGTAGTAGCATACCAATACCGGCACGGGAGCCCTCTCGTCAGACCCGAGGAGATTCCGAATCTACCAACAAGAATGCAAAAATTGCATAAGTGGTACATGGAAGCCTCACAGCATGGGCAGAACAGGATCATACTGGGAATTAATGATGAGCATTACTTTCGTGGAACCGACGACATAAACATTGAATTTGCTGAATTATTTCAGTTATACAATCATGACGCCCTCGACAAATCAATGATCAGTGCCCATTGTTTGTAAGTTTTATTTTTGTAATTAAGTCTTCAGCTCATCTTGTTCATTGCATGCATAATTTTACTCACTATATTATGCAGATTGAAGAAACTCGAATGCAAAAGAGGACAAATCTATGGCATTGGGTTCATTGACCCATATACCGTGAACGAGGTAACTCTCCATAACCATATCAAGGACACGGAGAATAACTTGGTACGGGCGTTAAGGAAACAAGAAACCATGACAAAAATACGATTTCCTTACAACTTCAAGTGAGTGTGTTACTGTCTTATACACATTACTATTTTGGTTACTCGATGTTAAGTGTGTGTTATGCGTGTGCGCAGGTATCATTTTATTCTGCTAGTTATTGAACTTGATAGAGGACAAGTACTAGTCATGGACTCAAAACAAAAATCCCTTGAGACATTCGGGGACATGATTGACACACTCCAGCAGTAATTTCAATCATTATGCATGGCACTATATCAGCAACTTTCGTTCATTTCCCGATATCAAGTAAATACTAACTTCTTTATTCATTTTCTTTGCCGGGCAGTGCTTGGAAATGGTTCACGGATAAGGCACCAGGTCCCAGGAAAAAGGAGCTTGAATTTAAACAAGTACCGGTAAGTACTACTAGCTAGGTCCGCGCATCTCTTTGGTTCTAGTTTCAATACCATTATCATCCTTGATTATTATTTTGATTGAACTCTATTCTCGTAAAGTGCTTGAAGCAAGAAGACGGGAATAATTTATGTGGATTCTATGTCTGCGAGTTCATGCGAGAGACTTGCTATGAGAAGAGAAGACTAGAACAACTAGATGTACGTAAATAATATTCACAATTTTATTTTATTACCATCATTTATGTTGAGTTTCTTCATTCATATATATTGATCCCCTTCTTTACATTAGATCGAACTGAAGCGGGATCATCTTCTAGCAACCGATCGTATACGAGCAATTCAAGAGGAACTGGCGGGATTCTTACCTGATGAGGTCATAGCACCAACCGGAGAATACCATCGGCATTACGAGTTTGGAAAATCGTAACCAAAATTATATTGTATATATGCATGAACGTGTACAATGTACCATTATGTAATATGTTCGACCAAGCACGATGAAAGATGACACGTACTAGCTTCGATCTCTATATGTATGACTATATTGTGTAATATAATGGTTTCTTTTATATGTGCATCAACGTGTTTCAAATACCCAAAAAAATCGTATTTGAAATGCTAGGGTTTAGTGTTTCAGCCGCAGCGATTAGGGTTTAGGGCTGCCACGTCGCCAACCTTTAGAACCGGTTCGTATTACGAACCAGTGCTAAAGGTCCTTCGGCAGGGGCGCATGTGGGAGGCCACGTGGAACCCCTTTAGCACCGGTTTGCAGCATAACCGGTGCTAAAGGAGGGAGCCTTTAGTCCCGGATGCTTTGCACCGGTTGCAAAACCGGTGCGTATGGGAGTTATCAACTGGTGCAAATGCCCTGATTTCTACTAGTGCACTTGGCTTGGCGGGGGACATAGATGCTGCCGAGTTGCTGCGGAAGATCCTCACACAGAGGAAGAAGAAGCTCGAGCCCACCATGGCGTCGAGCGCGGCGCGGCCAACCTTATGGCCACAGATTGCGACGGCCGCCGCACGCCATCGCAGAGGGAGCGCCGCAGGGAGCCAAATCTCCAGAAGCTCCAGAGAACCTCCACCAAGCCCAGCATCCACCAACTCGCCCGCCTTCACCTCCTCGCCACCACGGCCGGCCAGGCAGAATGGAACTTGTTGAGGGTAGCCAGAAGAGCAGAGGCCGCGCTCGAAAAGGGAGGTGCGGGAGCGCCACCGCCTCAGCCTCTCCAACCCCACGCCGCCACGGCCGGCCGGAAGGAGATCAGCAGAGGAGGCCGACAAAACACCACACTGCCAGACGCCGCGCACACGCGTCAGAGCAGACAAACTCCCGCCGCCTCCAAGTCCACACCGCCAAGCCCAGCCCATCTCCATCCCCTCGCCACCAAGGCCGGCCAGAGGGAGACAGAGCAGAGCAAGGACGGTGAGGAGGAAGAAGCAGCACACGGCCACAACCTTATTCGAAGGAGTGGTGGCCACCGCCGCCGCGGACAGCTTCCACCGGAGAAGCTTGGACGCACCATCGACGAACCCTAGGAACTGGATCTGGTCGTCGAGATCCCGAGCTCCACTCCCGGGCAAAAAGCCCAAACTACACCTACAGGAAGAAACCCTATCTACTCCGTCACCTCCCCATGCCCATCCCCGACCGGCTGAGCAACAGACATTGTTATAAGCATGTTAATTTTTGTGGAGTACATAGACCTTGTGAACAGAGTCACAACAAGGAAGATTATTGTATCCACCACGGGAATGAAGAAACCCGAATGTGCCACAAGGCTCTAGATGAACTTGGTGAAAAGGTTTGTGAGCTTTATCCTTTTCTTTGTGAATTTTGCGATGACACGGGTCATTTTAATTTTCAATGCTCAGGCCCAAATAGTCACCTTTCTAATCGAATGAGTACCGCAAGTTTGTATTGTGATGACAAGATTACTCTCAATCAGCATGATGAGCTTACTTTGTTTTTGGGGTGTGAAGAGATAACTAGAAAGACTTCTTTGGTAGATATGAGTGTTTTTGATATTAATAGCATCCTTCGTGGTTGTCGTCTCTATTGTGTTAAAGATTGCCTCGCAAATACTTACATACAAAATCTTATAAAACATGATGTTTTGCCAAGCTATGACAGGACAGATAGATGTTTCCATCTTATTAATAGAGAGAAGGAATCCTCCAAAGTTTCTTCTATTGTTTCTGTCAGTAAACCAGATTATGTGGAGAAAATGCCTTTCAAGCCTCTCCCTCCTGAAGGAGAGAGTAAGAAGAGTAAGAAGAAGAAGAAGAAGAGGAGGAGTAAAAGGAGAGAGGAAACGGTATCTTCCCCTAAGCATGTTTCTCCCATTATAGATTATGATAATTCTGATCTTGATGATGTTCCCATGCCTGTTACCTATGTTAGTGATCATGATTGGGAAAAGCAGTCTACTTTTGATATTGAAAATCTTTTTGGTACCAATTCTGAAAATTATAAGGTTAATAATTGTTGTACCATTAGTAGTATCCATGTTCCTTCTTATGATGATATGTTTGATGAATATGCTTTGCAAAATAGCTATTCTATTGCTTATGATGATACTAAACCTCAAGTTTATGATGGCTATGATGACGAGTATAATATTTTCAGTTCACCTACTTTTGAGGAGAAAATTAGTTATGATTACAATATGCCTCCCGTTTTTGATGATTATGGTGATGAGAATAATTATTCTGTTGAATCTGCTCCTACTATGATTATTCATGTGGGGAGTATTAATTCTTTTATGCATGTGGCTCATGATAGGGATGTTTTATGTGATGGCTATATTGTTAATTCTATTAATGATGCTACTGAAAGTTACTATGAGAGAGGGAAACATGGTTTGATGGATCTCAACAATATTAAGTTTCCCCTCTTTTTGTTGCAAATCTTGAAGTGGCACTTGTTTTATCTATCCATGTTTGCTACTATGTGACTCGTTGATTTATTTTCTTACAAGATTCCTATGCATAGGAAGTGGTTTAGATTTAAATGTGTTTCTATTTTGCTTTTTAATGCTCTCTCTTGCTTCAAGTTCTTTTGTGGCACCTTTGCCTTAAGTTCTTTTTGGGCGCCTATGTGAGCATTTTCTGAAATTACTGCGCCTAGCTCAAAGGCGTTAAAGAAAAGCACTCTTGG
The DNA here is from genome assembly GCA_007115705.1 of Dactylis glomerata. Classification (NCBI taxonomy): domain Eukaryota; kingdom Viridiplantae; phylum Streptophyta; class Magnoliopsida; order Poales; family Poaceae; genus Dactylis; species Dactylis glomerata. The sequence continues at coordinate 167,707 of QXEO01001205.1, forward strand.
GAGATAACCCATTGTTTTATTTTCAGTACTTTTTATTTTATTTGAATCTTGGAAGTTATTACTACTGTAATAACCTCTCCTTATCCTTTTTATTTCGTTGTTGTGCCAAGAGAAACCTCTAATTTGAGTGAGGTAAGATTTGGGGAAGTTGCTGTCCTGAAACAGATTTCGGTGCTGCACCGTAAAAATTCATGGAAATTCTCAGAATATCTTTTTGACCTGCGATTTCTTGTGCATATGCCCCAGGTTATATCCAAACTTTCATTAGTTTTACACTTTTTTATTTGAGCAACAGAAAACCCTCAAAAAATCGACTTTTGTCAGCTGTTCTGTTTTGACAGATTTCTGCCACTATTTATGTTTGCCTCTCGGTCGCTTTCTTTTTGAGTTCTTTTGATCACGGAACTTTTGGGGAAGTTGCTACAGTATCATATGCTTTATATGTGGTGGTTTTGAGTTGAAATCTGAACCAAAAGGGGTTGATTCATTATTATGCTTACACTAATGTTGCTAATAGAATTGTGTTGAGTTTTGTATGAAGTAAGTTTTCAAGTGTAGGGATTGGAGAATGATGAGATGAGATGAAGAATGGACAAAAGCTCAAGCTTGGGGATGCCCACGCACCCCAAGAAATATCCAAGAGGTACAAGCATCAAAGCTTGGGGATGCCCCCGAGGCAACCCTTCTTCATCGGCAAAAATCAGGTCACCTTTCAACACACTATATTTTTATTGCTTCATGCACTATGCATTTTTCTTGGAGCGTCAGTTGTTTTTGCTTTCAGTTTTCTTTTGTTTTGTTTGCTGTAATAAACGGTTTGATCACATCATGTTGTTTTGGAGAGAGACTTACTCCGTTTTCCATTGCCAAGAACACTCTAGTTTTCACTCTTATCGTTCAACGAGTGTTCTCTTTTTCTGCTACTGTGTTTAGCTTTTGTTTTTCGCCTTGATTTTTTTTCAGATCTTCTTTTATCGTTGCATCAAGGTGTATTTTGACCACTGGTCCATGTTGATTTTCATCAAAAGAGTTGTCTCAAAAAGGTTCGAATGGTGTTGGAAAAGAGAAAAAGTTTCATGCAAAAAAGTGGTACAAAAAGGAGCTTGTTTAGACTGCGGCTTAGACTTTTGTATGTCGTGCTTGATGTCATTTTGATAGTATGCTTAGTGGTTTTGCTGTACCATGACTTGTCTCAAATGACTGAGATTGCTTAATGAGCCTTTGAAAAAAATCATGCATTGTTTTTATTATTTGGAAGCATTAATTTGGTTTTCTCCTTGATGCTTTATTTGGGTTGACTTGGCGCATGCTTACAACATGTTTCACTCATACAAAGTCGCCATAAGCCTCTATGATCATTTAGTTTTTGACTTTTGATGCCATCTTATGCTTCTCTTAATGATGTTTTGTCGCTATGCATGATTATGGCCGTTATTGCTCTCTTAGTTGGTCGCTCCCAGTCTTTTGCTAGTCCTCATTTTGTACTGAGTATGAGCTCTACTCGTGCATCCAACTCCCAAAAACCAAGTTATTCCAATGTGTCCACCATACATACCTATTAGCAATTTTCTATTCCAAAGTACATTTGACTTGCTTTTATCTATCCTTCAAATTAAACTCTTTTGGTGTTTTGCGAAAATTGGTCAGTAAAGCTCTCACGAACCTGATGGCACACTTTACTTTTCTCGTTCTTAAAATTTTGACATTGTGGCTCTCTTATGTTGAGTTGTTATGCTTGCAAGTTGTAAGTTGGAAATTAGCCAAACCATGCCGTCATGGGGTAAGCTTTCAACATTGCACTTCTTATTTGAGTTGATATCGTGATCTTTTGTTTATGGATACTCGCGATGTGAAATAAGTTGGGAATCTTGTGGGATCATGGAGTTTGTATATGTGTTAGAGAAACGCCTGGGCCACTAATCTAAGCCATGCATAATTCATGGTGGAAATTTACAGCATGCCCATAGTGAACATTCGACGATGCTTCTCAAAATAAAAAGCTATACCAATGGTAAATAAAAGAGATGCCGAGGTGTTTATTATCTGTTTGTCCTATCATTTTGATGTGGGCTTGTTCCATGTCATCGGGCATGGAGGTACCCCGTTGGCGGTTCTCGATGATACGTGTATACTTACAATGACAAGAGCTTGCTTGGGACTCTAAGTCGAGTAGCATGAGGTTTGGGTATTCGTACTTCATGGGACATGAGGTTTTCAACTTATGATTTGTCAAGCATATGCTTCATAATTGTACTCGCATTAACTCTAACCATTCAAGATGCCTATGATGGGGGCAATGAGAGCTCAAAGCTAGTAAGTACCATAATTTTTAAAGGTTTATAAAACTTGCAATCACTGCTTCCCTCTGCGAAGGGCCTTTCTTTTACTTTTATGTTGAGTCACCACCTTCTACCTTTATGCACCGTCTAAGAGAGCATAGTTGTCATTCTTAGTTTAATGTGCATAGTCCAAAGTTTATCATTGATTGATTGATGATTTTGGTTCTACTTGTTCTTAAATTATTTGTATCTTGTCGCCCTCTTAAACTTGAAGGTGTCCTATGCATTTATGTTTTGCTATTCCATGAAGGACAAGCTGAAAACCATTTGCTATGTTTTTCCATATGATTTGAACACACGTTTGACTTTCATTGTTTCATTTTCATGATCTTTTGTTTGTGTTCATTTTCATGTTATAACATGGTTGCTAAGTTTCTTATATCAAGATTATATCTTTCATGCCCATGTTTTAAGTTCTTTTGATCCCAGGACTCAATGCTTACATAGATGATAAAGATTGTGTTGGTGCATGTCACCTCAAAAATTATTTCTTTTGTTATCACTTACCTACTCGAGGACGAGCAGGAGTTAAGCTTGGGGATGCTGATACGTCTTAAACGTAACTATAATTTTTGATGCTCCATGCTTGTTTTTACACCATTTGCCTTGTGTTTTGTTACACTTCGTGGCATTTTTATGCGATTTCCAGAACTAACCTATTGACAAGATGCCACAGTGCAAGTTCCCTGTTTTCTACTGTTTTCTGCTGTTTTTGTGTTTCAAAAAAGCTACACAGGAAATATTCTCGGAATTGGACGAAACAAGTTCTGAAACTCCTATTTTTCCCGGACGAAGGACGAGGACCAAACGGGAGCCAGAGAGGCGCCAGAGGCTGGCCACACAACAGGGGGGCACAGCCCAGCCCCTGGCCGCGCCCACCCATTGTGAGGCCACCCTGGTCCACTCCTGACGATGCACCTTCGCCTATAAGAAGCCTCCCGACAGAAAACCATAAAACAATCGGCAATTTTCTAGAAGGAGTTCTGCAGCTCCGCCGCCGCCGCCGACGAATTTTGGGGGACAGAAGTCTCTGTTCCGGCACTCTGCCGAGACGGGGAAGTGCCCCCGGAGCCATCTCCATCGGTCTCCATCACCGTCTCCACTGTCTCCATTGACTTCACCGCCATCTCCACCAACCTTGTTGTCTCCTATGATGAGGAGGGAGTAGTTCTCCCCCGGGGCTGAGGGCTCTACCGGTAGCTATGTGGTTCACCTCTCTCTCCCATGATGTGATCTTTATATGATCGTGAGCTTTGTATCTAGTTGAATTAGTAGATGTTATTATTCAGATATTATGCTACTCCCGTGCTTTATATTTGTAAACTCTGGAGATACCTTGTATCATGGTGTGACGGTGACAGTGTGCGCATCATGTGTGTCTTTTGGTTAATGTCTCTATGAATTGTTGGTGTTTATTGGAACCATCTAGTGCGTTCAAGGTGATAGTGTGGGACAATCTAGTTTGGGGAAATACGGACTTTGAGGAGTGCTTCGTAGCCCTACGCATGATTAGTGTTCATTTTCCATTGGAGAATTGTTTTGAGTTGCATATTGATGATAGTATCTATTGGTTCAATTATGTTATATTTGTTGGGAGTGTGTCCACTAGTGAAAGTATGATCCCTAGGCCTTGTTTCCAAGCATTGCACACCATTTCCTTTAAGTTTTGTTACATGTTTGCTTGCATCGATATTTATTTCAGATTACGTTTACTACTCATAATCATCACTACTACTTATATTTCACTATCTCTTCGCCGAACTAGTGCACCTATACATCTGACAAGTGTATTGGGTGTGTTGGGGACACAAGAGACTTTCTGTATCGTAATTGCAGGGTTGTTTGAGAGGGATAGCTTTGACCTCTTCCTCCCAGAGTTCGATAAACCTTGGGTGATCCACTTAAGGGAAACTTGATGCTGTTCTACAAACCTCTGCACTTGGAGGCCCAACACTGTCTACAAGAACAGACATGTGCGTAGACATCACTAAAGTAGCTAATGTTTTAATGGATGTTTTTCTTGAGTTGAAACTGAATCAAAAGTGGATCTACTATCTTGCATACACTAATGTTGCTAATGAGAATTGTGTGAAGTTTTGTATGAAGGAAGTTTTCAAGTGTAGGGAAAGGAGAATGATGTGATGAGATGAAGGATGGATGATACGTCCAAAACGTATCTACTTTCCAAACCTTTTTGCTATTGTTTCTCCTCTAATTTGTGTGTTTTGAATACAACTAACACGGACTAATGTTGTTTTCAGCAGAATTGCCCTAGTGTCTTGTTTTTGTGCAGAAATTCAACTTTCAGGAAAAATCCCAGAAAATACTGCAAAATTCCTATTTTACCAGAAGACACACGGAGCCAGAATACGAGACGGGGGGGCACGAGGGAATCACACCCCCTGGTGGCGCGGGCCAGGCCAGGCCGCGCTAGGGGGTGGTGTGGCTTCCTCGGCCATCGCCTCGACCCCTCCTTCCGACTACATATACCCTCTGACCTAAAAACATTGAGGGTTTGGCGTTTTTCCCAAATAGAGTTCTATTGTGCCGCCACCACCAGAAACTGCGATTTGGAACCAGAAACTCCATTCTGGCACCCTTGGAGGAGATCATCGCCATCATCATCACCGACGTCTCTCCATCAATCATCCATGATTCCCCCATCCATGTGTGAGTAATTCCCGCTGTAGGCGAAGGGGGTGGTAGGGATTGGATGAGATTGTTCATGTAATTGCTATGAGATTGTTAGGGCATGCTGCCTAGTATCCATTGTTAGTGCTTATGACATTGTTGCAACTTGTTGTGCTTAATGCTTGTCACTTTGGGCCTGAGTGCCATGATCTCAGATCTGAACTTGTTATTGTTTCATCATGATAATTGTTGTTTTTTTATCTTACCTGCAAGTTGTATACACATATCGTTGTCCGGAACCCGAGGTCCCAAAGTGACAATAATTGGGATAACCGGAGGGGATGGCTATGATGTGAGGATCACATGTGTTCACGGAGTGTTAATGCTTTGCTTCGGTACTCTATTAAAAGGAGTACCTTAATTACCAGTAGATTCCCTTAGGCCCCGCTGCAAATGGGCTGGTAGGACAGAAGATGTTGTGCAAGTTTCTCATTGCGAGCACGTATGACTATATACGGAACACATGCCTATGGTTACTTAGTACTAGGATGCTTTATCTTTATTTATCTGCAATTGCCCATGTCTTGATTATTACATGAACTATCTTATCCTTGCAACGCCTGTTCATCCATCCCTATGGCTACAATATTAAATCCTATTATTTACTATTGATACTGCTACTGTCTTTATTTTACTATTACTGCTACTATTTTACTACTGCCACTACTATAAAACTGTTTCTACTAATAAACTGCTGCGAGCAAGTCTGTTTCCAGGTGCAGCTGAATTGACAACTCATCTGTCAAGGCTTATAAATATTCTTTGGCTCCCCTTGTGTCGAATCAATAAATTTAGGTTTTACTTCCCTCGAAGACTGTTGTGATCCCCTATACTTGTGGGTCATCAAGACTATTTTTTGGCACTGTTGCTGGGGAGCATAGCTTTATTTGTAAGTTCACTTGGAATTCATATTGTTCGCTGCAATCCATTCATCATGGGTAAACCTCGTGATGGAAAAGTTCCTATATTGCCATCCACTACAAGAAGAGGAACAACTCTAAACACCTATGTTGCTCTAGATTCACGATCTGTGATGAGTAAGTTGCTTACACCACCACATGCACATGCGACTACTTCTGCTGAGTTTGAAAGTGCTTCTGATAATTTTGATGATGCTTCTACTGTGCTTGATGAGAGTGGTTCTTTAGGTTCCTTCCTATATGCTACAATTGCTAGGACTAAACAAATGGGAAACACTGTTACATCTGTTAGTTCACCTGAGTCTAGAGAATGTCCTAGTGATGATCTTGAGGAGGCTTATATTGAACTCAATGATGAGTTTATTGATGAATTTCATGCTACTAGTGATGCTGGTGCTATTAGATATCTTCTTGCAAGACGCGCTGTTAGATATAAGTTGTCTCCTGATGCTAAGTTTGCTACGTCTCCCATAAACATTAGTGATAAGGATTATGATTTCTCTTTGGATTTATCTTACATATCTATTGTTGAGAAAGAACCTTTTTGTGGTACTGAAAATGAAAGTGCTATGGGACATATGAATGAGCTCTCTGCTTTGAGTAACTTATTTTCTGATGATACTAAGTTGCGTACTTACTTTGTCGCTAAGGTTTTCCCTTTTTCATTGAAATGTGAAGCTAAAACTTGGTTTAATAATCTATCTCCTGGATCTATTGATAGTCCTATTGCTTTGGGTAATGCTTTCTTTCAGAAATATTTTCCTGCTAGTGCTCAACATGCTGCTTTGCAGAAAATCTTTGACTTTGAGCAGGTAAAAGGAGAGAAACTGCCTGAATCATGGGCAAGGTTTTGTTCTTTAATTAGAGCACTGCCTGGACAGCCTTTATCTAAAAATGAACTCCTTGATGTATTTTATAATGGACTAACTGTTGAATCTAAGACATACCTGGATAGTTGTGTTGGTTGTGTTTTCAGGAAAAGAACTCCTGCTGAAGCTGAAGAATTAATGGCTAAAATAAGCCAGAATTATGATGATTGGAATATATCTGATCCAACCCCGATGCCAACACCAAAGAAGAGAGGAATGATTGAATTAAATGATGGAGTGATGAGAGAAGCCAAGAAATCTCTTAAGGAGAAGGGTATTAAATCTGAAGATGTGAAGAATCTATCACCTATAGAAGAATTATGTAAGCCAATCCCTCGCTCATCTACTATTAAGGTACACTCTCTCCAATGCTTTGATAATAGAGATATTCCTTACTCTAAACCTCCTTATCAATGCTTAGATGAGTTTGATAATTTTATTGTTAAGCAAGATAACTTTAATAAGAGGGTGCAGAATCATCTGTTGGAGAACTCTAGAGCTATTAATAAGTTCTAGGATATTGTGGAGAGAACCTCCAATGATGCTGAGATGCTTGTTAAACATTTCCAAATGGTTCAGACTCAAATTGATCAGCTCACTAAGGTGCAAAAAGATTTGCTAGTTAACGCTTCTAGAGAAAAACATGCTTGTGAAATAAGCACTAGAAGTGGTGCTTCTACTCAGGATCCCTTATATCCTGAAGGATGTCCTAAGAGGATCGAACAGGATTCTCAACGTGCTGCAGGTAATTGTACTCTTTCCAGGAAAAAGAAGAAGAAGCATAAAACGGTTGCAGAATCTTCTAAAACTGGTAAGGATCCTAATAGTGTTTCTATTTCTGATGCTGAAACTGAAAGCGGTAATGCTTCTGATAAAGAAGAAGTAGAGGAGGAACCAGAAAAGCTTGCTAAGAATGCAAAGTACACCAAGGAGGATTTCATTGCCAATAAACATGGTAGTGAGAGAGAACCTTGGGTGCAAAAACGGATGCCTTTTCCTGGTAAGAAACACAAATCCAAGGAAGAAGAACATTATAACAGGTTTTGTGAATGGATGAAACCTTTGTTTTTGCAAATTCCTTTTACTGAAGCTATTAAAATGCCTCCTTATTCAAAGTATATGAAGGATATTGTTTCTAACAAAAGGAAGATTCCTAGTGAGGAAATTTCCACTTTGCTTCTAATTATTCTTTCAATGGCAAGGTTCCAGAGAAGCTTGGGGATCCAGGTATACCAACTATTCCTTGCTCTATTAAAAATAACTATGTTAGAACTGCTTTGTGTGATTTGGGAGTCAGAGTTAGTGTCATGCCTTTTTCTCTCTATAAGACACTTGATCTAGAAAAATTGATATCAACTGATATATCTTCGCAAATGGCTAATAAGTCTACTACTATTCCTATTGGTATATGTGAGGATGTTCCTGTTCAAGTGGCTAATAATTGTTTGATATTAACTGACTTTGTTGTGTTGGAAATGCCTGAAGATGATAATATGTCTATTATTCTTGGGAGACCTTTTCTTAACACTGCAGGTGCTGTTATTGATTGCAACCAAGGGAAAGTAACTTTTAATGTTAATGACAAGGAGCACATGGTTTATTTCCCCAAGAAGATTGATAGAAAATATGGTCTAAATTCAATCAAAAATATTGAGACCATCAAAGTTGGAGAAATTTATTGTTCAAGGCTAAAGCCCAAGGAAGAATATGAAATTGTTATGGTTGGGACTATGCCTATCAAGGTCGAGGTAACATAATCATTTAGTGAAATGTAAAGTTTTGTTTCATAGAAAATTGGTTTGGTAACAAGACTTGATCAACCTTGTTAACAAAGCAGTTTTTTAATGAATGAAACTATGTTTTCACCGCATTTACTTTTGTTTACTCATGTTTTCACCTTGTTCACTTTTGTTTCCGCTGTTTAGTTGCATATTAGAGTATCTTAGAGCTGCTGTAGACTTGGTTTGAATTTGTTTTCCATCGTTCCATATTCATTTTCCCGAGTTCTTAATCTTTTGTCAATTTCTGAAAATCCTCGAAAATAAAGTTTCTCAAAAAATTCCAGAAAATTGTTTTTAATTTTTTACATCAAAAATGGGGCAGAGAGGCACCTAGGACACCCCAGGGGGACCCACCATGTCACCACACCACATGGTGGCGTGTGCCAAGGCCAGGCCGCGCCATGGCATGGTGTGGGACCCTCCTAGCCCTCCACTTACCTCTCCACCTGCCATTTCACTCTCTCTCCCGAAAAATCTCCACTCCAGTGCTCAAACCCGTGTTCTTGCTATTCTTGCTCGCGATTTTTGATCTCCTTGCTCAGCCCATCTTTGCTGCTGAGATTTGGAGCATTTGTTCTCCGGTATGTGACTCCTTCGATTGTCCAAGTTGAATTTTGTTTAGTGGAGTATTTCTTGAGTATTTTAGCACTATAGGTGATAGGTTAAATGAGTTAGCATGCTTGTTCTATTACTTAGATAAGTTATTTTGATGCATGTTAGCCCTCTTGCAATTCCCTATAGTAGTTCCCTTCATTTGCTTGTCTCAAAATCATTTTTTATGAGGATTGTTAAAAATTTCAGAGATGGAGGAGAATGAATACCAACTCATCCAACATGAATTAGAAGTGCATGAAGTCATGAAAGTCCATCGTGAAGAGAGAGTCTTCCCCTCTATCTTTCCATGCTCAGAATTCATGAGTGCTGCGGGGATCCTGCAGGACTTCCAAACTCTAATCTCTAATGCAGGGTTGGAACATTTTGTTGATGGTGAACCTCACCAATATGCAAAACTAACTATGTATGTGGTGCATGATTTTAGATTTGCCTAACCCCATGGTTCATTATAAAATTTACAATAAAACTGTGGACTTGCCCTTTGATGTTTTCTATGCAGCCATTAAAATACCACAGTGGGGATCACGTGGAAAGATAAAGGAGCGACCTAGGCCGTTGATGGACTTGTATGAAGAGATTTGCCAAGGGAGAAGCTTCTCAGATGTGTATGAAGAGATTTGCCAAGGGAGAAGCTTCTCAGATGAGAGTAGTAAAATTCCAAGTATTCATTTCCCATATATTCAATATTTTGCCTATTTTATTGCCAAGTGTGTTCTTGCTAGGAAGAGTTTAAGCAAGTTATCCTCTTATGATTTAGCTTTTATTTTAGCTGCTTTGAGACAGGATAGGACTTATAATTTGGGTGCTTTGATAGCTTTCCATCTTGCTGCTAACCACGATAAAGGGGGAGTTTGTGGAGGTCTTATTGCTTCTCGTTTATTAGCTTTGCATGGTGTAGTATCGCATGATTTAGACATTCAGTTCCCCATAGAGAGGCGTGATCTTAATTCTATGATACAACACAAGTTTGTTTCTTCTCGGGCTTGGTTGGGCAACTTGTCTTATGAGATAACCTTTTTTCAAGAAATCAGGCTGGAGAGTAGTTAAGTCTGATCGATCAGTCCATTTGCCTGTGCCTCTTTTGTTTAACCTTGATGGCAGGAATGGATGGTCACTCACGGAGGATGAGCTTGACGCATACATGGAGGAGCACCCTCAGCATGTGCACGATGATGGAGAGGGGACCGAGGACAATTCTGTCCAGCCCTCCAACACTTGGGATTTCCCATACCAGCAGTCTTATTTTGATTATGGCCCTTCTGCTTCATCTTCACGAGAGCCTGATTACAATCATGCTAACGATGACCCACCAGCCTAGGGTGATTACCAGCGTTGGGATTGATCTCCGCTTAGGCTAAAAGCCTAAGCTTGGGGGGAGGTATGCCGACAACTCACTCATCTATACATCATATTCTGTCGGGACTTTGTATATCCATGTTTCGCTTTCTTTCTTTTTCTTTGTTGTTCTGGTTTGGTTCTACTTTCCAAAACACAAAAAGACCAAAAATATTTCTGTTATTTCTCTTTGTTTGTTTCTTTAGTTTTCTAGTACTAGTTTGCTTCACCTCCTAGTTTCGGTTTGGTATTCGAAAAATCCAAAAAGATTTTGTTTTGTTTGTTGTTTCCTTCTTGTTTTAAAATTCAAAAACCCAAAAATGTTTGTTGTTCTTTTCCGGTTTTGTAAAGTTTGCTACAGAGTTCAGTCTCCCGTGACTCCGTTGGAGCTTGGTTATCACTTCATATTATTCAAGCCACACAAGTGAAAAGCAATAATGACGACTATTGACAATTCGAGATGTGGTGAGAGGCTGGTATGAACTCTATTTGTTTTCATTTTTGTACATATACTCATTTATTTGGACGTGCTTAGTTTGTTCATGTAAGGTGTATGTTATTTAATGGATGCTTAGTAGTTCTTGCTCTCATATGATTAGTTCCAATTTACTAATAGTTTGTAGCATGTCATGTAGATGTTTGCTTGCATTATTCTATTCATAAAACGGTATGACATTGTGGTATCCTCCTCTGAATGTTTCATTTGAATCAACTTGGCACATGCTCAAGCATGCATATGACTGAACAAAAGTCAATTAAGCCTTGATGATTTATTTTGCCTCAGAGCTCTTGTATCATTTTTATGCCTATATTAATTTTGTTTTGTCGCAAGCATGATTATGACAGTTACTGCTCTCTCGATTGTCGCTTCCTAGTCTTTTGCTAGCCTTCACCTGTACTGAGAGGGAATGCTTCTCGTACATCCAACTCCTAAAAACCAAGTTATTCCAAAGTGTCCACTATAAATTCCCATGCATGGTATTTTCAAGCCATTCCAAGTAAATTTTCATGTGCTACCTTTCAAAACCTTCAAATACTTCTCATTTTGTGACACTATTTTCAGCTCATGAGGACGTAGTGGTCGGATTTGCTATCTTCCATATTGTAACCTTTCAAAAAAAAGGAAAAAAGAAAAGAAAAAGGCACTCCTCCATGGTATGTGAAAGTTGGTGGGCACCCGAAGGATTCGGTTAGCCATGGTCTGTGAAAAGAAAAGTGGGGAGGAGTGCCAAGCTTTATAAAAGAGCACAAATGTGCCAATTTCTCGCAAAACTTTTTTAGTATGGAAGATAGCAAGAACCCCATTGTCAGTCGTTGACAAGAACAACCACCTCTCAAAACAATTTTTATCTCTGTTTTACAAATGAAAAGCTCTAGCACATGTTAAATCCCTGCTTCCCTCTGTGAAGGGCCCTTCTTTTACTTTATGTTGAGTCTTCATCTTCTAACTTTAAGCACCTTCTTGAGAGCATGGCTGTTGTTCTTAGTGTAATGTGCTTGTCCTAGAACACGGTTAATTGTGGTATAACTTTGATGCTTGTATCTTTGATATTTCTACTTCTAGTCTTCTCTTGAACTTCAGAGGTGCCTTGGCATTTATGTTTTGCTCCACAAATAAAGGCAAGCGAGATACCACTTTTTCATATCTTATTATGAGCATTACAATCCAGTAGCTTCTTATGTTTCATGTTGCTTGCTATTAGTGTGTTGGTACTTCTTCATAGCTTGCATGACTATGAGATAACATTAGCTGCATACTTCTTATTATGAATTGCTTAAGTACTTGATCATATAGTGAGAATATATACATCTTATGAAGCAAATGTGCTCGTGAAAGTTTCTTTTATCGCACTCAGTTGTTAACTGAATTGCTTGAGGACAAGCAATAAGCTAAGCTTGGGGGGAGTTGATACGTCAAAAACGTATCTACTTTCCTGAACCCTTTTGCTATTGTTTCTCCTCTAATTTGTGTGTTTTGAATACAACTAACACGGACTAACGATGCTTTCAGTAGAATTGCCCTGGTGTCTTGTTTTTGTGCAGAAATCCGACTTTCAGGAAAAATCCTAGAAAATACTGCAAAATTCCTATTTTACCAGAAGACACACAGAGCCAGAATATGAGACGGAGGGGGGCCATGAGGGGCTCACACCCCCTGGTGCCGCGGGCCAGGCCAGGCCGCGCCAGGGGGTGGTGTGGCCACCTCGGCCATTGCCTCGACCCCTTCTTCCAACTACATATACCCTCTGACCTGAAAATATCGGGGGTTCAGCGTTTTTCGCAGATAGATTTCTGCTGCGCCGCCACCACCTAAAACCATGATTCGGAACCAGAAACTCCGTTCTGGCACCCTGTTGGGACGGGGATTTAGAGGAGATCATCACCATCATCATCACCGATGTCTCTCCATCAACCATCCATGATTCCCCCATCCATGTGTGAGTAATTCCCACTGTAGGAGAAGGGGGTGGTAGGGATTGGATGAGATTGTTCATGTAGTTGCTATGAGATTGTTAGGGCATGGTGCCTAGTATCCATTGTTAGTGCTTATGACATTGTTGCAACTTGTTGTGCTTAATGTTTGTCACTTTGGGCCCGAGTGCCATGATCTCAGATCTGAACTTGTTATTGTTTCATGATGATAATTGTTGTTTTTGATCTTACCTGCAAGTTGTATACACATATCATTGTCCGGAACCTGAGGCCCCAAAGATACAATAATTGGGATAACCGGATGGGATGGCTGTGATGTGAGGATCACATGTATTCACGGAGTGTTAATGCTTTGCTCCGGTACTCTATTAAAAGAAGTATCTTAATTACCAATAGATTCCCTTGAGGCCCCGCTGCAAGCGGGCTGGTAGGACAGAAGATGTTGTGCAAGTTTCTCATTGCGAGCACGTACGACTATATACGGAACACATGCCTATGGTTACTTAGTACTAGGATGCTTTATCTTTATTTATCTGCAATTGCCCGTGTCTTGATTATTACATGAACTATCTTATCCATGCAACGCCCGTTCATCCATCCCTATGCCTACAGTATTAAATCCTACGTTTACTATTGATACCGTTACTGTCTTTATTTTACTATTACTGCTACTATTTTACTGCTGTCACTACTATAAAACTGTTGCTACTGATAAACTGCTGTGAGAAAGTCTGTTTCCAGGTGCAGCTGAATTGACAACTCATTTGTCAAGGCTTATAAATATTCTTTGGCTCCCCTTGTGTCGAATCAATAAATTTGGGTTTTACTTCCCTCGAAGACTATTGCGATCCCCTATACTTGTGGGTCATCAATGGATAAGAGCTCAAGCTTGGGGATGCCCATGTCACCCCCAGAAATATCCAAGAAGTACAAGCGTCAAAGCTTGGGGATGCCCAAGGCATCCCCTTCTTCATCAGCAAAAATATCAGGTCATCTTTCAAGACACTATATTTTTATTGCTTCATATGCTATGTGTTGTTCTTGGAGCATCTTTATTTTTGTTTTCAGTTTTCTATTGTTTTGTTTGCTATAATAGATGGTTGGATCCCATCATATTTGTTTTGGAGAGAGACACGCTCCGTTTTCATTACTCAGAACACTCTAGTTCTCACTCTTATTGTCGTGCGATTGTTCACTTTTTGCTAGCACTGCGTTTAGCTCTAGTTTTCCACTCATATTTTGTTCAGAGCTTGTTAGTTTTCTTAAGTTATATATGATTAGCTCTCTGGTCTTTATTGATTATTATCTATGAGAGTTGTCTCAAATAATTTGATTGGTGTTGGAGAAGAGTAAAATATTTCATGCTTATAGTGGTGCAAAAGGAAGCTTGTTTAGACTGTGGCTTAGACTTTAGCATATCATGCTAGATATTATTTTGATTATATGATTAGTAGTTATTGTTGTAGCATGACTAGTCTCAAATAACTGAGAGTGCTTAATGTGCCATTGAAAGAATCATGTGTTGTTTTTATCATACAAAAGCATAATATTGTGGTATTCTTCTTTGATGCTTTATTTGGGTTGAATTGGCACATGCTCACACCATGTTAGGACTATGAACCAGTCACCTCAAGCCTCTATGATCATTTAGTTTTTGACTTGTAATATCACTTTATGCTTTGATTAATAATGTTTTGTCGCTATGCATGATTATGGCCATTATTGCTCTCTTAGTTGGTCGCTCCCAGTCTCTTGCTAGCCTTCACCTGTGCTGAGCATGAGCTATACTCGTGCATCCAACTCCCAAAAAACCAAAGTTAGCCAATGTGTCCACCATATCTACCTATTAGCATTATTGCTATTCCAAGTATATTCATCATGTTTTTGTCTATCTTCCAAATTAAATGCTTGTTATGAGAAAATTAGTTAGTAAAGCTCTCACAAACTTGATGGCACATTTTATTTTCTTGCACTTAATAAACTTGACCATTGTGACTATGTTATGAATATTATATGCTTGCAAATTATGAGTTGGGAGTTAGCACAGCCATGCTTTCATGGGGCACGTTTTCAACATTGCACTTATTCCTATTTAGTTGATATCATGATCTTTTGTTTATGGATGCCTAGCGGTGTGAAATAAGATGGAAACTTGTAAGATCATGGAGTTTGTATATGTGTTAGAGAAACGCCTAGGCCGCCAACCCAAGTCATGCATCATTCATGGTGGAAATTTACAGCATACCATAGTGAGCATTCTATGAAGCATCTTCAATAAAAAACTATTCCCACAGTAAATAAAAGGATTGCTGAGATGCTCATTGTCTGTTTGTCTTGTCATTTTGGTATGGGAAAACTCCTATATCATGGGGTAGGAGGTACCCCGTTGGCGTTCTCAATGATACATGTATGCTTACAATGACAAGAACTTATTTGGGACCTAAGTTGAGTAGCATGAGGTTTAGGTACTCGTATTCAAGGGGCATGAGATTTTCAACTTGTGATTTGTCAAGCATATAACTCATATTTGCCCTCACATTAACTTTAACCATTCAATATGCTTATGATAGGGGCAATGAGAGCTCAAAGCTAATGAGTACCATACTTTTTGGAAGCTTTATAAAACTTGTTAATCCCTACTTCCCCTGCGAAGGGCCTTTCTTTTTTACTTTTATTTTGAGTCTTCATCTTCTATCTGTACGCACCAATTAAGAGAGCATAGTTGTCATTCTGAGTATAATGTGCATAGTCCCAAAATTTATTATTGATTGATTCATGATTATGGTATTGCTTGTTCTCAAATTATTTGTATCTAGTCACCCTTTGAACTTTGAAGGTGTCCTATGCATTTATGTTTTGCTATTCCATGAAGGACAAGCTGAATACCACTTTGCTATGCTTTCTCTATGCTCAAAACAAACAAATAACTTTCAATGCATTATTATTCATGATCTTTTGTTTGTGTTGCTTTTCATGTTGTAACATGGTTGCTAAGTTCTATTGTTAGAATTATATCTCTTATGCCTATGTTTAGAGTACTTTTATCTCAACTTGCAATGCTTTACAATAGGTTGATCAAGATTGTGTTGGCTGCATGTCACCTCAAAAATTATTTTTGTTATCACTTACCGACTCGAGGACGAGCAGGAGTTAAGCTTGGGGATGCTGATACTTTGCAAACGTATCTATAATTTTTGATGCTTGATGCTTGTTTTACACCAATTACTTATGTTTTGTTTACACTTCGTGGCATTTTTATGCATTTTGTGGAACTAACCTATTAACAAGATGCCACAGTGCCAGTTCCTCTTTTCTGCTGTTTTTCTATTTCAGATTTTTACCAATGGAAATATTCTCGGAATTGGACAAAACAAAAGTCAAAGTTCCTATTTTTCTGACACGAAGACGGAGTCCAAAGGGGAGACGGAGACAAGCCGGGAGGTGGCCACACCATATGGTGGCGCAGGCCCACCCCTGGCCGCACAGCCCTATGGTGTGGGCCCCTCGGGCGTCCACTGACCTCTCCCTTCCGCCTATATATTGCCCTCGACGCAAAAACTCTAAATCACGAGGCCTCGATCCACAAAAAGTTCCGCAGCGCCGCCGCCATCGAAGACAAGTTTCGAGGGACAGAAATCTCTGTTCTGGCACCCTGTCGGGACAGGGAATTGCCCCCGGAGCCATCTCCATCTACTCCACCACCATCTTCATCGCCGTTGCTGACTCCCATGATGAGGAGGGAGTAGTTCTCCACCGAGGCTGAGGGCTCTACCGGTAGCTATGTGGTTTATCTCTCTCTCCCATGGTGTGATCTTTATGTGATCATGAGCTTTGTAATATAGTTGAATAAGTAGATGTTACTCTTTATCTATTATGCTACTCAAGTGCTTTTAGTAATGTGATCTCTGGAGACATCTTGTCCCATGATGTGAAGGTGACAGTGTGCGCATCATGTGTGGCTGATACGTCTCAAACGTATCCATAATTTTTGATGCTCCATGCTTATTTTTACACCATTTGTTTAGTGTTTCGTTACACTTCGTGGCATTTTTATGCATTTTCCGGAACTAACCTATTAACGAGATGCCACAGTGCCAGTTCCCTATTTTCTGCTGTTTTTGTGTTTCAGAAAAGTTACACAGGAAATATTCTCAGAATTGGACGAAACCAAAGCCAGTCGTCCAGATATTTCATGGAGCTTCCAGAACACCGAAGAGGAGACGGAGCCGGACCAGAGGGTGGCCACACCACCAGGGGGCGCGGCCCACCCCTGGCCCGCGCCGGCCTGTGGTGTGGGCCCCCTGGTCCACTTCTGATGCCGCCCCTTCGCCTATAAAGACCCCCCGACGGGAAAAACCTAAATACCTGATCACTTTTCCAGAACACATCGCGATCCGCCGCCGCCATCGACCCAAAGATCGGGAGGGTCCATAAGCTCTTCCCGGCACCCTGCCGGAGAGGGGAATCGCCACTGGAGGTCTTCTTCATCTCCATGCTTGCCTCCGACGCGATGAGTGAGTAGTCTACCTTGGACTATGGGTCCATAGCAGTAGCTAGATGGTTGTCTTCACCATGTGCTTCATGTTTAGATCTCGTGAGCTGCCTTACATGATCGAGATCACCGTTATGTAATTCTACATGTTGTGTTTGTTGGGATCCAATGAATATTGGTGTTATGATTGAGTTGATGTGCTGAATATTATCTTATGTTATCTCTATGTTGTTTATGATCTTGCATGCTCTCCGTTGTTAGTAGCTATCTTGGCCAAGTAGTTGCTAGTGACTCCAAGAGGGGGTATTTATGCTCGATAGTGGGTTCATGCCTCTATTTAATCTGGGGGGAGTGACAGAAACCTCTAAGGTTGTAGATGTGCTGTTGCTACTAGGGGGAAAACAACATTCATATGCTCAAGGGCATATGCTTTGTTTACATTACACATTTTGCTTAATGCAATTATCTGTTGTTCGCAACTTAATACTTGTGGAGTTCTCGGATTGATTCACCACAAGTGGATTATTAGTCATAGATGCAGTTGGATGGCGGTCTATGTATCTTGTTGTAATGCCCAGAGTAAATCTCATAGTGATCCTCTCGACATATGCACGTTGTATTTATTCTATCAATTGCCCAACTGTAATTTGTTTACCCAGCATGTATTATTTTATCTTATGGAGAGACACCACTAGTGAACTATGGACCCTGGTCCTATTTCCTTTATATTGCTATCACATGTTTACTTTACTCGCACAGTTTACTTTACTCGCATACTATTATCACTTTCCACTCGATACTCTCATACCCTTTGTTTCAAGCAAACCGGTGAGATTGACAACCTCATCGTAAGTTGGGAACAAAGTATTTGGTTGTGTTGTGTGCAGGTTCCACATTGCTGCTCGCAAAGCTAAGCTCAGACGAGGTCCTCCTACTGGATTGATAACCTTGGTTTCATAACTGAGGGAAAACTTGCTGCTATCTTCATCAAAACCTTCTCTTGAGGTTTTCCAACTGGCCGGTTATTTACTACACATTCCCACGTCAACTTGATCACATAAGTTTCTGTCGCTGTTGTCGTGTATTAAAGAAGAAGCTTTCACACCATCATCACCACGCCATCAACAAGTTTTCTGGCGCCGTTGCCGGGGAGGAAAAAGAAGACTTCTGCAAGGGGAGTTTCGCACGCACATCCTTTACTTTGTTTTAAGTTTTGCTTTACTTTATTTTTACTTGCATCATTTTATCAAAAACCCAAAAAAATTAGTATCCTTGATAGTTGTTTTTACTAGTCTGCTTTTAGTTTGCTAGAATGGCTACTCCTGAAAACACCAAGTTGTGTGACTTTACTAGCACGAATAATAGTGATTTTATCTGCACTCCTATTGCGCCACCTGCTCCTGCTGCAAATTTTTATGAGATTAAGCCTGCTTTGTTGAACCTTGTTATGAAAGAGCAATTTTCTGGTGCTAGTACTGATGATGCTGCAGCTCATCTCAACAATTTTGTTGAGCTATGTGAGATGCAGAAATATAAGGATGTTGAAAGTGATATTATTAAGCTTAAGTTGTTTCCTTTTTCTTTGAGAGGAAAAGCTAAGGATTGGTTGCTGTCTTTGCCTAAAAATAGTATTGATTCAGGGGCTAAGTGTAAGGATGCTTTTATTGGTAGATACTATCCTCCTGCTAAGATTATAGCTTTGTGTAGCAATATTATGAAGTTTAGTCAGTTTGATAATGAACATGTTGCTCAAGCTTGGGAAAGAATGAAATCTATGATAAAGAATTGTCCCACTCATGGACTGACTACTTGGATGATTGTTCAAACTTTTTATGCAGGACTGAATTTTTCTTTGAGGAACCTACTTGATTCAGCTGCTGGAGGCACTTTTATGTCTCTTACCTTGGGCGCCGCAACAAAGCTTCTCGACAATATGATGGTAAATTACTCTGAATGGCACACCGAGAGAGCTCCACAAGGTAAGAAGGTAAATTCTATTGAGGAAACCTCTTCTTTGAGTGATAAGATTGATGCTATTATGCTTATGCTTATGCTTTCTAATGATAGGACTCATGTAGATCCTAATAATGTTCCTTTGGCCTCTTTGGTTGCTCAAGAAGAGCATGTTGATGTAAACTTCATTAGAAATAATAATTTCAACAACAATGCTTATAGGAACAATTTTGCTAGTAACAATTATAGGTCGTATCCTTCTACCAATGGTAATGGTTATGGTAATTCCTCCAACAACACTAGGGCCGCGCCCTCTGAGCTTGAGGTAATGCTCAAGGACTTCATCGGTAAGCAAAATGCTTTTAATAAGTCTGTTGAGGAAAAGTTAGGCAAAATTGATATTCTTGCTTCTAAAGTTGATAGCCTTGCTCATGATGTTGAACTTCTGAAATTAAAAGTGTTGCCTAATGATGTGAAGGAGAACAATGTTTTTGCTACTGCTAATGCCATCCAAGTTAGAATTGATGAAAATGTTAGGATGCTAGCAGAATTGCATGCTAGGTGGGAAAGAGAAGATGAGATGGCTAGAAATATGAAGGTATGTACCATTACTACCTCTAATGATGTTATTCCTAATGCTAGCAATCCTCTTACTTTGATTGGTGTAGAGAAAACTCCTACTCCTTGTGTTAAAAAGCCTAAAACTGCCAAAACTTTTTCTCAAAAGAGTGATGAAATTTTTCGGAGTGTAGGAGATGATAGCTCTATTTCCTTTAATGATTTTGATGTTGATGGCTGCAATATATCTGAAGTTATTTTGTTCTTGCAAAAGCTTGCTTTTACTCCCAATGCTAGTTCTTTAAATGTTGCTTTTACTAAGCATATTACCAATGCTCTTATGAAAATTAGGGATGAAAAGTTGAAGAAAAAAGCTTCTATTCCCAAGAAGTTAGAAGATGGTTGGGAACCCATCATTGATATGCATGCTAATGGTTTTGATTGCCATGCTTTATGTGATCTAGGTGCTAGTATTTCTATTATGCCTAGAAAAATTTATGACATGCTTGATTTACCATCTCTTGAAAAGTGTTATTATGATGTTCCTATTGCTGATGTTGCTAAGAAGAAACCTTTGGGAAGGATTAATGATGTTCTTATTATGGTTAACAATAACCTTGTTCCCGTTGATTTTCTTGTCATGGATGTTGAATGCAATGCTTCATGTCCTATTATTTTGGGAAGACCCTTTCTTCGAACTGTAGGTGCCATCATTGATATGAGGGAAGGCACCATCAAATATCAATTTCCACTCAAGAAAGGTATGGAACACTTCCCTAGAAAGAGAAAGAAATTACTTTTTGACTCTATTCTTAGAGCAAATTATGAGCTTGATGCTTCATCACTCGATATTACTTGATTCGCATTTTCTGCGCCTAGCTCAAAGGCGTTAAAGAAAAGCACTCTTGGGAGATAATCCAATGTTTTTACATTCAATTCTTTTTCTTTTATTTGAGTCTTGGAAGTTATTACTACTGTAATAACCTCTCCTTATCCTGTTTATTTCGTTTTTGTGCCAAGAGAAGCCTCTAATTTGAGCGAGGTAAGATTTGGGGATGTTGCTGTCCTGAAACTGTTTTCGGTGCTGCACCGTAAAAAATCGTGAAAATTCTCTATATATCTTTTGGACCCGCGATTTCTTGCGCATATGCCCCAAGTTATATCCAAACTTTCATTAGTTGAACACTTTTTGATTTGAGCAACATAAACCCTCTAAAAATTCGACCTTTGTCAGCTGTTCTGTTTTGACAGATTTCTGCCAATATTTGTGTTTGCCACTTTATCGCTTTCTTTTTGAGTTCTTTTGTTCATGGAACTTTTGGGGAAGTTGCTACAGTAGTATATACTTTATATGTGGTGGTTTTGAGTTGAAACCTGAAGCAAAAAGGGTTGATTCAATGTTATGCTTACACTAATGTTGCTTATAAATTTGTGTTTAGTTTTGTATGAAGGAAGTTTTCAAGTGTAGGGATTGGAGAATGACGAGCTGAGTTGAAGAATGGACAAAAGCTCAAGCTTGGGGATGCCCATGTCACCCCCAAGAAATATCCAAGAAGTACAAGCGTCAAATCTTGGGGATGCCCCCGAGGCACCCCTTCTTCATCGGCAAAAATCAGGTTACCTTTCAACGCACTATATTTTTATTGCTTCATGCATTATGCGTTTTTCTTGGAGCATCAGTTGTTTTTAGTTTTCAGTTTAGTTTAGTTTTGTTTGCTGCAATAAATGGTTGGACCCCAACAAATTTCTTTTGGAGAAGTTGCCTTGCTTTTCATTTGCCAAGAACACTCCGTTTTTCATTCTTATAATTTCAACGAGTGTTCTCTTTTTCTAGAACTGCGTTTAGCTTTCGTTTTTCGCCTTGATTTGTGTTCAGATATTGCTATATCTTTTAATCAAGGTGTATTTTGACCTCTGGTCCATATTGGTTTTCATCAAAAATAATTGGTTATAAAAAGATCGAATGGTGTTGGAAAAGAGAAAAAGCTTTATGCAAAAAAGTGGTACAAGAAGGAGCTTGTGTAGACTGTGGCCTAGGCTTTTGCATGTCGTGCTTGATGTCTTTTTGATAGAATGCTTAGGCTGACTTCTTTTGGGCTTCTAAACCGGCTTCGAGGTTGTGAACCGCTGAAGCCCAAAAGAAGTGTTCAGCTTCTCATCGGCTTAATTCCACCGTTAAGCCCAATTCGTGTGTATTGCCAGAAACTGGTCCAGGGCGGATTCTGCCCAGCTTCCTGAGCTTCCCTGCAAAAGATCGAACCGATACTCGCATGTGCCCCCGTCGTTGTTTCGAATTACTGCATATTGCCACTCGGGGATGGATGCTGTGAGGAATAGAGAAAAAAAAAGTGAAACGTTATCGCGTTCCTCTCCTGGCGATAAGGTTTGCCCACCGCCGCCGCTGCAGTCTGCCGATGCGTCTCCGCCGCCTCCATCCCCCACCGCCGGCGAAGCTTTTCGGCATCTTCCTGCAGCTCCGTCGCTTGTCCTCCGCACGCCGCGGTCGCCAGCAAATCCCCCGCCTGGAGGTTGCCTCCGCTGGCCCGCCTCTCCCCACGCCTGGAGGTTGCCTCCGCCTCGGCCGCCGCTGGCCCGCCGCTCTCTACCCGTGGAGGTCGCGTCCGCCTCGGCCTCTGCTAGCATGCCGGTCCCCACGCCTGGAGTACGCTCCGCTCGGCCGTCTGGCCTGCCGCTCCTCACGCCTCGTCTCGTTCTAGTTTGAGTGTTTGCACATCATAATGAATGGTATCTGGATGTATGGATGTAGAATGGATGATATGCTCATTATTTAATTGTTCTGGTTGTAATTGTTCCCTTGATCTGAAAATGAATTAGGATGCCGTACCTCAGCTATGCATCTAGCTCGGTTTACTATTTTATCGCATGTACTAAAATATACTACAAGACCTTTTGTTCTACTATTATCATCAAACTATTAAAATTTTCCTTTTATTTCTAGCTCATTTTACATTTCAGACTACTATAAATATGGCATCATCACTTATTTAGCTTACATATTTCATCTAGGGGCGTTACAGATATTTCCAACTTAACACATCAAATAAGCCAAATTTTTAGAAGCTCAAAAGAAGTGTCCAGTGGAGTTTCTAGGAGCTTCTCCCCACTACAGTTTCTCCCCACCGTTTTCTAGAAGCTGGCTTATGCATAAGCACAAGCCTAAAAGAAGTCGGCCTTAGTGGTTTTGCTGTAGCATGACTTGTCTCAAATGACTGAGATTGCTTAATGAGCCTTTGAAAAAATCATGCGTTGTTTTAATTATTTGGAAGCATTATTTGGTTTTCTCCTTTGATGCTTTATTTGGGTTGACTTGGCGCATGCTCACACATGTTAGACTCATACAAAGTCGCCATTGCCTCTATGATCATTTAGTTTTTGACTTTTGATGCCATCTTATGCTTCTCTTAATGTCGCTTTGTCGCTCTGCATGATTATGGCCATTATTGCTCTCTTAGTTGGTCGCTCCCAGTCTTTTGCTAGCCCTCGCTTTGTACTGAGTATGAGCTCTACTCGTGCATCCAACTCCTAAAAACCAAGTTTGCCAAAGTGTCCACCATACATACCTATTAGCAGTTTGCTATTCCAAAGTACATTTGACTTGCTTTTATCTATCCTTCAAATTAAACTCTTTTTGGTGTTATGCGAAAATTGGTCAGTAAAGCTCTCACGAACCGGATGGCACACTTTACTTTTCTCGTTTTAAAATTTTGACATTGTGGCTCTCTTATGTTGAGTTGTTATGCTTGCAAGTTGTAAGTTGGAAATTAGCCCAGCCATGCTGTCATGGGGCAAGCTTTCAACATTGCACTTTCTTTCATTTGAGTTGATATCGTGATCTTTTGTTTATGGATACTCGCGATGTGAAATAAGTTGGGAATCTTGCGGGATCATGGATTTTTTATATATGTTAGGGAAACGCCTAGGCCGCTAATCTAAGCCATGCATAATTCATAGTGGAAATTTACAGCATGCCCATAGTGAACATTCGACGACGCATCTCACAATAAAAAGCTATACCAATGGTAAATAAAAGAGATATCGAGGTGTTCATTGTCTGTTTGTCCTATCATTTTGATGTGGGCTTGTTCCATGTCATCGGGCACGGAGGTACCCCGTTGGCGGTTCTCGATGATACACATATATTTACAATGACAAGAGCTTGCTTGGGACTCTAAGTCGAGTAGCATGAGGTTTGGGTATTCGTACTTCACGGGACACGAGGTTTTCAACTTATGTTTTGTCAAGCATATGCAGCATAAGTGTTCTCGCATTAACTTTAACCATTGAAGATGCTTATGATGGGGGCAATGAGAGCTCAAAGCTGGTAAGTACCATAATTTTTGAAGGTTTATAAAACTTGTAATCACTGCTTCCCTCCGCGAAGGGCCTTTCTTCTACTTTTATGTTGAGTCACCACCTTCTATCTTTATGCACCGTTAAGAGAGCATAGTTGTCATTCTGAGTATAATGTGCATTGTCCCAAAGTTTTCATTGATTGATTCATATTGTTGGTTTCACTTGTTCTTAAATTATTTGTATCTAGTCGCCCTCTTAAACTTGAAGGTGTCCTATGCATTTATGTTTTGCTCTCCATGAGGGACAAGCTGAAAACCATTTGTATGTTTTTCCTTATGATTTGAACACACATTTGACTTTCATTGTTTCATTTTCATGATCTTTTGTTTGTGTTCATCTTCATGTTATAACATGGTTGCTAAGTTTCTTCTATCAAGATTATATCTTTCATGCCCATGTTTTAAGTTCTTTTGATCCCAGCGCACAACGTTTACATAGATGATCAAGATTGTGTAGGTGCATGTCACCTCAAAAATTATTTCTTTTGTTATCACTTACCTACTCGAGGACGAGCAGGAGTTAAACTTGGGGATGCTGATACGTCTCAAACGTATCCATAATTTTTGATGCTCCATGCTTGTTTTTACACCATTTGTTTAGTGTTTCGTTACAATTCGTGGCATTTTTATGCATTTTCCGGAACTAACCTATTAACGAGATGCCACAGTGCCAGTTCCCTGTTTTCTGCTGTTTTTGTGTTTCAGAAAAGTTACACGGGAAATATTCTCAGAATTGGACGAAACCAAAGCCAGTCGTCCAGATATTTCACGGAGCTTCCAAAACACCGAAGAGGAGACGGAGCCGGACCAGAGGGTGGCCACACCACCAGGGGCGCAGCCCACCCCTGGCCCGCACTGGCCTGTGGTGTGGGCCCCCTGGTCCACTTCTGACGCCGCCCCTTCGCCTATAAAGACCCCCCGATGGGAAAAACCTAAATACCCAATCACTTTTCCAGAACACATCGCGATCCGCCTCCGCCGTCGACCCGAAGATCGGGAGGGTCCATAAGCTCTTCCCGGCACCCTGCCGGAGAGGGGAATCGCCACCGAAGGTCTTCTTCATCGCCATGCTTGCCTCCAGCGCGATGAGTGAGTAGTCTACCTTGGACTATGGGTCCATAGCAGTAGCTACATGGTTGTCTTCTCCACCATGTGCTTCATGTTTAGATCTTGTGAGCTGCCTTACATGATCGAGATCACCATTATGTAATTCTACATGTTGTGTTTGTTGGGATCCGATGAATATTGGTGTTATGATTGAGTTGATGTACTGAATATTATCTTTTGTTATCTCTATGTTGTTTATGATCTTGCATGCTCTCCGTTGTTAGTAGCTATCTTGCCCAAGTAGTTGCTAGTGACTCCAAGAGGGGGTATTTATGCTCGATAGTGGGTTCATGCCTCTATTTAATTTGGGGGGAGTGACAGAAACCTCTAAGGTTGTAGATGTGTTGTTGCTACTAGGGGGAAAACAACATTCATATGCTCGAGGGCATATGCTTTGTTTATATTACACACTTTGCTTAATGCAATTATCTGTTGTTCGCAACTTAATACTTGTGGAGTTCTCGGATTGATTCGCCACAAGTGGATTATTAGTCATAGATGCAGTTGGATGGTGGTCTATGTATCTTGTTGTAATGCCCAGAGTAAATCTCATAGTGATCTTGTCGACATATGCACGTTGTCTTTATTCTATCAATTGCCCAACTATAATTTGTTTACTCAGCATGTATTATTTTATCTTATGGAGAGACACCACTAGTGAACTTTGGACCCCGGTCCTATTTCCTTTATATTGCTATCACCTGTTTACTTTACTCGCACTGTTTACTTTACTCGCATACTATTATCACTTTCCACTCGATACGCTCATACCCTTTGTTTCAAGCAAACCGGTGAGATTGACAACCTCATCGTAAGTTGGGAACAAAGTATTTGGTTGTGTTGTGTGCAGGTTCCACGTTGCTGCTTACAAAGCAAAGCTCGGACGAGGCGCCCTTTAAATTGTCCAGAGCTGTCGCAAAGCTAGCGGGCATCACCTTCAGTCGTATTCATCCTCCTACTGGATTGATAACCTTGGTTTCATAACTGAGGGAAAACTTGCTGCTATCTTCATCAAAACCTTCTCTTGGGGTTTTCCAACTGGCCGGTTATTTACTACACATTCCCACGTCAACTTGGTCACAGAAGTTTCTGTCGCCGTTGCCGTGTATTAAAGAAGAAGCTTTCACACCATCATCACCGCACCATCAACAGTGGCTCTTAGGCTAAAGATTACAGTAATACTTATCATGAGTTATAATTTGAGTTGGATGTCTCTATGAAATTGTGGTGTTTGTCTAGAACCATCTAGGCCGCTCAAGGTGACAGCGTGGGGTTACTTAGATGGGGAATGCAAACTTTAAGGAGTGCTTTTATAGGCCTATGCAGAGAATTGGTGTTTGTTATCCAACCGGAGAGTAGTTCAGGGTAGCATAGTGAAGAAAAGATATTTATGTATTCAATTATGATATCATTATTGAGAGTGTCCACTAGTTAAAGTATGATCCCTAGGCCTTGTTTCTAAGCATTGAAACACCGTTTACAACCAGTTCTGCTACATGTTTGCTTGCTGCCATTTTTATTTCAGATTGCAATTACCACTTATAATTATCCATATTACTTGTATTTCACTATCTCTTCGTCGAACTAGTGCACCTATACACCTGACAAGTGTATTGGGTGTGTTGGGGATACAAGAGACTTCTTGTATCTTAATTGTAGGGTTGCTTGAGAGGGATATCTTTGACCTCTTCCTCGCTGAGTTTGATAAACCTTGGATGATTCACTTAAGGGAAACTTGCTGCTCTTCAACAAACCTCTGCACTTGGAGGCCCAACACTGTCTACAAGAATAGAAGCGTGCGTAGACATCAGTCACATGCTGCGCAGCTCTGATGTATTCTCACCGAGTGGGCCCAGAGTATCATATCTATCATGCAGATGAGCAAATCCCGCTATTGGTTCATACGCCTCAACCTACCCCTTTGGAAACCCAAGAGACATCGCAATCAAATATTCCTTCAGAAATAGTGATTAAATATAACCTCATGGTATAAGGATTAAGTTATAATGCTTCCCTAATATTGCAACGTGAACATCATGACGCGGTCGTGTTGCAATACGAGCTTTGGGTATGTCCATCATGGCATTGTCAAAATGGCATGATCTCATTGTCAATTGGCGTAATGCTCCATGATCGGGAAACCGCGATCATCAGTTGACCAATGAACTAGTAAATAGAGGATTTACTAGGGACTATTTATCATTTAATACCACACCTATATCAATGTTTTCGATTGACATAGTTATAGCATAGTATTAAACTTATTATGAACTATATGAAATATGCAAATAAGTCCATTATTATTTTCCTCTAGGGCATATTTCCTTCAGTCTCCCACTTGCACCAGAGTACAAATAATCTAGTCACATTTTTTGTAGTGTCCTACCTTTTGAAAAAGGCAGAACTCATGTGTTAAGTCCTATTCTCTAGATCACTGATAGCACCATAGTACAAAATATAGTGATCATTCTAATAGTATCAAATATTACATCGCAGATCCAGTTACATAAGTCTCAAACCTTACAGATTCACAGTGGAAAACAAAGTGGCAAGGAGCCTCCATCTTCATCACGTGCCACATGCAGACATGTTGGAATGTAGACTCGAGATCCTACTAATCGCTCCTTATCTAAATAACCTGCACATTTGAATATGCAGCCCCATAAAGAGGTCAGTACAATGACGTACTAGCAAATGACACATATTTGGTGGCTGTTGTGAAAAGACTATACTACATGATGTTTGGCTTGTGGAGTTTTGGGCTAATTTGTATAAAGCAAATTTTATCCTATATTTTCCAAATCAAAACATTTTTTACTCAATTAAAGACTTTTAAGGGTCAAGATAACTCCCAGGTGATAACAACCATACAAATCTTGGGTTGATAGCCAGGTGTGTAGCCCTGGGTAGTTACTCAACAAAACCTGGATAACTCTCAGCTGATAACCACCACATACCATGGGATGATAGCCAGGTATATGGCCCTGAGTAGCTACCAAGATGACCCTCAGGTGATAACCACCACATACCATGGGTTGATAGCCAGGTGTTGGGGATATACCAAATAAGTATACCAGCGACGTAGTCCTAAATCAGCAAGCCAGGGTGGCCCATCAGGGGTGGTATGGCGGATTCGCCATACCGGGCGGCCCAGTTGCTGAAGTTGCCACGGCGGTACTGGACGCAGGCGCTTATGGCGGATCCTTAGACAAGTCCATGGCGGATCCGGAGACAAGCCCATGGCGGACCACCGACGACAGGCCCATGGCGGGCCCGGAGACAGGCCCATGGCGGGTTACCTTGCAACACGCATAGGACTTAGTCTAGGACTCCAAGTTGTATCTGCTCCAGTACCAACGTGTAGCCCACGCCTGGCGCCTTTATAAGCCCGGCGTGGAGCAGCCCTTGAGGCACGTTCTAGTCATACGGCCAATCGCATAGCGAAACAGCCAACCTCATCATTGTAATCGAGCACTTGTTGCCATATAGTGAATTATAGCAGCACGTAGGATCTCGCCACCGTCGCGGGATCTGAAGCTGGGTAAACTCGTGCTACCACCGTCCCGGATCGCTCCTCCGTGTTCACCCCCTTCCACAAACCGCCATACCCCTACCCCTATGGCAGATCTGTTGACGAAACCATGACAGTTGGCGCCCACCGTGGGGCATAGCGCGACTGGAGCGTGGATCTAGGCGGGATCCGCCTTTGCAGGCATCGGCGACACCGTCGCCATCGGGTGCGTCCTCTACGATTCCGGCCTCCCCATCGTCCCAGCGGATAACCTCTGGGTGCCGGCTAGAGAAGACCCTGCTCGATTCACCGTCATTCCGATTGGAGATATCCACATCTTCATTGGAGAGACAAACCCTACCCTCGCCACGGAAACCAATTTCCGGCGGATTGGTATGGCTGAAATCCCCAAACGGACCGCTTCCGAGCTGGATACGGAGGAGGACTCATCTGACCTGGAACTTTCCAAGTTGCCCAGATCGGACCTGAAAAATAATCCCACCCAGCCCGCCCTAGAGGTAGAGGAAGTGGTGGAAGACCGATGTGAATCCGCCATGAGTAATCTGGCGTTAGAGACACCACGGTACTGCCTTGTTGCGTTCGCATGCATCACTTTGGGATCTACCTCCAATGGAGAAGATAGCCCAGGTGAATCCATCCTAGAGGCACTTAACGAAAGTGGTGAATCGGATGACTGGGATAGCAAGGGCTATGATTCTGACCATTACGACGCCGCCATGAGAAAAATAGAGGCGGAATTGGCGCAGCAGGCACTTGAAGAGCAGCAAGCAGCGGCCAAGCAGGTAGTCGTAACCAACAAAGGAGATGATGCTGGGCAAACAACCGGTGATCCGCCATCTCAGGCAGCCCACGACGGAGATGCCGGCAAAGAGCAGGGTAACCCGCCACCAGCCGCCGATCCCGCCACAAAACAACTTCCTGAGATCCACGGCGGACCCAGGCCTCTGCAACCCGCCATCCCCGGGGACCAGCACCCAGAAGACTTCACGACCCCGCTGGATAAGGTCATCTATGGAACTCTAGCAGATCCAATCACCCCTGACTATGTCAGAGATGTGAACGATCTCGAGAAGAAGAGGCGAGCACTCCTCAAGGAAGCAAAGCGAGTCGAGAAGATGGGCCAGCAGCTTGATGGTGACATTGCTAAAGCTCAAGACGCGCTGAAGCGCGCAAGGAACATGGAGGAGAAGTATGTTACTCTCATCCAGAACCAGATGACCGAGGGAGGCGACCCGCAGCTGGTACGAAACCTTGAGTTCACCGTACCAACAGCGGAAACTCTGGCCAAGATGTACATCAAGAATCCGCCATACGTGGATAAAAACTGCGATGAAGTCAGGGCTACGCCCATTGAGAATATCGTGGCTGCAAAGGAGCTATTGGAGCATAATAAGAGCCCAGCAGCCCTAGAGACGGCGGTGAAACTGATGACCAAAGCATTAGTGCAGCAGGAGAAGGCTACATCGTCACGACGGCTTGAATCTGATCCCGCCCTATGCAAGTCCAGCACTGCCTCTAAAGCTCGGGGGCTGGCAACTATGGTACGCGCCCTAACAACGAATCTCATACCGGATCCTCAGAAATCCGAAGAAGAGAAGCTCGCAACTGGGCGAACTCCATCCCAATATCCTCCGAGGACAAGCCAAATGGCAAAGGCCCACAGAGAAATCCATCGCCACCCCACAAGAATTACCCTGCTTACGGATACCAACAAGACAATGTTGCTCCTCGCCATAAGACCAACATGCCGCCACCAAAGTATAAGACGTTCGAAGTCCCAAAGGGAGGGATCGTCATTCGTGACAATGATGGCAAACGAGGACGAAGCCGTGACGCTGGACGCAAAGACGATCCGCCACGACGGGAAACCAGCAGAGACGGCGGATCCAAGAGAAGGGACCGATCTCGACATGACGACGGCGCGCACCGTGGCGGCGACAAGGACAAGCATCGTTCCACTCGCCACCACGATGACAAAGGGCAAGGCTCTCGCCGCCATGACGACGATCCATCTCCGCGAAGAACAGAAGGAGGCCGTCGTAGCTGCAAAGATCAGTCGCAGGACGGCGAGAGTAAGCGACGACGTGACCCTTCGCCATCCCCACCAGGGAGCCCCCATGGCGGCAGCGGTGGTGGCGGCGGACCAGCAAGGTCACGCAACTCTCGCAAGGATCCGCCGGACCAGAAGCCCTATGACGCCCGTACCCATCTAAACGAGATTGCCAAGTCTCAAACAGCCTTCTTCCTCGGCCCAAAGTGCTTTGGACAACGGATTCGTGATGAGCCCATCCCGCATGGGTTCAAGATCGAGAAAAACATCCGCCAGTACAATGGAGTCGATAGACCTTTGACTTGGCTACAAGACTACTTCAACGCAGTATAGTTCGCCGGGGGATCACCCAATGTCGTTGTCCGCTATTTTCCCCTGATCCTATCTGGCACGGCGAGGCAGTGGATCAACGACCTGGCGGAAAACTCCATCCAAACCTAGTTCGATATGCAAACTGCGTTTACCGAAAACTTCGAGGGGACTTACAAGAGACCCCATAACATTGGTGACCTCCAACGGTGCCGACGGGCCGACGATGAGACCTCCCGAACTTTCCTCGCACGATGGCTAGATATGAAGAACTCCTGTGAAGGGGTTACCGACGAATCCGCCATCCTCGCATTTATTGATAGTTTGGAGAGAGGCCAACTGCTCCGCCACCACCTGTTGCGGGAAAGGAACGAAGGGAAACTGACCCTAAATTCCATGATCACCATTGCAAGCAATTACGCGGCCGCCGACGACGATGCCCGCAAATCTCTGAAGGCTTCCGCCATCCAGAACACTGGAAAGCAGAATAGCAGCAACAAGCGAAAGAATCCGCCAGAAGAGCAGCAGGCTCCGGATATGGTGGCCACAACCTTCGCTGACAAGGGCCAAAGCAGCCAGCGCGGCAGGGGACATGGTACTAGCAGTGGCCAGCCGCGGAGTTCTGCAACTCCCGCTTCGGCGCCATCCGCCCCCGTGTCTTACGACGAATACCGCGATATGCCATGTTTCGCCCATCGTGATGCTTCGGGAAAGTGCAATCACACCAACCGGAACTGCAAGTTTGTCAATGACCTCAAGGCGGATCAAGAAGCTGGCTTCAAGCGCAGCCGGCGGCAATGGCCTCGCGGCAAAGGGAAAGCGGACAAAGACAAGGAGTCCAGGGATGGCAGTGACATGGACGAAGACCCTGCGCCCAAACCCGCCGAAAAGGCAGAGGGTGGTGCTGGCAAGGGTAACCCAATCAAGGATAAAAAATGTGCCTTTCACACATTTCTTGGACCCCCCACGGCTAAGGCACAAAGAGCCGCTATGCGCTCCCTCAATGCCACCGTGCCAAAAATCCGCCAGTACGTCCGATGGTCCGAGGTACCGGTGCACTGGAGCCGCGATGATCATCCAGAGCACATCCCAGAGGGATATTACGCCATGGTGGTATGCCCTGTGATCCACGGCTACGAGTTCTCCAAATGCTTAATGGATGGCGTTAGCAGCCTAAACATCATGTACGTGGAAACACTGACAAAACTTGGCCTTACCGAAACCCAACTCCGCCATAGCGCGGTCACCTTCTATGGAGTGGTTCCTGGTCGCCAAGCCAAGTCCCTCGGGTCCATCACACTCAAGGTCGCCTTCGGTAGTGAGGAAAATTACCGTGAAGAGCCTATAACCTTTGAGGTAGTCCCGTTCAAAAGTACATACCACGTGATCTTCGGTCGCCCTGCCTTCCACAGCTTCCATGCCAGGCCATGTTACATCTACAATCAGCTGAAGATGTCAGGCCCAGATGGCATAATCACCGTTTATGGCAGTTTCAGAAAGGCAAAGGAGTGCGAGGATGGCGAAGCCGCCTTCACGGAGGCAGTGTTCTTTGGTGAGGAGTTCAAGGAAATCCATGCCGCTACGGACCCCGTGGAGATGTCGGCATCCAAGCAGGAGATTTCCGCCTCCCCGCCCACCTTCAAGCCTACGGTCGACACAAAACAGGTGGAACTTGTCGCTGGCGATGCCGCCAAGACCACCTCCATTGGGACAAATTTGTCCTCCAAATAGGAAAGCGCGCTCGTCGAGTTCCTCCGTGAGAACCGGGACATCTTCGCATGGCAGCCATCTGACATGACAGGTGTACCTAGGGAGCTCGCCGAGCACGCTCTGCAGATAATTCCTGGCTCGAAGCCAGTAAGACAAGCCATGAGACGCTTCGGAGATGAAAAGCGTCGCGCCATAGCAAAGGAAATTTCCAAGCTATTGAAAGCAGGCTTCATCAAGGAAGTGATCCATACTAAGTGGGTGGCAAATCCGGTGCTAGTTCCTAAGAAAAACACAAAAGTTCTGCGCATGTGTGTAGATTACACTGGCCTGAACAAAGCGTGTCCAAAAGACCCTTTTCCCTTGCCTCGCATTGACCAAGTCATTGACTCGACGGCGGGATCGGAGCTGCTGTGTTTCTTAGATGCCTACTCAGGATACCACCAGATCAAGATGAAAAAGTCCGATCAGCTCGCTACGTCGTTCGTAACACCTTATGGCACATATTGCTATGTCACAATGCCATTCGGTCTGAAAAACGTAGGAGCAACGTATCAGCGCACTATGCAAAAGTGCCTGGTGGATCAAATCGGACGAAACATCCACGCATACGTGGACGACATCGCAGTTATGTCTAAGAAGCAAGATGGCCTTATAGCGGATTTGCAAGAGACCTTCGACAATCTTAGGAAGTACAACATGATGCTTAACCCCACGAAGTGCATCTTCGGGGTGCCAGCTGGACAACTTCTAGGATTCATCGTCTCCCACCGCGGAATTGAGGTTAACCCGGAGAAGATCAAGGCAATCCTCGACATCTCCCGGCCCATAGATCTAAAAGATGTATAGCGACTCACAGGCTGCGTGGCAGCAGTGAGCAGATTCATCAGTCGTCTTGGCGAGAAGGCTTTGCCACTCTACAAGCTGATGAAGAAATCAGACGAATTCGTCTGGACCGACGAGGCAGACGCTGCACTTAAGAATCTGAAGAGAGTGTTATCCACTGCACCAGTCCTCGCGGCTCCCGAAGACTAGGAACCCATGTTACTATACATGGCGGCAACTAACAGGGTGGTCAGCATCGTCATGGTGGTAGAGCGTAAGGAAGAAGCACAGGAGTATGGTGTACAACGACCAGTCTACTATGTCAGCGAGGTCCTGACGGAATCCAAGCAGCGCTACCCTCACTACCAAAAATTGGCATACGGAGTTTTCCTAGCTTCTCGTAAGTTGAGGCATTACTTCTATGACCATAAGATCACAGTGGTGAGCAAGGCCCCACTGAAAGACATCATCAACAACAGCGACGCAACAGGACGAGTTGCGAAGTGGGGCATTGAACTGGCCTCTTTCGACATCGACTATAAGCCTCGCACCGCCATCAAGTCCCAGGCTTTGGCGGAATTTATGGCGGATTGGAAGGAAGCATAGGAAACTACGCCCGTCCTAGAACCAGAGCATTGGGTGATGCACTTTGACGGGTCAAAGCTGCTACACGGCTCGGGGGCTGGAGTGACACTCAAATCTCCCAAGGGAGATGAGTTAAGCTACGTTCTCCAGATCCACTTCCCCACCACCAACAACATCGCGGAATATGAAGCTTTACTGCATGGGCTACGTGTCGCAAAGGAGATTGGCGTACAACACATCATGTGCTGTGGAGACTCTGACCTGGTTGCTCAGCAGGTGGCTGGCACATACAAAGCTCGGAACGAAGTCATGGCGGCATATAGAGATAAAGTGGATGAGATGGCCAAAAGTTTCCTCGGCTACGACATAAAACACGTACGACGAGAAGATAACATGACGGCCGATACCTTGTCGAAACTAGGATCTAGCCATAAGGCAGTTCCGCCAGGCGTATTCCTCGAGCATCTGCGCGTACCATCGGTAAAGATGGTGGATCCAGAAAATCCGGAACTAGCAAGCTCTCCCGTCATGGCGGTTTTGCCTAGCAATCCGCCATGGGCAGAGCCCTACCTGGAGTATCTAACGAACAAGAAGCTTCCCGATGACGAAGTCCAAAAAAGACAAATCGAGCGTAGAGCCAAAGCGTACACCATCATAGATGGCCAGCTCTACAAACGAAGCACCTCGGGATTTTTTATGAAGTGCATATCCCAAGTGGATGGAATCGAAATACTAAGAGAGATCCACGAAGGCGAATGTGGGCATCATGCCGCCGCCAGATCCCTAGTAGCTAAAGCATTCCGCCATGGATTCTACTGGCCAACAGCCAAGGCAGATGCAGATCATATTGTGGAGCTCTGCCACGGTTGCCAGATGTACTCTAAGCAAACCCATATGCCCGCCACAGCGCTGCATACGATTCCTATAACTTGGCCCTTTGCATTCTGGGGGCTGGACATGGTGGGTCCGCTAAAAACAGCACCTTCGGGATTTACGCACCTCCTGGTAGCGGTAGACAAATTCACGAAGTGGGTGGAAGCTAAGCCCATCAGAAAACCTGATGGCAAAACTGCCCTCAAATTTGTCAAGGACATTGTGGTTAGATTCGGCATCCCACATAGCATCATCACCGACAATGGCACTAATTTGTCTCAGGGAGAAGTTGAAGAATACTGCCATCACAACGGAATCCGCCTTGACCTAGCATCTGTGGCACATCCACAGTCTAATGGCCAAGTTGAGCGAACCAACGGACTAGTCATGTCAGGGATCAAGCCACGCCTAGAAGCACCGCTACATAAAGCAGCTAGAGCCTGGGCAGAGGAGTTGCCATCTGTGCTGTGGAGTCTACGGACCACGCCAAATAGATCAACTGGCCTTACCCCTTTCTTCTTAGTCTACGGAGCAGAGCCAATTTTGCCAAGTGATGTTCAGTACGATTCTCCAAGAGTCGAGGCCTACAAGGAAGAAGATGCAGAAGCGTCCAGACAATTATCTGTGGACCTGCTGGAAGAAGAACGAGACCTAGCAGCCCAGAGATCCGCCATCTACCAGCAGAATCTCTGCCGCTATCACAGCCGGCGAGTTCGCCAACGCTCGTTCAAAGAGGGTGACCTGGTGCTACGCCTCAAACAGCAGAAGTCCCACAAGCTATCCCAGCCTTGGGAAGGACCCTTCGTCGTCAGCAAAGCTCTACTGAATGGCTCCTACTACCTCGTTGATATTCGTGAGCTAGATAAACGACCCAGTAAGAAGCGCAAACGAAGAGACCCTGACGATATCTATGACGAGACAGATCGTCCATGGAACATCGCACAGCTACGTCCTTTCTACACTTAGCACTCCTCTAGCTATGTAATAGGCACCTCTATATGATCAATGAAATAAAGCATTTGGTTCACTCTTGATTTTTTCTGAGTCTTTTACCTCCTTTATTGTTCATTTAGATCGTATCGAACCCTTTGCGCAATTGTGCTTTGCACTTGCGTCTTTTTTAATTCCGCCATAAGCGGTCCGCATAAGCTTTTTTATGTTTTGATCTTCATTCGATGTTTTCTGTGTGGATTCCCGAGTAGTGACTTTTTGACGATCTAAGCCGCCATCTGCTAAGGGTTTTGGACGGTTGCTATTAAGTATCGTCGCCCTAGCGGATTGTTCATGCGAAGATTTTGCCATCTCACGAAAAGTCAAGCACAGAGAGCCGGATGGCGGATCGCATAATCCTACGCGTGAAAAAAAATTCAGTGTTGTTTTTTTGGGCATGTCAAAAACTGCAAGTTGCATAAAACTAGGCCTGGCAGTTTCTTCGCACAATAAAACCACGGCATAAAAACAAGCTGCAAGAGTTCAAAAGCATTCCACTGATCCGCCACAGGCAGATCAGTCACAGTGCAGAAACATTCACACGCAGTTTAAGTTTAAATTACAGACCCACTCAGGGGCCAAATTGATGCAAAGTATTTTTCCTGCCATATTGCAGGGCACGTCCTAAGAAGACGGCGGAACCTTGGAGGACACCTCGTCACCGCCATCACCACCTGCAGTAGCCGTGGAGGCTGATACCGAAGCCTGTGACGGTGACCCTGGCAGCTCGTATGCTTCATAGTATACGTTCAACTGAGTGCCAAGGGCACATAGTTGATAGTATCCAAGCACGCTTTGCCAGATGGCGGCCTCGTCCACCGGCGCACCGTCCTCGCCGCTCTCTGGGATGCCGGAGGTGAGCAGGTCCAGGTCCATCTCGGGGTAGTGGGCCTTCGCCAAGGTTAGAGCTGTCCTGGCACCACCCCGAGCAGAGGACTATTTCCAGTCCGCCATTAGCCCTGGCACTAGCAGCATCTTTTGCGTAAGCGCAATGGCGGAGAGGGTGGAAGAACTCGCCATTTGCAAGCTTCCGCACGCCTGGCGACCAGCGTTGAGAAGGCCATCAAGCTCCCTCCTCGCTGCGTCGGTGGCCATGCGCAGGCCCTCGGCGGTATCCACCTCGCCTTGCCCCAAGGCAACTGCATAGCGGAAAAAGAAGATGCGTCATGCACGGCATAGCAGAAATTGAAAAACTTTACGGTATAAGGAGAAATGGTACCTAGCAGGGTGTCCTGGAAGTGATGGAGGAGCTCGTTAAAGCCTTCATGCCGCTTTTCAAATTCAGCGGCGGCTTTGCGGAGATCCTCTATCTCCTTGTCCTTCTTGAGAATCTGGCGCTCCTGGTCCTTCAGCTGCTCTTCAAGGAGGGTGTTTGCGGCCAGAGATTTCTGGAGCTGCTCCTGCAACCCATCCATCGCTATGGCGTGGCCCTTCTCCACCCCCTCAAGTGTGGACTTGAGCTTGGCAACATCTGCATGGCGGAAGTATCATCACAGCATTGATTGAATAAGCATAAGGGAATTAAAACTTGTTAAGTAAATTACCGCTATTCTCAAGCTGTTGCTGCAAGTCCGCCACAAGAGCGCTTTTGGTTGCCAGCTCCTTCTCTTGCGAGCTGACAACCTGGACCAGGTCCTCTACCACCTTCTTGTAGTTCTGGCAAAATAAATTTGAAGTATTAGTCACTCTTAGAGCTTCATGCCGGATAAGTATCCGCCATAACGCTCGGGGGCTACTCACGATGATTTTCTAGTCACTCTTAGAGCATCATGATGGATCGAATCCACCATAATGCTCGGGGGCTACTTATGCTGATTTTTTTTGTCTTCCTAAGAGCTTTATGCCGGATAGTCATCTGCCATAACGCTCGGGGGCTACTCAGTATGAAATTTAAAAAAAAGTTCTCTATAGAGCACTGTGTGAACTACCAGCGCTCGAGGGCTGTGCTATTCAAAAACTTACAGAAGTCACTCTTGAAGCCCCATAGCGGATCGAATTTAAAAATCCGCCATAGCGCTCGGGGGCTACTGGGAGTACATACCTTCTTCATAGTGGCTGTTTTCTCAACAAAAGCGATGATGCCGCTGGACAGCTGATTGCTGGCATCTTCCTGGCTGGAAATAAGATTGACGACCTCAAGTTGCTTCTGTCTCCAAAATAAACTGCCCCCCGTCGGAGCATCCGCCACTTGACCCTGAAACAAGCCAGAAGCCTTTCGCTTTGGACGACATCATTAGCCGTAGCTTCAGTCGTTGGGTTGGCTTCTGGCATTGGGTCAAACTGACCACCAGCATCCTCCATATCGATATCGATATGAACGGCGGAGGGAGTTGGTACGTCAGGGGTGAGCGGAATAGCGGCAGGGGAGGGCTTGGCTCGTTTGGATGACGGCTCCTTGACAGTAGGCTTCTTCCTTCTAAGTAAAGGAGGATTAGAGATGGAAAGCAGCAACAATGGAGGAGGATGTCCAAAGGTTACCTTGACTTGGGCAGGTTAATAGTAGCAGTATTCTCGGATGGCGTTTCTAACTCCGCCCTATGTTGAGCTTCGAAACAACGGGAATCAACAGATTTCCCGCCACCACCGCGAGTTTTCCCGCTACCAGTCCGTTTCTTGGGAACCGCCTTCTCCTGGGTCGTATGGGCTGTGTCATCCACATTCCCCGCCATCTCCTCTTTGTTCCCGCTAGAGTGAACAACTTCCTCCTTAGCAGTAGATCTGATGTTGGAGCGGCGAAGGGGATGGGCAAAGTGTGCAGGACCAAGCGATTTGACCTGATAAGAAGAAAAATGTTATGAAATATAAAGGTATCATACGGAACTATGGCGGAAAGGGAACTTACCAAAGGGCAGCTGCCCTTCTCAAACATAGCCATGCCGAACTTCAAAGGTTTCTTCCTAGGAGACTTCATCAGAGAACGGATGCGCTTCTCGACAACTTTAGGGTCCAGCTCCTGGTCTGAACAGCGCATGCCATCATTTGCACTAGTATACTCGTGCATCAGGCTATCGCGGTGCTGAAGCGGCTGAATCCGCCGGGATATCCAGCAGTTGATGGTGTCGATTCCTTTCAAGCCATCCACAGATAGCTTGGCGATCCGCCGAGCCAAGAGCTTGACATAGGGAGTGGCGGATTCATCGTTGACAGCCGTCCAGGAGTCGCGGGATTCAGCAGCTACATTCTTAAAGGGAGGCAGGCCGCGGGCTTGAGATGGCGCGGGCTTATCCGCCATATAGAACCAGGATCCTCTCCATCCTATGGCGGAATCCAGAGGCATGATGAAAGGGTATTCTTTCGACCTTCGTGGAAGAAAGCAAAACGTTCCGCAGGTTCGAAGGGATCCGTCATCTTCGTAATTGGCCCACACAAAGAAGAAAAGTTGGAAGAGGTCTACCCTGGGACGGATCCCGAGATATCCCTCGCACAAAGTTGCATAGCCCGCCACAGACACCAAGCTGTTTGGTGATATGTGGTGGAGCTGCAGTCCGTAGAATTTCAGAAGATTAGTAAAGAAAAGAGATGGAGGCATACTGAGACCCCTCTCCACGTGAGATTTGAGCATCACAATCTCGGAGGGGTTAGGGATAGGCACCGGGGCCTTGAAGACGGTCCGCCATCTAGATTCAGCCTGAGGAGCCACGGTGCCCTTGCCTTCCATGGTTTGGACGTCAGAGTCCTTAACATGGGATTTCTGCCAATACCCATGGAGGTTCTGGGGGATCTGCTCTTCTTCGTCTTCGGCATCTTCCTCCTCAGCTTCGCCCTCCGCCATCTCTTCTTCAGCTTCAGACATGATGTCCTCTGGATCTAAATCCGCCATTACAGGATGTGCTCCCTGAGCTGACTGTTGCAGGGGGGAATCCTCCTCCTCAGCCTCGGAATGGTGATGGGAAGGTGATCCGGGGTTCATGGCGCTGAAAAGAAGATTCCGCTATGAAGTGCTTGAGCAAGCTGTTTCCGGTGAAAAACGTCGCCGGCGGCGAGGATCTTCCGCGGCGGCTCATCGGAGATGACGCAGCTCTCGTGGCGGCGCTGAAGAGAGAGAGTGTGACGGGGGCGAATGAGGGGTGACCGGCCGGGGGAGAGAGGCCGGGGTATATATAGGCCCCGGGCCTCGAGATTCGTGCCCGCCATCACCACCACTCGTCCTGATCGCAGAAACCCTAATCCGGTGACACGTGTCCAGGGGTAAAAGAGTAACTTGGTGAAAACAGTGCGTGCACTGTAAGTCTTGCCCTAGAAGGAACTGCGTGCCGGAATTTACGGCGGATTTTCACGGTATGATCCAATGGATCCAAAAAATCTTGCTAAGATAACTACGTCGCCTGATCCGTTATTTACGGTGGGTTAATAGATGGAAGAAGGAACATCAAGATGACCGCCATCCCAGCAGAAGGGAAGAAGAGCTATGGCGGAAGTATCCCACCAAGAACATGCATGGCGGATGTAGATGACAATCTTGAAGTTCCCTAGGGGCTACTGTTGGGGATATACCAAATAGGTATACCAGCGCCGTAGTCCTAAATCAGCAAGCCAGGGTGGCCCATCAGGGGTGGTATGGCGGATTCGCCATACCGGGCGGCCCAGTTGCTGAAGTTGCCACGGCGGTACTGGACGCAGGCGCTTATGGCGGATCCTTAGACAAGTCCATGGCGGATCCGGAGACAGGCCCATGGCGGACCACCGACGACAGGCCCATGGCGGGCCCGGAGACAGGCCCATGGCGGGTTACCTTGCAACACGCATAGGACTTAGTCTAGGACTCCAAGTTGTATTCGCTCCGATACCAACGTGTAGCCCACGCCAGGCGCCTTTATAAGCCCGGCGTGGAGCAGCCCTTGAGGCACGTTCTAGTCATACGGCCAATCGCATAGCAAAACAGCCAACCTCATCATTGTAATCGAGCAATTGTT
Organism: Dactylis glomerata; assembly: GCA_007115705.1. Classification (NCBI taxonomy): domain Eukaryota; kingdom Viridiplantae; phylum Streptophyta; class Magnoliopsida; order Poales; family Poaceae; genus Dactylis; species Dactylis glomerata. Next base: position 208,957 of record QXEO01001205.1, read on the forward strand.
GCCATATAGTGAATTATAGCAGCACGTAGGATCTCGCCACCGTCGCGGGATCTGAAGCTGGGTAAACTCATGCTACCACCGTCCCGGATCGCTCCTCCGTGTTCACCCCCTTCCACAAACGGCCATACCCCTACCCCTATGGCAGATCTGTTGACGAAACCACGACACCAGGTATATGGCCCTGAGTAGTTACCAAGATGACCCTCGAGTGATAACCATCACACAAGTCCTGGGTTGATAGCCAGTTGTGTGGCCCTGAGTAGTCACCGCTCTGGGATTCTTTCTAAACCAATTTTAATCATTATGAAAACATGATGAGATTTTTCCATACATCCATGTCTAGAGACTCAAATTGTCCATAGCCGGGGACACGGCTAATCGATTAGTTTTACACCTTGCAGGGGTTGTGCACTTTCACCTTAAGACCCATTCTACCCAAAGAGAAGAATGAGACGAGAGCTTTCAGAAGGAGAGATCAACCATACTAGCAAGACCCGTTCCCAAATACCAACCAATGTCAAGCAACAGGTTGAACCCTCACATCTTACTAAATCAAGGCAGGGCCTATAATGTCATAAGGCTGCAATGGAAGTACACTAAAACACGGGAGACATAGTAATCTCTTTGTTCCTGGGTGGCCAGCCACAAGTGCTTCCCCAGGTGATAACCACCACACAAGTCATGGGTTGATAGCCAGGTGTGTGGCCCTGGGTAGCCACTCAACATCGCCTCCTCTTACAAACTATTCCACCCAGGTGATTCATTGAAGTTGTAGTTATTTTTTGTAGAAAAATTCATCAACAAAGCATGGCATCATTTTCCAAAGTAAGTTTGCAATCTTAGCAAGTGGGTTTAAAGGGTGGCTACACACTACTCGGATCTAAGCATTTCATAAACTTCTTTGAAAATCCACCTATCATGCATACTACTGGAAAACACTAATGCAGTAGTAAAAGTGGGTAGAAGAATGTGTGTCACTTGCCTTTTTGAGTTTAAGCTCTTTCACTTCTCTCAACAAAACTCGTTGCTCTCCGAACCAAGCTATAATATAGAAAATAACACAACATAAACACACCATACCAATAGCAATAAAATCAAGCAAGACAAGCAATTGAAAAGGGTTGGTTCAACTTCTCAATTTCTTATGATTCTATGGTAAGAGAGATATGGCAAGAGGTTTGTGGCTTGCAAGATATGGATTTGAGAGTTTGGATGTCAAAGTCAAATGATTAGAAAGAAATGGACTATCCAAAATATAATTGAAGAATCTTTATGCTTTACAAAAGCATGAATAGAATTTGGAATAGCTCATGTGAATTGAATCAGATAAGTGTCAAATAATGCAACAACAATACTATTGAATAAGTGTGACAACAATTACTCAGAATAGTATAATTTACACATAGGCTTGGGTATGGATTTGTGAACATTGAATTACTCAATTAACTCATTTGCAAATTGAATAGTTCAATATGGGCCAATAGGATTAAGTGGGTATGAGATTGGATATGTATTTATGATATTGAGAATAATGGTGTGTGCATGGCCACAAGATTTCTTGGACAAAAGGATTGACTTGTACTAGGGTTGGATTTTGAAGATATGGCCATGTCAATGTTTAAATCCTTCTTTTGAAGAATTCAAAATAGATTTGGATGAGGTTGTTGTTCAAATATGAAAATGTATTTGAATTGTTTAAGAGATGTGTGATGTGGGGGAGAGTGTATCACCCCAAATACCCAAAGGAAAACCTACTTGAGATATATCATAATTTTACTCAATAACTCAAGTGAAATTTTGAATATTGTGAACTAGGTCAACAAGATTAAGGTAGGCATGATGTTGGGTCAAGGTGGTGTCCAAAAGATTTTGGTGGATAGGTATGATCATAAGATTCACCTTGGTAGAAGAAATCATATTGAAAAGAATTATAGAATTAATTCTATAATGAAAATACTCAAATCCTCATATTTGAACTTGAATATTTGAAAAGTGGTTCAAATATTTTGGGCAATGATTCTACTGGATAGGAGACTTCAATATGATTCATTTGCAAAAAGAATCAATTGAATTGGATTTATAGAATTTGACCGATATCAAAAATACTCAAACTCACATATTTAAATTTGAATATTTTGAACTTGTTCAAAAGTCAAATTTAATTGCACTATTGTGTTCTACACATTTTTTGGAATCTAGGGATATGTTATTTTTAATTTTTGGATCTATGGTTTGAGAGATATGAATTTTCAAATTTTAGTACATTTTCTGGAATTTTCTAAATCAATTTTCTATTTGAACAAAAGGTTGGCCACGTGGCATGATGTGATTGGCTAGTACTGATTGGGTTGGATCAACCATTTGGGCTGTAGGATTTTATGGGATCTGGACGGTCCAGATTAGATCTGGGGGGGGCTCACCTAGGGTTTCCTGGGGTCGCCGGAGATGCAGAGGACGGCGGCGCTGCGCTCTGAGGGTCAATGGTGGCGGTGCTGCAGGTGTTGTGGGGCCTCGGGAAGTAGCCAACAAGGATCAGAAGGAGGCGGGGAACTCGAGGGCGTCCTTGGGAGGGATGGAGGTGGCCTTTGTCGACGGGAGTTGTGGACGGAGGAGCTCTAGACGGCGTTGTCCTTCGGGTGTGGTCACCGGCGTCGATTCGCTATGAATTAGGAAAAATAGAGAACGTGAGGAGGTGCACGCGGGCAAGGCAAAGAGAGGGGTACCAAGAAATGGCGATGGGGTCACATGTCGTCACCGGAATCGAGCGAAGATGGCGGCCGTACTAGCGGGCTTAGGCGAGCTATTCCAGCGTCCTGGCAGTGTATTCGATAGAGAAAAGAGAGGGGAAATTGAGAGGTGGATGGGGGTTCTTATAGGCACAAACGGGGCAATATTTGATGTCCTGAATCAACGGGAATTATAGGGGGGAGAAATCAGCGTGAGCTCGGTCTGCTCACGGTGATTGCGGCTGGAGGAGGAAGACGGTGACGTGGCATTGCAGGCCCCTCCTGTCAACCAGGAAAAAAAGAGAGAAGGGGAAATACCCCTTCGGTTTGGTAAGTGTGTCGTGGGTCGTTCTGGCTCTGGGCCGAAAGGGTCCCCTGCGGCCTTTTCTTCTTTTCTTTTTTTGTCCCTTCCTATTTTTTGTTTTTTTGATTCCTTTTATATCTTTTGAATTGGAGATCCAAATTGATTCAAACTAGTTTCTAAATTTTTATAAAATTCAACATATCATTTTATAAACAATAAGGAAACACTTTTAATTAAAAATATAAATTTTCAAAAATATTTTATAGGTTTGGCCCATATGGCTTTATTTGCATATTGCAAAAATAGAATTAGGTTTTCAAAAATAATCCTTTAAATATCAGAGAATAAACTCTAAAAAATATTTGAGCTTTATTTTTAAAATATATTTTTGGTAATGCAAACTTTATTTAATATAAATTATTTTGGTAATATCTCCTTTGCAATATGGCTTGCATAGGTTTGATTAAAAGCAAAATAGTATTTTGAAATTCTATTTTCTCAAAAGGAAAATTCCTTCAAGGATTGATAGAAAATTTAAAATAGTTTTTCTAACAAAACAATTGAATTTGAAATATTTATAAGAGACTCTTTTATAAATTGGAAAATCTTGGAAGCAAAAATAAGTTGGGTTTGAAAGTTTAGGAAAACATTATTTAGGGAAAAGCTTTTAAATAACTCAAAAACTTTTAATTCCTTGTGAATTTTCAATCAACACAAACAATTCATCCAAATTAAATTTGTTTTTTTATTCCAAAAATTAGAAAATTTCTGGGATGTTACACACTATCACCCTTAAAAGGAATCTCGTCCCCGAGATTCGGAGAGGCTAGAAAGAAGGTTTTAGGGATATCTGGGTTTAGGGATCTGGGTGGCTACCACCCTTAAAAGGAACTTTTGTGGGTAGTCTACGTCTTGGGTTCATAGTAAGAACACCTTGGATACCTAGCTTCTATGTTCATTCCCAATAGGTGGGTGTCTATCCACATACTCTGGCATTCAATCTTCCTCAAGATGGCTTGAATATAACTTTCCTCCATTGTAATGCTTCAATCCAACAATGACATTTGTTGAACTACTTTGGACACTGAAGGGTCACTCTTTGGGTCAATCAGAAGACCATGTTAAGGTGATCTCATATCTTTATTTCATCCTCTTTGTTGACATCCTTGGCGGTCTTACACCTTATGGTTCATTCCTTTGTAAGCACTCTTGGGTCAAACGGAGCTCTCAAGGTTGATAAGGCTTCTTCCGTTGCAAGTCTTCTTCAACGGTAAGCTTGTGGTTCATCCTCACCGTATTCCTACGTTTTGGCCACACTAGCCTATTATAGGGGTATGATATCTTATCCTCTTAAGTTCAAGGCTTAACAACGTCGGCACTCTTGTAGGTATGTCCCTCTAGATTCGCAAAGCCAACATTATGAGAGCGAATAATAAGAGTAGTAGGAATGATGATCAATCCATCTTGCACCCAAATCATTACTCCATACATAGTTTATTGAATCTCGTATTCTAACTCTTGGTCAACCTCACTAGCTTTGGTAAAAACTTTCTTGGAAATAGAACCAATGTTCCAAATCCCATTTTTAAATTTTTTGAAAACAAATCTATCGTTCCATAGCTAGAGGTTTGCGTAAACTCTCGTATGGCATTAATTCTTAAGTTACAGATCCTTCGGGTTGCCATCTCATAAGAAAATAATAATCCATTCAACAAGTTTGCTCATTGTTCTTACATGTCCTTTCAACATTTATCACAAAGTAGTAGTTGCATACAACTTCTTCCAAGTTGGTTACACTTTATTGTGTTGTGGCATCTCCTTGTATTTGTGGCATCCTTCAGTTATCCCAGTTCACTGAAGTCTTGATGTACTTTTCTCTGAGCATTTCTCTGCACAGTGTCCCTTTCGATTGCTTTCGCAACAAATGACGAGGCTGGGGTCCTTATTCATACTACCTTGTCTATTTGTTTCGTTGTTCCTTTCTGGACATTTGGACGCATAATGTCCTAGCTCCTTGCATTTGAAGCACATCACTTTGCTATTGTCCTTCCTCCTTTAGAGTCTCTCTAAGGCTAGGAGATCTCTTAGTTCCTTTTCTTCATATTCCACTATAGTTGTGGGAAACCTTTCTCGTTTCCTCGAGCAGTTTCTAGATAAGCGTCATTCTTTTCACCTGCTAAGCAACACTTGGTGTGGTGTTGTGTGCTATTTCCATGACTTTCGTTTCCACCTTCATCTTAGATCTTCTATCTTCATGGATCTTTCCCAGCAACTGGCCCAATCCATCCTTGGCTTGTTGATTCATTCGTTGCACCGTGGGGTAAAGGTAACATTCAACAGGAACATGATAGATTCCATTACATAGGAAACAAGTAACCTGGTCCATGGGACATTTCTCAATTAGGTGGCTCGTATCACAGTAGGAGCACTGTTCATGGCATTCCTTAGACGTGTGTCCTATTTCTCCACAGATCTTGCAGGCTTGCAGTGTTATCTCAGCACCATCTCTTGGTTCCTTGCTACCATGATCATTTTGTGGCAGGTTGTTACTAGCCATAATCTGGGACATCAGTTGTACTACTCGAGAATGATCATCCAGTAATTGTTGCATTCCTAGAGGTAACTTTTTGCTATCGCGGTTGATCATATTCTGGGTCATTAGTAGAGTCATTTTAGTATGTGCTTCTACCATTCGTTGCATTGCTATCTCCATCTGAGGGTTATTGTGGCCGTTCTGGCGTTGAGCATGCATTTATTTGAGTTTTGGACAGGTTTAGGGCTTAGCATAGATGAGAATAGACAGAAGGGATCTAAAGAAAATTCCTATACCCAAACACAGCAGATCAAGACAACGGTGAGTGTGCCCTCTAGATTTGTTTTTACATTGTTTGGTTCTTGCTAATGCTTTTTGGGGTGTAATTTATGTCTAGCCTAGAGAGTGGTACCAATATGTGTTTCCTTGTCATATCATTTCGTGAATTCTTCATCAACATTGGTTTGTTACTATTATTGATGGATAAATTACCATGTGCTTGGTATTAGGAAACAACTTAAACATCATGTGCAGTGCATGATAATTTGTTGATGGATATGAGCTCCTTTAATGATCGTGGATTCGTGGCATTTCCATACACATGGCAAAACATCTGTTGCATGTTTAACAAAAAAAATCCAGGATTCTATATTCCTTAGCTGTTTCTTAGAGTTGATGGCATTTATCGAATGATTTCTCTTGACGTTGTTCTTATGTGTATCAAGGAAACAATTGGCGAGGGTTATAAATTGTTGCAAGGATTTATGAGATTGGTTGTTGCGGCATATGAACGGAGGATCTATTTTTTTGACACTGTAATCCGCTCTTTATTCATAAGATAAAAACAAGTTACAAGTTACGAACGAACAGACCTTACAGAACTGAAAAGATAGGATAAACCTATGCAAAAAACCAGCGTCTATCCTCCTCCTTCGACACCACCAAAGCGAACGCCAAAGGGACGGAAGACAGATCACCACAACACCCGAGCTCGACGTGGCTCCATCGCTGATCAGCAGCTTTTCGGACCTCCAAAGTAGTTTGCCGGAGGCAAAACCATTGTCGTTGAAAGAATCAGACCGAGGCAACATGTCCTCGGACACGCGATCGAACACCAGAACTGATACCCCCCCCACGACTACAGCGTCGGGGGAGGAAATCAGAATTGCCGGCCTCCATCCACAAACCCAGCATAGGATACACCATCTTCCGTCTGTCACATACGCAGACAAACGTCTGCACGTACTCCTGGACAACACATCCTCCCTGCTCCACCATGACGTCGGAGCCAACGCCATAGTAACGGGGACAGAGCAGGAGGATGAACACACCTGATGGGATCATCGCCTCCGCCTCGACGACACCATCCAAGAAACTGAAAGCCGCCGATCCGAGGAATCGGCAAACACACGATGCCATCAACTCCGAGACGCCGCCATGAAGGACACCGCCGGTGTGGGAGTGAAGCTGAGGCAGATTTATTCGTCCGGGCGCCGCTCCCACCACCCCAACGGCGCTCCACAACCTGCAAAACCAAACCCTAACTACAGAGCGGAGAGACCGGATCCCCCCTCCCCACCGCCGCCGGAGCAGACGGAGGGAGAGGGGACCAGCACGGCCGATGGAGATTGGGTGGAAAAGGGGGGCGCCTCCCTGATCGCCTCTGGCGGCTAGGTCAGGGAGCGAAGATCTATTTGGTGAGAGCGTATTCTGAGAGTATTATGAACGGAGGATCTGTGCAACCTAATATATGTAATAATCTCTTTGTACACATGTTAGAAAAGATTTTAGTATGTAGAACATGATTTTCTAATGTTTTTCTTGGTGTATATCCTGTTTAGGAGACCTCTGATGTCTCCTTTAAGCTATCTGTAGCTTACCGGTATCTTTTTAGGGAAAAAAGAATCAACTGAATTTATGCAAGGGCTCCCGGTCCACGTCCAACCCCTGCTCAATATGAACCAGCTAGCTAGCTAGAAATCAGGTCGATGTACGCCACGTATCCAGTTAATACGAATATACGCACACTATACGTCCATACCTGATGCAATTATACTGGACGCGATTTTATCTCCAACAAACCCGATTCTTTCGTGATTCGTTATGATAGCGAAACAAATCTTGAGCAGATCTCAGCGCGTTTACCATTAGCAACGCAGCATACTGCATACCTTGCGTCGTTGATGGAAACCAACAATATGGACGATACCACGGTTTCCCCAAGGAAGACGAAGACGAAGCGCGCCGAGCCACCGGAAGGCCCCTGCCGCGTCAGCGTCCTCGACGACGACACCCTCGCCGACATCTTCTCCCGGCTGCCAACGTCGTCGGTCATGCGCGCCTCCGCCACGTGCAGATCGTGGCGCCGCGTCATCTCCGCCAGACGGAGCATCCTGTCCCGCCGACGCACGCCGGCGCTCTGCGGCGTATTCAGCAGCCACCGCTTCTACCGCGCCGACGTCATCGAGTCGCCCCACCTCGCCGCCGAGATCCCGGAATCTGGCCTCGACGTATCGGCCCTCCCGGGCGGCCCGTGGAGAGTCGTGGACAGCCGCGGCGGCCGCCTCCTCCTCCACTGCCAGCGCACGGTTTCCACCAGCCGGAGGGCCCCGTTCACCCACGATCTGGCGGTGTACCACGTGGTAACTCGGCACTTGGCCACGCTCCCGCCGCTCCCCAGGGCGCGCTGTTTCTTCGTCGGCGCCGGCCTGTTTCTCGACGGCGCCTCCTCCGCGACGTCGGTGCCGTTGTTCAAGGTGGGGTGCGTGGTCAGGGACGCCAGCGATAACAAGTGGTTGCTCCACATCCACACCCGCTCCGGCGGCTGGGAGACCCTCCACGCCAGCGTTGCCCCCGGGACTAGCACCGACGGCATCGAACGGCTCTGCGTCCGCGCCAGCGAGTGCCTCTTCTCGGCACTCCAGACAAATCCCTATGTCCTCGGCGGCGCCGAGGAGGCGCTCATGTTCGACACCCGCACGGCCACCGTCTCCACGATCTCGCTGCTGAACCACCCCCGCTATATGAAGTCACCCGTGGGCACCAAGTTCATCAACGACAGCGCCTTCGTCGACGTCGACGGTGGCGGCGACGATAAGGTCTGGCTGGCATGTCTGCACGACCTCGAGCTCCGGGTGTACAGCCACCCGAGGCAGCATGCAAGTCCGTCGGCCGGTCCCGATGCCGTTGGGTGGACGCTGGGGATGCATGCGCCACCGTCGGCCGGTGCCGGTGCCGATGCCGTCGGGTGGACGCTGGAGAAGCATGCGCCGCTGCGGAAGCAGGTGTGGAGGCTCATCGGGAGGATCTTCTACAAGGACAACCTGCCATTGACAGTGCGAGCGCAGGCGAGGGACGGCTACCTAATCTTCCATTCTGCCTTCTCATGTTGGTCCTTCACGTTTGCGGTGCAGCTGGAGACTATGCAAGTGCAGCGGCTCTACCTTGACCATTGCCCGTCGGATGAGACCTGCATGTTTCCCTATGTACGTTCCTGAATCGCTAGAGAGGACCTTGCAACGGTGGATCAATGGCGCAACGCTAATACGTACGCTTCCTCGGTACATCGTGAGATTCTCTCTACTGACGACACTGGTGGAAAAAGGGGCTTCCATTCGACACATTTGTCTCGAACCAAATTCGATCCGCGACCAAAGGGCTCATCAGTCCCGGTTCATTTGAAAATGTGGGCCAGGGAGCATTAGTCCCGGTTCAAAAGGGACCTTCAGTCCCGGTTTTATCTAACAGCCGGGACTAATGCCCCGTGGACGTTTAGTCCCGGCTCGTGTAACAAACCGGGACTAAAGGTGCCCTTTAGTCCCGGTTCGTTACACGAGCCGGGACCAATCACCCGTTCAAACGAACCGCCCAATTCGCGCCAGTTATCGATTTACGACATGTGCATTAACGACGACGCTTCGTATATCGTCGATGATCGGGAACCGCCGGCGACGCGCGCGTTGGAACTCGCTCGATCTGCATTCACATCGCCGCCAGCGTGTGATCTCTCATCTTCTCCCTTCACTATATAAATCACTCACTCATTTGATCATCTTCTTCCCCACAAAACATCTCTCTTCTTCTTCCCCAAAACCTCCCACACATCACCATACCGCCGGCGCCCGCGAGCTCTCCCTCGGCGACAATGGAGGAGCAACATTGGCCCCGGTCTCGGGTCTACTACGTGGTCATCGAAGAGATGAACTTCACCATCACGGAGACCCTCCGTGCTTCGAGGGTGGAGAAGTGGATCGGCATGGTCAAGCGCCGGTTCCTCGACGACGCACCGGTCAAGTGCGTGGGCTTGGACTGTGAGTTCACCACTCACGCGCGCCCTCAACGTGCCGCCGTCCTTCAACTCTCGGTGGAGTCCGAGGTATTGGTCTTTCAAATTTGCAAGGCCAATGCCGTGCCGCAACTCCTCATGGACTTCTTGAAGGACACCACCATCAAGTTTGTTGGTGCCGCCATCGACAATGATCTGCGCAAGCTAAGCCCATACGGAATTGTTATTCCGTCCGCATATGATCTTCAACAAGTTGTCCCAAACCCCACTAGCAAGCCAACGCCGAGTCTCTATGATTTGGCCAATGCTATTATTGGGACACATCTTGAGAAGAAGAAGAGGGACAACAAGAAGAAGAAGGACAAGAAGAAGAAGGAAGAAGAAGAAGAAGATGAAGAAGAAAAAAAGAAAAGAAAAGAAGAAGAAGATCTAATTTTTGGTTGGGAAAAAGTTCCATTGAGCATGAACCAACTAAAATATGCCGCTTTAGATGCTCGCCTAGGCTTTGAGATAGCTAGGAGATTCTGGAAGCTAAAGGGCTACAATAGCAATGTTGATCGTCTTAACCTTAATAATTAGGTGTGGATGATTATATGTATGGAAAAATGTTTGGGATGAGCAAATTGGAAAAATGTTGGATGAGCCATATTGGATGAGTATGTTTGAAAAAATGTACTCCCTTTGTTTCGGTTAACAAAGTCAATTAATTTTCGAATTTGTGATTTTTCAAGTATTTTTGCTTTTTTGAATATTTTAATCATCTAAAAATTAATAATTAAATTATATATAAAGAATATTTGAAATTCATTGGTGCTTATTATTCGTAATCATTGTTTCTTATTTTGTGAATTTATTTGGAATTTAAAAAAGTAATATTATATATTACCAAAGTGTATAGGTTAATAGAATAGGTACCATACCATTATCAAGAAGTCGCGAGCGCAGTCTTGGAAGCTAGTAGGGAAGGAATGGAGAAGTTAAGCGTGCTAAAGGGTGGAGCAGTGTGAGGATGGGTGACCGACCGGGAAGTGAGGACCACAAGTACTTGTAATTTGATATGTGATATGGAGTGAGAGCCATAAGTATCTAATTCTATATGTGAATAGAGATGATTAGATAATAGAGAAATAAAGAAAAATAGAGAAATAAAGAAAATACAGAAATTCTGAAACAGAAAATACAATTTTATACCGAATGGACCTATAGTCCCGGTCCGTGTTAGGAACCGGGACCAAAGGTCCTCAAGCCGCAGCACATGCCCAGGGCCACGTGGCGGACCATTGGTCCCGGTTCATAAACGACCGGGACTAAAGGCTGAAGCCTTTAGTCGCGCTTTGTTAGTCCCGGTTGCGAAAACCGGGATTAATGGTCTTTACAAACCGGGATTGAAGGCCTTTTTTCCACCGGTGCGAGTTGCTATTTTACTGGTTGACCTTGCCAACCGTCCAATCATGATAACGATATTCGTGCTCAGTGAACTCCACGTTTGGTGTCTAGTTATACAATTTACAATACTACTTAGGTTGGGTTACTTTGTGTGGTCGGATACTTGAAACTGTCAAGCTAGTTACTCCAATTATTTGTTTTCTAATTTCATATTGTTTTTTCTGGATTGTTAGTGAGGTTTCTGAAGCTTAAGGTTTCCACCACTGTGCAACTCTAGTATTTATTTTATGAAATTTCAAATCGCCAACTTTTTCAAATTGAATTTTTGTTTTTCCTATGTAGCAACACTACTAGGGCATCAGGCTTGACCCACACATTACTTAAAACATCATTGGGTCCGGCTCTAGCGGGGAACGACTGAATCTTTTGTTCTCTCCAGGTCGTCTCGCCAAGGTTCAAATTGGCATATCGGGACGGGACGATGTGTTCCATCGGGAACAAAAATTATTACCACACTACTCTCTCTCTCTCTCTCTCTCTCTCTCTCTCTCTCTCTCTCTCTCTCTCTAACACACCCCTCACTTCGCTAACCACACTAATGAGAACCTCTTGCCTTAGTTGTCACCGCCCTCTCGAGAGGGCCTTGCAACGGTAGATCAATTTTGCAACGCTATTATGTAATCTTCCTCGGTACATCGTGACATTCTCTCTGTTAATGAGTTGTTATTTTACGGGTTGATCTTGCCAACCTTCAAATGATGATACTGATAATTTGATATTCGTGCTCAGGGAGGTCCACGTGTGGTGTCATGCTGTCATTGTATGAGTTCGAGCTAGTTATACATTTTACAATACTTAGGTTGGGTTACTTTGTATGGTCGGATTCGCGAAACTATGCAACTAATTATTCCAATGATTGTTTTCAAATTTCATCTTGTTTTTTTCTAGATTGTTTGTGAGGTTTCTAGAGCTTAAGGATTACACCATTGTGCAACTCTAGTATAGTATATTGTATGGAATTATAGATCGCCAACTTTTATCATTCAATTTTTGTTTTTCATATGTAGGCAGGAGGGTTGACCCACACATTACTTAAAACACCATTGGATCTGGCTCGACCGGTTCGGTTGTTCCCACCAGGTCGGCTCGCCAAGGCCCAAATCGGCAATATTGATGGTCAAGTTGAGATGTCGACGGGACGATGTGTTCCATGGGGAACAAAAATCATTTACCACCTTGTCCCTATGCTCTCTCTCTCTCTCTCTCTCTCTCTCTCTCTCACACACACACACACACACACACACACACACACACCACGCACTTCACTGACCAGACTAATGAGAACATCTTGCCTCTGTTGTCACCGTCCTCTCGAACAACTACCACACATTGGCACCCGCTTCATCTCCCGCACATAGACATGGCATTCTATCCTCGCTCTGCAAACCCGCATTATTTCCTTTATGACTGCCATTTGCGGGGCAATTCGACATAATGGGCTCCTAGCTCACTGATGGCAACTTAATCTCTCCAATGGTTGTTGAAATAGTTTAATTTTATGTTACTTCATACAATCTTTGTTGTGAATGTAACAATTCTGCTTGTTCACAAGAGGTTTGGTATAGGGATTTAGGCTTGCTTAGAATGGGGATTTGGGTTCATATTGTCATACTAATTCCTTCACACTTGGGCTTTGGTTGGTGATTTTCATCCTTATCCACTTTCTTCTATGCTTAGATTATGATTTCTACGAGTTGCATTATTGATGTCGGGGATTTAGGTAAATGTTTGATATTCATGTAGGAGGATGCAAAGGTGAAGAGCGAGGAAGAAGATACATATATCAACAAGCAACTAATGTAGAACATCCCTTTTGTTCACTTGCTCGAGAGAAGGTCGTTCCGATGAATCCCTAGGAAAAAAATATGAGGATGTCGAAGACAAGTAGCACTCGGGGAAGGAGAAGCTGACCTCCAAAGATCACCTGCTTCATTAATGACATACAACCGTTGCGGTTCTACATGCAAATCATCAATCAAGAGCTTAAATTCCATGTCCTTTAGGCTTAAGTTATGTGTGTGTGTGTGGCGAACTCGTTTTTCATGCCGTATCTCAGGTTTGAACGGTCACATCTCGTCAAGGGGAGGGACATTTTGATCTTGAAGGTCAACGGAAAGTCTATGATGAACAAGAAGATATGCAACGTAAAGGACTATGGAGAAAATGATATCTTGTCCTGAGCACAATCAATAGGATTATATGCTTGTTTGCTTGGTTGTTGATCAATGGTACTCCCTCCAATCCATATTACTTGTCACTAATATGGATATATCTAGATATATTTTAGTGACTAGATACATCTATATTAGCGATAAATATATGAGCCGGATGGACTATATAAACTCGAATGTCTAGTTGTGTCACTTGGGTCAAGGATATATAACCTTGAAGGTGCTGTATTTACTCGGAAACTCTATACACCGCTCCCTTTACACATGTAGTTATATAATTTGAACTTTTTTGTGTTGAGATGAATAGAGTATATTTCGGATTAAAACTTTGCAGATTTGAAGTACATATAGATTGCGTATATGTACTTTTTTCATATTTTTTTTTGGAACTTTAGAAATACATTTAAAACTAAGGGCTCCACTGAGTCTGGATCTCCGGGACACAAATTGACGCACTCGCGACTCGCGATACCCCCTATTGCTTATCAAGGTTAAAAATAGCGTGCTATTTCATTTAGCGCAACCCTTCTCCAAACGCTATACACGCTATAACGTGCTAATAGCGTGCTATATTAAAAATTAGCGTTTTCAAATTTTAGTTAAAAATAAAAGATTTCAGTAAAGATAAGGTCTATAGTGAAACACATAGATGTTTTATCATGATTAGTTATGTTTAATAATTAATATTTGTATCATATGTTTGCTTACTCAACAATCTCATCTTATAATTGCTTTATCCACACTAGTCTAAGAAAAAATAGCGTGCTATATTTGAAATAGCGCTGACGCTATGCTGTTTTAGCGCGATATAGCGTGTTAATTTACAAATAGCGCCATAGCGAGCAAAATTGTGAAAATTTAGCGTCTCAAAATACGCTATAGCGCGCTAAATAGCGAGAAATAGCGAGCTATTTATTTCCTTGTTGCTTATACAGTGACCCGAGGTAAAAAAGACACTGATCTGGGCTGGGTTTCCTTGTCTTTTGGAACAAAAATTGAAGGTTGGTAGTTGGCGTGTCTTGTAGACACACGGACAGTACTATAACACTGGCAGCATGGACGACGCGTGAGCGAGGTTGAGCAGAGGTCGACAATGGCTGCTCAGCTCCAGCAAGCACCGTCCTGGTTCATCTCGCTGGCCTTCCTCGGCGCCCTCTGCGTGGCGGGGTTCACGTCCCGCCTCCTCGTCCACCTCACTCTATGCCTGCGCCGGCCCAAGGACCTCCGCCGGCGCTACGGCACGTGGGCCGTCGTCACCGGCCCGACGTCGGGCATCGGCCGGTCAGTGGCGCTGGAGCTCGCACGCCGGGGCCTCAACCTCGTTCTCGTCGACCTCAGCGCCGCAAATCTCGAGGAAGTCTCCAGCACGATCAGGTCTCGCCACGCCGTGAAGACCATGTCCGTGGTTTTCGACCTCTCGCTCCTCTCCACTTCTCAAGGTATACTGTAGTTCTCAAGTAGTACAAACGCATGGTGTATGAACGCATAGCATACTGCGCACTTGAATCTGGCACTCTCTCTGCAGGTGACGAGGCGATGCGGCGGCTCAGGAACGCCGTCAAGGGGCTGGACGTGGGTATTCTGGTGAACAACGCCGGCGTGTCGACGCCGGGGGCGGTGTTCCTGCACGAGGTGGACGCGGAGGCGTGGGTGAGGATGATCCGCGTGAACCTGTGGGCGGTGACGGAGGTGACCGCGGCGGTGCTGCCGGGGATGGTGGAGCGGGGCAGGGGCGCCGTCGTGAACATGGGGTCGGCGTCGTCGGAGGCAATCCCCTCCTTCCCCCTCCACACCATGTACGCCGCAACCAAACGGTACGTGCCTGACAGACATCGCTGGAGTGCAGGATTGTTCAAATGGATCATCCATCTTAATTACTGTCTCCAACAAGTGCTAGCTGCTCATGCTAACTTGGTGTGCGTTTCGATTGAGCATATATACAGGTACGTCGCCCAGTTCTCCAGGAGCCTCTACGTGGAGTACAGAGGCAAAGGGATAGACGTGCAATGCCATGTATGTAAATGTAGTTCTAACCAATTCTCGCTTGCTAGCTGTTTATTCTGAATTTCTTCTGATTACTGGCCCTCTGAACTTGGACATGTGCCTCCAAAAACGATTCCTTCCGAACTTCATTCATGGCGCCACAGTAGTGCCGCGAACTGTCGCTTGCAAGTGGCGTGCAGAATCATAGTGCTATCTGTGGTACTGTACTCTTGTTGAAGGAGTAATAATGCCGTGTACTGTATTACTGTACAATCCACACACTGTTGCTTACACTGAGGCACTGAGCACATGCGTATGTGTTGTTGCGGGATTAAACTTGAAAGCGGCATGCACCTTCATCAGTACGTAGAGCAGTACAACTAGCAGTGGTAACTGAAACCATTTGATTTCATCTTGTGCAGGCGCCCTTCTTCGTGGCGACGACGATGCTGCCGGGGTTCTCGGGACTCTGGCGGCCCTCTGCGTTCGTGCTCACCGCCGACGCCTACGCGCGCGCGGCGGTGCGCTGGATCGGGCACGGCGGCCCGCTCTGCGTGCCCAACCTCAGGCACCGGCTCCTGGGGTGCCTTCTCGCCGCCGTGCCAGACTCCGTCCAAGACTGGGTCTGCCTGCGCGGTAACCTACGGACCAGAAAGATGTTCAAGGCCGGAGATCGCCATGGACCAAAGCACTAAGCTCGTAGTATGAATTAAGAGAAGCAGTGAGCAGTGTCCGAGATATGTCATATTATGTGATATAATTATCACAGATATAACTCCCTGATCCTTTAAATCGTGGAGAGATTTTAATGTTGTGATAGATTAGGATTGTAATTCTTGTATAAATAGACATGCAATAGAAAGGCCCAAAGTGTGGTCAATTCTCTCACATGATATCAACCTAAACATATCATATCGCTTCCGCTCCTCCTCCTCCTCAACCCTAGCTGCCGCCCTACCCCTAGCCGGTCGCCGTCTCCTCTCTCCTCCCCACCATGGCTACTCTTCCTATGCAGCCATCCTTCTTCCTCAACCACGCCGTCCCCTACACCGCGTCTTCGTGCGGCACTCCGCCTGACGCCGTCCTCTACGCAGCTCTTCCCCACGCCGGCTACGCCGCCCCCAACGCGGCTCCTACCCACGCCGGCCGTGCCGTCCCCTATGGCGCGTCTTCGTACGGCGCTCCTCCTGGCGCCGTCGCGGCTGTTCACCACGCCGGCTACGCTGCTCACACGTCTCCTACCCATGTCGGCTACGCCGCCCCCAACGCGGCTCCTACCCACGCCGGCCGTGCCGTCCCCTACGGCGCGTCTTCGTACGGCGCTCCTCCTGGCGCCGCCGTTGTGGTTCCCAACGCCGGCTACGCCACCCCCTACGCGGCTCTTCTCCACGCCGGCTACGCCGCCCGCGACGCGTCTCCTACCTCCGCCGGCTATGTCGCCCCCAACGCGGATCTTCCTCAAGCCGGTCACACCGCCTTCTATGTTGCACCGCCGGCATCGGCGCAAACATGGGCTCCCTCATCCCCCACGGAGTGGGCCTTCGACAGCGGCACCACCGCCCACCTCTCCAAGGACGCCGGTATCCTTCACTCTCTTTCTCCACACCCTGTTTATCGTCATGTTACCGTTGGAGACGGCTCCTCTGTTCCCGTCTCCTCCTCTAGTCATGCTTCTCTTCCTTCTTTTTTATCTAACCGTCCTCTTCATCTTCGCAATGTTCTTGTTACACCTCGCATTATTTAAAATCTTGTCTCTGTTCGTCAGTTCACTACTGATAATAATTGCTCCATCGATTTTGATCCTTTTGGTTTTTCTGTAAGGGACTTTTTTTCTCGGCGTGAACTTCTTCGATGCAATAGTACGGGGAAGCTTTATTCTTTCCAGCACCCTATGCCCCGTGCTCTCACCACAACCACCACCCCTCACGATATTTAGCATCGTCGCCTCGGTCACCCCGGTTACGATGCATATCGTCGTCTTTCACAGCATATTTTGTTGCCTTCTCATAAACAAGTCTCTCATAGTACTCTTTGTCATGCATGTCAACTTGGACGCCATGTACGTTTGCCTTTTTCTTATTCCACCACTAGAACCACTCGTCCTTTTGAGTTAATTCACTGCGATCTTTGGACATCTCCGGTCTTGAGTACTTCTAGCTTTAAATATTTCTTAGTCATTCTTGATGATTTTACTCATTTTTAGTGGACCATCCCTCTTCGCCTAAAATCCGATGCCTACGTCGCGCTCGCCTCTTTTCGCGCGTTCGCTCATACATAGTTTAATTTTCCTCTTGCATCCATACAGTAAGACAATGGTCGTGAGTTTGATAATGTCAAACTCCACTCCCTCGCCGCCGCACACGGCATACACATTCGCTTCTCGTGCCCATACACCTCCCAACAAAATGGTAAAGCTGAGCGTGCTATACGTACAGTCAATGACATCGTGCGTCCTCTCTTATTTCAGGCTAGTTTACCGCCTCGTTTTCGGGTCGAAGCTCTTCATCACGCCACCCACCTCCTTAATCGCCTCCCACTAAAACCATTAGCGCACCCTCCCCATACTTTGATCTTCATCACACGCATCCTGACTACTTGTCTCTTCGTATTTTGGTTGTCTTTGCTACCCCAACACCGCATCCACTATGTCTCACAAACTCGCGCCCCGGTCTAGTGCTTGTGTTTTTCTTGGTTTTTCACCTCATCATAAGGGCTATCGCTGCATGGACCTTGCCACTCAACGCGTCCTTATTTCTCGCCATGTTGTTTTTGACGAGTCTACTTTTTCCTTTTCCTCCCCGCAGCCTCCCTCTGCTGCCACTTACGAGTTTCTCGACGATGTTCCTTCTATCGTCATTCCTCCGGTTGCCCCGCACACTCCTACGGCACCGCCCTCGTCGGCACCCTCTGCGCCGCCCTCACCGGCGCCCTCCGCGCCGCCCTCACCGGCGCCCTCTTCGCCGCCTTCCCCGGCGCATGCGCCCTCGCCGGCGCCCTTGCCCGTGCATCGCACGCGTAGCACCTCCGGCATACATGTCCCTTCCCGTGAGCGGCTTAACCTGCATGCTTCTGTCAACAGGTACTCGCCGGTTCCCTCCTCCGCACATGTGGCGCTTGATACGTCTCAAACGTATCTATAATTTTTGATGCTCCATGCTTGTTTTTACACCATTTGTCTATTATTTCGTTACACTTAGTGGCACTTTTATGCATTTTCCGGAACTAACCTATTAACGAAGTGCCGCAGTGCCAGTTTCCTGTTTTCTGCTGTTTTTGTGTTTCAGAAGTGATACACAGGAAATATTCTCGGAATTGGACGAAACAAGTTCCTGAAGTCTTATTTTACCCGGAAGCTTCCAGACATCCGAAGAGGTGTCAGAGGGGGGCCACCAGGGCCCCAGACACATGCCTGGCGCGGCCAGCCCCTTGGCCGCGCGGGGCCCGTGTGTGGGCGCCTGGTCCACCCCCTGACATCGCCCCTTCGCCTATAAGAAGCCTCGGGACGGAAAAACCTAAGTGCCCCGATCAGATTTCTAGAAAGAGTTCCGTAGCTCCGCCGCCGCCACCGACGAATTTCGGGGGACAGAAGTCTCTGTTCCGGCACCCTGCCGGGACGGGGAAGTGCCCCCGGAGCCATCTCCATCGGTCTCCATCACCGTCTCCGCCGTCTCCATCGACCTCACCACCATCTCTATCAACCTTGCTGTCTCCTATGATGAGGAGGGAGTAGTTCATCCCCGGGGCTAAGGGCTCTACCGGTAGCTATGTGGTTCACCTCTCTCTCCCATGATGTGATCTTTATGTGATCGTGAGCTTTGTATCATGTTGAACAAGTACATGTTATTATTCAGATATTTTGTGTACTCTAGTGATATTATTAAAGTAATCTATTCCTCCTGTTATAGTGTAACGGTGACAGTGCGTGCATCATGGTGGTACTTGATTTAGGCTATGATTGTGATCCCTTGTGGATTATGAGAATAATTATTGCTATGATAGTTTGAGTGATCTATTCCTCCTTTCATGGTGTAAAGGTGAGAGTGTGTGCACCGTGTTAGTACTTGGTCTAAGTTGCAATGATTTCTATCTTGAATTGTGATCTGATTTGGATATCTCTATGAGTGGTGTTTGTCAAGTACTTGATGAACTTTAAGGGGTGCTTCTGTAGCCACTACACAATGATTAGTGTTATTCAATAGGAGAGTAATTCAGAGTGCCTTAGCAAGGAGAAGTTACTTGTTCATTCATGTTATATTGTTGGGAGTGTGTCCACTAGTGAAAGTATGATCCCTAGGCCTTATTTCCAAGCATTGCACACCGTTTACTTGCTGTTTTGTTACTTGTTTGCTCGTAGCGATATTTATTTCATACCACGTTTGCTACTTATAATCATCACTACTACTTGTATTTCACTATCTCTTCGCCGAACTAGTGCACCTATACATTTGACAAGTGTATTGGGTGTGTTGGGGACACAAGAGACTTTCTGTATTATAATTGCAGGGTTGCTTGAGAGGGATAGCTTTGACCTCTAACCTCCCTGAGTTCGATAAACCTTGGGTGATCCACTTAAGGGAAACTTGCTGCTGTTCTACAAACCTCTGCACTTGGAGGCCCAAGAAGTGTCTACAAGAATAGAAGTGCGTAGACATCAAGCTCTTTTCTGGCGCCGTTGCTGGGGAGGTAAGGTAAAAGGTACTCGCATCCTCCTGTGTGAGTGCTCGGAGTTATTTCCTTTAGATTCTGCAATTACATCTTTTTGTTTCTTGTTTTTATTTTCACTAGTTAGGCTTAATGGAAAATAAAGAGTTCTTTAGTCTTTTTTCTGAGTTTAGATTTGATGAGAAAATTGAAAAACCTTTGGAGCTTATTTCGCATAGCAATGTTATTAGTACGAATGCTTTGAATACCGTTAATGCTAATGCTATAGAAAAGTCTAAGCTTGGGGAAGCTGGTTTTGTTAAGTATGATATTTTTAGTCCCCCAGCTTTAGTGGAGAAAGTTTGCTCTGATGATATTTTATCTCCCATATGTGATGTTCCTAATGATGCTTGTGCTCCTCATCCTTTTGAAATACCTATGAAAATTGTTAGGCGTGTTATGGATAACTGCTATTTAGGAGATGGAACTGTCCATCCTGGTGATCATTTGCTTTTTATACATGAATTATGCGAGTTGTTCCAGTGTGCAGGTATTTCAATGAACCAAGTTAAGAAGAAGTTATTCTCTTTGTCACTGAAAGGCAGAGCTGAGGAATGGTATCGGCTGCTTGAAGATGGTCCATCTATTGGCTGGGAGGAAATTGTACCTCTCTTTTATTCTAAATTCTATCCTCCAAGTGAGATTCATAAAGATCGTAATCAGATATATAATTTTTGGCCTCATGAGGGAGAAAGCATTGCCCAAGCGTGGGGAAGATTGAAGTTACTAATGCATAAATGTCCTATTCATGATCTTCCCCGTAATATTGTTATTAATAATTTTTATGCAAGGCTTTCAGGATATTACAAGGACTATCTAGATGCATGCTTTGATGGGTCTTTCACAAGCAAGGATGTCGACACCAAGTGGGGTCTGCTTGAGACAATTCAAAACAATATTGAAGGTTGGGATAGCGACAAAGGTAAGGGATCAGGTATGAATTACGAGTTTGATTGCATTAAGTCTTTCGCTGAAACTGCTAATTTTCAAGAGCTTAGTGCTAAATATGGTCTTGATCCTCAAATTATGGTTGATTGCTTTAAAGCCTTTGCTTCCCATATGAATGTTCCTAAAGGAAATGGGGACGTGTATCATGAACCTTTTAAGGACACTTGCATAGAAAGTGATATTGTTATTGATGATTGCAATAAACATGCTCAAACTTCTAAAAGTCCTACTTCTTATAAGCATGTTAATTTTTGTGGAGTACATAGACCTTGTGAACAGAGTTACAACAAGGAAGATTATTGCATCACCCACGCAAATGAAGAAACCAGTATGTGGTACAAGGATATAGGTGAGATCGGTAAAAAGGTTTGTGAGCTTTATCCTTTTCTTTGTAAACATTGCGATGACATAGGTCATTTTAATTTCCAATGCTCAAACCCTAATAGTTACTCTTCTAGTACCTTAAGTTTGTATTGTGATGACAAGATTACTCCAAATCAGCATGATGAGCTTACTTTGTTCTTGGCGTGTGACGAGATATCTAGAAAGATTGCTTTGATAGATATGAATGATGTTGATATTAATAGCACCCTTCGTGGTTGTCGTCTCTATTGTGCTAAAGATTGCCTTGCAAATACTTACATTCAGAATCTTATAAAACTTGATATTTTGCCAAGCTATGATAGGACTGATAGATGTTTTTATCTTATTAATAGAGAGGAGGAATCCTCCAAAGTTTCTTCTGTTGTTCCTGTCAGCAAACCAGATTATGTGGAGAAGATGCCCTTCCCTCCTAAAGAATATGTGGAGAAGATGCCCTTCAAGTCTCTCCCTCCTAAAGGAGAGAGTAAGAAGAGTAAGAAGAAGAAGAAGAAGAAGAAGAGGAGTAAAAGGCGAGAGGACACGGTATCTTCCCTTAAGCTTTATGATCCTGCTATAGATTATGATAATTCTGATTGGGATGATATGCCTATGCCTGTTACCTATGTTAGTGATCATGATTGGGAAAAGCACTCTACTTTTGATATTGAAAATCTTTTTGGTACCAATTCTAAGGTTAATAATTGTTGTACCATTAGTGCTATCCATGTTCCTTCTTATGATGATATGTTTGATGAGTATGCTTTGCGACATAGTAGTCCTCTAGTTTATGATGATGAGTATAATGTTTTCAGTCCACCTACTTTTGAGGAGAAAAATAGTTATGATTACAATATGCCTCCTGTTTTTGATGATTATGGTGATGATAATAATTATTCTATTGAATCTGCTCCTACTACTATTGTTCATGTGGGGAGTATTCATTCTTTTATGCATGTAGCTCGTGATAGGGATCCTTTATGTGATAGTTATATTGTTAGTTCTATTCATAATGCTACTGAAAGTTATTATGAGAGAGGGAAACATGGTTTGATGGATCTCAACAATATTGAGTTTCCCCTCTTTATGTTGCAATTTTTGAAGCTATACTTGTTTTGCCTTCCTATGCTTTTTGCTTTGCGCTTTTATGACTTGTCTCTTTACAAGACTATCTTTCATAGGAAGTGGTTTAGATTTAAATGTGTTCCATACTTGCTTTTTGATGCTCTCTATTGCTTTAAGTTCCTATATGGCGCTTTTGCCTCAAGCTCTTATATGGCGCCCACATGAGCATCTTTGCAAATTACTGCGCCTAGCTCAAAGGCGTTAAAGAAAAGCACTCTTGGGAGATAACCCATTGTTTATTTTCAGTACTTTTTCTTTTATTTGAGTCTTGGAAGTCATTACTACTGTAATGACCGCTCCTTATCTTGTTTATTTCGTTTTTGTGCCAAGAGAAGCCTCTAATTTGAGTGAGGTAAAGATTTGGGGATGTTGCTGTCCTGAAACTGTTTTTGGTGCTGCACCGTAAAAATTCGTGAAAATTCTCTGTATATCTTATGGACCTACGATTTCTTGTGCATATGCCCCAGGTTATATCCAAACTTTTGTTAGTTGAACACTTTTTGATTTGAGCAACAGAAAACCCCTCAAAAATTCGTCCTTTATCAGCTGTTCAGTTTTGACAGATTTCTGCCAATATTTGTTTTTGCCACTTTATCGCTTTCTTTTGAGTTCTTTTTGATCATGGAACTCTTGTGGAAGTTGCTACAGTAGTATATACTTTATATGTGGTGGTTTTTAGTTGAAAACTGAAGCTAAAAGAGGTTGAATATATTTTATTCTTACACTAATGTTGCTCATAGAATTGTGTTTAGTTTTGTATGAAGGAAGTTTTCAAGTGTAGGGATTGGAGAATGATGAGATGAGTTGAAGAATGGACAAAAGCTCAAGCTTGGGGATGCCCATGCATCACCCCAAGAAATATCCAAGAAGTACAAGCGTCAAAGCTTGGGGATGCCCCCGAGGCACCCCTTCTTCATCGGCAAAAATCAGGTCACCTTTCAAGACACTATATTTTTATTGCTTCATGCACTATGTGTTTTTCTTGGAGCGTCAGTTGTTTTAGTTTTCTTAGTTAGTTTAGTTTTCTTTGCTGCAATAAATGGTTAGATCACATCATGTTTCTTTTGGAGGAGATGAACTCGCTTTTCATTTGCCAAGAACACTCAGTTTTTCACTCTTATCGTGCACCGAGTGTTCTTCTTTTTCTGCTACTGCTTTTGGTTTTCGTTTTCGCCTTGATTTGCGTTCAGATCTTCTTATATTTATTTATCAAGGTGTATTTTTGCCTCTGGTCTTTATTGGTTTTCATCAAAAGAGGTGTCTTAAAAAATTTCAAATGGTGTTGGAAAAGAGAAAAAGCTTTGTGCAAAATAGTGGTACAAGAAGGAGCTTGTGTAGACTGCGGCTTAGGCTTTTTCATGTCATGCTTGATGTCTTTTTGATAGTATGCTTAGTAGTTTTGCTGTAGCATGACTTGTCTCAAATAACTGAGATTGCTTAATGAGCCTTTGAAAAAATCATGCGTTGTTTTTATTGTATGGAAGCATTATTTTGGTTTTCTCCTTGATGCTTTATTTGGGTTGACTTGGCGCATGCTCACACATGTTAGACTCTTCCAAAGTCGCCATTAGCCTTCATGATCATTTAGTTTTTGACTTTTTATGCCATCGTATGCTTCTTTTAATGTCGCTTTGTCGCTTTGCATGATTATGGCCATTATTGCTCTCTTAGTTGGTCGCTCCCAGTCTTTTGCTAGCCCTCACCTTGTACTGAGTATGAGCTCTACTCGTGCATCCAACTCCTAAAAGCCAAAGTTTTCCAAAGTGTCCACCATACATACCTACTAGCAATTTGCTATTCCAAGTAAATTTGACTTGCTTTTATATTCTCTTCAAATTAAACTCTTACCAGTGTTATGCGAAATTCGGTCAGTAAAGCTCTCACGAACCGGAAGGCACACTTTACTTTTTCCTGTTCTTAAAATTTTGACATTGTGGTCTTTTATGTTGAGTTGTTATGCTTGCAAGTTGTAAGTTGGATTCTAGCCCAGCCATGCTGTCATGGGGCAAGCTTTCAACATTGCACTTCTTTTTGAGTTGATATTGTGATCTTTTGTTTATGGATGCCCGCTGTGTGAAATGAATTGGGAATCTTGTAGGGATCATGGAGTTTTTATATGTGTTAGGGAAACGCCGGGCCGCCAATCTAAGCCATGCATAATTCATGGTGGAAATTTGCAGCATACCCATGGTGAACATTCGACGACGCATCTCACAATAAAAAGCTAAACAATATAGCAAATAAAAGAGATGTCGAGGTGTTCATCGTCTGCTTGTCCTGTCATTTTGGTGTGGGCTTGTTCCATGTCATCGGGCACGGAGGTACCCCATTGGCGGTTCTCAATGATATGCATATACTTACAATGACAAGAGCCTTGCTTGGGACTCTAAGTAAATTAGCATGGTTTGGGTACTCGTATTCACGGGACACGAGGTTTTCAACTTATGATTTGTCAAGCATATGCATCATAATTGTTCTCGCATTAACTTTAACCATTCAAGATGCTTATGATGGGGGCAATGAGAGCTCAAAGCCGGTAAGTAACATAATTTTTGAAGGTTATAAAACTTGCAATCACTGCTTCCCTCTGCGAAGGGCCTTTCTTTTACTTTTATGTTGAGTCACCACCTTCTTTCTTTATGCACCATTAAGAGAGCATAGTTGTCATTCTTAGTGTGATATGCATTGTCCCAAAGTTCATTGATTGATTCATATTGTTGGTTTCACTTGTTCTTAAATTATTTGTATCTAGTCGCCCTCTTAAACTTTGAGGTGTCCTATGCATTTATGTTTTGCTCTCTTTGAAGGACAAGCTGAAAACCATTTGTATGTTTTTCCTTATGATTTGAACACACGTTTGACTTTCATTGTTTCATTTTCATGATCTTTTGTTTGTGTTCATTTGCATGTTTACAACATGGTTGCTAAGTTCTTATTGTCAAGATTATATCTTTCATGCCTATGTTTTAAGTTCTTATGATCCCAGCTCACAATGCTTACATATATGATCAAGATTGTGTAGGTGCATGTCACCTCAAAAATTATTCTTTTGTTATCACTTACCTACTCGAGGACGAGCAGGAGTTAAGCTTGGGGATGCTTGATACGTCTCAAACGTATCTATAATTTTTGATGCTCCATGCTTGTTTTTACACCATTTGTCTATTGTTTCGTTACACTTAGTGGCACTTTTATGCATTTTACGGAACTAACCTATTAACGAAGTGCCGCAGTGCCAGTTTCCTATTTTCTGCTGTTTTTGTGTTTCAGAAGTGATACACAGGAAATATTCTCGGAATTGGACGAAACAAGTTCCTGAAGTCTTATTTTACCCGGAAGCTTCCAGACATCCGAAGAGGTGTCAGAGGGGGGCCACCAGGGCCCCAGACACATGCCTGGCGCAGCCAGCCCCTTGGCCGCGCGGGGCCCATGTGTGGGCGCCTGGTCCACCCCCAGACATCGCCCCTTCGCCTATAAGAAGCCTCGGGACGGAAAAACCTAAGTGCCCCGATCAGATTTCCAGAAAGAGTTCCGTAGCTCCGCCGCCGCCACCGACGAATTTCGGGGGACAGAAGTCTCTGTTCCGGCACCCTGCCGGGACGGGGAAGTGCCCCCGGAGCCATCTCCATCGGTCTCCATCACCGTCTCCGCCGTCTCCATCGACCTCACCACCATCTCTATCAACCTTGCTGTCTCCTATGATGAGGAGGGAGTAGTTCATCCCCGGGGCTAAGGGCTCTACCGGTAGCTATGTGGTTCACCTCTCTCTCCCATGATGTGATCTTTATGTGATCGTGATCTTTGTATCATGTTGAACAAGTACATGTTATTATTCAGATATTTTGTGTACTCTAGTGATATTATTAAAGTAATCTATTCCTCCTGTTATGGTGTAACAGTGACAGTGCGTGCATCATGGTGGTACTTGATTTAGGCTATGATTGTGATCCCTTGTGGATTATGAGAATAATTATTGCTATGATAGTTTGAGTGATCTATTCCTCCTTTCATGGTGTAAAGGTGAGAGTGTGTGCACCGTGTTAGTACTTGGTCTAAGTTGCAATGATTTCTATCTTGAATTGTGATCTGATTTGGATATCTCTATGAGTGGTGTTTGTCAAGTACTTGATGAACTTTAAGGGGTGCTTCTGTAGCCACTACACAATGATTAGTGTTATTCAATAGGAGAGTAATTCAGAGTGCCTTAGCAAGGAGAAGTTACTTGTTCATTCATGTTATATTGTTGGGAGTGTGTCCACTAGTGAAAGTATGATCCCTAGGCCTTATTTCCAAGCATTGCACACCGTTTACTTGCTGTTTTGTTACTTGTTTGCTCGCAGCGATATTTATTTCATACCACGTTTGCTACTTATAATCATCACTACTACTTGTATTTCACTATCTCTTCGCCGAACTAGTGCACCTATACATTTGACAAGTGTATTGGGTGTGTTGGGGACACAAGAGACTTTCTGTATCGTAATTGCAGGGTTGCTTGAGAGGGATAGCTTTGACCTCTAACCTCCCTGAGTTCGATAAACCTTGGGTGATCCACTTAAGGGAAACTTGTTGCTGTTCTACAAACCTCTGCACTTGGAGGCCCAACAAGTGTCTACAAGAATAGAAGTGCGTAGACATCAGCGCTCAAGGATCCCAACTGGCTTGAGGCTATGATCGAGGAGTATCCTGCTCTCCTCGGCAACGACACTTGGGATCTCGTGCCTCCTCCTCGGAACACCAACATCGTCTCCGGTAAGTGGGTCTTTCACCACAAGCTGAAGCCCGATGGCTCCCTCGACCGCTACAAAGCACGATGGGTGCTTTGCGGTTTCTCTCAGGAGCAAGGCGTTGACTTCGACGAGACGTTCAGTCCGGTTCTCAAACCGGCCACGGTCCACGTCGTCCTCTCCATCGCGCTCTCCCTTAAATGGGAGACTCGCCAGCTCGATGTCAAGAACGCCTTCCTCCACGGCAAGCTTGCTGAGGTCATCTACAGTCGCCAACCCACCGGCTTCATCGACTCTACTCGCCCTGAGCACGTCTGTCGGCTGAACCGTTCTCTATACGGTCTCAAGCAGGCTCCTCGTGCGTGGTACCAGCGCTTCGCGACCTTCATCAGCTCGATCGGCTTCACGTGTTCACGCTCCGACACGTCCCTGTTCGTTCTTCAGTGCGTGGAGGGTACAACTTTCCTCTTGTTGTACGTCGACGACATCGTCCTCACTGCCTCCTCGACCCGGCTTCTCGACCGGATCACCGCCTCCCTCCGCTCTGAGTTTGCCATGACGGACATGGGCAGCCTCCACTACTTCCTCGGCATCGCGGTCACCTGCGACTCCTCCGGCATGCACCTCTCGCAAGCCAAGTATGCGGCGGAGATTCTGGACAACGCCGGCATGACTGCCTGCAAGTCTGCCACGACACTGGTCAACACGTCGCCCAAGCTCTCCGCTTCTGCCGGCCCTCCCGTGGCTGACCCGACTGAGTATCGGAGTCTCGCTGGGGCTCTCCAGTACCTCACCTTCACGCGCCCTAACATCGCCTACGCCATTCAGCAGGTGTGTCTTCACATGCATGACCCGCGCGAACAGCACTTGGCGGCCATTAAGCGCATCTTGCGCTACGTCAAGGGCACGCTGTCTCATGGACTCCATCTCCATTCATCTTCACCGGCTTCCATGGTCACCTAAACTGACGCCGACTGGGCCGGCTGTCCCGACACTCGACGTTCCACGTCGGGTTTCTGCGTCTACCTCGCTGACAACCTCGTCTCATGGTCTTCGAAGCGCCAACACACGGTCTCTCGTTCTAGCGCTGAGGCTGAGTACCGTGCTGTGGCCAACGCCGTTGCCGAGGCTACTTGGATTCGTCAACTCCTCCATGAGATTCATCGACCATCTCCTCCAGCTACGGTTGTGTTCTGCGACAATGTTAGTGATGTCTACATGTCAACGAACCCCGTCCAGCACCAGCGCACCAAGCACATCGAGATCGATCTGCACTTCGTTCGCGATCGTGTTGCCATGGGCCAGGTTCGCGTGTTGCATGTTCCCTCGTCTCGACGGTTCGCTGACATCTTGACGAAGGGTCTTCCATCACTATTGTTTCTGGATTTTCGGTCCAGTCTCAACGTCCGTACTCCTCCCGTTGTGACTGCGGGGGAGTGTTAGAGATATGTCACATTATGTGACATGATTGCTAGAGATATGTCACATAATGTGACATAACTCCCTGATCCTCTAAATCGTGGAGAGTCATTAATGTTGTGATCTCCCATTTATGATTAGGATTATAATTCTTGTATAAATAGACATGCAATGGAAAGGCCCAAAGTGTGGTCAATTCTCTCACAAGCAGCAAACCTCGCCAATGAGGATGAGATGAATCCTCGACGTCTATCAACACTTTGTTCAGGTGACTAAAATCCTATCTTCTGCCAAATCCAAGAGTTGTACTTTTCTTTTCTACGTTTTCAACATGTAAGG
This sequence comes from Dactylis glomerata, assembly GCA_007115705.1. Classification (NCBI taxonomy): domain Eukaryota; kingdom Viridiplantae; phylum Streptophyta; class Magnoliopsida; order Poales; family Poaceae; genus Dactylis; species Dactylis glomerata. Next base: position 238,024 of record QXEO01001205.1, read on the forward strand.
CAGTTGTTACTTTTCTGTCTCAAATGTCTGCAAAGAAACCTAAAAATGAATGAATTTGACCATTTTTTCAAACTTTAACACAAAATGAACCGGTTATGATTTTTTTCACAAACTGATCCCTTTTGCATGACGCCCTACCTCAGGACGTCATGGTTGTATTGCACGGCACCTTGGGGTAGGGCACCATGGTCTTGCATGACGCCACGGGTTAGGGCGCCGTGCTCCAAATTAAATACCAAGACGCCGTACCCCATAGCGCCGAGAAGCAAACCTCCCCAATAAGGATGAGATGAATCCTCGCTGCCTGTCAACACTTCGTTCGGGTGACCGTCGAGCTGAGAAGGGATAAAATCCTACTAGTATCTTCTACCAAATCCAAGAGTTGCACTTTTCTTTTTTAAGTTTTCAACATGTAAGGCACTTGTTAGAGCACCTTCAGCCGTTGGCGCTCCCCACGGCCAAATCCAGCGATAAATAGCGCTGTATTGGACAAAACTTTGGTGTGGGGACCGCCGAACTTCCAGCCATCTCCCCAGGTAGACGCCCGGAAATTGGCGTTTTTGTCACAAATAAATTCACAGTTCGGCGAATTTGACAAATTTTGCCAATATTTGGCTTATTTTTACAAATAAACATTACAGTTCAACAAAACAAGCAAATAATTTGACAAGTTTTCAAACAAATCAAATGGAAACTAGTTGGTGTTGCCTCGAAGCCTCCATATGTGCTCCACCAGATCATCCTGTAGCTGTTGATGCATTGTGGAGTCTCGAATCTCCTGACGCATAGCGATGAACGTAGCCTACGATGCCGGCACCTGGTGATTAGGCTGTGCAAGAGGACCCTCTCTCTCATATGGTGCGGCTTGTTCACTCAGAGGAACCGGATACTTTCGCTTATTCTCAATAATCATATTGTGTAAGCACACACAACAGTTCATCACCTCTCACATCTGATCTTTAGACCAACTCATAGCGGGGAACCGGACTACAGCAAATCTCTGCTTGAGGACACCAAATGCACGCTCGACGTCCTTTCGGCAACCTTCTTGTGCCTTGACAAACTCCACCTCCTTCGGGAGGACGGGGCTTGAGATAGTCTTCACAAATGTTGCCCATTTTAGATAGATACCGTCTGCAAGATAGTATCCCTTGTTGTAGTGCCGGCCATTGATCACAAAGTCAACCAGGGGAGCATGACCCTCAACAAGCTTGGAGAAGATCGGCGAGCACTACAAGACGTTGATGTCGTTGTTGGATCCCGGCATACCAAAGGAGTGCCAAATCCAGAGATCATTGGTAGTCACTGCCTCAAGTATCACAGTGCAGCCTTTTTTATGACCCTTGTACATTCCCTGCCAAGAAAACAGACAGTTTTTCCATTTCCAATGCATGCAGTCAATGCTTCCAAGCATCCCCGAAAATCCTCGAGCTTCATTGAAAGCGAGGATCTGAGCAGTGTCTTGGACAGTGGGTGATCTCAAGTAGATGTCCCCGAATACTGCTATCACCGCCATGCAGAACCGGTAGAAACAATCAAAGGCAGTGGACTCCGCCATCCGAAGATAGTCATCGGTAGAATCACCAGGAGCTCCATATGCCAGCATCCGCATAGCCATCGTGCACTTTTGGAGGGCAGAAAACCCTGCCATGCCGGTGCAATCCAACTTGCATCTGAAATAGGAGTCATAGTCTCGAAGGACATACATAATTTTCAGGAAGAGCTTCCGGCTCATCCTGAAACGATGCCTAAAAACAGCCTCACCGTGCAATGGACTGTCGACGAAGTAGTCGGCGTAGAGTATGCAGTAGCCCTCCATTCGCTGCCTCGGCTTGCACTTCCGACGACCTGGTGCCGACCCACCACGGCGACCAATGGCCGTCTCCGCGTACAAGTCGGACAGGCAAGCTAGGATCAACATGTGCTCCTCGTCTTGGGCGGCGGCTGCCATCTCTTCTTCAAAAAGCTCGGCGAACATCTGCTCCTCCTCGTCGTCCGAGTCCATGTCCGCCTAGGCAAATGGACGAACACCTGCCGGGCGTGTCGACGAAGCGCGACGCAAGGAGTTGCCCGACGGCGGAATATAGACAGACGGCACGACGGACGGCGGAATATAGGCTGATGGGAGGAGGGACAGCGGAGTGCAGGCAACCAGCCGGCGGATTAGCGAGGGGTGGTACCGGCGGTGACAGAGCAACGAGAGGGGAGGGGGAGGGGGGATTTGCAACAAGAAAGTGGGGTTCGCGTGTTCTCTCGCCGATAGAGCGGGCCCGTCCCCGCTTTTCTCTCGTCCGGAGTCCCCGAGCGCACCCTGAGGGGCCGGGGATGGCCTGGGCTCTCCGGATAGATTAAGACCCTATTCCGAGAGAAAACAAGGAACCGGGAGCGCGGCTGAGCCGAATAACACCGTTCGGATAAAAAAAAAGGCTGTCAGGGGCCTTGTCGGGAAGACGGCCAGAGATGCTCTTACTTTTGCGTCTGACCTGTGTGCAAAGAAACATTGCCCTGTAGTTGGGCACCGTACTGCAGCATGATTGCTGTATCTGCTGATGGGTTTAGAAAGCTCTGATGGTTCCAAAAGAAAATGCATAACAAAAATCTTGGAACAAATAGCTAGTACCGAAATCTCTTTGCTAACACCACACAGAGTTGCGCCACACAAAATGTCTTTGTTAACTCTCTTCTGTCACATACTAACAGATCGTCAAGCACCCTAACAAGATTAACTAGAGCTAAAATGCCTGTACAGGATATGCAGTGAGCTCATATCGTCGGGAATGAGGGTCAAGGATCTGACTGCCCCTGCTGCTGAAGATGCTCTTGAATGAGAGAACGGAGGGCACGATTAGGAATGAGATCACGATTTGGAAGGGCCAGGTTCGTCATTGGAGACCTCAGGTTCCCGTTATCAAGCCAGCGCTTTATGGCTTTCGCTTCGTAGGTGAATCCATCAGATGCCATTTGAGGGTCATTCATGATCTCCTGAAATATACAAGGCACCAGTTAACGATAATCTAGAAAGAAAAGCTTTACACATGCATTCATTTCAGAGCACTGAACATCTCAATTAGACAGGGCAGTGTCTTCCTAATTTTCTTCAACTTGTATCTCTGTGACTTCTATGCACTCATCGACTAATATGATCTACCTTTTTTGAATGACAAGTACCAGATCTAAGGTATTTGAAAATGCTTGCAAAGTTATTTACCATGAGTATTGGACAGATGAAGTGAGCTGGGGTGAAACTTCCCTTCGAAGCTGATCCGACAACCCGCCATGAGGCCGTAGGGGGCTTTCTTGTCAGGGGCTCAACAACTGTCCAAACTTTGGTTAAGAGGTCAGGCCGTTTGTCCCTCGTCATTTCCACACAGCTAAGAGCAAGGAGTGCCAGCTGCTTGGCTTGCGTGTAAGTCCAGTCCCCAGCAGACTTGTCGATGAGCAAGTGCAGGCTATCACTCTCCAATGCTTCTGAAACTCTTCTTGCAATGGCTAGGGCAGGTGCTCCAGTCAAGAGACGGAGGATAATAACACCCAACGAGTAGACATCAGAAAGGGGCGTCAACACCCCAGTGGTAAGGAACTCTGGGTCCATGTATGGATGCCTTGCTATTAGGTTCGGTGGACAGGCACCAGGTTGGAGAAATAGGGCTGACGTGCCAAAGTTACACAGCCTGCTTCTGTAGTTGGCATCAATGAGGATGTTGCAAGGACGGAGATCACCGTGGACCAAAGCACTGGGCTTGTTTGAATGAAGGAAAAGCAGTGAGCAGCAAACCTCGCCAATGATCTGAGTACGGATCTGCCATGAGAGGTGGGAAGCCGTTTGAGCAGACAATATGGTCTTCAAGGTTTCCTCTCGGTAACCACTCATACACAAGGGCTGATGCCTGGGAGCATATTCCAATTAAGGTGACAATGTTTGGATGCCTCCCTTTGCGATGAACAAAAACCTGTTATAATCATATATTAGTAACATAATCAGCGAAAATACCCCTATCACACTAAGTGCAGGTTACCTCTTGTTGAAATAAGCCCTCGGATCCGCACATCTTGATTCCTACTGTGGTATTGTGTAAAATGCCTTTATATACACATCCATATTCAGTGTCACCAATTTTGCACACATCCTTGAAATCCTCTGTTGCTTGTTGCAGATCAGCGAAGGAGAACTCCAAAATAACAGGAGCATTCTGATCCTGTAATTCATCCACCTGCCGTACTGCATAGTCCCGTTCATGTTTCAACTGGTTACATTCTGCAATACATCAATGTAGGTTACACACTACTGCTGCTGCTAGTTCATGTTTTACAAGTGTAGGTGATATATTGCTGCCACCAGTGGCGGAGCTTGACGGGTAACTCAGGGCAGGCCAATAATGGTGTTTGGGCGGAAAACGGCAGGAAGCAGTGAGTTTCCACATAACTAATGGTGTTTTACTTATAGTGAATAATAGCTGATAGAAGAACAAACAGATCTAGGCTAAACGGGCCATGGAACATGTTTGCCCCAACATAGCTCTGCCACTGGCTGCCACTAATTTATATTTCAATCAATGGCAAATGAAAAGATGGGCAACAAAAGTTCTCGCGGAAGTTGATCTACCCATTTTTGCCTGCTCTATTTGAAGGTCAGACTTGCATTTTAACACAACAATATCCTCTTCCAGAGCACATATCTTCCTCTTTCGTTCATCCTACGTATAATCAAGTAAACATCTTGTAAGTGATACAAGCTACAGATTTTAAGGATGCATATAAACATGTAGAGAATAGACGGAAAAGAATATAAGCATGATAAATAAATTTTCTAAAAGCAAAACGCATTAGGTTGTTTCTCAACTTAGGTTATCTCCCATTACTTGAAGAAAACTTATGTCCCTTGGTCAATTTTCTAGGAAAACAATAATAGCTCTGTATCCAAAATTGATAATGCAGTCCATGAGAATAAACTTAATAGCCAGTAGGTCGAGCGACTTTTGTGTATTCGGTTTGCAAGTATTGCCATATCATCAGTGATGTCCACTTATATGATCTAGTGTTAGGTACACACATTATCAAAGTTCAAGGGGGTAATATAGAATGTTTATTTTATCAGAAATTCAGGATTAAATCTACTAGAGAAACATTGTACTAGCAACCAGACATCGCTGACTGGATATTGTTCTCCTATGAGCTTTGTTCTACTATCACTGTTTCCATTCTGCTATAAGATTCGTGCAGCAATTCCTTTGTGTTAACTTTTCGGTAATTTATGAAGTTTATTTAGGACATAAAGGGATGAAAAAAAGGGCATGTGCACAGATTGTACAAAAATATGGCTATTATTATCCTAACGTGTGTACAATACCTCCAGTGTAATTTGAATGAAAATTGTACTCTGTACCTTATAGCAGTGTGGCTATCTGTAATCATGTTATCATATGTTCTGTGTTGTTGAAGACAAAGTCTACTGTATTTTTCAATTGTACATTATCTTTTATTATAAAAATATATGTGTACTGTATGTCTCATAAAATATTCAAAATAATGCATAGTGACACCTTATTAAATTTCCGTATGAAGGCCAGGAGAGAGGATATGGCATAACATTTAAATTAGTTCGCATAATGTTTCATGATGCTCAGTTATTTTAGCCCGTTATTTTAGTCGTAGTAGATACTCATAAGAGCGTACTTGTTTTTTTACTACTAAACTAACTATGAAATACACTATTCAGGACGGTGTGTACGCATAAGTAATAACCATATAAGGAGCATTTAAAAATTAAAAAACAACTAAAAATACAAGCATGCAACCTACAGCAGGGAGCCTGATGAAAAATTCAAAACAAAGACAAGTACCTTCAAATCATGAACATGCTTGAAGAATGATAGAACAGAAGGGTGTGTATGCTGATTCCATGATTTCGGGCTTTTTTGGTAGCAAATGATGTCCCCGCTTCCAATCTGCAGAAATAACGAGAAGAAAGTAAGTCTTTGGAGAGTGTGAAAACAGAGACATGTGCACCAAAAACAGACCTGGCTGGCATTAAAGGTATCATCGACGTTAAGGAACTCACAAAGCACATCTGGTTCAAATTTGATTTCCTGCATGTCCATGCTAAAGTGAGAAACCAGTACAGGTGATACAGAGACAATACATTTGAGATTAGGAACAGCAGGTTGCACTGGTAGATAACATGACCTCATATAACTCTATTTCCTCGTCTGCACAAAAACCAGCTAGATTTCTTAATTTGTGGAGAATCTCTGCAGGCTTCGATGTAGCTTTCACAAACAGCGTTCCAATATATCTGGGTGTTTCATTAAGCGGAAAAATATGAAAAGGAAGTTATTGATTGATAAACAAGACCCAGAAAAAAGAGTTAAAAGCAAACAAACCGTAGCTGTTTTTGTTCTGGGTTATAGAGCTTTAAGAAAACCAATATATCTTCCATGCATAGGTTCCGCGGGGTCCAAGGATTTAGCACCTACAATTGGCCAATATACTAAGACAACTTCAACAAATAATATAGAGAAAAACATTATATGTAACAAAAATGGTCCTCTAACAAACAATTAAGTCCACATAAGAAAAGGTAGAAATAGCAAGATTGTTCAAGTTCAGGCTTCTGATTCAACCTCCAAAAACAGCTTCACACCATTAGCAACTTTTGACGTTAAGCTTCCCACCTACAAGAGTGATTGTCTATACTTCAGATTTTATGAAGAAAAAATAGTATCGAAACTGCTTTGTCATATGTCTACAGATGGGCACGATATCAAAAAGACAAGATTGTTCATTTCAGAAAAGCAAATCATGCATAGCTGTCAAATAAATGCTATGACAACCAGTTTTACACAAAACTGGTAACATTGGGTATATTCCATTCAACTAAGGTGTTGTCCCTGGAAGCAGGTAAGTACAAGAAAATTTGAAGAAACAACCAAATGAGTAAAATGTCACTTCCTGAAAGCTTTATTAGCTATATTTCTCACGTGAAATTCATAGAGTTGGGTGACATAGCAATGTAATCTATAATCAAACACCCCTCGTGTTTTTATGATGAAATCCTCCAAATCCTTTCAAAATTATATGATAAAAGCTTTCTAAAATGTGCCCGAGTTCACACAAAAATATCTTGAATGTCGCAAACGACGTCAATGCTTGTTTTGGAGTAGACCACTGGTGCGAAAAAGGATACGCATTCCTAGCCATTAGTATAGGATTTGCCAAAAAAAAAAGATTAAAAGTTCCCAGTGATTTTACTTAGCTTGGTGTTTTTACAACATGTAAGAAATATGCTCCTGGTAATTTTGTTTAGCTTGATCGTAATGTTTAATTGGTCATCAGCAGCTCCTTATGTTGGTGTCGATGCTTCTTATGAGTTATGTGGCATCATAAATACGTCCCAGAAATCTTATATTGACTTAACCTTTGGTCAACAGCATGTCGTATCAGTGTCTCTTCTTTTTTCGTGTGGTAGAAAATCAGGCCGAATTTCTTACAGTGACTTTATTTCATTTTATTTTATTTCTTCCTTAGGCTGGCCATTTCATTTTTATTTCGCATGAGACCTTGTTATGTCGGTAATTTTTTTTGCGTTTGAATTGTTTGTAAAATAAATATAAGTTCCATGCAAATCATCTTATATGAAGATAAAAAAGCTAAAAATAGATGCAACACTCAGTGACATTGATACCAACCAAGCTGAATAGACTTGAACAGGCTATTAATACCCCCTACTACTTTTTTTTTGCTGTTTAGCTGCTAGTATCTTACCCTGGCCAAGGGCATGGGGCCACATCAATAACATGAACAGAACAAAATACGGCTCTGCGGAACTGTCTCAAGAACCAATAAGAACATAAGTATTCTAAAGCCTTCGGTAAATAAGATGATCACAGACTCACGGTGCCTACTTACAGAGTTTCTTTCTTCTAGGGCAGACAATGGCATGCTAGGGCGATATGTTCCATTTTGTCGCTTATAAAACAACCAGATGCGCTGAAATTGAACAGCGGTGCCAAATACTTCGACAAGATTCTCCTGTAAAAACATTTAAATAATAAGTATTCGGTGCTCATTATGAGCCATAGGAAAAGATTTGCAAAGTAATAAAAGGGCCTATATAATTTTGTCTGTTCACAAAACATATATCGTCCAAGAACACAACGTTAGGAATATATCATTAACTCTTGCTTCCTCTCTTACAAAATATAAGACTTTTTAGTGAGCTAAAATATTCTAGTAAAAGATCTTATATTTTGGTATGGGGGTAGTACTCCCTCCGTTTAGAAATATAATATGTTTTAGCTTTGTGAAGTGAGTGTATTTAGACATGTTTTAGTGTATAGGTTCGTTTGAATCTATACACTAAAAGATGTCTAGATACACTCACTTCATAAAGCTAAAACATCTTATATTTCTAAACGGAGGGAGTACAAGGTATGAAGGTATAATCTCAAGGAAAATAAGAAAACATCTAGAGTGGTTTTCTTTATTTTGGTACGGAGGTAGTATGAGGTATGAAGGCATACAAAAATAGAGATCAATTCAATGCTTAGAAGAACATGGGGATATATTTTATATGCCAGCAAGTATGCAAAATATTGGATCTGGCACATGCTTTTACATGGCAACGAAAACATATGTCACAACTCACTAGTGTATAATGCCACTTCAAATATATAACGCAAAAAAAGAAGAGCCAAGAACCCTTGTTAGATGGCCCAATATGGTGTGAGACTCTTAGTCAAATGGGGGCAGGGGTGGTTCACCCTTTTGGTCACCAGTGCCGCTATCAAGTTGCATATAAAATCTTTTTTTCCCAAAACTAAACTTCTCATGAGCAATGATGCTTCGCTTCTGAGAAAGAGCTAATAGAATCAATAAGAGTCTAGAAGTCTGTCATTAGCCAAGACATGTCGACATGCATCCCTAACCATATATGCAAATCCATCAAGTTCCAGAAAGCTGTTTCTCGTGGTTATATTAGCCATATATGATAAAATAATTTTCTACTGTCCACTGAACACAATAATGCCAAATACAGTATAAATAAATATGTTTCTCAGAAAGCTGCCTACTGGCATTTCGAGTATTCCACCCGCTACGGCAAAGTTGAAATTCAGGAAACTTCTTTGCAAGTTGCATTACATCACGACAATGCGTAAAAATTATGCAGAACACAAAGTATCAAAATAAACCATGATTATTAGAAGGCCCGGAAAGTGAATAGTGGTGGTACTCATTTCAGGAGGACTTCAAGAAGTAAAAAATATGCATTCTTTGTTTTTAACTTTCAAGTGAATATCAACATGGGTCATTCATCTAGTTTCAGTACTCATCATCCATACTTCCATGTAAGATTTCATAAATCCTGTTCTACTGAATCCCATAACAGCAATGAAATCATCTATTTTCAAGGTTCGTGACCACAACATTTTTGATTTGCCAAATGGCCGAGTTGACAACTTGCATTGACAAATAAAGTTTCACTCGAAGATGGAATTGCATTGCGAAGAGAAGAACAAATGCAGCTTTGGCCACAAAAGTACAGAACAAGAACCGGAGCTAACAGGAGAAATACTAGTAACGCTGTTGGATGCGTCTAGTTTAGCTTAAATGGCATCATCTCACCCGCAACTTCAATCAGATATCGTCTACCTGGATGCCGTAACCTGCTTATATTTGGGGACTCGTTCTCATAACCCAATCTCATATTGATAAGGCCCTGGCCTGAAGGGATTAACTCCTTGTTTGGGACTGGCTTAACTATTCGGAGACTAAAAACCTAGAAAGCAATCCTTAAATAAAACCTACAAGTACAAAATCTAGGAACCCAAATTGGAGTTTAAGTGCTCTAGAGCAGCAAGGAGTGTTCAGGTTGAAGAATGCATGATGACGATACCTTGAAACGGGATACGGGCAGAGTAACCGGGACGTTGAAAGACCGAACTTTGTTGAAGTCGACGAGATCAAAATACTGGCCATCGTTCCCGACATACGAGCGCAAATCCCCTTCCGTCGCCACCTGAAGAAACCCAAGATATAGAATTCAAGGTACCACATGATTCCTTTCGCGTGAAATCAAGCAAGAAAGTAAATAGGGAGCAGAGGATTCGCGGACCTTGACGACGATAAACTGAATCGGCATTACGGCGATGGGGCGACGGCGGGAGGGAGAGGGGAAGAGTGAGGGGAGGGAACGAATTTCGCCCACTGCAGTTCGCAGTCGGCGGATTCTTGGTCTCTGACGGCTCGGCGTCTAGAAGATCCTGGAAGTTGAAGTTGGGCGAGGGTTTCGGAGGGTTTGCCCAAAGGCGGCCCAAGGCGATAGTCCACGTCTCCACGACCACGATCAGCAGCTGTCTACGAGAGGTGCTTTTTTTTTTAAGGGAAAAGGGGTCTCGAAGGACCCGGAGCTGCTTCTTTCCAAAACCTGTCGGTTACACTTTTACAAAAAAGGCCCCCAAAGAGATAAAATTATACATAAGCTCTACAAAAATACAGAAATGACTCTAGTGTCGTGGAAATTTAGAGACAGTAGCCATGGGGATGGCTTAACGGAGGAACTCGATGGTGTGCGACGATGGGTCCGACTCGGGATTGTGCAAGTGAGACACCACGGTTATCCAGGTTCAGAGCCCTCCACGCCGGAGGTAACACCCCTACTTCCTGCCTTGTTTCTTATTAGCTCGACAGTGGTTACAACGCTCCTCGAGCTGTTCGGTCTAGAGGAGGAAGAAGAAGGATTGGATCTCCCTAGTCTAAGGGTCCAGACCCCTTTATATAGGTAGGGGTCTAGTTACAGGTTAGGTGGCTGGCCGGCTGCCGGCTCCTCCGTGGCCGCGGTCTTGGTGATCCGCTGGCCTCTGACTCCTTGTCTGACGATGGCAACTTTATAAAGTGTATTTCCCCTTTGGACCGGCATCTCGGAGGCATATGCTTTCCCTTTTGTCTCGGATCCTTTCGTGGGAAGGCTCCTGCCCGCTGGTTGGCTGAGCCCAGGCGTGGCTGGCGTCACGCCCGTCCCTCGCCTCTGTCGATCTTGTCGGGGTCAGGCCACTTTCGGCGAAGCAGTCGTTGGAGAGATCTTGTCGTCTTCGCCCAGCTCTGGCTCTCCTCGGTGGAGTCATCGGTCGGTTGCTGGCGCAGCTGGCCCTCTGGACGGAGCCGGTCTTCCTGACTTAGCGTCGTGGAGATTCCTGGGACGTCAGCCGGCAGTCGGCACTGCCCTTGGCCTACCCTGGAAGTCATCCCCACGACACTAGCCCCCGAAACTGGCGAAGTCTCATGGATTAGCATGGGGCTTTGATACGTCTCAAACGTATCTATAATTTTTTATGCTCCATGCTTATTTTTACACCATTTGCCTTGTGTTTCGTTACACTTCGTGGCGTTTTTATGCGATTTCCGGAACTAACCTACTAACAAGATGCCACAGTGCCAGTTTCCTGTTTTCTGCTGTTTTTGTGTTTCAGAAAAGCTACACAGGAAATATTCTCGGAATTGGACGAAACAAGTTCTGGAACTCTTATTTTTCCCAGACGAAGGACGAGGACCAAACGGGAGCCGGAGGGGGGCCAGAGGCTAGCCTCACCACCAGGAGGCGCGGCCCAGCCCCTGGCCGCGCCCACCTGTGGTGAGACCACCCTGGTCCACCTCTGACGATGCCCCTTCGCCTATAAGAAGCCTCCCGACGGAAAACCCTAAATCAATCGGCGTTTTTCCCAGAACAGTTCCGCAGCGCCGCCGCCGTCGAAGACAAATTTCAGGGGACAGAAGTCTCTGTTCTGGCACCCTGCCGGGACAAGGAAGTGCCCCCGGAGCCATCTCCATCAGTCTCCATCGCCGTCTCCGCCGTCTTCATCGACCTCACCGCCATCTCCATCAACCTTGTTGTCTCCTATGATGAGGAGGGAGTAGTTCTCCCCCGGGGCTGAGGACTCTACCGGTAGCTATGTGGTTCACCTCTCTCTCCCATGATGTGATCTTTATGTGATCGTGAGCTTTGTATCTAGTTGAATTGGTAGATATTATTATTCAGATATTATGCTACTCTTGTGCTTTATATTTGTAAACTCCGGAGATACCTTGTATCATGGTGTGAAGGTGACTAGTGTGCGCATCATGTGTATCTTTTTGGTTAATGTCTCTATGAATTGTTGGTGTTTGTTGGAACCATCTAGTGCGTTCACGGTGATAGTGTGGGACAATCTAGTTTGGGTACATACGGACTTTGAGGAGTGCTTCGTAGCCCTACGCATGATTAGTGTTCGTTTTCCATTGGAGAATTGTTTTGAGTTGCATATTGATGATAGTATCTATTGGTTTAATTATGTTATATTTGTTGAGAGTGTGTCCACTAGTGAAAGTATGATCCCTAGGCCTTATTTCCAAGCATTGCACATCATTTCCTTTCAGTTTTGTTACATGTTTGCTTGCAGCGATATTTATTTCATATTACAATCACTACTCATAATCATCACTACTACTTGTATTTCACTATCTCTTCGCCGAACTAGTGCACATATACATCTGACAAGTGTATTGGGTGTGTTGGGGACACAAGAGACTTTCTGTATCGTAATTGCAGGGTTGTTTGAGAGGGATAGCTTTGACCTCTTCCTCCCTGAGTTCGATAAACCTTGGGTGATCTACTTAAGGGAAACTTGCTGCTGTTCTACAAACCTCTGCACTTGGAGGCCCAACACTGTCTACAAGAACAGATGCGTGCGTAGACATCATGCTCTTTTCTGGCGCCGTTGCCGGGGAGGTAAGGTAAAAGGTACTCACGTCCTTTGGCTACTAAGTCTTTTAGTTGCTGGTGAGTACTCGAAGTTATTTCCTTTAGATTCTGCAATTATATCTTTTTGTTTCTTGTTTTTATTTTCACTAGTTAGGCTTAATGGAAAGTAAAGAGTTCTTTAGTCTTTTTCTCGAGTTTAGATTTGAAGAGAAAATTGAAAAACCTTTGGAGCTTATTTCGCATAGCAATGTTATTAGTACGAATGCTTTGAATACCATTATTGCTAATGCTATAGAAAAGTCTAAGCTTAGGGAAGCTGGTTTTGTTAAGCATGATATTTTTTGTTGCCCAGCTTTAATGGAGAAAGTTTGCTCTGATGATATTTTATCTCCCATATGTGATGTTTCTAATGGTGCTTGTGCTCCTCATCCTTTTAAAATACCTATGAAGATTGTTGAACGTGCTATAGATAACTGCTATTTAGGAGATGGAACTGTCTATCCTAGTGATCATTTGCTCTTTATACATGAATTATGCGAGTTATTCCAGTGTGCAGGTATTTCAATGAACCAAGTTAAGAAGAAGCTATTTTCTCTATCACTGAAGGGCAGAGCTGCGGAATGGTATAAAACTGAAGGAAATATGCCCTAGAGGCAATAATAAAGATGTTATTATCATATTTCTTGTTCATGATAATGTTTATATTCCATGCTAGAATTGTATTAAGCGGAAACTTTAATACTTGTGTGGTTTATGAACAACACCGTGTCCCTAGTACGCCTCTATGGACTAGCTCATTGATTAATGATGGTTAAGGTTTCCTAACCATAGACATGAGTTGTCAATTAATAATGAGATCATATCATTAGGAGAATGATGTGATGGACAGACCCAAATAAAGCAGAGCAATTAGATCGTGTCATCATGTTCATCTTTGCGAAGCTTTTCCTATGTCATGTATTGTATTCCTTAGACCATGAGATAATACAACTCCCTAGTATCGGAAGAAAGCTTTGAAGTCATCAAACGTCATCCTATGTGAGGGTGATAATAAAGGTGTCTCTCAGGTGATCGGAAAGTACTTGTTGGGTTGTATGTATCGAGATGGAATTTGTCCCTCCCAAGTCAGGAGAGATATACTTCGGGCCCACTCGGTAATCGATATCAACACCGCTTGCAAGCATGTGGTTAATGAGTTAATCACAAAGTGATATCGGATTACGGAACGAGTAAAGTACTTGCTGTGAACGAGATTGAACTAGGTATGGCGATACCGACGATCAAATCTCGGGCAAGTAAAATATCGTGTGACGAAGGGAATACATATACGGGATTAATTGAATCCTGACATCGTGGTTCATTCGATATGATCATCGATGAATATGTGGGAGTCAATATGGGTTTCCAGATCCCGCTGTTGATTATTGATAGAAGATCATGTCTACATATTCTCGAACCCGTAGGGTCACACACTTAACGTGTATCGATGCTAGGATAGAATGGATAATTGGTTTATGAGTTTTAGTTCGGAGTCTCGGATGAGATCCAGGACGTCACGAGAGGTTCCGGAATGGTCCGGAGAATAAGATTCATATAAAGGAAAGCAGTTTTTGGATTCCGGAAAGGTTTCGGAGTTTATCGGTATTGTACCGGAAGGTTCTAGAAGGTTCCGGAGTGGGACCAACGTGGGCCCACTTGACGGAGGCCTGCGTGGGCCTAAGGGGAAGTGCCCTGGCCGCCCTGGGCCAGGCGCACAAGGCCCCTAAGGCCCAGCCGGCCAGCCCAAGGGGAAACCCTAAGGGAGTCTTCAAAGAAGAAGGGGGGAAACTTGCCCCCACTCTTCCTACTCCAAGTCGGCGCCCTAGGGTTTGGGGAGAGGCCAAGCTGGCCGGCCACCCCTCTATATATAAGGGGGCAAGGGCGCAGCCCTCTCTACCCCTAACCCAAACCCTAGCCGCCAACTGCTGCCCTCCCTCTTCTCTCTCGCGACTGCGCGTAGGCGAAGCCCTGCCGCAGAAACTCTCCACCATAAGCACCACGCCGTCGTGCTGCTGATCCAATCTATCTCTCCACCATACTTGCTGGACCAAGGAAGGAGGAGACGTCGCTGCACCGCACGTGTGCAACTCTCGGAGGCGCCGCCACTTGCGGCGTAGGATCGGATCGGATCGCGAGGAGGAGACGGCGAGTACGACTACGTCAACCACGTTCTATTGAACGTTTCCGCTGTGCGAATCTTCAAGGGTATGAAGATCTCATCTACCTCTCTCGTTGATTACATCTCCTAGATTAGATCTTGGCTTTCTTGTTCGCATCCGTAGGAATTTTTTGATTTACTATGCTGCGAAACCCTTCAGTGGTATCAGAGCCAGGTCTATGCGTAGATGTGTTTCACGAGTAGAACGCAACATGCTTGTTGCGGGCGTTGATGTTTTCTTTGCAAACCTCTTGTTGTGTATTTCTTATGGCGCGGTATAGTGAGATCGAAGCGGTCCAGGCCAACTTTACGCGACCGCGTTCGCGAGACCGGCTCCGCACTTGACGTGTGGCTTGTTCCATACATGCGGCTGGTGGATGCCAGTTTCTCTCACTATAGTAGTCATGGGACTTACATCGGATGTTAGCAACCATAATATCACCGTTGTGGCTTTCGTAGGTAAGAATCGTTCTTAGCTTGCTACTCCCATAAGCCACGTAAAACATGCAACAACAAAGTAGAGGCGTCTAACTTGTTTTTGCAGGGAGTGTTTTGTGATATGGTATGGCCCAAGACATGATGAGTATGAATTGAGTTGTATGCAATGATCATGTTTTGTAATCTTTCACGACTTGCATGTCGATGAGTTCACAACCGGCAGGAGCCATATGGTTGTCTTTATAATTATGTATGACCTGCGTGTCAACTTCTTATACGCCATGTAATAGCTTTACTTTATCGCTAAGTAGTTAGCAATAGTTGTAGTTGCTATTCGTGGTGGAGGCAATCATGGTGGAGTGATGGAGATCATGCCGGCGCGCACAAGATGGAGATCATGGCGCGGAGATTGGCTATACCATGTCACATAAAATTATATGCATGTGATGTTTATCCTTTTATGTATCTTATTATGCTTAGATCGCGACGGTAGCATTATAAGATGATTCCTCACTTAAAGATCAAGATAAAATTGTGTTCTCCCCTCGTATGCGCCGTTGCGAAAGTTCGTCGTTTTGAAGCACCTCGTGATGATCGGGTGCTATAAACTCTACGTTCACATACAACGGGTGCAAGCCAGTTTTGCACACGCGGAAAATACTTGGGTTTGACTTGACGAGCCTAGCATGTACAGACATGGCCTCGGAACACATGAACCGAAAGGTTAACATGAGTCATATGATGATATGATCACACTGAGTTGTCCACCATTGAAACCACATCTTCTCGTGAAGATCGGATTAGGTGTGTGAATTTGGATCTGTTCACTAAACAACTTTGAGGAATGTTGAATTTAGTGGGAGTTCATTAGTAATTTGATTAACTTGAACTAATTATCTTGAACTAAATCTTGTTGTATTTGCATAAGTCGTTGTAGTCTTTGGCACCGTTTCCCACCGACACTTAGCTTAATTGAGTTAAAAGAACTATAGAATTCTGGATAATCACTTTTCGGTCTAGTGCCGTTTAGTTAGAATATCAAGACTAAAGATTAAGTCCTATTGCAAACTTTAGCAAACCTTGCTTGCTCCATACGATTTAATAAATTGTATTAATTAAGAGCAACGATTCAAGTTTAGTATCTAAAGATCATATGTTTGCCTTCATGATAAATTGATCTTCAAAATTGTTTGAGAATCAAAGTGATCATCGAGCTGAAAGAATTGTTTCAGAAACAATCAAGAAGTGAAAGATATTTGATATCTAAAACTTTGATTGTTTGCAAAAATGATGAAGTATAATTTAGTAAAAGAACATATGCTCATATTGTATGACTATATGTGAAGATTGAAGATGCTAGGCATCCCGATCACCCAAAAGTTTGGGAAACTAATATTATACTTGCATTTGTCCTTAAGAGCTATAGTAGTTTCATCATGAAAGATGTCATGATAGGACGAATAAAAGGTATTGGCTAAATTGTTTTGCTATACCAAAAGAATACTAAAGAATGGAATCGGAAGAATACCAATCATATGATGATGGCGATCCACTTCAAAGTGCAAAATCCAAGGCTATTAGTATTTGACTAACATCCTTTGGACTATGTGTCAAATGATTGATGCCACTATTGATGTCGATAGATTCTTCTAAAAGGAGAGGAAATGCTAAATAGGATCTGCAAAATTATTTGGTAGAAAAAGGAAAAGACTGGAATTGTCCAGCTCAGGTATATAAATGATATACATGTTATAGATGTATTCTTTGCTAAGTACATAATGTAATTCTTGGGTATTGGATACTAGATTGTTGGTATGAAATGTCATACAAAGCAACAATACAAGAACTACGATGGCCTAAGTAACTAGCAAAAGAATGTGGTAACAATGCGCATCGAGAAACAAATAAATGTGTTATTGTGTTTTTCGTCGGCATAAAACCTAGCCTTCAAGATATTTCATGAACTTAATAATTGTTATCTTGTTCTGGTATTATGAGAACAATTGTTGTTCATGTCATTACCGTCTTCCATAATCGATGGATAGATTATTATAAATCTTGTTGGTGAAATAGACATTTATAACACTGATGCTAAAGGTCGCAAGACAAAACAAATTTCACTTATATGTGACACCGCCGTTTAAGTCATATTGGAAACAAAACATGAAAGAAATTCTATATTGATAGATTTTGAGTCATTTGATTTTGAATTGATTGACGCTTGTGAGACTTTTCCTAAAGATGTTAAACTCGTTCATGGGCCATGGACAGAACAAGCGACTAACTAAATGGAGATCGTACATGTTGATGTATGTAGTCCATGGTGTGAAGTCGATCATGGTGTATTTTCTATTTCATCAATGACTCGAATGATGTATGGTATATCTACTCGATAGATAGAAGTATGAAACAATTGAAATTGTTCAATTTATGAAGTGGAAATTATTGTAACAAGAAAAATTCAAGTTTTTATGATTGGATCATAAAGAAGAATATTTGAGTTACAAGTTTAGCAAGCATCTAAGAGTTAGAGGAATTGTTCCACAAACTTGCATCATGATAAACACCATAAGAGTATGGAGTTTTCGATGGATGTAATCAAACCTTGTTTGACATGGTTAGATCAATGATGAAATAAAACTACCAATATAATTTGTGGATTATGCTTTAGAGACTACCGCTTTTCACTGAATAGAGCCATCATAATCCGCTGAAATGACACCATACAAGTTATAGTTGTCTTTTCTTGAATTTTGGTATGCAAGGCATATGTGTAAAATTTTACAACCAAAATCGGATTAGTAAGTCTTTGTAGGTTATCCCAAAGAATGTCGATGGGTATTCCTTCTATTATGAACCCAAACACATAGTGATTGTCACTAAAAGAAGTGAATTTCTTATGAAGGAGTTTTTTGCGAAAGGTTTAAGTGGGAGGAAGATAGAACTTGATGAGGTTATTGAATCTGAGCAAGATGATCAGAGTAGCGCAGCACCAGAATATGTTCTGGAAGCGGCAACTGCATTCATAGCTCACACGTCTACAATATGTTGTAGTCACGGCATCGAAGTTCCTATTAACCAAGTTGGTCGTAATCAAATAGCAAGATTTGAGGACGAGATATTATTAGATAATAGTAACCAACAATATACAAAGAAGCGGTGATGGGCCCTGACTTCGTCATATGAATTATTCTAGCAACAATTACATATAGAGATATGTTAGTTGAATAAACGAAACAACGTTCCTCTACCGGAATGCACACCAAGGACGTGTAACTGACACGACCCAATGGGTTTTGTTGATTCAAAGGTTGCTAGATATGTATGCAAACTTCTATGGTAGAAGAAAGCATAGCGAAGTTGGAATCTTCAATGATGAAAATGTTAAAGTGTTAATTTCATCAAGATATTTGAAGATGCTTGTATTACAAGAAAGTAAGTGGGAGCGCTAGACATATTTCTAATCTTTATGTGATGACATATCGTTATTGGAAATATGTGTTTTTCTTGATATTGTTAAGTTTTCATTAAATTAGTTTTTGATGAAAGACTTAGGTAAAACCAGAATATTAAGCATCAATGTCTATGCAGATAGATTGAGGCACTAATATAGTTTTACCAGAGTACATAGATGAAATATTGAATTTGTTCAATATGGAAACAATAAGAACGGTTCTTGTTGCATGGAAGAGGTTGGAGCAAGAATCAATTGTTTTGACACTTGATGAGTGAAACCACAAGAATGATTTTATCAATCTTGTATACCATGATATGTAGATCCAGATGTGTCCAATGCTCTAAAGGTTATAGCATTCATATGATGATGTTGGACAATAGTAAAGATATTCTTATGCACTTTCGAAGAAGTAAGAATATTTCTGTATGCAGAAGTGACAAATGGTTCATTGCAATGAGTTACATTGGCTTTGTCACACATACAAGTAAAATTTTATCTCAATTTTAAGCTATTTGTTTTGAGTTAGAAGGTGGCATAATAAGATGGAAGAAAGTTCCATGATGACTTGGATGAGTTCCAATGTTAATATTGTGGCGGACACTGCAACGAGGGCTAAGTATATAATCGCTTTAGAAGCGGCATAAAAGATGCAAAGTAGATAGTGATAATCCAACTTATTTGTGGCACTGTCGTCCAGGTCATATTGGCGTAAAACGCATGAAGAAACTCCATTCTGATGGACTTTTGGAGTCTCTTGATTTTGAATCATTTGACACGTGCGAGCCTGCCTCATGGGCAAGATGATCAAAACCCGTTCTCCGGAATAATGGAGCGAGCAACGGACTTATTGGAAATCATACATACCGATGTGTGGACCAATGAGTATTTCGACGCACGGTGGATATCGCTATTTTTCTAAGTGTGCTAGTACTATGTAGTTCTATTGTATGACAATAGTGACAACATAGTCTCGGCCAAGAAACAAAGGTCTCACCAGAAGACCAAGTTTATACGATGCTATCTCATACAAGATGAGTAATGCGTGCTGACGCAAAAGAATATGCAAATACAAACGGACTGAAAGTGTCAGACCCGTAGATAAGGTTTACCACGTGCAACGCGTATGAAGAACACCGGAATGCCATAGGTGTTAAAGGCGCAAGTATGACTAGATTATTGACTCTAGTGCAAGTGGGAGACTGAAGGAAATATGCCCTAGAGGCAATAAATATTGTTATTATCATATTTCTTGTTCATGATAATGTTTATATCCATGCTAAATTGTATTAAGCGGAAAATTAATACTTGTGTGGTTTATGAACAACACCGTGTCCCTAGTACGCCTCTATGGACTAGCTCATTGATTAATGATGGTTAAGGTTTCCTAACCATAGACATGAGTTGTCAATTAATAATGAGATCATATCATTAGGAGAATGATGTGATGGACAGACCCAAATAAAGCAGAGCAATTAGATCGTGTCATCGTGTTCATCTTTGCGAAGCTTTTCCTATGTCATGTATTGTATTCCTTAGACCATGAGATAATACAACTCCCTAGTATCGGAAGAAAGCTTTGAAGTCATCAAACGTCATCCTATGTGAGGGTGATAATAAAGGTGTCTCTCAGGTGATCGGAAAGTACTTGTTGGGTTGTATGTATCGAGATGGAATTTGTCCCTCCCAAGTCGGAGAGATATACTTCGGGCCCACTCGGTAATCGATATCAACACCGCTTGCAAGCATGTGGTTAAGAGTTAATCACAAAGTGATATCGGATTACGGAACGAGTAAAGTACTTGCTGTGAACGAGATTGAACTAGGTATGGCGATACCGACGATCAAATCTCGGGCGAGTAAAATATCGTGTGACGAAGGGAATACATATACGGGATTAATTGAATCCTGACATCGTGGTTCATTCGATATGATCATCGATGAATATGTGGGAGTCAATATGGGTTTCCAGATCCCGCTGTTGATTATTGATAGAAGATCATGTCTACATATTCTCGAACCCGTAGGGTCACACACTTAACGTGTATCGATGCTAGGATAGAATGGATAATTGGTTTATGAGTTTTAGTTCGGAGTCTCGGATGAGATCCAGGACGTCACGAGAGGTTCCGGAATGGTCCGGAGAATAAGATTCATATAAAGGAAAGCAGTTTTTGGATTCCGGAAAGGTTTCGGAGTTTATCGGTATTGTACCGGAAGGTTCTAGAAGGTTCCGGAGTGGGACCAACGTGGGCCCACTTGACGGAGGCCTGCGTGGGCCTAAGGGGAAGTGCCCTGGCCGCCCTGGGCCAGGCGCACAAGGCCCCTAAGGCCCAGCCGGCCAGCCCAAGGGGAAACCCTAAGGGAGTCTTCAAAGAAGAAAGGGGGGAAACTTGCCCCCTACTCTTCCTACTCCAAGTCGGCGCCCTAGGGTTTGGGGAGAGGCCAAGCTGGCCGGCCACCCCTCTATATATAAGGGGGCAAGGGCGCAGCCCTCTCTACCCCTAACCCAAACCCTAGCCGCCAACTGCTGCCCTCCCTCTTTCTCTCTCGCGACTGCGCGTAGGCGAAGCCCTGCCGCAGAAACTCTCCACCATAAGCACCACGCCGTCGTGCTGCTGATCCAATCTATCTCTCCACCATACTTGCTGGACCAAGGAAGGAGGAGACGTCGCTGCACCGCACGTGTGCAACTCTCGGAGGCGCCGCCACTTGCGGCGTAGGATCGGATCGGATCGCGAGGAGGAGACGGCGAGTACGACTACGTCAACCACGTTCTATTGAACGTTTCCGCTGTGCGAATCTTCAAGGGTATGAAGATCTCATCTACCTCTCTCGTTGATTACATCTCCTAGATTAGATCTTGGCTTTCTTGTTCGCATCCGTAGGAAATTTTTTGATTTACTATGCTGCGAAACCCTTCAAAAACACTGAAGGATGGCCGACCTATTGACTGGGAGGAAATTGTACCTCTCTTTTATTCTAAATTATATCCTTCTAGTGAGGTTTATAAAGATAGGAATTACATTTATAATTTTCATCCGCATGAGGGAGAAAGCATTGCCCAAGCGTGGGGAAGATTGAAGTTACTAATGCACAAATGTCCTATTCATGATCTTCCCCGTAATATTGTTATTAATAATTTTTATGCAAGGCTATCAGGATATTACAAGGACTATCTAGATGCATGCTTTGATGGGTCTTTCACAAGCAAGGATGTTGACACCAAGTGGGATCTGCTTGAAACAATTCAAAACAATATTAAAGGTTGGGATAGCGACAAAGGTAAAGGATCATGTATGAATTACGAGTTTGATTACATTAAGTCTTTCATTGAAACTGCTGATTTTGATCAAGAGCTTAGTGCTAAGTATGGTCTTGATCCTCAAATTATGATTGATTGTTTTAAAGCCTTTGCTTCTCATATTAATGTTCCTAAAGGAAATGGGGACGTGTATCATGAACCTTTTAAGGACACTTGCATAGAAGGTGATATTGTTATTGATGATTGCAATAAACATGCTCAAATTTCTGAAAGTACTACTTCCTATAAGCATGTTAATTTTTGTGGAGTACATAGACCTTGTGAACAGAGTTACAACAAGGAAGATTATTGTGTCCACCATGCAAATGAAGAAACCCGAATGTGGCTCAGGGCTCTAGATGAGCTTGGTGAAAGGGTTTGTGAGCTTTATCCTTTTCTTTGTGAACTTTGCGATAAAATGGGTCACTTTAATTTTCAATGCTCTTTTAATCGAATGAGTACCGTAAATTTGTATTGTGATAACAAGATTACTCTCAATCAGCATGATGAGCTTACTTTGTTTTTAGAGTGTGAAGAGATATCTAGAAAGATTTCTTTGGTTGATATGAGAGATGTTGATATTAATAGCACCCTTCGTGGTTGTCATCTCTATTGTGTTAAAGATTGCCTCGCAAATGCTTACTTACAAAATCTTATAAAACATGATGTTTTGCCAAGCTATGATAGGACTAATAGATGTTTCTATCTTATTAATAGAGAGGAGGAATCCTCCAAAGTTTCTTCTGTTGTTTCTGTCAGTAAACCAGATTATGTGTAGAAGATGCCTTTCCCTCCTAAAGGATATGTGGAGAAGATGCCCTTCAAGTCTCTCCCTCCTAAAGGAGAGAGTAAGAAGAGTATGAAGAAGAAGAACAAGAGGAGTAAAAGGCGAGAGGACACGGTATCTTCCCCTAAGCATTATGATCCTGCTACAGATTATGATAATTCTGATTGGGATGATGTTCTCATGCATGTTACCTATGTTAGTGATCATGATTGGGAAAAGCACTCTACTTTTGATATTGAAAATATTTTTGGTATCAATTCTAAGGTTAATAATTGTTGTACCATTAGTACTATCCATGTTCCTTCTTATGATGATATGTTTGATGAATATGCTTTGCGAAATAGCTGTTCTCTAGCTTGTGATGATACTAAACCTCTAGTTTATGATGGTTATGATGATGGGTATACTATTTTCAGTTCACCTAATTTTGATGAGAAAATTAGTTATGATTACAATATGCCTCCTGTTTTTGATGATTATGGTGATGAGAATAATTATTCTGTTGAATCTGATCCTACTACGATTGTTCATGTGGGGAGTATTAATTCTTTTATGCATGTGGCTCATGATAGGGATGCTTTATGTGATAGTTATATTGTTAGTTCTATTCATGATGCTACTGAAAGTTATTATGAGAGAGGGAAACATGGTTTGATGGATCTCAACAATATTGAGTTTCCCCTCTTTATGTTGCAATTTTTGAAGTTGTACATGTTTTGCCTTCCTATGCTTTTTGCTTTGCGCTTTCATGACTTGTCTCTTTATAAGATTATTTTTCATAGGAAGTGGTTCAGATTTAAATTTCTTTCACATTTGCTTTTTGATGCTCTCTATTGCTTTAAGTTCCTATATGGCGCCTTTGCCTCAAGCTCTTATATGGCGCCCACATGAGCATGATTAGTGTTCGTTTTCCATTGGAGAATTGTTTTGAGTTGCATATTGATGATAGTATCTATTGGTTCAATTATGTTATATTTGTTGAGAGTGTGTCCACTAGTGAAAGTATGATCCCTAGGCCTTGTTTCCAAGCATTGCACACCATTTTCTTTCAGTTTTGTTACATGTTTGCTTGCAGCGATATTTATTTCATATTACAGTCACTACTCATAATCATCACTACTACTTGTATTTCACTATCTCTTCGCTGAACTAGTGTACCTATACATCTGACAAGTGTATTGGGTGTGTTGGGGACACAAGAGACTTTCTGTATCGTAATTGCAGGGTTGTTTGAGAGGGATAGCTTTGACCTCTTCCTTCCTGAGTTCGATAAACCTTGGGTGATCCACTTAAGGGAAACTTGCTGATGTTCTACAAACCTCTGCACTTGGAGGACCAACACTGTCTACAAGAATAGACGCGTGCGTAGACATCAGGCTTTGGCGGGTTCCACTCCTCACCAAAGTTAGCACGCTTCCGTCGAAGTCCCAGGATTCTTCGTCCAGCTTGGAGGTCGTCGATCTTGAGGTTAAGTTCCATGGAATGTCACCGACCGTCTCGGGACGTGCCGGCTGCAGGATTGATCCGGCTGGCGGCTGCCATGCGGCCGCTAGCCGGCACCCGGCCCCTCGGAACTTGAACCGCTTCGGGCTCTGATTCCACGCTGCGGCCGGCACAGTGCCGCAGTGTTATGTCTTGTCGCTTGGACTCTTCGGTCTCCGTAATGATTCCGTGGAACATCATGTGGTGGGACGCGGCTTACGTCAGTGATGTGTCCCATCAAAGCGCCACGCGTTTGATCTACTCGCATTAAACTGGCTCGACTTTTCACACCCCGCCATCCTTTAAAGTCTCGGAGCTCTCGAGGGGGTTTTCCCCATTCCCGAGCGCCTTCATCTTCTTCGCCGAGCGGTTCCTTCATCTTCTCCAGCCCATCTCCTTTGCCACCATGTCGTCGACCGGAGCTCTTGGCGGGACTGGGGCCGGAGTTCCTAGCGGATCGGGCGGGCGCAAGCGCGGCCGCCCGCTCGGGAGCAGGAACAAGGTGAAGGACCCGGCAGCACCGCCGCCGGTTCCCTGCAAGCGCGGCCGCCCGCTGGGTAGCCGCAACAAGAAGACCCTGGAAGCGCTCGCAGCCGCGGCCGCCGCGGAGTCTGCTGGGGCGGCCTCTGCCGCCATCGTTGTTGCGACCGCCGCCGGCGCGGTCGCCACCGCCGATGCTACCGCCGCGACCCCTACTGGAGCGGCTGCCTCCACCACTCTTGCCATGGCTCCCACTCAGGCGGCTGCTGCCGTCCTCGGCACCGCGATTTCGGTCGGGGCGGCTCCTCCTGGCTTCACCGGCGCAGGCGCCGGCGGCTCGACTAGCGCCGCCGCCACCGTGGCGCGCAAGCCTTGGCGCCCGCCGCCGGAGCAGCGGCTCTCCTACACCTCGGAGCACGGGTTTACCACTTTCGTGGTTCATCTGCGGGCCGGATGCGAGGTGCGCCTGCCGCTGTCGTTCAAGTTCGTCGACACCCTGGGGGGGAATCCCCTGACGGGCGCCATCATGGAGGAGGGCAGTGGCGGCCAGCCGTTGTACCCCGTCGAGATCCTCCACGATGACCAGGGGAAGAGCTACCTCACCGACAGTTGGACGAGGTTCATCGACGACTACGACTTGAAGTGCGGTTGGTCCCTCATCTTCACCCGTCGCACTGGGTCACCCTTCCTCTGCGTCCGTGTCATCGACACCTCCGGCTGCACCCGCGCCTACTCCCCCTGGCCGTGAGCGGCGAGCGCCCCCAAAGCTCCTTCCTTGACGATGGCTTCGTCAATGGAGAACTCCAGGAACTTAGGGTGGGGGAGTATCTTGTGTTGCCTCGGCCCTTAGCGTGGCCCTATTTATGTAATCACCCGCTATATGTTAAGAACTTTAATTTCCTGTAAATCTTGTTTGTCATGTCATTATGGAAATTTGCTTTGTCTCGTTCTTGCGTGGATGTCTTCTGTTTCCATCAGAGCGCGGTGACGAATTTACAGTTAGGACTATCATTGCCCATGCCTGTAGGTAGGGGCTAAGGTAACTGCCAACCCAACGAGACATTCCTGGCGAGCTCATCCAGCTTCAGCGTGGAGGGAGAAGGTACCTCTGCTGGCTGGCTTCGGAAGGTACGGGCTAGCACTGGCTTGAGGAGACAGGAATGGAAGCTGTGTCCTGTGCCGGCTCGGGCGAGACCGGAGCCAGCATGTCTCACCTTCTCAAGCCTTCGCATAACCCTTGCTGCGGCTGGGGTGAACGTCCAACCCGCTGGCCTTAGCCATTTCTTTGCGGACGCTAGATTTTGATTTCGATGCTCTTTTGCCAGTCATGTCGCAGCGCCAACTGATCGGACAGCTGACGAAGGATTGGAGCCGGCCCGCTTTTAAGGGCCAATTCCCTTTCCCCCTAGCCCCCGAGTTTTGGGGCAGCTGGAATGACAGCTGGCTTAAAACTAGCTCGTTCGCATACGATGCCGACATCACGCGAGGCAGCTCTGGCTTCGAACCTCCTTGACGTGGCTACTCATCCCAAACACTGAAAACCGTGATCATCGACCACTTGCTGGCCTGCCTTAGCTTGGTTCCCTCAACCTTTTCCTTAATCTCCCCACCCTTCGGCCCTTCTATCCCCAACTGGTAGCCTAGTGCCGGTTGGTCTCCCTTGGGCTGGCAGCCGAATGCTGGCCTAGGGTGGGAGCGTGCCACGGGGTGAGAAGTAGTACTTCGGTTTGTTGGGCACCCGGCTTGAGCCAGCCAACGCATGGTCAACAAACACTACCTTCAACGCTTAGTTGAGTGATTTTTCTATCATTTTACGGTTCTTCCCTGCGGTTTTCCTTCGTGTGTGGCCTGCCGGCTCGTATCCAGCCGGCTTCGCGAAGCCGGGGAATGGAGGTTAGGCTTGAGACCTGTTCCATATATAGTACTTATCCAGCTGATGGGAATTCGATCGTTTTTAGGGCAGCCAGCTGTGGCTCGGTGCCCGGAGCCGACTGCCGGTCAAGTGAATAACGCAGGAAGCAAAACATACACGAAGTGTTTTTCTCGGAGCCGGCCGTAACTAGCCGCTCTGTTGTCCTTTATTCATTGATAGGTTTTTGGGGTACAAGCTTTTGCCTTAACAGAAGAAAGGTCTTAGGAGATTGACATTCCAGGGACGCTCCGTCTCCTTGTCAGAATTATCTGCCTTGTTCTTTCTGGGCTCTTGTGCGTCGATGAGGTAGTACGCCCCATTGCCTAGCACCCGGCTGACAATGAACGGTCCCTCCCAGGGAGAGGACAGCTTGTGCATGCCTTTGGTGTTTTGGATCAGCCGGAGTACGAGATCTCCTTCGCGAAATGCGAGCGGACGGATCTTCCGGCTGTGGTATCGTCTCAGCTGCTGCTGATAGAGCGTTGATCTGGCCAAGGCCTACTCTCGTTCCTCCTCGAGGAGGTCGACACCATCTTCACGGGCTTCTTTTGCTTGCTTCTCCGTGTATTGGACCACTCTGGGCGCATCAAATTCGATGTCGATGGGCAGCACTGCCTCTGCCCCATAGACCAGAAAGAAAGGGGTGAAGCCGACAGAGCGGTTAGGAGTGGTGCGCAGGCTCAAGAGTACTGAGGGTAGCTCTTCGACCCAGCAGCCGGCTGAGCGTTCGAGAGGCTCGACCAGTCTTGGTTTGATGCCGGCTAGAATTATCCCATTTGCTTTCTCCACTTGCCCATTAGACTGAGGATGCGCCACTGACGCTAGATCCAGCCGGATGCCCTTCTGGCCGCAGTACTCTGCGAAGACTCCCTTTGTAAAGTTTGTCCCGTTATCAGTGATGATGCTGTGGGGAACTCCATATCTCGTGATGATCTCATTGAAGAACTTGATGGTGGACGAGCCGTCGAGTTTTTTGATTGGCTTGGCCTCGATCCACTTAGTGAACTTGTCTATTGCAACCAGCAGATGTGTCAAGCCCCCGGGCGCTATTTTGAATGGTCCCACCATGTCCAGGCCCTAGACAGCGAATGGCCAGGTGAGCGGAATGGTCTTGAGGGCTGCCGCTGGAGTGTTCCGATGCTTGGAGAAGCGCTGGTAGCCGTTGCAATGCTTCACCAGCTGATCTGCGTCCCGCAGGGCCGTCGGCTAGTAGAAACCATGGCGGAAGGCCTTAGCCACCAAAGCTCTGGAAGATGCGTGGTGCCTGCATTCCCCTTGATGTATCTCTCTCAGCAGCTCTAGTCCTTCTTCCAGCTCGATGCACTTCTAGAAGATTCCTGACACGCTGCGCTTGTACATCTCGCTGTTGATGATGGTGTATGCTTGCGCGCGACGTTGAAGTCGCCTAGCTTCTGCTTCATCTTTGGGAAAGTCCCCAGTGATGAGATAGTTGGAGAATGGCTCTGCCCAGGATGGTATCTCCCGGATGTGGAAGACGCTTGCGACCAGGGGATCAGCAGCCCCCGGGTCCGTTGACGTGCCGGCTTCACCTGGTTGGCCGGCTATGGGAGCCAGCCCGGAGATGGCAGCCCCCGAGTCCTTCATCGAGCCGGCCGTGCTGGACTGGCAGGTTGCTTCCTTCAGCTCCGAGGCGGTAGCCCCCGAGTCCGGCGGCGGCATCTGAGCCAGCGTAGGCTCTGGCACGAAGATGGAGCCAGATTCCGGCGATGGCTTGATGGATGGCTTGCGGATTATCTCCAATGACACCCCAGCCGGGATATCCTGCTTAGTGGAGCCGATCTTGGACAGCCGATCCGCTTCGTCATTGTTTGCTCTGGGGACATGATGGAACTCGCAGCCCTCGAAGAATCCGCAGAGCTGCTGCACGTAGAAGCGATAAGAGGCCATGTTGGCGTCCTTGGCGTCCCATTTCCCGGAGACCTGGTGCACCACCAGGTCGGAGTCTCCAAAACAGAGGATCCTCCGAATGCCAATCTCCTTGGCCTGCTTGAGCCCATGCACCAGGGCCTCGTATTCAGTGACGTTGTTTGACGCGCGAAGTGCATCTGCAGCATGTACTGCAGCTTGTCTCCCTTGGGAGAGGTGAGGACGACTCCGGCTCCCAAGCCCCCGAGCATCTTACGAAGTTCATGCGCCAGTATGTTGAGTCTGAAGCCGGTGGCAAGTACTGGTGCTCTCCCCAATCAGCGAAGAAATCCGCTATGATCTGGGACTTGATTGTCGTCCGGGGCTTGTACTGAATGGTGTGAGCGGCTAACTCAATCGCCCATTTGGCCACTCTGCCGTTTGCATCCTTGCACCCTATGATCTCTGAGAGGATCTCTGAGAGCAGAGTGGTGCTCACCACTGTGATGGGATGCTCCTCGAAGTAGTGCTTCAGCTTCCTAGCCGCCATGTACACGCCGTACGCGACCTTCTGGTAGTGCGGATAGTTCTGCTTGGAGAGAGTGAGCACTTCGCTCAGGTAGTACACCGGGCGCTGGACTGGCAGCTCCTTGCCTTCTTTCGTGCGCTCCACCACGATCACCACACTGATGACTCGTGGGGTAGCTGCAATGTATAGCAGCATCGGCTCTCACGGAGCCAGAGCGGCTAGGATCGGCATTGTGGACAAGGCTCGCTTGAGGTCCTTGAAGGCTTCATCAACGTGCTAGGACCAAACGAAATGGTCTATCTTCTTCATCAGCTGATATAGAGGCATCGCCTTTTCTTTGAGCCGGCTGACGAATTGGCGGAGCGAGGCTAAATAGCCGGCAAACTTCTGCACGTCCCTGACTTCAGTGGGCGGCTCTAGGGCCTCGATGGCTTTTATCTTCGAGGGGTTAGCCTCGATCCCTCACTGGGAAATGATATAACCTAGGAGCTGTCCAGCCGGCACGCCGAAGGTGCACTTCTCAGGATTGAGCTTCATGCGATAGCGCCGCAAGTTGGCGAAGGTCTCCTTGAGGTCGTCGAGGAGCGTGCCGCTCTGCTTGGTCTTCACGACCACATCATCCACATAGGCATGCACGTTCCGCCCTATTTGCCCCTGCAGACATTGCTGCATGGTTCGCTGGTAAGTTGCTCCAGCGTTCTTCAAGCCGAAAGACATGGTGACGTAGCAGTAGGCTCCATACGGGGTGATGAAGGAGGTCTTGATCTGATTCGGCTGGTACAGCGAGATCTGGTGATAGCCTGAGTAAGCGTCCAGGAAGGACAACAGGTCGCAACCGGCTGTGGAGTCAATCACCTGATCGATGCGCGGTAGCGCAAAGGGGTCCTTGGGGCAAGCCTTGTTGAGGCCGGCGTAGTCGATACACATGCACCAAGTGTTGTTCTTCTTCAAGACCAGGACTGGGTTCGCCAACCAGTATGGGTAAAACACCTCCATTATGAAGCCGGCTGCAAGGAGCCGAGCAATCGCCTCGCCAATGGCTTTCCTTTTCTCTTCTGCAAAGCACCGTAGCGGTTGCTTGACCGGCTTGGCATCTGGCCGGACATGAAGTGAGTGCTCAGCCAGCTCCCTCGGCACACCTGGCATGTCCTTTGGAGACCATGCGAAGATGTCCCGATTCTCACGGAGGAAGCTGGTGAGCTCGCTTTCCTATTTGGCAGAGAGGCCGGTGCCTATGATGACGAACTTGGATGGGTCACTCTCGTCCAACGGGATCTTCTTGGTGTCATTGGCCAGCTTGAACTGCTCCACCGGTGACTGGCGAGCCGGCACATCTTGTTGGGTTAGCTCCACGTGATGGAGGAGTTGCCGCTTCTCTTCGGCGATGACCAATGCCTCTGCCAGCTGCGAGCTCGCCTTGGCGCACGCTAGCGACTTCTTGAAGCATCCCGAGACTGTGATCACACCTCTGGGGCCTGGGAGCTTCATCTTGAGATAGGCATAGTGTGACACCGCCATGAACTTGGCTAGGGTTGGGCGGCCAAGCAGTGCATGGTAAGGGCTGCTGATGTCCACCACCTCAAACCAGATGGGCTCACTGCGGCTGTTACCTTTCTTTCTGAAGAGAACCTCCAGTTGCACCCTACCCAAAGGGGCGCACGAATGCCCAGGCACGATGCCGTGGAAGGTGAGCCGGCTCGGTTTCAGCTGAGCAAGCGGGATGCCCAACTTCTCCATCGAGCTTTGGTAAAGAAGGTTGATGCTGCTGCCGTCGTCGATGAGCACGCAGGAGAACCGGCAAGTATGCGTATCGGAGAAGATGACGGGGTCCAGGACCAGAGCGTACTCTCTAGGGCTAGGCATCAGTCGTGGATGGTCCTCGCGCCCCCAGGTGATGGCCGCCTCGGACCAGTGCATGAACTGGGGCTCCGCAGGCATGACGGCGTTTACCTCTGCCTCGTACCAAAGGTCATTCCTTTTGTCTTTCCTCGGGGTGGTAAAGATATGGTACTGCTCGACATCCACTGAGAAGTCGTCGTCGCCTAGGTCTGGCTTCTCGACAGCCGGCTCGGGCTGATGGTCCTCCTGACCTCCACTCGGCTGCGCGTGCGAGGCTCCAGGGAGCTGCTGAGCGCGCTGCTCTAGCTCTCTCATGAAACGGCACTGACGCGTGGAGTGGGTCGCTTCCCTGCCAGGGGTGTTGTGGAATTTGCACAGCTGGTCAAGCGTAGCATCAAGGGTGTACTTGCCCTCCTTGCGCCCCTCACCGCCGCCGGCAGCCCCCGGGCCTCCTTGGTCAGCCGCCGCTCGCTTTGAGCTAGCAGATCCCTTGGGGAGCATCTTCATGTGGTCTAGCCACAAATGGATGTGCAAGGCCGGCTAGTGAGCTTGAGGCTCCAACTCTGGCGTCGGCGTCGGGACTGGGCGTGACATACCAGCTCCGCCAGCCTGCTGGGCGCGGTGACCTTGGGCATTGCAGCTTGGAGCATGACCGCCCTGTCCACGCCCACCATGGCCTTGGCTTGCCGATGACGACCGCTGGACCTGACCAGGACCCGCCGCGGCGAGTCCATGGCCACGCCGCTGGCCATGAGCAAGCTCATCCGGCGCGTCTCCATGCGCGTCGTAGAACTCGCGGAGCGTGGTGCTCGCGCGACGCCGGTCGATCTCATCCTCAGCCACCTTGCTGAGGAGAATGAGGCGCGTCCGCTCCAGGGCCTCCGCAACCTAGACGGGGTCGATGACATGGTTGAGTGGTGCGTGCAGATCCATGATGGTGATGTCCGAGGTGTCCTGCTCTAGGAGTGGAGCGTTCTGCTCCTGTGGAAGAAGGCGTTCGAGCGGCGGGCACGCGGGGCGCGGTGAGTCGCCGCCCTCCTCGTCTCCCAGGGCCATCACTTCAACCATGGCGCCAAAGTCACTGCTTTCACCGCAGCTTGAGCCTCTGTCGCTGAGAGGGTCGAGGACATCGGTTACCTCCTACGGGAAGGGCTTGGCGACATAGAAGCGGTGGCCACCGACATCGAGGAAGGAGCCGTTGTCGCCGAAGCCATCCTTGAAGCAGGCTAGATTGTCGCTGACGAGGGGTTAACTCGACAAATGTCCTAGATGAAGGACTTAGGATCGGGGAGATAGGGCGTTGGATGAACTCGAAGGTAAAGTTAGTCGAAACAGGTGTATGTCAAAAGTAAACTTGGGTGTTGAACCTTGCTTGCTTTCAATCTGGCCTACACCGTCCCCTCCTGGCCCCTATATATAGGTGGCCAGGTCTCGAGGATCGGGTAGGGTCCGATACAGATTACAATATCGACATACGGTAAGAGCTCGTATCTCGACTATTATTACAATTGGGCCTAGCTTAATGGGCCTCAGGGGTACTCAACTAGCGGGCTCTATTAGCTATACCCTTGTCAGTAGCCCCTGAGATTCTACCAGAATTGCAGATTCGGGTTGAATCTCTAATCTTTAAGTCTTCGACTTGATCAGTTCTTCAATTTCTTCATATCTTCAAATCTTTGAGTTGGTCTTTCGACTTATTTTCATGATAATATCTCGCAAGGGGTTTTGATGAACAAGCCTGACAACTCTGACGGATCAAGAGGTCAGTTAACTGCCAGAACAGATACTTGCCACCTACTTCAAATTCAATCCCCTTGGACTTGAATTCGGGAGACCGGTCAAACCCATTCTTTTGCCGCATTTAGGACTTACGAAGAATGAATCCCAGTAATTCTCAGGGTACCCAGTGCGTCCACCAGGATTTTCTTCGCGTCGTAGACACGGATACATACCAGCAAAGCACATCCATGTGCGTATACTAGGCCACACAGGACGGATCCCGGGGTCTTACCTTCGTGATAAATCACGGCATTCGAGTTTTGTTGCGATAACGCAACTCGAGAATCATATGTCGCAGTCTTTATTTGACTGATGCAATATCCAAAATCTTTTGAATTTATATTAACTTCTCATGAGTAGCTCCCGATGGGAGTAATCGCTCTATATTTCGTCGACTATGTAGTCGAAGTTTCATTGTTGTCAAAATGTTTGGCGACTCGTACCGTATCCAGTAACTCTTTAACCATAACTTCTTCATCTTTATTGCTACTTTTCTATTCTCTATCGGGTGCGCGCTCAGCACTCCCGATGGGAGTAGCCCCCGAGGCTATAGCCGAGAAATTTTTCCCGGGTATAGGCTTAAAGGATATAAATTCTTCCTAGTACACTCATTACCTTTCCTTCTTCCCTTGAAGTCATAAGCCCCCGAGTCCAAGGCGAGGTTTCCCGTACTTTCTTTGATATTCTTTATATTATCGTCTGCTATGTGCAGAATTTAACTCCTTTGTAAATATTTTATGGGCCATGTTTTCGCGGAGGCCCGTTACTATGTGCTTATAAATAAAGCACACTTGGCGAGGGTAAAAACCCTAAACAGATTCCTCCTCTGCCGCATCATTTTCTTCTTCATCTAGGTTTTCTTTTCTGCCAACTTGTCTCCATGGCTGATGCAGATGGGTCCCATCTAAACCTTGGCTCCCTGACGGCGCCGCGGGGTCGCGGCCGCCCTCGTGGCAGCAATAATAAGACAGCACCAGATGCTGTAGGATCTTCATCGTCTGTTCCAATGAAGCGGCGTCCCGGCCGTCCGGTCGGGAGTAAGAATAAACCAAAGGTGCCTCGCGCTATCCCAGGCCCAAGCGCACCTCCTGGTAACACTTCTCCTTCTCAGCCGAGAATATATTCATTTTTCTGTATTGCCAGCGCGCAGTGCCGTGAAATTCAACGGCTGCCGCTAA
The DNA here is from genome assembly GCA_007115705.1 of Dactylis glomerata. Classification (NCBI taxonomy): domain Eukaryota; kingdom Viridiplantae; phylum Streptophyta; class Magnoliopsida; order Poales; family Poaceae; genus Dactylis; species Dactylis glomerata. The sequence continues at coordinate 272,002 of QXEO01001205.1, forward strand.
AGTTCACCAAGTTCATGGATGGGCGTGAGTTGCGTGAAGCAATTCTTTGTGAACACTCCGGGGGAGGAACTCCCTACAAGGTGGAAGTCTGGTATGACGGTGCTGGCGAACAATACTTCAAGGGCGGCTGGTCCCAGTTTGTGGATGATCACGACATCCAGCGAGGTTTCTTCATGTCCTTCGACTATCATATTGGTACGTCGAAGTTTGATGTGAAGATCTTCGACTGTACTCAATGCCAGAAGGAGTACGAGGCTGAAGTACACTTCCGCTAGAATCTCCTTATGTAATCTCCTTTTCGAGTTGCCTTGTTGCCGTGCTAGCTGTAATGAATAATCGTATTTGATTTTTATGCTTGTATTTGTTAGACCATGGGAACAAATCGTTGTTCTGAGGTATGCTATATATATTATCGGGTTCTTTTGAACCAATTATATTGTTTGAAGAATATCGGGTTGTCGCACAACCTAGTAGTATGTCTTTAAAGATCTCCATATTGTATTAAACTTTCTTTCGTACGACCCGAGGGTTAAAGCCCCCGAGTAAAAAAGTAAAAAATTTATACAATTTGTCGAGTTAACCCAAGGAACCCGACCTGTGGCCTCATGTTCTGGATTCAGAGGGTCAACTCGAAGATACTGATGTCACTAGATTTCTTCTATGCGTAAAAACACCGTAGCTGCTCCGCATTCCACGGGTTGCTTTCATCTTTTCCCATTTTTTTTGTCTTGTAGCCGATAAGATCCTCCTGGTATTACTTCTGTGACGATGTAAGGTCCCACCCAAGGGGACTCTAACTTGCCGTGGCTGTCCTGCTTGAGTCGTAAGACTAAATCTCCCGCCACAAAGGATCACGGATGAACTCGACTACTGTGGTAGTTCCGCAGGCTCTATTGATATTGCGTGGCTCTTTCCAGTGCTTTATCTCTTGCTTCATCCAGTGCATCGACGTCGTTTTGTAATGCTTCTGTTGAGGTTACTTCGTCGTATGCCGTCACTCTTGGAGCTTTGTGTGTAATCTCGACTGGAAGCACGACTTCTGCGCTGTGGACCAGGAAAAAAGGAGTTTCTTGAGTAGCTGCATTAGGCGTTGTTCTTAAACTCCAAAGAACGGAGGGCAATTCATCTACCCAAGCGCTCTTGGCTTTCTCGAGAGGTGCTAAGAGCCTCTTTTTTATCCCGTTGCATATTAGGCCATTGGCTTTTTCGACTTGCCCGTTTGTCTTCGGATGTGCTACGGATGCAAACTTGAGTTTGATTCCCAAACCTTCGCAGTAATTCTTGAATTCTTTTGAAGTGAAGTTTGTCCCGTTGTCCGTGATGATGCTGTATGGTACACCGAAACGAAACACTATTGACTTAATGAAATTGATTGCTGCTGTCGAATCTTGAGTTGTTACCGGGGCCGCTTCCACCCACTTGATAAATTTATCGACTGCCACTAGCATGTAAACATGCCCTCCTGGCCAGGATTTGTGCAACTTCCCTACCATATCGAGGCCCCATTGTGCAAAGGGCCAGGACAATGGTATTGGATGTAACTCTGCTGCTGGCGCGTGTGGTCGAGACGCGAATCTTTGACAGGCTTCACACTTTCGAACTATATCTTTCGCGTCTTTGATGGCTGTTAGCCAATAGAATCCTGCTCGAAACGCTCTTGCCGCGATTGCCCTGCTGCTAGCATGATGGCCACATACTCCGATGTGTATATCTTTTAATATTACTTGTCCTTCTTGGGGCGTTACGCAACGCTGCAGAACGCCAGTTATGCTCTTTTTGTATAATTTCCCCTGCAACACGAAAAATGCTTTCGATCGTCGAGTTATTCTTTTGGCTTCTACTGCATCTTCTGGTAACTTCTTATTTATCATGTATGCGAGATATGGCTGCATCCAGGATTCTTCTATCATCATGACTTCTTCGGGTTCTGGTGCACTCTTGTCACTGTTCGCACCAGCCCCCGAGCCTACTGCAGTAGTCGAACTTTTGACGCTTTTTATCGATCTTTCCACTATTTCTTTCCAGAAGACTCCAGATGGCACGGGCAGGCACTGTGACCCGATATTTGCCAGATTGTCGGCTTCTTCGTTGCTGTTTCTGCTGATGTACGAGACTTCGCACCCATCGAATGTTCCTTTGAGATAGTGATATAAGTTCTTGTAGGCCATCATGTTGTCATTGATTGTGTCGCATCTGTTCATAACTTGTTGGACAACGAGGTTTGAATCTCCGAATATTTTTAGACGAGTTGCTCCACACGCCTTGGCCATCTTTATTCCATGCAGTAAAGCCTCGTATTCTGCTTCATTATTAGAGGTCTGCGGAAAACTCATCCTTAAAACGCACTTCAGTTTGTCACCGTGTGGTGATATCAAGACTACTCCTACGCCTGCGCCTTGGATTCTTTTAGAACCGTTGAAGTACATTGTCCAGATACTTGATAAATCTGGCGGTCCCGTGCTCTGCAACTCCAACCACTCTGCTGTGAAATCTGGCAAGATTTGCGACTTGATCGCCTTTCTTTTTTCATACGTGATGTCCATGGGAGATAATTCGATTCCCCATAAAGAGACACGTCCTGTTGCTGAAGGATTGTTCGATATGTTCGATAGTGGTGCTTCATTGACCACTATGATTGGGTGCACCGCAAAGTACTGTCGTAATTTTCGTGCTGTTGTAAAGACACTATATGCAAGTTTTTGATAGTGCGGATACCTCTGTTTTGTCGGAGAAAGTACTTCACTGATGAAATATACCGGTCTCTGGACGCCGTGGGCTTTTCCTTCTTCACTTCTTTCGACTACTAATACTGTACTCACCACCTGATGGGTTGTGGCGATGTAGAGTAGTAGTGGCTCTTTTTCTTTTGGTGCGACCAGCACTGGTGGCGTGGAAAGCACTTTTTTCAGCTGCGTAAAAGCTACATCTGCTTCTTCTGTCCATTCAAATTTATCATCTGACTTCTTCATAAGTGCATAGAAAGGGAGTGCTTTCACTCCCAATCGAGTGACGAAACGACTTAGTGCCGCGATGCGTCCTGCGAGTTTCTGTACATCGTGTAGTTTCGTGGGTTTCCCCATTGTTAAAATTGCTTGGATCTTCTCTGGGTTTGCCTCTATTCCTCGTGCTAACACCAGGAACCCTAAAAGTTATCCTGCCGATACGCCAAAGGAACACTTTGTCGGGTTAAGCTTAAGCTTGTACCTGCTCAGGTTGTCGAAGGTTTCTGCCAAGTCACTGATTAGGGATTCCTCCTCTCTTGTGGTAATGACTACATCGTCAATATAGACTTGGATGTTGCATCCTATTTGGCTCCCAAGGCAGTTTTGCATCATCCGTTGATAAGTTGCTCCTGCATTTTTTAGGCCGAAAGGCATTACTTGATAGCAAAACACCCCATATGGTGTAATGAAAGCTGTCTTTTCTTCATCTTCTTTTTTCAACTTGATCTGGTTGTAACCAGAATATGCGTCCAGAAAGGAAAGCCTTGCACATCCCACTGTTGAATCAATTATCTGATCAATGCGGGGTAGAGGGAAGGGATCCTTTGGATAGTGCTTATTGAGAGATATGTAGTCGACACACACTCTTTGTACGTCTATGTTTTTCTTGGGTACGATGACTGGATTGTATACCCAACTCGAAGTTATTATTTCTCTGATAAATCCGACGTTTTCTAGCCTGTGCAATTCTGATGCTATCGCCTTCCTTTTGGGTTCATCAAATCGTCGCAATGGTTGCTTGACTGGCTTTGCTTTAGGATCTACATTTAATGCGTGCTCGACGAGTTCCCTGGGAACCCCTGGCATGTCTGAAGGACACCAGGCGAAGATTTCCCAGCGCTCATGGAGGAACTCGATGAGCGCGCTTTCCTATGCGGGATCCAGGTTTACCGCAATCGATGTTGTCTTGTTCGGGTCCGTAGGGTGGACCTGGATTTTCTTCGAGTCCTGAGTTGTGTCGAAAGCCTGATCTGGCAGGGATCGTCCAACATCGGGTAGCACATTATGATCGGTTTCTCCTTTCAGCCTCTCATATTCTGCTATCATGCCAAAAGTTTGCGCCATTCTATTGAATTCTTTGTCGCAAGTGTTGGCTACTTCGAAGCTCCCTTGTACTGTAATCGTTCCTTTGGGTCCTGGAATTTTTAGCGTTAGATACGCGTAGTGAGGTACTGCCATGAACTTTGCAAATGCTGGGCGTCCTAGAATTGCGTGGTACTGTGAGGGCCAGTCCATAACTTCAAATTCCAACTTCTCCCTGCGATAGTTGCTGCTACTGCCGAAGCAGACGTCGAGTTCTATTTTCCCCAGAGGGTAATTTGCGGCTCCTGGTACTATTCCATGGAAAGAACAATCTGTTGGCTTCAGGCTTGACAGCGAGATACACATTGCCTTCAGGGTTCTAGCATATATTAGGTTTATGCCGCTTCCTGCATCCATGAATACTCTCCCGATGTCGTACCCTCCTATTTGCGCTTTTAACACCATTGGCGAGTGGCCCGGCCTGGGAACTTTCCTTGGGTGGTCTGCTCTGCTGAACTTAATTGGTTGATCTGACCACCGCAAGTACTCCGTAGTGGCTGGTGGTGATGATATTGCTAGGTTTACTTGCCTGGATATGTTCTTTCGCTCTTTCTTTGACTTGGGCACCGGTTGAATCATTGCCGATATGTAAACTTTCGACTCTAGGTGCCTCGCTAGCCTTTGTACTTGATATCCTTGACTTGTGTATTTTTCTCCTTGCCACCCCCCTTGGCTTGAACCCATGGCACTTTGTAACCTCAGGAAAGTTCTACAATCCTTCATCTGGTGGTTTGAGACTCTCTTTCCATCAAGATACGCGTAGTGGATTCGACAAGATCCATATAGCATGTCTTCGGCCGAAGGGCCAAAGTATCTTGGTATTTCTGCTCCTTTTTCTTGAAACTTCCTATTTTCATAACCTTCCTCTTCCTTTGCTTCGTACCCCGCGGCTACCTGATTTCGCCTTCCTTGGTTATCCCTGCTGCGGTGTCTTCTCCTCTGTCTACTTGTTCTGTCGACTTCTGGTGAACATCCTCTTTTGTTGTTATATGCATCCTCTCCGTCAGTGAATCTGTTGGCTTCTTCCATTAACTCGGCTACTGTTGTTGGCCTTGTTCTTCCTATCTCTTCCACGAGGTCTGAGCGACGAAGGCCAGCCGAAAAAGTGTCTATTGCTCTTTCGTCGGAGACGTCCTCTGCTGAGTTTTTGATTACACTCCATCGTTGTATATAAGAACGTAGAGTTTTGCCTTTCCTTTGCACACACGCTTTGACTTCCTCCAGTGACGCTGGGCGCTTATATGTCGAGCGGAAATCTCTTACGAATTGGCTTTCGAGTTCTCCCCAGCTTCCGATGGATTCATTGGGTAGGGTATTCAACCAGGACCGTGCTACGCCGGTGAGGTGTAATTGCAAACTTTGCATTCTGTCGCTTTTGTTCCCCCTAATATCTGTACTACCTGCAAGTAATCCAATAACCATAGGGTAGGTTCTTGTGACCCATCATATTTTTGCTGGTCGTGCGGTAACTTGAATCCTTTGGGTACCCGCGTTTTGCGAACCCTGCGGGTAAAGCACAACGCGCCCATCTCTTTTTCGTCATCCTCATAATTTTCTTCCCTCCACGCGTGGTGCGATTTATTTACTCGAGCCTGCGCTATTATATTTCTTACGTCCTCCTTCCTTTTTTGTCACCTTTCTTCTTCTGATGACTCGCTAGACTCGTTTTGTGTGATTTTGTGCTTGAACTTCACCTTTCGCCTCTCCTTGTAGCTTGTCGACTTTGCATCTGGACCTTTTCCCCTGATCTTGTCTTCCACTATCCCGAGGCTTCGTATTGCGGCTTGGTGCATGTCTTCCCGCGGATCTCTAGGTTCTGGCCACGTGGTTAGTAGGTATGCATGTGCTGCTATCAGCGCTGCTTCCGGTGTTTTTTGCACGAAGTCTTCTTCCTCCTCCTCTAGCTGTGGAGTAATACTTCTTGAGTACCTTTCCTCTCTACTCTGCGCCGTTGTCCCTCTGTTATGTTTTGGGTCGCCGCGCCTTTCCCTGCTGTACTCTGAATCATCACTATAATCATCCCAATACTCTTCCCTTGACATACTGTTATTATCTTGACTTCTCAAAAACATGTCTCTTTCCTCTCTCAGTTTCTTCTTGTGCTGGTGTAATGCGTACTGATATCCCATTAGAACTTCTCTTCTTGAGCCTTTGGATACTTCTGTGCCATGATTGATAGCTGACATGATGATCCTCCACTCTCCGGCCGAGACGTGAATTTTCTCCTTCTCCTTTTTGTTGTGCTCCCTTATCTTGTCGACTTGCTTGTCGACCCCTTCGTTTCCCTCGTTATTGTTTTCTTCTTCTGCTTCAGTGATAATGACGCATAACTGGTGTACTCTTTTGGAGACGCCACTACTTCCAGCGGTGAAGTCCCTTGTACTATTGTGCATTTTAAACGCTTTTACTTCCATGTCGAGTTCTTCCTGAATTTCGTCGCCTTCTGCGATTTGTGCTTCTCCTAAGCTGACCGACGAGTTTACCTCGCTGGAAGAGCCTTCAGATGATTCCATCATTGCTACTGTCTCAGGCTCACTTGCCGACGGATCTGGCTTCGTCGAATCCGAGAGGCGGGTCGAACCCGAGGGTCCGATTAAGATGCTTAGACTTCCGATCGTCAACTCCATCTCTTGACTTTCGTCGATTCCTGCACTGCTGTTGGCTAAAAGCGAAAAAGCCATCGAATTCATGATTCCAACGCCCAGAGTCCCCACGGCCGGCGCCAATTGACGAGGGGTTAACTCGACAAATGTCCTAGATGAAGGACTTAGGATCGGGGAGATAGGGCGTCGGATGAACTCGAAGGTAAAGTTAGTCAAAACAGGTGTATATCAAAAGTAAACTTGGGTGTTGAACCTTGCTTGCTTTCAATCTGGCCTACACCATCCCCTCCTGGCCCCTATATATAGGTGGCCAGGTCTCGAGGATCGGGTAGGGTCCGATACAGATTACAAAATCGACATACGGTAAGAACTCGTATCTCGACTATTATTACAATTGGGCCTAGCTTAACGGGCCTCAGGGGTACTCAACTAGCGGGCTCTATTAGCTATACCCTTGTCAGTCGCTGACACAGTCAAAGGTGCCGAACCTCCAAACGAGGCCGGAGGCGACCTTCTCGCCGAGAGTCGATGAGGATCCTGACCGGAACTTGACTCCGGTCGCCGTCGCGCGTTGCCCCACGGTGGGCGCCAACTATCGTGGGAATTTAGAGACAGTAGCCATGGGGATGGCTTAACGGAGGGGCTCGACGGTGTGCGACGATGGGTCCGGCTCGGGATTGTGCAACTGAGACACCACGGTTACCCAGGTTCAGGGCCCTCCACGCCGGAGGTAACACCCCTACTTCCTGCCTTGTTTCTTATTAGCTCGATAGTGGTTACAATGCTCCTCGAGCTATTCGGTCTAGAGGAGGAAGAAGAAGGATTGGATCTCCCTAGTCTAAGGGTCCAGACCCCTTTATATAGGCAGGGGTCTGGTTACAGGTTAGGTGGCTGGCAGGCCGGCTGCCGGCTCCTCCGTGGCCGCGGTCTTGGCGTGATCCGCTGGCCTCTCACGATGGCAACTTTATAAAGTGCCTTTCCCCTTTGGACCGGCATCTCGGAGGCATATGCTCTCCCTTTTGCCTCGGATCCTTTCGTGGGGAAGGCTCCTGCCCGCTGGTTGGCTGAGCCCGGGCGTGGCTGGCGTCACGCCTGTCCCTCGCCTCTGTCGATCTTGTCGGGGCCAGGCCACTTTCGGCGAAGCAGCCGTTGGAGAGATCTTGTCGTCTTCGCCCGGCTCTGGCTCTCCTTGGTGGAGTCGTCGGCCGGCTGCTGGCGCAGCCGGCCCTCTGGACGGAGCCGGTCTTCCTGACTTAGCGCCGTGGAGATTCCTGGGACATCAGTCGGCAGACGGCACTGCCCTTGGCCTACCCTGGAAGTCATCCCCATGACACCTAGATCTAGTGTAGAAATGCGATCCGGTCCAGGAGCTCAATCTGCAGGCTCCGGCTCCGACAAGGTCGCCGATGAAGGCCACCGCACCATCGGCGGCGGCGGAACGAGAGCGGCGGGAGAAGCAGTGGGAGTGGTGCCCTACACCATTGATTCCAAACGGGACGACGGAGCAAGCCGTTGTAGCTGCCGAGGAGAAGCTCCCTGACATGAAGGCGCTCAGCTGCAGCATGACTCCAACGAGGTCTGGACTCCACCACGGAGCCAGGTCGGCGAAGAAGGAAGCCACCACGCACCGGAGAACCAGAACTGGCTGGGGAAGCAAAAGGGCACAACCAAGCTCAACCTTTCACTCCGCCACCACGGCCGGCCAGGAAGGGGGAAGCTCATGCCGCGCCGCTGTCCACACTCTCCCTCGCCGCCTCGGTCGGCCGAGAGTAGAGGAGCAGCTGAAGACCAAGGCACCTCAGCCAGCCGCAAAGGCGCTTATTGAGGGCGCCCTCCCACCGCCAGCAGGTCCACGAGCTCCAAAGAGGAGCAAGGCGACCGCCCGCCCAGGAGGCCGACCGGCGCTGCGCCGGAGCACCGACGGGGACACGCCCAGCCACGGAGAAACCAAGCCCGCCAAAGCTCCCTACTCCCCTCATTGCCATAGCCGGCCAGAGGAGGGAGCGACGGTGACGAGAGAGACCACCGCTACACAGATCTTATTGGAGGGGTGGACTAGAGAACACCGGCCGCCGACAATGACGGTGAGCTCTAGCACCAGTAGCGCGCCCCGTCAGCCCCCTTGCGGCACGCAATCGAGCTCCGGCATAAGGCCAGAAGCAACCCTAACCTACAACTACCAACGCCGACACCTCTCCTCCGCCGCTCTCGACCGGCATCGCCGGCGAGAGCGGCGTTGGATTGGGCTGGCTCACTCTGCTCTCACGCGGCTAGCGGGGGAGGGGGAGGGGGAGAGGTGGAGAGGAAAGTCGCGTTCCTCGAGAGGTGCCTGTTACGATTATGATTTTCGATTTCCTCAATTTTTTTGATGTTTTTTGTGATGTCCCTATGATTTTGATTGGAACGACAACACATGGATTCTAGCAAGAAGAAGGATAAGAGAATCTTGAACACGTGATGTAAAATAATGGAAATTCACTTTGAGAAATGAGAACATTTTAATTTTTTGAAAATTCCGTAAAAAAATTCCACACTTACGTCTCAACATGCTATGGGCGCACACCAAGTTTCACAGACAAACTAACTTGTATTTTTCTTGTGGCTTGTGTAAAATAGCAAATAAAAAATATCTAGCACCAAATTTTATCCTTTTACACACGATATAAAAAATGTTGGTTCCATGAAACGACTTTTTGAACACATAGTGAGGTATACTTAAAAATATTTGCCAATTTTTTAACATTTTAAAATGCACTTAAAACAAAATTTTGAAAAAACAAGAACATATGCTCCCATGTGTCAAAATACCACTCCAGTAAAATAAGACATATAAAAACAGTTTTAGGGCGTCTTTTTTAGGTTTTAGGGCACAAAAATTTACGAATATTTCTACATGATGTAGAGTCTTAAGCTATTTTTTTAGGTGCAAATAGGGCATCGACAACCACACTCAACTACCGAAACTTCAAAACGTTGACACATTTGAAACATACTATTTAGATTTCGATGCAAGTTAGGCACTTTCCACTTTGACACTTAGATACATGAACAATTCAACGCTACATAGACTTTGACACATCTCTGACACAACACCGAGACTACTCCAACACTAGACATCGTCGAGCTCTACTCCTCCTTGCTAAGCTACTTGTAGTAGTCATCGCCGAGCTTGTCATCAGAGGACGAGGAGGCGCCAACCTTCTCCTAGAAGGCATCATCGTTCGACCATGGGACGATGATGGTGAAAGGGTCGATCTCCCCATCCAATGTTGATGCATGCTGCTTCTTATTTGTTGCGTCCCTCACAGCGTAGAACGCCACTATGAACTCCAGGTGGTTAAGTCGAAATGCTTCCATAGTTACGCCATCGGTCACGGTCATGCACAGTTGCAGGCACGCCCCACGAGACTCCCGCTCCTGGGAGTGATGATGCGGAACTCTGGAGTGAGGAGCTCGGCTTCCTACCGGCTCTCCACCTCCGGAAAGTTGAGCTTGGCGCGCGATAGCCAAACTTCCACGCCGCAACATTGTACACGTGGGCGGCAACTACCCGTCGTGGGTGATCTCCACAGCGTAAATCCTAGACAATCACAACTCACAACTGCACAATGCTGAAACTGGTACTAATTTTCAAACGGCAGCGGCGATGGGCACAAATCGGCGTGGAAAAATTGGAGAAATGGCACGGCGGGGATGGGGGTGGCCAAATCTAGTAGATGATAGGCACAACAGGGGTTGTGGTGGCAGCTGGGACAAGACGCTGGAGGGGAAGAAGAAAAGACAAAAGTGACGGTTGGAGCATTTCCACGCAAATGTTTTTATGATAGGGCACCAGGATGGTGCACCAAATTTGCATCGCAGAAGGCACATTTTTTTGGGAACGATGTAAAATTGGAGCAATTTTTAGATATACTTCATTTGTTGGAGCAACTTTTTTTCTCCTTATGTGATAGTTTAAGGTTCTATCTAAAATAAGAGCAAGGATGAAGGGACGAACAAGGGGATGAGAAGTAGACGAATTAGGATTAGGTACAAAATTTAGTTATAGCATCTCTACTAAAGGCGCGCTTAAATCAACCAGGCCCTTAGAATAACCGTTGTTCTTTGGTTTGATACCAAAAAGGGTCTGCTTGTAAAAGTTTTGGAGGGGGTGCGAAAAAATCAACCCACAAGACTATATATGTGCAGGTTGTGCGGCCAAACCGTTGGTGCCTTGTGTATAGAGCTAAAACACTTGGAGTGAGGGCATTTAAGCCTGCTCCTCCTTCCCCCTCCCGCTTGCCACCTTCGATTTTGGCATCCCCTCTTCCATTTCAGCCGCCATAGAAGTTATCTCATGTCCGCCGTGCCCATTCCCCACCCATGTGAGGTCTCCGCTCAAGTATTGTCCATGATTCGACGCAAGATCTTTAGATGTGTAAGCAAGAACACTCGTCTTCACGGTGACGAACGAGTCAACAGTGTGGCCCGCGCTTGTAGGGTTTGTGGGAACCCCGGTTTGCATGGGCCCCAACACCATTAGAAAATGATGAGATCGATGGGATTGCTGGTGGGGATTAGTGAAATATTTGCATGACCATGTGTGTGCCAGCAACGATGACACCGTTGGGCGCCGTTCCCGTCCTTTGAGGCATCAATTGAAGACTCTCCCCCGTTGATTCTCAAGTCTTGATTGGTGTGCTGGTCCAAAATTTGTTCATGTGGCGCATAGTTGGATGCAGGTGAGGTATGTAGGTTTTGATCAGTTTCGGTGGTTCTCTCATACAACTTAAGACTTGCCTTCATCGACGGGACCAAGCGGCGTCTTGTGTGGTCTTTTTTTCACGTATTTTGTGCTTATATTGTATAGCTAGGAACCCAACATGTTGTTGTAATATTCTGGAGTGGTTTCACCATTAATATAAAGCCATGCTCTTTAAAGAAACCTTTTAGTTTAAAGATAAATAACCTTGATGGAAATAATAATAACTATAGAAAAACAGTACTAGTAGCTTTGGGCTATGGACGACTGGATTCAGTCACCCGTGGGCTGGGCCATTTTGTCCCCTGTCGGTCTCACAGGCCCATGCACACAACCTCAGCCCGATAGATGTCCGTGAACCCTAAACAACCGATCAGTCCATCGTGACCGTTCATCACCGATCTGACGTCCCCATAACCAAGCCTGCGTTATATAAATTCCACACTCCGACTCGTCTGCGCGCCTCCACGAAACCCTAGTCCGTGAGCAGCCGCAGCGCCCACCCCACTTCCCCATCTTCCTCCACACGGCTGCACCGGCGGCGGCTACAGGATGGCGGAACCGGCGGCTTCTACCGCCTTGACGGTGAAGGACGTCAGCCCCCATGACTTCGTCAAGGCCTACTCCGCCCACCTCAAGCGCTCCGGCAAGGTACCTCGCTCCCCTCGGATCCTACATACACAGAGGAAACATCTCTATAGTCGATCATGAAGTAGTACCTTATCCTTCCTGGGTACCGAAGATGAAACTTAGCATGCGCGAGACCATCAAATTCTGTCCGCGAATGCAGTGTTGGAGGTAGCGGCGACGATTTATGACTTAGTTTACCAATGATGTGTTGTTTTCTGTTATGTTCGGTGGAAGTTACGCAGTATTGCCCCTAAATTAACAACAACATAGTAAGAAGATTGTATTGTCTTGATCTGGCTGTGTTCATTTCGTCCGTAGCTTTGTCACTTGCATCATTCTTCGCTTCTTACGTGAATTGGAAAATTTGGATTTGTATATAATGCTCACAGTAAGGTACTGTTAGTCTGGCAATTGTGGGATGCCGCAATTCACATTGCGTGTTGTTAATCTGAATATCGTATGATTATATAAATAAATTTCGAGCATCAGCCGATCATTTGTAATTTTCAGAACCCTTAACAGTCAAGCTTTTTTGTGTGCGATTTGATATGTTTAATACCATGCTTGTCTTAGTTGGTATTGAGAATCATTTTCCCTTGCGATGCTATGTGAGACAATGAGTCATATCGGTATATAGTTGACCTAAGTGGGAACTGTCGTACCTCTGAATCTTGGTTAGCATACATTGTTGTGCTAGTATAGTTACTAGGCTTGTTTAGGATGCCCGTTCCTACTAATCTTTATACAAAAAAAGCTTTCATTTTATCTGGGTGTTGTATTTGACAGGCTATACATTTGTTCTTCCATGAATTTGTTGTATGTGTTAACTAACTTCCTTTATTGCATCTTTGTGTTTGGTCTTGAAACTAATTTTTCTTTTTGTTTAGATGGAACTCCCTGAGTGGGTTGACATCGTGAAGACTGCGAGGTTCAAGGAGCTCCCTCCTTATGACCCTGACTGGTACTACATCAGGGCTGGTGAGGAATCTTGTCCTTTTCGATATGGTTGCTCTTCTTCTTATCTAAATGTGTTACATAGTCTCTTATTTGTTTGTTGTTTTATCGTTACTCTGCAGCCTCAATTGCAAGGAAGATCTACCTGAGGCAGGGTATCGGGGTCGGTGGTTTCCAGAAGATCTACGGTGGACGACAGAGGAACGGCTCGCGCCCGCCTCACTTCTGCAAGAGCAGCGGTGCCCTGTCCCGCAACATCCTGCAGCAGCTCAAGAACATGGGCATCATCGACCTTGACCCCAAGGGGTAAGTCATATGTGCTTACTTTGCTGCTAACTATTGTTTGCGCCTACTGTATTGCTTGCATTCTGATTCTGTTTTCTGTTGATTTGTATTGCAGTGGAAGGCTCATCACCTCCCAGGGAAGGCGTGATCTGGACCAAGTGGCTGGGCGGGTTGTTGCTGTTGTTGCCGAGTAGTTTCATCTCTACCATTCCCATGCTTGTCTTGTTTGCTGGTTGAGCTGGCCAGAGTTTGTTTGCAGTTTTGAATTAGGACTTGGCCTGCCCCTCTCAGTTATGAGAACTTGAAGCTGTATGCATCTAGTTATGGTATTACTATATTTCCCGAACATCTAATGCACAATTATTACTTGTTCTAAATCAAGTGAATCTTATGATTATAGCTGTTTCTCTCTTTGTTCAAGTATGGTATTATGTTCTATTGTGTGAGCAAACGCAGGAGCTTGTTAGATTTTTCATTGCAGCAAATTGATTTTGCTGATTTTTTCATATGTTTTAAATGTTGGTTCTTTTGTCTGCGTTCCAGCAGCATAATTATCTGAGGAAGATTCTGCTTTTAGCAGGTTCTTTTTTCTTAATATTCGAAGTTAATTTTTTAACCGGTTTCTGTTGCTTATACTATGCAAAGCGAATCTTTCTGCCTGGTTGTATTTTGATGAAAAATGATAGAGAAGTGGATGTACTGCTGTACGCAAAGGCCCCTGGATAATTGATCTGCCAGTCTCGAGCAAATGTACAGATCGTGTTAAAAATGCATGTTCTCAATGTTTTTACATCTCAAGCATATATGATCTAAACATACCTTTATAAATTTGTGTTTGGTTTTAGCTCAGTTGTGCCCTGCCAAGCTGAAAAATTTGGTGGATCAGTTGGTTGACCATGAGTTGGCAAAAAATTGTTTTGTTTTTGCCCTGATTTTTGGTTGAGCTTTTCCTTCCCACATGCAAACAATGTAAGAAAATGGCACTATGAACAAGTTTTTTTGTAGGGTACACTTTGGTAGCAAACCAAACACTTGCTAAATCAAAGTGCCAAAGAAGCATTGCTGTCAAAATTGGTAACCAACCGAACAAAGATCCAATTATCCATGGCACCTGATATTTGTGATTTGACATGCATCAAAAAGTACCATCATCATGATTCTCCAATCTCACACAATTTCAGTAGCCCGAGAATTGTTTTGAGAATTTGTGCCCACCATTTTCCACGGCCAGCCTGAAGCCTGGAATAGCCTAAGAGGCGACAGGATTCACTGCCGACATGCCGCTACCGCGATGGATATACGGGCTCTGATTCACACGCGCGGTGTACGGCCCGCGCGATGGAGCTGCCGTGTCGCGTCTCCGGCGGCATACGTGTCCTTCTGGAGCCCTGGACCGAGACGTGTCAGCGACCCTCACTCATTCTCATTCTTATTTTCAGATGGTCCGGTCAGGCTGATCGCCTCTGTCTTCGTCTTCTTCGCAGCCCCCATCGTCAGATAAGTGACAACATGAAGACATGCTTCTTCCCTGGCAGTCTCGTCGTCTGATAACATGAAGATGATGCGCTTCTTCTTGCGCAGTCCCTTCGTCTGACATCATATAGGTAAGCCCTCGTCTCGTCTGAGCATTCGTGTTTCGCACACATATGTGGAGTTTTTTTTTTTGCGCGAGATTATTTAGAGCCATTGATCAATCCGTGGCGACGAATTTCTCAAGATTGGATAGGTGATAGAGCCGTATCATGTAGGTTACAATGATGAAGATCGCGCTAGTGCGGAAAAGAAATGGCAGAACCTCAGGCCAGGGGCCTCTCCAACGAGGAAGACAGCGACAGGGTATCTCTCGGGTCTCCCCTTTCTCGTCGTCGGCGGAAGATTCAACCCCCCAGAGATAGCCCGGACGAATCTCGACCGCTGGAACCGCTCGGCGGCGTAACCGACGGCCCCGATGCGGCGAATCTCTTCCCGGGGCCACGCATGGAAGCGTGCCCGATTCTCTTGGCTTTTCCTCCCTACTCTGCGGTTCCTTGCTTGGCTCGAGTTGACAGTGAGAAAGAAAGAGAGATTAACAAACAATTAGGCCCTGGAAGCCGGAGGCGTCAAGTATTAAGCTTCCTACGTCGACGGCGGCGGCGGCTCGAGAGGTGGGAGAGGGCAAGCCGGCCGGGGCCTAGGGTCGGAGCTTCTCGCCCTGATTCTTGGCGTAAGTGGACAAGACTTCAGATTCCCAACCTTTTTTGCCCTTTTGCTGTCGATTCTGCCGTTTTTACCTGGACAAAAGCGACGATCATTTCTTCCACGGTTAGTTCTTGCGGAAGCCCAGTGCAAATCCGTCATAGTACTAATTTTATTTCATCCGACCTAGTATTTCTCTGCATCTTTTGCCCCGCTCTGTTCTGTTTTGTTATTATCGAGTTTTAGCCTTTTTCTGCCGCCCTTAACAAGTTATAAACCGATTAGTTCTTTCTCATCTTCAGAGTTCAGACCAAGCAACCTCCTTTTTTATGTTAAGCAATTGTTATTTTGCATCCCTTTTGTTTGTATCATTGCGTGCTTTGCATCGTAATAGTGTCGTGTGAGGTGAGGTAAATAATTCTGAGTTTTCATGAAACATTTTAGTGCCTTGTCTTCATTTACATGGTCTGCTGACTCTTGACAATGCATTATTGAGACTGGTTAGATAGTGGGAAAGCTATATGAGATACTAACGCGCTGTGGTCTTCTCATCGTCATTACATAATTTTGGTCTGCTCATTATGGTAAATAAAAGTAATCACATGTGCCTTGTTCCAATGTTATTTTCGAAAGATATTTTGCTAAATTCCAACTGAAGATGTACAAGGAGGAGGATTGTGCTGATCGTAGTAACAGATAGTTCTTGTCATGAATGCAGAGAGAGATTACAACTGTCCGACTACAGAAGTGCGCCTGATGCTTATTAGATGTATATGTCAGTTGGTCATATGATCTGACATGATTTATGTTCTCTTTTTTTTATCAATTTAGTTTCGCAACATCAACGATTTATTTTTCTGAATCAGATTTTTTATTGTGGAGACTATAAAATTGAATTGGTCTTAACGACCTACACATCAGCACAAATTGACATTAATATCAGATGTCTATAAAAAATCTGTTAATTTAGTACAGTTGCTTTGTTTAGGTGGATTATATCAGTTATTCTATTCTGTTGGCTGAAAATGATACTAAAGTTCACCAAGTGTTACTTGCTTCCCAATATCAGCAGTTCCATGATTGAATTCTGGATTTCTTCTCCAAAACTGAAAAGAGTTTCCAGTCAACTCATTTCAGACAAAGAAAGAAGAAAGTACTATCTGAATATTCGTAATTGATTAAAAAACTTGGACTGGTTTCAAGTAGAACTAGGAAATAACCCTGTTACAATAGCAAGTTAATTTATGTTTATGGAACGTTAACTTAGTCAATCTGTTCTCACACCTTGCACTTCTGATACTGATATAACATAAAATTAGCATTTAACAGTTACCTCGAAACACATTACACTGAAATAACCAACCTGTGCTTTCCAATGTTTCGGTCAGTTTCGGGTCACTTAATTTCAGAGAAGTTTTCTTGATCCTTTGTCATAGTAGCCAACAAACACATGTCTTGTGATGTGATTCACTAGCAAAAGTGCATTTGTAATGAATATCTAAATACTTGTGGTTTAATTTTTCTTAGTTTTACTGAAAACGTTCGTATTGTACATCGTGTATGAGATATTTTGTAAGACTGATGTTTGCATTCATAAATAGTATTCTGCCTACTGATCATATATTCCTTAGTGTAGCCAATAACTTGTGTGTCCACACATACTTAAGTTTCATGGTATTGTGTCAAGCATTATTGTTATGGACCTACATTGTTACATCTTTGTGCCTTTGTGTCAATTAATTCTCTTCTGATTGCAGATCACAATTTGAGAGCTTATTCAGCATTTGCAAGGCTATATGATTGACCATGTTGCCATAGACAGGAATAGTGTCATGGTTTAAAGGATGTAGTTTCTTGTCATGGTGTCGTCAGTTCAAGGTTATATTTCAATTGAGTCATCAGCGTCCATAATGGACTGGTTTAAGGAGCAATTTAATAGTTTGCCCAGTGAATCTCCTAATGCATCAAAGTTCTGGATCCCCATTGCTGCATACTTCATTGTTGGTGTAGTCAGTCTTTTGGTGTTTCTGTACCTTCTATCGCTGTGGAGGCGAAAGATCAGTGTAAGCTGGATGAAAGTGATTGCCAGATCAAAAAGGAAGAATTTTGAAAAAAATCAAAAGGTTCCCACTGCTGAACATGTATGGTCTGTAGAATCATTACTTCGTGCAAAAGGATTGAAATGCTGTGTGTGCTTAGAATCTATTTCACCGGCTCAGCCCCTTGGGCCAGTGATAACATCAGAGAATATGGTTCACCGCTGTGATGTTTGTGGTGCCGCTGCACACACGATCTGCTCTTCAAATTCTCAGAGGGACTGCAAATGTGTCTCATTGTTTGGGTCAAAACATGTGGTCCATCAATGGACTGTGTTATGGACAGATATAGCTGACCAATCTGAAGAAGGTCAATACTGTAGCCACTGTGAGGAGCGATGCAATGGATCTTTTCTCGGAGGTCCTATATATTGCTGCATGTGGTGCCAACGGCTGGTGCATGTTGAGTGCCACTCAAGCATGTCTACTGAGGCAGGTGATATTTGCGACCTTGGTCCTTTCAGGCGCCTTATTCTTTCCCCATTGTTTGTCATGACAAAGAACAAAACTGTTGGAATTCTAAGCTCTATAACTCATGGTGCAAATGAATTTGCATCCACTGTGCGTGGACACCTTAGGAGCCGAACCAGAAGACAGAAGCGTCATGACAGATTGACTTCTGACTCCACAGCTGGTGAGAGTAATGATGATTCATCAAGTGATACAACATCTTATTCTAATCAGAGGGCTATGGATGCCAAAGCAAATGTGGGAAGTGTTCAGAGGTATGCTGATAATGAATTGTACAGCAGCGAGAGTGACTGTAAAGAAGTCGTATCAGAACCAGTAAGACTCCATAACGATGAAGCAGGAGGAGCCAAACTCACCTATGTGTTGACTGACCTGCCTGCTGATGCCAGACCTCTTCTTGTATTCATCAACAAGAGAAGTGGAGCTCAGCGCGGAGATTCTCTCAAACACCGGCTACATTTCCTTTTGAACCCTGTGCAGGTCATGATACATCCACACAATAACTGTGCGTATGGCCTAGTCATTCAATTTTATTTACATTATCATCGACCTGATATTTACCCTATATGTATGCTGTTTATCATAGTGGTCACTTTCTATCCTTCGAATCATCCATATGCTGTGTCTTAAGAAGAAACCTATATGCTGAACCACTATATATTACACAAGTACTCTGTTGGAATTGATATCATCCATGTTTATCTTACGTTTCGTGTGCCATGTTCATTTGAACTACTTACTCTTTTTGTGCTAGTAACCACCTTGTTAAATGTTAATCCAATGCGCGTTATCATTGACTTGGTGCTTTATCTAATGCGTTGTAAAGGCGTCATTGGGCCTCCTGTAATTTGAAATATCACGCCTGTGATGTTTTGTACATTGCTAGAATAAAATTTGGACACCGTGATCCTTATGGAGTGCAAAGATGGACATAAAGTGGCACCTCAATTCCCTCCCTCTGATATGTAGGATCAGGTAGAACTCATATGCCAGCAAGTAGTAAAAATGCCTCCCTCTGATATGTAGGATCAGTTAGAACTTGTATGCCAGCAAGTAGAAAAAATGCCTCCCTCTGATATGTAGGATCAGGTAGAACTCATATGCCAGCAATGAGAGACAAAGCTCGGCTCTTCTCTGGTGCTAGCATCTCGCACCGGTTGTGAATATAAAAAAATGAGACCGCCAGGACTAGCCCTTGGAGGCTTTGTTTTATAGAAGAAGCACCGTGAGCGCACCTGGCAAGTCCAGGACTCGAACCAGGGAGGGCTGCGTGTGCACCTGCACAGCTTGCCACCAGAGTGACGCTCTGTTCTCAGTTGTGAATATTTACACTTAACAACAGAGTATGACTCCATTTTATTTATTTGTGATGCCATATATTGATCATAGACCACCTTAGCAAGTATTGTTCAGATTGTTGCCATTTCCTTTGTGGCTCATGTGATGTGTTATCCATTTAGGTCTTTGAATTGAGTTCATCACAAGGGCCAGAGGCAGGATTATTGTTGTTCCGAAAGGTACCACATTTCAGAATCCTTGTGTGTGGTGGCGATGGTACTGTTGGTTGGGTTCTTGACGCAATAGACAGGCAAAATTATGAATCACCTCCGCCTGTTGCAATTCTTCCAGCTGGCACTGGCAATGATCTTTCAAGAGTTTTATCATGGGGAGGTGGTCTTGGCTCTGTTGAGAAGCAAGGAGGCCTCTGCACAGTTTTACATGACATAGAGCATGCGGCAGTCACCATTCTAGACAGATGGAAGGTTACAATAGAAGATAAGCAAGCCAAGAATGTGCTTCTGGTGAAGTATATGAACAATTATCTAGGTAGGTGCGGAGATTTACTTTATCGTAGCACATAAATACAAGGAACTTATTTTTCCATGCTTACAGGTATTGGTTGTGATGCAAAGGTTGCTCTTGAGATTCATAATTTACGTGAGGAAAATCCTGATAAGTTCTACAGTCAGGTGATTCCTCTACTTAATTTTCCCCTCTTCGTGCTTAGATTTATCAGTGTATTACCTAAATAAACTTATCAGTGTCTTTTCAGTTCTCTTTGGCAAGGCCCGATTTAGTTACACAGGTAACGTTTTTCTTCTTCTGTGTTTCAGTTCCTCAACAAGGTGCTATATGCAAGGGAAGGTGCGAAGAGTATGATTGACAGGACATTTGTTGACTTACCTTGGCAAGTTAGGTTAGAGGTTGACGGAGCTGAGATTGATATACCAGAGGTTTGATAAGAAGAATCTCTGACATATTCTATGATGCACACATTGAAGGTATCTTCACTAGCTATCATGCTAATGTTTGTGAATGCTCCAGGATTCAGAAGGTGTCCTTGTTGCGAACATTCCCAGCTACATGGGAGGCGTAGACTTGTGGCAAAATGAGGACGAGGATAATGCTGACAACTTCGACCCACAATCAATCCATGACAAGGTGCTCGAAGTAGTCAGTATCAGTGGAACCTGGCATCTGGGGACACTTCAGGTAAGCAAACAATATCTGATAAACCTTTTTGATGAATAAACGTAGTGCTGGAGGGTAAACAACAAACCTGAATTCAGGTTGGACTGTCTCGTGCACGGAGGATAGCCCAGGGCCAATCAATCAAGCTGCGGTTTTGTGCCCCCTTTCCAGTTCAGGTGGATGGGGAACCTTGGGTCCAGGACGCTTGCACGCTGAAGATATCCCATCACGGACAGGTTCGGTCCTTTCTTGCCCGATGATGATGCAATCTGTAGCTATGATCTCATAATCAGCGGACTGCTCTGCATTTTCTAACTCTGGCCCTTCATGTATCTTCAGGCTTTCATGTTAAAGCGCACAATCGAGGCCTCGCTCGGTCATGCGGCCGCGATCGTGACGGACGTGCTTGAGCATGCTGAAACCAATCAGCTGATCACCGCGCCCCAGAAGAAGGCCCTCATCCAAGAAATGGCCCTGCGGCTCGCGTAAATCCTCTGCTGGTTCGCTGAGCATTGGTTGCGAGGTTCTCCTCTCTTCACTACTAGGAAGATCTTTCTGCTGGCAGAACCTGTGACTGAACAGAAGGACCTCCTCCTCGATGGTGGATGAAGGCAAAGGAAAGATGTGCTCATTGTACAGAAAAGTGGTTTGTGTGCAGTGTGGTGCATGATGTGTGTGTGGGTGGAGTTGTGGAGTGCCGAAGTTGAACACTCATAAACTCCCTGCCATGTGAATATGTTATGTACAAAGTAAACAAAATCTTGTTTCAGCCTTTCAGGTGTGGCTCTTTGTCTGATGTTCGCACTAATGACTGTATTCGTGTAACCGTGACTTGTCTATCTAGGGAATTCGGAGAAAACACGTCCAAGGAACGGGCATCATTTGTCACGGTTCAGTTATCAAAAAGTGATTTTCTGTAAAATTCGACTTGTCAAAAAATTATCCGGCACAGCTTTTTTTTATATATAGTTCGGCACAGCTCTGTTCTATGCAGTCCACTGATCCGATTTAACTATCGTAGATGTAAGGCAACGATTTCAGAGGGAGTAGTATTCGTTGTCAAGGTTTTCAGTATCTGGATACTAGGTAGTATTATCGTTTTCTTGTCAGCAATAGCAGTATTGTAGAATTGTATCATAGTAATTGATTTTTATTTTTAATAAAATGTATGTATATATTAATAATATACCTAAAAATAAAGATATTTTAATTTTTAATTTGAATTTTAAACATATTCTATGTCTTTTATAGAGGCTAATCATGCAAACGATGCATTTATATAATATAAATATGGGCCAACTCATTTAAATAATACAAACATAACTAATTATGAACTATATGTTTGAAAACTAATACATACAATTGGATAGTTGACTACTTTCTCAATTGAATAAACTCATTTTTACACCAATCTCAATCAATTAATGGACACATTGTATTGTTTAGGTATTTAT
The DNA here is from genome assembly GCA_007115705.1 of Dactylis glomerata. NCBI lineage: Eukaryota > Viridiplantae > Streptophyta > Magnoliopsida > Poales > Poaceae > Dactylis > Dactylis glomerata. The sequence continues at coordinate 293,968 of QXEO01001205.1, forward strand.
TAGCGTTAATACTATAAAACCACTTTTAATTCTAAGATTTTCACGCCGTCTTATCCTTATTTTTAGCATATAGGTGTGAAATCTTATGGTATCGTCTTTATATCGAGATACTAAAAATATCATGATACATATCAGGATACGAATAAGATACTATCATATTAAAATTCGTATCGGTTGGCTATAATAATATTGTAAAATTATAAGATACTACAATACGAATCAAGATACTGACAACCATGTTCATTGTTAGCCACAGGCCCACAGCACGTATCCATGGGCTTTGATGGCAGATGTGCATCAGAGTTACTTACTGTGACCTTTGAGCCCACACAGCACATGGGTGTTGAGAATTCAGGGCAGAGTCAGAGACATGGGCCGTGAGAGGCAGGCGCTGGCTCTTTCAACCGCTAGCACGCAGCGGCTGTTTAGTCCCACACCGCCAGCTGAGAGCGGAGGGCGAGCTTTGGAAAGCTATAAGGCAGGAGGTGGGTGCTCGGTGAGAAAGCATGATCCTTGAGGCAGCAAAGGGATGTGATGAGCGGTAACAGCTCGCTAATTTCACTGCGAGAGGGGTGTCCGCCCCAACTAAGCCTGTTACGACAATGGGGCACCCCAGTGATTTACCATCTGATCCTGAATTTTATTTGTCCTCTCTTTACCAGAATTTTGATTTTCTTGTGGTTTTCTTTGGTTTGCTTTTTCGTTACTCTTTCAGTTTGTATTTTTGAGCATTTGGTTTTCTGTTTATGTTATCTTTACATTGTTCTTCCTTTCTTTTACCTTTTTGTACTTAAGTTTTATGTGACTCTCAGTGCGTCAGTCGATGAAAATTGTACTCCCGTCCTATGGCTCACTGAAATACGTTCAGATTACATATTCCTCCGTCAATAAGTGAAAATTTTGCAACTTGGTTAATTAAAACCGAAGTAGTCATGTCTCTGCTTAAATGTGGATTTGGTGGAGTATTTTGGCTGACCATGATGAAGTTGAGGTCAGTATTTTGACGCTTTTACAATGCATAGTTTTTTTTAGCATACTTTTTTAGGAGAAAGTAAATTTAAGAGACAACTACACAATCCATTGCCTATTTAGTGTTGTTTCTTAGAAATGTTGCATTTAATTATTTATGCCCATGCATATGATTGACTAGCCAATTTGTTTTCCTATAACCATATACAGGAATTGTATCTTGGTTAAGTCAAAGTCAAATTTTGCTAAGTGTGATCAAAAAATTAAAAAATAATCAACATTCATAATATATAATATAAAAATGTATGTTAAGATAATTCTAATAAATATAGATTGTAAATTGTAAAAGTTGATATTTTTCCTCAATATTTGATCAAACTTTACAGGGTTTAATTTTAACTAAACTTAGAATGTAAAATAATAAATAATTGTGAACGGAAGGAGTAGCTAAGATACTACTACTTCTCTTTTTCTTAATGGATATGCGACATCAGCAAAGTACTTAGGATATAGCGCTAAGAAACCCTAATTATTGAAAGGAAAGCGCTGAGCGACCTTCGGGGGCTAAAAACTTCCCAGCCCTTGGGTCCCCATGTCGCCATGTGTCCCAAACGGTACCGGACTGTCCACCCTATCTCTTTTCCACTTTCTTCCTTAAACTTCTGTTTCTTATTTTTTTCCTCGTGAGTAGCATTGACTAAGCCAAACTCTCTGCTCCCCCCTCGCGCCCTATCCTCTTTGCCAAAACCTCTGTTGCAAAATGCCTGTGCCGCCACCGCCGCTGCAAAATCACGGCGCACACTCCTACAAGTCGACGCTACTTGCATGTTGGCTCCGCTTCTCCTGTCGCTGCGTCGCTGCTGCAAGCGGTTTCCGCTACGAACCTCTCTCTGGTGGCACGGGAGGCGTTGATGACGGTGGGCTTGCAGAACCGCGATAGAGCTCGACGACGGGCTTGCAACATGGAGGCGACGCCGACAATAGCGGCATTTGCCGCTTGCAGCTCCAGCGAGCCACCTTTGTAGCTATAGTTGCATTGCTTTGCAGCTACGGCGTTTGCCACTTGTAACTCCGGCAAGACACCTTTGCAGCTTCGGTTGTACAGCTTTGCAGCTCCAGCGAGACACCTTTGTAGCTCCAGCGAGACGCCTTTGCAGCTCTCGCCGTACATCTTTGCAGCTCCGGTGAGACGCCTATGCAGCTCTAGTTGTACAACACAACATGTGTCGTGCACCTGGAAGCAGCGCCGCTGTGCAGCTGTAGCAAGGCCGTTGTGCCCATGCAGCAGGCCCGTCATGCCCTGGAAGTGCTGTCGTTGCGCATCCCCGAAGCACCATGGCGCACCCTCGAAGCACCCTTGTCCTAACCAAGAAGCACCGCCATCGCGCCCTGGAAGCACCACGCCTCCACGCTGGCAGCAGCAACGCTGCAGCTTGGTAGCGGCGCCCCTTGCAGTATATCATGCATGATGGGGTGGGGCGGCACAGTGTTGTGCGTGGTGGTGCACATCCATGGCGACGACACGCAGTGCGTGGGGCAGCTCTTGCGGCAAGGGATTGGGGCACGCAAAAATGGAGACGCCAACGCGGTAGAAGGGGATTCGGCCTGGTGTAGAAATCATCTAGAGCTCCCATCGTGTGGAAATTTGGCGAGGCTGATGGAGATTGGAGGGGCGCTGCCGGACCTGAGGTGGATTTTTTGAGAGAGATAATGGCAGCTGGTAGATAGGAATGAGTGGACATAGAGGAATGAACGGAGGAGGAAGAGATAAGGTGGATGGCGTACGTGTGGGTGTGGGTCCATACACGGACGTGCTGCAGATTTCATTTGGGGTGACATGGTTGAATGTCGTCCGCGCAATCAAGACGCATCCGATGGCACGCGACCCGGAGGATGCAATCGATGGAGCCTCCGGCTGAAATAGATCATTTTCCTTAGAGTAAAATACATGAACGGTAATTGTACTTGTCATGAAGTTTCAGAATGGTCACTATACTCACAAAATACGTCGCGCGGGTCATCGAAGACACGAAACAAGATTTGTACGGTCACTGCGCTCGTACGCCCACGTGTATGCGCTGACGTGGCATCATGGGCCCCACCTACCAGAAGTGGATGGTCATCCAATTTGTTGGCTGATTCACTTTGGTCACCAGGATTCAATTCTTAGTAGGGTGGTAGATGTTAAATGGCCAGACCTAGACCCCACCTGTCTGAACCCCTCCCTCGCTGAGTCTGTTGGAAGCAAATCGAATCGAGAGTTGAAGCCGTCGCCACCCGCCGCATGTCGAGGCTCCACTACACCGGCGCCGCTCCGCGCTGCTCTCAGAGATCAATGGTGACCGCTAGCTTTGCTAGCAGCGCTGGTTGCCGCAGTCGCCCGTTCATCTCGACGATCCCCTGCCCCGACTGCTGCAGGGTCTCCACTCTCGGCGTCTCCGGCACGACGGCACACGACGGCTGGGTGTACTACAAGTGCAGGAATCATGGGGTAATCATCTTTTTTCTTCCTATGTTTGAGTAATCAATTGCTTGTGTGTTCGATCAAATTTGATGTAGATGACACTATCAGACATGGGCACTTGACCTGCATTTTATTTTGTCGACAGCAGCATGGATGCAACTTTTGGAATTGGGAATTAGAGTATGTAGAATATCTGGTAAATCGTGATATCATTCAAGGAGAGGATGCTGTTGAAGCCATTGGCTGGGCTGAAGAGAGGAGGGAGCAACTCTTGCTGGGGAAGGCTGAAAAGCAAGCAATTGGACAAGATGATGTAGCAATTGCAAGACCCAATGAGGAACAGGTGGTGGATCAGATGCTTGTAAAAAACATGCAGTCACTAGTACATGATGTCAAGAAGGTGGAGCTTCTAGTGATGATCAGTGTTGCAAATGCTTGATGTGCTATGTGTCCTGTTGTTTGTGATGATCAGCAAAAGTAGCTAGGTAGTAGCATGCAAAACATTGGTAGTGATGCTAGTTATCTATGTATTATGAAGTACTCTTTGTAATGAACCACTTCTCTATGTAATGAACCAGTTGTATGGTTTATCCAGTTATAAGTATGCAAGAAGCTGGAAGTATGTGATATTTGTCCTTTTATAGTAGGTAGCTTTATTCCAATTCTGGATATGGGTTTGATAGATGCTTGAAGTGAAAGATTCCTGCCATTGCAGTGTCATTATTCTGATTTGGCTCATGCTTGTACTGTTAAACTTGTGTGTGCCTGTGTTCTTATCCATAGGTGGTCCGTCTGCCTATAAACAGAGGGAAATGCCTTCTCTATTGACATTCCAGAGAAGATCTATGGAGGACATTGTATACAAGAGCAATGCTAGGCAGGAGAGGGAGGAGATGGAAGTAGCATTGGGACTACAACAGCTAGGAGATGGTGTTGTGTACACAATGGTGAGAGGAATCTGTTAGGGCATTTTCTAGCCTCCCTAGTTTTGTGTGTTAGTTGACAACACCAGGACATTTTACCAGTGTTTTTGTGCAGAAAGTTGGCCGGATTTTTCGGCTGGATATTTCCAAAACTGGGCCGGATAATCCGGCTTCCCCGGAAAATGGCTAAGGACCAGAAGCAGCAAGATGCGCGTCACCCAGATCTTGGGGCGGATATTTTGGCCGGATTTTTCCAAATCTGGGCCGGATAATCCACCCCCCTGGAAAACGACTAAGGGCCAGAAGAAACTCAGATGCGCGTCACCCAGATCTGGGGGCGGATATTTGGGCCGGATATTTCCAGATCTGGGCCGGATAATCCGCCCCCCGTGAAAACGACTAAGGACCAGAAGAAACTCAGATGCGCGTCACCCAGATCTGGGGGCGGATATTTGGGCCGGATATTTCCAGATCTGGGCCGGATAATCCGCCACCCCCGTGAAACGACTAAGGACCAGATGCGCGTCACCCAGATTCCTGGCCGGATATTTCGGCCGGATTATTCCAGAAGTGGGCCGGAATATCCGGCTGCCGGATTATCCGGTGCAAGTTTGGGCCGGATAATCCGGCCCCTGGCGGCTGCAACAGATACATTTCGGGAAGGGGTATTTATACCCCTTCCTCTCTTCCTCCCCAGCTCGCTCCTCCTCATCAAGAACAAGACACTATTTGGAGCCAACCTCACTGCAAGATCTCCACCTTTAACCACCCAAAGTCTTAGATCTTTGGAGGATCGAAGGAGGAGGTCCCGATCTACATCTCCACCGAAGGAATTTGTCTTTCCCCTCCTTTTGCTTGAGGGATTTGCTCCTAGTGGTTCCTTAGAAACACTAGGTGGTGTAATTCGTGATTACTCTTGTCTTTGTGGTTTCTAGCCTCCGTGGCTTTCTTGGGAGCCTCCAATTCAGTTGTGGATGTGTGCCCCAATCTCCGTGTAAGGGATTCGGTGAGTTCCCCCAATACCACCGCTTAGTGGAACGAGCTAGCCTCCGTGGCTTGCTCACCAGAGAACAAGGTGAGCCTCCGTGGCGTTGGTCGACTCCGTGTCACCACACCTCTCCAACGTAGACGTACTTCCCCTCAAAAGGAAGGAACTACGGGAATACATCCTTGTGTCTCCGGTCTCCGCTCCTCGGTTATTTCTTACCCGAACTCGCTTACTTGCTTACTTGTTTACTTGTTCACTTGCTTGCTTGCCACTTAGGAAATTCACCTAGTTGCACATCTAGTGAATTTACTTTGTGTCATGCCTAAAACTTGAAAAAGATAAAAATTTTGTGTAGCGCCTATTCACCCCCTCTAGTCGCCCGTGAGATCCTTTTCAATTGGTATCAGAGCCTAGTGCTCTTTGATTGGGCTTAACCGCCTAAGAGATCATGGGCGAAGAGGAACCCGCCACTAAGGCGGATTTTAATAACATAATGACTCGCATGGATGCTATGATGGCAGCCATGGAAAGCCAAAAATCTCAACTTGATGCTCTCACTAGTGGAACATCAAGTACCACTCCACCAACTCCGGTTGACACCTCGGGTAAGGATAAGCCATCCTTAAGCGAGGAAGATCCGGAGAAGGATGGGAATGAGAACAACGAGGATCCCCCCAAGAAAGATGACACCTCTCGGGGACATAGCACGGAGGTTCCACATCCTACGAGTCATGTCTCCGGAAGGCACCTTCAAATGCCACACCTTGCCTCATGCGGCCCACCGCCACCACTTGATGCTTCCAGCTTTGCCAATTGGCAAGATAACATGCGCTCTCACATAAACTTCGTGTCTATTGAGCTTTGGAGGATCATTGAGCAGGGTTTTCATCCAACTTCCAAGGACTTGACCAACTTGCTACCTTGGGAGCAAATCGACAAGCAGCTCAATGCCTCCGCCTTGCATCTCATTCACATGTCTCTCACCGAGAAGGAGAAGGCGTTCGTCCGCAACATCTCTTCCGCCAAGGAAGCTTGGGATGCTCTCACCAACCTCTTCATCGGCAATGAGAGCATTCAAGAGTCCAAGTTTGATGAGGCATCTAATGAAGCGGACAACTTTGCTATGCTTGATGGTGAATCTCCCGAAGAACTTCATCGGCGTCTCTCGGCACTCCAAGTGAAGCTAGTCGACCTCGGCTCTACTCAATGTGATGGGAGATAGATGAAGAGGAAATTTGTCCAAGCCTTCTTGCCCTTCTTCAAAGATACGATGAACTCAATCAAGGGAGATGCCAACTTTAGGAAGATGACCGCTCATGACATCTTGCAAGAGATTGTGGTAAGGAAGATCTCCGAGAAGAATGCGGATGATGCTGTAGCCCGTGCACGTGGTGTGCGTGCACCCAACCTTGCTTTGAAGGCCAAAGTCTCTCTTCATGAAGAAGCAAGTTTGATGGAAGAGGAAGAGTCAATGAGTGGAAGTCCCGAAGACATGAAGTATGCTCATGCCGAACACATGGCTCTTGCTCAACGGGCTTTCATGAAGAAGTGGAAGTCATCAAGTCCCTCCAAACCTAAGGCCACAAGTAGAGTGAGAACATGCTACAATTGTGGTAATCAACACCATTTCATCGCGGATTGTCCCTATGAAAGAGTGGAATATCACAATGGAAGACTCATCCGCAAGGAGATGAAGGCCAAGTCTTACCCACCAAGGAACTTTGACAAGAAGAAAGCTGTTCCAATACATGCCTTGACGACTCAAGAAGAATACCCATCCGGTGATGATGCAAGTGATGATGAAGAAGTAGGAAGGGCAGCCATCGCCATCGTCAAGCCTATCTCTTCACCATCCCTCTTCACTTCCGCAAATGAGTCCAAGCGCTCCAACTCCAAGGGAACATGTCTAATGGCTCACGCTACAAAGGTATCACCTACTTTCACTCCCATCATACCTAGAAGCTTATCCTTGATGGATTGTGTTGATACTAGTAGTGATAAGGATGAGCCTAATGAATTTGACACCTTCATGTCAACCTTGCATGGGGAGACCAAAGCTCAATTTGAGATTCTCCTCAATCAATATAATGAGTCTCTCCAACTAAATGATAAAAATGAGGAACACATCTTTGAGCTAGAAGGGCATGCTCGTGAGTATGCCGATGAAATTGCAACACTCAATCAATCCCTTGAGGTTGAGCAAGATCTAAGGATGGCACTCGAGGCATCCAAGTTAGGTCTTGAAGAGTCTTACAACTTGGACATTGCTAGGCTTAAAAATGATCGTGATATTGCTCAATCAGTTGCTAATGAACTTAGGTTGCAAAATGAGAAACTAAATCTTATTATTGCTAAAGAAGCAACCAAGTTACCTACTACCACCTTTGTTGCAAGTTCTTGTTACACTAACCCTCTTTATGAGAAAGATTCCCTCAAAGGTGACACAAGGCTTGATGAGCTTTTGAGTGCTCAAAAGCAACATGGTGACAAGACCGGGCTTGGTTTCACTTCCAAGTCTAAAAAGAAGAGGAACAAGAAAAAGAACAAGAAGAAGAACAACAAGAAGACGCAATTTCTTGTGCCCACTCCTCCTCTTAAGAAGCACATCCCAAATGACATATGCTTTGACGAGGATGGCAATGTTTATGAGGAGGAGGGGGAGCTCGTGAGGGAGGTGGTTGGGAATGCCAAGAGGGCAATGCCCAATCACAACGACTTTGCGGGAAAATATAACCCCTCTTATGTTCTTCGCCGTGCTTATGATGGACATGTTTATGCTAAATTTGTTGGCTCACCTAATGAACGCATTGCTTGGTCTATTTGGGTTCCTATGACCCTTGTCACTAACAAAAGAGGACCCATTGAAAAATGGGGACCTAAAACAAAGCTTGACTTTTGTAGGGCTTTGCTTCCGGTGCGGGACAATGGATAATTGATAGCGGTGCTACCAATCATATGTCCGGAAGCAAAGAGTTGGTGAAGGAGCTTTGCACCAGTTCATCTAGTGCGGGCTACGTCACCTATGGAGATTCCTCAAGGTCAAAGGTATTGGGTCTTGGTAAAGTTGTTATATCTCAAGATGTTTCCGTGGAGAATGTCATGCTTGTTGAGTCTCTCCATAGCTCAACTTGCCGATATGGGCTCAACTTGCCGATATGGGCTTTGCAACTTTCTTTGATGTTGGGATTGTGGTTCTTTTGTGGAGCAAGTCTCTTAAAGTAGCCTTTGTTGGGCATGTTGAAAACGGCTTATATGTGATTGACTTCTCGGAGAAGGTCACTAAAGCCGCGACTTGCCTAATGGCTAAAGTTGACGTGGGATGGCTGACAAGGGTATAGTTAATAGAGCCCGTTAGTTAAGTACCCCTAAGGCCCGTTTGGTTAGGCCCAATTGTAATGATAGTCGAATACGAGTTATTACCGTATTCAATATTTGTAATCTGTATCGGACCCTACCCGATCCTCGAGACCTGGCCACCTATATATAGGGGTCAGGAGGGGACGGTGTAGGGCAGATTGAAAGCAAGCCAGGTTGAACACCCAAGTTTACTTTCGATACACACCTATTTCGACTAACTTTACCTTCGAGTTCATCCGATGCCCTATCTCCCCGATCCTAAGTCCTTCATTTAGGACATTTGCCGAGTTAACCCTCGTCAATTGGCGCCGACCGTGGGGACCTTGGGCGTTGGAATCATGGATTCGACGGCTTTTTCGCTTTTAGCCAACAACAGTTCAGAAGTCGACGGAAGTCAGGAGATGGAGTTGACAATTGGAAGTTTGAGCATCCTCATCGGGCCGTCGGGTTCATCCCGCCTCTCGGATTCGATGAAACCAGATCCGTCGGCAAATGAACCCGACACAGAGGAAACATTGAAGTCATCAGAAGGCTCTTCCAGTGAGGTAAACTCGCCGGTCAGCTTAGAAAAAGCATCAATCACATAAGGCGACAAAATTCAGGAAAAATTCGACTCAGAGGAAAAAGTGTATCAGCCGCACAGCAACGCAGAGGACCTCGCCGTAGGAAGTAGCGGCGTCTCCAAAGTGCATCAATTATGCGTCATTATCACCGAAGCAGAAGAGGAAAGTAACAGCGAAAGAAGTAAAAGGGTCGACAGGCAAGTCGACAAAGTAAAAGAACACAACAAAAGGGAAAAGGAGAAAGTACACGTCTCGGCTGGCGAATGGAGAATGATCAAATCGGCTATCAGTAATGGTACAGAGGTACCCGAAGGATCGAGAAGAGAAGTTCTAATGGGATATCAGTATGCATTATACCAACACAGGAAGAAACTAAGGGAGGAAAGAGAAATGGCGTTTCAAGACAATAACAGTATATCAAGGGAGGAATACTGGGAAGACTATAGTGAAGATTCAGAATATAGCAGAGAGAGGTGCGGAGACCCAAAACACAATAGGGGGGCGACAGCACGCGGCAGAGAAGAAGGGTACTCAAGGAGCCCCACCCCACAGCTAGAAGAGGAGGAAGGTGACTTGGTACAAAAAACGCCAGAGGCAGCATTAGCAGCAGCACAAGCGTATTTGCTAGCTACAAGACCAGAACATGGAGACCCGCGAGAAGATATGCACCGAGCCGCGATACGAAGCCTCGGAATAGTAGAAGATAAGATCAGGGAACAAGGTCCAGAGACGAAGTCGACAAGCTACAAGGGAAATCGAAAGGAGAAGTCCAGATACAATTGCGCAGATAACGAGTATAGCGAGTCATCAGAAGAGAAAAAGCAACAGAAAAGGAAGGAGGACGCAAGAAGTATAATAGCGCAAGCTCGAGTAAATAAATCACGACATGCTTGGAGGGAAGAGAATTATGAGGACGACAATAAAGATATGGGTGCGTTATGCTTTACCCGCAGGGTTCGCAAAACGCGGGTACCCAAAGGATTCAAATTACCGCACGACCAGAATAAGTACGACAGGTCGCAAGAACCTGCCTTATGGCTATCAGATTATCTATAGGCAGTGCAGATATTAGGAGGAACAAAAGCGACCGCAATGCAAAGTTTACAGCTGCACCTCACCGGCGCCACACGGTCCTGGTTGAATACCCTACCCGACGAATCCATTGGAAGTTGGGGGAACTCGAAAGTCAATTTACAAGAAATTTTCGTTCCACCTATAAGCGCCCAGCATCACTGGAGGAAGTTAAAGCATGTATGCAGCGAAAAGGCGAAACGCTGCGTTCCTATATACAACGCTGGAGTATAATAAAAAACTCAGCAGAGGACGTCTCCGACGAACGAGCAATAGACGCCTTTTCGGAAGGACTTCGTCGCTCAAATCTTGTGGAAGAAATAGGAAGAACAAGACCTACGACAGTAGCTGAGCTAATGGAACAAGCCAACAAATTCGCTGATGGAGAGGACGCGTATAACAACAAAAGAGGACGTTCGCCAGAAGTCGACAGAATAAGTCGACAGAGGAGACGACATCGCAGCAGGGATGATCAAGGAAGGCGGAATCAGGTAGCCGCGGGTTACATATTAGAAGAAGAAGAAGGGTATGAAAATAGGAGGTTTCAGACAAAAGGAGTGGAAAAATCGAGATACTCTGGTCCTTCGGCCGAGGATATGCTGTACGGACCTTGTCGAATCCACTACGCGTATCTCGACGGGAAAAGGGTCTCAAATCATCAGATGAAGGATTGCAGAACATTCCTAAGGTTGCAAAGCGCCATGGGCTCAAACCAAGAAAGGAGGCAAGGAGAAAGACATAGAAGTCAAGGATATCAAATGCAAAGACTAGCAAAGCACCTAGAGTCGAAAGTATACATATCAGCCATGATTCAACCAGTGCCCAAGTCAAAGAAAGAGCGAAATAGCATATCAAGGCAAGTAAACTTAGCAATATCATCACCACCAGCTACCACAGAGTACCTACGGTGGTCAGAGCAACCAATCAAGTTTAGTAGAGCAGACCACCCAAGAAAGGTTCCCAGGCCGGGTCACTCGCCTATGGTTCTAAAAGCGCAAATAGGAGGATATGACATCGGAAGAGTGTTCATGGATGCAGGGAGCGGCATAAACTTAATATATGCTCGAACACTAAAGGCAATGTGCATCTCGCTGACGAGTCTGAAGCCAACAGATTGCTCTTTCCACGGAATAGTACCAGGAGCAGCAAACTACCCGCTGGGAAGAATAGAACTCGATGTCTGCTTTGGCAGCAGCGAAAATTATAGAAGAGAGAAACTGGAGTTCGAAGTTATGGATTGGCCTTCACAATATCATGCAATCCTGGGGCGCCCAGCATTTGCAAAATTCATGGCAGTACCACACTATGCGTATCTGACGTTAAAAATTCCAGGGCCCAAAGGAACAATTACAGTACAAGGGAGCTTTGAAGTAGCCAATATATGCGACAGAGAATTCAACAGGATGGCGCAAACCTTCGGCATGACAGAGGAATATGAGAGGTTAAAAGGAGAAACAGATCATAACGTGCTACCCGACGTTGGACGATCCCTGCCAGATAAGGCTTTCGACACAACGCAGGACTCAAAGAAAATTCAGGTCCACCCTACTGATCCAAACAAGACAACATCAATTGCGGTGAACTTGGATCCCGCATAGGAAGGCGCGCTCGTCGAGTTCCTCCGTGAGCGCTGGGAAATCTTCGCCTGGTGTCCATCCGACATGCCAGGGGTTCCCAGGGAACTCGTCGAGCACGCACTAAGTGTAGATCCCAAGGCAAAGCCAGTCAAGCAACCATTGAGGCGATTTGATGAACCTAAAAGGAAGGCGATAGCGTCAGAATTGCACAGGCTAGAAAATGCCGGATTTATCGGGGAAATCAAAACTTCGAGTTGGGTGTCGAACCCAGTCATAGTACCCAAGAAGAATACAGACGTACAAAGAGTGTGCGTCGACTACACATCTCTCAATAAGCATTGTCCAAAGGATCCCTTCCCTTTACCCCGCATCGATCAGATAATCGATTCTACAGTGGGATGCGCAAGGCTTTCATTTTTGGACGCATATTCTGGTTACAATCAGATCAAATTGAAGAAAGAGGACGAGGAAAAAACGGCCTTCATCACACCATACGGAGTATTTTGCTACCAGGTAATGCCGTTCGGCCTAAAAAATGCAGGAGCAACTTATCAACGGATGATGCAAAATTGCCTCGGAAGCCAAATAGGACGCAATATCCAAGTCTACATTGATGATGTAGTCATCACAACAAAAGAAGAGAAATCTTTAATCAGCGACTTGGCAGAAACCTTCGACAACCTGAACAAGTATAAGCTTAAGCTGAACCCGACAAAGTGTTCCTTCGGAGTTTCAGCAGGGCAACTTTTGGGGTTCTTGGTATCAGCACGAGGAATAGAGGCAAATCCAGAGAAGATTCAAGCAATCCTAACAATGGGGAAACCCACGAAACTCCACGACGTACAGAAATTGGCAGGACGCGTCGCGGCATTAAGTCGCTCAGTTGCTCGACTAGGGGAGAAGGCGCTTCCTTTTTATGCACTTATGAAGAAGTCAGACGATAAATTTGAGTGGACAGAAGAAGTAGACGCAGCGTTTGCACAGTTGAAAAAAGTGCTTTCCACGCCACCAGTGCTGGTCGCACCAAAAGAGAAAGAGCCACTGCTGTTGTACATCGCCGCAACCCATCAGGTGGTAAGTACAGCTCTAGTAGTCGAAAGAAGCGAAGAAGGGAAAGCTCATGGCGTCCAGAGGCCGGTATACTTCATCAGTGAAGTGCTATCTCCAACCAAACAAAGGTACCCGCATTATCAGAAGTTGGCATACAGTGTCTTCACAACCGCACGTAAACTATGACAGTATTTTGCGGTGCACCCAATTATAGTGGTCAATGAAGCACCACTATCGAACATATTGAACAACCCTCTAGCGACGGGACGTGTCTCTTTGTGGGGAATCGAGTTATCTCCCATGGACATCACGTACGAAAAAAGGAAGGCGATCAAGTCGCAAGTCTTGCCAGACTTTACAGCAGAGTGGCTCGAGCTGCAAAGCACGGGACCACCAGATTTATCGAGTACTTGGACAATGTACTTCGACGGTTCTAAGAGAGTCCAAGGCGCAGGCGCAGGAGTAGTGTTGATATCACCTCATGGAGACAAATTAAAGTACGTCTTAAGGATGAGCTTTCCGCAGGCTTCCAACAACGAAGCGGAGTACGAGGCTTTGTTGCACGGAATGAAGATGGCTAAAGCGTGTGGAGCAACTCGCCTAAAAATATTTGGAGATTCCAACCTTGTTGTTCAGCAAGTCATGAACAGATGTGACACAATCAATGACAACATGATGGCCTACAAAAATTTGTACCATTACCTAGAAGGAACGTTTGATAGATGCGAAGTCTCGCACGTAAGCAGGAACAACAATGAAGAAGCCGACAATTTAGCAAATATTGGGTCACAGTGTTTACCTGTGCCGTCCGGAGTATTTTGGGAGGAAATAGTGGAAAGATCAATAAAAAGTGGAAAAAGTTCGACTACTACAGCAGGCTCGGGGGCTACATCAGAACCAGAGGTGATCATGATGATAGAAGAAACATGGATGCAGCCATATCTCGCGTACATGATAAATAAAAAACTACCAGAAGATGCAGTGGAGGCCAAGAGGATAACTCGAAGATCGAAAGCGTTTGTCGTGTTGGAAGGGAAATTATACAAGAGAAGTATTACCGGCGTTTTACAGCGTTGTGTAACGCCCCAGGAAGGGCAAGCAATCCTGAGAGACATACACGGCGGAGTATGTGGCCATCATGCTAGCAGCAGAGCAATAGCGGCGAAAACTTTCCGAGCAGGATTCTATTGGCTAACAGCCATCGAGGACGCAAAAGATATAGTTCAAAAGTGTGAAGCATGTCAAAGGTTTGCATCTAGGCCGCATGCACCAGCAGCGGAGCTACAAACAATACCATTATCTTGGCCCTTCGCGCAATGGGGCCTCGATATGGTGGGAAAGTTGCACAAATCCTGGCCAGGAGGGCATGTCTACATGCTAGTGGCAGTCGATAAATTCACCAAATGGGTAGAAGTGGCCCCAGTAACAACTCAAGATTCTACAGCAGCAATCAGCTTCATCAAGTCAATAGTTTTCCGTTTTGGTGTACCATACAGCATCATCACAGACAACGGGACAAATTTTACTTCAAAGGAATTCAAGAGTTACTGCGAAGGATTGGGAATCAAGCTCAAATTTGCATCTGTGGCACACCCGAAGACAAACGGGCAAGTCGAAAAAGCCAATGGCCTAATATGTAGTGGAATAAAAAAGAGGCTCTTAGCACCTCTTGAGAAAGCCAAGAGTGCTTGGGTAGAAGAATTGCCCTCCGTTCTTTGGAGTCTAAGAACTACTCCTAATGCAGCAACTCAAGAAACTCCTTTTTTCCTGGTCCATGGCGCCGAAGCCGTGCTTCCAGTCGAAGTGACGCACGAGGCTCCAAGAGTGATAGCGTATGACGAGACAACGTCAAGAGAGGCATTGCAAGATGATGTCGATGCACTAGATGAAGCAAGAGACAAAGCATTAGAAAGGGCGACGCAATATCAACAAAGCCTACGAAACTACCATAGTAGTCGAGTTCGTCCACGATCCTTCGTGGTGGGAGACCTTGTTTTGCGACTCAGGCAGGACAGCCACGGCAAATTGGAGTCTCCTTGGGTGGGACCTTACATCGTCACCGAAGTAATACCAGGAGGAGCATATCGACTACAAGACAAGAAGACTGGGAAGGACGAGAGCAACCCGTGGAACGCAGAACAGCTACGACGTTTTTACGCGTAGACTAAGTATAGTGGTATCAATAAATTCGAGTTAGCCTTCTGAACCCAGAACATGAGGCCACAGGTCGGGTTCTTTGGGTTGAACTCGACAAAATTGTACAATTATTTGTTACTTCTCCGTTCGGGGGCTTCAACCCCTGGGTCGTAAAAAAAAAATTTATTATGGTAAGTTGAAGGTTGTTTAGACAACCCGATACATACTGAGAGAAACTGGTTCATAAAAAGAACCCGATATTACTCCTACATTTTTTGGTTCGCAAAGAACCCGATATATGGAAAGCATACCTCAGAACATGACTTGTTCTCATGGTACTAGCAAAAGACATTGACACAAAGTACGAATATGCATTACAAATATCATTGCAGGAAGGACATTATCAAACGAAATTACATGGATAGCAGATCCTAATGTAACTAGACTTCAGCTTCATATTTTTTCTGGAATTGGGTGCCATCGTAGATCTTCACGTCAAACTTCGACGTCCCGATGTGGAAGTCGAAGGACATGAAGAAGCCTTGATGGATGTCGTGGTCTTCTGCAAATTGCGACCAGCCACCCCTGAAGTACTGCTCGCCGTTGCCATCATACCACACCTCCACCTCGTACGGGATACCACTGCCAGACTGCTCGCGAAGAACAGCCTCTCGCAGTTCGCGCCCATCCATAAACTTGGTGAAATTCAGCGGCAGGTGCTGAATCTCACGGCACTGCGCCATGGCAATGCAGAAAAAGGAGAAGATTTGAGGAAGAGCAGCGGGAGTGGCAGGAGCAGCAGGAGGAGGAGCAGCAGGACTTGGAGCGGCGCCAGTCACCTTGGGCTTGTTCTTGCTACCAGGTGGGCGGCCGGGACGACGCTTAGCTGGAGCATCCGATGAAGTTCCGGTGGCGGCTAGAGTGGTATTGCTCTTGTTTTTGCTGCCACGAGGGCGACCCCGACCTCGTGGTGCCACCAGAGATCCAAGGTTCAGACGAGAACCTTCAGCATCTGCCATGAGAACAAGGGAAAAAACCTCGGAAAACCCTAGATGAAGAAGAGAAGACGATGCGGCGGAGGACGAATCTGATTAGGGTTTTTACCTTTACCAGATGGTGCTTTATTTATAAGCACGTATTATTGGGCCCCCGCGCTACAGCACAGCCCATAAACATATTTTGCAGCAGGAGTTAAATTCTGCGTACAGCAGACGATAATATCAATGAAGAAAAACAAGAAAAGGAGACTATGGTCGCACGATATGGAAACCTCGACTTGGACTCGGGGGCTCGCCAAATAATAAGATATCCACAGAAGAAAGAAGAGCTGAACTTTGAGCCTATGCTTGACTACAAGTCACCAAACATAGCCTCGGGGGCTACTCCCATCGGGAGCGCTGAGCGCGCACCCGATAGAGATAAGATAATCAATATTGGAGATGCGGAAGGATAAGCATACAAACTTCGACTACGTAGTCGACAAAATGAAGAGAGATTACTCCCATTGGGAGCGAAGAAGATTAATTTAAAATTCGAAATTCTTTAGTTTTATCAGTTAAAAAGTTAGCTGCGAATATGAGATTCTCGAGTTGCGTTATCGCAACGAAACTCGAATGCCGTGATTTATCACGAAGGTAAGACCCCGGGATCCATCCTGTGTGGCCTGGTATACGCACATGGATGCGCTCTGCTGGTATGTATCCGTGTCTACGACGCGAAGAAAATCCTGGTGGACGCACTGGGTACCCTGAGAATCACTGGGATTCATTCTTTGTAAGTCCTAAATGCGGCAAAAGAGTGGGTTTGACCGGTATCCCGAATTCAAGTCCAAGGGGATTGAATTTGAAGTAGGTGACAAGTATCTGCTCCGGCAGTTAACTGACCTCTAGATCCGTCAGAGTTGTCAGGCTTGTTCATCAAACCCCCTTGCGAAAAAATATCATGAAAATAAGTCGAAAAGACCAAGTCGAAGATTTGAAGATATGAAGAAGTCGAAGAATTAATCAAGTTGAAGATTTGAAGATTAGAGATTCAACCTGAATCTGCAATTCTGGTAGAATCTCAGGGGCTACTGACAAGGGTATAGTTAATAGAGCCCGTTAGTTAAGTACCCCTAAGGCCCGTTTGGTTAGGCCCAATTGTAATGATAGTCGAATACGAGTTATTACCGTATTCGATATTTGTAATCTGTATCGGACCCTACCCGATCCTCGAGACCTGGCCACCTATATATAGGGGTCAGGAGGGGACGGTGTAGGGCAGATTGAAAGCAAGCCAGGTTGAACACCCAAGTTTACTTTCGATACACACCTATTTCGACTAACTTTACCTTCGAGTTCATCCGACGCCCTATCTCCCCGATCCTAAGTCCTTCATTTAGGACATTTGCCGAGTTAACCCTCGTCAATGGCTATGGCATCGCCGGCTAGGCCACGTCAATATGAGAACTTTGCAAAGACTCCACAAAGGTAATCACATCCTAGGACTAACCGATCTAACCTTTGCCAAAGATCGTGTGTGTAGAGCTTGCATTGAAGGAAAGATGCATGAACTCCCTCATCCTAGCAAGACGATCATTTCTTCTAAGAGGGTCTTGGAGCTCCTTCACATGGATCTCTTTGGCCCTCCATCTCATGCAAGTCTAGGAGGGAAGAAGTATTGCTTGGTGATTGTTGATGACTACTCAAGATATACTTGGGTCTACTTCTTCAAGCACAAATACGAGACCCAACAAACCGTCATGGACTTCATCAAGGAAGTGGAACGTCAATATGGCCAAGATATCTTGATGATTCGGAGTGATAATGGGACGGAGTTCAAGAACTACACCGTCAACGAATTCTTGAGTGATGAGGGAATTCAACATCAATACTCCTCTCCCTACACTCCACAACAAAATGGTGTAGCCGAGCGGAAGAACCGAACCTTGATGGACATGGCAAGGACAATGTTAGCGGAGTTTAAGTCTCCGTATAACTTTTGGGCCGAAGCTATCAATACCGCTTGTCATGCTTCTAACCGGCTATATCTTCGCAAGGGCTTGAACAAGAATCCTTATGAGATCCTCACCGGCAACAAGCCTAACATCAAATACTTTCGAGTATTCGGTTGTAAGTGCTTCTATCTTAGAAAGGGTGTTCATTTGTCCAAGTTTGATTCTAAAGCTCTTGAGGGTATCTTTGTTGGTTATGCCACCGAATCTCATGCTTTTAGAATCTTTGACAAAGAGTCCGCTCGTGTTGTTGAAGTTTCTAACATGAGATTTGACGAGAATGATGACTCCCGTGTGGAGCAAAGTGGTGTTTGTGATGTAGGTGACGAAATACCTCCTCAAGCCATAATAAGAATGGGTGTGGGTCATCTCATACCCATTGAGGGACACCTTTTGGCGGAAGGAGAAGGACTATGCTCTACTCAAGTGGAGCCTTCACCTTCACAAGCTCCACAAGCTCCTCAAGGACCGATTGATGCTAACCAAAGACAAGCATTAGACCCTCATTCAAGCGAGCAAGGCCAAGATCAAGACCAAGAGGACGATGGTGATTCCTCACCAATGGTAGATCAAGGCCAAGCTCAAGATGTTGAGCATGCTCATGATGTTGATCAAGCTCAAGTTGAAGGTCAAGGCGAGGACCAAAATAGTGGTGATGACCAAGTGGTTTCTCAAGAGTCTTTTGAAGAAGCTCAAGCTCGCCGTGCAAGGAAAGTGGAAGAAGCTCTTCGCAAAGGGAGTCATACCTTGGATAGTGTGATTGGGAGTGTGAGAAAAGGGGTTTCCACAAGGAGACAATTAGCCAACTTTAGCATCCATCATGCCTTCGTCTCTTGTGTGGAACCTCAAAAGGTGTTTGAGGCACTTGAAGACCCGGATTGGGTGGAAGCCATGCACGAAGAACTCAACAACTTCAAGCGCAATGAAGTTTGGACTTTGGTGGAGAAGCCCAAGGAGTGCCGCAATGTCATTGGAACCAAGTGGGTGTTCAAGAACAAACAAGATGCCAATGGGATTGTTGTGAGGAACAAGGCACGCTTGGTTGCTCAAGGATACTCTCAAGTGGAAGGAATCGACTATGGGGAGACCTACGCTCCCGTGGCTCATCTCGAGTCAATCCGTATCCTTCTTGCTTATGCTTCTCACTTCAACTTTAAGTTATATCAAATGGATGTGAAGAGTGCCTTTCTCAACGGTCCTCTACATGAATTGGTCTATGTGAAGCAACCCCCGGGGTTTGAAGATCCCCATTTCCCGACCCATGTCTACAAACTCGATAAGGCGCTTTATGGCCTTAAACAAGCCCCCACGCGCGTGGTACGAGCACCTTAAGGAGTTGTTGTTAGACCGTGGGTTTGAAATTGGGCTCATCGACCCAACTCTTTTTACTAAGAAAGTCAACGGGGAGCTTTTCATATGCCAAATTTATGTAGACGATATTATTTTTGGCTCTTCTAACAAGCTCTTCAATGATGAATTTGCAAAGCTAATGACAGACAAATTCGAGATGTCCATGATGGGAGAGTTGAAATTCTTTCTTGGCTTTGAGATTCGACAATTGCGAGGAGGGACATTCATCAATCAAGCCAAGTACATCCAAGACATGCTCAAGAAATTCAACATGGATTCCGGAGTTAAAGGAGCCAAAACCCCCATGCCGACAAAGGTTACTCTTGATCTCGATCCTAGTGGTAAGGAAGTGGATCAAAAGCTTTACCGTTCGATGATTGGCTCGCTTCTTTATCTTTGCGCATCTAGACCCGATATCATGCTTAGTGTGGGAATTTGTGCACGTTATCAAGCCGCTCCAAAGGAAAGCCATTTAATGGCCGTGAAAAGAATCTTCCAATATTTGATTCATACTCCAACTTTCGGCCTTTGGTACCCGAAGGGATCAAGCTTCGAGCTTGTTGGGTACACGGACTCGGATTGGGCGGGAGACAAAGTGGATAGGAAGTCAACTTCCGGGACTTGCCAACTCCTTGGTAGGTCCTTGGTTAGTTGGTCCTCCAAGAAGCAAAATTGTGTGTCTCTCTCCACCGCCGAAGCCGAGTATGTGTCCGCGGCAAGTGGTTGTGCTCAACTCCTTTGGATGCGGCAAACGTTGAAGGACTATGGAGTTCATTGCGACAAGGTTCCACTCTTGTGTGACAACGAGAGTGCCATCAAGATTGCTCATAATCCGGTTCAACACAACAAGACGAAGCACATTGAGATCCGGCATCACTTCATCCGAGACCACGTCAATCGAGGTGATATTAACCTGTCTTATGTAGGTACAAATGATCAACTCGCCGACATCTTCACGAAGCCCCTTGATGAAGCAAGATTCCAAGAGTTGAGGCATGAATTGAATATCATCGATTCTTGCAATGTGGCTTGTTAGTGTGCACTCATTCCCATACGATAGCACGTGTTCTACTCTAGATGTGGGCATGGATATAGGGGGAGTGCGGTCCTAATTCATTGGGCTATCCCTCCCCCCATTATGCCGATAGTAATGCAATCATTCTCTTAATATCATTTTGTGATATGTGAGCTTCAATGACGAGTATTGGTTATGGACCCAAGATATATCTTCGCGGTTCAATGCCAAAACACTCATATATGGTGGCTTCGGCCACCAACCTCTTCTTTTGAAGAGTTCATTCCTTGAAAATCTTTTGAGTTTGGTTTAAGTTTTTCTTGGTTTTGTTTATCTCTTGGTATGGGAAGGCACTTGAGTTGGTCTTTCGATGATTTCTTGCGTTCTTGCAACTCTAAGTGCCGAGAACCACTCCATGTTTGCCTTCTAACCTAAGCCCATCTCATCCCTAAACATTCTCTCCATGCACACAAGTCCAGTTTTTCTGCCACAAATTTCTCGAGCAAAGGAGTTCCAGGCCGGATTATCCGGGCCACTTCTGGGCCGGATTATCCGAGGGCCGGAATATTCGGTCCAAGTTTGGGCCGGATAATCCGCCCCTGCGGTTTGTCCATATAAATAGAGGGCATCGGGGTGAACTGCCCACTTTGGCAGTTCTTCCACCCCGACCCCCTCTCTCTCCACCGCCGCTGCCTGCTCCTCCTCTTGCTCGCCGGCGCCTTCCCGGCCGCCAGATCCGGCCGATCCTCGAGGCTTGTGCTCTTCTCCTTCTTGGGAACAAGTTCCTCCAAGCAGTTCCTCTAATGGATGAGGGTAAATTTCGCATCTCCTAGCCCTTGTGGTGAAGTTCTTGTGAGATTTATTTTGCTTAGATCTTGGAGTCTAGTTGTTCCCTTCCTTAGGCCTTATGATATGCTCTAGTGATTCACCTAGCCGATCTACGGTTTGACTTGTTAGGGCAAGATTTGAGGAAATTTCGCCAGAGGGCGGATTATCCGGCTCACTTTTGGACCGGATAATCCGGCCTGCCTGGTGGTTCCTTTTCTCCCTTCTTGACCATCAATGTCAGGCATTCCTCTGCTATGTTCATCACTCTAGTATATGTTTCTGGTACTTGTGTGCATCCTCATCACCATGCTTCCTACTTATTCTTCTCACAGGTGCCGGTCCGGCAAAGAGGCGTCGTCCCCGCTACCTCCGTTACAATGAAGATGGTATTTTGGAGGATGAGGTGTCCATTCGTCAGAAAGAACGGGAAGCAGTACGGAAAGTGAAGGCCACCAAAGAGGCCAAGGCAGCTGAGAGGGTTGCAAGGAAGGCTGCCCAAGCTAAGGGAAAGGAACCACGAGTCAACTACAAGCAAATGAGCCAGAGTTCCTACTCAGCCCTGAGGCAGCAAGATTGGTACGCCAATCAGCCAAGGGCAACTCACATTGAAGACCATCGTTTCTGGTGTCCAGAACAGCTGTACATCTATCAGGATATCTTTGTTCCCATGAGTAAGCCCATTCGTCCGATGCATCCCATTGATCTTACCTTCCTGAAGTCGAAGGAGTACTTTGTTCCAGCTGTCCAGGTAGTGGAGAGGCTAGGCCTCACTGGTTTGTTGACTGTTCAGTGTGATTATGATCCTCAGCTCATAGTGCAATTTTATGCTACCTTGGCTTTTGCTGCTGATGATAACAGAACTTTCAAGTGGATGACTGGGACTCGTTACTGTGAGTCTTCCTTCACTCGGTTTGCTTCTCTGTTGGGCTACCCTTTTAATGGCCCGACGAATCCTGTTGGTCACCGGGTTCACACTCCGCTTCCAGTCGACAAGAATCTGCTTTGTGATCTATATGGACCTCATGGAAAACCTGGTCAAGCTGCTGGTCTATTGCCTCTGTATGATCTTCTTGTGCATATCTTCAGGGAGAACATTGCACCAAGTGGAGGAAACAATGATGCTATCAGAAGCTCCTTGGTGGATCTCCTTATCTTTTCTCATAATTGTGCCACATCTACCAATCCGGATGTAGATTTCTCTCTTGATGTGTTGGACTTTATCTTCAACGAGATGTACGATGTTATGGTTAGCAAGGGTTCTCTTCCGTACGCTCCTTTCATCATGAAGCTTATCATTGACACTTGCAAGGGTCAGGATTTCAGCAGTCAGTGTGTGTCTCACAAGGTCAAGAAGCTCTATGTGAAGCAGAACAAGCCAGCTCCAGCTCCTGTTGGTCCCATTGGTCCCGATTCTTTCATGAGAGATGCTCGTTCTAGTGTGCCAAGTGGCAAGTTTGTGTCCAAGGATGTGCCCAAGAGGGTGAAGAAGTTGAGCTGGTTTCAGAAGCATGTCCTGTGCATGAAGGTTGAGATTCATCGTGAGAACTATGAAGCTTATTGTGAGCGCAAGGCTATTCTTGATACTCAGCGTGAGATTCTTCATAAGCTCAGTGGGGACCAAGCTGCTCTTTCTCCTGCTCCTCCTCCCATTGCCTACAACAAGTGGCACTCCGAGACCTATGATTGGGGCGCAATGGAGAAGTCTCTCTATGTTGGTCGCACCACTCGTGTTGATGATGAAGATGAAGATGAAGAGGATGTGGAAGATGATGAGGAAGGAGAGTTTGAAGAAGATGATGAAGAGGAGGAGGACTATGAGGAGGACCAGGACGACGACGACTTTGAGTGACTTCTTGGGGCGTGTAGTATGCTCTTGTCCCTTTTTGGTGTCTTGATGCCAAAGGGGGAGAAGTTGTTCTAGTAGGATTTCTCGTTGGGATTTACTTTGGTGTGGGAGCTGCTTCCGTTTTCTCGTTTGTGAACTTATCATTATCTTGTGCTTGGTGAACTTTCTTTAGGTTTTAACTATTGTGTGTGGAACTTGTTTAAGTTTGTTTGCTTAATGTGTCTATGCTCATATTGTTATTGTCAAACTTGTTATATTGCTTATCTCTAGAGGGAGCTTCTTTTGAACTTATGCATATCCTTAGGGGGAGCTCTCTTGCTTAATTGATCTTACTATTGTAAATCCTAGTGTTGTCATCTAACACCAAAAAGGGGGAGATTGTTAGGGCATTTTCTAGCCTCCCTAGTTTTGTGTGTTAGTTGACAACACCAGGACATTTTACCAGTGTTTTTGTGCAGAAAGTTGGCCGGATTTTTCGGTCGGATATTTCCAAAACTGGGCCGGATAATCCGGCCTCCCCGGAAAACGGCTAAGGACCAGAAGTAGCAAGATGCGCGTCACCCAGATCTTGGGGCGGATATTTCGGCCGGATTTTTCCAAATCTGGGCCGGATAATCCGCCCCCCCTGGAAAACGACTAAGGACCAGAAGAAACTCAGATGCGCGTCACCCAGATCTGGGGGCGGATATTTGGGCCGGATATTTCCAGATCTGGGCCGGATAATCCGCCCCCCCCCCGTGAAACGACTAAGGACCAGATGCACGTCACCCAGATTCCTGGCCGGATATTTCGGCTGGATTATTCCAGAAGTGGGCCGGAATATCCGGCCGCCGATTATCCGGTGCAAGTTTGGGCCGGATAATCCGGCCCCTAGCGGCTGCAACGGATACATTTCGGGAAGGGGTATTTATACCCCTTCCTCTCTTCCTCCCCAGCTCGCTCGTCCTCATCAAGAACAAGACACTATTTGGAGCCAACCTCACTGCAAGATCTCCACCTTTAACCACCCAAAGTCTTAGATCTTTGGAGGATCGAAGGAGGAGGTCCCGATCTACATCTCCACCGAAGGAATTTGTCTTTCCCCTCCTTTTGCTTGAGGGATTTGCTCCTAGTGGTTCCTTGGAAACACTAGGTGGTGTAATTCGTGATTACTCTTGTCTTTGTGGTTTCTAGCCTCCGTGGCTTTCTTGGGAGCCTCCAATTCAGTTGTGGATGTGTGCCCCAATCTCCGTGTAAGGGATTCGGTGAGTTCCCCCAATACCACCGCTTAGTGGAACGAGCTAGCCTCCGTGGCTTGCTCACCGGAGAACAAGGTGAGCCTCCGTGGTGTTGGTCGACTCCGTGTCATCACACCTCTCCAACGTAGACGTACTTCCCCTCAAAAGGAAGGAACTACGGGAATACATCCTTGTGTCTCCGGTCTCCGCTCCTCGGTTATTTCTTACCCGAACTCGCTTACTTGCTTACTTGTTTACTTGTTCACTTGCTTGCTTGCCACTTAGGAAATTCACCTAGTTGCACATCTAGTTAATTTACTTTGTGTCATGCCTAAAACTTGAAAAAGATAAAAATTTTGTGTAGCGCCTATTCACCCCCCCTCTAGTCGCCCGTGAGATCCTTTTCAGAATCCCTGCACCAACTGCTATTCCAGCTGCAGGAAGGATGCCTGTCATGGAGGAGTTGCCAAGGAGGGTGAGTGGCATGCATCCTACTGCCCTAGCTCGTGAGACCATTAGCCAAGGTTTGTACACAAGCACTACTGAGTACATTCTTCCTAAGCAAGTCCCTGATAGGTTGGTTCCAGTTATCCAGGCAGCTAGTGCACTTTGTAAGATCAAGAAAGGGTTAGACTACTGCATGAACAAGATAAAATCTCTGAAGAAGAAGTAGAAGAAGCAGAAGAAGGTCAAGTGGGATGTGTAGTGTGTGTCATTAGTCTAGGCAGATGTATGTGTACTGTGTTTTTCTCTGCTTGGAGTGCTAGCAACCTCCTAGCAAGCTCTCCCTGTCTGATTGTGCTTGAAGATGCTTGACCTTCATTACCACTGCCATTGGGTTGGACAAGATCATCTCTTGCAGTAGAGATGAAGGTTGACTCTGGAATTGGCATATGCTCCGTATTCTTCACAAATGGCCTCTGTATTGTTTTTACAACAAGTTATTACAAGCAACATTGTCAGTGACAGTAAGAGTTAGGAGAAGAGAATACCTGTTGAGCCATATTGTCAGCAAGAGTGTCCTGGTAAGTCCTCCTCTCCATGTTAGTTGACTGCTGAGATGTGTCTTGTGGCATAACTGGATGCTTTGCTTCTTAAGGTTGAGTAGGTTCAGTTGAGGGAACATTAGCTTAATCAGGACCAGGAGGTGTGAGTCCATGTTTGAACCAATAGCACCCACCTCCGTTATGGTTAGGTTGCCCACAATAACTGCAATGCATTATGACTCTTCTCATTGACACTCTTTTACCACCACCCCTGCAATCCACTTCACCTGGGGCTTTTCTTCTATTCTTGGTAGGTCTTCCTACATGCTTCTAGTACAATGGTGGTAGAATAACAGGTCCATTCATGTTCTCCCACTGTGATTTGTCTTTACAAGGGAATATTATATTACCATAAGCTTTGTTTTGCATCTCCACTGAATAACATCTGTCAACTAATGACAGTGGATCAAGTCCCTCATCTCTGATAGCAGAGAGGACATGTGGACATGGTGTAAGGGTAATTGCCCCTAAGTGTGTTTTTGGTAATTAATGACAATCCCTATGGACTAATGTTTTCATTGAGATTTTTGTGAAGGAATTGTTCATAGGAATTGATTGAAGTCCATGTGTTGGATTCAAGGCTTGGATGCCATGAAGATAAAGATTTATCTTAAGTATTGGCATCAAGATCATTGAATAGAAGAGATGAATTCATTACGATCAAGAAGAAGAAATAAAGATGTAGTTCTTGTGTAGAACTCATGTAATCCATGCTCTAGCTTATGTGTTAAGCCAAGGAGTTTCAAGATCTTGAGAGTTTGGCTACAAGAGAAGAATTCAAGATATGGCTCTATGTCGAGGTCATGATGGTCTCATGAGTTGAGATATGATTGACTAATACCTAGAGCATGCAATCAAATGAAGAATTCTTTATGTGGCTCAAGATATTGTGATAGAGCATGAGAAGATTCAAGGTTGACCAAGGCAAAGATCAAAGATTGGTCAACACATGAAGCATAAGGAATGTGCCACATGGGACCAATTGGTCTTGTGGTATGGTATGGCTTGTCAATTATGCTTTGTGAACTAACCCATTACATATGTGTGTCTGTGTTGTCTATATGGGTTAGGTATTGTGTCATGGATATGCATCACTAGTGAGATTTCATATAGCCCATGAAAGGATGACATCAAGTGGTGGTTGTCATCAAGGTTGAGAAGTGCAAATTTCAAGATAAGTGATACGTCCATTCTGCATCACTATTTTGTATCATAATTTACTGTTATTCATTGATATATTTCACATTTAGAGATGATACTTATGTTATTTCCTCTATTTTTACATGTTTGATGATCATTGGAGGATTTGCTGCAGGAGTCAGGATTCTGCTGGAAAAAGGACCACCAAGGCACCATATTTTGAAGATCGGGAAAATTCCAAAAAAATACCAAAAAATTATATTTTATCAGATGACTGAAGAAGCCAGAAGGAGGAAGCGAGAGGGGCCACAGGGCAGCCTCACCACCAGGGGGCGCGGCCCAGCCCCTGGCCGCGCCCACCTGTGGTGAGAGCCCCCTGGCCCAGTTCTGCCATCGCCCCTTCGCGTATTTCATCTTCCCCGAAAACCTAAGTCAAGGGGGGGCTCAGAGATAGACACCGCCGCCTTTGCGGGGCAGAAAACACCAGAGAGAGAAAAGCTCTCCGGCAGGCAGAAATCTACCGGGGAAATTCCTCCCCGGAGAGGGGAGATCGTCGCCATCGTCATCACCATCGCACCAGACTTCATCGGGATCATCATCATCATCATCATCTCCATCACCAGCACCTTCATCGCCACCATCACCACACCATCCCGCTATAACATCTTGAGTTCAATCTTGTCAAATTCTTAGGGGAAACTTTCCCGGTGTTGATTACTCTTGTGGTTGATGCTATTGAGTGGAACCGTTGAATTAAGGTTTATGTTCAGATTGTTATTTACCATTATTTCACCTCTAATCATGATCCATATGATGTCTTGTGAGTAGTTCGTTTAGTTCTTGAGGACATGGGAGAAGTCAAGTCGTTAGTAGTGAAATTATGTTGAGTAATATTTAATGGTTTGATATTTATTTATTGTGGTGCCATTTCACTAGTGGTGTCATGTGAATGTCGACTACATGATACTTCACCATTTATGGGCCTAGTGAGATGCATTGTGTATTTGGCTACCAATTGTGGAGTTGCTGGAGTGACAAAAACCTAAACCTCCATTGGGAAACCATTGCACCAGGGAGCGTAGGATCTTAGAGTTTAAGGTTGTGGTTAGATTTATCTTAATTACTTTCTTGTATTTACAGATGCTTGCAAGAGGTATAATCACAAGTGTGTATTTATCCTAGTAAGGGTAGTGCGCTAGCACAGGTTCACCCCCATAACACTTATCAAACCAGTAAAGATTATTTAGCGATATGAAGCGAAAGCACTTGACAGAAACTCCCGTGTGTCCTCAAGAATGTTTGGTCATCATAAGTTACACAACCGGCTTGTCTTTTGCTCTAGAAAGGATTGGGCCACTTGCAGCAATTATTACTATTGTCTTTTATTTACTTGCACTTTATTTATTTGCATTACCAAATACCCCTGAAAACCCGTTTGCTAGTATTTACAGTGAATCCTTGATCAAAATCACTTGTCAACACCTTCTGCTCCTCGTTGGGTTCAACACTCTTATTTATCGAAAGTACTATGATACACCCCCTATACTTGTGGGTCATCAAGACTATTTTCTGGCGCCGTTGCCGGGGAGTGAAGCGCTATTGAAGAGTGGATTTGGTAAAGGTAACCGTCGCTGTGAGTATTGTTTTTATTTTTATCTTTTACTTTTATTTTATTTTTCTATGGAGAATTCTCCATTTGGTTTCCTATTTGGGAACACTACTACCACTGCTGCACGTGTGGATGAACCACCACCACCACCACCACCACCACCTGCTCAATTAGATCCTTTTAAAATACCTATGAAAATTGTTGAGCGTGTTATGGATAACTGCTATTCTGGAGATGGAACTGTCCATCCGGGTGATCACTTACTTTTTATACATGAATTATGCGAGTTGTTCAAGTGTGTAGGTATTTCACCGAGCCAGGTCAAGAGGAAGCTATTCTCTTTATCATTGAAAGGCATAGCTGAGGAGTGGTATCGGCTGCTTAAAGATGGTCCATCTATTGCATGGGAGGAAATTGTGCATCTCTTTTATTCCAAGTTTTATCCTCTAAGTGAAATTCATAAAGATCATAATCGGATATATAACTTTTGGCCTCGTGATGGAGAGAGTATTGCCCAAGCGTGGGGGAGATTGAAGTTACTAATGCTCAAATGTCCCATTCATGAGCTCCCCAATAATATTGTTATTGATAATTTTTATGCGAGGCTTACTCTTCCTGATAAGGATTATTTGGATGCTTCTTGCTTTGGATCATTTACTCATATGAAAGAAGATGCTAAGTGGAAACTTCTTGACCGTATCTAAGAAAATGCTAAAGGATGGGAAAACGACAAAGGTAGGAAGTCAGGTATAAATTATGATTATGAATGCATTAAAACTTTTATGGGAACCGATGACTTTCATAATGTTAGCACTGCTTATGGTCTTGATTCTCAAATACTTGCTAACTGTTTTAAGGCCTTTGCCTCTTATCTTGATGTTCCAAAGAAAGATTGGAACAAATATCATGCGCCTTATAAAGATTCTATTAGTCATATTCCTGCTGTAGCTACTGAAGTCTGTACTGTTGATAGCATTGTGCCTGAACCTTATTTTGAGAAGACACCTTTCCCTGCTAAGGTAAAAGAGTATTCTACTTTGGTAAGTGTGTCAAATAAAAGTACTAAGAAAGCTGTAGAACCTGATGAGCAAATTACTATTAAGTCTCATGTAGCTATATTGAAGGACCTTGTTACTAAAGATGTAGGGGATGAATATATTCTCTTTTGTGAAGATGCTTCTAACATTGTCTCACATCCTAAAAGGCGCAGGAAAATAAGTGTTCCTATTATTTCTGTCAGGATTGGAGATCATTGCTATTATGGTTTATGTGACATTGGTGCTAGTGCAAGTGCCATTCCTTTAGAGCTTTATCAAGAAATTATGCATGAGATTGGCGCTTGTGAAATTGAAGATATTGATGTTGTTGTTCAGCTTGCTAACAGAGAGACTGTTTGGCCTCTGGGTATTGTTCGAGATGTGGAAGTTCTTTGCGGTAAGACCAAATATCCCACTGATTTCCTAGTACTTGGTAAGGAAGCTAGTAAAACTTGTCCTATTATTTTTGGTAGACCCTTTTTGAATACTTGTGGTGCTGTGATAGACTGTAAGAAAGAGAAAATTTTCACTAAGTTTAATGGAGAGTCTTATGAGTTTAATTTTTCTAAGTTTGCTAAGACTTCTTATGAAAATGACATGCCTGATGAAAATTTTCGAGTTGAACAGCTTGCTTCTATTGCTCTTGCTCCTAATAATGCTTTGCAGCAATTCATGGGAGACCATGAAAGTGATGTTTTCAGGAAGGAAAGATAAGAGATTGATGATATTTCCCTTCGTCAACAACCATTGATCAAGCACAATTTACCCGTGGAGGATCTTGGTACCACTTTGCCACCTAAAGAAGATCCTATTTTTGAATTAAAACCTTTACCCGATGATCTTAAATATGCCTATATAGATGATAAGAAAATATATCCTGTTATTATTAGTTCTAAGCTTTCAGGAAAGGAAGAAGAAAGGTTATTGGAGATATTGAGGAAACATCAAGGAGCTATGGGATATACTCTTGATGATTTAAAAGGGATTTGCCCCACTTTATGTAAGCATGCTATTAATATGGAGGACGATGCGAAGCCAGTTGTCGAACATCAACGCCGCTTAATTCCCAATATGAAGGAAGTGGTAAGAAATGAGGTATTGAAGCTCCTTGATGCTGGTATTATTTATCCTATTGCTGATAGTAAATGGGTTAGCCCTGTTCATTGTGTTCCTAAGAAAGGAGGTATGACTGTTGTGCCTAATGAGAATAACGAGCATATTCCTCAAAGGGTAGTAGTTGGTTATAGGATGTGCATTGACTATAGAAAAGTTAACAAGGTTACTAAGAAAGATCATTATCCTTTACCGTTTATAGATCAGATGTTAGAGAGGTTGTCTAAGAAGACGCACTTTTGTTTTCTTGATGGTTATTCCGGTTTTTCTCAGATTGCTGTTAAAAAAGAAGATCAAGAGAAAACCACTTTTACTTGTCCTTATGGAACTTATGCTTATAGACGCATGCCTTTTGGTTTATGCAATGCTCCTGCTACTTTTCAAAGATGCATGTCTGCTATTTTTCATGGTTTTTGTGAAGAAATTGTGGAGGTTTTCATGGACGATTTCTCCGTCTATGGGACTTCTTTTGATAATTGTTTGCACAATCTTGATAAAGTTTTGCAGAGGTGTGAAGAAACTAATCTTGTTCTTAATTGGGAGAAATGCCACTTTATGGTAAATGAAGGAATTGTCCTTGGACATAAAATTTCTGAAAGAGGTATTAAAGTTGACAGAGCAAAAGTTGAGGCAATTGAGAAAATGCCCTATCCCAGAGATGTTAAAGGTATTCGTAGTATTCTTGGTCATGCTGGTTTCTATAGGAGGTTTATTAAAGATTTCTCTAAGATTTCAAAGCCTCTTACTAATCTTCGTCAAAAAGATGTACCATTTGTCTTTGATGATGATTGTAAGGAAGCTTTTGAAACCCTTAAGAAGGCTTTAACTACTGCTCCTATTGTTCAACCACCTGATTGGAATTTACCTTTGAAATTATGTGTGATGCTAGTGATTTTGCTGTTGGTGCTGTTCTTGGATAGCGCGTAGATAATAAGTTGAATGTTATTCATTATGCTAGTAAGACTCTTGATGCTGCTCAGAAGAATTATGCTACTACTGAGAAAGAGTTTCTTGCTGTTGTTTTTGCATGTGATAAGTTTAGACCTTACATTGTTGATTCTAAAGTTACTATTCATACTGATCACACTGCTATTAGATATCTTATGACTAAGAAGGATTCTAAGCCTAGGCTTATTAGATGGGTGTTGCTTTTACAAGATTTTGATTTGCATATCGTAGATAGGAAAGGTGCTGAAAATCCTGTGGCTGACAACTTGTCTAGATTGGAAAACATTTCTTTTGATCCTATTCCTGTTAATGATAGTTTTCCAAATAAACAGTTGGCTTCAATAAATGTAACTTCACGAGACCTTCCTTGGTATGCTGGTTATGCTAACTTTATTATTTCCAAGTATCTGCCTCCAACTTTTACAGCTCAGCAAAGAAGAAAGTTCTTTTATGATTTGAGGCATTACTTTTGGGATGACCCACATTTATATAAAGAATGAGTTGATGGTATTATGCGAAGATGTGTTCCGGAATATGAGCAACAAGAAATATTAAAGAAATGCCATGGAAGTGCTTATGGAGGACATCATGTTGGAGATAGAACCGCACAAAAGGTTCTACA
The DNA here is from genome assembly GCA_007115705.1 of Dactylis glomerata. Lineage (NCBI taxonomy): Eukaryota > Viridiplantae > Streptophyta > Magnoliopsida > Poales > Poaceae > Dactylis > Dactylis glomerata. The sequence continues at coordinate 325,829 of QXEO01001205.1, forward strand.
ATCAGGTTTTTATTGGCCAACCCTCTTTAAAGATGCTAGAAGGTATGTTTTATCTTGCGATGAATGTCAAAGAGTTGGTAATATTTCTAGACGTAATGAAATGCCTATGAGTTACACTCTTGTTATTGAACCATTTGATTGTTGGGGATTTGACTTTATGGGTCCTTTTCCTCCTTCAAAAGGCTATACTCACATACTTGTTGTTGTTGATTATGTTACTAAATGGGTAGAAGCCATACCTACAAAGAGTGCCGATGGTGAGACCTCGTTAAAAATGCTTAAGGATGTTATTTTTCCTAGGTTTGGTGTGCCTAGATATCTTATGACTGACGGAGGTTCTCATTTTATTCATGGCGGTTTTAGAAAAACTCTTGCTAGATATGATGTTAATCATAGAATTGCTTCTGCTTATCATCCCCAAACTAGTGGGCAGGTAGAACTTTCAAGTAGAGAGATCAAGTCTATCTTGCAGAAGACTGTCAATAGATCTAGGAAAAACTGGGCTAGCAAGTTAAACGATGCTTTATGGGCTTATAGAACTGCTTATAAGAACCCCATGGGCATGTCTCCTTACAAAATGGTTTACGGAAAAGCATGTCACTTGCCCTTAGAATTAGAACACAAAGCTTTTTGGGTAGTGAAAGAGCTTAATAGAGATTTTAAACTTGCCGGTAAGAAAAGGTTGTTAGATTTGAGTTCTCTAGATGAGTGGAGAAACGAAGCCTATGAGAATGCCAGACTTTTCAAAGAGAAAGTCAAGCAATGGAAGCACTGGAACAAGAAGTTTTTAAATATAAGAAGATGGCGGAGCGCGAAGTGGACATCATCCATAAGATTAATCAAGAGCTTGTCACCAAGTACAAGAAGGAGACTACAGAACTCTGGAAGGACATCTTTTTTCTCCATGAGACCACTAACCAGTTGCAAGCACAACTCTATGATTTGCAGAACCAAAACTGTGAGTATGAAGCTAGGTTTAAACAAATGAGTGCTGCTGCAAGTTTCAGGATATTGGAGACCAAGACATCCTTCTTTGATGGAGGACCTCTGCCTTGGAAGTATGACATCGATGAAGACTCACCACCACCGCCAAAGGAGTAATTCGTCATCGGTATAGGCATCCCCTTGGCTTGTTCCAAGCTTGGGGGAGTGCCACGGTATCACATCATCACCTTTCGCTCATTTACTTTTCAAGTAGAGTCATATCATGAATAGAGAAGTTATCTTATAGAATAGTTTGCAGTGTGGAAGTATCCTCCTTAGTCGGTTATCTATGTATCCCTTGGTGTGAGTTGCGGTAATGAAATACTAATGAGAAGTTTTATCGTTTACTTTCCGCACACTTTATTTTAGTTTGCAATGTTTCTTATATGATTAGTCTTGTTGATTAGTATTGGTATCACTTTGGGAGCATGAGTAAATTTAGTTGGTTTTGGCAAACTTAGCTTGGTCAGTAGCAACATTACCTTGAGGTTTGAGTAGAAAAGAAGAAAGAAGTGTTTGTAGTTACATCACTTCAGTTTTCCTTCATGATTGGCTTATAAGCATTATTATTCTCAAAGTCAAAATCGTTGGACCTTCAAGAAAGTTTGCATGATTATTTTTATTATATGTATGTTTGTTTGTTTCATGCAACTCTTATGCTTGCTACCCAGCCTTGCTAGCCAAAGACCTGTACTGAGAGGAAATACTTCTCGTGCATCCAACTCCTAAAAACCAAGTCACTTCCAAAGAGTCCACTATAAATTCCTATGCATGGTATTTCAAGCCATTCCAAGTAAATTTTCATGTGCTACCTTTCAAAAATCTTCAAATACTTCTCATTTTGTGCCACTGTTTCTAGCTCATGAGGACGTAGTGGATGGGTTTGTTATCTTCCATACTAAATTGAGTACCCCTCGACTAGGCAGCTTCATCTGCTCGTCATTAACTTTGCAAGGGAGCTGGTCAGACCATTATAATCTCAAAAAGAAAAAAGAGCACTCCTCCATGGTATGTGAAAGTTGGCTGGCACCCGATGGAATCGGTTAGCCATGGTTTGAGAAAGGAAAAGGTGGGGAGGAGTGCCAAGCTATAAAAGAGCACCAATGTGCCAAATTAATCAAACATCTCGGAACCGCTCTCACTTGTTTAGTATGGAAGATATCAAGAACTCCGTTGCTAGTCGTTGACAAAAGCAACCACCTCTCAAAATAACTTTTACCTCTGTTTTACAAATGAAAAGCTCTAGCACATGTTTAATCCCTGCTTCCCTCTGCGAAGGGCCTGCCTTTTACTTTTATTTTGAGTCAACCTATTCCCCTCTATCTCAAGCAAGCATTTGAGTTGTTATGTTTCACTCATCCATATGTTGATCCGTTTAATCATGTTTATTAACTTCTTTTGCTAGTACAATGCTTTTGTCTGAAGGAATATATCTTTGAAAGCTTTCTATGAATGCAAAAAGTTTGTTTCGTTGAGCATATGGTTTTTGCTATATTAGCTCTGTTTTAAAAGGCTCCATTCAAAAGCTAGTATAGTTTGTTCATTGTTCTCTGACCAAGAACTAAGGTTTGCCACCACCAATTATAGTTTACCTTGTGCATCCTTATTTGTGATTCCCTTTTACTAATTGCAAGTCTTTATCATATAAAGGGAAGTTGCTGTCTATTATAACTTGTGCCTTGATGAATGTGATGCTTCTTGTCCGTATTTTGATTATCGACACTTCACTCCATAAACCTGTGGTCATGTTACCGAGTTTAGTTTTCGCTTGGGGACAAGCGAGGTCTAAGCTTGGGGGGGTTGATACGTCCATTCTGCATCACTATTTTGTATCATAATTTACTGTTATTCATTGATATATTTCACATTTAGAGATGATACTTATATTATTTCCTCTGTTTTTTACATGTTTGATGATCATTGGAGGATTTGCTGCCAGAGTCAGGATTCTGCTAGAAAAAGGACCGTCAAGGCACCATATTTTGAAGATCAGGAAAATTCCAGAAAAATACCAGAAAATTATATTTTATTAGAAGACTGAAGAAGCCAGAAGGAGGAAGCGAGAGGGGCCACAGGGCAGCCTCACCACCAGGGGGCGCGCCCAGCCCCTGGCCGCGCCCACCTGTGGTGAGAGCCCCCTGGCCTACTTCTGCCATCGCCCCTTCGTGTATTTCATCTTCCCCGAAAACCTAAGTCAAGGGGGGGGCTCAGAGATAGACACCGCCGCCTCTGCGGGACAGAAAACACCAGAGAGAGAAAAGCTCTCCGGCAGGCAGAAATCTACCGGGGAAATTCCTTCCCAGAGAGGGGAGATCGTCACCATCATCATCACTATCGCACCGGACTTCATCGGGATCATCATCATCATCATCATCATCATCTCCATCACCAGCACCTTCATCGCCACCATCACCACGCCATCCCGCTGTAACATCTTGAGTTGAATCTTGTCAAATTCTTAGGGGAAACTTTCCCGGTGTTGATTACTCTTGTGGTTGATGCTATTGAGTGGAACCGTTGAATTAAGGTTTATGTTCAGATTGTTATTTACCATTATTTCACCTCTGATCATGATCCATATGATGTCTTGTGAGTAGTTCATTTAGTTCTTGAGGACATGGGAGAAGTCAAGTCGTTAGTAGTGGAATTATGTTGAGTAATATTTAATGGTTTGATATTTATTTGTTGTGGTGCCATTTCACTAGTGGTGTCATGTGAACGTCGACTACATGATACTTCACCATTTATGGGCCTAGTGAGATGCATTGTGTATTTGGCTACCAATTGTGGGGTTGCTGCAGTGACAGAAACCTAAACCTCCGTTGGAAAACCATTGCACCAGGGAGCGTATAATCTTAGAGTTTAAGGCTGTGGTTAGATTTATCTTAATTACTTTCTTGTATTTGCGGATGCTTTCAAGGGGTATAATCACAAGTGTGTATTTATCCTAGTAAGGGTAGTGCGCTAGCACAGGTTCACCCCCATAACACTTATCAAACCAATAAAGATTATTTAGCGGTATGAAGCGAAAGCACTTGACAGAAACTCCCGTGTGTCCTCGAGAACGTTTGGTCATCATAAGTTACACAACCGGCTTGTCCTTTGCTCTAGAAAGGATTAGGCCACTTGCAGCAATTATTACTATTGTCTTTTATTTACTTGCACTTTATTTATTTGCATTACCAAATACCCCTGAAAACCCGTTTGCTAGTATTTACAGTGAATCCTTGATCAAAATCACTTGTCAACACCTTCTGCTCCTCGTTGGGTTCGACACTCTTATTTATCGAAAGTACTACGATACACCCCCTATACTTGTGGGTCATCAATAAGCATCTCGAGAAGATCATATGCTTGAAGCTTGTCATCCATTTGGTGATAATGAAATTGTGAAGACATGCCTTAGTGAAGGTATCCCATAGTGGTGTATGGGGGAGCTTATTGGAAGTCTTCACGAAGCAACAATGATCAAGTGAAGCATTCCAGCTTGATGGAAGCATGAAGCATCATCATCATGATCAAGCGGGATGCGCAAGGAAAAGGTTTGTCCTTGCTAGGTTTTCCTTTACCGGTCTCAAGGTGTTTGTTGGGAGACTGGGTTATAGGATAGATAGCCGCACTATCAAGAGGGGCTTTCGGTCGGGTAACTTGATCACATTGTCTTAGGGAGCTCAAACCTTTGCATCTTCCTAATTTGTTGCTTCTTGGTGTTTCTCCATGTGAGGTTCTTGTGCTTGTTTCTAGCTTTCCAACAAGTCCAAGTTCATCAAAAACGGAATCCGTATGCATCTTTTATCGCATTTTTGAGTTTGGTGGTTTTACCGGTTCTTTCTTAAAAGAGCTTTTCACCTCTTATTATTTGGTATTTTATCTCTTACTACTTCTTGGGTTTTATGGTCTTCATTGGATAGATATTTTTCTTAGCTTTTCAAAAAGCCCAAGTTTGCTAAAATCGGAGTCCGGATGTGAAAGTTATCGCATTTTTCGTGAGGTTTTTTCTGTCGGTTTTGAGCTCGGTTTGAACCGGAAATCAACCGAAAACCTTCTGGACTGATTTCTTCTAGGCTCGGTTTAAACCGGGAATTCAACCGGGAATTTCTGGTCCAACCGAGAATTCAACCGAGAATTCGAGTTTCGCCCCAAATGGCTAGTTTTCTTTGAGGGCTATAAAAGGGGTCTTCTTCCCCAAATGTTTTAGGGTTCTGGAGCACGAAATACACCTCCATTGTTGACCCTCTTGATCTTGCCCCCTCTCTCTTCCCTCCAATGATTCTTGCATATTTTTGATGGATTTGGAAGAGGAAATCTAGATCTACAACTCCACCAATCAATTCCTCCTCTAAGTGAGGGGAACCCATTGGATCTAGATCTTGAAGTCATTGGTTGACCTCCACCCTTGTTCTTCCTCTCTAACTCCTCCATAGCATTTGTTGCCTTGGTGGGATTTGGGAGAGAAGGATTTGAGCACTTCCCCTTGTGTTCTTGCTTTGCATCCTTGCATAGTGTTGAGCACTCCATTACGATTTGTTCGAGTGAGAAACCGTGAGCTTGTTACTCTTGGAGGGTGACCTCCTAGTTGGCTTGGTGGTTGGTGCCTCCGTGACCTCTTCGTGGAAGATTGTGAAGAGGCCCGGGCTTCCCCTTCGTGGGAGTTGTGAAGTGGTTGTGGAGCTTGCCATCTCCGGAGTGGAGGAAAAGCTAACCATAAGAAGGGGTCCCTAGCTTCGTGGGGGGCTCGGAGAAGAAGGTGAGCCTTCGTGGTGTTCGGGAGCCTTCGTGGTTTCCCGCATCTCTCCAACGGTGATTAGCTTACTTTATGTAAGTGAACATCGGGATACATCTTTGTCTCCGTGTGCCTCGGTTATTTCTATACCCGAGTTTATTTCCTTGTGATAGCCTTTGTGCTTGAAGTACTTATATCTTGTTTATCACTTGTGAAATATATCTTATGCTATCTTGCTTATCTCTAGTTGTTGTGGGTGCACTTAGTTGAGCCTAGCATATTTAGGTTTTATGCTTGAAAAAAATAAACATTAGTTTAATTCCGCATTCCTTCAAGCCAATTCCGTAATAGTTTTTAAAACACCTATTCACCCCCCTCTAGGCGACATCTCATCCTTTCACATGGGATCTAGATTTTTGCCATCTGTTGCAAGAGCATGTCTTTGCTTTGAGATCTACAATGTAGTCAGTGGGTGCGACATTGTACATTTCAGCAACAGCAAATACACCATCCCCAGCTCCATCAACAAAGCAATTGTTTGCAAACTCAATGTTCCTGTCAACTCTCTTCTTGATTTTAGGACATATATCACCAGTCCATTTCTTCTCCTCTTTCTGCTTGTTGTAGTTTCTTGTCATGATTTGAGACTTTATCCTCTCTAACATAGATAACATTGGTAGCTCCCTGGTGATACGTCTCTAACGTATCTATAATTTTTGATGCTCCATGCTTGTTTTTACACCATTTGCTTAGTGTTTCGTTACACTTCGTGACATTTTTATGCATTTTCCGGAACTAACCTATTAACGAGATGCCACAGTGTCAGTTCCCTATTTTCTGCAGTTTTTGTGTTTCAGAAAAGTTACACAGGAAATATTCTCGGAATTGGACGAAACAAAAGCCAAACATCCAGAAATTCACCGAAGCTTCCAGAGAACCGAAGAGGAGACGGAGTGGGGCCACGAGGCGCCCACACAACAGGGCGGCGCGGCCCAGGGCTAGGCCATGCCCCCTATGTGTGTGGCCGCCTCGGTCCACTTCTGACGATGCCCCTTCGCCTATAAAGACCCCCCGATGGGAAAAACCTAAACACCCGATCACTTTTCCAGAATACATCGCGATCCACCGCCGTCGTTGACTCGAGATCGGGAGGGTCCAGAAGCTCTTCCCGGCACCCTGCCGGAGAGGGGAATCGCCACCGGAGGTCTTCTTCATCGCCATGCTTGCCTCCGGCGTGATGAGTGAGTAGTCTACCTTGGACTATGGGTCCATAGCAGCAGCTAGATGGTTGTCTTCTCCACCATGTGCTTTATGTTTAGATCTCGTGAGCTGCCTTACATGATCGAGATCACCGTTATGTAATTCTACATGTTGTGTTTGTTGGGATCCGATGAATATTGGTGTTATGATTGAGTTGATGTGCTGAATATTATCTTATGTTATCCCTATGTTGTTTATGATCTTGCATGCTCTCCGTTGTTAGTAGCTATCTTGGCCGAGTAGATCCTAGTGACTCCAAGAGGGGGTATTTATGCTCGATAGTTGGGTTCATGCCTCTATTTAATCTGGGGGAGTGACAGAAACCTCTAAGGTTGTAGATGTGTTGTTGCCACTAGGGAGAAAACAACATTCATATGCTCAAGGGCATATGCTTTGTTTACATTACACACTTTGCTTAATGAAGTTATCTGTTGTTCACGACTTAATACTTGTGGAGTTCTCAGATTGATTCGCCACAAGTGGATTATTAGTCATAGATGCAGTTGGATGGCGGTCTATGTATCTTGTTGTAATGCCCAGAGTAAATCTCATAGTGATCCTCTCGACATATGCACGTTGCCTTTATTCTATCAATTGCCCAACTGTAATTTGTTTACCCAGCATGTGTTATTTTATCTTATGGAGAGACACCACTAGTGAACTGTGGACCCCGGTCCTATTTCCATTATATTGCTATCACCTGTTTACTTTACTCGCACTGTTTACTTTACTCGCATACTACTATTGCTTTCCACTCGATACGCTCATACCCTTTGTTTCAAGCAAACCGGTGAGATTGACAACCTCATCGTAAGTTGGGAACAAAGTATTTGGTTATGTTGTGTGCAGGTTCCGCGTTGCAGCTGGCAAAGCAAAGCTTGGACAAGGCGCCCTATAAATTGTCCGGAGCTGTCGCGAAGCTAGCAAGCATCACCTTCTTGAGTTTGGCTTTTTCCTACTGGACGATTAAACCTTGGTTTCTTACTGAGGGAAAAACTTGCTGCTATATTCATCAAACCTTCTCTTGGGGTTTCCCAACTGGCCGGTCATTTACCGCGCCATCAATAGCAATCACCTGGCTTCAAGGATGTACCTATCAAATACATCAAAGAATTTAAAAATAACTCACTAAACAAAAGGAAGCAAGAACCAGAAAATAAGAAGCATGTTACTTACTTATGAAAACCTCACAATTGTTGTTCAGCAAGACATCACACTTAGGTAGATCACTTTGGAAATCCCTGACCCATGTTCTAGGATCCAATTCTGCTAACCATGTCCATGCTTCTGGATGTAACACCTTCATAGCTTCCATGCTGGCCTCAAATCTCTGCACAGTAGTGCTCCTTGCTATCCTCCATAGTTGGTTCCTCAGCACATCTCCTCTAAACTTTTGTTGGAAATTTTTGCCACATGTTTCTGACACAGAACCTATGTTCTGAATCTGGAAAGACAGCCTTCACTGCATTGATGAGACCCTTCTGTTTGTCAGACATGAAAGTCCAAGGTTGAGTCTTCACAATTCCAAGATCATTTTTCAGAGTTTCAAGAAACCAGGTCCAACTTTCAGTGTCCTCAACCTCTACTGCAACAACTGCTAATGGGAAAATGCAGTCATTAGGATCCATGCCCACTGCTGCAAGCAACTGCCCCTTGTATCTGGTTTTGATGAAGCAACCATCCACAAATAAGATAGGCCTACAACCCTGGAGGAATCCCCTTTTTCTAGCTTCCAAGCACATATAGCACCTCCTGAATCTTGTGTTTTCATCCAGTGAGAGGAAAAATGAGCTTCTAGGGTTACTTCTCCTTAGCTCATTTGCATAATCCCACAACATCTTGTACTGAGCTTCTTCATCACCATATATGACTTTCATGGCTAGTCTCCTTGATCTCTGCAGCTTTGATCTCCTTGCTATCATGTTCCAATCTTTCTGAATAATTCTAGAGAATTTTTTCATATTCATGTCTTGGTCAGCTCTGAAACTCTCCAAGTATCTCTCTGCTAGAAAATTGGAGGTTAAGGAGTGAACCTTGAATGTATTGCTGCAACAATGACTATGCCCACCCTCAAAAGTTTTGATCATGAAACTCTTGCTTATGCTGGAGAATGATGCCCACAAATTCCATTTGCAACCTTTGGAGCACCTTGCATTGACTCTCTTTTTGTCATTCACTGGTAACCTTTGGATTCGCTGGCTGTTACCATATTCCGGCGCTGGAGCTCCTTCCGGCCGCCGACGCGGCAACATGGCCGCCTCTGGAGCAGAGGCCGCCTTGGGCGACGACAATCGCCGCAGTCGATGACCAGCCGTGGACGATGACGGCCGCCGCCTCCCTCTCCTTCTCCCTCTCCTTCCATCTCCTTCTCCCTCTCCTTCCATCTCCTTCTCCCGCGTGATCGACGAGCAGAGCGTGGCGCTGATGGCGGAAGTATTGGTTACATTCTGCGGAGGGGCGGATCCTGCATATCAAGCAACCTCGGAGGGGCCTTTTTGCAAAAAATTACCGATGCGGTCAAGGCAAGACACATAATTCTGGAAGGTGGGACCCCCTGGATGCCACGTCAGCGCATACACGCGGGCATACGAGCGCCGTGACCGTACATATCTTGTTTCGTGTCTTCGATGACCTGCGCGACATATTTCATGAGTATAGTGACCATTCTGAAACTTCATGACAAGTTGAGTTACCATTCATGTATTTTACTCTTTTCCTTATTGAAATCCCAAGGCTTGCCTCTTGATTTATGGACGGGGTTTGGAAAGACCACAAAACTGCTTCCATTATCGTCGGTGCAACATTTACACAAAGGCCTACAAGAAATGGAAAATTACAACAAAGCCCTGCAATTGTGCAAACATGACATGGATTTAAAAGAAGAATGCGATAAGGTCCTTGGCCATCCTCTCGCTCCTTCTCCAGGAATCCGACGAGTCTTTCGAGCCCGCCACCGCACCACTACCGGGGACTCAAGCACTTGAGTGGGGCAGCGGGAGAACATCGACTTGGAGTGAGCGAAGTAGAAGGAAGCGATTCCCATACTACCATTGAGTCTGGCGGGACAAGGGAGGTTGCCGTCGAAAGGCCATCGGAGAAGAGCTCCCAAGACAAGATAGCACGCTGCAGGCTTGCCATCCCCTACTATCACTGCCTCCACCCTTGGCGGCCAGATCGAGCAGGAGGGAAAACACCACAATGCCATCGAAGCACCAACCTACACGAACAGAGGAAGAGGACGTCGGGGGGCTCTGCTCCCCCGCCTCCACGGCCGGCCAAGAAAGGCTCTCCAGCTTCACTTCTAGGCAGGCTCCTAAGGCCCTTTATTGAAGGAGTGGCCGACAACAATCTTCCCATCGCATCTAGCTCCGACCACCGAAGCGCCACGAGAAGCAAGATCACCACCAGCCAGTCGCAGATCCGAGCTAGAGATCTGGCAGCCCACTCCACGCATGACGCCAGACGGTGGCGATTGGCCGCACAACCTAACTACTACCCTATAGCTAACTCTAGCTCGGGCACCTCTCCTTGTCCAACTCTGACCGGCTAATCCGGCGGAGAGGACACCGAGAGGCACAATTGGAAGACTCTCAAGTGGGGCAAGACGGGGGGGGGGGGGGGGGAGGAGAGTCCGCTCAAGTTGAATTAGAGCCGAAGAAGTTGATTTATTTATGTAAGTAATTATCTATTTCTCTTCTAGTGCATGCCAATAATCCCTTCCAGCCTGTCTGCTTTTTAATCCATCTCCTCGAACGTGAGTGGTTTCCTCTCCCGACTATTGCTGTATACAATAATTGATTAGGAGATAGTTAATTAACCTTATTAATCCCAACAATTTGCTATTCCTTATGCCCGAAGAGAGGGACTGAGCAAAAGGAGTATATGGTAAGTGATGTGTAAGTTGATGAATGATCATGACAATTGACTTCTTCTCGTTAGTGCGTGTCTACTTATTCAACTTAATTAATAGTCTAGAGTCTTTCATCTCCTTTTTTTGAAACGGCATAGCTTTGTATATGGAGTAGCCAATGACAAAAATAAGTGATGCAATTTTTTTTGTCTAGACACATTAGTGTTTTATATGATCCTAAACGTAATCACTTAGTACAATGAATAGCAACATTTTAAATAGAAGTAGAACCTACAAATATTGGCAAAGCTCCACCTCTTTTTTTAAAATCTTTTTTAATTTCACAAAGATAAGACCTTTGAATATTCCTGGCTCGGTTGTAGCAGAACATCAAGTTATTATGCCAGTTCCCCAACTCGGTTTTGATAATCAAAGTTGAGAAGACCCTTTTTCAACTATTGTCGTCGCCACCGGTAGTAGATTTGCACTTTGTATCACTGGTGCTTGGTTCAGAGCTATTGCCACTAGCAATCAACACAAATTATCATTTTGAATCTGCTAACATTAAAAGCATGAGTATATTACCAAATTATTTATCTCACAGTTCACGGATTTAAACTTTCATCAAATATTCTCGATTTCCAATTTACCACAAAGATAAGAAATTGCACTTTAATTTCCGGCCCCTTCCATTTTCGGTCTATCTCTACCTCAAAGCCAGTAGCCACCGCAAGAACCCTAGCCGCCACAAAAAAAAGACTACGTCAACTAAACATTAAGGCTGTGTTTGGTTGAGCTGTGGCTTATCTGAAAGCAGCTGTCGGCTGTGTGCTGTAGAAAAGTAGCTGTCGGCTGTGTGCTGTAAGAAAGCCTAAAGCCGTTTGGCAAAACTGTGGCTGTGAGGACAAAATGTCTATAATTTTTTTAGGAAGATAAATGTCTATAAGTAATACTCTAAAGAGCCAAGAGTTTAACGAGAATGGCCTCATTCGAAGTTGATCTAGCCGTAAGTAATCATGTTGTGACTAATTGATTGATTATTTAGCCAAACGAAATAGTCACGTAATTTTCCACACTAGTCACTATAGTGAAGTATACCAATTAACATACTAATCCATACCAAACTTTCCAAATTTCTTTGAATACTTTCATGTATTCCTCGACCGACCAGGCGCTACCAGAACCGATCCTACCGATCTCGATCTAAACTGGAACAGAAACTGAATCCAATTAATTCCGCCCTTTCCTGTACTTCCAGAGGAACGAATCCGATCTCCAGATTGGGTTAGATTCTTCGTCCTCCAGCTCAGGACGGAGATGAGCCAAGGTCGGTACAGGGATGAAGCAAGGCGTCGGGGGGGACGAGCTCGCTGGTCGTAGCTGCTCGAGTTTCTGCAGTGGCTGGTCGCCCTAGTCGAGGTCCTGCGGTGGCTGGTCGTGGTCAAGCTCCAGCGCCGGCCGTTCCTCCTGGTCAAGCTCGTGGGAGAGAGAGGGTGGAGGAGAAAGACGGTAGCGAGGAGAGGACGAGGGTAGCCAGCAGCTACGCGGGAGCTCGTCGTCAACGGGCGGCGACGACGCTCAACCACACAGCCAAAAAGCCAAAGCCAAAAAGCACCTCCTTACGTGCTTTCTCCGACGCACTCGTTTTTGGGTGGCTTTCCCCATAAGCGCATTTGCACGTTTTGTGGTTTGGTTGGGCTTATGGCTTATAAGCTGTAAAAGCCATAGCAAAAGCCCAACCAAACAGGGCCTAAGCCTTGCTTGCTACTGTTGTTGTCGACTTTGCCTGTTAGTTGTTGCTGGTCGCGTCGTCCCATTCGCCCCATTCTCTAGGTAGCAGAAGAGGAAAACTGAATATAATAGGAGAAAGATTTGGTCTTGTGCAACTTATATTCATTGGATAATCGAAGAAAAACCAATATGCAAAAAAATGTAATAGGAGAAAGACTTTTATTTTATCAGAGAGATTTATTGCTTGTGTTATCAAAGTTTATCTGATTATGGGTAATTTGCTTGAATAATGAATACAAAATGAATCATAGACCGAACAGTTACTTTTTAACACAATAAAGTCTCAGTTGATGGCTACGTCATTCAGAAACATGGCAAAATGATTTGCCTCGTACACGTGCGGTCACGGCACCTCCCTGCGTCCTGCCACCGCACACACCAGTCGCACTTGCATTTCCAGTTTTACCCCTCAGAGCTTCCAGAAGAACTCCGCCTCACACGGTGTCTCGCAGCGTAATTTCGAGCATAGCCACGGGATGCTTATGTAATTTCGCGTACCAACCATCACGAGCCGTGCTGGCCCTATAATGGGGAAAAGGGCACGAGGCCAATTCGCGATTTGCCCCCAATTCGTGATTCCCCTCACTCCCAGGCCAAGATTCAGGCTCGCCGCTGCCCCGAATCCTCGAATTGGCCGCGGATCCGAGCTTCCCGTACCGCCGGCTTCCTCTCGGTACCATTTTCCCCTTCCCCCGTTATCTTAATTCGTCTCTAGGGCTAGGGTTTGTGTTCGTGTTATGTTGGCTGCGATTTGATTCGAAATTGCCTCGATTCGGGTTAGAGCTAGGATTATAGTCAGCGTTCAATTTGCTTATGACGTTATTCTAGTCTCCCGTTCCTGTTGCCTGGTGTTGGACGACAGCGAGTAGAATGAGAGAGAGGGCCGTATTTCTGAATTGGTCCTTAATCCAGTTTACTCTATTATAAATTATAGAATATAATCGAAGTATAGTTTTACTAAATTGCACCTTGTAGACGGGGATCAGAGGTAGAATCTGAGTAGCAGATATAGATACAAAAAGACAAAATATCTGGATCTTCAGTTTGTAGCTATGCTTGGACCTGTTTGACTGCCACGTCAGGTAGCTGTTGTGTCGTCCAGAGGAAGGCTTAGATGATTGTTGCATAGATGGATGTAATTATTAATCAGTGCATTTGATTCTGCATTTGAATTATGAAAAACAACATGTGAAACGCCTGTGAGAATTTAGTGGTGGACCTGTGTAGTACTTTCCCTGGTGGATACACTCGTTAGCAGTGTTTTTGATAGATAGCTATAGCTAATTGGTTTCTTGATTATATAATGATGCTCATCTATGAGCTATGCAGGTTTAAAATATACTACTACTATTTACCCCTGACCTTGCACTCTTTCACCATCTCAATGGCGATACTAGGGAGACTAGTTCCTGTATATACTAATATTTACCCCTGACCTTGCAGTCTTTCACCATCTCAATGACGATACTAGGCAGACTAGTTCCCGTAGATTGTATTGTCATGGTGTGATCTATTCTGTTTATTTGGATTCTCTTGGGTAACATTATCGAGTCTTGTAGGATGGTCCATTACATGATAACTTGAAACTCTATTATGTGGTTCTTCTTCTCTTATTATAGTTGAAATTATATGCTAGTCAGTTGACAGACTCGGAGTTAACTAAATCTCAATGCATATGATTTTCTTTATTCCCTTTGCGCAGGTTAGTATGGTGTTTACACCCAACAGAGAGGCTGACCACTTTAATCCTCTTTCTTATGGTAACCTGAGGGGACTAGAGGCCACCAGCCAGTCTGCTTCATTTACTGAAATGAATTCAGGAGATGCTTCCTCCAATTCAAATGTTACAGGTAAGCACTTTACTTATGGGAGAAAAATGTGGAACTTATGTTATCTGGTTTCTCACTTTCTGTTTTCAAGGTCTTGGAAAGGAGAACATGTTCAGCAACTCTGATGAATTCAACTTCAGAAATGCTGATCTTAAGGATGGTTTGCCGGTCTCTGCTGAGGATTTCAGTTTTTCTTGGCTGTCAGACAGCAGTTATCAATCTTCAGCACCGGATCATGGCAAGCGATCTTTTTCTGATGTCAAGCCATGCCAAATTGCCTGCAAACGCCCAAGGCAAATAGAGGAAAACCCCTGGTTAAATTCCCATGAAGAACATCCCTTCAGTGTAGCTGCTGAAATATCTGCTTCAGGTTTCATACTTTGCTTACCTATTACTAAAATATATGTCATCAATAATATGAATTGTTCTAGGATATTCCTGTGGGTAATTGTGATTGTTGGTTTCCAGCTTTAGCTGATGGATTTGTTGAGACTAGGGAGCAGGAACATATCCACGCATGTAGTGGTACCACAATCTGCAGTACTAGTTCATCCATTCACTATCCTAAGGGTGTGGAAAGCTTATTCGGACCTGATTGGATTACTTATTTCCCTGGTTACTTCGAAGATTGTGCGCCAGCTGTTGGATATAACCAGGTTGATGACATCGATTCACCTTTACATGAGTACGTTCCTAGAAAAGGGATCATGATTGGACCTGACCACCAGGCTGATGTTCCAGAGTGGAGGCCCAGAGTTTCTATGGTTGTTCGTGGTGGTTCTAGTTCTTGTGCTGAATTAGCACAAACTTCCGTTTCCACATCAGAATCTGCTCCAATGGACCAAGACAGTGAGAGTGATAAGTGGATTAGACATATTGTCATTCCAATGGTGTCCTGTTCAAATCCTGGTGCTCTGGTTGGAGACTGCAAAACAGATTGTTCGTGTAGCGATGAGGGTTCTATCCGGTGTGTAAGACAGCATGTTATGGACGCAAGACAAGGCCTCAGAAGAAGCTTGGGACAGGACCAGTTCCAAGAGCTAGGTCTTTGTGAAATGGGAGAGGATATTGCTCAGAGGTGGACAGATGAGGAGGAGGAGCTGTTCCAAAGGGTTGTTTTCTCTAATCTGGTTTCCTCGGGAAAGAACTTCTGGGATTACCTTCCACATGCACTACCTAGTAAGACTAGCAAGGAGCTTGTCAGCTACTATTTTAATGTCTTCATGCTACGGAAGAGAGCCCTGCAGAACAGGTCAGACATCTTGCAAGTGGACAGTGATGATGATGAGTCTCCTGGTGAACCTGTGGAAACTGTGCAGGAAAGCGAAGATTCTGCAGTTGAGTCCCCTGTACATGTACATAACATGTACAATTTTGAGTACGCAGAAGATGTTTATGAAGAATCTGAAGGGGAGCAGTTCCATGAATCTTCTTTCCCTGACAATACGATAGACAATGATCAAACACACCTGGAAACAAATCCAGAGAATGTTGTGGTAGATGTCGATATCCAGGATGAGTCGTGCACATCATTTGAGAGCCAACATAATGGAGCTGCTGGAGATTGTAACGGTGTTCAGTGTGCTGACTGCTGAGTTTCACATGATGCTACCAAATGATGCCCTTACCAGCCCTGGGGACCAAGGTGCATGTGTGTAGCTGATGGTGTCAGCAGAACATAGGCCCTTGGAAGACATTTGACCAAGAATTTCGAATGGAGATTTCTCTGGAGATAAGAAGAGTGTATATTGGGTATGAAATGCATTGTCAAGCAAATTGGTAAAAGAATCATGGCACAGTATAGGGAGTCGCCATGGAATTTGCTGAAGTTCAGATCGGGTGATAGTCTTGATGCATGAGTTTTGATGCGTGAGGAGACTATTTGTTGTACATGCTTTAACTGAGATCTGTTCATGATTGGAATTCCGTATTGAGATCAGTTGTCACCTTGAATGGCTGTCTCCTCCAAGTTACCGACCAATACTCCTTCGGGTGATGATGGCATCAAACACAAGGAGCTGTACATTGTTAGTTCAGGCCGGTACTCTACAATGCAGCATTTGAGGGCAGACTGATGCCTGCTCGTTGTTTCCAACTTATTGTTGTCTGTAACATGTGTTGATTTGTGTAAGTGGAGATACCTTCCCGTTTTTGCCGAGATACATATTCTGATGTCGAACCCATTGGTTGACAGTGAAAATTGTTGTAGTCCGAGGCTAGAATAATTCTCGTTTTGTTGTACCTCGGTTGACATATATACACGTAATAATAAAACGAGGCTGTGAACGAATTATGGTGTTGTGAGATGCAGTATAAGATAAAAGTTAATATATTTGTGTTGGATGTTATATGAGGTAAAGGCAATACTCTTTAGTGGGTCTACCAACTGTAGCAGTATAATTCCTTGAATTTTTTTTTGAACAGGTTTGAGCTATGTATCTAATAATAGAATACTCTACTGTCCGTCTGATCTTTTTCTATTGTGTCCATCGCTTGCATAACATTATGCCAATATCCATTTTTTGCTCATAGAGACGGACGATCTATTGAAGGTCAGGTAATGTTGGTGGTGTCAGGTTTGGGCATTCTGGAAAGCAGATACTTGCTCTAGACAGCATGATCAGACATCTCTCTTCTCATCACATTACCAACTAAAAACTTCATCTTGCTCTTTCTTTTCTACCCATCATGATGACAGCGGCAGAAATTCCCCATTGAGATGAGGCTATGATGGCGTGCACAGGTAATATGCAAAAAAAAGTGTAATCCCTTGGCTGCTATTCATAAAGATGTTGCTCACTAACTAATCAACCTTGCCCTTGAAAGAAATTGAGAGTGTTCGCCTGGGGCGAGGACAGAAAGGATCGCGGGGGCCTGGGAAGCAGCTTTAAACGCAGAACCGAGATCGCACGCGGCGCAGAACAAAGATTTCACCCCGCGCTTCTTACCGCCGCACCGCACGCGGTTGGCATAGAGCCGAATACGCGTGGTTCAGAAGCGACGCGTTCCATCTGTATATAGCGTCGCAAGATGGAGCCTCAGATTGTCACAAGCAATTCAGCAGAAAAGAAAGAACGCAGAGGAGCAATCTCAGATCTTCTTTCCCGTACCCGCAAGAAGCAATTCAGCAACCGAGAACGCAAAGGAGCGATTCCCGCCCAGCTCTCCCAATCGAGCGAGATCTTGAAAGCGCAAAGGAAGAAGCGATTCCAGCCCAACTCCCCCCAATCGAGTTCTTGAAAGCGCGGCGGCGGCCATGGAGTTGACAATCGAGGAGGCGTACCCGTCCAGGGACCGGTCTTCGCAGTGGTGTTTCGCAGTCATCATTCTGCTCTTCGTCGGCTTCAGCTCATCTGCTCTGGCCTACGGCGCGCTCCACCGCCGTCCGCCGTACCCTCCCGTCCGGCACCTCCCCTGGCAGCTGGCTATTGCCGTCCTGTGGACCGTCTACGCGGAGCTGGGCATCGTAATCTACTCCTACACCCATCTCTTCCTGCCGCTCACGCCGGTGACCGTCGAGAAATCATTTCGCCACATCGCCTTCTACCTCCACGTGCTCCTTTCCGGCCTGGCGATTTTTAGCTGGATCGGGATCTTCGGCATCGGATACACCATAGCCTGTACCTGCATCAACGCCATCTGTCTGGCTGGGCTCCTTGTGTTCTGGCTGTGGATTGCCCGCAAATACCGTCAAGTTGACCTGCCTTGATTATTAGGACTATTTTATCTAGGTATACTTCCTTTTGCCTGTTGCTCTCGATCAGTAGTATGTATGTAAGCTCAATCTCTTACTAGTATTAGCGATTATTCATGTCAGTCAGTGTGACAATACAGTGCGTGATGCAAGGCCTAGCCTACTTCTTGCAGTATGTAATGCAGCATTTCAGGGCAAACTGAGCCTCCTCGGTCGGGTGGTTGCGTGTGATTTGTAGGTTTATGCCGATATTCATGTTCTGAATCCATACACATTGGTTAACGACTGAAAATTGCTGCTGTTTGGGGCTCTATCTGGCATTTGCAATAGGACGAATAATTTTTATCTTCTTGCATTCAGATATTTTCTTGTCGTGTTCATCTCTTGCATAGTTGCGTTCTATTATGCCATGACGTTGTTAAGATTTCATAAAGATCCTTATGGCCTTGTCCTGTAAATGGGCCCTTGTGAGCCTCCAAAATATCTTTAAGTCCATGGTCAATACCCCAGTTAGTCCTATATATATGACCTGCGATTAGGAAAAGAATAGCAATAGCTAAATGATGGTAGATAGTTCAGAGTGGATCCCCTACAGGATTGTCATGAGCCCCTACAAGGTGTCAAAATCAAGCCGAAACCAGATACAGGAAGTGTTGACCCGGATCAATTGAGTGCGAGCCCTTTTATCTTGAGCTGATTCTCCTTATTTTAGAGCTGTGGCGAAGGTAAATTGAGCTCTGGCCTGTGGGGAAGGAAAGGCTCTGATGAAGCTGCATGATGAAGCTGCAGGGATTACAGAAGGTTTAGGCCTTGTGAGCAGCTCCAAACGGTCAGAAAAGAAGATGGTCCCGCCCTTACTTCGGCTTGAGGAGTCGTTTTCTCGCTATCTTCTTCGTCTGGATTAGCCAGCCTAGTAGGTTGTTTGAGTTTTAGGAAAGGCAGAGGTGCTTTCTAAAACAGCCGTTACCGCTATGTTCTCAGTCCAAGATCAAATCCCTATCTATGGTTGGGGGAGCTCGGTATGCCAACACTTGCCCCTCTGTTAATGGATCAAATCCAGCAATCATGTTTTTTTCTTCGATTCCGGAGTTCCTCTTGTATCGGTTCAAGCGAACCCACCATACTTATTTAAGTGGATGGATGCCAGTAAGGGCTGGCTCTCCTCTTCAGGGCCAACGATAGAAGGCAGCGTAAAGAAAGGTAGGGTGCCGTAACTTCTACCCCCGATTCGTTCTTTACCGTTTTTTTCTATATCCAAAGAGATTCGATTTCGGATGAGACAAATAGAAACAGATCCAAGAAAAAGGCACTACTACTGTAGACTTCATCAACATATGTTTCCTGCTTTCGTATTGCTCCAGGTGACAGTGCGGGTGTGGGAAGCATAGTTCTAGTTAGTTGGTTTAGCTTCTGCCGAGCCTTCTAGTCTTATCTTCTTGTCCCAAAATCAATGAAAGGAATAGGAATCCTATGAGTTTTTGGATAGGTGTGATCACTTTTGTTTATAAGCAGAGGTTTACTACGTGCTATTAACTTAAGCTTCCGCTTACTGAGGATTTACTTGCTTAGCTTGCAGCTTCCCTTCCCTACACCCTTAGATGAAACAAGTTGTAGCCTCGGAGGAAGCTGGAAGCATAGATAGGATTTAGGGCGTTGGGTCCTTCCAGAAAGCTAAAGTATTAACTGCCATGTTGGCTTAATCATTCATTTCTCGGATTAGAATGCTTAAAATATTCCAGTGAGATGGGGGTCTAAGGTCGGTGTTTATCTTGTGCCTTGCAGCTCCTTCTAACACAAGAAATCACTTACCTAAATAACTGATCTTGCTAATCGTACTAAAGTGAGTGCCTTGCAAGGTCATAGACCGATTAATCGTTCGCCTAAGATGGAGAAGCTGCTAGATTTCCATGGTCATCATCAGCAGATCCCAAAGCTTATCTGCCAGATGAAGGGCCCGGTGCTTCTCTTGCTTTAGTTCGCCCGGCGAAAGAGACCAAAGGTCACGCCTGCAGGTTAGTTCGGATAGGAGACTTACAAATGGCATATGGAATGGATTTTCATTCCTGGCTAATGGAGTTTTGATTCCTTCGTCGGGTGTCTTTAGAAGGTATGAGCTGCGAGATTGGACTCGATGCCCGTCAAAGGATGATCCAAAAATCCTTATCCTTATTCCCCCGTGGAAGAATTGGTATCCTTCACTAGCGAGTTCTAGGTGATATTCTCTTATAGGAGAAATTGATGGAATTTGAAATGAGAACGATTCCATTATTTGTGTACCTGGCCAGGGCCGCTCACCCGAAACAAGGACTTGAGGACATCTTTGAATTGTATCAGCCACCTTATTTATTGGTAAACGGCGGAGCCATAGATCGTTTTTTATACGCTTTCACTGTCACCGGATACTTTACTCACTTCCTCAACTATGTTATTTCTTGTGACTCGAATCACAGCTGACTCGGAGGAGGAAGCACAGAACAAAAGAAAAGATAGGGTCGGGTAGCGGTTATAACATCGATCGTATGAGGCAAGATAAGCTGCTAGGTAAAGGTAAGTCAGCGGCAGGGTTTTTTTTTCAAAAGCTAGGTAAGCAAGGTCACAAGAGATACATGGAATTCAAGGAATAGGAGAGATATAAAGTGCGGGGGTAATAAGTTGATTTATTAGTAGTTAGGATAAATAGATAGGCGATAGGCAAGGGTAAACTGGATAGCCAAGTTCAATGACTGAGAAGTAGAGGGCTAGCACGAGCTGTGACCATTGCCAAGAACGAGTGCATTCTATACCTAGCGATCGACTCTTTTAAGAAGGAAGATCCGAGAGGAGTATGAAAAAATATCATTACCCGACACCAGCTTCTCTTCTCTTTTGAGGACCGGAGGGAAGCCAGTATACTTATACCTTGAATATAAGAGGAAGGAGAAAAAACCAACCTATATTCATTCTGCTGGATACTGGTAGCAATACCTGTTTTCTTGATTCGTTGATTGCCTTCAGATACCAGTAAAAAAAAAACATACCCATGGTAATTACGGTAGCAAATGGACAGAAGATGTACGGTGAGACGCGCAGCGGTACAGACAGGGGCAAAATCGAATAAAATGACTTATTTGCACCTTTCTTTGGTGGGAACGAATCTCGTTCATATGTATAGGACCAACTGGGATATTGGCCATGGACTGCGCCTGGTTTATTGTACCTCTGCTTCCCATTGAGATGAGGCTATCATGGCCGTTCGCGAGGAAGCAGATCCGAAACAGAAAGGATCGCGGGGGCCTGGGAAGCAGCTCCAAACGCAGAACCGAGATCGCACGCGGCAATTCCCAAACGCAGAACCAAGATTTCACCCCGCGCTTCTTACCGCCGCACCGCACGCGGTTGGCATAGAGCCGAATACGCGTGGTTCAGAAGCAACGCGTTCCATCAGTATATAGCGTCGCAAGATGGAGCCTTAGATTGTCGCAAGCAATTCATCAGAAAAGAAAGAACAACGCAGAGGAGCAATCTCAGATCTTCGTTCCCGTATCCGCAAGAAGCAGTTCAGCAACCGAGAATGCCAAGGAGCGAGATTCCCGCCCAGCTCTCCCAATCGAGCGAGATCTTGAAAGCGCGAAGGAAGAAGCGATTCCAGTCCAACTCCCCCAAACGAAGCAATCGAGATCTTGAAAGCGCGGCGGCTATGGAGTTGACAATCGAGGAGGCGTACCCGTCCAGGGACCGGTCTTCGCAGTGGTTTTTCGCAGTCATCATTCTACTCTTCGTCGGCTTCAGCTCATCTGCTCTGGCCTACGGCGCGCTCCACCGCCGTCCGCCATACCCTCCCGTCCGGCACCTCCCCTGGCAGCTGGCTATCGCCGTCCTGTGGACCGTCTACGCGGAGCTGGGCATCGTAATCTACTCCTACACCCATCTCTTCCTGCCGCTCACGCCGGTGACCGTCGAGAAATCCTTTCGCCACATCGCCTTCTACCTCCACGTGCTCCTTTCCGGCCTGGCAATTTTGAGCTGGATCGGGATCTTCGGCATCGGATACACCATAGCCTGTACCTGCATCAACGCCATCTGCCTGGCTGGGCTTCTTGTGTTCTGGCTGTGGATTGCCCGCAAATACCGTCAAGTTGACCTGCCTTGATTATTAGGAGTATTATGTACTCCCTCCGTTTAGAAATATAAGATGTTTTAGCTTTGTGAAGTGAGTGTATCTAGACATCTTTTAGTGTATAGATTCAAGCGAACTTATACACTAAAAGATGTCTAGATACACTCACTTCACAAAGCTAAAACATCTTATATTTCTAAACGGAGGGAGTAGGTGTATTTCTTTTTGCCTGTTGCTCTCGATCAGTAGTATGTATGTAATCTCTTATTGGCGATTATTCATGTCAGTCGGTGTGGCCATATATGGCCTAGCTTATTTCTTGCAGTATGTAATGCAGCATTTCAGGCAAACTAGGCCTCCTCGGTCGTGTGGTTGCGTGTGATTTGTAGGTTTATTTTTTTTCGATAATGGATTTGTAGGTTTATGCCGAAATTCATGTGCTGATTCGAAAAAAGAAGGTGGTTTTGACCGCATTTTAAAAATGTCAAAGAAAATAAAGAAACATAAAAAACTCAACACAAATAATTCTTCTTATGTGTTCTAGTACCCAAGAAAAATACCAAATCTACGTTGTGATCATTCATATTAAAATTTCTTCTCAAGAAATGCTATCATGTATAACTTATATTGGCTTTCAAGTCAAATGATCAAGAAATGGCCCTAGCCTACTTCTTGCAGTATATAATACAACATTTCAGGGAAAACTCGGCCTCCTCCATCGGGTGATTGCGTGTGATTTGTAGGTTTATGCCGATATTCATGTTCTGATTCCAAACACATTGGTTAACGACTGAAAATTCCTGCTGTTTGGGGCTCTATCTGGCATTTGCAATAGGACGAATTTTTTTTATCTTTTTGCATTCAGATATTTTCCTTGTCGTGTCCATCTCTTGCATAGTTGTGTTCTGTTATGCCAGGCAGTCTATAAATGTGCAGATCTATTTTAGGTCAGGTTGTCGGTGGTGTCAAGTTTGGGCATTCTGGAAAGAAGATATCTTTTCTCTAGACTGCATGATCTCACATCTCTCTTCTCATCACATTCTCAACTAAAAACCCTTTATCTCAGGAAACAACCCCCGTGTCGCTCCCCAGGTGACACCGGGGGCGCTCGCCGCCGCCGTCTCACCACCCCCTCCCTCCCGGCGCTAGCTCTCCGCCGCTGCCGCCGGCCCTGCGCCGCGGTGGCGGCGCCCCCCCGCTACCAAATGGTGCTGGGGGAGGTTCTTCTCGTGCGTGGCGTCGGTGGCCGTCGGGCTCAGCTGGGGAAGACGATGGCGGCCGCCGGCGTAGGCAAGCCGGGGCGGCGGCCCCGGGGACGCAGTGGGCGCTGCGGTGTGGCGGGCTGCCGGCTCCTCGGCGCTGTGGTCGCGCGGAGGCCGCGGATCGAGGCCGCGCCAAGATCCGTCGGATGCAGTTTCCGCTGGGGCCCGCTGTTCGTGGCAGGCTGGCCGGGGCGCGGCGGATCCGGCTGGTGCTGCAAGCTCCGCGGTGGAGGAGGCCTCGGAGCAAGGTCGGCGACGAGGCGGCGTCGCACTGGTGGGCGGAGCGTGCACATCTGGTGCGTTTTCGCGGCTCGTGGGCGGTGGCTTGACGAAGGGTGGTGTCGTCCTGCTGCCGGCCGGTCTTGGGGGGATGCCGGTGGCGTCAGGTTGCTCGGCACGGGCGCCTTGGCCTGCAGGATGCGGGGATGCCGGGACGGCGGTCCCGGGCAGTGGTTGGTGGCGTCCAGATCGCTCCAGATCTGGGGCCTGCAGGTCGTCCCCACTCAAGGAAGCCAGGGCGGCGGCCCTGGGACGTCGTCGCGACGTTTGGTACAGTCGGGTGGTGCTCCCGACTGCGGACTACCGGCAGGGGTGGCCGGCATGTCTCTCCGGCGCCGGCGTGGTCCGGTGCGGCCGGAGAAGAGGAAGCCGGGGCGGCGGCCCCGGGTATGCACGGGCTCGACTCATCGTCGGCTTGGCAGGCTGCGTGTATGATGCTGGCCATGGTGGTGGCGGTGAGCTGTGGTTGAGGATGGCGGCGCGGCGGCGCCGCTTCTGGTGGCCGAGTTGCTGGTTTTTGGCATCTCGTGAACGGTGGCTGGCTGGCAAGAGGTGTCAGCCGGCTATGCGTGGAGGTCGGAGCGGCGGCTCCGAGCGCGAGGTGGTGTTGCTGCCATGTCCCCGGCCGCGCGGGCGGCGGGGCATGCTTCCGTTGGCATGGGCGTTGGCCCTCTCGCCGGGTTTTTTGCTCGTTCAGTGGCATGGGCTGTCCTCGTGATTGTCCCGTGGAGGCGGTGGTCGTGGTCTGCGGATGAAAGTCTCGCCCGACTTGGTTGGTGCCGACAATGGCGACGCTTGCGGGCGCCGTTTTCCTCCTTGGGGGCATTGTCGTGGAGCCCCGACTCCGCTCCGTCCATCAGTCCTGGGTGAAAACCCAAACCCGGCTTGCCGGGTTGGATGACGGCGGCGTCTATGGACGTCGTGTCCTCCTTGGAGGCGTCATTTTTGGAGTGTTGGGCGCCACGCTTGGCGGTGCTTTGGCTTCTGGTTGGGTCGACGTCTTCGGGTTCCGTCGGTGCACGAGTGCCGCTGGCTTGCTTCCGGCGGTCTGCCCCTTCCACGAAGCTTGAAGGTCTAGCCGTTCCTTTCGGCTCTGACTTCCTTTCCGGGGGCGTGGACCTGGGTGGCCGTCCTGCTCGCCGTTGCCGTCGTGCTGGTGTCATTTGGCGGCGCTCCAAACCTAGTCGAGCTAGGTCGTGTGGCCTATGTGCGGTTTTGCCGGTTTCTCCTAAAAACTGTGCCGTGTTGTTTTTCTTGTCTAGTTTTCCTATAAACTAGACACGTCGTGTGGGTGTTGCGTCTGTATCGGTTTTCGGCCGGTTTCCCATATAAACTGGTCATTTCTCTTCTTCTTTATGAAAAGGCAGAGCTCCTGCCGGTTGCTCCAAAAAAAAAAAATTCATTCTTTTCTACCCCTCATGCTGACAGCCTACTGAAGCAGAGGTACAATCACCCAGTGACATTAGGCTATGATGGAAAACAAAACCTTAAACCCTTTGCTGAGGAGTAAGATCCAAGCATAGGTACTGCTCTTTTTAAAATGCAACCTAGCTGCCATGGATAAGTGGTTGTGATCTTGCTCAAAAACTAATCAACCTTGCCATTGATCTCACTCCTGAAATCATTTGTAGTGTAGGGGTAGTATTAATACTATTGACATGCTCCAGAGCCCACAGTGCTAATAATGCTGTGTGCGATTAGCTAAAAATAAGCCAGGAGGTAATTACTTTTGTTAGATACAGTTCTTGCCGGCGCAACCTGCGGCTGCCAAGCTGCATGGTCAAAGGCACCCAAATGCAGGGTTCTTTATTTCTGCTTGGTAAGCCTGTCTCTCTTGGCTACTGTGAAGCTGCTGCAGCTGCACTGATACACAGTCTCCAAGTGTCACAGTGTGTGTGTGTGGGGGGGGGGGGGGGGGTGTGGTCTCCTGAATATACATCGGCTGCAGATCTGGATCTTTGCAAAGAATAGACTTGGCCATGCTGCAACATTCAATGGAGCGATGCCATTGCTTCAGCTCAAGTGAGGACATATGTTCTTTTGGTGAGCAGAGGCCTGTTGGAACCACTTATAGTAGAACTCTCATTAACACTTCCTAAGTTTCTTGCATGTATAGTTTTCTCATCTCCTTTTTTTCACACATAAGTTTCTGTGGAGTTGGACCAAAGGATGTTACTCCTTTGTGAAACTTTGAGCTGCCAATTACACTCTTTAGGGAACCTCATTCAAAGCTGGAGTGTGATTCCATGGTGGCAAAACTGGCATACATACAGGCACACATACAGAAGAAGCACCTAGATAAGATGGTGATAGGGGATTGACTGATATATTTGTACTATTTTTGTACATACATCTATCAGAATCCAGAAGGTTTGTAGAATTTGTGTTATTTGGTTTTGGTAAGGTTCCAATCTATATGGTAGCTACTCCCTTTGTTCCTAAATGTAAGGCGTTCTACCAGTTTAAATTGAACTGGTAGGACATCTTATATTTAGGAAGAGAGGGAGTACATCATAGGACCTAAATTCTAAAATAAGAAAATCCCAAAATCCAGCAGAAATATAAAAAGCTAGAATTTTTGTGTCCATAAAAGCATTTTTTTCGGACATCACAGTTATAGTTGTGATACACCACACTTTATTACCCACACATAAGTTTGGCTTGCCTCAGTCTTGTAGAGTATTATCTTTTGGTAAGCTAGGCGATCAAGCAATCATATGCCGGTAATGTCCTAGCTCATTCAATCCCACTTGTGCATCTAAATATGTGAGTGCCTCACTGGAACGATGTACTATGACTTCAACTATGTTTAGCCAAGTTAAAAGAGGGATAATAACACTCCCAGTCCAGTGTGACATGGTCTGCAGATTCTGCAATCACCTTCAGTACTTGCCAATGTTTAGACACTTTATAATCCTGTTCTGTGTCTGTGTGCTCCCTAAAGCTAACCGTACCAGTTCAACATAGATGGCAAGAAAAGGGACATCAACAACACGATGCTTAAGGAGACCATGATTTGATTAGAATCTGGCTTTAGGCAGGAAGACAGAAACTACTGTGCCCAAGGCTTGCTAAAGCAGTACATAGGCAGAGAGAGCAATGTGGTTAGTGAGAAAGGCTTTTGCTTGTCCGGTGTTCTGGTGGGCGGGTGAACACCTGTCCTAAATTTTTCTTAGCACCAATCTCTTCCCTGGTGATCTTGTTGTTGGTTGCCTGTTGGTTGTTTCACTGTGCTAACCAATCATTTCACCCTGGGTTGTTGCATCAGTCTGTTGAGTAAACTTCTTGTTTGGTCTAGTTGGCTGCTGGCTCATATACTACTCGCCCTTGTGTCAGGCGTGTGCCCCAGTCCCTGATAGAGAAATGAAGATAGTTCAACTTCAAGTGCTAATTGTTGCTTCTCTGATGCCTAATGTAGCCAACCACCACTATCATGAGTGACAGTGCTTCTGCTCCGAGGAGCATACCTCATTCTGCTTGTTCAGTAAACTGCTACTACCAGTCCAACAACTGAATTATGGTTCAGTTAAAAACAGGTTGCTTAGCATTTACTCAAAACAGTAGGATTAGATATAGAGGCAGCAGAGAAACAAATGACAAGATTACTGAACTCAAGTGAGCTAGGCAGTGCTAAACTAATCATAACTGAAAGCAATTTATTGAATGAATAAGGTTCTTCGTATGCTTATTTACACTCTGCAAAAGAAGCCGAAAACATGCCTAAAGAAGAAAAATACAACTGAAAATTTGATGAACCCGAGAAGAGTATCAGTTGAATGAATCGAACCTGAATCTGTACATACCCAGTGAGATCAAAATTTCGTTGGTCCAACTGCGCTTTAATCCTCGGCTCCTGGAGCTGGCAGATTGAGGTCAAGAAACCCGGCCGCGACCAAGGACTGCTCCGTGTCGACAACGACGGTGTCTCCTTCGTTGTGGTTGCGCTCGTAGAGCTCGCCGGCGATCGAGTGAGACCGCTTGTGCCCGCCGAGCGCCTGCCCCGAGCCGAACACCTTGAAGCAGATCGGGCACTCGAACTTGAGCGCCTTCCTTGCCTTCACTGCTCCGTCGGCGTCGTCGGCGTCCGGCGTCGAGATCGTGCTGAACAGGGCGGTAGTCTCGACGCTGGGCTCCGGCTGATCGAGCAAGACCTTAGTGGTGCTGCAGTTGCTGTTGATGCGCTTGTGGCTGGCGCGGTGGCCGCCGAGCGCTTGGTAGGACTGGAACGCCCTGCCGCACCCAGGGCACTCGTACCGGCCGCGCTTCTCGCCGCCCGCGTAGGCAGAGGAGGTGGTCTTCCTCTTCTTGCCATGCCTGGCGATCTCGGCGTCGGCGTACTGGAGAATAGCCGAGTTGTCGTCGGAGTCGGCAGCGTCGTGGTAGAAGCCATTCCTCGCCTTTTTCTTGCTGCCCTTCTCCTCTTTGCCCCACAGGCCGGCGGTGTCGCGCGACAGCATGATGAGGCACAGCGCGACGTCCTCCGGCTCCTTGTCGAACACTTCGCGCGGCGGCGGGGGCGCCGGCACGCGCATTGAACGCCTTCTCCGCCTGGGCGCCGGCGCCGCCATCACTACCGCCGCCTCTCTGCGGATCAGCATGTGCTCCGCCTCCGGCCCCTCTTCGACCTCCACTCTGACGTCCTCGCCGTCAGAGTAACCCTCATCAGCCGGTGAACATGGCGAGAGCTGCTGGCCATACTCGTCATCGTCGACGTCGTCGGCACCTGGGGACCTCGAGAGCCGGCGCGTCTTCTTGGGGTTTTCCCTGAGCCCATACCCGGCGCCACCCGCTCCCGCGATAGAGGCCCGCGCGGCGCCGCCCTGTATCCAGCGCCGCTCGTCGTCCTCGTCAGAGTCGGTGGCTTCCTCGTCTGCCGCCGCCGCGGCGGCCACCTCGGCGAGCGCGTGGGAGCGCATGTGGCCGCCGAGCGATCGGCCGCATGGGAAGCCCTTCCCGCACACCTTACAGCTGTGGCGTGTGGAGCTACTAGTGAGCACGACCACATCGTCCATGGCGGATCGATGGACCAAGAAACGAATCAACCAGCTCAATCGCTTCTGATCTGAAGATGGATTAACCAAGAAGCGATCGATCACGGATCGCCGAGAGTAGAATGTATGTATGTAGTGTGAAGTGGGTGGATGAAGAAGCGGTCAAGCTTAGCTGGGAGAGGGGAAGGGAAGATCCATGGCCCAATGAGCTTGAAGCAAGGGGAGCTAAAGTAGTAAGCAGTAGATGGGAGGAGGAGAGGAGGAGGTTATGCGATGGATGGGTGGTGCGGTTGGGGAGGAGAAATCGGAATGCATGCAATGCAAGCAAGCAAAGTTAGCAAACTGACAGGAGAGAGAAACCAAATCGATCGGAAAACAGCTCCCTTCCTTAATACACTCCAGGGACGGGCCGGCCCGTTTTCTCCCTTAAATTTGCGAATTTCTTTCCACATAGTACGCCAGAAGTAATTAAGCAGCAAACAATCATTTTGCATGCCCGCCGTGCATTTTTTTAAATTAATTTAGACGGTTTTGTGATATACCTAGGCAGCTAGGGTTTGACTACCTCCGGCTATCCTGTGATCTCCGGCGACAGGGACGTTTCTCCCCGTGATCGGATCCATCTCTCTCCCTCTAGCTGATCGCGCTACTCGGGCTGATCAACGGGCCGACCTGGTTTCGGCTGCCCGGCCTTGGTAGGTGTTGTTTGGTTAGGGTTTGAGATCGGATAGGCATGGCGGCGGCAAAGGAGAAAGGGGAGGCGAGTGGCAAGGCGGAGTAGGAGGGGTCTGAGCCGTCCTTGGAGGAACTACTGCGAAGTCCGAACCTGAAGGGAGAGGACATTGATGGCTTGTTCTTAGCAAAAAGTGAAGTGGAGGCGCTGAAGGAAGGATCGAGGTGGATGGCGGTGATGAAGCTGCTGACGCCACGGCCGTTCAGTGTGACGTTTCTGAAGAAAACCATGAGGTTTGCTTAGGCATCGGCATAGGAGGTGTCTTTCCGGGACCTTGAAGACAACAGATTCTTGGTTCAGGGAAGCTACCTCGGTGACTGGAAGAAGATTACGAAGCAGGGGTCGTGGTTATTCCGTGACCATGGTCAATTGATTGAAAAATACGATGGAAGTTGTGGAGCAACTGCGGTTGATCTGCACCGCATCCATGTGTGGATTCAGATCCACGGCATCCCTGAATTGTACCGTAAGAGGCCATTGATGGAGGGACTGGCAGCTAGCGTCGGAGAGGTCATAGCGGTGGATATGAACAACATGGGGCTGGATGGAGGCGACTTTGTGAGGGTCGAAGTGTTACTTGATGTTCGCAGAAGCCTGGTGATTTTACAGAAAAGCACTGGTTATATCTGGGAATTGGTGAATGTCTATGGTCCAGCCCAACATGAGTTTTCTTCTGATTTTCTTTTGGAACTTCAGAGAAGTTAATTAATTGTGATCTTCCAGTTTTGGTGGGGGGACTTTAATTTGATAATATTTTCCAGTGAGAAATCTTCAGGGAATGTTAATTTGTCACTCATGAATATTTTTAATAGCTTCATTGTGGATATGGGTTTGGTGGAGGCTCACGGGGTGGGTCCTTTCTTCACCTAGAGTAACAAACCGATGGATCCCAATGGAGAGGTGTTGGATAGAGTTTTGGTGTCTCCCAGGTGGGAACAACTTTATCCTTTGGTCATTGTTCATACATTAATGATGTGTGGTTCTGATCACCATCCTTTGTTAGTTTTGTGTGCTCCTAGGCTTCCTAATCGCCCTAGGGAGTTTAAGATGGAGTCCGCTTGGTTTCTTGATCCAGATTTTAAGGATGAGGTCAAGAAACGCTGACTAGTTAGGTATAGGGGTGGTATTTTGGATTATTGGCATAATCATCAAGTTAGTTTGAGACGTTTTATGAAAGGTTGGGGCAAATTTTAGGGGGGCTTTCGGGAGGGAGAAGAGATTCCTTTTGGAGGAATTGAAAAGACTTGATTCTAAAGAAGGGGTTTGTGGTTTGGTGGAGAGTGAGTGGAAAGAGAGGTATGAGTTAGAAAAGAAAATGATGCAAGCCTATGCAACTGAGGAGGCATACTGGCATAAGAGGGGTGGGGGAAAATGGATTTTGCAGGGAGACGCCAATACTGCATTTTTCCATAGTCTGGCTAATGGCAAACGCAGGAGGAAGCTAATTTTTTCTTTGGAGGATGGAGAGAATGTGATTACTGAGATTGAGGATCTTAAAAATCATGTTACCTCCTTTTATAAGAATATTTGTGGTAGTGAGCCTGCTCCTGTGGTGCATCTTAATGAGGATGCATGGCAGGAAGGCCAATGGGTGTCGGATGAGGACAATGCCTTTTTGGTTAAACCTTTCAGTGATGAGGAAATTGAGTTTGCAATAAAAGATATGAAAACTAACACAGACCCTAGCCCTGATGGGTTCCTGTGGCTTTTTATAAGGAATTTCTAAATGAGGTTAATCCACTAATTAAGGAGATGCTCCGCGAGTTAATCAACGGGTCTTTAGACCTGAGCAGGATTAATTATGGAGTGATTGTTCTGCTGCCAAAAGTTCATGGGGCTAAAAATATTAGTCAATATAGACCTATTTGCCCGATTAATGTGATTTTTGAGATAATCACAAAAATCTTGACAATTAGAATTTCTCAGATAATTCATAAGTATTTGGACTTTACCCAGACTGCATTTATTCCTGGTAGGAATATTCATGTTGGGGTGGTGGTTTTGCATGAATTTTTGCATGATTTAAAAAGAACTAATGGTTTTGGCCTTATTATTAAGCTGGATTTTAAGAAAGCTTATGATAAGGTGCACTGGAATTTCTTGGAAGAAGTGTTAGCAAGGAAAAGGTTCTGCCATACTTGGATTTGCTGGATCAAGCAAGTTGTGCAGTCAGGAAGGGTGTGTATTAACATAAATGGGGCGAATGGTTCCTATTTTATAACTTATAAAGGTTTGAGGCAGGTGATCCTCTGTCCCCAATTCTTTTTAATCAAGTGGTGGAGGCTTTGGGGAGTCTTTTAAAATTTGGCAAAAAATAATGGGCATCTTAGAGGGTTAGCTCAAAATTTGGTTCAAGGGGGTGTAACTCATTTGCAGTATGCAGACGATATGGTTTTGTTGATTGAAAATGACGAGGAAAGTATACTTACTGTCAAACTAATCGTGTATTGTTTTGAGGCTATGTCAGGTTTAAAGATTAACTATCAAAAAAGTGAAGTTTTTGGTGTGGGTGTGGAACAAGTGGACTTGGCTAGAGTGGTAATGATGCTGAATTGTGAACTAGGCTCCTTTCCTATGAAATATTTAGCTCTTCCAATCAGCGGGGATAAAATCATGGTTAAAGACCTTGATTTTGTTCCAAAAAAGTTGGTGAAGAAGTTAGCTAATGGTTGTAGTGTACAAGCCTTTTCTGGTGGTAAAGCAATTCTGATTAATTCTTGCCTAGATAATTTGGCTACCTATGCCATGAGCTTCTTCTTGTTGTATGAACAAGCTTATGCAAAAATGGACTCAGTGAGAGCTAGATTGTTTTGGTGAAAAAAAGAAATATCATATGGTCAGGTGGGATACCCTGTGCAAACCCAAAGATTTTGGTGTGCTGGGTTTTGTTGATTTTAGGACAAGAAACATTTGTTTGTTGAGCAAATGGATCTATAGACTGGAGAATGGTTGTGAGGATCTGAGCTGCAGAATTCTTAGAAGCAAGTACCTAAGGGGTGTTGGCTTTTATCAATAAAGTGGTGTGGGGGTCTCGGTTTTGGAAATCTCTCCATAAGATTAAATTCTGGCTGCATATGGGGTGGGTGTACAAAATTGGGAATGGTAAGAAATGTTTCTTCTGACATTTTGTGTGGCTGGGTGCTTGCCCATTGAAAATTCAATTCCCTATTTTATTTTATTTTTGTGGGCAACAAGATAAAACTGTGGCAGAGGTTTTTGATGGTCAGAGTTGGGATTTGACCTTTAATAGGTCTTTAGATCAGTAGGGGTTAGAAGAGTGGCAGGCATTGGGGGAAATCTTGTCTGGGGTGATGATCTCAGATCAAGATTACTATGTGTCTTGGAGTTTGGAAAAGAAAGGTAAATTCACGGCTAAATCACTTTACAGGTTTATTCTGAATCCTGGTGTGGTAGACAAGGAGATGATGAAAGTGTGGAAAACCAAATGCCCTTTGAAACAACAAATCTTTATGTGGATGTGTTTCAGGGGTAAAATCCAGTCGGCTTCAGAGCTAATGCTTAAAGGCTGGCCTGGGAATGCTGATTGTGTGAGTTGTGGTAGAGTGGAGAATGTAGATCACATAATTTTTAGATGCCCTATTTCGTCTTTTGTCTGGAGTGTGATTAGAGACACCTTTGGCAAGCGTCAAGCTCCCGCTAGGAGAGAAGATTTTTGTGAGTTTCTTCCTTTTGGGTGCTGATTCTGAGATGAGACATGTGTGGTGGCTCGTGGCAGCAGGGTTATTTTGGGCTTTGTGGTTAACTAGGAATGAACGTGTTTTTCAGCATAAAGTGCTTGTTTCGCCTTTTGGACCGATCTATAGGGCGATTTCTCTTTTGTTGTAGTGGAAGCCATTGGTGAGGCAGAGAAAACTGCCTAAAGTTGAAGAAGCAATTCTAAAGATTGAAGAGAAGGTGCACAATTTGAATTTTGGAGGGACTCGAAGATGATAGAAGAGCTGGGTTCTAGGTGGCATTGTTCTGCGTGAAGGACTCTCTGAAGACATTATTGTTCTTGTTGGAAGTTTTCCTTTTTTCAGTTGGGTCTTGGTGGTAGTCTCCTTGTTGTGGTAGTGCTTTCTAGCTTTGCTAGTTTCCTTCGGGAGTGTTGTTCTCCTTTTCCCCTCCTGGCACTGTGCTGTTCCCCGATGTGCCTATCTCTGCAGCTGGGAGGGGCTCGCATTTTATTTTTCCTATTTTGTATAAGACTTTCGCAAAGCTTTCAATATAAGCTGGGCCCTGGTGGTCTTTGATCTAAAAAAAGGGAACGACTTGATTCCCTCCACTCCTGGCGCCACACCTCGATTCCTTGCTCCTTGAAGATCAAATCGTCAAGGCGCTCCAGCTCAGCTACTCCAGGGACCTTGGGATGGACTCCGCTGACGATGCCATGACGAACTCCGGCGAGTTACATCGGCTAGGTGGAGAAGATAGAGGGAAATAAAGAGAGAGTGAGGGGTGTGAGAAGAACTAGGGTTTCCCCAGCGGTGGATGACCTCTTATAGCCGGCGCGAGCGGTGGCTCGAATCTTGACGTGGCCCTACGACAGGAAGACGCTGATACGTCTCAAACGTATCTATACTTTTTGATGATCCATGCTTGTTTTATACCATTTGCTTTGTGTTTTGTTTAAACTTCGTGGAATTTTTATGCATTTTCCGGAACTAACCTATTAACGAGATGCCACAGTGCCAGTTCCCAATTTTCTGCTGTTTTTGTGTTTCAGAAAAGTTACACAGGAAATATTCTCGGAATTGGACGAAATGAAAGCTAAAGTTCCTATTTACTTGACACAAAGACGGAGTCCAAAGGAGAGAAAGAGGGGGGCCAGAGGGCAGCCGCACCATAGGGTGGCACAGGCCACCCCTTGGCTGCGCCACCAGGTGGTGTGGACCCCTGGTCCACCCCCTGACATGGCCCTTCCACCTATAAATTCCCTTCGACGGAAAAACCCTAAGGGGACGAACACTTTTCCATGAAACATACTGCAAGCCGCCGCCGTTGTCATCCTGAGATCGGGAGGGTCCAGAAGCTCTTCCCAGCACCCTGCCGAAGAGGGGAATCATCACCGGAGGCCTTCTTCATCACCATGCCAGCCTCCGGAGTGATGCGTGAGTAGTCTACCTTGGACTATGGGTCCATAGCAGTAGCTAGATGGTTGTCTTCTCCTCCATGTGCTTCCTGTCTAGATCTTGTGAGCTGCCTATCATGATCAAGATCATCATTATGTAATTCTACATGCTATGTTTGTTGGGATCCGATGAATATTGAGTACTATGTCAAGTTGATTGTTGATTTATCATGTCTATGTTATTTATGATCTTGCATTCTCTCCGTTGCTAGTAGATATCTTGGCCGAGTAGATGCTAGTGACTCCAAGAGGGAGTATTT
Source organism: Dactylis glomerata (assembly GCA_007115705.1). Taxonomy (NCBI): domain Eukaryota; kingdom Viridiplantae; phylum Streptophyta; class Magnoliopsida; order Poales; family Poaceae; genus Dactylis; species Dactylis glomerata. The sequence goes on from QXEO01001205.1 coordinate 360,712, forward strand.
ATGCTCGATAGTGGGTTCATGCCTCTAGTAATCTGGGAGAGTGACAATAACTTCTAAGGTTGTAGATGTGTTGTTGCTACTAGGGAGAAAACAACAATCTTTTGTTCAAGGACTTTTGTATTGTTTACATTACACACTTTGCTTAAGGCGATAATATGTTGCTTGCAACTTAATACCCAAGGGTTGTTCGGATGATATCCTACGGTGGATTATTAGTCATAGATGTAGTTAGATTACGGTCTATGTATTATGTTGTAATGCCCAAGTGAATCTCATAGTGATCTTCATGACATGTACATGCATTGTTATGCATTCTTTATTCTGTCAATTGCCCAACTGTAATTTGTTTACCCAGCATGTTATTTCTTTATGGAGAGACACATCTAGTGAACTGTGGACCCCGGTCCATTCTTTTACATTTATATTACCATCTACTGCAAGAAACTTTTACTTTCCGCAAGCATTATTTGTTTACTTACTGCAAACAAATATCATCTTCCACACGATACGTTTAATCCTTTGTTTTCAGCAAACTAGTGAGATTGACAACCTCACTGCAAGTTGGGGCAAAGTATCTTGGTTGTGCTGTGTGCAGGTTCCACGTTGATGCTGGCGCCGGTAGTGCGCCCCGCCAAAAGCCAGTTAGCATCAACCTTCAAAAGTGGTTTCTTTCTCCTACTGGTCGATTAAACCTTGGTTTCTTACTGAGGGAAAACTTACTGTTGTGCTCATCATACCTTCCTCTTGGGGTTCCCAACTGGTAGTCAAGACTACGCACCAACAAGCTCTTTTCTGGCGCCGTTGCCGGGGAGAAAGAGGATTTTTGCAAGGGGAGTCTCTCACTTCCAATCTTTTTACTTTGTTATTGTTTTGCTTAGTTTCTTTACTTTATTTTTGTTTGCATCTTTTTATAAAAAATACAAAAAATTAGTTCCTTTTATAGTTGTTATTTTTGTTTATTTGTTTTAGTCTTGCTAGAATGAGTACTCCTGAGAACACAAAGTTGTGTGACTTTACTAGCACAAACAACAATGATTTCATCTGCACTCCTATTGCGCCACCTGCTCCTGAGGCAAATTTTTATGAAATTAAACCTGCTTTGTTGAATCTTGTTATGAAAGAGCAATTTTCTGGTGCTAGTAATGATGATGTTGCTGCTCACCTCAACAATTTTGTTGAGCTATGTGAGATGCAAAAGTATAAGGATGTAGATGGAGATATTATTAAGCTTAAGTTGATTCCTTTCTCTTTGAGAGGAAGAGCTAAGGATTGGTTGCTATCTTTGCCTAGAAATAGTACTGATTCTTGGGTTAAGTGCAAAGATGCTTTTATTGGAAAATATTATCCTCCTGCTAAGATTATATCTTTGAGAAGTGACATTATGAAGTTTAAACAGTTTGATAATGAACATGTTGCTCAAGCTTGGGAAAGAATGAAATCTTTGATAAAGAATTGTCCCACTCATGGACTGACTACTTGGATGATTATCCAAACCTTTTATGCAGGAATAAATTTTTCTTCAAGGAACCTTTTGGATTCAGCTGCTGGAGGTACTTTTATGTCCATCACCTTGGGCGCCGTAACGAAGCTCCTTGATAATATGATGGTAAATTATTCTGAATGGCACACCAAGAGAGCTCCACAAGGTAAGAAGGTAAATTTTGTTGAAGAAACCTCTTCCTTGAGTGATAAGATTGATACCATTATGGTTATGCTTGTTAATGATAGAGCTCATGTTGATCGTAATAATGTTCCTTTAGCCTCTTTGGCTCAAGAAGAGCATGTTGATGTGAACTTCATTAGAAATAATAATTTCAACAATGGTGATTAGAGGAATAATTTTGGTAGCAACAATTATAGGCCGTATCCTTCTACTAATGGTAATGGTTATGGTAATTCTTATGGTAGTTCCTCCAACAATAATAGGAGACTCCCTCTGATCTTGAAGTCATGCTAAGGGACTTCATTAGTAAATAAACTGCTTTTAATAAGTCTGTCGAGGAGAAGTTTGGTAAAATTGATGTTCTTGCTTCTAAAGTTGATAGCCTTGCTCTTGATGTTGAACTTCTGAAATTAAAGGTTTTGCCTCATGATGTGAAAGAAAGCAAGACTTTGAATGACATTCAAGTTAGAATTGATGATAATGTTAGGATGTTAGCAGAATTGCATGCTAGGTGGGAAAGAGAAGATGAGATTGCTATAAATATGACTAAAGTTTTTACTATTACCACCACTAGTGATGTTGTTTCAAATGCTAACAATCCTCTTACTTTGATTGGTGTAGAGAAAATCCCTACTACTTGTGCGAAATTGCCTAAAACTACGGAAACTTTCTCTAATAAAAGTGCAGAAATTTTTCGGAGTATGGGAGATGATAGTTCTACTAATTTTGATAGTAATGATTTTGATGTTGATGGTTGCAATATTTCTGAAGTTATTTTGTTCTTGCAAAAGCTTTCTAAAAGTCCTAATGCTAGTTCTATGAATATGGCTTTTACAAAACATATTACTAGTGCTCTCATGCAAATTAGAGAGGATAAGTTGAAACGAAAAGTTTCTATTCCTAGAAAGTTAGAAGATGGTTGGGAGCCCATCATTAAGATGAATGTGAATGATTTTGATTGTAATGCTTTATGTGATCTTGGTGCAAGTATTTCTGTTATGCCTAGAAAAATTTATGATATGCTTGGTTTACCACCATTAGAAAATTGTTATTTTGATGTTCCTCTTGCTGATGTTGCTAAGACGAAACCTTTGGGGAGGATTAATGATGTTATTATTATGGTTAACAATAGCCTTGTTCCCGTTGATTTTCTTGTTTTGGATATTGAATGCAATGCTTCTTGTCCTATTATTTTGGGAAGACTTTTTCTTAGAATTGTTGGTGCTATTATTGATATGAAAGAAGGCACCATTAAATATCAATTCCCACTCAAGAAAGGTATGGAACACTTCCCTAGAAAGATAAATAATCTACCTTTTTATTCTATCATTAGAGCAAATTATGATCTTGATGCTTCTTCATTTGAAAATACTTGATTCTCACTTTCTGCGCCTAGCTCAAAGGCGTTAAAGAAAAGCACTCTTGGGAGATAACCCATTGTTTTTTTCAGTACTTTTTCTTTTTGTTGAGTCTTAGAAGTTGTTACTACTGTAATGACCTCTCTTTATCAGTTTTATTTCATTTTTGTGCCAAGAGAAACCTCTAACTCGAAGAAGGTAAGATTTTGGGAAGTTGCTGTCTTGAAACAGATTTCTGCGCTTCACCATAAAAATTCGTGAAAATTTCCAGAATGTTATTTTTATCTGCGATTTCTTGTGCACATGACCCAGGTTATTATCTGACTTTCATTAGTTTTGAACTTTTCTATTTGAGCAACAGAAGATTTTCAAAAAAATTGATCTTTACCAGCTGTTCTGTTTTGACAGATTTCTGCCACTATTTGCATTTGCCTCTTGATCTCTTTCTTTTTAAGTTCTTTTGATCACGGAACTTATAGAGGAAGTTGCTACAGTAGCTTATGTGTTAGTATGTGTTGCACTTGAGTTTAAACTGAACCAAAAGTGGATTTACTATCTTGCATAAACTAATGTTGCTAATGAGAATTGTGTGAAGTTTTGTATGAAGGAAGTTTTCAAGTGTAGGGAAAGGAGAATGATGAGATGAGATGAAGTATGGAAAAAGCTCAAGCTTGGGTATGCCCATGTCACCCCAAGAAATATCCAAGAAGTACAAGCGTCAAAGCTTGGGGATGCCCCACGGCACCCCTTCTTCATCAACAAAAATATCAGGTCATCTTTCAAGACACTATATTTATATTGCTTCATATACTATATGTTTCTCTTGGAGCGGATTTATTTTTTATTTAAGTTTTCTTTTGTTTTGTTTGCTGCAATAAATGGTTGGACCCCAACATTTTTCTTTTGGAGAAGACACACTCCGTTTTCACTTTTATCGTTCAACGAGTGTTCTCTTTTTCTAGTACTGCATTTAGCTTTTATTTTTTGCCTTCGTTCTTGTTCAGAACTTGTTAGTTCTTTGTAGCTAGGTGTGTTTATACCTCTGGTCTTTGTTGGTTTTCATCTTTGGGAGTTGTTTCAAAAAGGTTGATTGGTGTTGGAAAGAGTAAATTGTTTCGTGCTTATAGTGATGCAAAAGGGAGCTTGTTTAGACTGTTGCTTAGACTTTATCATGTCATGCTAGATATTATTTTGATTATGTGCTTAGTAGTAGTTGTTGTAGCATGACTTGTCTCAAATAACTGAGAGTGCTTAATATGCCTTTGAAAGAACATGCGTTGTTTTTATCTTATGGAAATATATTATTGTGGTATTCTCCTTTGATGCTTTATTTGGGTTGACTTGGCGCATGCTTACACCATGTTTGACTCTAAACCAGTCGCCTCAAGCCTCTATGATCATTTGGTTTTTGAATTGTGATATCACTTTATGCTTTGGTTAATAATGTTTTGTCGCTATGCATGATTATGGCCGTTATTGCTCTCTTAGTTGGTCGCTCCCATTCTTTTGCTAGCCTTCACCTGTACTGAGAGGGAATACTTCTCATGCATCCAACTCCAAAAACCAAAGTTTTTCCAAAGAGTCCACTACAAATTCCTATGCATGGTATTTCAAACCATTCCAAGTAAATTTTCATGTCCTACCTTTCAAAACCTTCAAATACTTCTCATTTTGTGACACTGTTTTTAGCTCATGAGGACATAGTGGTCGGGTTTGCTATCTTCCATATTGAATTAAGTAACCCTTGACTTGCATGCTTCATCATCTCATCATTAATTTTGCAATAGAGCTGGTTAGACCATTGTAACCTCTAAAAAAAGAAAAGAAAAAAGGCACTCCTCCATGGTATGTGAAAGTTGGTGGGCACCCGAAGGATTCGGTTAGCCATGGTTTGTGAAAGGAAAAGTAGGGAGGAGTGCCAAATTTTATAAAAGAGCATGTATGTTCCAATTTTTTTGTTAGCCATGGTTTGTGAAAGGAAAAGTGGGGAGGAGTGCCAAATTTTAAAAAAGAGCATGTATGTTCCAATTTTTCAAAGAACTCGGAACCGCTCTCAACTTGTTTAGTATGGAAGATAGCAAGAACCCCATTGCCAGTCGTTGACAAGAACAACCACCTCTCAAAACAATTTTTATCTCTGTTTTACAAACAAAAAGCTCTAGCACATGTTAAATCCTTGCTTCCCTCTGCGAATGGCCTTTCTTTTACTTTTATGTTGAGTCTTCATCTTCTACCTTTATGCATCAATTAAGAGAGCATAGTTGTCATTCTGAGTATAATGTGCATGGTCCCAAAATTTATTATTGATTGATTCATGATTATGGTATTGCTTGTTCCCAAATTATTTGTATCTAGTCACCCTCTTGAACTTTGAAGGTGTCCTATGCATTTATGTTTGGGATTTCTATTTTTGTGCCCTCGGGTCCTTAGTTGTGCTCAGTTTTCCCCAGCCGCTTAGTTTTTCCTCAGTTTTGCCCAAGCCCTTGTTTGAAACCCTCACAAGGAGCTCGGACGGGAGGAATCCCGTTTAGTTGACCGTTGGTTGGTGCTGGCAAGTGGGGCCGCTGTTGGTGCCCCACAGTGGACACGTCTCCACTTATCCAGATCATCGTGGGACCCACAACTTGTCCACGTTAGCACGCCGGACCCACAGCTTACCCAGGTGCCCGTTGCAAAATGGGAACCCGAGCCAGCCCCGCGCCCGTGCCCATGCCATTGCTTCCCCTTTCTTTCCCAGCGCCCCATTGTTCTTATTCTCCGCCAGCAGCAGCCCTTCTCCGGCAGGTGGGTGATGTCTAGTTTCTCTTCGACCTCCCGTTCTTCAGGGCCGCAGTATGTACCCATGCCTTTGACAAGATGCCCTGACTGCCCATGCCAGGAGCCTCTGAAGCGGTTGATCTGTAAGACGGACGACAACGGCAACCATGGACGTGAGTTCCTTGCATGCGAGAGCTTGCCATATAGAGAGGGGGATAAGGTTAGATCTCGCTCCAATTGCTCTGTTTTCTCTCGATTTTCTTGTTATTCCCTCGAATTTGGGATTTAGGGTTCACGTTGTTATTTTCAGATCCTGAATAAATGCAGGTATTTTGAGTGGATCGATGTGTACGTTCAGAGGCTTCAATTGCAGGAATCAATTGGTGCTATTGGGGAGCGCAATTTGGGAGGGGGGGACTTGCTGTAGAGAATGCGGCGGAGAGAGGAGCCGTTCCGATTATGCCTAATGCTCCCAATGCAGAACTGGTGGAAGTGAAGGGAGAACTGAAGAAAATGAACAAGCAGTTAAGGCAGCTGATCGAGTTGAAGAAGCAAGCTAATCTGATGGCTGATTGTTTTTTTTGTTGTATAATTGCGATCAGATTCTTATCATTGCTCATCAGGCGCTAGAAGTTGTTACAAGGGATCCCTTATTACAAATCCATTATTCAGTTACATATACTTGTAGTTGTTTTCAAAGTTAGTGTGTGCATTCATCGAAATTACCAAAAAAAATTAAGTGTTAGGGAATATAGGAATGCTAAAGATAGTTGATAATTGTTAGAGGGGTGACAAATAATGCATTCACTGAAATCCCACAAATATGTATGTCTCATGTTTCTACCAAAATTATACCACTTTTGGGACGTTTCAAATAACCAAAACTATATCCCAAACTATATTCCCTAAAAGAAAAGGAATGCTAAAGAAAGTTGATAATTGTTAGAGGGGTGATAAATAATCGATTCACCGAAATCCCCCAAATATGCCAAATATGTATGTCTCATGTTTCTACCAAAATTATACCACTTTTGGGCCATTTCAAATTACCAAAACTATATTCCCTAAAAGAAAAGGAATGCTAAAGATAGTTGATAATTGTTAGAGGGGTGATAAATAATCCATTCACCGAAATCTCTCAAATATGTATGCCTCATGTTTATACCAAAATTATACCACTTTTGGGCCGTTTCAAATTACCAAAACTATATCCCAAACTATATTCCCTAAAAGAAAAGGAATGCTAAAGAGAGTTGATAATTGTTAGAGGGGTGACAAATAATGCATTCTTTTAGATCATGGAAAATAATGCATAAATAGAGGGAATATAGTTACGTGGCAAACTCGTTATTGCAGATAAATAGAGGGGTGACACTGTCCACTGACAGAGAGAGAGAGGGGTGGCCACGAAGAGAGAGAGAGAGGGGTGGCCACGAAGAGACGGAGAGGGGTATACTGCCCGTTAGATCAGTGGATCAACGGTTGGCGGAGTCGATCCGTGTGACAACGGCTTAACCAATCAAGATAAGTTTGGGCTTCTGTGAGCATTTGTGACAGTACTTGAGGGCAAAACTGAGCAGTACTAAGAAACCAAGGGCATGTAAATAGTAAATAGACTAAGGGATTCAAACAAAAGAATTACAAAATGAAAAATGCGTGTTTTGTACAATATAATTCATATTGGGCTACATCAAATTATTTGCAATTCAAATATACATGAGTGTGACAATTATGGCCTCATTTAGACAAACTATGTTTTGGGGAAGATGTTTTGCAAAGGGGTTTGAGTGGAAAACCATGCATCTTCATAGCTACTAGTGATTCTGAGAAGTGGCAATTTGTGGTAAACCCTTGATTTATCTATGTTTGTTAAGGTTTCCTAGGTGGCAGGTTGCGTAGGAAGACTCTATGAGTAGGTGCCACTATGTTTTTTTTTTTGGATTTTTTGCGCATGAAATGACTCAATTAGCTATGTTAATCTCATTTGGTGACTCTCTGTTGACCAGCTACTTGAGGGTAGAACTGAGTATATTGCACTTGCCAGTCTAAGTACTCGAGGGGAAAACTGAGTACAGATAAAATTTCTGTATAAGGCTCAAGGTTAGAACTGAGTACACCAAACGTCCCAGGGTTAGCCTCCTTCGTGTTGCGGTACACGCCACCTTCGTCTTTATAGAGCCCCTCTTTCTCTCCCTCGACGCTCGCCCACTCTCTCATTCTCACTGCAACCGCCTCTCCTGTCCCATCATCTTCTCCACAACCGAAGAAAAAACCCCGGCGATGGAGAAGAATGAGATGCCCATTGTCGGCGCTTCCGACGTAGCCGCCGACGCATCAGCCGCCGGCGCATCAGCCGACGCCGCCGTCCAGGCCCCCGTCGCTGCTTCCAACGTAGCCGCCGGCGCATCAGTCGCCGACGAATCGGCCGCCGGCGCATCGGCCGCCGCCCCCGTCCAGGCCCCCGTCACTGCTTCCAACGTAGCCGCCGGCGCATCAGCCGCCGGCGCATCGGCCGCCGCCCTGTCCAGGCCCCCGTCGATTGGGACCAGTACGAAGACCCGTATGAACCAGTGCCGTACGTCGCGCCGGAGAACCCCTACGACACTAGCATCGTCGATGACGAGCCAGAGGTAACCCTTTGTTCCCTTATTCTTATCCCATTTCAATCCTTTTGTGTTAGATCTAGCGTTATTAGGGTTCGTTTGTTCCTAGTTCAATCCTTTTGTGTTAGATCTTGCATTATTAGGGTTCGTCTGTTCCTAGTTCAATCCTTTTGTGTTAGATCTTGCGTTATTAGGGTTCGTCTGTTCCTAGTTCTAGATCTTGCATTATTAGTGTTTGTGATTTGCTTTTGTTTAAGATTCGGTTAACTTATGTGAGTAATCAATCCCATCCGGTTAATTTGTGCTGATGATGATGAATATTTGGGCACAAATTGATTCAGGGTTTGGTCAGTGAACAATTGGTGTGTACAAATTTGTTGTGCATGATCTTTGGTTCACTGACTCAAATCCTAGATATAAGTGTGTCCAATGTAACTGAGGCTACCTCTTTTTTTGTGCCCATATTATCATGCACGATCTTTTGTTCACTCTCTGTTCCATCATCGCTGCAATTGACTCCGTGTTTTTCGATCTTTGGTGCCACGTGACAGGTGCAGAGCAGCGACGTCGACAGCGACGACAAGGCCTTCCACACCAAGACTCGTCACGTCCTCAGGAGGCTGCAGTATGGCCATTACGATGGCCACTTTGCTTGAGGCGTTTACAGGTGCCCCTTCTGCAACAGGAGGCTCCACGCCACCGACTTCAACTGCCTGGTGAACCATGCTAAATCCATTGGCAGAGCCATTGGCGGCGCTAGAGTTGGAACGACTGTGAATGTGCATGCGTTCATGGCCAAACACAAAGCACTTGGGATTCACCTGCGAAGCCTCCAAGCTTAATCCCATGTAAAATGTAGCTTATGTTGGATCTATCGGTAGTACTGTTGGATCTGTCGTGAATATATATATGCTATGTTGGCTGCTGTATGCAGCTTATCCTATATTTTCTCGATTTATTATGCTGCTGTGAATTTATCCTATACTAGCTTCTAGATTTGCTACTAGATTTGTTACCATATTGGGCAAAAAACGAGGGCCAAAAGGCAACAATCATTGAAGAAAGACAGAAATAGAAGCTTCTCCAGATTTGATACTAATTTGGTGAAAAGAGAGAGAACTGTTATAGAGAGAGAGGGGAAAAAGGCGCTCAGAAAAATGCCAATTTGGGCCGAGAGAGACAGAACCGAGCTCTCACGTACAACCAAACGCGGTCTCGTCCTGTCCCACGCGGTCCCTTTCTACCTGCCCCACGTGACGCGGTCTCGTCCTGTCCCACGTGGTCCCTTTCTACCAGCCCCACGCGACGCGGCCCCACATGATGCGGCCCCACACGTCAGCACGGAACGGTCAACTAAACGGAAATCCTCCCGTCCGAGCTCCTTCTGAGGATTTCAGACAAAGGCTTGGGGAAAACTAAGGAAAAACTAAGGAGCTGGGGAAAACTGAGTACAACTAAGGACCTGAGGGCACGAAAATAGAAATCCCTTTATGTTTTGCTACTCCATGAGGGACAAGCTGAATACCACTTTGCTATGTTTTTTATATGCTTCAAACAAACATACACCTTTTAATGCATTATTACTCATGATCTTTTGTTTATGTTACTTTTTATGTTGTAACATGGTTGCTAAGTTCTATGGTTAGAATTATATCTCTTATGCCCATGTTTAGACTACTTTGATCTCAGCATGCAATGCTTTACCTTAAGTTGATCAAGATTGTGTTGGTGCATGTCACCTCAAAAATTATTGTTTTTCTATCACTTACCTACTCGAGGACGAGCAGGAGTTAAGCTTGGGGATGCTTGATACGTTTGATGTCTACACACGCATCTGTTCTTATAGACAGTGTTGGGCCTCCAAGTGCAGAGGTTTGTAGAGCAGCAGCAAGTTTTCCTTAAGTGGATCACCCAAGGTTTATCGAACTCAGGGAGGAAGAGGTCAAAGCTATCCCTCTCAAGCAACCCTGCAATTACGATACAGAAAGTCTCTTGTGTCCCCAACACACCCAATACACTTGTCAGATGTATAGGTGCACTAGTTTGGCGAAGAGATAGTGAAATACAAGTGGTATGGATGATTACAAGTAGTAAATGCAATCTGGAATAAAAATGGCAGCAAGCAAACAAGTAACAAAACAGCAAGTAAACGGTGTGCAAAGCTTAGAAACAAGGCCTAGGGATCATACTTTCACTAGTGGACACACTCCCAACAAATATAACATAATTGAACAAATAAATAACTTCTCTTCACTATGGTACTCTGAATTACTCTCCTATTGAATAACACTAATCATTGCGTAGTGGCTACAGAAGCACCCCTTAAAGTTCGTCAAGTACTTGACAAACACCACTCATAGAGATATCCAAATCAAATCACAACTCAAGATAAATATTATTGCAACTTAGACCAAGTACTAACACGGTGCACACACTGTCAACATTACACCATGAAAGGAGGAATAGATCACTTCAATACTATCATAGTGATAATTATTCTCACAATCCATAAGAGATCACAATCGTAGCCTAGACCAAGTACCACCACGATGCACGCACTATCACCGTTACACCATGGTAGGAGGAATAGATTACTTTAATAACACACTAGAGTACACATAATGAAGAAGAGTAAAATCTACTTATTCAACATGATACAAAGCTCACGATCACATAAAGATCACATCATGGGAGAGAGAGGTGAACCACATAGCTACCGATAGAGCCCTTAGCCCCGGGGATGAACTACTCCCTCCTCATCATAGGAGACAGCAAGGTTGATGGAGATGGTGGTGAGGTCGATGGAGACGGCGGAGACGGCGATGGAGACCGATGGAGATGGCTCCGGGGGCACTTCCCCGTCCCGGCAGGGTGCCGGAACAGAGACTTCTGTCCCCCGAAATTCATCTTCGACGGCGGCGGTGCTGCGGAACTGTTCTGGGAAAAACGCCGACTCCCCTAGGGTTTTCCGTCAGGAGGCTACTTATAGGCGAAGGGGCGTCGTCAGGAGGCTGCCAGGGCCTCCTCACACATAGGGGGCACGGCCAGGGCCTGGGCCACGCCGCCCTGGTGTGAGGGCAGGCTCTGGCCCCTCTCCATCTCCCGTTTGGTCCTCGTCCTTCGTCCGGGAAAAATAAGACTTCTGGAACTTGTTTCGTTCAATTCCGAGAATATTTCCTGTGTAGCTTTTTTGAAACACAAAAACAGCAGAAAACAGGGAACTGGCACTGTGGCATCTTGTCAATATGTTAGTTCCGGAAATCGCATAAAAACGGCACGAAGTGTAACGAAACACAAGGCAAATGGTGTAAAAACAAGCATGGAGCATCAAAAATTATAGATACGTTTGAGACGTATCAGCATCCCCAAGCTTAACTCCTGCTCGTCCTCGAGTAGGTAAGTGATAACAAAAGAATAATTTTTGAGGTGACATGCACCTACACAATCTTGATCATCTCTCAAAGCATTGAGTGCTGGGATCATAAGAACTTAAAACATGGGCATGAAAGACAAAATCTTGATAGAAGAAACTTAGCAATCATGTTATAAACATTAAAATGAACACAAACAAAAGATCATGAAAATGAAACAATGAAAGTCAAACGTGTGTTCATATCATAAGGAAAAACATACAAATGGTTTTCAGCTTGTCCTTAATAGAGAGCAAAACATAAATGCATAGGACACCTTCAAGTTTAAGAGGGCGACTAGATACAAATAATTTAAGAACAAGTGAAACCAACAATATGAATCAATCAATGAAAACTTTGGGACAATGCACATTATACTAAGAATGACAACTATGCTCTCTTAATGGTGCATAAAGATAGAAGGTGGTGACTCAACATAAAAGTAACAGAAAGGCCCTTCGCAGAGGGAAGCAGTGATTTAACATGTGCTAGAGCTTTTCATTTGTAAAACAGAGAGATAAAACTTGGGTTTTGAGAGGTGGTTGCTTTTGTCAATGACTGGCAATAGGGTTCTTACTATCTTCCATACAAAAATGAAGCAAGTTTTTGAGAGAGAGATTGGCACTTTTGTGCTCTTTTTTATAAAACTTGGCACTCCTCCCCACCTTTTTTTCACAAACCATGGCTAACCGATTCCATCGGGTGCCCACCAACATTCACATTCCATGGAGGAGTGCCTTTTTTTCTTTTCTTTTTTTTCTTTTTTTTTCTTTTTGGAATAAGCAATATGGAAGATAGCAAATCCGACCACTACGTCCCCATGAGCTGAAAACAGTGTCACAAAACGAGAAGTGTTTTGAAGGTTTTTGAAAGGTAGCACATGCAAATTTACTTGGAATGGCTTACAAATACCATGCATAGGAATTTATAGTGGACACTTTGGCAAAACTTGGGTTTTAGGAGTTGGATGCACGAGTAGAGCTCATACTCAGTACAAGGCGAGGGCTAGCAAAAGACTGGGAGCGACCAACTAAGAGAGCAATAACGGCCATAATCATGCAAAGCGACAAAGCAACATTAAAAGAAGCATAAGATGGCATCAAAAGTCAAAAACTAAATGATCATAGAGGCTATTGGCGACTTTGTACGAGTCTAACATGTGTGAGCATGCGCCAAGTCAACCCAAATAAAGCATCAAGGAGAAAACCAAAATAATGCTTCCAAATAATTAAAACAACGCATGATTTTTTCAAAGGCTCATTAAGCAATCTCAGTTATTTGAGACAAGTCATGCTACAGCAAAACCACTAAGCATACTATCAAAAATACATCAAGCACGACATGCAAAAGCCTAAGCCGCAGTCTACGCAAGCTCCTTCTTGTACCACTTTTTTGCATAAAGCTTTTTCTCTTTTCCAACACCATTCAAAATTTTTATAAGCACCTCTTTTGATGAAAACCAATAAAGATCAGAGGCAAAAATACACCTTGATGAAAATATATAACAAGATCTGAACACAAATCAAGGCGAAAATCGAAAGCTAAATGCGGTAGCAGAAAAAGAGAACACTCGTTGAAGCGATAAGAGTGAAAAACGGAGTGTTCTTGGCAAATGAAAAGTGAAGTATGTCTCCCTCCAAACCAACATGATGTGATCAACCATTTATTGCAGCAAACAAAGCAAAAGAAAACTAAAAACAAAAACAACTGACGCTCCAAGAAAAACACATAGTGCATGAAGCAATAAAAATATAGTGTTTTGAAAGGTGACCTGATTTTTGCCGATGAAGAAAGGGGTGCCTCGGGGGCATCCCCAAGATTTGACGCTTGTACTTCTTGGATATTTCTTGGGGTGATGCATGGGCATCCCCAAGCTTGAGCTTTTGTCCATTCTTCATCTCATCTCATCATTCTCCAATCCCTACACTTGAAAACTTCCTTCATACAAAACTAAACACAAATCTATTAGCAACATTAGTGTAAGCATAGTAATGAATCAACCCTTTTTGCTTCAGGTTTCAACTCAAAACCACCACATATAAAGTATATACTACTGTAGAAACTTCCCCAAAAGTTCCGTGATCAAAAGAACTAAAAAAGAAAGCGATAAAGCGGCAAACACAAATATTGGCAGAAATCTGTCAAAACAGAACAGCTGACAAAGGTCGAATTTTTAGAGGGTTTTTTGTTGCTCAAATAAAAAAGTATTCAACTAATGAAAGTTTGGATATAACCTGGGGCATATGCACAAGAAATCGCAGGTCCAAAAGATATACAGAGAATTTTCACAAATTTTTACGGTGCAGCACCGAAAACAGTTTCAGGACAGCAACATCCCCAAATCTTACCTCACTCAAATTAGAGGCTTCTCTTGGCACAAAAACGAAATAAAAAGGATAAGGAGCGGTTATTACAGTAGTAATAACTTCCAAGACTCAAATAAAAGAAAAAGTACTGAAAATAAAACATTGGGTTATCTCCCAAAAGTGCTTTTCTTTAACGCCTTTGAGCTAGGCGCAGTAATTTGCAAAGATGCTCATGTGGGCGCCATATAAGAGCTTGAGGCAAAGGCGCCATATAGGAACTTAAAGCAATAGAGAGCATCAAAAAGCAAGTATGGAACACATTTAAATCTAAACCACTTCCTATGAAAAATAGTCTTGTAAAGAGACAAGTCATGAAAGCGCAAAGCAAAAAGCATAGGAAGGCAAAACAAGTATAGCTTCAAAAATTGTAACATAAAGAGAGGAAACTCAATATTGTTGAGATCCATCAAACCATGTTTCCCTCTCTCATAATAACTTTCAGTAGCATCATGAATAGAATTAACAATAGAACTATCACATAAAACATCCCTATCATGAGCCACATGCCTAAAAGAATTAATACTCCCCACATGAACAATAGTAGTAGGAGCAGATTCAACAGAATAATTATTCTCATCACCATAATCATCAAAAATCGGAGGCATATTGTAATCATAACTAATTTTATCCTCAATAGTAGGTGAACTGAAAATATTATACCCATCATCATAACCATCATAAACTAGAGGTTTAGTATCATCATAAGCTAGAGAACAGCTATTTCGCAAAGCATATTCTTCAAACATATCATCATAAGAAGGAACATCACATATGGGAGATAAAATATTATCAGAACAAACTTTCTCCACTAAAGCTGGGGAATTAAAAATATCATGCTTAACAAAACCAGCTTCCCCAAGCTTAGACTTTTCTATAGCATTAGTAATAACAGTATTTGAAACATTCATACTAACAACACTATTAGCATGCAAATTAAGCTCCAAAGGTTTTTCAATTTTCTCTTCAAACACTTCATATCTAAACTCAGGAAAAAGACTAAAGAACTCATTGTTTTCCATTAAGCCTAACTAGTGAAAATAAAAACAAGAAACAAAAAGATGTAATTGCAGAATCTAAAGGAAATAACTCTGAGCACTGACACAGGAGGATGCGAGTAGCTTTTACCTTATCTCCCCGGCAACGGCGCCAGAAAAGAGCTTGATGTCTACGCACGCGTCTTTTCTTGTAGACAGTGTTGGGCCTCTAAGTGCAGAGGTTTGTAGAGCAGCAGCAAGTTTCCCTTAAGTGGATCACCCAAGGTTTATCGAACTCAGGGAGGAAGAGGTCAAAGCTATCCCTCTCAAGCAACCCTGCAATTATGATACAGAAAGTCTCTTGTGTCCCCAACACACCCAATACACTTGTCAGATGTATAGGTGCACTAGTTCGGCGAAGAGATAGTGAAATACAAGTGGTATGGATGATTACAAGTAGTAAATGCAATCTGGAATAAAAATGGCAGCAAGCAAACAAGTAACAAAACAGCAAGTAAACGGTGTGCAAAGCTTGGAAACAAGGCCTAGGGATCATACTTTCACTAGTGGACACACTCCCAACAAATATAACATAATTGAACAAATAAATAACTTCTCTTCACTATGGTACTCTGAATTACTCTCGTATTGAATAACACTAATCATTGCGTAGTGGCTACAGAAGCACCCCTTAAAGTTCATCAAGTACTTGACAAACACCACTCATAGAGATATCCAAATCAAATCACAACTCAAGATAAATATTATTACAACTTAGACCAAGTACTAACACGGTGCACACACTGTCAACATTACACCATGAAAGGAGGAATAGATCTCTTCAATACTATCATAGTGATAATTATTCTCATAATCCATAAGAGATCACAATCGTAGCCTAGACCAAGTACCACCACGATGCACGCACTGTCACCGTTACACCATGGCAGGAGGAATAGATTACTTTAATAACACACTAGAGTACACATAATGAAGATGAGTAACATCTACTTATTCAACATGATACAAAGCTCACGATCATATAAAGATCACATCATGGGAGAGAGAGGTGAACCACATAGCTACCGGTAGAGCCCTTAGCCCCGGGGATGAACTACTCCCTCCTCATCATAGGAGACAGCAAGGTTGATGGAGATGGCGGTGAGGTCGATGGAGACGGCGGAGACGGCGATGGAGACCGATGGAGATGGCTCCGGGGGCACTTCCCCGTCCCGGCAGGGTGCCGGAACAGAGACTTCTGTCCCCCGAAATTCGTCTTCGACGGCGGCGGCACTGCGGAACTGTTCTAGGAAAAACGCCGACTCCCCTAGGGTTTTCCGTCGGGAGGCTACTTATAGGCGAAGGGGCATCGTCGGGAGGCTGCCAGGGCCTCCTCACACATAGGGGGCGCGGCCAGGGCCTGGGCCGCGCCGCCCTGGTGTGAGGGCAGGCTCTGGCCCCTCTCCAGCTCCCGTTTGGTCCTCGTCCTTCGTCCGGGAAAAATAAGACTTCTGGAACTTGTTTCGTTCAATTCCGAGAATATTTCCTATGTAGCTTTTCTGAAACACAAAAACAACTGAAAATAGGGAACTGGCACTGTGGCATCTTGTCAATAGGTTAGTTCTGGAAATCACATAAAAACGCCACGAAGTGTAACGAAACACAAGGCAAATGGTGTAAAAACAAGCATGGAGCATCAAAAATTATAGATACGTTTGAGACGTATCAACGTCTCAACGTATATATAATTTTTGAGGCTCCATGCTTGTTTTATACCAATTGCTTTGTGTTTTGTTTACACTTCGTGGCATTTTTATGCATTTTCCGGAACTAACCTATTAACGAGATGCCACAGTGCCAGTTTCCTGTTATCTGCTGTTTTTTTTTGTTTCAAACAAGTTACATAGGAAATATCCTCGGAATTGGACGAAACGAAAGCCGAAGTTCCTATTTACCTGACACGAAGACGGAGTCCAAAGGAGAGATGGAGGGGGGCCAGAGGGCAGACGCACCATAGGGTGGCGCAGGCCACCCCCTGGCCGTGCCACCAGGTGGTGTGGACCCCTGGCCCACCCTCTGACATCGCCCTTCCGCCTATAAATTCCCTTCGATGGGAAAACCCTAAGGAGACGAACACTTTTCCACAAAACATATTGCAAGCCTCCGCTATCGTCGTCCCGAGATCGGGAGGGTCTAGAAGCTCTTCCCAGCACCCTGCCAGAGAGGGGAATCATCACCGGAGGCCTTCTTCATCACCATGTCAGCCTCCGGAGTGATGCGTGAGTAGTCTACCTTGGACTATGGGTCCTTAGCAGTAGCTAGATGGTTGTCTTCTCCTCCATGTGCTTCATGTCTAGATCTTGTGAGCTGCCTATCATGATCAAGATCATCGTTATGTAATTCTACATGTTGTGTTTGTTGGGATCCGATGAATATTGAGTACTATGTCAAGTTGATTGCTGATTTATCATGTCTATGTTATTTATGATCTTGCATGCTCTCCGTTGCTAGTAGATATCTTGGCCGAGTAGATGCTAGTGACTCCAAGAGGGAGTATTTATGCTCGATAGTGGGTTCGTGCCTCTACTAATCTGGGAGAGTGACAATAATTTCTAAGGTTGTAGATGTGCTGTTGCTACTAGGGAGAAAATAACAATCTTTTGTTCAAGGACTTTTGTATTGTTTGCATTACACACTTTGATTAAGGCGATAATCTGTTGCTTGCAACTTAATACCCAAGGGTTGTGTCATGGGGATGACTATCTGGGTAGGCGAAGGGCAGAGCCATCTGCCGGCTAACGTCCCAGGGATCACCGCGACTTCCAGCCAAGGAGGCCGGCTTCGACCAAGGAGCCGGCTGCTCCAGCAGCCGGCTAACATCTTCACCACTGGAGGCCCGAGCTGGCAAAGACAACGAAAACCTCCAACCGACGCTTTATTAAAGGTGGTAGGGACCCGACAAGATCGACAAATGCCGGAGACCAGCGTGACGCCAGCCACGCTTGACCTCCACCAACCGCAACGGGCAAGCCCCTCCTCCACGAAAGGATCCGAGGCAGACCAAGGGCATATACCCCGGATATGCCGGTCTAAGGGGAAAATGCGCTTTACAAAGCGGCCTACGCCCAGGCAGAGGGCCAGAGGAGGGCGGGGCCCACACCCAGACCGCGGCCACAGGGGAGCCGGTAGCCGGGCAGCTGGACGACTAAATTGTAACCAGGCCCCCGCCTTTATAAGGGGGCCTAGACCCTTAGAGTAGGGAAATCGAACACTTCTTCTTCTACCTCTAGACAATACAACTCTAGGAGCCTTATAAGCCACCGTGTGCTAAGAATAAAGACTAAGGCAGGAAGTAGGAGTTTTACCTCCGGCGTGGAGGGCCCTGAACCTGGGTATGTGCTTGTGTCGTAGCTACCCAATATTGAGCCAGACCCGTCGTTGCCCATCGTTGAGCCCCTCTGTTAAGCCATCCCCATGGCTATTATCCTCAAAATACCACGACAGTTGGCGCCCACCATGGGGCAACGCGCGGCAGCGACCGGAGTGAAGTTCTGGTCGGGATCCCCATCGACTCTCGGTGAGAAGGTCGCCTCTGGCTTTGTGTGGAGGTTCGGCACCTTTGACCGCGTCAGCGACAACCTCGCCTGCTTCGAGGACGGCTTCGGTGACAGTAGCTCCTTCCTCGACGTCAGCGGCCACCGCTTCTACATCGCCAAGCATTTCCCGGAGGAGGTAACTGACGTGCTTGACCCTCTCTGTGACGCAGGTTCAAGCTGCAGTGAAGGCAGCGACCTTGGCGCCATGGTCGAAGTGATGGCCCTGGGGGACGAAGAGGGCGGCGACCCAGCGTGCACCACGCGCCCGCCGCTTGAACGCCTTCTTCCACTGGAGCAGGATGCTCCACTCCCAGAGCAGGACACCTCGGACATCACCGTCGTGGACCCGCGCGCACCACTCGACCACATCGTCGACCCCGTCCAGGTCGCTGAGGCCCTGGAGCGGACGCGCATCGTCCTCCTCAGCAAGGTGGCCGAGGACATAGACACTAGGCGCCGCATGAGCTCCACGCTCCACGAGTTCTACGATGCGCAGGGTACTGCACCGGCCGGAGAAGCTCATGGCCTGCGGTGTGGCTGTGGACTCCCTGCTGCGGGTCCAAGCCAGATCCAGATCCAGCGGTCGCCATCGTCAAGCCAAGGCCCAGAGGGGCGCGGCCAGGGCGGTCATGCTCCAAGCTGCAACGGCCGAGGCCGCCGCGCCTAGCGGTCAGGCGGCAGTGGCCAGCAATGCCAAGTCCCGGCTCCAGCAGTCGAGACGAGATCCCAGGTCCGCCAGCTGGCCCTACACGTCCACCTGTGGCTTGATCACATGAAGGCGCTCACCAAGGGTTCTGCTAGCTCGAAGCGGATGGCGGTTGACCAAGGAGGCCCGGGGGCTGCCGGCAGCGGTCAGAGGCGCAAAGAGAACAAGTACACCCTCGATGCAGCGCTTGACCAGCCGTGCAAATTCCACAGCACTCCCGGCAGGGAAGCGACCCACTCCACGCGTCAATGCAGCTTCATCAAAGAGCTAGAGCAGTGCGCTCAGCAACTCCCAGGTGTGCCGCAAGCGCAGCTGGCTGAAGGTCAGGAGGACCACCAGCGTGAGCCAGTTGCCGGGAAGCCAGACCAGGGCGACGACGACTTCCCAACTGTCGTCGAGCAGTACCACATGTTCACCACTCCGGAGAAGGAAAAAAGGAGCGACCTTTGGTACGAAGCGGAGGTGAACGCTGTCATGCCAGCGGAGCCCCAGTACATGCATTGGTCCGAGGAGGCAATCACATGGGGGTGCAAGGATCATCCGCCGCTGATGCCCAGCCCTGGAGAGTACGCTCTAGTCCTGGATTCCATTGTGCACACCGACACGCACACGTGTCAATTCTCCCGCGTGCTCATCGACGGCGGCAATAGCATCAACCTTCTGTACCGAAGCTCAATGGAGAAGCTAGGCATCCCGATTGCTCAGCTGAAGCCGAGCCGGCTCATCTTCCATTGCATCGTGCTAGGGCATTCATGCACCCCTATGGGTAGGGTGCAGCTAGAGATTTTCTTCGGAGATGCCGCTGTATTAGCTGATGAAGAAGACATACCATTTTGTCTGGTCCCAGCGCGCTGATGATGCCTTCAACGACCTCAAGCGAGCTCTGTCCATAGCGCCAGTCCTAGCAGCACCGGCTTCGCGAGAGCCAATGATGTTGTACATCGCGGCCACTCCGCGAGTCATCAGCGTCGTGATCGTGATGGAGCGCATCGAGGAGGGCAAGCATCTGCCGGTTCAGCGCCCAGTGTACTATCTGAGCGAAGTGCTCACCCTTTCCAAGTAGAACTGCCCGCACTACCAGAAGGTCACGTATGGCGTGTACATGGCAACAAGGAAGCTGAAGCACTACTTCGAGGAGCATCCCATCACGGTGGTGAGCACCACCCCGCTCTCGGAGATCATTGGATGCAAAGATGCCACTGGCAGGGTGGCTAAGTTGGCAATTAAGCTAGCTGCTCATACCATTCAGTACAAGCCTAGGACGATGATCAAGTCCTAGATCCTGGCTGATTTCTTTCCTGATTGGGGAGAAAAACAGTACCTGCCACCGGCTCCGGATTCCACATACTGGCGGATGAACTTCGATGGGTCCAAGATGCGCGGGGGCTTGGGAGCTGGCATCGTTCTGTAGCGCCCTGCCTTATCAAAGGACAGAACTCCTGTGTATCTGTGCCATTCCCTGGATCAGTAGATAGCACCACAGTACAAAATAAGTAATCATTGTGATAGCATCAACATTATAACATAAATCCAGTTACATAAGTATTTCAACCTTACGAGTACACATCATAAAGCATAGTAGCAATGAGCCTCCATCTTCATCAAGTGCCACAGGCAGACATGTTGGAATGTAAGCTCGAGATCCTACTCCTGGTTCCTTACTCGAATAAAAACATGCACGTTTGAATATATGCAGCCCCAGAGGGGCAGTACAACAACATACTGGCAAATGACACATATTTGTGGCATTTGTGAAAAGACTAAACTACCTGAAATCTGGCTTAGTGGATCTCAAAGGCTAATTTTGCAGAAAGCCAATTTTATCCTACAACTTTCCAAAACCTTTTTAGCAAGATTTTATTTATGAAGGGTTGAAATAACTCCCATACATTACATACTAGCTAGGCATGTAGTTTCTGGGCGAAACTCAACATAGTTTTTGAAACAACGGAAACCATCACCCCTCGGAGTGTATGGCCCTGAGCTTCTCCTGTTAGTTGCTAGTCAAGTTTTAAAGCATTCAGAAATGGTGATGAGATTCTTCCGAACATTCCATGGCTAGAGACCCAATTGTCCATTCCGAGGACTCGGCTAATCGATTAGATTTTAACACCTTGCAAGGGTTGTGCACTTTCACCTTAAGATTCATTTTACGCCCATACATAAAATGAAACAAGACCTTTCAGAAAAAGCATTCAACCAAACTAGTCTGACCGTACCACCTATATTTTGCTACCACCTGCTGTCAGTACTCTTGGTTGAACCCTTAATCATACTCAATCAAGACAGAGCCCGTAATGTCATAAGGCTGCACTGGAAGTACTTTAATCATGGAACCTTATTAATCTCTTGAGTCCTGAGTGGCCGTCCTGAGCGGCATCCTGAGCTACACATCTGTCCTAGCATGTGCCCCAGGACCCACCTACTTCACTTTTCCATCTTACCACTCCACCCAGGTAGTTCATTTTAGTTGAAGTTGTTAATTTAATTCACAAAACAACTTTGACAAGGTGGATATAGCATAGCATCACATTTT
Source organism: Dactylis glomerata (assembly GCA_007115705.1). NCBI lineage: Eukaryota > Viridiplantae > Streptophyta > Magnoliopsida > Poales > Poaceae > Dactylis > Dactylis glomerata. The sequence continues at coordinate 382,681 of QXEO01001205.1, forward strand.
TCAAAGTATTTAGCATCCTACCAGGTGGATGTTTTGGGAATAGCTACTCACTACTAGGATCTAGCACTTTATAAACAGTTGAACATTCACCTATCATGCATACTACTGAAAATCACTAATGCAATATAAAAATAGGTAGAAGAATGTGTGTCACTTGCCTTTTTGAAGAATACGATCTTTTCACTTCTCTCAACTAAGCACATAGCTCTTCACACAAACTATAGCACAAAATAACATAACATAAACATACCATATAAACACAATCAAACAAATCAAACAATTGAAACATGTTTGTTTAACAATTTAGATTATTCAAAATATTGTGATAGAATAGATATGACAAAAGAAGTATGGTTTGTGAGATATGGGTTTTGAGTGCTAGTTGGGAAAGATCAATATGATTGGAGAGAATTGAATTAAGCAAGATATAATTGATGAAATCTTCATGCTTTATTAAAGCATGATTAGGGCTTAGAAAGACTCATATGAATTAAATCACACAAGTGTTGAATAGTGTGACAACAATACTATTGAATAAGTGTGACAACAATTATTCTTAAATAGCATCCATTACACTTAGGTTTTGGATGAAGCATTGAGTTACTCAATTAACTCATTTGCTAATTGAATAGTTCAACACAAGTGAACAAGTTTAAGTAGGCATAGGATTGGGTATGAATGATTGACATTTGGGAATATGGTTCAAGGATTCATTGAACAATATGAAGTATGATCATGAGCTATGGTAGTAGAATTGAATCAACACTACAACATCAAGAATAGAACTAATGATTAAAATATGTCTCACTTTACTCAAATAGCTCAATTGCAATTTGAATAGGTGTGAAGTAGACATAATGGATTTAGTTAGACTTGATATGTGTCAAGGTGGTCTCAAGAGGATCTTTGATAACTAGCTAGGATCATAGGGTTTACTAAAGTAGAAGGAATCATTAAATGAAAAAGAAATAGAAATAATCTATATAGGAAATACTCAAATTCTCATATTTGAATTTGAATGATTGATGAAGTGGTTCAATAAAATTGAGATGTGACTCTACTGGATAGCTTGCAGTAAAACAAAGCCACTGCAATTGGAATCATTCAAAAATAAGTTATAGAATTCAAGTTATATTCAAATTAGTGATTTGAATAGATTGAATGCACAAAGTGTGTGCACGTATCAACTTTGGAATTTCTAGATCCTATGATGTTCTACATGACTAGAGGATTCCAAAGACTACAAATTTATAATTTTTGGACACTTGAAACAAAAGATATGAATTAAATAAGCTAATAGAAGTGTTTGATTCAATTTGAAAATAGATTCAAATTGAATACTAAAACTCTAGAATATTATTGCACTAAGATATTCTACATGTTCTAAGAATTCCAATGATATATTATTTGCTAATTTTCGAGTTACAGATCAAAATATATGATTTATCAAAGTTTGGATGGAAATCTAATTCAAATCCTAATTCAAATTCTGTTTTAAACAAGGGCAGGACACGTGGCGACTTATTACTCGTCGGTACCGGTTCGTGCGGATAAGGGTTGTGAGCCATTAGATCTTATGCAATCTAAACGGATTAGATCAACTGGTACCTCTTCAGTTAAGTGGATCTATCCGATCCGTTGGATCGAGATCGAACGGGCAGGATTAGAAGGGAAGAGGGAGGGGTGCCTAGGGTTTCTAGGGGCTCATCGGCGGCGGGATCTCGGCCAGGGAGTTGACCTCCGGTGAGCTCTGGTGGCTTCTGGGAGATGGCATATCCACGACGAGGTGCAGCACGGAGAGGAGGTCTCGAGAGCATCCACGGCGCCTTCGATCGCTTCCAGTGAAGAGGAGGAGGGATGGCTGGAGTCCTCGGGCGGAGCTGAGCTTTGGGTGCTCGACGGGGAGCTTGATTCGCTGCAGATAAAGGTGAACCAAGGGCATGAGGAGGGGCGCCAGAGGAAGTAGAAGAAGATAGGACGGAGAGAGGGACGCGGGGCTCACTGATTTCGTCGGAATCATCCGGCGATGCTCTCAGATGTGCGGGTTTCCATCGATGAATTCCGTCGGATTGGAGAGGACTTGCGTGAGGGAGAAAAGAGGGTCGGGGGAGGAGACCGTGGGCTATTTATAGCCAGCTTCAACTTGCAGAAGGGGCTAGGGTTGGAGGAGATCGGACGATGCCGAGCGCAGGCGTGCAGGAGAAGGAGTCCGGCGATGGAGGAGGGGGATGACAAGTGGGGTCGGCATGTCAGCGTGGGAGAGAGGCTCTAACGGGTGGGACCCAGGTGTCGGCGAGGGAGAGAGTGGGAAGTGGATACCCTTTCGGGTTATGTCCGAGGTGGGCCGTGGGCCAGATCTGGGAGTGGGCTGAATGGCTTCCCCTCGGCCTTTTATTCATTTTCTGATTTTCTTTTCCCATTTCTATTCTCCTGAATTCTGTTTTAATTTCTATCTTTTCAAATTTGCTTCAAATCAAATTCAAACCACTTTCCAAAATATTCTAATATTCAACACTATGTTTTAAACCAATAACTAACATATTTTCAAAACAAAATATGTTTTCCAATAAAACTTTATGTGCATGGCATAAATGTTTTGCTTGCATAAAATGATATAGAATTAGGGTTTCTAATTGAATCTTTTGAAAACAGGAGAATAGTATTTTATAAAATAATAATTGAGGTTCACACCCAATCATAGGTTTGCAAAACAATCTTTATAAACACTTTTATAATTCATTTCTCTGCAAGCAAGTCTTGCATAATGTTTGAATAAAAGAGAGAAAATAACTTTTTTGAAATCTTTCCTTTTCTCAAAGAAACTCTTCAAGAATTATTAGGGAGTTTGGAATGGTTTTTGAAATAAAGCTTATAACTAAACTCAAAAGTTTTAAATCCCTGCAGATTTTCAATAAATGCATACAAAACAAAAGCAAAAAATTCCCCCAAAATTTGATAAAATCTTGGGATGTTACAGACTACCACCCTTAAAAGAAATCTCGTCCCCGAGATTGGAGAGGCTATAAAGACGTAGGGTTTAGGTTACCTAGGTGGCTACCACCCTTAAAAACAACTTTTGTAGGTAGTCTAGGTACTTGGGTTTCAACCAGAAACACCTTGGTGTTGACTTGGCACTAGATCATCCTTTGACTTGGCACTGGGTCATCCTTTGAACCCATAGTTAGTCTTCATCTTCATTTACAATAGGTGAGTGTCTGTTCACAAATCCGGGCACCAACCCTCCTTATGGGGTTGCTTGAGGTAACCTTACTCTATTGTAGAGCTTTCTATCCGACGGGGTAGTTGTTGAACAACTTTGGACACTGAGGAGTCACTCTTCGGTTCGGTTGAACTACTTTGGACACTGAAGAGTCACTCTTTGGGTCAATCAGAGGACCAAGCTGAGTTGTCTCCTCTTCGGGTCAATCAGAAGACCAAGCTGAGTTGTCTCCTCTTTGGGTCAATCAGAAGACCAAGATGAGAGGGTATCCTCTCAACTACCTTGTTATTATCCTTAGAGGTTCTTCATCTTATGGTTGCTTCCTTATGATACCATTCTGTTCAAAATGTAGGATACCATTTCTGTCCTAATAATCCTTCCATTGATACCATTCTGTTCTAGTATCCTTCTAGGTTGACAAACATCTTCCATTGCGAGTCTCCTTCAACAGAAGGCTTGGGGTTCATCTTTGTCGTATTCCTACGTTTTGGCAGCACTTGCCTACTATAAGGGTATAATAGGCTATCTTCCCAGGTTTAGGGCTTAACAACGTCGTCTCTTTGTGGGTATGTCTCTCTAGATTAACCATTCCTCGTATCAAGAGCGAACAATATGAGTAGTCGTCATGGGGGCCAATCCATGTCGCACCCAATCATTACCTTGTATTTGGTTTGGTGCATCTCGCATTCTAACTCTTGGTCAACCTTACTGGTTTTGACAAAAAAAAATCTTGGATATAAAACCAATGTTCCAAATCACATTTTTAAATTTTGAAAACATAATCTATCATTCCTAGCTAAAGGTTTTCGGCAAAGCTCATGGCAATAATCCTTAATTGCATATCCTTAGGTTTGCCATTTCATAAGGAGGAAATAAAATCCATTCCATTAAGTTGATCATTGCTCTCATGTAATCCTTCAATATTTATTACAAGTAGTATCTGAATACAATTTGTTTCCAAATTGGTCACACCTGGTGGTGTCTTCTTCTTGTGCTCGAGGCATGCTTCGTTTGTCCCAGTTTGCTAGGGTTCTCCAGTATTTTTCTCAGGGCATTTATCTGCATAGTGCCCCTTTTGTTTGCACTTGTAGCAAGTGACTGTTGATACGTCCATTTTGCATCACTATTTTATATCATAATTTACTGTTATTCATTGATATATTTCATATTTAGAGATGATACTTATGTTATTTCCTCTGTTTTTACATGTTTGATGATCATTGGAGGATTTGCTGCCGGAGTCAGGATTCTGCTGGAAAAGGACCGTCAAGACACCATATTTCGGAAGATCAGGAAAATTCCAGAAAAATACCAGAAAATTATATTTTACCAAAAGACTCCGGAAGCCAGAAGGAGGAGTCGAGAGGAGCAAGAGGGCAGCCTCACACATAGGGGGCGCGGCCTGGCCTCTGGCCGCGCCGGTCCTGTGTGAGGGTGCCCTGGCCCACTCTAGGTCTCGCCCCTTCGCGTACTTCATCATCCCCGAAAACCTAAGTCAAGGGGGGGCTCAGAGATAGACACAGCCGCCTCTGCGGGGCGGAAAACACCAGAGAGAGAAAAGCTCTCCGGCAGGCAGAAATCTGCCGGGGAAATTCCTTCCCGGAGAGGGGAGATCGTCGCCATCGTCATCACCATCGCACCGGACTTCATCGGGATCATCATCATCTCCATCACCAGCACCATAATCTCCACCATCACCACGCCATCCCGCTGTAACATCTTGAGTTGGATCTTGTCAAATTCTTAGGGGAAACTTTCCCGGTGTTGATTACTCTTGTAGTTGATGCTATTGAGTGGAACCGTTGAATTAAGGTTTATGTTCAGATTGTTATTTACCATTATTTCACCTCTGATCATGATCCATATGATGTCTTGTGAGTAGTTCGTTTAGTTCTTGAGGACATGGGAGAAGTCAAGATGTTAGTAGTGAATTATTGTTGAGACATCTTTACTGGTTTGATATTGTTGTGGTGCTATTTCACTAGTGGTGTCATGTGAACGTCGACTACATGATACTTTACCATTTATGGGCCTAGTGAGATGCATTGTGTATTTGGCTACCAATTGTGGGGTTGCTGGAGTGACAGAAACCTAAACCTCTGTTGGGAAACCATTGCACCAGGGAGCGTAGGATCTTAGAGTTTAAGGCTGTGGTTAGATTTATCTTAATTACTTTCTTGTATTTGCGGATGCTTGCAAGGGGTATAATCATAAGTGTGTATTTATCCTAGTAAGGGTAGTGCGCTAGCACAGGTTCACCCCCATAACACTTATCAAACCAATAAAGACTATTTAGCGGTATGAAGCGAAAGCTCTTGACAGAAACTCCCGTGTGTCCTCGACAACGTTTGGTTATTATAAGTTACACAACCGGCTTGTCCTTTGCTAAGAAAGGATTGGGCCACTTGCTGCAATTGTTGCTACTGTCTTTTATTTACTCACACTTTATTTATTTGCATTACCAAATACTCCTGAAAACCCGTTTGCTAGTATTTACAGTGAAACCTTGATCAAAACCACTAGTCAACACCTTCTGCTCCTCATTGGGTTCGACACTCTTATTTATCAAAAGTACTATGATACACCCCCTATACTTGTGGGTCATCAAGACTATTTTCTGGCGCCGTTGCCGGGGAGTGTAGCGCTATTGAAGAGTGGATTTGGTAAAGGTAACCGTCGCTGTGAGTATTGTTTTTATTTTATTTTTTATTTTTATTTTATTTTGCTATGGAGAATTCTCCATTTGGTTTCCTATTTGGGAACACTTCTACCACTGCTGCACATGTGGATGAACCACCACCGCCACCACCTGCTGAAGTTGATCCTTTTAAAATACCTATGAAAATTGTTGGGCGTGTTATGGATAACTGCTATTCAGGAGATGGAACTGTCCATCCGGGTGATCATTTACTATTTATACATGAATTATGCGAGTTGTTTAGGTGTGCAGGTATTTCACCAAGCCAGGTCAAGAAGAAGCTATTCTCTTTATCATTGAAAGGCAGAGCTGAGGAGTGGTATCGACTGCTCCAAGATGGTCCATCTATTGCATGGGAGGACATTGTACCTCTCTTTTATTCCAAGTTTTATCCTCCAAGTGAAATTCATAAAGACCGTAATCGGATATATAATTTTTGGCCTCATGATGGAGAAAGTATTGCCCAAGCATGGGGGAGATTGAAGTTACTAATGCTCAAATGCCCCATTCATGAGCTCCCCAATAATATTGTTATTGATAATTTTTATGCGCGGCTTACTCTTCCTGATAAGGATTATTTGGATGCTTCTTGCTTTGGATCATTTACTCATATGAAAGAAGATGCTAAGTGGAAACTTCTTGACCGTATACAAGAGAATGCTGAAGGATGGGAAAACAACAAAGGTAGGAAGTCAGGTATAAACTATGATTATGAATGCATTAAAACTTTTATGGGAACCGATGACTTTCATAGTGTTAGCATTGCTTATGGTCTTGATTCTCAAATACTTGCTAATTGTTTTAAGGCCTTTGCCTCTTATCTTGATGTTCCAAAGAAAGATTGGAACAAATATCATGCACCTTATAAAGATTCCATTAGTCATATTCCTGCTGCAGCTACTGAAGTTTGTACTGTTGATAGCATTGTGCCTGAACCTTATTTTGTGAAGACAACTTTCCCTACTAAGGTAAAGAAGTATTCTACTTTGGTAAGTGTGTCTAATAAAAGTACTAAGAAAGCTGTAGAACCTGATGACCAAATTACTATTAAGTCTCCTGTAGCTATATTGAAGGATTTTGTTACTAAAGATGTAGGGGATGAATATATTCTCTTTTGTGAAGATGCTTCTAACATTCTCTCACATCCTAAAAGGCATAGGAAAACAAGTGTTCCTGTTATTTCTGTCAGGATTGGAGATCATTGCTATTATGGTTTATGTGATATTGGTGCTAGTGCAAGTGCTATTCCTTTAGAGCTTTACAAAGAAATTATGCACGAGATTGGCGCTTGTGAACTTGAAGATATTGATGTGGTTGTTCAGCTTGCTAACAGAGAGACTGTTTGGCCTTTTGGCATTTTTTGAGATGTGGAAGTTCTTTGCGGTAAGACTAAATACCCCACTGATTTTCTAGTACTTGGTAAGGAGGCTAGTAAAACTTGTCCCATTATTTTTGGTAGACCCTTTTTGAATACTTGTGGCGCCGTGATAGACTGTAAGAAGGAGAAAATTTTCACTAAGTTTAATGGAGAGTCTTATGAGTTTAATTTTTCTAAGTTTGCTAAGACTTCTTATGTGAATGAAACGCCTAATGAAAATTTTCGAGTTGAACAGCTTGCTTCTATTGCCCTTGCTCCTAATAATGCTTTGCAGCAATTCATGGAAGATCACGAAAGTAATGTTTTCAGTAAGGAAAGAGAAGAGATTGACGATATTTTCCTTCGTCAACAACCGCTAATTAAGCACAATTTACCTGTGGAGGATCTTGGTACCACTTTGCCGCCTAAGGAAGATCCTGTTTTTGAATTAAAGCCTTTGCCTGATAATCTTAAATATGCTTATATTGATGAAAAGAAAATATATCCTATTATTATTAGTTCTAAACTTTCAGGAAAGGAAGAGGAAAGGTTATTAGAGATATTGAGGAAACACCGAGGAGCTATGGGATATACTCTTGATGATTTAAAGGGAATTTGCCCCACTTTATGTCAGCATGCTATTAATATGGAGAAAGACGCGAAGCCAGTTGTGGAGCATCAACGCCGCTTAATTCCCAAGATGAAGGATGTGGTAAGAAATGAGGTATTAAAGCTCCTTGATGCTGGTATTATTTATCCTATTGCTGATAGTAGATGGGTTAGTCCTGTTCATTGTGTTCCTAAGAAAGGAGGTATGACTGTTGTGCCTAATGAGAATAACGAGCTTATTCCTCAAAGGGTAGAATGTGCATTGATTATAGGAAGGTAAACAAAGTTACTAAGAAAGATCATTATCCTTTACCGTTTATAGATCAGATGTTAGAAAGGTTATCTAAGAAGACTCATTTTTGTTTCCTTGATGGTTATTCTGGTTTTTCTCAAATTGCTGTTAGAAAGGAAGATCAAGAGAAAACCACTTTTACTTGTCCTTATGGAACTTATGCTTATAGACGTATGCCGTTTGGTTTATGCAATGCTCCTGCTACTTTTCAAAGATGCATGTCTGCTATTTTTCATGGTTTTTGTGAGGAAATTGTGGAGGTTTTCATGGATGATTTCTCCGTCTATGGAACTTCTTTTGATAACTGTTTGCACAACCTTGATAAAGTTTTGCAGAGGTACGAAGAAACTAACCTTGTTCTTAATTGGGAGAAATGCCACTTTATGGTGAATGAAGGAATTGTCCTTGGACATAAAATTTCTGAAAGAGGTATTGAAGTTGACAGAGCAAAAGTGGAAGCGATAGAGAAAATGCCCTGTCCCAGAGATGTTAAAGGTATTCGTAGTGTTCTTGGTCATGCTGGTTTCTATAGGAGGTTTATTAAAGATTTCTCTAAGATTTCGAAGCCTCTTACTAATCTTCTTCAAAAAGATGTTCCATTTGTCTTTGATGATGATTGTAAAGAAGCTTTTGAAACTCTTAAGAAGGCTTTAACTACTGCTCCTATTGTTCAACCACCTAATTGGAATTTACCTTTTGCAATTATGTGTGATGCTAGTGATTTTGCTGTTGGTACTATTCTTGGACAGCGCGTAGATAATAAGTTGAATGTTATTCATTATGCTAGTAAGACTCTTGATGCTGCTCAGAAAAATTATGCTACCACTGAGAAAGTGTTTCTTGCTGTTGTTCTTGCATGTGATAAGTTTAGATCTTACATTGTTGATTCTAAAGTTACTATTCATACTGATCACGCTGCTATTAGATATCTTATTACTAAGAAGGATGCTAAGCCTAGGCTTATTAGATGGGTGTTGCTTTTACAAGAGTTTGATTTGCATATCATAGATAGGAAAGGTGCTGAAAATCCTGTGGCTGACAACTTGTCTAGATTGGAAAACATTTCTTTTGATCCTATTCCTGTTAATGATAGTTTTCCAAATGAACAGTTAGCTGCTATAAATGTAACTTCGCGAGACTTTCCTTGGTATGCTGATTATGCTAACTTTATTGTTTCTAAGTATTTGCCTCCAACTTTTACAGCTCAGCAAAGAAGAAAATTCTTCTATGATTTGAGGCATTACTTTTGGGATGACCCACACTTATATAAAGAAGGGGTTGATGGTATTATGCGAAGATGCGTACCGGAATATGAGCAACAAGAGATATTAAGAAAATGACATGGTAGTGCTTATAGAGGGCATCATGCTGGAGATAGGACCGCACAGAAGGTTCTACAATCAGGTTTTTATTGGCCAACCCTCTTTAAAGATGCTAGAAGGTATGTTTTATCTTGTGATGAATGTCAAAGAGTTGGTAATATTTCTAGACGCAATGAAATGCCTATGAATTACACTCTTGTTATTGAACCGTTTGATTGTTGGGGATTTGACTTTATGGGTCCTTTTCCTCCATCAAAAGGCTATACCCACATACTTATTGTTGTTGATTATGTTACTAAATGGGTAGAAGCCATACCTACAAAGAGTGCCGATGGTGAGACCTCGTTAAAAATGCTTAAAGATGTTATTTTTCCTAGGTTTGGTGTGCCTAGATATCTTATGACTGATGGAGGTTCTCATTTTATTCATGGTAGTTTTAGAAAAACTCTTGCTAAATATGATGTTAATCATAGAATTGCTTCTGCTTATCATCCCCAAACTAGTGGGCAGGTAGAGCTTTCAAATAGAGAGATCAAGTCTATTTTGCAGAAGACTGTTAATAGATCTAGAAAAAACTGGGCTAGTAAGTTAAACGACGCTTTATGGGCTTATAGAACTGCTTATAAGAACCCCATGGGAATGTCTCCTTATAAGATGGTTTACGGAAAAGCATGTCACTTGCCTTTAGAATTAGAACACAAAGCTTTTTGGTCAGTGAAAGAGCTTAATAGAGATTTTAAACTAGCCGATAAGAAAAGGTTGTTAGATTTGAGTTCTCTAGATGAGTGGAGAAACGAAGCGTATGAGAATGCCAGACTTTTCAAAGAAAAAGTCAAGCAATGGCATGATAAGAGAATTCTTAAAAGAGAGTTTCATGTTGGTGAGAAAGTTCTATTGTATAGGTCTCGTCTCAGATTTTTTGCAGGGAAATTACTCTCAAAATGGGAAGGACCATATGTTATTATTGAAGTGTACCGCTCAGGTGCAATAAAGATTGTTCTTTGAAAGATGACACTACACAAGTGGTGAATGGGCAAAGACTCAAACATTATATTACTGGAGATTCTTATAATGAAGATGTTGATGTAATTGAAACAGGTTCTCCAGAAGAATTCATCCAAGACAAATTGCAGGAACCTGCAGAGTTCGTTTTCGAATAGGTAACAGTTCTATTCAGAGAAGTTTCGCGAAAAGCTCTTCCTTTAATTTTTTTTTTGTTTTTACTAAATATGAAAAATCACGAGATGAAAACGGGCAGGAAAAGGAGTCCGAGTGCTCCTCACACACAGGGGGCGCGGGTCCACCCCTGGCCGTGCCGCCCTGGTGTGAGGACACCCTGGAACTCGTTTCCGTCCCGGTTTCCTCCTGTGATTTCCCCTCGATGTCTAATTTTTGCCTATATAACCCCCCGGAGTACCCGAGGTCTGTATATCGTTTTCTCGTCGTGTTTTGTTTCAAGCTGTTTCTGTTAGGAGTTGATCTTAGTTTTGGGAGCACCATGGCCTCTGCAAGCAACGACAAAGGCAAAAGGCCCTGGGAAGATGATCACCAAGACCCCAAGTGGAAGAAGGAGCAGGAAGCCGGAAGATCAAGGCCAAGAAACCCTGCTTTTGAAGGACCAACGAAAGCTAGACGTATCTTTTCTCATGATATGCAGGGGCCAACACTACACGTTTTATATCTAAACTCCATGCCTGTGATAAAAGAGGGTATGCTGGTCACTGATGAGTTTTGCGCTCAATATCGAGTTCTGAAGAGGGAGCTAGAGATGCTTCAAGAAGAGAATATCAGGCTTCGCAGGATGCTGGAATATTTCGTTAATCCAAGGCTGCTTCCACTACCGCCAAAAGAGTAACTCGTCATCGGTATAGGCATCCCCTTGGCTTGTTCCAAGCTTGGGGGAGTGCCGCGGTATCACATCATTAACTTTTGCTCATTTATTTTTCAAGTAGAGTCATATCATGAATAGAGAAGTTATCTTATAGAATAGTTTGCTGTTTGGAAGTATCCTCCTTAGTTGGTTACCTATGTATCCCTTGGTGTGAGTTGCGGTAATGAAATATTAATGAGAAGTTCTATCGTTTACTTTCCGCACACTTTATTTTAGTTTGCAATCTCTCTTATACGACTAGTCTTGTTGATTAGTATTGGTATCACTTTTGGAGCATGAGTAAATTTAGTTGGTTTTGGCAAACCTAGCTTGGTCAGTAGCAACATTACCTTGAGGTTTGAGTAGAAAAGAATAAAAAAGTGTTTGTAGTTGCATCACTTCAGTTACCCTTCATGTTTGGCTTATAAGCAATGTTATTCTCAAAGTTAAAATCATTGTACCTTCAAGGGAGTTTGCATGATTGTTCTTATTATATGTATGTTTGTTTGTTTCATGCAACTCTTATGCTTGCTACCCAGCCTTGCTAGCCAAAAACCCGTACTGAGAGGGAATACTTCTCGTGCATCCAAATCCCAAAAGCCAAGTCACTTCCAAAGAGTCCACTATAAATTCCTATGCATGGTATTTTAAGCCATCCTAAGTAAATTTTCATGTGCTACCTTTCAAAAACCTTCAAACGCTTCTTATTTTGTGCCACTGTTTTTAGCTCATGAGGACGTAGTGGATGGGTTTGTTATCTTCCATACTAAATTAAGTACCCCTCGACTAGGCAGCTTCATCTGCTCGTCATTAATTTTGCAAGGGAGCTGGTCAGACCATTATAATCTAAAAAAAAGAGAAAAGGAAAAGAAGCACTCCTCCATGGTATGTGAAAGTTGGTCGGCACCCGATGGAATCGGTTAGCCATGGTTTGAGAAAGGAAAAGGTGGGGAGGAGTGCAAAGCTATAAAAGAGCACCAATGTGCCAATTAATCAAACATCTCGGAACCGCTCTCACTTGTTTAGTATGAAAGATATCAAGAACTCCGTTGCTAGTCGTTGACAAAAGCAACCACCTCTCAAAATAACTTTTTACCTCTGTTTTGCAAATGAAAAGCTCTAGCACATGTTTAATCCCTGCTTCCCTCTGCGAAGGGCCTGTCTTTTACTTTTATGTTGAGTCATCCTATTCCCCTCTATCTCAAGCAAGCATTTGAGTTGTTATGTTTCACTCATTCATATGTTGATCCGTTTAATCATGTTTACTATCTCCTTTGTTTTGTACAATGCTTTTGTCCGAAGGAATATATCTTTGAAAGCTTTCTATGAATGCAAAAAGTTTGTTTTGTTGAGCATATGGTCCTTGCTATATTAGCTCTGTTTTAAAAGGCTCCGTTCAAAAGGAAGAATAGCTAGTTCATCGTTCTTTGACCAAGAACTAAGGTTTGCCATCACCAATTATAGTTTACTTTGTGCATCCTTATATGTGATTCCCTTTTACTTATTGCAAGTCTATATCTTATAAAGGGAAGTTGCTGTCTGTTATAATTTGTGCTTTGGTGAATGTGATGCTTCTTGTCCGTATTTTGATTATCGACACTTCACTCCATAAACCTGTGGTCATGTTTACCGAGTTTAGTTTTCGCTTGGGGACAAGCGAGGTCTAAGCTTGGGGGGGTTGATACGTCAATTTTGCATCACTATTTTATATCATAATTTACTGTTATTCATTGATATATTTCATATTTAGAGATGATACTTATGTTATTTCCTCTGTTTTTACATGTTTGATGATCATTGGAGGATTTGCTGCCGGAGTCAGGATTCTGCTGGAAAAGGACCGTCAAGACACCATATTTCGGAAGATCGGGAAAATTCCAGAAAAATACCAGAAAATTATATTTTACCAAAAGACTCCGGAAGCCAGAAGGAGGAGTCGAGAGGAGCCAGAGGGCAGCCTCACACATAGGGGGCGCGGCCTAGCCTCTGGCCGCGCCGGCCCTGTGAGAGGGCGCCCTGGCCCACTCCAGGTCTCGCCCCTTCGCGTACTTCATCGTCCCCGAAAACCTAAGTCAAGGGGGGGCTCAGAGATAGACACAACCGCCTCTGTGGGGCGGAAAACACCAGAGAGAGAAAAGCTCTCCGGCAGGCAGAAATCTACCGGGGAAATTCCTTCCCGGAGAGGGGAGATCGTCGCCATCGTCATCACCATCGCACCGGACTTCATCGGGATCGTCATCATCATCATCTCCATCACCAGCACCATCATCTCCACCATCACCACGCCATCCCGCTGTAACATCTTGAGTTGGATCTTGTCAAATTCTTAGGGGAAACTTTCCCGGTGTTGATTACTCTTGTAGTTGATGCTATTGAGTGGAACCGTTGAATTAAGGTTTATGTTCAGATTGTTATTTACCATTATTTCACCTCTGATCATGATCCATATGATGTCTTGTGAGTAGTTCGTTTAGTTCTTGAGGACATGGGAGAAGTCAAGATGTTAGTAGTGAATTATTGTTGAGACATCTTTAATGGTTTGATATTGTTGTGGTGCTATTTCACTAGTGGTGTCATGTGAACGTCGACTACATGATACTTCACCATTTATGGGCCTAGTGAGATGCATTGTGTATTTGGCTACCAATTGTGGGGTTGCTGGAGTGACAGAAACCTAAACCTCTGTTGGGAAACCATTGCACCAGGGAGCGTAGGATCTTAGAGTTTAAGGCTGTGGTTAGATTTATCTTAATTACTTTCTTGTATTTGCGGATGCTTGCAAGGGGTATAATCACAAGTGTGTATTTATCCTAGTAAGGGTAGTGCGCTAGCACAGGTTCACCCCCATAACACTTATCAAATCAATAAAGACTATTTAGCGGTATGAAGCGAAATCTCTTGACAGAAACTCCCGTGTGTCCTCGAGAACGTTTGGTTATTATAAGTTACACAACCGGCTTGTCCTTTGCTAAGAAAGGATTGGGCCACTTGCTGCAATTGTTGCTACTGTCTTTTATTTACTCGCACTTTATTTATTTGCATTACCAAATACTCCTGAAAACCCGTTTGCTAGTATTTACAGTGAAACCTTGATCAAAACCACTAGTCAACACCTTCTGCTCCTCGTTGGGTTCGACACTCTTATTTATCGAAAGTACTACGATACACCCCCTATACTTGTGGGTCATCAACTGTACTGAGGTCCTTCTTCACACTTCCTTGTGTGCTTGATTTGCTATTCATTTCTGGACATTGGTCTGCAAAATGTCCTAGCTCCTTGCAATTGAAACATAAAATCTTGCTATAGTCCTGTTTCTTCTTCTTCTTGGGTCTTCTATCCTCGGGGGTCTTTTCCTGTTGTTGGTATAATCCATCTTTGGCTCGTTGATTCATTCGCTGTATCGTGGGGTAAAGCTTGCATTCACTGGGTACATGGTTGATTCCATCACATACGAAACATGTAACATGGACCATGGGACATTTTCCAACTGGATGGCTCGCATCACAGTAAGGGCACTGTTCACAACATCCCTTAGACGTGTGTCCGATTTCTCCACAGATCTTGCAGGCTAGCAATGTTATCTTTGCTTCATCTCTTGGTTCCTTGCTACCAAGATTGCTTTGGGACAGGTTGTCTTTGGTATTAGCCAAAATCTGGGGCATCATTTGTACCATTCGAGAATGATCATCCAGTACTTGCTGCATTCCTGGGGGTAGCTCTTTACCATCCCCATTGACCATGCACTGGGTCATTACTTGCATCATCTTGGCATGTGCTTCCACCATTTGTTGCATCACTTTCTCCATCCGAGGGTTATTGTGATTGTTCTGGCGTTGAGGATGAAGGGTTTCGCAGCATAGAAAACAAAAAATTTCCTATGAGTATGAACAAGAACAAGCCAAGATCTGATCTACGAGATGAAAAACAATGAGCGAAAGAGATTAGATCTACATACCCTTGTAGATCACACAGCGGAAACGTTCAGATGAACGTGGTCGGCGTAGTCGTACTAGCGTCTCCTCGCGATCCGATCCGATCCAAGTGCCACAACGGGCGGCGCCTCCGAGCGTTGCACACATACCACGCAACGACGACTCCTCCTCCTTGGTCCAGCAAGGTGCGGTGGAGTGGTAGATGGGATCAACAGCACGACGGCGTGGTGCTTATGGTGGAGAGTATATGCGGGCAGGGCTTCGCCTACGCGCACGAGGTAGAAGAAGAATAGGCAAAACATCTAGTCAAACTAGAGCTAAAAAAGGCTATATGTGAGACAGCAGGCAGCGCGGCGGCGGCTGAACAAAATTCAGTCATGCGACACAACAATTTGTGCCCTTTATATAGCCGCCTCGTTTGAGTCTTGGAGTACACGCCAAATTACAAAACCTGTCGTGCACATCCGGCCTTCTTGTGATCGATCTAATCCATCGGGCGGTCAAACTCCTGGCGCACGCTAGCGATCGGCCTGCTGCCTACGAGGAGCGAGGCTCCAGTGCGACCGGCCTACAGCGATCGCTATCGAGGCGCTGGCCTCCTGGGCGATGGCGAGACGATCTCGCCGATCGACCGAACCATCGAGGCACGGTCGGCCTCCTGCGCGCGGGCGCGGCCTTGGCCTGCTGGCCCAGACGGCCCAGCCAGCGGGAGCCTGGCGCGGGGCTGTGGTGCAGCGGCCGGCCCAGCCGGCCGGCCCATGTGCCCCTCCGCTCCTTTTTTTCTTTCTTTTTCTTTTTCCTTTTGCAGTTTGTCTAGATGGGCTACAAAATTAGGCCATTAGCAAAACTTTCTGTGGACTACTTTTTAACCCATATTTATTTCTAATAAATAAATATATGTATTAACATTTATTAATTCAATTAATTAATAAATTATTAATCTTCTTCCCGGAACAATTCCGCAACTCTCCGAAACAATTTCCATAAATCCTGAAACTACCCTAGCTTCGATGAGCGTTAAGTGTGTGACCCTACGGGTTTGAGAATGCATGGACATGATCACTATCAATAATCAATAGCGGGATCTGGAAATCCATATTGACTCCCACATATTCAACGAATATCATTATCGGTGAACCACGATGTCAGGATTCAAATAATCCCGTATACAAATTCCTTTGTCTCGTGATATTTTACTTGCCCGAGATTCGATCATCGGTATCGTCATACCTAGTTCAATCTCGTTCATAGCAAGTACTCTTTACTCGTTCCGCAATCCAATATCACCCTGTGATTAAACTCATTAATCACGTGTTTGCAAACGGTGTATGATATTGATTACCGAGTGGGCCCAGAGTATATCTCTCTGACATGGGAGGGACAAATTCCATCTCGATACATGCAACCCAACAAGTACTTTCTGATTACCTGAGAGACACCTTTATGATCACCCTCTCATAGGATGATGTTTGATGACCTCAAAGCTCTCTTCCGATACCAGGGTGTGGCATTATCTCATGGTCTAAGGAATAGGATACTGACATAGGAAAAGCTACGCAATTGTGAACACAATGACACGATCTAATTGTTGTGCTTGATTTGGGTCTATCCATCACATCATTCTCCTAATGACATGACCTCATTATTAATCGACACTCATGTCTATGGTTAGAAAACCTTAACCATCATTAATCAATGAGCTAGTCTAGTAGAGGCATACTAGGGACACGGTGTTGTTCATAAACCACACAAGTATTAATGTTTCCGCTTAATACAATTCTAGCATGGAATGTAAACATTATCATGAACAAGAAATATGATAATAACAATATTATTATTGCCTCTAGGGCATATTTCCTTCAGAGGATGCATCAGTTTGGGTCTAGGATAAGGTTAGGACTTAGCATAGATGAGAATTAGATAGAAGGGATCTAAAGAAGATTTCTACCCAAGACAGCAAGATGAATTCTCTTGATCTGCTGCACAAACAAAATCTAACAAGCATTCATCACATCAATCACACTAGTTCTAAAACACACAAAAGTACGATCATCCACAAGTTGGTATGACCATAAATGTTTATTACACAACGTCGATTATTAAAATTTCTAAATGGAAGTCCAACTAAGGCTTTTTGGTTCTCTTCTAGGCAGATCCATTGTTCGGGTCCAGCTGCTTCAGTAGATTGGTAATTTGCTCATCCTTGGTTTTGATGAGATCTCCTTGAACACTAAGTTCAGATACCAACTTTTCCATGTCACCTTGAAGTTGGTTTATGGTTTCCTTCAATGTAGTAGTGTCTTCCTTTTCTTCTTTGAGGTCCTGCTGGGTGTTATGGAGTCTCCACTTGAGTCTTTCTCCGAGCTCCTTTATTGCTGACCAAGCAGCACATCTTGCTGAGTCAAGGAATGATGTATGCATCTCAGAGTTGGTAAACATCCAGGGTCCCATCTTCTTATGGTCATCTTCCTTGTTCATGTACAGGTGAACATTTAAGGTATCCTCTTTTGTGGGTACAACTCCACCTATATTCTTGACATTCATCAATCATGGGAAAATCCTTTGTAAACTGCTTCTCCTTGCATTCCCATGCTTAACATGAGGTTCTTCAATGCTTTAGGAAATTTAGTCTCACACTTCAGAGTCATGATCATCACTGGTCCTTTAATAGGTGACACTGAATAGTCATGATCATCACTGGTCTTTTCAGGATGGATTCGGTGAGGTTGGTCATCTAAAATAGAAAGAAAAGTTGTAGTGTAAACGAATGAATGGGATAAGTTTTACAAGAAAATTTCAAACTGAAAGATAGATTGATTTCATTTAGAAAACTGAATTGATTTTCTTTTTTTTAAGGGGGGGAAAGAATCCTAGGGCTTCCTAGTCTATTCCAAACCTAGGGTCTCGATCATAGTTTAAAAAACCGGACCGGTGACCAAACCGGCGAGGCCTTCGGTTCACGGTTCACTGGTTGGACCGCTGGTTCAAACTGGTTTGCTGTTGGTTTTTTAATTATAAAATAATACTTTTTAGTTATAAATGTTGTAGTATATAAATGAATATGTGTAAAAAAATATTATAGAATTTACAATTTGGCATATATAATCATGTATTAGAACATCACAAAATAGCCAAACAGGCAAATAACACGTGCAGCAACTATCAGTATCAATTATCAAACTATCTACACCATTTATGAAGACATCAACTATCAACATAAGGCTATCAGCTATCAGCATATGGTCATACTGTAATACATTAAGAAGATATATAACATTCAACTTGGATTTGTATAACCAACATAGCACATAGCAGAAAACACAGCGAGCTGATTCTAATTTTCTAATCACATATTCTCATATAAGTATACAACAGAGAAACCATAATCTCATACATGTCTACAAATAGCAATCTGATTCTAATGATGTAATCACATAATCTCAGCAGAGAACCATACTATGCAGAGAACACAAGAATTAAGATTAGAGGATGGATTGCTCCCAGGCACAGTTACCATATTGACCGTCAGAGCTTTGATAAGCTATGAGAAAATCTATTACTACTATCCATATATGCTACTATCTGAATTTCGTTTCAGCAACCGAGTGCCTCAAGGCTGAAGCTCTAAATTATGGACAGAATCTTGCTCGCGTAACCACAAATAACCACACAGTATCTACCTCATCTAAGCAAATAAACATGCAGAGCAGCATCAGATCAACCGTCGATTCATGCCACGCCCAAACAGCAGCGACTAAGACGACAGGATTGGAGGAGGCCAGGGATGTGGAGGTGGGGAGCGTAGGCAGCAGCTATGCCTCTGGCCGGCGATGAAGAAGCCTCGAGGCGGGAGCAGCAATAGCAGAAAGTGGTCGACGTGGGCGGGACGGCAGGAGACGGTACTGCGGGAGCGGCCGGCGGCGCTGGCGGTTGGTTTTGTCGCCGAGACTAGTGGCTGAGAGAGAGATAGCAGAGACCGGCGGCCGAGCCGAGGACGGCGAGGAGGCGAGGACGGAGACAGAGAGGCATGGAGGCGAGCAGAGATTCTCCCTCAAGCAGTCAAGCGGCGGCCATGGCGCTGCCCCGTCCGTCTCTATGCCTCTCTGCTCTCTCTCTCTCTCTCTCTCTCTCTCTCTCTCTCGTTTCTGTCAGTGGCGGCGCGGTGGGGAGGGGATGGGAATCGATCCAGAGAAAACCTAGAGGAGAGCTAATTTCCTAAACTGCCCCTTTTTTCACGGAAAATAAGTCAAATAAAGGGCATTTTCAGAACCCGCATCGAACCAGGCGGTTCATCTAAAACTAGTGGTTCGCTGGTTTTTCCCAAAACCAGCCGGTTCGTCCGGTTTTTGCTGGTTCGCTAACACGGGCGGTCCTGTGCGCTTACCAGACCGTCGAGGTCTCCGGTTTCAGTTTTTTCCGGTTCAACTGGTGAACCAGTCCGGTTTTTTAAACTATGGTCTCGATCCTACATGCAACACTATGCTTTGATACCATTCTGTAGCGCCCTGCCTTATCAAAGGACAGAACTCCTGTGTATCTGTGCCATTCCCTGGATCAGTAGATAGCACCACAGTACAAAATAAGTAATCATTGCGATAGTATCAACATTATAACGTAAATCCAGTTACATAAGTATTTCAACCTTACGAGTACACATCATAAAGCGTAGTAGCAATGAGCCTCCATCTTCATCAAGTGCCACAGATAGACATGTTGGAATGTAAGCTCGAGATCCTACTCCTGGTTCCTTACTCGAATAAAAACCTGCACGTTTGAATATGCAGCCCTAGAGGGGTCAGTACAACAACGTACTGGCAAATGACACATATTTGTGGCATTTGTGAAAAGACTAAACTACCTGAAATCTGGCTTAGTGGATCTCAAAGGCTAATTTTGCAGAAAGCCAATTTTATCCTACAACTTTCCAAAACTTTTTAGCAAGATTTTATTTATGAAGGGTTGAAATAACTCCCGTACATTACATACTAGCTAGGCATGTAGTTTCTGGGCGGAACTCAACATAGTTTTTGAAACAATAGAAACCATCACCCCTCGGAGTGTATGGCCCTGAGCTTCTCCTATTAGTTGCTAGTCAAGTTTTAAAGCATTCAGAAATGGTGATGAGATTCTTTCGAACATTCCATGGCTAGAGACTCAATTGTCCAGTCCGAGGACTCGGCTAATCGATTAGATTTTAACACCTTGCAAGGGTTGTGCACTTTCACCTTAAGATTCATTTTACGCCCATACATAAAATGAAACAAGGCCTTTCAGAAAAAGCATTCAACCAAACTAGTCTGACCGTACCCCCTATATTTTGCTACCACCTGTTGTCAGTACTCTTGGTTGAACCCTTAATCATACTCAATCAAGACAGAGCCCATAATGTCATAAGGCTGCACTTGAAGTACTTTAATCATGGAAGCCTTATTAATCTCTTGAGTCCTGACTGGCCGTCCTGAGCGGCATCCTGAGCTACACATCTGTCCTAGCATGTGCCCCAGGACCCACCTACTTCACTTTTCCATCTTACCACTCCACCCAGGTAGTTCATTTTAGTTGAAGTTGTTAATTTAATTCACAAAACAACTTTGACAAGGTGGATATAGCATAGCATCACATTTTTCAAAGTATTTAGCATCCTACTAGGTGGATGTTTTGGGAATAGCTACTCACTACTAGGATCTAGCACTTTATAAACAGTTGAACATTCACCTATCATGCATACTACTGAAAATCACTAATGCAATATAAAAATAGGTAGAAGAATGTGTGTCACTTGCCTTTTTGAAGAATATGATCTTTTCACTTCTCTCAACTAAGCACATAGCTCTTCACACAAACTATAGCACAAAATAACATAACATAAACATACCATATAAACACAATCAAACAAATCAAACAATTGAAACATGTTTGTTTAACAATTTAGATTATTCAAAATATTGTGATAGAATAGATATGACAAAAGAAGTATGGTTTGTGAGATATGGGTTTTGAGTGCTAGTTGGGAAATATCAATATGATTGGAGAGAATTGAATTAAGCAAGATATAATTGATGAAATCTTCATGCTTTATTAAAGCATGATTAGGGCTTAGAAAGACTCATATGAATTAAATCACATAAGTGTTGAATAGTGTGACAACAATACTATTGAATAAGTGTGACAACAATTATTCTTAAATAGCATCCATTACACTTAGGTTTTGGATGAAGCATTGAGTTACTCAATTAACTCATTTGCTAATTAAATAGTTCAACACAAGTGAACAAGTTTAAGTAGGCATAGGATTGGGTATGAATGATTGACATTTGGGAATATGGTTCAAGGATTCATTGAACAATATGAAGTATGATCATCAGCTATGGTAGTAGAATTGAATCAACACTACAACAGTAAGAATAGAACTAATGATTAAGATATGTCTCACTTACTCAAATAGCTCAATTGCAATTTGAATAGGTGTGAAGTAGACATGATGGATTTAGTTAGACTTGATATGTGTCAAGGTGGTCTCAAGAGGATCTTTGATAACTAGCTAGGATCATAGGGTTTACTAAAGTAGAAGGAATCATTAAATGAAAAAGAAATAGAAATAATCTATATAGGAAATACTCAAATTCTCATATTTGAATTTGAATAATTGATGAAGTGGTTCAATAAAATTGAGATGTGACTCTACTGGATAGCTTACAGTAAAATAAAGCCACTGCAATTGGAATCATTCAAAAATAAGTTATAGAATTCAAATTATATTCAAATTAGTGATTTGAATAGATTTGAATGCACAAAGTGTGTGCACGTATCAACTTTGGAATTTCTTGATCCTATGATGTTCTACATGACTAGAGGATTCCAAAGACTACAAATTTATAATTTTTGGACACTTGAAGAAAAAGATATGAATTAAATAAGCTAACAGAAGTGTTTGATTCAATTTGAAAATATATTCAAATTGAATACTGAAACTCTAGAATATTATTGCTTTAAGAGATTCTACATGTTCTAAGAATTCCAATGATATATTATTTGCTAATTTTTGAGTTACAGATCAAAAGATATGATTTATCAAAGTTTGGATGGAAATCTAATTCAAATCCTAATTCAAATTCTGTTTTAAACAAGGGCAGGCCACGTGGCGACTTATTACTCATTGGTACCGGTTCATGCGGATAAGGGCTGTGAGCCGTTATATCTTATGTGATCTAAATGGATTAGATCAACCGGTACCTCTTCAGTTAAGTGGATCTATCCGATCCGTTGGATCGAGATCGGACGGGCAGGATTAGAAGGGAAGAGGGAGTGGTACCTAGGGTTTCCAGGGTCTCGTCGGCGGCAAGATCTCAGCCAGGGAGTTGACCTCCGGCGAGCTCTGGTGGCTTCTGGGAGATGGCGTATCGTCAACGAGGTGTAGCACGGAGAGGAGGTCTCGAGAGCATCCACGGCGCCTTCGATCGCTTCTAGTGAAGAGGAGGAGGGACGGCTGGAGTCCTCGGGCGGAGCTGAGCTTTGGGTGCTCGACGGGAAGCTTGATTCGCTGCAGATAAAGGCAAACCAAGGGCATGAGGAGAGGCGCCAGAGGAAGTAGAAGAAGATAGGAGGGAGAGAGGGACGCGGGGCTCACTGATTTCGTCGGAATCGTCCGGCGATGCTCGCAGACGTGCGGGTTTCCATCGACGAATTCTGTCGGATTGGAGAGGACTTGCGCGAGGGAGAAAAGAGGGTCGGGGGAGGAGACCGTGGGCTATTTATAGCCAGCTTCAACTTGCAGAAGGGGCTAAGGTTGGAGGAGATCGGACGGTGCCGAGCGCAGGCGTGCAGGAGGAGTCCGACGATGGAGGAGGGGGATGACAAGTGGGGTCGGCGTGTCAGCGTGGGAGAGAGGCTTTGACGGGTGGGACCCAGGTGTCGGCGAGGGAGAGAGAGGGGAGTGGATACCCTTTCGGGTTCTGTCCGGGGTGGGTCATGGGCCAGATCTGGGAGTGGGCCGAATGGCTTCCCCTCGGCCTTTTATTCATTTTCTAATTTTCTTTTCCCTTTTCTATTCTCCTGAATTCTATTTTAATTTCTATCTTTTCAAATTTGCTTCAAATAAAATTCAAACCACTTTCCAAAATATTCTAATATTCAACACTATGTTTTAAACCAATAACTAACATATTTTCAAAACAAAATATGTTTTCCAGTAAAACTTTATGTGCATGGCATAAATGTTTTGCTTGCATAAAATGATATAGAATTAGGGTTTCTAATTGAATCTTTTGAAAATAGGAGAATAGTATTTTATAAAATAATAATTGAGCTTCACACCCAATCATAGGTTTGCAAAACAATCTTTATAAACACTTTTGTAATTCATTTCTCTGCAAGCAAGTCTTGCATAATGTTTGAATAAAAGAGAGAAAATAACATTTTTGAAATCTTTCCTTTTCTCAAAGAAACTCTTCAAGAATTATTAGGGAGTTTGGAATGGTTTTTGAAATAAAGCTTATAACTAAACTCAAAAGTTTTAAATCCCTGCAGATTTTCAATCAATGCATACAAAACAAAAGCAAAAAATTTCCCCTAAAATTTGATAAAATCTTGGGATGTTACAGACTACCACCCTTAAAAGAAATCTCGTCCCCGAGATTGGAGAGGCTAGAAAGACGTAGGGTTTAGGTTACCTAGGTGGCTACCACCCTTAAAAACAACTTTTGTAGGTAGTCTAGGTACTTGGGTTTCAACCAGAAACACCTTGGTGTTGACTTGGCACTAGATCATCCTTTGACTTGGCGGTGGCACCTGAGCCAGGACGGGGTCTTTGGGCACGTATATGGAGGTGGACTCCGGCGAGGGCTTGATGGACGGCTTGCGGATGATCTCCAATGACACCCCAGCTGGGATATCCTGCTTGGTGGAGCCGATCTTGGACAGCCGGTCCGCCTCGTCGTTGTTTGCTCTTGGGACGTGATGGAACTCGCAGCCCTCGAAGAATCCGCAGAGCTGCTGCACGTAGAAGCGGTAGGAGGACATGTTGGCGTCCTTGGCGTCACATTCCCCTGAGACCTGGTGCACTACCAGGTCGGAGTCTCCGAAGCAGAGGATCCTCCGAATGCCAATTTCCTTGGCCAGCTTGAGCCCATGCACCAGGGCTTCATATTCGGCGACGTTGTTCGACGCACGGAAGTGCATCTGCAGCACGTACTGCAGCTTGTCTCCCTTGAGAGAGGTGAGGACGACACTGGCTCCTAAGCCCTTGAGCATCTTGGAGCCATCGAAGTTCATGCGCCAGTGTGTTGAGTCCGGAGCCGGCGGCAAGTACTGGTGCTCTCCCCAGTCAGCGAAGAAATCCGCTATGATCTGCGACTTGATCATCGTCCTGGGCTTGTACTGAATGGTATGAGCGGCAAGCTCAATTGCCCATTTAGCCACTCTGCCCATTGCATCCTTGCACCCTATGATCTCCAAGAGCGGAGTGGTGCTCACCACCGTGATAGGATGCTCCTCGAAGTAGTGCTTCAGCTTCTTGGCCGCCATGTACATGCCATACGCGACCTTCTGGTAGTGCAGGTAGTTTTGCTTGGAAAGAGTGAGCACCTCACTTAGATAGTACACCGGGCACTGAATCAGCAGCTCCTTGCCTTCCTCGGTGCGCTCCACTACGATCACAACGCTGATGACTCGCGGAGTAGCTGCTATGTAGAGCAGCATTGGCTCCCGCGGAGCCGGCGCTGCCAAGATTGGCGCGGTAGACAAGGCTCGCTTGAGGTCGTTGAAGGCATCATCAGTGCGCTGGGACCAAACGAAATGGTCCGGCTTCTTCATCAGCTGGTACAGCGGTATGGCCTTCTTCCCGAGCCGGCTGACGAACCGGCTGAGCGAGGCCAAACATCCAGCAAACTTCTGCACACCCCTGAGCTGGGTGGGTGGCTCTAGGGCCTCGATGGCTTTTATCTTCGAGGGGTTAGCCTCGATCCCACGCTGGGAAACGATATAACCTAGGAGCTGTCCAGCCGGCACGCCAAAGGTGCACTTCTCCGGATTGAGCTTCATGCGATAGCGCCGCAGGTTGGCAAAGGTCTCCTTGAGATCGTCCAGGAGCGTGCCACTCTGCTTGGTTTTCACCACCACGTCGTCCACATAAGCGTGCATGTTTCTCCCAATCTTCCCTCGCAGACATCGCTGCATGGTTTGCTGGTAAGTGGCTCCAGCGTTCTTCAGGCCAAATGGCATGGTGACATAGCAGTAAGCTCCATATGGGGTGATGAAGAACGTCTTGATCTGATCCGGCTTGTAGAGCGGGATCTGGTGATAGCCTGAATAGGCATCCAGGAAAGACAGTAGGTCACAACCGGCCGTGGAATCGATCACCTGGTCGATGCACGGTAGCGCGAAGGGATCCTTGGGGCAAGCCTTGTTGAGGCTGGTGTAGTCGATACACATGTGCAAAGTGTTGTGCTTCTTCAGTACCAAGACTGGGTTCGCCAACCAGTCAGGGTAAAATACCTCCATGATGAAGCCGGCTGTGAGGAGCCGGGCAATCTCCTCACCAATGGCTTTCCTTTTCTCCTCTGCAAAGTGCCGCAGCGGTTGCTTGACCGGCTTGGCGTCTGGCTGGAAGTTGAGTGAGTGCTCAGCCAGCTCCCTCGGCACACCTGGCATGTCCTTTGGAGACCATGCGAAGATGTCCCGATTCTAACGGAGGAGGCTGGTGAGCTCGCTTTCCTATTTGGCAGACAAGCCAGTGCCGATGATGACATACTTGGAGGGATCGTTCTCGTCCAACAGGATCATCTTGGTGTCATCGGCCGGCTTGAACTGCTCCCCGGCCGACTGGCGGACCGGCACATCTTGCTGGGCTAGCTCCACGTGATGGAGAAGTTGCCGCTTCTCCTCGGCGATGACCAATGCCTCTGCCAGCTGCGAGCTCTCCTTGGCGCACGCCAATGACTTCTTGAAGTTTCCCGAGACTGTGATCACACCTCTGGGTCCCGGGAGCTTCATCTTCAGATAGGCGTAATGCGGCACCGCCATGAACTTGGCCAGGGCTGGGCGGCCAAGCAGCGCATGGTAGGGACTGCTGATGTCCACCACCTCGAACCAGATAGGCTCGCGGCGGCTGTTACCTTTCTGCCCGAAGAGAACCTCCAGCTGCACCCTGCCCATAGGGGTGTACGAATGCCCAGGCACGATGCCATGGAAGGTGAGCCGGCTCAGCTTTAGCTGAGTGATGCGTGGTAAATGACCAGCCCATTGGGAACCCCAAGAGGAGGTGTGATGAATATAGTAGCAGATTTTCTTTCAGTTAAGAAACCAAGGTATGTCGATCTTGGAGAGGAGAGACAAACGACTGAAGGTGATGCTTGGTAGCCTAGTGACACTCCAACAAGGGTGCCGTTTCACGATAAAACGAGTTATCGCGTCTTCAGCTAGTAGCAACGTGGAACCTGCACACAACACAACCAAATACTTTGTTCCCAACTTGCGATGAGGTTGTCAATCTCACCGGTTTGCTTGAAACAAAGGGTATGAGCGTATCGAGTGGAAAACAGTGAAAGTGTGCGAGTAAAGTAAACAGTGTGAGTAAAGTAAACAGGTGATAGCAATATGATGGAAATAGGACCGGAGTCCACAGTTCACTAGCGGCGTCTCTCCATAAGATAAATAACACATGCTGGGTAAACAAATTACAGTTGGGCAATTGATAGAATAAAGATAAACGTGATATGTCAAGAAGATCACTATGCGATTTACTCTGGGCATTACAACAAAATACATAGACCGCCATCCAACTGCATCTATGACTAATAATCCACTCACGGGGATATCATCCGAACACCCCATGAGTATTAAGTTGCGAACAACAGATAATTGCATTAAGCAAAGTGTGTAATGTAAATAAAGCATATGCCCTTGAGCATATGAATGTTGTTTTCTCCCTAGTAGCAACAGCACATCTACAACCTTAGAGGTTTCTGTCACTCCCCCAGGTTAAATAGAGGCATGAACCCACTATCGAGCATAAATACCCCCTCTTGGAGTCACTAGCAACTACTCGGCCAAGATAGCTACTAACAACGGAGAGCATGCAAGATCATAAACAACATAGAGATAACATAAGATATATTTCAGTATAGCAACTCAATCATAACACCAATATTCATCGGATCCCAACAAACCAAACATGTAGAATTACATAACGGTGATCTCAATCATGTAGGGCAGCTCATGAGATCTAAACATGAAGCACATGGTGGAGGAGACAACCATCTAGCTACTGCTATGGACCCGTAGTCCAAGGTAGACTACTCACTCATCGCTCTGGAGGCAAGCATGGCGATGAAGAAGACCTCCGGTGGCAATTCCCCTCTCCGGCAGGGTGCCGGGAAGAGCTTCTGGACCCTCCCGATCTCAGGTCGACGACGGCGGCGGATCGCGATGTGTTTTTGGAAAATTGATCGGGTCCTTAGGTTTTTCCTGTCGGGGGGTCTTTATAGGCGAAGGGGCATCATCAGAAGTGGACCCAGGCGTCCTCACACATAGGGGGCGCGGCCAGGGGCTGGGCCGCGCCGCCCTTGTGTGAGGGTGGCTTGTGGCCCCTCTCCATCTCCTCTTCGGATGTCTGGAAGCTTCCGGGAAAAATAAGACTTCAGGAACTTATTTCGTCCAATTCCGAGAATATTTCCTGTGTAGCTTTTCTGAAACACAAAAATAGCAAAAAATAGGGCACTTGCACTGTGGCGACTTGTTAATAGGTTAGTTCCGGAAAACGCATAAAAGTGCCACGAAGTGTAACGAAGCATTAGGCAAATGGTGTAAAAACAAACATGGAACATCAAAAATTATGGATACGTTGGAGACGTATCAACATCCCCAAGCTTAACTCCTGCTCGTCCTCGAGTAGGTAAGTGATTAACAAAAGAAATAATTTTAGAGGTGACATGCACCTACACAATCTTGATCATATATGTAAGCATTGTGAGCTGGGATCATAAGAACTTAAAACATGGGCATGAAAGATATAATCTTGACAATAGAAACTTAGCAACCATGTTATAACATGAAAGTGAACACAAACAAAAGATCATGAAAATGAAACAATGAAAGTCAACGTGTGTTCAAAATCATAAGGAAAACATACAAATGGTTTTCAACTTGTCCTTCATAGAGAGTAAAACATAAATGCATAGGACACCTTCAATTTAAGAGGGGGACTAGATACAAATAATCTGAGAACAAGTGAAACCAACAATATGAATCAATCAATGAAAACTTTGGGACAATGCACATTATACTAAGAATGACAACTATGCTCTCTTAATGGTGCATAAAGATAGAAGGTGGTGACTCAACATAAAAGTAAAAGAAAGGCCCTTCGCTGAGGGAAGCAGTGATTGCAAGTTTTATAACCTTCAAAAATTATGTTACTTACCGGTTTTGAGCTCTCATTGCCCCCATCATAAGCATCTTGAATGGTTAAAGTTAATGCGAGAACAATTATGATGCATATGCTAGACAAATCATAAGTTGAAAACCTCGTGTCCCGTGAATACAAGTACCCAAACCTCATGCTACTTTACTTAGAGTCCCAAGCAAGGCTCTTGTCATTGTAAGTATACACGTATCATCGAGAACCGCCAATGGGGTACCTCCGTGCCCGATGACATGGAACAAGCCCACATCAAAATGACAGGACAAGCAGACAATGAACACCTTGACATCTCTTTTATTTACCGTTTGTATAGCTTTTTTATTTTGAGATGCGTCGTCGAATGTCCACTATGGGTATGCTGCAAATTTCCACCATGAATTATGCATGGCTTAGATTGGCGGCCTAGGCGTTTCCCTAACACATATACAAACTTCATGATCCCCACAAGATTCCCAATTCATTTCACACCGCGGGCATCCATAAACAAAAGATCACGATATCAACTCAAAAGAGAAGTGCAACGTTGAAAGCTTGCCCATGACTGCATGGCTGGGCTAGTCTCCAACTTACAACTTGCAAGCATAATAACTCAACATAAGAGACCACAATGTCAAATTTTTAAGAACAGGAAAAAGTAAAGTGTGCCTTCCGGTTCGTGAGAGCTTTACTGACCAATTTTCGCATAACACTGGTAAGAGTTTAATTTGAAGAGAAAATAAAAGCAAGTCAAATTTACTTGGAATTGCAAATTGCTAGTAGGTATGTATGGTGGACACTTTGGCAAACTTGGTTTTTAGGAGTTGGATGCACGAGCAGAGCTCATACTCAGTACAAGGCGAGGGCTAGCAAAAGACTGGGAGCGACCAACTAAGAGAGCAATAATGGCCATAATCATGCAAAGCGACAAAGCGACATTAAAAGAAGCATAAGATGGCATCAAAAGTCAAAAAATAAATGATCATAGAGGCTATTGGCGACTTTGTAAGAGTCTAACATGTGTGAGCATGCGCCAAGTCAATGCAAATAAAGCATCAAGGAGAAAACCAAAATAATGCTTCCAAATAATTAAAAACAACGCATGATTTTTTCAAAGGCTCATTAAGCAATCTCAGTTATTTGAGACAAGTCATGCTACAGCAAAACCACTAAGCATACTATCAAAAAGACATCAAGCATGACATGAAAAAGCCTAAGCCGCAGTCTACACAAGCTCCTTCTTGTACCACTTTTTTGCATAAAGCTTTTTCTCTTTTCCAACACCATTCAAACTTTTTATAAACACCTCTTTTGATGAAAACCAATAAATATCAGAGGCAAAAATACACCTTGATGAATAAATATAAGAAGATCTTAACGCAAATCAAGGCGAAAACGAAAACCAAAAGCGGTAGCAGAAAAAGAAGAACACTCGGTTTTTGATAAGAGTGAAAACTAGAGCGTTCTTGGCAAATGAAAAGCAAGGCAACTTCTCCAAAAGAAATTTGTTTGGGTCCAACCATTTATTGCAGCAAACAAACTAAACTAATAACGAAAACTAAAACAACCGACGCTCCAAGAAAAACACATAGTGCATGAAGCAATAAAAATATAGTGTCTTGAAAGGTGACCTGATTTTTGCCGATGAAGAAGGGGTGCCTCGGGGGCATCCCCAAGCTTTGACGCTTGTACTTCTTGGATATTTCTTGGGGTGATGCATGGGAATCCCCAAGATTGAGCTTTTTTCCATTCTTCAACTCATCTCATCATTCTCCAATCCCTACACTTGAAAACTTCCTTCATACAAAACTAAACACAAATCTATTAGCAACATTAGTGTAGCATAACATATAATCAACCTCTTTTTGCTTCAGGTTTCAACCTAAAACCACCACATATATAGCATATACTACTGTAGAAACTTCCCCAAAAGTTCCGTGATCAAAAGAACTCGCAAAGAAAGCGATAAAGCGGCAAACACAAATATTGGCAGAAATCTGTCAAAACAGAACAGCTGACAAAGGTCGAATTGTTTAGGTGTTTTCTGTTGCTCAAATCAAAAAGTGTTCAACTAATGAAAGTTTGGATATAACCTGGGGCATATGCACAAGAAATCGCAGGTCCAAAAGATATACAGATAATTTATATGAATTTTTACGGTGCAGCACCGAAAACAGTTTCAGGACAGCAACATCCCCAAATCTTTACCTCACTCAAATTAGAGGCTTCTCTTGGCACAACAATAAAATAAACAAGATAAGGAGAGGTCATTACAGTAGTAATGAATTACAAGACTCAAATAAAAGAAAAAGTACTGAAAATAAAACATTGGGTTATCTCCCAAGAGTGCTTTTCTTTAACGCCTTTGAGCTAGGCGCAGAAAATTGCGAATCAAGTATTTTTAGAAGAAGCATTATGATCAACTGCAGAGGTCTTGTCAATAAGGCATTGTATTTCATCCACATAAGTTTTTGAAGACCCTTTGTGATCACGCTTTGGTTCACTCAAATCACTAAAAAGATTCCCAGGACAGATCCAGTTAAAATTATTTTCGAAAGCTTTATACAATCCCAAGAGCTTGCTAGGTATAGGTATTTCGGTTCCATCATTGTTTGTACTAATAACCTTTATAGGTGAACCAAGTTTATTAAAACGCTTAAGAACTTTCCTAGATTCAATAGCAACATCTTTGAATTCTAAGCGCAAAGTTTCTAAGATAAAGGCTTTCTTTTCAGGATCTTCAATTTCATGAAACTTAAGGAACATGTTTTGAATAAAAGGATTAAGACTAGCAAACCTAGCTTCCAACATGTGAATTAAATAAGCAGAAGCAACTTCAATACTAGGAGCTAGCTCAACCAAAGACTTTTCCTCAACTTATTTATGCATACTAATGTGATTAAAGAACTCCTCAATGTTATCTTTCCCAATAATTGAACCACTACCAACTGAGAGGTCCTCCAAAACATACTTAGGGAACAACATGATAAACTAAAGTAAAGAAATAACAACTACCAAGGATTCTAATTTTTTTGGGTTTTTGATAAAAAACGATGCAGGTAAAAATAAATAAAGTAAAGCAAAACAATAACAAAGTAAAGGATGTGTGTGCGAAAAACTCCCCTCGCAGAAGTCTTCTACTTTCTCCCTGGCAACAGCGCCAAAAAATATGCTTGATGCATGGTACATGACCAGCCCGTTGGGAACCCCAAGAGGAAGGTGTGATGAATATAGCAGCAGATTTTCCCTCAGTTAAGAAACCAAGGTATGTCGATCTTGGAGAGGAGAGACAAACGACTGAAGGTGATGCTTGGTAGCCTAGTGATACTCCAACAAGGACGCCGTTTCACGATAAAACGAGTTAGCACATCTTCAGCTAGTGGCAATGTGGAACCCGCACACAACACAACCAAATACTTTGTTCCCAACTTGCGATGAGGTTGTCAATCTCACCGGTTTGCTTGAAACAAAGGGTATGAGCGTATCGAGTGGAAAATAGTTAAAGTATGCGAGTAAAGTAAACAGTGCGAGTAAAGTAAACAGGTGATAGCAATATGATGGAAATAGGACCGGGGTCCACAGTTCACTAGCGGTGTCTCTCCATAAGATAAATAACACATGCTGGGTAAACAAATTACAGTTGGGCAATTGATAGAATAAAGATAAACGTGATATGTCAAGAAGATCACTATGCGATTTACTCTGGGCATTACAACAAAATACATAGACCGCCATCCAACTGCATCTATGACTAATAATCCACTCACGGGGATATCATCCGAACACCCCATGAGTATTAAGTTGCGAACAACAGATAATTGCATTAAGCAAAGTGTGTAATGTAAACAAAGCATATGCCCTTGAGCATATGAATGTTGTTTTCTCCCTAGTAGCAACAGCACATCTACAACCTTAGAGGTTTATGTCACTCCCCCAGGTTAAATAGAGGCATGAACCCACTATCGAGCATAAATACCCCCTCTTGGAGTCACTAGCAACTACTCGGCCAAGATAGCTACTAACAATGGAGAGCATGCAAGATCATAAACAACATAGAGATAACATAAGATATATTTCAGTATAGCAACTCAATCATAACACCAATATTCATCGAATCCCAACAAACCAAACATGTAGAATTACATAACGGTGATCTCAATCATGTAGGGCAGCTCATGAGATCTAAACATGAAGCACATGGTGGAGGAGACAACCATCTAGCTACTGCTATGGACCCGTAGTCCAAGGTAGACTACTCACTCATCGCTCCGGAGGCAAGCATGGCGATGAAGAAGACCTCCGGTGGCGATTCCCCTCTCCGGCAGGGTGCCGGGAAGAGCTTCTGGACCCTCCCGATCTCGGGTCGACGACGGCGGCGGATCGCGATGTGTTTCTAGAAAATTGATCGGGTCCTTAGGTTTTTCCCGTCGGGGGGTCTTTATAGGCGAAGGGGCATCGTCAGAAGTGGACCCAGGCGTCCTCACACATAGGGGGCGCGGCCAGGGGCTGGGCCGCGCCGCCCTTGTGTGAGGGTGGCCTGTGGCCCCTCTCCGTCTCCTCTTCGGATCTCTGGAAGCTTCCGGGAAAAATAAGACTTCAGGAACTTGTTTCGTCCAATTCTGAGAATATTTCCTGTGTAGCTTTTTTGAAACACAAAAACAGCAGAAAACAGGGAACTGGCACTGTGGCGACTTGTTAATAGGTTAGTTCCGGAAAACGCATAAAAGTGCCACGAAGTGTAACGAAACATTAGGCAAATGGTGTAAAAACAAGCATGGAGCATCAAAAATTATGGATACGTTGGAGACGTATCACTGAGCATGCGGGATCCCCAGCTTCTCCATAGAGCTCCGGTAAAGGAGGTTGATGCTGCTGCCACCGTCGATGAGCACGCGGGAGAACCGGCATGTGTGCGTATCGGAGCACATGACGGGATCCAGGACTAGAGCGTATTCTCTAGGGCTGGGCATCAGTCGCGGATGGTCCTCGCGCCCCCAGGTGATGGCTGCCTCAGACCAGTGCATGAACTGGGGTTCTGCAGGCATGACAGCGTTCACCTCCGTCTCGTGCCAAAGGTCGTTCCTTTTGTCTTTGCCTGGGGTGGTAAAGATGTGATACTGCTCAACATCCGCCGGAAAGTCGTCATCACCTTGGTCCAGCTTGTCGCCAGCCGGCTCGTGCTGTTGGTCCTCCTGACCTCCAGTCGGCTGCGCTTGCGAAGCTCCAGGGAGCTATCGAGCGTGTTGCTCTAGCTTTCTCGTGAACCGGCACTGACGCGTGGAGTGGGTCGCTTCCCTGCCAGGGGTGTTGTAGAATTTGCACGGCTAGTCAAGCACAGCATCGAGGGTGTATTTGCCCTCTTTGCGCCCCTGACCGCTGCCGGCAGCCCCCGGGCCTCCTTGGTCAGACGCCGCTCGCTTTGAGCTAGCAGATCCCTTGGGGAGCGCCTTCATGTGATCAAGCCACAGATGGATGTGTAGGGCCGGCTGGCGAGCTTGAGGCTCTAGCCCTGGCGTCGGCGCCGGGACTTGGCGTGGCCTGCCAGCTCCGCCGGCCTGCTGGGCGCGGCAGCCTCGGGCGTTGTAGCTCGGAGCACGACCGCCCTGTCCGCGCCCTCCGCGGCCTTGGCTTGCCGATGGTGACCGCTGGATCTGGCCAGGGCCCATGGCGATGAAGCCGCACCGCGGGTCATGAGCAAGCTCGACCGGTGCGTCTCCATGCACGTCGTAGAACTCGCTGAGTGTGGTGCTCGCACGGCGCCGGTCGATCTCATCCTCAGCCACCTTGCCGAGGAGTACGAGGCGCGTCCGCTCCAGGGCCTCTGCAACCTGGATGGGGTCGATGACGTGGTCGAGTGGTGCGCGCAGGTCCACCACGGCGATGTCCGGGGCGTCCTGCTCTGGGAGCGGAGCGTCCTGCTCCTGTGGAGGAAGGCGTTCGAGCGACGGGCGCGCGGGGCGCGGTGAGTCGCCGCCCTCCTCTTCTACCAGGGCCATCACCTCGACCATGGCGCCAAGGTCGCTGCTTTCACTGCAGCTCGAGCCTCCGTCGCTGAGAGGGTCGAAGACGTCGGTCACCTCCTCCGGGAAGGGCTTGGCGGTGTAGAAGCGGTGGCTGCCGACGTCGAGGAAGGAGCCGCTGTCGCCAAGGCCGTCCTTGATGCAGGCTGAGTTGTCGCTGACGCAGTCAAAGGTGCCAAACCTCCAGACAAAGCTGGAGGCGACCTTCTCGCCGAGAGCCGATGAGGGTCCCGGCCGGAACTTGACTCCGGTCGCCGCCGCGCATTGCCCCACAGTGGGCGCCAACTGTCGTGGGAATTTAGAGACAGTAGCCATGGGGATGGCTTAACGAAGGGGCTCGACGGTGTGCGACGATGGGTCCGGCTCGGGATTGTGCCAACTAAGACACCTCGGTTTACCCAGGTTCAGGGCCCTCCACGCCGGAGGTAAAACCCCTACTTCCTGCCTTGTTTCGTATTATCTTCACAGTGGTTACAACGCTCCTCAAGCTGTTCGGTCTAGAGGAGGAAGAAGAAGATCGGATCTCCCTAGACTAAGGGTCCAGACCCCCTTATATATGTGGGGGTCTGGTTACAGGTTAGGTGGCCGGCTATCCGGCTGCCGGCTCCTCCGTGGTTGTGTCTTCGGCGTGATCTTCTGGCCCTCCTCTGTCCTCGTCTGACGATGGCACTTTATAAAGCGCCTTTTCCCCCTTGGACCGGCATCTGGGAGGCATATGCCCTCCCTTTTGCCTCGGATCCTTTCGTGGGGAAGGCTCTTGCTCGCTGGTTGGTGGAGTCTGGACGTGGCTTGCGTCATGCCCGTCCTTCGCCTCTGTCGATCTTGTCAGGGGCCAAGCCACTTTCGGCGAAACAGCCATTGGAGGAATCTTGTCTTCATCGCCCGGCTCTGGCTCTCCTCGGTGGAGTCGCCAGCCGGCTGCTGGCGCAGCCGGCCCTTCGGGTAGAGCCGGTCTTCTTAACCTAGCGCCGTGGAGATTCCTGGGACGCCAGCCGGTAGATAGCACGGCCCTTGGCACGCCCCAGAAGTCATCCCCACGACACAGTGTTCTACAGCCAGAAGGGCATCAGGCTGGACCTGGCATCAGTGGCGCATCCTCAGTCCAACGAGCAAGTGGAGAAGGCAAATGGCCTAATCCTAGCCGGCATCAAGCCAAGACTGGTCGAGCCCCTTGAGCACTCAACCGGCTGCTAGGTCGAAGAGCTCCCCTCAGTACTCTAGAGCTTACGCACTACTCCTAACCGTTCTGTCGGCTTCACTCCTTTCTTCCTGGTCTACGGGGCAGAAGCAGTGCTGCCCACCGACATCGAATTCGACGCGCCCAGGGTGGTCCAGTACATGCAAGAGCAAGCGAAAGAAGCTCGCAAAGACGGTGTCGATCTCCTCGAGGAGGCACGAGAGCAGGCCTTGGCCAAATCAGTGCTTTACCAGCAGCAGCTGCAACGCTATCACAGTCGGAAGATCCGTCCTCTTGCGTTCCGCGAAGGAGATCTCGTACTCCGGCTGGTCCAAAACACCAAAGGCATGCACAAGCTATCCTCTCCTTGGGAGGGACCGTTCATTGTCAGCCGGGGTGCTAGGCAATGGGGCATACTACCTTATCGATGCGCAAGAGCCAAGGAAGAACAATACAGATAATTCTGACAAGGAGACAGAGCGTCCCTGGAATGTTAATCACTTAAGGCCTTTCTTCTGTTAAGGCAAAAGCTTGTACTCCGAATGTTTGTCAATGAATAAAGGATGATGGAGCGGCTCGTTACAGCCGGCTCCTAGAAAAACACCTTGTGTATTTTGCTTCCTGCGTTATTCACTTAACTAGCAGCCGGCTTCGAGCACCGAGCCACAGCCGGCTGTCCCTAACAATCGAATCCCCATCAACTGGATGAGTACTTCATGTGGTACAGGTCCCGAGCCTAACCTCCCTCCCCCAGCTCAGGATAGCCGGCTGGGTGGGAGCCGGCAGAACGCACACGTAGGAAAACCGTAGGGAAGATGCACAAACGTTAAACGCATCGCTCAACTAAGTTCTGAGGGCGGTGGCCTGATGGCTTGTAAGAACAGCTTGTTGGGAACCCCAAGAGGAAGGTATGATGAGCACAGCAGCAAGTCTTCCCTCAGTTGTGAAACCAAGGTTGAATCGAGCCAGTAGGAGAAAGCCAAACTTCAGAAGGTGATGCTTGCTAGCTTCGTGACACTCCGGACAAGGAACTCGCACTGTGGCATCTTGTTAATAGGTTAGTTCCGAAAAATGCATAAAAACGCCACGAAGTGTAACAAAACTCAAAGCAAATAGTGTATAAACAAGCATGGAGCATCAAAAATTATAGATACGTTTGAGACGTATCATGGCCATTGACTGCACGCAGGTTGGCTCAAGCTGGGTATCCGAGAAACCGAAGTACTACTTCTCACCCCGCAGCACGCTCCCACCCTAGGCCGGCATTCGGCTGCTGGCCCAAGGGAGACCAACCGGCACCAGGCTGCCGGTTGGGGGTAGAATGGCCGAAGGGTGGGGAGATAAAGGAAAAGGCCGAGGGGACTGGGCTAGAGCAGGCTAGCAAGCAGTCAATTGTCAGAATCTTTAGAGCTTAGGCTGGGTAGCCACGTCACAGAGGTTCGAAGCTAGATCTGCCTCGCATGACGTAGGTCTCACACGCGAATAAGTTAGTTTCAAGCCAGCTGTCACTTCACCTGCCCCAAAACTCGGGGGCTAGGGGGGAAGGGAATTGGCCTTAAAGGCGCCAGCTCCAATCCTCCGCCGGCTGCCCGTCTAGTCGGCACTACGTCGTGATCAGCGACAGAAGCTCGAAAAGAAAATCTACAAGGACGCCCGTAAGAGGAGCAGCCGGGACTAGTGTTCTAAACATTTCCTTTGGCCGCAGCGGCAAGCTTTCCGCGAAGATTCGCAAAGGCAAACACGCCGGCTCCGGTTTCGCCTGAGCCTGCATGGAACATTGCGTCCGCTCAATACTCCCTCGAGCCGGCGTCGGGCTAAGCATTTGTCCGCACCTTCTGAAGCCGGCCAGCAAAGTCACAACTCTCAGCGTCAGAGCCGGGCAAATCTGCCAAGGTGCCCTTCATCCAAGAAGTGTCTGGGATGGTCATTGGCTATCCTAACCTTTGCCTACGGGTACACACGAGGCTCGCCCCAAAGGCTAGTGACGGCTCGAGCGCAAGATGGAGTTCTAGCTACAGACTCGTCATCGTTCTTGAAGTAGAAGCAAAGTAGTGCTCGACGAAAACAAGGCGATCAGTTACAAGAAACAACAGATGAAGTTTGCAGAAAAGTAAGTTTCATTAAGCAGAAGTCTGACAGATACATTCAGAGGAGCAAAAGCTTCCTGCATTGCTACCCTAAAACACTAGCGCCGCTTATTGTGGAGATGCTCGCCTTCCTCGGCACGGCACAAGCGCCGCATGGACTTCGTCCTGGAGAGGCCCGCGCTTGAGGCCGACGAGATCCGCGTCGACAAGGAGATGTTGGAGACACTCGCCTTCACGACCAGGCGACAAAGGAGTGGGCGCAGAGGGTGCCATCGATGACACGGACGAAGAACTCCTGCGTCCCCTCACGACGGGAGAACAGGAGGAACCAGCCCTCTGCTACTTGGTGATGACGCCAGAAAATATTTGTGGCATGTAGTTGACGTGGGAGCAGTAAGTCCTTGTGCGTGGTGATGACCAGCCCGTTGGGAACCCCAAGAGGAAGGTATGATGAGTGTAGCGGCAAGTTTTCCCTCAGTTAAGAAACCAAGGTTTATCGAACAAGAGAGGAGAGACAATGACGACTGCAGGTGTTGTGGAACCTGCACACACACAAACAAATACTTTGTTCCCAACTTGCGATGAGGTTGTCAATCTCACCGGTTTGCTTGAAACAAAGGTTATGAGCGTATCGAGTGGAAAACAATATAGTATGCTAGTAAAGTAAACAGTACGAGAAAAGTAAACAGGTGATTGCAATATGATGTAAATAGGACCGGGGTCCACAGTTCACTAGTGGTGTCTCTCCATAGATAAAATAGCACATGCTGGGTAAACAAATTACAGTTGGGCAATTGATAGAATAGAGATAACGTGATATGTCAAGAAGATCACTATGAGATTTACTCTGGGCATTACAACAAAATACATAGACCGCCATCCAACTGCATCTATGACTAATAATCCACTCCCGGGGATATCAATCTGAACACCCTAGAAGTATTAAGTTGCGAACAACAGATAATTGCATTAAGCAAAGTGTGTAATGTAAACAAAGCATATGCCCTTGAGCATATGAATGTTGTTTTCTCCCTAGTAGCAACAGCACATCTACCACCTTAGAGGTTTCTGTCACTCCCCCAGGTGAAATAGAGACATGAACCCACTATCGAGCATAAATACCCCCTCTTGGAGTCACTAGCAACTACTCGGCCATGATAGCTACTAACAACGGAGAGCATGCAAGATCATAAACAACATAG
Organism: Dactylis glomerata; assembly: GCA_007115705.1. Classification (NCBI taxonomy): domain Eukaryota; kingdom Viridiplantae; phylum Streptophyta; class Magnoliopsida; order Poales; family Poaceae; genus Dactylis; species Dactylis glomerata. The sequence goes on from QXEO01001205.1 coordinate 421,861, forward strand.
AGATAACAGAAGATATAATTCAGTACAACAACTTAATCATAAACACCAATATTCATCGGATCCCAACAAACCAAACATGTAGAATTACATAACGGTGATCTCAATCATGTATGGCAGCTCATGAGATCTAAACATGAAGCACATAGTGGAGAAGACAACCATCTAGCTACTGCTATGGACCCATAGTCCAAGGTAGACTACTCACTCATCGCTCCGGAGGCAAGCATGGCGATGAAGAAGGCCTCCAGTGGCGATTCCCCTCTCCGGCAGGGTGCCGGGAAGAGCTTCTGGACCCTCCCGATCTTCGGGTCGACGGCGGCGGCGTATCGCGATGTGTTCTGGAAATCTGATCGGGCCCTTAGGTTTTTCTCGTCGGGGGGTACTTATAGGCGAAGGGGCATGGTCAGAGGTGGAGCCAAGCTCCCTCACACATGGGTGGCGCGGCCAGGGGCCTAGCCGCGCCAGCCCTATGTGTGGGGCCCTGGTGGCCCCTCTCCGTCTCTCCTTCGGATCACTGGAAGCTTCCGGGAAAAATAAGACTTCAGGAACTTGTTTCGTCCAATTCCGAGGATATTTCCTGTGTATCACTTCTGAAACACAAAAACAGCAGAAAACAGGAAACTGGCACTGTGGCACTTCGTTAATAGGTTAGTTCCGGAAAATGCATAAAAATGCCACTAAGTGTAACGAAACAATAGGCAAATGGTGTAAAAACAAGCATGGAGCATCAAAAATTATAGATACGTTTGAGACGTATCAAGCATCCCCAAGCTTAACTCCTGCTCGTCCTCGAGTAGGTAAGTGATAACAAAAGAATAATTTTTGAGGTGACATGCACCTACACAATCTTGATCATATATGTAAGCATTGGTGAGCTGGGATCATAGAACTTAAAACATGGGCATGAAGATATAATCATGACAATAAGAACTTAGCAACCATGTTGTAAACATGCAAATGAACACAAACAAAAGATCATGAAAATGAAACAATGAAAAGTCAAACGTGTGTTCAAATCATAAAGAAAACATACAAATGGTTTTCAGCTTGTCCTTCAAAGAGAGCAAAACATAAATGCATAGGACACCTTCAAGTTTAAGAGGGCGACTAGATACAAATAATTTAAGAACAAGTGAAACCAGCAATATGAATCAATCAATGAACTTTGGGACAATGCATATCACACTAAGAATGACAACTATGCTCTCTTAATGGTGCATAAAGAAAGAAGGTGGTGACTCAACATAAAAGTAAAAGAAAGGCCCTTCGCAGAGGGAAGCAGTGATTAAACATGTGCTAGAGCTTTTCATTTGTAAAACAGAGAGATAAAAAATTGGTTTTGAGAGGTGGTTGTCTTTGTCAACGACTGGCAATGGGGTTCTTACTATCTTCCATACAAAAATGAAGCAAGTTTTTGAGAGAGAGATTGGCACTTTTGTGCTCTTTTTATAAAACTTGGCACTCCTCCCCACCTTTTTCCTTTCACATACCATGGCTAACCGATTCCATCGGGTGCCCACCAACATTCACATTCTTTGGAGGAGTGCCTTTTTTCTTTCTTTTTCTCTTTTTTTTCTTTTTGGAATAAGCAATATGGAAGATAGCAAATCCGACCACTACGTCCCCATGAGCTGAAAACAGTGTCACAAAACAAGAAGTGTTTTGAAGGTTTTTGAAAGGTAGCACATGAAAATTTTACTTTGGAATGGCTTACAAATACCATGCATAGGAGTTTATAGTGGACACAATGACAAACTTGGTTTTTAGGAGTTGGATGCACGAGTAGAGCTCATACTCAGTACAAGTCGAGGGCTAGCAAAAGACTGGGAGCGACCAACTAAGAGAGCAATAATGGCCATAATCATGCAAAGCGACAAAGCGACATTAAAAGAAGCATAAGATGGCATCAAAAGTAAAAAACTAAATGATCATGAAGGCTATTGGCGACTTTGTAAGAGTCTAACATGTGTGAGCATGCGCCAAGTCAACCCAAATAAAGCATCAAGGAGAAAACCAAAATAATGCTTCCATACAATAAAAACAACGCATGATTTTTTTCAAAGGCTCATTAAACAATCTCAGTTATTTGAGACAAGTCATGCTACAGCAAAACCACTAAGCATACTATCAAAAAGACATCAAGCATGACATGAAAAAGCCTAAGCCGCAGTCTACACAAGCTCCTTCTTGTACCACTATTTTGCACAAAGCTTTTTCTCTTTTCCAACACCATTTGAAATTTTTTAAAGACACCTCTTTTGATGAAAACCAATAAAGATCAGAGGCAAAAATACACCTTGATGAAAAGATATGACAAGATCTGAACGCGAATCAAGGCGAAAACGAAAACCAAAAGCAGTAGCGGAAAAAGTAGAACACTCGATTTTTAATAAGAGTGAAAACTAGAGCGTTCTTGGCAAATGAAAACGAGTAACTTCTCCAAAAGAAAATTTGTTGGGGTCCAACCATTTATTGCAGCAAACAAACAAACTAAACAACTAAGAAAACTAAAACAACTGACACTCCAAGAAAAACACATAGTGCATGAAGCAATAAAAATATAGTGTTTTGAAAGGTGACCTGATTTTTGCCGATGAAGAAGGGGTGCCTCGGGGGCATCCCCAAGCTTTGACGCTTGTACTTCTTGGATATTTCTTGGGGTGATGCATGGGCATCCCCAAGCTTGAGATTTTGTCCATTCTTCAACTCATCTCATCATTCTCCAATCCCTACACTTGAAAACTTCCTTCATACAAAACTAAACACAAACCTATTAGCAACATTAGTGCAAGCATAAAATATAATCAACCCTCTATTTGCTTCAGGTTTCAACTCAAAACCACCACATATATGGCAAATACTACTGTAGCAACCTCCCCAAAAGTTCCATGATCAAAAGAACTCAAAAGAAAGCGATAAAGTGGCAAACACAAATATTGGCAGAAATCTGTCAAAACTGAACAGCTGACAAAGGTCGAATTTTTGAGGGATTTTCTGTTGCTCAAATCAAAAAGTGTTCAACTAACAAAAGTTTGGATATAACCTGGGGCATATGAACAAGAAATCGCAGGTCCAAAAGATAAACAGAGAATTTTCACAAATTTTTACAGTGCAGCACCGAAAACAGTTTTAGGACAGCAACATCCCCAAATCTTTACCTCACTCAAATTAGAGGCTTCTCTTGGCACAAAAACGAAATAAACAAGATAAGGAGCGGTCATTACAGTAGTAATGACTTCCAAGACTCAAATAAAAGAAAAAGTACTGAAAGAAAACATTGGGTTATCTCCCAAGAGTGCTTTTCTTTAACGCCTTTGAGCTAGGCGCAGAAAATTGCGAATCAAGTAATATCAAGAGATGAAGCATCAAGCTCATAATTTGCTCTAAGAATAGAGTCAAAAAGCAATTTCTTTCTTTTCCTAGGGAAGTGTTCCATACCTTTCTTTAGTGGGAATTGATATTTGATAGTGCCTTCCCTCATATCAATGATAGCACCTACAGTTCGAAGAAAGGGTCTTCCCAAAATAATAGGACATGAAGCATGGCATTCAACGTCCATAACAAGAATATCAACGGGAACAAGGTTATTGTTAACCACAATAAGAACATCATTAATCCTTCCCAAAGGTTTCTTCTTAGCAACATCAGCAATAGGAACATCAAAATAACATTTTTCAAGCGGTGGTAAATCAAGCATGTCATAAATCTTTCTAGGCATGATAGAAATACTAGCACCTAGATCACATAAAGCATGGCAATCATAACCATTAACATGCATATCAATGATGGGTTCCCAACCATCGTCTAACTTCTTGGGAACAGAGGCTTTTTGCTTCAACTTTTCATCCCTAATCTTTATAAGAGCATTGGTAATATGCTTGGTAAAAGCAATATTTAAAGAACTAGCATTGGGAGTCAAAGCAAGCTTTTGCAAGAACAAAATTACTTCAGATATATTGCAGCCATCAACATCAAAATCATTAAAAGAAGTAGAGCTATCATCTCCTACATTCCGAAAAATTTCAGCACTCTTTTGAGAAAAAGTTTTGGCAGTTTTAGGCTTCTTAACACAAGGAGTGGGAGTTTTCTCTACACCAATCAAAGTAAGAGGATTGCTACCAGTAGGAGCAACATCATTAGAGGTAGTAATAGTACATACCTTCATCTCTCTAGCCATCTCATCTTCTCTTTCCCACCTGGCATGCAATTCCGCTAACAATCTAATATTTTCATCAATTCCAACTTGGATAGCATTAGCGGCAGCAACAATATTGCTCTCTTTCACATTATTAGGAACCACTTTTAATTTCAGAATTTCAACATCATGAGCAAGGCTATCAACTTTAGAAGCAAGAATATCAATTTTGCCTAACTTTTCCTCAACAGACTTGTTAAAAGCAGTTTGCTTACCGATGAAGTCCTTGAGCATTACCTCAAGCTCGGAGGGCGCGGCCTTAGTGTTGTTGTAGGAATTACCATAAGAGTTACCATAACCATTACCATTGGTAGAAGGATATGGCCTATACTTGTTACTACCAAAATTGTTCCTATAAGCATTGTTGTTAAAATTGTTGTTTCTAATGAAATTCACATCAACATGCTCTTCTTGAGCAACCAGAGAGGCTAAAGGAACATTATTAGGATCAACATGAGTCCTATCATTAGCAAGCATAGCCATAATGGTATCAATCTTATCATTCAAGGAAGAGGTTTCCTCAACAGAATTTACCTTCTTACCTTGTGGAGCTCTCTCGGTGTGCCATTCAGAATAATTTACCATCATGTTGTCGAGTAGCTTTGACGCGGCGCCCAAGGTAAGGGACATAAAAGTGCCTCTAGCAGCTAAATCAAGTAGGTTCCTTGAAGAAAAATTCAGTCCTGCATAAAAAGTTTGGATAATCATCCAAGTAGTCAGTCCATGAGTGGGGCAATTCTTTATCATAGATTTCATTCTTTCCCAAGCTTGAGCAACATGTTCATTATCAAACTGAGTAAACTTCATAATATTGCTACGCAACGATATAATCTTAGCAGGAGGATAGTATCTACCAATAAAAGCATCCTTACACTTAGCCCATGAATCAATACTATTCTTAGTCAAAGACAGCAACCAATCTTTAGCTTTTCCTCTCAAAGAAAAAGGAAACAACTTGAGCTTAATAATATCACTATCAACATCCTTATATTTCTGCATCTCACATAGCTCAACAAAATTGTTGAGATGAGCTGCAGCATCTTCAGTACTAGCACCAGAGAATTGCTCTTTCATAACAAGGTTCAATAAAGCAGGCTTAATCTCATAAAAGTTTGCAGCAGTAGCAGGTGGTGCAATAGGAGTGCAGATAAAATCACTATTGTTTGTGCTAGTGAAGTCACACAACTTGGTGTTTTCAGGATTGGCCATTTCAGCAAAACGAAAGTAAACAAGTAAAAACAGCTACCAAGGATTCTAATTTTTTTGGGTTTTTGATAATAAAAGCAATGCAGGTAAAATAAAATAAAGTAAAGCAAAACAATAACAAAGTAAAGGATGTGTGTGCGAAAAACTCCCCTCGCAGAAGTCTTCTCTTCCTCCCCGGCAACGGCGCCAGAAAAGAGGCTGCTACTTGGTGATGACGCCAGAAAATAGCTGTGGCGTGTAGTTGACGTGGGAGCAGTAAGTCCTTGTGCGTGGTGATGACCAGCCCGTTGGGAACCCCAAGAGGAAGGTATGATGAGTGTAGCGGCAAGTTTTCCCTCAGTTAAGAAACCAAGGTTTATCGAACAGGAGAGGAGAGACAATGACGACTGAAGGTGTTGTGGAACCTGCACACACATAAACAAATACTTTATTCCCAACTTGCGATGAGGTTGTCAATCTCACCGGTTTGCTTGAAACAAAGGTTATGAGCGTATCGAGTGGAAAACAATATAGTATGCTAGTAAAGTAAACAGTACAAGAAAAGTAAACAGGTGATTGCAATATGATGTAAATAGGACCGGGGTCCACAGTTCACTAGTGGTGTCTCTCCATAGATAAAATAGCACATGCTGGGTAAACAAATTACAGTTGGGCAATTGATAGAATAGAGATAACGTGATATGTCAAGAAGATCACTATGAGATTTACTCTGGGCATTACAACAAAATACATAGACCGCCATCCAACTGCATCTATGACTAATAATCCACTCCCGGGGATATCAATCCGAACACCCTAGAAGTATTAAGTTGCGAACAACAGATAATTGCATTAAGCAAAGTGTGTAATGTAAACAAAGCATATGCCCTTGAGCATATGAATGTTGTTTTCTCCCTAGTAGCAACAACACATCTACCACCTTAGAGGTTTCTGTCATTCCCCCAGGTGAAATAGAGACATGAACCCACTATCGAGCATAAATACCCCCTCTTGGAAACACTAGCAACTACTCGGCCAAGATAGCTACTAACAACGGAGAGCATGCAAGATCATAAACAACATAGAGATAACAAAAGATATAATTCAGTACAGCAACTTAATCATAAACACCAATATTCATCGGATCCCAACAAACCAAACATGTAGAATTACATAACGGTGATCTCAATCATGTATGGCAGCTCATGAGATCTAAACATAAAGCACATAGTGGAGAAGACAACCATCTAGCTACTGCTATGGACCCATAGTCCAAGGTAGACTACTCACTCATCGCTCCGGAGGCAAGCATGGCGATGAAGAAGGCCTCCGGTGGCGATTCCCCTCTCCGGCAGGGTGCCGGGAAGAGCTTCTGGACCCTCCCGATCTTCGGGTCGACGGCGGCGGCGTATCGCGATGTGTTCTGGAAATCTGATCGGGCCCTTAGGTTTTTCTCGTCGGGGGGTACTTATAGGCGAAGGGGCGTCGTCAGAGGTGGAGCCAGGCTCCCTCACACATGGGTGGCGCGGCCAGGGGCCTGGCCGCGCCAGCCCTATGTGTGGGGCCCTGGTGGCCCCTCTCCGTCTCTCCTTCGGATCACTAGAAGCTTCCGGGAAAAATAAGACTTTAGGAACTTGTTTCGTCCAATTCCGAGGATATTTCCTGTGTATCACTTCTGAAACACAAAAACAGCATAAAACAGGAAACTGGCACTGTGGCACTTCGTTAATAGGTTAGTTCCGGAAAATGCATAAAAATGCCACTAAGTGTAACAAAACAATAGGCAAATGGTGTAAAAACAAGCATGGAGCATCAAAAATTATAGATACGTTTGAGACGTATCACCCTCCTGCACGCTGTAGTCCGTGAAGAACTTTGGCCACCCGTCGCGGAAGTAGCACTTCCCCTCGCTGTCGTAATAGACCTCGATGTCGTACGACGGCTGGCCGGTGCTGCACTCCTACAGGATGGCACGCGCAATCTCCCGGCCTTCCATCCCCTCCACGAACTTGGAGGGCAGGCAAAGGTGGTCGCCGCACCCGGCCAGTACCGGAGCGATAAAGGTGGCATACCCGTTGATGGAGATGTACGCTAGTGGCTGACGCGATGGCGGGAGAGCCGTACAGAACCGCGACGGGCCTGCTGAAGTAATGGCCGCCGCGGCGGAGCGGGAGGCCCAGCACCCGCTCCGAGGGCAGCCAAGGTCTTCTTGTTCCTGCTCCCGGGCGGGCGGCTCGGCCCACGCTTCTTCGACGCCTCGGTGCCTCCGCTGCTTCCTTTGCCGAAACCTCCGGTGGCAGACATGGTTGATGCAAGCTTGGGGGAGGGAGAAGGGGATGTGAGTGATGAAGTGAACCCTCTCCCTCGAGCAGTCTGAACATTTAAAGAGAAGCGAGGCAGGGGAGGAATCGGCGGTGGGATCAGTTGTGCCCGATGCTTCGGCAACCGCCCTTCTCATTCCGCGCCACGTACATTTTCGGGAAGGCAACCGCCACTGTTGCCACAAAGAATCGTGGGCTTGGAACCGAGGAGACGCGCCACTGACACACGTCGCGTGACATTTTGGGAAAAGGAAATCATTATGGCTGCCGCGAAAGTCCATGCGACAGCAGGCGATGGGACGTTACGCTGCGGCGCTCAGGCCAGTAGTAGCGTGGGTCCAGACTTTGAGAGGCTCAAGTTCCAAGGAGCCAGGTGCCGGCTAGCGGCTGGAGAGCAGCCTCGAGCCGGTTCGGCCCTGGAGCCGGCACGTCCCGAGACGGCCAGCAACACTCCACGGGACTTAACCTCAAGATCGACCGCTTTTCAGCCGGACGAGTGATCCTGGGACTTCGATGCATACGAGTCAACTTCAGCGAGGAATAGAACCTGCCGAAGCCCCATGCCATCCCATGAGACTTTGCCAGTTTCGGGGGCTAGTGTCATGGGGATGACTATCTAGGTAGGCCAAGGCCAGAGCCATCTGCCAGCTGACATCCCAGGGATCACCGCGACTTCCGGCCAAGGAGGCTGGCTTCAACCAAGGAGCCGGCTGCGCTAGCAGCCGGCTAACATCTTCACTACTAGAGGCCCGAGCCGGCGAAGACGACAAAAACCTCCAACCGACGCTTTATTAAAGGTGGCAGGGACCCGACAAGATCGACAGAGGCCGGAGATCAGCGTGATGCCAGCCACGCTCGACCTCCACCAACCACAACGGGCAAGCCCCTCCTCCATGAAAGGATCAGAGGCAGACCAAGGGCATATACCCCGGATCTGCTGGTCCAAGGGGAAAAGGCGCTTTATAAAGCGGCATGTGCCCAGGCAGAGGGCCAGAGGAGGGCGGGGCCCATGCCCAGACCACGACCACGGGGGAGCCGGCAGCCGGGCAGCTGGATGACTAAACTGTAACCAGGCCCCTGCCTATATAAGGGGGCCTGGACCCTTAGAGTAGGGAAATAGAACACTTCTTCTTCTACCTCTAGACAATACAGCTCTAGGAGCCTTGTAAGCCACCATGTGCTAAGAATAAAGACTAAGGCAGGAAGTAGGGGTTTTACCTCCGGTGTGGAGGGCCCTGAACCTGGGTACGTGATTGTGTCGTAGCTACCCAACCTCGAGCCGGACCCGTCGTTGCCCATCGTTGATCCTCTCCGTTAAGCCATCCCCATGGCTACTGTCCTCAAAATACCATGACAAGTTGTTCGGATGATATCCTGTGGGTGAATTATTAGTCATAGATGCAGTTGGATTATGGTCTATGTATTATGTTATAATGCCCAAGTGAATCTCATAGTGATCTTCATGATATGTACATGCATTGTTATGCATTCTTTATTCTGTCAATTGCCCAATTCTAATTTGTTTAACCATCATGTTATTTCTTTATAGAGAGACACCTCTAGTGAACTGTGGGCCCCGGTCCATTCTTTTACATTTATATTACCATCTACTCCAAGCACCTTTTACTTTTCGCAAACATTATTTATTTACTTACTGCAAACAAATATCATCTTCCACACGATACATTTAATCCTTTGTTTTCAGCAAACCAGTGAGATTGACAACCTCACTGCAAGTTGGGGCAAAGTATCTTGGTTGTGTTGTGTGCAGGTTCCACGTTGCTGCTGGCGCCAGTAGTGCGCCCTGCCAAAATCCAGTTAGCATCAACCTTCAGAAGTGGTTTCTTTCTCCTACTGGTTGATTAAACCTTGGTTTCTTACTGAGGGAAAACTTACGGTTGTGCTCATCATACCTTCCTCTTGGGGTTCCCAACTAGTAGTCAAGACTACGCACCAATAGACGCCACCGAGCTGCTTCCCGGAACGAGAGGTTGAAGACGATCCAAAGATATGGGTTGGTCCTAGCTGGGCTGCTTCTGTGGGCTGCGGCCCACTTTCTAGTTTTCTCTTTTTTTGTTTCCTTTTTTCCTTTCCTATTTCCTGTTTTGAAATTGCTATTTTAATTTTACTCTATTTTGGATAATTGAAATCTATGAATCCTTCTAAACTATATCTTAGACATCACCAAGTTCATAGTTAGGTTGTAGTAGATGCCTATGTGTATTCACACACTTATAATTTTAATTAGTACTCAAATTTTAATTAGGGATCTTAGAGAAGGTGAATTCAAATACAAACACTTGAAGGTTCAAAATATATGTGAAGGTTTTATCTCTCACTCCTAAGAGATATTTAGTAACCCCCAAGATGCGGTTAATGTGGTACATGTTCAAATAACTTAAGAGTATAAGCTTGTGCTCACTTAACTTCCTACTCTCCACTTGTCCAATATAATATCTACTACTAGTAACATTGTGTTCTACTCCTGATGTGGTATACACCCTTGCATCATACTCAATCATGGGTATCATGGCTTTAGCTACCTAAAGGCATGAATAATGGGGTATGACTCTATCCTCCAAGATTAAGTGTTTGCTCAAGTGTTTAGAGTGTAACACTTAACTTGTACTCTCTTGAATAGGCTTAACTAGACTTGAGATATGTCCTATACTCAGAAATTCTCTTTGATCCAGTTAACTCCTCCTAAGCCACCCCTTCATCTAGAGTATCAAATACCTCCACCAGATCCTCTAAGACTACTCATTGGAAATCTTCATAGGAATTGTTTTGATTCCCTGTGGTATGTATCACACTTAAGGTCAAGCTAACTCTTCTAATCAATCTAAGATTGATTTAACTTCTCCAACTTCATAAGTTCACTTGATTATCTTCAATAGCTCTTCCTGAGAGGTGGTGATATCCCTGGAATAGGTATAGATCTCTCCTTCCTAATTTTAAGGTGTAGATAGATTTGGATAGGAGGAGTCAATTATATAAAGAATTGAGTACAATACTTGTATTAACTTCCTAATCTTGAGTTCAAGGATTAGGGTTTTAAAGAATACCATGCTGATCATGGTAAGAATTAATTTTGGATCCAAAGATGATGAGTTAACATTTTAGTTCTACCTTGCTTTACTCTCTTTTACTAATATGACTACCTCTACCCAAAACAAGAGTTTTAGCAAAGGTCATGTTGAAGTTTATCGCGCTCTAGTTGATGGGCTACTTCAATTCCATCAACTCAAGTGAAACTTCAATCACTTTGATAGATTTTATTTAAAAGTGCAAAAATTCCCTTGATTTTCTATGTATGAATGCAATGCACACATCTGTTGCCTCTATTTTTGTGACCTCTAATCCTGGGATATTACAAGATTTGATATTCAACTCGAATCTACGATTCTGATAGAATCTCGGGGGCTACTGACAAGGGTATAGCTACCAAGGCCCGTTACTTAGTACCCTTGGGGCCCGTCCGGGTAGTAGCCCATGGAAACTAGGCCCAAGTATAGTCATAGTCGAAATACAAGATCATATTATAATCCGCATTGTAATTTGTATTGAACCCGACCGGTTCCTCGAGACATGGCCACCTATATATAGGGGCTAGGTGAGGCTGGCCAGGGACAGATTGAGATTGAGCCAATTGATTACCAACTTATTCTCAAACAAGCACCAAGTTTCGCCTTGTTTGTCTGAAGTCTTTACCTTCGAGTTCATCCGACGCCCTTTTCCCCTGATCCTAAGTCCTTTATCTAGGACATTTGCCGAGCTAACCCTTGTCATAAAGCAATTCTCTTTTTCTTGTTTTTATCATTTTGTTTTTGCATACATATATAAAATCCAAAAAATTAGTGTAGTACTTCTGCTGAAAAAATTATGGGAAGCTCAAATCCAACAAAGAAACTTGATAATGTCAATTTATTACCTAATTTTAAGCAAGTCTATGGTGAATTATTAAAAGATGTTTGGGTTAGGATAAATAAAATGAACAACTAAAGCTTTAATGTCAATGAAAAAGAGAAATTACACCTCTACTTTTATTATGGTTTATCGCCTTGGTACAAAAATGCTTTAGATTTTGCCTCTGGAGAAAGTTTTGTTCTATCCTCTCCGAAATAAAATTCAGAAGTCATTAAAAATATTTTTGGAAATAAGGGGCAAGAGAATGAAGAATTAGAAAACATGACTACTGTTCTTGCTTATTTAAAGAAAATATTTGAGAATTGTGTTAAAAGGTTGCCATAAAAAAAGAATTTGGATCATTTAGAATTATTCTCTAAGCATGTTATACTTGAGATGGAGGATAAAATGTCTCTAATGACATGACAAATAAGCAGCTGCATAAAAGAGTTGAAAAAGGAAGATAATAAAATTGTTAGAGATGAATAAGAAATCCAATGCCTTGGACAAGTCCTAAAGCTAGCCGCATCCTTTTGATGATAAAAGGGAAATGTATGCCATCTGGTTTGCTTAGGCTGTCTGTTGGAATGCTTGCATCATGGCCTGATCCTTTCCAACCAGCTAGCATATAAGTGAACTTTAGATCAAAATCTACAACAACAAGCACATTATGGCTAATGTAGTGCTTCCTGCCTCTGTATGTTGCCAATTGGGATTTCAGCACTCTACCAGTCACATGAGTACCATCAATTGCTCCAACACAATCTTGCGATGATAACAACAAACAGTCAAGCTTTTGTGCTTTATTGCTTTCTCAAACAATGTGCAAATTAATATTTATGGTCACCTTGAAGTATGTATACCATCTTTTATTATTTCGTATCTTGCTTGGTGTTTTACCAGAAGGTGGCTCGATCATCTCTTGTCTGAGCTCCCCAATTGCATAAAGGACTTGGTTGAAATAGCGGGATATAGTCTCTATGGATCTCTTGAATGTCTTGTACATAACTTTGAACCTCTGGTTACGGCAAACAACATAAAAAAATATAGCAACTTGCTCTTTCACACATGTGTGGATGCTATCTTGAAGCAATCCTCTCCCTCTAAACCTCTTGACTAGTTCATAGAAGGGGCTCTTCTCATCGTCATCATCTAAATAGCCTCTACATCATTCGTAATGTAGATGAAGTTCAGATTAGCAATCCTCTCTTGATCTCGACGAAGCATCGGACCATATGTCGCTCGTGGATAGACAGTTCGCATAACTAATCTTTAGTGGGGGAGGAGGGTCCAAGCCTGAATTACAGCTACCAGTGCTACTGCTTGGTGAATTAGGATCATTCGGTTGCCCTGAGCACAATGATCTAACATGAGTGTCTGCTAAATCTACCGCTAGTCTAACTAGTAACCACAGGGACAAAGTAAATTGGAGGGCAGAGTGATTTACCTCCGCCATTGCACACGAGGGAGAGTTGCCGGGGTCAGAGAAGAAAGAGATATCTCCCACCGATCCCTGGCCAGAGAAGGAGGAGACCAGTTGCTGCGACCGGTGGCGGAGGTAGAAAATTTGGTTTGGGTGTATAGAGTGAGGGGGTCAATGTTTTACTAAGATTAACTTACCTATTTAAGCTATGTTTTGATATAATTTTATGCTATACTTACACATAATTTGTGTTCTCTCACAAATAATGGGTGTATATTTGTACACCCATATCATCGTTACCTGGCTCCACCCATTGCTGCCACGAACAAGGCCAGAGTTGAAGAAGAGCTCGCCCGCGGATCCTATGCCGAAGCCGTCGGAACTAAATCTGCCGAACCGACGCCACCGCTGATGTCGAGAGAGGAAAATGGGATGTTTTGCTGGAAGGTGACTAGAAATAATATTTTTTAATGATATTATTGGTCAAGTTAACGACCTACAAATCTATACCTAATAATAAAGGACGTAAGGTTTCCGTGGTTGGTTCGTCCAACACTTTTTTGAACCGATTTACCCTCTCAAAAAAATATTTATTACCCCTCTCCCACCTGTAAGTTAAAAAACAGTTTCAATAGAAATCACGGTCCCTGCCACCGCCTGTGTAGAAAAATGTTTCATCCCTCAGTTTATCTTACACCCGAGCCCTGAGGCGCGTTCGGACGTCGCATCGATCTGTTTCAGGTCGCCGCCGACCCAAGGATTGTGGATGGTAGAGAGCGTAGGGGGAGAGGAGGGTGCGGGCATTGGGAGAGGCGGTGGAGGAGGTGCTCGCCGGTGACGGGTGGCGCTGGAGGTAGCAGGAGGTGCAGACATGGCCCTGGCAGCGCTGGTGTTCGGCGGCCGTACAGGGGAGGCGACGACCAGTCCCCGCGGGCAGAAATTGGAGGCGGCGCATATGCATCATGCCCGTGGTTCGTTCGTCCGTCCGGTTCAAAGCGTTCAGGCGTCGTTTTGTCCGTCGTTGATTTGGGCCTGGCCCAACTGCGCCTCCTGCCGTTATTATCCGAACCCTAGATCGCCTCAATAAAAGGCGCACGTCTAAAGCCTCCCCCATCGCCCATGATCTCTGCTCCCGGTGGATGCCGTTGAGCGCCGCCGAGGTATCAAAGATAAGCAGGGAGATCGAGGTCGGGGATAAAGACGACTGGGAATTGGAGGAGTACATCGCTGACTCCAATTCAATATGCTGGAACTGCTAAGATCTGCTATTCGGGATGCCTTTGCCTGCCGAACAAGGTCAACGAGCGCTCGAGCCCCGGGCTTCCTGGCGACGGACCGGAGTTCCTGGAGCGCGGCATGGATGATCCTGGCGACAGAGCCGAGTTCTGGAGCGCTTGGATGAAGTCGAGGGACGACTCTGTCCATGGCGGAAACACATAGGGAGAAACGGACATCAGCGACGGGTACCTATATGAATTTCACCGGAACAGTGGCAGCCGTAGATGAGGTCCTCCTTGTTGATTGGAGCTTCTTTGGCTCGATTCAAAGCTCTGGAAGAACTAGGAAGACACAACAGAGCATCAGGCGCTCGCGGAAGAGCTCGGGGAGGCCCGAGATAGTGGAGCTATGTGGAGGTGGTGATCGGGTTCAGAAGCGTGAAGAAGAGGAAGAAAACGAGGGGAGGAAGAGGCAAACTAGCGGTGGCGCCTTGGGGAGAAACTAGGGTTACTAGAGGCGATCTTGATCTGGGAACGCCCACCCGTCTCTTGTTCTTACGACCGGCATCCCAGCCACCCACAGTGCGCTCGCCTCTGTCTAGAAATCCACCGGCGGTTCTATCCCAATCCCATGCATGGCACGAGGCTAGCGGCGCTGTTCTGAGTAGCGGTGGCGGCGCGCTCACAGCCGGATGCGAGGTGCCGTGTGGCAGCAGGACGCGATGCCACCATTCGCCATATGGCCGAGCCTAGAGGTGCCTACACTGCAATGACGTTTCCTCACCAAGACACAACCGTCAGTCTAAATGGTGAGCACGGGGCAGCAAATACTATCCTCTATCTGTACTGGCAAAGGGCAGACGCTTGTTGCAGTCTACAGTAGTCTTGTTAAGAGATTATCACAATTTACTGTATCTATGCCTCTAAGAAACTGTTATACTAATTGGGTGCAGTTTATGCATCTTATTGAATGCTCAGGCTAATCTCATGTTTTTTTGTTTAATGTATGTTTGCTTAATTAGAACAGGAGCCATGCATCATGGATGCATGGAGCTTCTGAGGTACGCGGCTGTGTAATACTCGCACCCTCGAGGACAAATCTGCACGTCCTCCCTCAACCTCGCCGGTGATGTTACGTATGTATGTTATAAACACTCTGTATTGTTGACTTAAATTTTGTTAGGTAAATATGAGGAACTGACAGTTATCAACTGTATTATATGTTCAGAAGTTAGAACTTACGGTAAGACTTTCTCTTAGGATATTATTTGGATCAAAATTAACATTATATGCTACATTTTTTTGAGGATCACATTACATACTACTAGAGCAGTGTATCTAGACTTATACATGCATCTAATTTGTACAAACATGCTTTCTAGCAGAAACATTCAGGGAATGTAACCATATTTTATTTAGACATTATGTATGTGATTGTAGTTTAGAAATGCAGAGATTAATTATCATATTGTTCAATTAATGTTCACTTTTCTATTCATTCTTCTTGGGAAAAAAATAATTAAGGCTTGATATTGCCTGTCATTATAGTGGGTGTTATGCTTGTAACAACATATTCTGATAAGAAAAAAACATATTTCCGGTTAAAAAACATAACTACCTCGAATTGAGTTTTAGTTTCTTCCAGTACAACGTACGGATACTTTTGCTAGTAAATCATAAAACCTATAAACCCAATGGAGTGAGTAATAAAAGTGGCAGTAGCGGCAATCGCAGATCCTCGGCAGGCAACTCTCGTCTCTTTCCCCCCCCGGAGGACTCGGCTGGTACCGCGGTCTAGTCTTGGCTCGGAAGCCCAGACGAGCTCCCTTTCCATCCTGTCCGTGCAGATGCTCTGCGCTTGCGCCGCAGGCCAGCAGCCCCATGTTTGACCCACCGACCCCTCACAAGAATCACCTCCTCCACTTCTAGCTTTGCTTCTCTTCTCTTTCTCTTCTCCGGGGGAGCGGCTCCGCCTCTTGATGTTCTCGTGGAGTCCTCCTATGGTCCGTCCTCGCCACTCTCCGTTGGCTTCTTGATCCATTTCTTGGTCCAAGAAACCTGAGCCCTCGCCGAGATTCGTAGATTTCCGCGCGCCTTTGGTTGATTCGGCGCCGGTGGTTTTCTTCCCCGGCTGATTCCGGTAAGAAGTCGATTTCTCATGCCTGGTTAATTACTCTTTGTATACCTGTCCTCTCTTTCTCTTTCTCTCGATTCCAGTAGTGTAAAGAGAGGCTTCTCTCTCTGCAGGGGAGCGCGTTCCTAGTTCGCGGGGAGATGTCGGGGATGCAGGAGCAGTTCGAGATCAAGTTCCGGCTGCCGGACGGCACCGACATCGGGCCCAAGCAGTACCCGGCGGCGTCCACCGTCGCCACGCTCAAGGAGACCATCATCGCTCAGTGGCCCAAAGGTTCCTTCCTCACTCTAGCTACCTATTTGCCGTTACTGTCTTTCTTTGTCCGTGGCGACGAGAGTGACGATAATAAAGATTGGTTCCTAGCAACGACGAGTGGCTGTAGAGTTGAGTGATTAGTATTTATGTGGCGGTCGCTCTCTCGGATCGGTTCTCTCCGTAGAACGGACACTATCATTTAGCTTGGAATCTTCAACCTTGATATGTGCACCGTAGTGGCGTCGCCATCACAGGCCAATAGAACCAATTATTGGGGCTTCTGCCTCCCTCACCGGTTGGGTCACCATGCGAAGCACTATTCTTCGATCAGCCAGTTCAAGCTGTTTTGGCTAATGTCAATCTATGCTATGGTGAAGTTGAATAATCGCACCAGTATGAATGTTTTGTTCTAGGATATGTAATACATGTGGCAGGGCTGTATAACAGATGTAAGCTGTTCTTTTCTTATCGTAAGATTCGAGTTGGTGGTGAAGCCACCCACTCGACATACAACATTTGAGTGACGATTCTACCCCTAACGAAAAAGGCAGGTCTTCTCTATTTATTATTTATTAATGATTACTTAGGGGATGTAAAGATAGCCATTTATTCTCTCCTTATTTATCTTGACATTTATTCTCTACGAGATTATTGGGTCATTTATGAAGCTGTTGGAAAATTTCGTCCAAATAGAAATTAATAGCCTATTTAAATAGGCGTCATCCTTCTCCTAAAATAAAGCTCCTCTGCATGTATTATGTGGCTATCTTGACATGATTTTTTATAATATATGATATTTGCAGTTAGAAAATACTTGAGTAGACCGTAGCAACGCACGGGTATCTTACCTATAAGATTCGAGTTGGTGGTGAAGCCACCCACTCGACATACAACATTTGAGTGACGATTCTACCCCTAACGAAAAAGGCAGGTCTTCTCTATTTATTATTTATTAATGATTACTTAGGGGATGTAAAGATAGCCATTTATTCTCTCCTTATTTATCTTGACATTTATTCTCTACGAGATTATTGGGTCATTTATGAAGCTGTTGGAAAATTTCGTCCAAATAGAAATTAATAGCCTATTTAAATAGGCGTCATCCTTCTCCTAAAATAAAGCTCCTCTGCATGTATTATGTGGCTATCTTGACATGATTTTTTATAATATATGATATTTGCAGTTAGAAAATACTTGAGTAGACCGTAGCAACGCACGGGTATTTAGCTAGTTAGAACTACAAAGTGGGTAGGGAAGTAGATGAGAGCTTAAAGTCCAAGGGAAGATAGGAGCTTCCTGTGGAGCAGGTGAGAAAGCAGCGTTCGTTCAAAAATGTGCTGCTCTTCCACTGATGTAGTTGGCACTGTTCTTGACTGGTAGCTGTTCAACTTTGCTAGGCTAACCAGTGTTTTTGGTGTGACATGCTTCATTCAAAATAACTAGATCCAAGATTCCCATTTGTTTTCTTATTCATCTCTGAGTTTCACCTACCTAGTACCTACCATTTGCTTTAGTACCTTCTTCATCCTTGTTTTGACAAGCTTTACAAGAGTTCTACAATCTATACTTTAGAAGAGTTCTAGAATCTTGGTTATGGTGAAATACTGAAATGTGATGTATATTTTTTTTTTCGAAAATGAAATGTGATGTAGATAAATGGGAAGCTGCTATCGATTGGACGTGAAGTTTAATCAGCTGAATTACAATGAAAAAAAACGCTGAGGTTGTATGTCCATTACAAGCCATAGCGCAGATTGACAGTACTTGCTAATAGTGTCAATGCATATTAATCCTTTGGAAGGATAACCAACATTACTACATTAGACAACCAGGAACTATATAATAGTGTGTTTCGAGCACGCAAAGAAGAAACACACTAGTAGTAGCTTGATTGTTTGCGAGAGCACTTAAGATTTAGGTGGACTACACTACTATAGTGTGTTTCGGGCCCAAGGGTAGGTTTGCACACCTTCCTGAATGAGCAATTATATACTTATATTTTGCATGATTCTTTTTATATCCAGAAATTTGAGGTATATCTGTGTCAAAAATTTATCCAGTTAGCAAGACAGAACTGCTGACGAGATAAACTATTTATGGGCATGCATATGACATAAAATACTCAATTTATTTCCCACTGAACTGTAGTTTCTACTGCAATACAGCCAACTATTTTCTAACAGATGTCATTATGTAGGTTTAAGAAAAAAATTAACCACGGCACTGCGTAAATTTGCAGTTTCGAAAAATGCCACTGGATGTCTCAGTGCCCTGTGGGACCACAGCCAATGACATTTTCTAAAACGCCAACTTTGAGCAGTATGGTTCCAGTTTTCCTACACAAATGTAAGATGGAAAGTCTCTGTGAACAGCTGTCATGTCTAACTCCAAAAACTCAAACCAGTTGCTACTTTCTAGCTGATTATGATATCCTGGTCAAAGCCAACTAAAAGTGGCGCTGAGCTGCTGAACCAATTATATTAAATGGATGATTTGGAACTCAATATTCATCTGGAATTCATCTGGCAACCAGTTGGTTTTCTCTGGAGGCCAGTCCAAAGTGGGTTACCATTTAACTTGCACATTTTTGTATGTTTATTACTGACCGACTCATCAAATACCTGTAATGATACTATAGGCTACTTGGCTCAGTCTCCGTAACTCAAAACTCCGAGCTTCATCCAGATTCGCAACAGAGCATTTGCTGGATTCACACATAGTTGTTGATAATTTCCATTGATCTTGGATACCGTTGTCTGATCGTAGTTGATCATTATTTGTGGTACTTGGCGGGCCATTTAAGCTTTGGACAAGTTCAGTTTGCCATGTTTGACTTTTCATTAAGTATTTATGAAACTAAAAAAAGTAATAATATGAAATAGCATTGGCTGCAAGCATTGATGCTGACAAGTTGTGCCTCAGGTCCACCGCTAAGACCAAATTAATATTTGTTCCATCTTTGTTGGGCTATCATCATGATGGAACGAAAACCTGTTGCTTGATGGAGTTACGTGATTTCTATTGAATAATGACTTAAATAAGCCATCATGTGGCCAGTTTGCTGCTAATCATAGATAATATTAGGAAGGGAACAACCATTATGGTTTTTTCATGTCCTTTAGCCTATTCAACCTGAACACAATTGATCAAGTGCATGTGTGCTGACATGCTAAGTAATTGTCTGACTGGCTATTGATGAATCACTTCTCATTTTACAATTCTGTGCTTATTAAGCTTGCATTTCTAACAGATAAGGAAAAAGGTCCAAGGACTGTGAATGACCTCAAGCTTATCAACGCTGGGAAGATACTGGAGAACAATAGAACCCTCTCAGAATGCAAAAGCCTGATATGTGACTTCTCTGGAATGACAACTATGCATGTAGTAGTCCGCGCCCCGACTCAAGATAAACAGTCTGGTAAGTTTTCTGTCCTTCTCAAGGTGATGCAGTTTTATCTTGTACTGATTTTATTTAATTTTCTTCCTGTGATTCTGTGAACTGTTAGCAGATAAAAGAGCAGCCAAGAAGACAAAAGATTTCAGGTGTGGTTGTGCCATCATGTGACAGCGTTGTGAATAGAAGCACTAAGATGAGGTGTTGGCTATCTAAGTCCTTTTTTCGCCCTTGATAGAGTGTTGTACGATGTTTTGAGGCACTTTCCTTAGTTGTATCAAGGCATATTGGTTGCCCATGATCTTGAGCTGCATGAATTGCAGAAGTTGGAGAGATAAATTCTTACTGCCTAAGTTACTAAAAGGGTCCATCTTATCCAACCCTACGTTGTTCAGATTCTGCTTTGTATGGCCGTCTGGTCACTTGTATGGGAAACCAATCAACCATCATATGCTGGTAGTCATGTTTAAAGTCAGTTATTGCTTCCTAATGTCAGTTGTTCTACTAGTTTTGTATAAATCATTGTACTTTTCTTTCAGAAAGTTAGTCCACTACTTCTGTATTGTGCAATAGTGGTGCAAAGCCTCCAATTTATGAAAAATACAAATTGATTCTGGATTACCTGATTTTAAGTCAATTTTTCATTCTCTGTAGACATTTGAATGAATCTTCTAGGCAGTATGTAGTTTGGTGCAATCCATAGAGGAGATGGCACATCGGACTTTTTGTTGGATGCAACACTGGTACTTAATCTGCAACTTGGTTTAAAAAGAACTAGCCAAACAACATAATTTGCTGGAATGGGTTCACCAAGCGTGATTACTGCAACTAGTTACCAACCCATGCGTCTGCCGTGCTGTCAGTTTAGAAATAGAAAAAAAAACAGAGGCATGTGTAGATGCTTGCATGAATTAGAAACATGAGAAAGTTTAAGCTAAACATGTTTGAGTCATTGTTACTCACTCCGTTCCAAATCAGTTATCTAAACTTTGTCTAGATACGCATATTCCGTATCAGGACATATTTTTAGTGTGTAGATACATGTGTATCTAGAAAATTTAAGAAACCAATTTGGGACAGAGGGAGTATCATAAATACTTATTACACTACTAGTTTTAATAATTTAGTGATTTTGCTAATTCTCAGTCGCCACCAGGGAGCATCAATCCAATTTTGAGATCAGTCCAAAATTCCATATGTTTTTAAAGGAAATAAAATATACTTCCTTTTGCAAACAAATTGTTATAACAGATGATAAAAAATAATTATGTGAGAACAAATTTGTGAAATTAATTTAGTTGATTCCTAGTGACGAGGGTTAACTCGACAAATGTCCTAGATGAAGGACTTAGGATCGGGGAGATAGGGCGTCGGATAAACTCGAAGGTAAAGTTAGTCGAAATAGGTATGTATCGAAAGTAAACTTGGGTGTTCAACCTGGCTTGCTTTCAATCTGGGCTACACCGTCCCCTCCTGGCCCCTATATATAGGTGGCCAGGTCTCGAGGATCGGGTAGGGTCCGATACAGATTACAATATCGACATACGGTAAGAACTCGTATTCGACTATCCTTACAATTGGGCCTAGCTTAACGGGCCTCAGGGGTACTCAACTAACGGGCTCTATTAGCTATACCCTTGTCAGTAGCCCCTGAGATTCTACCAGAATTGCAGATTCAGGTCGAATCTCTAATCTTTAAATCTTCGACTTGATCAATTCTTCGTCTTCTTCATATCTTAAAATCTTCGACTTGGTCTTTCGACTTATGTTTCATGATAACTTGCTCGCAAGGGATTTTGATGAACAAGCCTGACAACTCTGACGGATCAAGAGGTCAGTTAACTGCCGGAACAGATACTTGTCACTTACTTCAAATTCAATCCCCTTGGACTTAATTCGGGATACCGGTCAAACCCATTCTTTTGCCTCATTTAGGACTTACAAAAAATGAATCCCAGTGGTTCTCAAGGTACCCAGTGCGTCCACCAGGATTTTCTTCGCGTCGTAGACACGGATACATACCAGCAGAGCGCATCCATGTGCGTATACCAGGCCACACAGGACGGATCCCGGGGTCTTACCTTCGTGACAAGTCACGGCATTCGAGTTTCGTTGCGATAACGCAACTCGAGAATCTTATGTCGCAGTCAAATTTTGACTGAAAATATTCGGGTTTCTACAACCATAAAACTCGCTCCCGATGGGAGTAACACTTCTCCAATCTCCAATGCTTTACCAATGAATATCGTCGGGTGCGCGCACAGCGCTCCCGATGGGAGTAGCCCCCGAGGCTATAGTCGAAAAAAGGGTTTTTCGAGTATAGGCTCAAGAGATAATGTAGCTCATCATACTTCAACTCGAAACTCTTCAACTTCGAGGTTCTTCAATTCGAGATACTTTCAAGAACACCTTGTCGTCGAGTACTAGTCCACTACTTCAATGAAGAGTTCCACTCGACTTTTTTCAAAGCAACAGCCTCCAAGGCTATAACCAAAAATCCTTCATAGATGATCCTTTTTATAAATTAAGCATTTGTCGGCGCCATCCTGTTTCCTTTACATATATATTTTATGACGTCAACGAAGACGTAACTCTTCCTCAGTGCAAACCGTTGTATGGGTAACACTGTAACTTCCACGATTTTATGACCATTTAGTGGGCTGCACGATTTTTGACCGTTGGTGGGCTGACGTTTCCGATCTTTGCGCCACGTCTCAGCCCACGATCCTTCTCTCAGAAGATATATAAAAGGTATAGTGGGGAATCGTACTGTTCACCAGCTCGTTGCCTCCGCCGCCTCCATTGCTGATCTCCTCTGCCTCTTCCTCTCTTGCGGAGCCCCCAAGCGCACTTTTGTGCTGGATGCGCGTGAAACATCTGGCCACCAAGAGCGCTATGGCCAAGTCTTCTGCCACCAACTGGGTTCGCTCCACCATCACCAAGAAGGAGGTGGAGAAGGCCACGGCGGACGGCCTCATCGCTGCCGAAGATTCCATTAAATTTCCCAGCACCGAACGGATCCCGAAGCCCCCGAGCGGTTACCGAGTAATGTTCCTTGCTTTCCTCTTCCACGGTTTGTCCCTTCCTGCCCACGAGTTTCTCCGTGGGCTGCTATTTGTCTACGGTGTGCAGCTCCATCAGCTCACACCAAATTCCCTTCTCCACATTGCTTGTTTCGTGACTCTTTGCGAGTCCTTCTTGGGCATTGAGCCCCATTTCCTTCTTTGGAGGTCAATCTTTTGGCTCCGCCCCAACGTTGCTTTAGCTAGGAAACCTGAACTGGGCGGAGCCGTCGTTTCTGTGCGCCCTGAAGCGCCATACCTTGAATTTTCCATGGCCGCATCTGTCCAAGGGTGGAGGACCAAGTGGTTCTATATCAAGGATCGCAAATCCTCTCCTGAAGATGAATTCGGCTTGCCTCCCTTTGACGTTTCTCAGGAGGTGAAGAAATTGAAGTCATGGGACTCGCTTCCCTCAGATGCGGAAGTAGAACAAATTCTTCCTCTTCTATCCCGCATTCAAGCTCTGAAAACAGGCCTAGGAGGTGCTTTGTCGGGTATCC
This sequence comes from Dactylis glomerata, assembly GCA_007115705.1. Taxonomy (NCBI): domain Eukaryota; kingdom Viridiplantae; phylum Streptophyta; class Magnoliopsida; order Poales; family Poaceae; genus Dactylis; species Dactylis glomerata. Next base: position 445,453 of record QXEO01001205.1, read on the forward strand.
AACTCATGGCGTTTTTCATACAACGTCGAGTTCAACCCCTGCAGCACCGCCTCACCAAGCTTTGGGCTTACTCTGGCTTGGAAGATCCTACTCGCATATCTGAAGATCTGATGTCAAAAGAAGATATCGACAAGCGAGTCAGAAATCTCACCAAGCTCACCAAGGAACATTCAGTTGCTGATTTGACTGCAAATTTCTTCGACTCCGTGCACCCTCTTCCTGAGGTATACATCCCTATATCCATTTGTTGTCAGACTTTTCTTAATTTCGACTTGCGTTATTCTTTGCCTCTGCACTCTGCTGATTTATTAATATGCAGGGTCACCAATTCATTGTTTCTCGTCCTCCTCTTCCGGAGGCAGGGCCCCTACCAGCTGATCTTGCTTCTCCTGCATCTGAAGCCCCCGAGGCTGACGAAAGTCAGGACGAAGAGGATATCGAAGAATCAGAAAATGAGACTAGCTCGTCGACGTCGCTTCCTCCCGCACTTGCTGACGAAGTTGGTGTCGACAAGAAAAGGAAGCGTGTCGACGAAATTGCTTCCTCGAGCTCTGCGGCGGCTGGTAAAGCCCCCGTTATTGTGGAAGATCTCGAATACTTCGACATGCTGGCATCGTAAGTATTTGTAACCATATCTTTCAATTTTCCTTGTCTTATTTTCATAACTTGCTCTTGTCATGCAGTGATGATGAAGAGCCGCCGGCATATGCTACGGCTGCTTCTCCCGCGGCCCCTGATGAGCCAGCTGAGCTAGATGTTGCTCCGAGGATTACCAGGGCCTCTGTAAAGAAGATTTCTCAAACTAAAGCCCGAAACCTCAAACGCGCGAAGAAGGCCAAAGAAGCCGACGGTTCTCTGGAGGCCCACGTTTCTACAGTTTCTTCTAATGATGTGAGTGTTTCTTCTTTTCCTGCTTTCCTTTCATACACTCCCTCTCTGACACGCTCTTTTCTTTAGGCTTTGGTAAAGAGATTCATCGACTTGGGCACTGAATGTGCGGGTTACCTAAAGGTTGCAAAAGCTGCCGAAGGTGCAATTTTGATGTTCAATCATTACTTTTCCTCTGTGCTTTGTCTCTTGCTGTTTATCTGACTCCCTTTCGTCTTCTTTTTGCAGCTGCCTTAGCGACAGCCAATACTCGTATTGCGTCACTGGAGGCGGAGCTCAAAGCTTCGCAGAAAGCTTATGACGCTGCGACCGCTGCTAAGGCAATTGCTGAGAAGTCGCAGAAATCTGTGCTTGCCAAGGCGAAGAAGGCTGAGAGGGCGTTAGCTGATGCCAACAAGGAGCATGCTCAACGAGAGCAAGCCGTGGCGGAGCGTCTTCACACCATGTCTTGTGCCGCTGAAAGTGAGTTCTTCGACTTATCTTTGTATTTTCGACTTCTGTTGCACTTGTGTACTTTTTGTCACTTGTCTCTTCTTTCTTTTTCTATTTGTGCAGAATTTACCGGGGTATCTCCGTCGGCTTTGCAAACAGACGATGATCCTCTGATGAATGCGGTTAACCTACTCGAAGAAAACTGGATATCTATCCAGGAAACTTTTGAGTTGGTTAGCCGCGTTCTATCACGGCTGTTTGCTGGTTTGTGGCCGAAGAAAAGGGTGACAGTTCCGAAGGACAACTTGGCTGAACTCGCCAAATCCTTCGATACTATTGAAGACCCCACTCTTCAGCTGAAAGGGTTGTCCATTAAGCGCGGCGCTGAGGGTGCTATTGCACTTTCTCTTGCGCACGGTACAGACTTCGACTGGGAGAGGGTTAGCTCCCCTCATGGCCACACCCGTGACGAGATGAAGGTGTTTTTCGAGAAGGCGGAGAAGTTGGCACCTGCATTGTTGACAACGATCTCTCCTTCGGCAGCCTCTACGGTGCCTGCTGCACCACCTCCAGCGGCGAAAGATCCGGTGCCACCGTCGACTTCTAGCGAGGAAGCTGCTGCGCCCCCCTCTACCATGGAGCAGAATGCTGAGGTGGCGTAGACTCAGCTTCCTTGTAGCTTCTTTTTTAGCGTTCTCCTTTTGAATGTAAAGACTTTAGTTAAATGCAACCCGAGAACCTTTAGCCATAGGGTTGTGCTCTTATGTAAATGTATTCTCTTCGTATGAAATATTATGCTGCCTTTCTGAAATTGTTTCTCCTTTCTTTTCTATTGTAGTCGGTGCGCGTTCATGATCCTTTGACTCATGGTCCTGCTCCTTCTTCTGCCCATGGGTTCGATCCCCAGATTTCGTCGACTACTAGTCGATGCAGTCAATGCTTGGAATACTCTTCCAGGATTTCCGACCTTGAAACTCGCCTATCCTTGGCTAAATGCCAGGCACAGATGGCTATTAAAAAGGCTAGCCAAGCCAGTGGCTATATGAAGAAAATCTCTTCCCTTGAAGAAAAGGTCTCCAGCTTGACGGTGAAGGTTGTTCATAATGAAGAGTGCGAATCTTTCATTCTTGGCATTGTCGAGTCTGCTTGCGAGCTGTTGCGATGTGAGTTTTCTTTCGACTCCTTCTTTGGCTGTTTGTGCACTGCTGCTTTTGTGATATATTTGCCGTTGTAGGTACTTGTTTGGATTTTGCTGCTGAAGAACGTCGAGTTGCTGAGCGAAATGCTGCTTTGGAGAAGATGTAGATTGGCTACGAGACTTTGTGGTCTGATCCTCGACGCCGAAGCGCCATTGTATTGCTCCAAGACCGTGCCCAGCACATTGGCGAGTCAGTTGATGGTTGCCGACGAGCTCTCACAACTATGCACTCCGTCATGCTTCCTCGTAATCCTTTGCCTGCAACTTTCCCACTTCTTCTTGACACTTTCAGATCAAGTCATCGTATTCATAGGTTGATAGAGCTGAACTTAGTGGCAGGTGCCAATTTTGCTCTCGGGTGGATACGCAAGTAGCACCCGAGGTTGAATTACAGCACTATGTCCCTGAGTTTGGCTCCAGGTGGAGCTAGCCTTCGAGTTCATATGGAGAATACGCTGCAGCCTGCCCGGAGACTCATAGCTAGGCTTCTGGAAGCGGATGCTGCATTTTTTCGCGAGCACCATTATTTGGATCCTTTAGGCGTAGATGATTCTGACAACCCGTTGTTGTAATGTTTTGTGTATATGGAACGCGAGAGTATCTTATTTTGCGACTGTTGTGTCGAAAAGTTTATTCTCAAAGCGTTATTGTGTAAGTCGTGCGTTTGCCGCATTTTTCCCTTTGAAAAGATTCGTAAACTCGAATATGAGGAACGATTTATCTTTATTTATACTTGTAACATAAGATACATGGGGTGACCCAAGAGATCCGGCCTATGACCTGTGTTCTGGATCTAGAGGGCATTGCCCCTGGTATAACTCGTGGCTTTTATAGCCTTTGTGTCCTTCTCTTCTCTATGTTTACGACGTCGCAGTTTTCCCTTCTTCTCCTGCGCCTTTGCCTTCTCCTGGTGTTTCTACTTGTGGTTTCTTTGCCTCGGGCTCCACGACGCGTCCCTCGAGTAGCTTGATGCCTTCTGTAGTCGTGTTCTTCACCTTTTCTGCATAGTTGGCTATCATGCCAAAGTTTTGCGCCATCTTGTGGAACTCCCTGTCGCAGAGATCTGAGACTTCAAAACTTCCTTTGACTGTAATTATTCCTCTTGGTCCTGGCATTTTAAGTACTAAATATGTATAGTGAGGTACTGCCATGAATCGCGAAAACGCGGGTCGTCCGAGGATCGCATGATATTGAGATGGCCAGTCCATGACTTCGAAGTCTAGTTTTTCTCTCCTGTAGTTTTGTCGGTTGCCGAAGCAAACATTGAGTGCTATCCGACCCAGTGGGTAATTGGCACTTCCTGGCACAATCCCGTGGAAGGAGCAATCTGTTGGTTTCAGGAACTCCAGCGATATGTGCATTGCCCTGAGTGTTTTCGCGTATATCAGGTTAATCCCACTTCTTGCGTCCATGAATATTCTGTCGACATTATACGCGCCGATTTGAGCTTTGAGTACCAGAGGCGCGTTTCCTGGCAGAGGTACTGTTATGGGGTGGTCCTCTCTATTGAACTCAATTGGTTGTTCTGACCAATGCAGATATTCTGTTGTAGCTGGAGGCGACATGACTGCTAGATTGACTTGTCGAGTTATACTCTTTTCTTCTTTGTTCGACTTGGGCACAGGTTGTATCATTGCTGTGATGTGTCCTTTTGATGGGACGTACCCTTCGTCGTCATCGTCGTGTCCCTTGTTTTGCTGGTCTTGTCCTTGAGGAGCTCCGTTGTTTCCTTGCTGGCTTATCGGGGGATTGTTACTTCCTTCGAATCCTTGTCGCCTTGCTTCGGTTTGTTTGTTTATTGCTGCTTCTTGTAGCTTTAAGAACGTTGTGCAGTCTTTCATTGCATGCCTTGATACTCGCTTCCCGTCGACGAACGCTGAGTGTATATGACAAGGCCCGTTGAGCATATCTTCTGGTGATGGGTTGTACTCTCTGGATTCTCTTGGTGGGAACTTCTTATAGTCCTCTTTTCCATAGCTTCGATATCCCGAGCTTCTGCGATCGTTTCCTTGATAACTGTTGTCTTTATATCCTGCGGCGACTTGGCTATGAGAGCCGTAGGTATCGTAGTTTCGGGATCGTCTCCTTTGACTTCCATATCTGTTTCTTTTGTCGTCCTCTGGAGATCGTGTCCGTTTGTTGTTGCACGCATCTTCTCCATCTGCAAATCTGTTTGCTGTGTCCATGAGATCTGACACTGTTTTTGGCTTGATTCTACCCATCTCTTCGACTAGGTCTCTTCGCCTTAGTCCAATGATGAACGCGTCTATTGCTCTTTCGTCTGAAACTTTGACTGCTGAATTTTTTATGAGGCTCCATCTTTGGATGTATGCTCGTAGTGTTTCGTCGCGTTGCTGTACGCATGCTTTGACTTCTTCTATTGATGCTGGCCGTTTGTATGTCGACCTGAAGTTGCTTGTAAATTGCTTTGTGAGGTCTTCCCAGCTTCCAATGGATTCTTTCTCTAGTTTGCTCAACCATGACCTTGCTGCGCCGGTGAGGTGTAGTTGCAAACTTTGCATTGCTGTTTCTTTGGTTCCTCCTAGTATTTGAACTACTTGTAAGTAATCTGCGAGCCATGATTGTGGTTCCTGTGATCCGTCGTATTTTTGCTGATCATGAGGTAGCTTGAATCCCTTAGGAACTGGAGTGGTGCGAACCCTACGGGTAAAGCACGATGCCCCCATCTCTTTTTCGTCGTCTTCATAGTCACGCCTTTCATTTGGGGATCGCGATTTTCGAGTTCCACCGTGCTGTTTTGGTGATGGCAATCGAGATCGGTGTTTACTGCTTCTATGCCGAGGACTATTGTGACGGCGAGGTGACCTTGCTTTATGCACTTCCTTGTGGTGATATGCTTCTTCTCCTTTTGCTGATAGCTTGTGCCCACCATGTTGAGTCCGTTCAGTGCTGCTCTATGCATATGTTCTCTAGGATCTCCTGGACTTGGTCGAGTTGTAAGTAGATATGCTTGTGCTGCCACTAGTGCTGCCTCAGGAGTTTTTGGTAGGATGTTTCCCTGCTCGTCGACCGATAGGAAGGACGAGTCGAGGTTTTTGGAAATACTTTGCCTGTCAGAATACTCGAGGTTATCGTACCTTGAACCGTGTCGACGATTTTTCCTTGCGTTGCTGTATGATGCGTCACTCCGTGCTTTTCGAGCAGCCTCGCTAGCTGCGATGGCTGAATCTTTTCTTCTTTGTATCTCTGTTTTCTCCTTTGCTAATTGCTTGGCCTGCTGCCTTAGGGCGTAGTGATACCCCAAAAGCATGTTTTTGCTAGAATTTGATGGTATTGGCGTGCCGTGTTCTACGGCTTCTCTTATTATCCTCCATTCATCGACTGATAGTCGAATTTTTCCCTGCCTGCGAGGGATTCTGGTGTCTGTCCTTCTGCTAGGTGATTTGCTCCTCTGTCGATATTTGCTGGGTTTAATACTGGATTGTCGTTTTCGTCGAATTCTTCTGAATTATCTCCTATGATGGCGAGCACCTGGCATTTTTTGCCGATGTTACCCTCGAAGCTTGAGAAGATCGAGTTACTATCCTCAGAAAGCTCTAATCCTGTCTTCCATGTATCTGTTGACTTGTCTGCCGTATCGTCGAGGCAGATCGTGAAATCTTCGAGTTGGACTTCCACGTCAAAATTTTCCTTTTCTTCGTTGTCTTCTGCGATCTTTTCTTTTTGCACTTCCTCTGGGCTGACCGGCGAGTTTACTTCGCTGGAAGAGCCTTCGGAATATTCCATCATTACTGTTGTTTCGGGCTCCCTTGCCGACGGATCTTGATCTTGTTTCGTCGGATCCGAAAGGCGAGAGGAACCCGATGGCCCGATGAGGATGCTCAAACTTCCAATGGTTAGTTCCGTCTCTTCACTTCCGTCGACTTCTGAACTGTTGTTGGCTAAAAGCGAAAAAGCCGTCGAATTCATGATTCCAACGCCCAAAGTCCCCACGGTCGGCGCCAATTGACGAGGGTTAACTCGACAAATATCCTAGATGAAGGACTTAGGATCGGGGAGATAGGGCGTCAGATAAACTCGAAGGTAAAATTAGTCGAAATAGGTATGTATCGAAAGTAAACTTGGGTGTTCAACCTGGCTTGCTTTCAATCTGGGCTACACCGTCCCCTCCTGGCCCCTATATATAGGTGGCCAGGTCTCGAGGATCGGGTAGGGTCCGATACAGATTACAATATCGACATACGGTAAGAACTCGTATTCGACTATCCTTACAATTGAGCCTAGCTTAACGGGCCTCAGGGGTACTCAACTAACGGGCTCTATTAGCTATACCCTTGTCACCTAGTGAGACATATATTACTTTTTTTGTACTAAAGGAACACATTATTAGAGAACCATGGACATTTTTTAAGATAAGTATGAACAAATTTGTAAAAGGACTGGATCATATATAGTCAATTTGTGTATTTGACATATTATATATGGATTCTAGCGAACCACATCTTCGTCGGTGGTATTTCATAGACGATACATGCCTATCTAAATAAAGTTAAGATAATTAATTTGGGACGAAGGGAGTAGTTAATATGTTCGTAACGTATCTACGCCTTCTAAAGTTTATTATATTAATTATTTGAATATTTATCATGATTATAATGTTTTCAGGCTCTGTTTGGTAGCAAAGTATTTTTAAAGTGTTTAGAGAATACTTAATGTGAATATACTGAAATATTAAATACTTTAAGGTGTTTGGATGATATAAATAATTTTGTTTTAAAACCGAAGTATTCTCCAAAACTATAGTTTTTTTTTGAAGTATTGGAGAAAGAAGTCTGACCCTCTTTTTTTCTAGAACTGAGAAGTCGAAAAAACTGAAGTATTCCCACCGTCCCAAAATATGTTGCGTATAACTTTTTTTTTTGAAAAGTCAAATTTTATAGACTTTAACCATGTATATAGCAAAAAATATCGACATCCGCAATACCAACTATATATAATATGAAAGTATATTTTGTGATGATTCTAATAAGATTGATTTTAAATTGTAAATGTTGATAGATTTTGCTAAATACTTAATCAAACTTAACAAAGCTTGACTTTGACAAAAACTATAGGCAACATAAGTTGAAATGGAGGGAGTATTGCTTAGCCAGGCATTTAAATACTTTGGTATTGGAATACTTGGGTTTTGAAAAAAATGAGGTTCCAAACGGAGCCTTACTCGATTCCATGAGATTTTCTCGATTCAGTTTTTTTGTCACATGGTTGCGCTTGGGAGGGGAACGTGCACACATTCCTAGCCGTCGGATCGCGTGCATGCGCCTCAGAATCAACGCCAAGCATAGGAATGTGCACGTGATTCGTCAAAGTCGAGCCAGATTTTACAACTGTTCTCCGTTCACTGACACCCAGCAGTAATGAACAAGCCGTGCGGACCCCCGGCACTCGAGCAGCCCACGGTGGAAGAAGGTGCAACACAACCGGAGAAACCAATCTCACGGCGCAGAATCCCCCAAGCCACACAGCCCAATCATCTTCTCGTTCACCCCTGAACCTCCCAGAACCTCCCGGCGCCCCCACGCCGCGACGCCGCCGTCCCCGTCCACCGTCCGCCACCCATCTTCTACATATATACCAACGCCCCCTCTCCCCCGCGTCGCCATTCTTTCCGAACCACGAGACGAGGCAACAGGCAAAGGTCCAACGACCGATCAGACAGAGAGATACTAGTAGTTGCAAGAGAGAGATTTTCGTTCGCCACTCCACTCCATTATCATATCCGGTCCGGTCCAGGGCACGATGGCAGCCGCGCCGCCGCTCGCCGCCGACATCCTCATCTCCTCCTCCCCCGCCGCCGCCGCCCGGGCCGTCGCGCCGGCGCCGGTCGTCGCCGCGGCGTGGGGCACCAGGAGAGGGGCCGCGGGGCCGTCCAGGCGCGGGGCGCTCAGGGCGACGAGGGGACGGGGATGGGCCGCTCCGGTCGTCGGGAAGGGGAGGCCGCCGCGGACGCTCTCCGTGAGGTGCGGCGCCAGCTCCCGGGACGGGAGGGTAAGGAGCCCCGTTTCCTTATCTTCTTCTTTTTTTCGTTAATTATTTTTGCTTCACCCCCTTCGCTTGCGACGCGAATCCCGTCAGATTTGTTAGTACGCAAGCGGTTCACTTTACTGCCGTAGACTCGTAGCTAGCGTGTTACTACAGTTTTGACCGATGAGATTTTGGGCTAAGCCTCCCACTCGCAAGTGCATACATTGTCTTTGCATATCGTCACCATTTGTGTGTACAAAGTAGTACTCGTTTCCATTGTATTTATTCATGTTTATCATCTTTGGATAGTCCTCCAATATGTTCTTCCTGTACGATGATCTTCGTGGTTGGTTAGCTGCACATTGTATTTATTGGGTTTACTATGCTGTCATCATAAAGGTTTTTTTTTTTGGGGAGAGATGTCATCAAGAGGGTATGGCCGGACTGTGAGTTGTTATCATGTAGTATTGCTATCGCCAGTAATAATGACACTTAACTGAAACTTTATTGTTCCTAAAATAAAATTGCACAACCTACTGTGTGCATGAGCTTGATTTTCATACGGAATTGTGCGTCCTGGTTATTCAGTATCCTTTTGGTATATGAAGTTGAATAACCATGGAGCTCATAATCATTTCTTTGGCTGTCAGATCACACAACAAGAATTCACTGAGATGGCGTGGCAATCAATTGTTTTGGCACCTGAAGTAGCCAAAGAAAGTAAGCACCAGATTGTGGAGACCGAACATTTGATGAAATCCTTGCTGGAGCAAAGGAATGGGCTTGCCCGTCGAATCTTTTCAAAAGCTGGAGTTGATAACACAAGGCTTCTCGATGCCACCGAGAAGTATATCCAGCGGCAACCTAAGGTGATCTATCCTAAAAATACATATCAGTTAATTCTATTCTACTTCCTTATCCTAACGTCTCTCTCTGCTCTAGAGAATATTGCTATTCAGTAAAAAAAACACCTGCCATTAAACCACTTCTTTCAAATGATTCAGGTATTAGGTGAAGATCCTGGTTCGATGTTAGGACGTGACTTGGAAGCTCTGATACAAAGAGCAAGAGACTTTAAGAAAGAGTATGGAGATTCATTTGTCTCAGTGGAACATCTTGTTCTTGGTTTTGCGGATGATAAGCGATTTGGAAGACAGCTGTTCAAGGATTTTCAGATCACTGTGAAGACCTTGAAAACAGCTATTGAATCCATAAGAGGGAAGCAAAATGTGATTGATCAAGGTACAAACATTTTATTTTATGTGAATGTCATCGTTTATTGTTCAAATAAACTGTTGGCATGCTCATACTGTTGCATACACTAATCAATTTCCATTGTGCAACCTAGTGTTTCCCTCTGTAAATTGTGACTCTTAGTTTATCATGCTCAGATGCTCTTATTTGCTTAAGAACAAACAAAATCGATGATCGTAATGTTGCATACTCTGATCAAATTAGATGATGCCACCAAGATTTTCTTCTGTAAACTGTTACTCTTTTAGTTCATTATGTTCTTATTTGCTTGAAAAAAAATCAATGGCCAAGTAATCACTGAAAATGAATCGGAAGTTTGGATGAAATCTTCCATGGCTAGTGTAGAGGCCTCGTTTTGTTGCAGAGAAAATGCTGAAGATGAGCTTTAGTAGGCGTGAACCTTGGATGCTTCATTTTTTTCTTGAATATGTAAAGATGTGCACATATTTTCTCCTAAAAAGCACGTGTTGAAATAATGAACTGAAACGATCCATTCCCAGACCCTGAGGGCAAGTATGAAGCTTTGGAAAGATATGGAAAAGACCTGACATCTATGGCACGTCAGGGGAAGCTTGACCCAGTTATTGGAAGAGATGATGAAATTCGTAGGTGCATTCAAATTTTGTCTCGGAGAACAAAAAATAACCCAGTTTTAATTGGTGAGCCTGGCGTGGGGAAAACAGCTATAGCTGAAGGGTAAGAAAAGAGTACATTTTACACATCATTTATCATTTATGAGTATGAAAGTAGTCGCTCTTACTGTATTTTACATTCTTGTTTAGGCTTGCTCAAAGGATAGTGCAAGGAGATGTTCCACAAGCACTGACAAACCGTCGAGTAAGTTTACTTATCCATGCAACGTTGCTATATTGTCCAGGGTTTATATCAGGGCTGACTGATTTTTACTTCTGTTTTGAGCAGCTAATTACACTTGACATGGGTGCTTTGATTGCTGGTGCAAAATATAGAGGAGAATTTGAGGATAGGCTGAAAGCTGTACTCAAAGAAGTCACAGATTCTGATGGACAGGTCATTCTCTTCATTGATGAGATTCACACTGTTGTTGGAGCAGGTAATAAGAAACATAATGTATTGTTACTGCTTTGATTTCAAGATAATTTTCCCATATCTATTGAATTAGCTTCCTACTATTTTATTTGACAGTGCTGTTTAATATTTTGATTTTTAAATTTCATGCATGACCAAAAACTGAGGTATAAACCGACCTATTTGCTCAACATTGCTCATCAAAACATATGATGGTTGAGCTGGAGCTAATGTTATCTCGTTTGGATCTCATAGAGCACTGACTTTATTTTACAAGTCTAATAATGCTGCTTGGCCGGCACTAGTTCCACATAGCTAATTAGACTTTGGGACAATACTTTTGGAAACCTCTAGGATTTGATTCATTTTGGTTGCTGTACCTGAATAATACGATTTATGAATAACAAGATGCACCAACCCAATATTACAGAACTCTATATACCTGATGATGACTGTCACATATATAAACTCCTGATTCTCATGTATAACCAAACTGTTCATCAGTTCTTTCATTTGCATGCCCTCACATATAATATTCGTTTATTAAATTAGAAAATAACTGCATAAACAAATTTTGAGCGACCAGCTGCCAACTTGCCAGAGATAGAAGAGCTGTTCCATCTTGTTAATTTTCCTTTTATTTAAACAAATTATTTGGAGATGAAGTGATAGTAAGTTCCGTGCATTCATTCAAAATGGTAAATGCAAGTGCAATGGCTTGCGGGGTTCTTGTTTTTCTCTTTCTAGCGAATTTTGGATAAAAGTTGCATGTATTATGCACCAAATTAACACCATGACTAAAGGGTGTCAGTATTTTGGGGGCAACACATAGAACCCATGCTTTTTCTGTGTGCTGTCTTTGAGCAGCCCCACACCCTCTATTTTTAGTGCTAAGGATTGCAGCTGGACGAATCGGTATTCAAGCAAGCGGCAGACCAAGTAGTATGAAACTAGTGTGCATCATGTCTCCAAGACTTTCATAAATTCTCTCCTGGTCCTCAAAAGTCCAAGGGAATGGGAGTTGGTGGTCCCAGGTCAATAGCATGAGTTATTCAAGAAAGTTAACGATCTGAAATATAGATAACGGTAACGATGGAAAGAACAATGAAACTCTACAACTGCATTTTATTACGTGTTCACTTGCTTCACACTCTCATTGGACAACTGCATTTTATTACGCGTTCACTTGCTTCACACTCTCATTGGACAACTGCATTTTATTACACGTTCACTTGCTTCACACTCTTATTGGACTACAAACTCGAACTCTTGTCATGTCTTAGAAGTATCTTATCAACACTGTCAATGTGAAGAATGTGAGTAGATGTCCTATTTACGATTTTGGACTCTTTATCTTGTCTTAGTACCTTACCATCGCTATCAATGTGAACAGCATGAATAAGTTTCCATTCTACCACTCAGAAGTTTATGAATCCTTATTACAGGTGCCACGTCTGGTTCAATGGATGCTGGTAATCTTCTGAAACCAATGCTCGGAAGAGGGGAGCTACGTTGCATTGGTGCAACAACCCTCGATGAGTACCGTAAATATATTGAGAAAGATCCAGCATTGGAGCGCCGCTTCCAACAAGTTTATGTTGATCAACCATCAGTTGAAGATACAGTCTCGATACTCCGAGGATTGCGTGAGAGATACGAATTGCACCATGGGGTCCGCATATCAGATAGTGCTCTTGTGGCTGCTGCTGTTTTATCTGATCGTTACATCAGCGGACGATTTTTGCCTGACAAAGGTATTTCTCTTACTATATGATCATTTTTTACATGAAGCAACAACTCTTCTTGATGATACAGGCATTATGAACTCTACCGCAGGCTCTTTTGTTGCTTGTTCTAAATGGTGACTGTTGTATTTTGTTGCAGCAATTGATTTGGTTGATGAATCAGCTGCCAAGTTGAAAATGGAGATAACATCGAAGCCGACTGCTCTTGATGAGATTGATCGTTCTGTGCTTAAACTCGAAATGGAACGTCTCTCACTCACAAATGACACAGACAAAGCATCAAGGGACAGACTATCTCGCATTGAAGCAGAGTTGTCACTTTTGAAAGATAGGCAGAAGGAACTGACTGAGCAGTGGGAGCATGAGAAGTCAGTGATGACAAAGATTCAATCTATTAAAGAAGAGGTAAGTTCCATTCACATATGGTAATCTCTCTCTGTATTATAGACCAACAGGATTGCTGGTGTCAGTCGATCTGACTTATGTTTAACTGTTGCAACAGATTGACAGGTTAAATGTGGAGATCCAGCAGGCGGAACGTGAGTATGATCTCAATCGTGCAGCTGAACTGAAGTATGGCAGTCTGAATGCGTTGCAGCGTCAGCTTCAAACTACAGAGAATGAGCTAAATGAGTACCAAAGTTCGGGAAAATCCATGCTAAGAGAAGAGGTTACCCAAGATGATATTGCTGAAATAGTAAGCCGATGGACTGGTATTCCAGTTTCTAAATTAAAGCAATCTGATAGGGAGAAGCTTCTGTATCTCGAGGATGAACTGCACAAGTGTGTCGTGGGACAGGATCCTGCAGTCACAGCAGTTGCAGAGGCCATTCAGAGATCCAGAGCTGGGTTGTCTGATCCAAACCGTCCCATTGCAAGCTTCATGTTCATGGGACCGACGGGTGTGGGCAAAACAGAACTAGCAAAAGCCCTTGCGTCTTTTATGTTTAACACTGAGGATGCTGTTGTCAGGATTGACATGAGTGAGTATATGGAGAAGCACTCGGTCTCGAGACTGATCGGTGCACCACCAGGATATGTTGGGTATGAAGAGGGTGGGCAGCTTACAGAAGCTGTCCGTAGGAGGCCATATTCTGTCGTCTTGTTTGATGAGATAGAGAAAGCCCATTCAGATGTATTCAATGTTTTCCTTCAAGTATTGGATGATGGAAGGGTTACCGACTCACAGGGTCGGAAGGTGAGCTTCACCAACACTATCATTATCATGACGTCCAATGTTGGTTCACAGTACATATTAAACATGGATGAGGAGGGTGGAACAACTGATTTGTCCTACGAGAGTATGAAGAAGAGGGTGATGGATGCTGCAAGATCTGTTTTCCGGCCAGAGTTCATGAATCGTGTAGATGAGTACATTGTTTTCAAGCCTCTTGAGAGAGAACAGATCAACCGCATTGTCAAATTACAGGTAACGTCTCTTACTTTGTTGAGGTCAACCTTACTACTTTGCTGATAGCTTGCATTTTAAAAATATTAGTGCTAGCAAAACAAATCGAAAGATGTGTACAAACAAACTACATAAGCTCCATTGCAAGATTGACGACAGTGTAGGAGATGCAACCAAAACTCTTCAAAGGATTGTATGCTAACAAAAATTTCTTTGGCTTTACCTCTTGTACAGTTGGCAAGAGTACAGAAGAGGATTGCTGACCGCAAGATCAGACTCGAAGTCTCACCTGCAGCAATCGAATTCCTGGGAAGCCTTGGGTATGACCCGAACTACGGTGCCAGGCCAGTGAAGCGAGTGCTTCAACAGTACGTGGAGAACGAACTGGCAAAGGGTATCCTTAGAGGCGATTTCAGTGATGAGGACAGCATCTTCGTGGACACCCAGGTGATGGTGCCATCGAATGGTCAGCTCCCGCAACAGAAGCTCGTTTTCCGGAAAACGAACGAGGAATCAAAGCCAGCTGCTGCTGAAGACGAGAAGTTCCTGCCGACGGTCTGATAGTCAGTCCATTTTTTGCAGCCTTGCAGAGCATGAATAAATGTAAGTGTACATATAAGGGCAATAAACTGGTACGGAGTAGTGTATCTCTTTGACCATAGCAGCGTGACGCAGTCAGAAATCCCTTATATACATAGCACAAGTGAACGCCGAGAAGTGAAAATTTTGTTCTGCTTCTGACCTGTCGTACATGCCAATGAGGTGGTGAATTTGGTTTACTTCCATTTTATAGCTTCATTTAGCCTATCGAAAGAAATGTGTACTACATACAAGATTGTTCTATACATTGCGAATGGGGCAGGTTGACCTTGGCCCTTGGGCGTGGAACGCGTGTGAGCCGCCTAACGTGGAGGAACAGCTGGAATGGAAGCAAAAGAGCGGCGACTGATGAAGATGATGACTTGGAGTTGGAGCAGTATGCAGGGCTGACCTTCCTGTCGCCAAGCTCAACGGAGCAGCCGATCCTGCCCTTCGCGTCTCCGGAGCCGAGCCAGCTTCCAGTTCCTTCCTTCCTGAAGGCGCACTAGATGATCAATGCTAGTTCGTCTTCATGAATCAATCGAAAGTTTCAGTTCCAGTTTAGCCAACATATACATGAACGTAGCCTTTACTGGATTAAGAAGTTTATATAGCCTTGAAGGAACGATTCATTTTCAGCTGCGAATTTTAACTTGTAATGGTAGCTATCCAAAAAAAAAGTTCCAGAAGATGCTAATGGTAAGCAAGAAGATTGTTTAGGAAGAAAAAATATTGGATGTAAGCGGCTGGCTAAGAAATTAAATGAAATGAAACGAAGTACCTCTGGTTATGTTGATCATCATGAATCGATGGCGGAGCGTAGTAGGCGTGCGACCTCGTCGGCGGCCAGGAAGCAGGTCGCGATCCAGGCGTCGAGCAGCACCCACACGTTGCCGGCTATGCACAGCACCATGTCCCAGGGCATCGCCATTCATCACAAGTTCTCTCCCTCTCACAGACCAACCAAACCAACTCACAAATACACGGAGAAGGACATGTGGATGTATCCGCAGCTGCTAATTGAGGAAGGGAAGGAGAACGAGAGGGTAGGTAATCGTGGACAGATGGCGTGTGTGATATGAAGATACATTCTGGCATGATTGATCAACACGATTAACCGGTGACATGTACTCCCTCCGTTTCAAAATATAAGATGTTTTAGGTTTGTGAAGCAAATGTATCTAGATATGTTTTATTGTGTGTATTCAAGTGAACCTACACATTAAAAGATGTCTAAATACATTTACTTTACAAAACTAAAACATCTTATATTTTGAAACGGAGTACGTGCCAGCTCATTTCCGACGACCCATGACCAAATGATTGCCAAGTTTCGGTTGGGAGCAAGTGATGATATGTAATTATTCGCATGAACGGCGATAACGTGGAGAAATTGTTTAATTTCCGGTGGTTGTGTTTATTTATAACGAAAATTGGATGCCTGGGTTCTTACATGTGCCGCGTCTTCCATTGTGCTTGAACCGTCACATCAAGAGAAAGGTCCCGACCGAGCTGCCAGCAATCCTGCCCAGCTACTTGAATGGCGATGTCCCTCAAACGGTGACCCCGAATATTATTTGGCAAAACATTTTAGCCAAAAAAACACGAGTCTTGGCAATGCATTCCCGTCGCGAGGCTGTCCGGCAAAAAATACTACTCCCTCCGTCTGGAAAAAGAATCAAATCCATTGCAGCTGTGCGGTGCCCTGATCCTCCGGCGCCGTCGTCTGGCTCTCGGCCGTGGTCGCAGTGCTCGGCGTTGTCGCTGCCTTGCGAATGCCCATTTCTTGTAAGATGGCTTCTCGGAAGAACATGTGCGCCGCCTTCACCTCCTCGTCCATGTTGAATGTCTCGGCGATCAATATCATAAAATCCTCTTTTCTCTTCTTCACCGCAACTCTCACCGTATCGAGCTCGATCTTTTTATCTTGCTTCTCCAACATGGACGCTCACCTATCATCCACCTTTTGATCTCGAATGATCGAGACCTTGGCCTTCCACTTGTCAACTGAGGATTGGACCCTCTCCGGTGATATCACCCCAACGAGTGATGCCTTGGCTTCTTGTCGCCGATGGGGCGGCCCACCAAGGTGGCCAAGGGCGCATCTACGTCAATAACAATGTTGCTTGCCTTCTTCATTTGCAGGCGCGCCTGCCTTAATTTCTCGTACTTCTTGAGCTTGATGAAGCAATGCATGAACTTGAAATCCTTTCCAGAGTTGTTCGCTCGATACAAATATTGTGCTCGATCCAACTAAAATCAAGAAGAGACACATCAATACATAAGGGTGTAGTATGCCAAATTGACCGTTTTGATCACTTACTTGACCCTCCACATTTGAGCCACTCTCCGGTCTTACACGGATGTTGTAAAAAACTCCATAAAATTTGTTGACGGCATGTTGTATAATTTCCCATCGGGTTGACATAGCCTTTTGGGTTATCTTCTTTTGCATCATGGCGCACTCGGGGTTGAGGACCTTGCGCTCATCAAACTTGGTCTTGATCATCTTCTCATATGTGTTGCTTGTTTGGTCAGCGCATGTGATGGGATCTTCACCGTCTTCCAAGCATCACACAAATATCAATCTTCCAATGGCTTGCACTTTGGGGACTCGGTGATTTGGGTTGAACCCACCGTGCAGCTCGCTATCGGCGTACTTGGGGGAGAACCTTGACAACGGCGTCACGCCTTGGTGTTTCTAGGATATTACATGGATGAGATTAGGGATGAAAACGGAGCAGAAACGGACGGAACTAAGTGGTGCCACATTTGTTTTCATATTTTTATACGGAAACAGAAACGAATACAAAAGCACCGGAAACAAATATAGAAATGGATACTTTCGGTAACAGACATGGAACGAATACGGTGTGAACACGGACGAAAAGCGAATGATTATCGGAACCAAAAGACCACCTAAATCATACAACAAAACTCAAGCAAGTCAAGTAAATCGAAAAACTTGTTCCCCAAACCCGTCAAGATTATTTAGTGTAATGGGGGAATAGGGGTGGGTTGCTTTGATAGTTCAATATGACAAGGTCACATATTTGACCTGCTAGATTGACCATGCAAAACAACCATAAAACGGAAATTCCATATTAGCCGGAAACATAAACTTCCGTTTCCGCATCTGTTCCGCCAGAAAACGATGTTCCATTTCTGTTTCCACTTCCGCTAAAAAAATTATGTTTCCGTTTCCGTTCCGTAGATTTCCGTTTCTGTTTTCATATTTTCATTCCGTTTCTGTTTTTCCACGGAAAAGTTAGAAAGTTTTCACTCCACTTTCATCCTTAGATGAGATGAAGGCGATGCGCTCCTCTGCTCGCGGGCTTTCTGGGGTGCCGGTTGGAGAGAGGGTTGCGTCCGCCTCTGCTTGGTGTGCGGCGCCACGGCCACCGATTTCTTGGTGTCTTCCTTCATGGACCGCGATGCCGCCCCTGATATTCTGGCGTCGTGCATTTCCGGCGGACGAGGGCGGCCTCCCACTCTGCTTCTGTCATCCCATCCGTCTCCGTCCTCGGTGTCGTCTGTTTCCGTGGCTTCATGAAAGCCCTAGTCATGGCCTTCGGAGCTTTTGGCGGCGAGGAAGAAAGGTGGAGAGTCAGCGTCAACATCGTGGGCTTGGCGGGAAGGTGTAGCGGTGGGGGCGAGAGAAACGAAATGGACAGGCAAGAGCAATTCTATAAACCTAAGCTTCCGACTGAAATATTCCGTACATGATAGCGACCTATATTTTCACAACCAGCGAAGAAATTTAATGAAGTCAACAATAATAGCGAGAAGTGCATTCGGCACATGACCACAAGTGCTCCTGCTTTTTGAAGAACATATTTCTGAAATTCCAAAAAACTGAAATTAAATACGCACATACATAGTGACATTTCAAAGGTATGGTAGAGATTTTGGAGAACAATATATTGTATTTTGAGCTGTAAGAAAGACAAATTTTTGACAAAAATTTATCCCTATACACAGCCATAAATTTATCATTTTTTTATAGCTCAAAATACAACACAATTTCTACCAAAACTCCCCACAATTATTTGGGGCATGTGTGTATGTATTCACGGAATAATTTTATAATATATTAAAACACAAAAGTATAATTTCAAATATTTTAATAACCAATGGTGCTCAGATGCACAAAATATGCTCTCACAATAATAATAGATTTAAACACTTCCCAACACGATTACCGAGGGAACACACTACATGTAGATACAGTCAGAGTAGTATGTACAGCCATGTGATGAAACGTAGAAAAACTCGTATGCATTCATCACATATTTTATGCAACCATGGAAGAATATTATTTCAAAGGGAAACTTTATTATAACATACAATTTAATTTAGTTGACCAAACTATTGAATAATATACATTACATAACAAAGAACATTGGGATTATTTTTTGAAATATTGTTATGTGGTTTATGCCATCAAACTAAATAAAATTGTACTAATTAGTGCTATTATAGGAAAATAATTTCACATAAGTATAACAGTTTAGTATAAAATATTTTTTATTTTCCCCGGGTCTATCATTTTTGGACTGGCCCCATCATGAACGCCGCACGGCTGATACGCCGAATACTTATTTGTATCATAGGAATGGCCTAACGAGTCAAATATGCACCATCGTATACGTCTCGCAGGAGATCGAAGAAACCACCATCTACGAGCGACAGTTGGATCGCTGATCCTGGACGTGCTTCCCGGAGCTCCAGCTAGGTGGGGGACAAGAATCTCAACCACGCCGGTAAGTCAAACTCCAGGGTTAACCGTGCGAGCCACAGCCACCCGATGTAGATGAATGCTTGTTGGAGCGGAGGCAAAAGGTTGGCGAGCCGCGCGCCATCCGCTGATCATAGAGAGAAGCAGCAAAAGCCTCCAAGCGCCATGGAAACCGAGACAGAAGCAGCTGCTACTGGACGATCGACATCAAGAAATAGATGGTGGTCGAGATGGAAGCAGAGGCAATCGCCATCAAGAAAGAGATGGTGGTCAACATGGAAGCAGACAATGTTCGTTGGTCCGAGCTTTATCCATTCTCGGACCCTAGCAAGCTCCAGGTGCCGTCCCTTTTAATCCGTAGTCGCCTAGCTCGTATATATGATAGCCTATCTAATAGCCGAGTTAAGTGTTAAGCTTCATGCACTAGCCAACGCAACCAAAAGTCTGAACTGATGGAAAGAGCTAGGCAATTCACTTATACACTTCAATATCTCCACTCACGTGTGACGGGAGAAGAGAAAGTCAACACGTGGACACAGACAGGAGAAGAGAAAGTCAACACGTGGACACAAAGGGGGGCAACCGCAATTTTTACAATAAATTGCGAAAACCAGGACTCGAACTCGAGACTCTGGGCTCTGATACCATGTTAAGCTTCATGCACTAGCCAACGTAACCAAAAGTACGAACTGATGGAAAGAGCTAGGCAATTCACTTATACACTTCAACACCCCCACTCACGTGTGACGGGAGAAGAGAAAATCAACACGTGGACACAGACAGGAGAAGAGAAAATCAACACATAGACACAAACAGGAGAAGAGAAAGTCAACACGTGGACACAAAGGGGGGCAACCGCAATTTTTACAATAAATTGCGAAAACCAGGACTCGAACTCGAGACCCTAGGCTCTGATACCATGTTAAGCTTCATGCACTAGCCAACGCAACCAAAAGTCCGAACTGATGAAAAGAGCTAGGCAATTCACTTATACACTTCAACATTAAGCAGTTGCCAGTAGTAGATTGTAGTATCATGTATGCAAGTTACATCGTGCTCTTTTCCCCCAAATCAGAGACCATAGCTTGTTCTAATGTAAGTGTAGTTTTCCCGCAAATCAGAGTAGAACATTTACTCGTCTCTTCAAATTCACACAAGAGGCTACTCTACTTCTAGACCGGTCCTTGTTGGCTTGTTCGGAGCAGAATCAATGGTGAAAAACAAAAGCATCTCTTGGAGACGGTGGCAACATGCGAAAGACGCGGTCAAATTGAAGAACTACCATTTCAGAACTTCATTTGGTCCATCTGACAGAAAGATGTACTGCATCGAAGAAAACTTTGTTCATTGCAAAGTGTCTTAAACCTACACTTACTACAAAGAGGCAAATACTAGGCCAGTGAGGCACCAATAGACCAAGAAAACGACTTCTCCACCAGTACAACTGTACAAAGCACCAAGGAGAACAACACTGCAGTTAACACACAAAAGCGACAATGGGATGTTGAGCTGATCTAGACAACGGCAGCCTTCAGTCTCCCGCTGTTACTGAGTTGAGAGGAAGATCCTTTTTACAAGATTCACAGACATTGGCTCTGAAGCGGAGTAGCCTGTCAGCAAGAAAGAACATACTCATCAGAAACATAGTTCAAGGATACAGACATAAACCAAGTCTCAAGGAAACATGTATTAATGGTCAGAATTACACACACAGAGAGATGAAATATAAGCTCTTCCACAAATGCTCGCTGTTATTACTTTTATCATTAGTTTGTTACGGTATAGGTCTAGTGTAATTAATCGGTTGCAACTATTTTGCATACTCAGTTTCATGTTTTCAGTCCATAATCAACATTTAACGATGACAAATAACACTATAAAAGCATTGACAACCTTTTTTGCGAATCAAGCATTGACAAACTTTGGACAGCATGGTCTCCATCTCGAACCCAGTTGGGTTTATACTGCAGAATAAGGAATTAGGACTTACGAGTGCAAAGCATCCAAGATCCACTATGATGCTAAGTTGCCAAGCACTCGATTAGACACAAATATAGAGGACACATAACTCAATCTCAAAGTTTTAAAGTTTTTAGATAAGGCGTGACAAGAGTAGACTATGAAAATGTGCATTAGCGCAAGTTATCTCCAAAAGGTTTAAATTCTACGTGTGCAAACAATGTTCTCTTGTTTCTTTACAAGCTCTACATACATTGAAACACTAAGACACGCTTTGTTGATGATATTGTTGTATGTCCATGTACAAGCATGAACGTATAATCCGAAGAAAAACTCCACGTTTTAACACTAAACTATTCCATAAATTACCTTTTCAACCCTGGACTCTGAAATCGGTTGTTTTTTACTGCTGATTGAGATGACTGAATCAATTTACTTTTACACATAAGCACCTTGCCCACGTTAGCAACTTAATTATTTTATAGGGTAAATAAGAAATCAGGAAAAATATTTAAAATCATAAATTTGGGATATCTGGAGTTTTACAAAATTCGTGATTTTTCCAGGTTGATTACCGAATCGTTTTTCATTTTGACTAATGGAGGATTTTTTTCAGGATTTCCTTTTCAAATGAACTATTAAAATAAATTTACCAAAACCCTTTTTTTATACAGACTTTTGATGGTCTGATTTACAATCAAACAGATTCTACTCCCTCCGTTTCAAAATATAAGATGTTTTAGGTTTGTGAAACAAATGTATCTAGACACCTTTTAGTGTGTCTATTCAAATGAACCTACACACTAAAAGATGCCTAGATACATTTGCTTCACAAAGCTAAAACATCTTATATTTTGAAACGGAGGGAGTAGTTTTTAAAACTGAATTGTTTTCTATTTTTTCTTGCTTTTCTAAAGAAAATACTTAAGTTCCTTACAGGTAGTAGGGAGTTTTCCCTGCTGTTTTTCCTTCAAAATGAATAAATAAAATGCTTAAGTTGCTTATACACCATGGTGACTTAGGTGAGTGATGCCACGTGTCTAGCACAGAACCACTAGGATAGGGTCGAGGTAGTAAATTAAACTGATTCAAAGTTCAAGGTTCAAAACTGCCGTTTTCAGAGTTCAAGGTTGGAAAGTGGACTCTTTTCTCAAACGCATGTGCATCAGGATTCTTACAGAACCCAATGGCTCAAGTTGAAAAGTTTACTTGACAGTGAGAAATTCATAACTGAGAGCTTGGACAAAGACTCGATCCAGAAGGTTTCCTGGATTGATATTAGGTACTCAAACATCGAAAACTTGGATTAAAGGCTCACATCAAACTAGTATCCATATTATGGGTGCAAGGTCTTACATACATTTCAGCAAGTCCAACATTTCAAAAGAAAAGTGTGGAATTGACAGAGGTAATTCTAAATCTAGAAATCAAGGTGTCACAAAAAAAGCTAAAGGTTGTCTGCCAAAACTTTGCATTCTGTCAATTCCAGGAATTAAGTCCTAACACAAACAGGGAAGGCCCTCAATCAAGAACCTTTTTGTACAAAAAACAAGAGTATTCCTCAGCAAGGGAAATATAAGTACCATCTGTCCCGTAAAGAGAAACTTGTATCACTAGTTTCATGTACAATATTCCCATCAAGTGCTAGTAGGGCGGAAACACTATAAATTGGCCCCGAGGCCCAAACAATACGAATAATGAAATGAAGGACAATACATGATGAGTTGAGTCACAACAACCCTAGGGTAATGTAATTTACACTTTATACCATGCAAATTAACTGAAATAGACAGTAAGTGAAAAGAGTAAACAATAACTGAGGAAAAAATCTAAATGGACAAATACCTTATTCAAGTCTTGGTGTTACTCCTCCTTTGCATCCTCAGAATCCGAGATAGTCATCATAGCGCAATAACCTAGGATGTGCCCATTAAGGCATACATAGTACTCAACAGAATCATCAAATGCATCCAACCTTACGGCAACATTGCTAGGTATCATATCTGCTTGCAGCAAATCCCATAGCTTTGCTTTACAGTAAGGACACACCTCTTTTGGATGGAAATTCGCTCGCCTCTCAATCAGCACCTTCTTGAACTTTGAAGAAGCAAATGACTTGAAGATGCCGCGGAAAAAACCCAGGTCACCTTCATCACCCACGTCAAGATGCTCACAAGGATCGGAAACATACAACACATCGGTCTTGCACGACGGAGGCAAGAAGCTCTTCCCAGAAGTCCTCGAGAAACGGGTCTTCAGAGCAAAGTGCCCTGGGACATGGAAATCATCACCGAACAGACCCCCCCTTGTGCACCCTGAGCAATGAATAAGAAGCTTTCCTAGCGCCTTCCAGTTGCCATCGACGATATGGCTGCCGCCCGAGTGCAAGTCCTTCATCATTTTGGGTGCCCTGGCATTGCAGAACTCCTTCCACAGAACCCGCCGGGCAATCTCATCGAACCACCTGCACACACCCGAGATGAGGGCAATCATCCTCGGGTTCCAGTTCATGTGGCGGAAAACAAGGAAAAGGGCGTCCTCGCTGATGTGCCCCTTGAGGCAGAGACAGGTCGCAGAGTGAGTGCAGCGGAACTGCTTCACCACCAACCCCATTTCCAACACTCTGACTTCTGCTTGGACCCCTGAACCCTGCATCAGTTCAGTTCAGTTCACTAAGTTTACATGCCAGTAATAAATGTACATTAATATTACGCAATGTCCATTCCTTATCTTGAAAGAACTGATAATTATTAGTTCAGATAGTTGATTAAACACGCAATTTCAATTGTTCGTGGACACTGGGCTGAATGCACCCGCACCACATCCTGTATTCAGATGGAACGAACCATGGAATAGCAAGATAGCAGCGTGCATCGAGTCTACGACACCAAACGAACATGTCCGCAACTAGTAGATGAATATTTGGACACCCGAATAAGTCCCCGCAGCAGAAGTGCATAACGAAACTCACTCTCATAGAAAGAAGAGAACATCAACTGAAACGAGCTAGGGCTTCCTTACCAATACAAGGGAGTTACCGCTCCAGGTCCGGATGGACGGACGGATGAATGAATCTCCACTCCTTTCCTACCCAGAAGGGCAGGCGCGAGGAGGAGGAGGGACGCCAACGGGAGAGAGGAGCCCCGGCGCTCCGAGGCGGGAGGCGGCTTCGGTCGGTGGACGGACAACGCGAGTAGGAGTGGACGAGGGGTTCCCGGCGGCAGGGGGCTGTTTCTGGCGGGGGGGCGCCGGCTGGGCTGCCGGCGAGGTGGTGGATGCCGGAATCCCGCAGGTGGGGGCAAGGCGGAGCGAGATGAATTTGTTAAGAGGAGAGAAGGCGAGAGGGATGAGAAGAGGGTCAGGGTTCAGGGCTCAAGAGTGAGACGTTGCTACCTATAAATCCTACTGTCAACGCTACCGTTTTCAAAGACACTACCCATGGGCGACGGTGTACCCCCGTACTTGTGAGAGCATTCTCAACAGGGATAGTAGTGTTTCTCACTCTCTCATCTTGTTTCCCCTTTCTAGCCGTGTTCCTTACTTCTCCTATGTTTTTTTTTTGTCCCCTGCATCGACACCCCCTCTACCGTGCACGCCACCGACTCGTCGTATTCTTAAAGCTTTCCTCATTTTCCTCCTCACAACATGCGTCCCGCCAATCGGCCACCTACCATATCCGTCAGTTGTCGGTGCCCCGGGAAAGCTTTTGATATAAGCTTGATGAGAATTTATTATTGCCCTTACGTTTCACATCATCGAGATATTATTGCACAAGATATCTCTTCGACTTTCGTTGGCGTGCATCATGTCACCTCTTCTCGCTCTTTCGCCTCCTCTGTCCTCTCCCCTCTCCCATGTGACCATTGAGTGGTTGACTTGTCCTACTGTGAAAGCTTTCCTTGTTATCCCCTTCACAATGTGTGTCGATAATCGGCCACCTACCATAGTCGTCAGTCGTCGGTGCCCTGAGGAAGCTTTCGGTATAAGCTTGATGGGGATTTATTATTTCCCTTACGTTTCTCATCATCCAGATATTAATACACTTGTTATCTCTTCGACTTTCGTTGGCGTAATGGTCAGCTCTTCTTGATCTTCCTCCTCCTCTCCCCGCTCGCATGTGACCATTGTGTGGTTGACTTGTCCTACACTTAAAGTTTTCCTCATTTTTCTCTTCACAATGCGTGTCACCAGCATTCGGCCACCCACCATACCTGCAAAGTGTCGATGCTCCATTAAATCTTTAGTATAAGGCTGGTGGGGGTTCATTACCCCTCCGGTACAAATAGGTGTCGGCATTGCCTCATTATTATCATGGTTATCTCTTCGCCTTTTGTTAGCGTAGTGGTCAGTCCTTCTCGCTCTTTATCTTCCTCCATCTCCTCATCTAGCCGTGACCTTTACTTCTCCTTTGTTTCTTCTTTCACCTACCGCATCACCCCTATCTCATGTGACGGTTTGCACTGACTCATTGTATTATTAAAGTTTTATGTGGTTTCCTCCTCATAACGTGCATATCAACATTCAACCACCCACCACAGCCGCTGACGTGGGGTAACCACGACAATGTCCATAGATGATGGACTAGGGGTTAGGGGAAAAGGTGCGTTGGTAGATTCGTCGGCTGACAAACAAAGGATAAGGCGAGATTTACCTAGGTTTAGCCCCCCCCCCAAAGGGTAACACCCTACTTCCTACTTGTCTGATCTTGATTATTGATGAAGATTATAATGTTGTCGTATGGTGAAAGGATGGATGGTCTAACCTAGAGGGGGGAGGGGTGAATAGGTTTCTACAAATTTTACTTCTCTTTTCACTAGTTTTAGGCTTTGCGGAATATAAGTGTGAGCCTAACAACTATGGAGCAACCTATATGATGCAATGCAAAGTACTTCAAGCTCGAAGGCTATCACAAAGGTAAAACACAAGTAAAGGGACTCGGATAGAAATAACCGAGGCACGCGGAGACGAAGATGTATCTCGATGTTCACTCTCTTGGGGGAGAGCTAGTCACCGTTGGAGAGGTGTGAATCTCCACGAAGGGTACTCAAGCGCCACGAAGGCTCACCTTCTTCTCCTTGAGCCTCCTCCATGAAGTAGGAGCCCAATCACTCGTGGTAGACCTTAGGGTGGTCTCCAAACCCTCACAAACTTTCCACGGGGCGAATCACAAGCTGAATGCCTCCGGGCGACCCTAGCCGCCTAGGGTTTCCCACAAACCCAAGAGTAACAAGCAATACTCGATGAACACAAGGGGGAATGAAATTTGGCTTGGTGGAAACGTAGATCGGGGTCTCCTCAATCTTTCTACCAAAGGGATTTGGATTTGACAGGGTAGAATGGGAGATCCTCAAGCTTTGAATGCTCTTTAATGGAGGAGAGAGAGAGAGAGAAGGAAAAGATATGATTTGAATGGCAACCTTATCCTCTCCAAGGTAGGTGAAGGGGTATTTATAGTCTGGGGGGAGAAAGAGTCGTTTGAAGCAAGTTTCCTGCGTCCAGACGGTGTAAAGTCGGCGCCGCCGGCCTCTGTGCTGGACTGGCCGGCGCACAGCCCGGTGAAACTGGGCCAGCACTGATTGCTTGATTGATGGTGCCAATTTGACGCACCCAGTTGGGAACCCCAAGAGGAAGGTATGATGAGCACAGTAGCAAGTCTTCCCTCAGTAAGAAACCGAGGTTTATCGAACCAGTAGGAAAAAGCCAAACTTCAGAAGGTGATGCCTGCTAGCTTCGCGACAGCTCCGAACAATTTATAAGGCGCCTCGTCCAGGGCTTTGCTTTGCACCAGCAGCAACATGGAACCTGCACACAACACAACCAAGAACTTTGCTCCCAACTTACGATGAGGTTGTCAATCTCACCGGTTTGCTGTAAACAAAGGATTGAGTGTATCAAGTGGAAAGTAATAGTAGTTTGCAAGAAAGTAAACAGTGCGTGTAAAAGTAAACAGTAATAGCAATGTAAAGGAAATTGGACCGGGGTCCACAGTTCACTAGTGGTGTCTCTCCATAAGATAAATAACAACATGCTGGGTAAACAAATTACAGTTGGGCAATTGATAGAATAAAGATAGCGTGCATATGTCACGAGGATCACTATGAGATTTACTCTGGGCATTACAATAAGATACATAGACCGCCATCCAACTGCATCTATGACTAATAATCCACTCGCGGGGAATCATCCGAGGACCCCTTGAGTATTAAGTTGCAAACAACAGATAACTACATTAAGCAAAGTGTGTAATGTAAACAAAGCAAATGTCCTTGGACACAAGATTGTTGTTTTCTCCCTAGTGGCAACAGCACATCTACAACCTTAGAGGTTTCTGTCACTCCCCCAGATTAAATAGAGGCATGAACCCAACTATCGAGCATAAATACCCCCTCTTGGAGTCACTAGCAACTACTCGGCCAAGATAGCTACTAACAACGGAGAGCATGCAAGATCACAAACAACATAGAGATAACATAAGATAATATTCAGCATATCAACTCAATCATAACACCAATATTCACCGGATCCCAACAAACACAACATGTAGAATTACATAACGGTAGTCTTGATCATGTAAAGCAGCTCACGAGATCTAAACATGAAGCACATGGTGGAGAAGACAACCATCTAGCTACTGCTATGGACCCATAGTCCAAGGTAGACTACTCACTCATCGCGCCGGAGGCAAGCATGGCGATGAAGAAGACCTCCGATGGCGATTCCCCTCTCCGGCAGGGTGCCGGGAAGAGCTTCTGGACCCTCCCGATCTCGGGTTGACGATGGCGGTGGATCACGATGTGTTTCTGGAAAATTGATCGGGTGCTTAGATTTTTCCCGTCGGGGGGTCTTTATAGGCGAAGGGGCAGTGTCAAAACTGGACCAGGGGGCCCTCACCATAGGGCGGTGCGGCCAGGGGCTGGGCCATGCCCCCTGGTTGTGAGGCTGGCCCCTGGCCCCTCTCCGTCTCCTCTTCGGACTTCTGGAAGCTTCGGTAAATATTAGGAGGTTCAGCTTTTGTTTCGTCCAATTCCAAGAATATTTCCTGTGTAACTTTTCTGAAACACAAAACAGCAGAAAACAGGGAACTAGCACTGTGGCATCTTGTTAATAGGTTAGTTCCGAAAAATGCATAAAAATGCCACGAAGTGTAACAAAGCACTAAGCAAATGGTGTAAGAACAAGCATGGAGCATCAAAAATTATAGATACGTTTGAGACGTATCAAGCACCGGTCCGTCCGGCGCATAGCCCGGCGACGCCGGCCCTCCACCGAGCAGGCTGGCGAAGGCGAGGCCAGTGCCAGGGCGCACGCCGGGTAGGCCGGCTATTGCGCCGGGCTAGGACCGGGACCCCCACCAGAACACCAAATCGGTTGGGGCCCGGTGCCTGTACCGGGCCGGCTGGTGCATCGCCCGGCACACCAGGGCTAAGGGTGAAAACGGAGCGGATACGGACGGATAGTAGTGAAACCGTATTCGTTACCATATTTTTTTCAAATTCGGGATCGGAGCGGATAGTATGCGGATACAAATACGGAATCGGAGTCTATCGGAAACGAATACGGACCGAATATGGAGCGAATACGGTTCGGTTGCGGATAAACATTTTGTCAGATCTCTCGTTGATAATAAAGTAAAATTAGCTTGTAAATTTTTCTACATACATAAATATATATTCATATAAAACTAGCTTGTGCCTTGCATGGTGGTGTTTGTGTACCATAAGAAAAAATGTATAACTCTCTTTTATCTTCTCTCCCCAGTCACGTACTCAACAACTCATTGCCGGATATTTTGTCGAATATTCTCCGGATATAACCGTGAAATATGGTATATCTTCAGATATGGTCGGATATTAGTGAAACCATATCCTTTTCCGTATCCGTTAATCAATAGCCGTATTCGTGACCGTATCCGGCAACTATCCGACCGAATCCGTTTTTGAGTTCCGTAAGCGTTCGGTCGGTCGGTCGGAAATAATCCGTTCCGTTTTCACCCCTAACCAGGGCCCACGCCGGGTAAGACGGCTATTACGCCGGGCCAGGACCGGGACCCCCACCAGAACGCAAATCCGGTTGGGGCCCAGTGGCTGTACTGGGCAGGCCGGCGTAGAGCCCGGCGCAGCCGGCCGTTAATGCCGGCTCAGGAAAAACTGCTTCAAACAAACCTTTCTTCCTACGAACTTTTGGCGAAGTGTTTGGCAATTGTGGGAGGAAGGATATGAAAAAGAAAATAGGCCACCTTCCCACTGAATTCATCGAGATTACCCCTCTTAATAGTGCGGAGTTCCTATACTCAAAAAGTAAATAAAGCAACAAAGGAACTACCGTCTCTTCGAAACAAATGGGGGTTCTCACAACTCCTTCCATCAAACATGACGAACTAAAACCTGCAAATAAAGCTAGCAAGACACATTAGATCATCACTAGCTCGTGTGTCATCGTTAATCAAAATAAAGGTTAAGAGTAAAATACCCTTACAATCTCCCCCTTTTTGGTTAACGATGACTAACCAAGCTAGAGTTCATAAAAACTAATAAGCATGTAAGCACAAGTTTCTACATATATTAGAGCGGCTCCCCCATAATATTTGCACATGATTGAGTTGCGTTGGAATGCAATGTGCAACATATATGTACAGTATGGGAAGCTTCTCTAATATAAATAGGAACAACAAGATAATATGACAAGTGAAACAAGTAAGCTAAACTATCCATGCATAGGATTAAACAAGATAGATAAGACACATAGATAACATAGTCGCATACAATAATTAAGCACACTTGCCCAGACGTATGAGACTTTCACATGGTTCACCACTTAAGATCCACACAAAGACCAAATGTTCGAAAAACCAACTAAATAGCAAGCACAAGCCAAGAGGAAAGCACCAAAGAACAATGGCTTGTGCAAAGAGAAGAACTCTACTCACTTCTCCCCCTTGGCATCGAAACACCAAAAAGGAAGGAGTAAGAGAGTGACAACTGAAAGCA
The DNA here is from genome assembly GCA_007115705.1 of Dactylis glomerata. Classification (NCBI taxonomy): domain Eukaryota; kingdom Viridiplantae; phylum Streptophyta; class Magnoliopsida; order Poales; family Poaceae; genus Dactylis; species Dactylis glomerata. The sequence continues at coordinate 475,673 of QXEO01001205.1, forward strand.
ACTAGGCAAATGGATGAGGTGGAGACTCGGCGCCCTCAGCATCTTCTTCATCCTCGCCTTCATCTTCACCTTCGTCTTCATCTCCATGAATCTCATCATCAGTAAATGTCATATTCCGTGAGGGACGAGAACCAGGGAAAGCCATAGAGTACCCTTGGATCATCTCATCATCAGGAGGAGGCATCACATAGTTCACCATGGGCACGGGGTTCAACTCCGGACCATGGCCACATCATTGGTATTCTTGCACATATCCCACAGATTCTTGAAGAACTTGGCAGCTCCACTTTTCTTGCGAGGAGCAGGAGCATGGCAGGAACTAGAGGCACCGGGAGAACCGAAGGTAGTAGCCGAGGGACGACGAAGGTTAGGATGCTCCACCAAACCTTCACTAAGCCCAAGAGAGAAAAGAGCATGCTTGTAGCGCTCACCGGTATGTGCAAACTTTCCAGCCACCCTAGAGTCAATGAACTTCTAAACAAATGCACAATACCCCAGAGTCATGCGGGAAAGCACCGACCTCTTCAGCTCATAGTACATGAAGTCACACACATCAATCTTCCTCTGATGGCCAGGCTTGCACCAGTAGAGAAGGTTGATATGATAGCCATGAATGTCAGAAGCATCTCCCTTCTTGCAAACCAGATTCTCACAGAAAAACTTGGCCAAAGCATTGAAGGAGTAGTACATGCCAGAGAGAGCGGGAGGCTCAGCCACACGGTCTGAAGTAGGGTAGCAGAAGGAAATGTTGCTCACCGCCTTGGCTGTCTCAGAGTGAACTTTGTATCCAGACTCATCTGCTGCATCATACCCAAGAGCTTCATAGAAATCAGCATATGTGCCATAGCACTGCTCAGAGCCAGTCATCCAAGTCATTTTATGGTCCTCATCAAAATAGACGGTGCAGTGGAACTGGTGAATGACATCAGGATAGTAGTCATACTTGAATGCTGCAATGTCAAGAACACCTAGCTTCTTCACACACTCATCAACAAAGTGAAGATCATCCTGAATGTGATTGTTGTAGTGCGTCATGTGGAGTGCATGCTGGTGCACAACCCAGCCCCTCTTGAAGTGTCCCTTGACATTGTAGTGATCATCCCACATCTGCTTCTGACCTTCAGTCCAGAACATCTTATCAGCTCTAGTATAGGTCCTCTTCTTGAAACAATACGGATAACGGAGACGAAACACCCTCCACTGTTCAGCATGCATTGTGCCAAGGTTGCCTTCCAGAATCTCCTCCGGCTCTTCGGGATTTGGAGGTCTGTTCTTGCTATCGGTTGACTTCCTAATCACTGGCAGATTCTCTGACCTCCTGGGCACAACGGTGGTCCTTGCACTTGATCGAGATCCTTCTGGCCTCTCTGTACGGGGCCTCTTCCTGAGCACCTCATCACCAACCTCAAACCCATCATCTGAAAACACATTGAATGCAAAGAGAAATAATGAAACCAATGCACAAATCAGACACGAGGCCAAGAGTGAACTAGCACAGTATACAAGTGAACATAGTAGAGTAAGTGGAAGAAGGAAAAAAGCAAACATGGAGTGGATGGCCGGTGGAACCGGGTCTGCGCCGGAGCTGGCGCCGGGCAGCCGGTGGCAGACCGGCGAAACCGGGCTGTGCGCCGGGCCGTCGGTGGAAGACCGGCGAAACCGGGTTGTGCGCCAGGAAGCCAGTGCAAGTCAACCGTGCAACTGGGCTGTGCGCCGGGCAGGCTGGTGCCAGGCCTGGTGCAGACCAGGATCTCGCCGGCGACCCAAACCATGTCAATTTTTTTTGCAATCTTCCACTAAATCGACTAGGTTACTCAACTAACTTGTGTACTAACTAGTTACAATAGGAGTAGAGGCCATGAAGAGCAAAGTGTGACCTCCAATTGCATAGGATCTAAACCTAATTCTCAAATCCTCATATGAGTAACAAGGAAAAGAGGGGATTTGAGAGGGAGATAGACAAATTACCCGAAGACATCGCTCCTCTTGCCCTAACTTGGCGGAGAGGAACTTCTATGGAGGTCTCTTGGCGGGTAGATTCCCAAGATCTCCAAGAAACGAATGAGAATTGATGAACCCTTCGGTAGAAATCTTCCAAGAGGCCCGATCTATCAATGAACAAAGTTTGGAGAGAAATTATTGGTGGGATTGGCTAGAACTTGGAGGAGCACATGGGGGCGGCGGCCATGGAGGTTGGAGAGGAGAGGGAGGAAAGAACTGACAAGATTAGGGTTTCCCTCGTCCCCCCTTTTTATACCCAGATGTGGTTACCCGGTTGAAAGCCGGCGGCGCCGGGCTGTGAGCCGGCCGACCGGTAGTGGGCCGGTCGCGCTGGGCGTAGTGCCGGGCCGTCCGGTGAGACGGCTGGTGCACGTTGGGCCTGTACCGGAATCCTGTTCTGGTCAGGGTTCTAGTGCAGCCCTGGTACACGCGCCGGGCAAGCCGGTTCACAGGCCGGTGCCACTGGGCAACTCCAGGAAAAACACATCGAAAGGCCCTCCCCTTTTGACTTGATTACAACGAAGAGATCGCCGGTTTCAAGGACTTGTGCAAGGTAGCATAAATCTCAAGAAATGCAAAACAAAACTTGAAGAGTATTCAACGAAAAACAAAATGATCACAAATCGAAAAGACTTATTAAACTCAAGAAACGCATGATCAAAAGCCTCAAAGGAATGCACAAGTTCAAATAGGAGGCATGGTAATTGCGGAGGATTACTCCCCCTATGTTTAAGCGCAAATGTCATGGTACCGCAAAGATAGATGCTTGGGTCCATGTCATGACATTGGGTCTAATTAATGTAGCACGCATAGGTATGCATTATGCCAAGACATGACAAAATGACTTCGGCCTATGTGTGCGGTGTTTCTAAGCTAGACACAAGATAAATGAAAGATTATAAGCAAGTAAATCAATCCAAGTTTTTAGGATCAAGAATACCAAGTTCATTCCTTAACTCAACAAACCGTGCTTCATCCAAAGGTTTCGTGAAAATATCCGCCAATTGGTGATTGGTGCTCACATGAGAGAGAGCAATATCACCCCTTGCGACATGGTCACGTAGGAAGTGGTGGCAAATGTCGATATGTTTGGTGCGGGAGTGTTGGACGGGGTTGTTAGCGATCTTTATTGAACTTTCATTATCGCATAGAAGAAGCACCGTACCGAGAGACACAACATAGTCTTTCAAGGTTTGCTTCATCCACAACAATTGTGTGCAACAAGATGCTGTGGAAATGTATTCGGCTTCAGCGGTGGATAGGGAGATGGAGTTTTGTTTCTTGGACGACCAACTCACCAACGACCGGCCAATAAATTGGCAAGCCCCGGAGGTCGACTTCCGGTCAACCTGGTCACCGTCCCAATCAGAATCCGAGTAGCCCACAAGATCAAAGGTTGACCCCTTTGGATACCAAAGCCCGAGAGTAGGAGTATGAACGAGGTATCTTAAAATCCGTTTGACCGCCACAAAGTGGCACTCCTTAGGAGCGGATTGAAAACGAGCACACAACCCAACACTTAGCATTATGTCCGTCCTAGAAGCACAAAGGTAGAGAAGGGATCCAATCATGGAGCGATATACCTTTTGATCCACCGGTTTCTCACCTTCACCAAGGTCAAGTTGCATTTTGGTTGGCATGGGGGTTCTTGCACTCTTGGCCTTGGTTATCTCGAAACGTGCGAGCATGTCCTTCACGTACTTCTCTTGAGAGATGAAAGTTCCTCGCTCAAGTTGCCTCACTTGAAAGCCTAGGAAGAACTTCAACTCCCCCATCATGGACATCTCGAATCTCGGTGTCATCAACTTCTCAAAATCTTTGTTATGTTTTTCGTTAGCCCCACCAAAGATAATATCATCAACATAGATTTGGCATATGAACAACCCACCCCCTTTAACCCGCTTGGTGAAAAGGGTGGAATCTACCTTCCCAATTTCAAAACCGTCTGTGACTAGAAAATCCCTAAGATGCTCATACCAAGCACGTGGAGCTTGCTTGAGACCATAGAGCACCTTATGGAGTTTGTACACATGATTCGGGAAATTGGGATTTTCAAAACCCGGGGGTTGAGCAACATATGCCTCCTCTTTCAAGGGGCCATTTAGAAAAGCACTTTTAACATCCATTTGATAAAGCTTGAAATCATGGAAAGAAGCATAAGCAAGCAATAGATGAATAGCTTCAAGGCGAGCAACAGGCGCAAAGGTGTCCTCATAATCCATACCTTCTATTTGAGCAAACCCTTGCGCCACTAACCTTGCCTTGTTTCAAGTGACAACTCTATTCTCATCTTGCTTGTTCTTGAACACCCACTTGGTGCCAATCACATTGATCCTATGGTCCTTGGGCCTCTCAACGAGAGACCACACCTTGTTGCGGGTGAAGCATTCCAACTCTTCTTGCATGGCATTCACCCAATCCGGATCTCCCAAGGCTTCATGTACCTTTTGAGGTTCAAAACTAGACACAAAAGCATGATGGCCACAAAAGGTGGCAAGCAAAGCAAGTTGTCTACGAGTTGAAACTCCCTTAGAAATATCAGCAAGTATCTTGTTGACTTGAAGATCACTAGCCTTGGTGGCGGCCTTTATGCGCCTTTTCAACCCATCATGACCAACAAATTCTTCTTGTGGCTTGTCTTGGTCATGACCATCTTCTTGAGCTTGATCTTGAAAGAATTGGGGTTCTTGATCATCTCCTTGATCTTGCTCATGGGGTTGAGGGCTTGGTGATTGTTCTTGGGCTTGCGTCTCCTCTTGAGAATCTTGTTCCTCTTGAGATGGTGATGAAGGTTCTACTTGGGTTGAGCTAGGCTCCACTTGAGTTGACCTTGAATCTTCTTCATGAGGAAGGCCTTGGTTTGGAAGAACTTGATCTTCACATGGCAAGATGTGACCAACTCCCATTGACTTGATGACTTGAGAATATTCTTCATAACCTACATCTTTTGGAACAACTTGCTCCACTTGGGAGCCATTAAATTCCTCGAATACCACATCACAAGATACTTCAACACATCCGGAGGATATGTTGTAGTATCTATAGGCGTGGGAATCGTCCGCATAGCCAACGAAAATACCCTCAATTGTTCTAGGCTCGAATTTACCAAGTCTCTCCTTTTTGTTCTTGATGAAGCACTTGCATCCGAAGACGCGGAAGTAGGAGACATTTGGCTTGTTCCCGGTGAGTAGCTCATAAGGCGTCTTGTTGTACACCTGGAGGAGGAAGAGGCGGTTGGAGACATGAAACACAGTGGCAATGGCTTCTCCCCAAAAGTTATGGGGAGACTTGAACTCCAACATGGTTCTTGCCATCTCAATGATCGTCCGGTTCTTCCTTTCCACCACACCATTTTGTTGAGGGGTGTACGGTGCGGAGAATTCGTGCTTGATCCCCTCTTCACCCATGAAGTCTTCCATGGCGTAGTTCTTGAATTCCAACCCATTGTCGGTCCTTATGGTCTTGATCACTTCTTCAAATGTACGTTCCGCTTGCTTGGCGAACTTGGTGAAGAACTTGTGGGTCTCATCCTTAGACTTAAGGAGGAACACCCATGTATATCTTGAATAATCATCCACGATGACAAGACCATATCTTCTACCTCCAAGGGAGTCATAGGTGGATGGCCCAAAGAGATCCAAATGAAGGAGCTCCAAAGGTCTTGTCGTTGAGATCACACTCTTGGCCGGATGATTCTTCCCAAGTTGTTTCCCGGCAACACAAGCACTACACACACGATCTTTTTCAAAAGTTACATTGGTTAGTCCAACAACATGTTCACCCTTTAGGAGTCGTTTGAGATTTCTCATGTTGACGTGGCCTAGCCGGCGATGCCATAGCCAACCCTCGTCAACCTTGGCTATGAGACATGTTGAGGAGGAAATGCTCTCTTTCGATAAATCAACCACGTAAAGGTTGTCCTCAACATGCCCAACACAAACCAACTTGAGATTATCACTCCTATAGACTTTCACATGATTATAGGTAAAATAGCAATCATAACCAATGCTTGCAAGATGACGTATTGAAAGAAGATTATAGCCTAGGGTGTCAACAAGCATGACATTCTTAAGAGACAAGTCCTTTGAGATTGCCAACTTGCCTCAACCCAATACCTTTCCTTTTGAGTTATCTCCAAAGAGGATGCATTGAGTTGAGTTAACATCTTCAACAAATTGCTCAAGCACCTCTCTTCCTCCGGTCATATGATTAGTGCACCCACTATCAAACAACCATTTTGGCCCACCGGAGGAATAGCCCTACAAAATCAATTCTTGGGTTTAGGAGCCCATTGTATAATAGGACCCCTAGCATTAGCAACAAGAGATTTAGGTACCCAAATAGAGTACCATCTATAAGCATAACCATCACGAGGACCAACATATCTAGCAACTACATTCCCATCCGTGTCCTTACACAACACGTACGATGGGTTGGTCTTTCTGGCAAAGCTATGGTTAGGATTGCCCCTATTGGCATTCCCTCCCATAGCCACTTTCTTACCATTACCATTCCCATTGTACCCTTCCTTCACAAAGTTAATCTTCTTGGGTGGAGGAACATAGTTGTTGTTGTTGTTCCTTGGGTTAAACCCAAGGCCTTTACCACAAGGCCTCTCCTTTTGTTGAGCAAAGAGCTAATGAGGGGGTTTCCAAAGTTGTGGAGATGAGAGACGCTCTTTCTCAAGTTGAGCCTTCAACTTTGCATTTTCCTCAATGAGGATAGCTTGATCTAGAGTAGAGTTAGTAGCACAAGCAATATTTTCAACAATTATGGGCACACTTGATGAACCTTGGACCTCATTATGAAGAGCTTGAAGTTCCTCATATTTCTTGCTAAGTCTATTGAGCTCATCATTGACTAGCTTGTTAGCCCTTTCAAGGTGCTCAAGATCCTTAGTGACAAGGGTGTAGACAATAGTGCCTGTCAGTTAAAGTACCCCTGAGGCCCGTTAAGCTAGGCCCAATTGTAATACAAGTCGATATACGAGTTCATGTCGTATGTCGATACCATAATCTGTATCGGACCCCTCCCGATCCTTGAGACCTGGCCACCTATATATAGGGGCCAGGAGAGGACGGTAAGGGACAGATTGAAAGCAAGCCAAGTTTACTCTACGTTTACTTTCGATACGCACATTGTTTGACTGATTTACCTTCGAGTTCATCCGACGCCCTACTCCCCCGATCCTAAGTCCTTCATCTAGGATATTTGTCGAGTTAACCCTCGTCAATTGGCGTCGACCGTGGGGACTCTGGGCATTGGAATCATGAATTCGACGGCTTTTTCGCTTTTAGCCAACAGCAGTCCAAAAGTCGATGAAATCCAGATACCCTTCGGAACCATCGATTTTCAACCTCACCAGTCAAGTTTCACACAAGTATTCGAAAGCATGGATCAAGATATGGATTTGATGATCGGAAGTCTAAACTTTCGCGTCGGATCACTGTGTTCGATTCGCCTTTTAGATCCGGCGAAACCGGGTCCGTCAGCAAGCAAGTCCAAGATAGAAACAACGTCAGAATCATCAGAAGGCTCTTCCAGCGAAGTAAATTCGCCGGTCAGCTTCGCAAAAATAGAAGCAGAAGAGAGAAAATTCACAGAAGGCGACGAAACCATGGAAAACTTCGACTTAGAAGTACAGCTCGAAGACCTGATGATCTGCCATGACGATACTTCAGATAAATCAGCTGACACCTGGAAGACATGGTTAGAGCTTCATGAGGATGACAGTTCAATCTTCTCAAGCTACGATAGCAAGTTCGATAATCGGTACCAAGTACTCGCTATTACAGGGGATAACTCAGAAGAACTCGACGAAAACAACAATCCAGTGCTCAACCCAGCAAACATAAACAGAGGAGCAAACCACCTGGCAGAAGGAGAAACTGCAGACTCCCTGGCAAACAGGGAAAAAGTTCAGCTATCAGTCAATGAATGGAGGACAATCAAAATAGACGTGGAGCACTGCACGCCAATACCAAATAACGCCAGCAAAAATATGCTTTTAGGGTACCACTACGCCTTAAGACAGCAGTCAAAGCAACTAGCAAAAGAGAGGATTGAAATACAAAAGAGAAGAGACTCAGCCATCGCGGCAAGCGATGCTTATCATAAAGCACGTAGCGATGCGTCGTACACGAACAACAAAAGGCACCATCGACAAGGATCAAGGTATGAAAACCTCGAGTACTCAGACAGGCAAAGTCTATCAAAAAACCTCGACTCGTCTTTCTTATCAGCCAACGAGCAAGGGAACATTATACCAAAGACACCTGAAGCAGCACTGGTGGCAGCTCAAGCATACCTGCATACAACGCGACCAAATCCAGGAGACCCAAGGGAGCATATGCATCGGGCAGCACTACATGGATTAAAGATGGTAGGCAACAAATTATCAGCAAAGGAAGAGGAGGCGTACCACAACAAAGGAACCCATAAACCAAGATCACCACGCCGTCACAGCAGTCCTCGGCATAGAAGTGGCAGTCGAAGATCTAGAACGCCATCACCAGGGCGACATAAAAGTCCAAAGCATAAAGGAACCCGAAGATCCAGGACTCCCAGCAAAGCATATGACTACGAAGACGATGAAAAGGAGATGGGGGCGTCATGCTTTACTCATAGGGTTCGCACCACGCCAGTACCCAAAGGTTTCAAACTACCCCATGATCAGCAAAAATATGATGGATCTCAGGAGCCACAGTCATGGCTCTCGGATTATCTACAAGCAGTAAAATTACTGGGAGGAACCAGGGAAATAGCAATGCAAAGTTTGCAATTACACCTCACCGGCGCAACAAGGTCATGGTTGAGCAAATTAGAAAAAGAAACAATTGGAAGCTTGGAGGAGCTCACAAAGCAATTTACGAGCAACTTCAAATCAACATATAAACGGCCAGCATCCATAGAAGAAGTCAAAGCCTGTGTACAGCAACGCAATGAGACATTAAGAGCGTATATCCAAAGATGGAGTATTATCAAAAATTCAGCAGTCGAAGTCTCACACGAAAGAGCAATAGACGCATTCACACTCGGGTTGCGACGAGGAGACCTAGTCGAAGAGATGGGCAGACTTAAGCCAAAAACGGTATCAGATTTAATGGATATAGCAAACAGGTTCGCAGATGGAGAAGATGCGTGCAACAACAAATGGACACGATCACCAGAAGATGATAGAGGAAACAGATATGGAGGCCAAAGGAGGAGATCTCGCAATTATGACAACTACGGCTCTCACAGCCAAGTAGCCACAGGGTACAAAGACAATAGCTACCAAGGGAACGACTGTAGAAGCTCAGGGTACCGTAGCTACGAAAAATAAGACTATGGAAGCAGCAGAAAATTTTAGACAAGAGAACCCAGAGAATACAACTCATCACCAGAAGACATGTTAAATGGACCATGTCACATACACTCCGCGTTCGTTGATGGGAAACGAGTATCCAGGCACGCGATGAAAGATTGCACGATGTTCTTGAAACTCTAGGAGGCAGCACTAAGTAAGCAAGCCGAAGCAAAACGGCAAGGATACGAAGGAAACACAAACAGCGCGCCTGCAAATCAACAAGGAAACAATGGAGACCCTCAAGGTCAAGACCAGCCTAACCAGGGACGCGACGATGACGGAGGATATGTTCCATCTAAAGGGCACATCACAGCAATGATACAGCCAGTGCCCAAGTCGAACAAAGAAGAGAAAATCATAACTCGACAAGTTAACCTCGCAATAACCTCGCCTCCAGCAACAACAGATTATCTACACTGGTCAGAGCAACCCATAGAATTCAGCAGGGACGATCACCCCATAACAGTACCTCGGCCAGGAAACGCGCCTCTGGCACTCAAAGCCCAGTGATACGTCCAAAACGTATCTACTTTCCCAAACACTTTTGCTATTGTTTCTCCTCTAATTTGTGTGTTTTGAATACAACTAACACGGACTGACGCTGTTTTTAGCAGAATTGCTCTGGTGTCTTGTTTTGTGCAGAAATCCAACTTTCAGTAAAAATTCGGGAAAAATCATGAAAAATCCTATTTCACCAGAAGACCCACGGAGCCAGAAGACAGGAGGGAGAAGGGGCTCGAGGGGCTGTCACGCACAGGTGGCGCGGCCCAGCCCTGGCCGCGCCACCCCTGCGTGAGGGGGCCCCAGAACCCCTCTCGACCTCCCCTCTCGCGTACATATACCCCCGGACGACATAATATCAGGGAGACGGCGTTTTTCCCAGATAGACTTCCGCTGCGCCGCCGCCATCAGAAACCGCGATTCGGAACCAGAAACTCCGTTCTGGCACCCTGCCGGGACGGGGATTCGGGGGAGATCTTCATCACCATCACCACCGACGCTCCTCCAAAGGAATGAGAAAGTTGGTGGGCACCCGATGGAATCGGTTAGCCATGGCTTGAGAAAGGAAAAAGGTGGGGAGGAGTGCCAAAGCTTTATAAAAGAGCACCAATGTGCCAAATTTCAAAGAACTCGGAACCGCTCTCACTTGTTTATTATGGAAGATAGTAAGTCCCCATTGCTAGTCGTTGACATAGAACAACAACCTCTCAAAAGAAACTTTTATCTCTGTTTTACAAATGAAAAGCTCTAGCACATGTTAAATCACTGCTTCCCTTTGCGAAGGGCCATTCGTTTACTTTTATGTTGAGTCACCATCTTCTAATTTTAAGCACTTCTTGAGAGCATAGCTGTTATTCTTAGTGTAATGTGCTTGTCCCAGAACACGGTTAATTGTGGTATAACTTTGATGCTTGTATCTTTGATATTTCTACTTCTAGTCTTCCCTTGGACTTCAGAGGTGCCTCGGCATTTTTGTTTTGCTCTACAAATAAAGGCAAGTGGGATACTACTCTTTCATATCATTTATGCATATTACAATCTTGTAGCTTCTCATGTACATGTTACTTGTTATTAGTGCATTGGCACTCTTTCATAGCTTGCTTGACTATGAGGTGACATTAGTTGCATATTCCTTATTATGAATTGCCTGAGTACTTGATCACATAGTTAGTATATATACATCATATGAGCAAATGTGTTCGTGAAAGTTTCTTTTATCGCTCTCAGTTGTTAACTGAATTGCTTGAGGACAAGCAAATAGCTAAGCTTGGGGGGAGTTGATACGTCCAAAACGTATCTACTTTCCCGAACACTTTTGCTATTGTTTCTCCTCTAATTTGTGTGTTTTGAATACAACTAACACGGACTGACGCTGTTTTTAGGAGAATTGCTCTGGTGTCTCGTTTTGTGCAGAAATCCAACTTTCAGTAAAAATTCGGGAAAAATCATGAAAAATCCTATTTCACCAGAAGACCCACGGAGCCAGAAGACAGGAGGGAGAAGGGGCTCGAGGGGCTGTCACGCACAGGTGGCGCGGCCCAGCCCTGGCCGCGCCACCCCTGCGTGAGGGGGCCCCAGAACCCCTCTCGACCTCCCCTCTCGCGTACATATACCCCCGGACGACATAATATCAGGGAGACGGCGTTTTTCCCAGATAGACTTCCGCTGCGCCGCCGCCATCAGAAACCGCGATTCGGAACCAGAAACTCCGTTCTGGCACCCTGCCGGGACGGGGATTCGGGGGAGATCTTCATCACCATCACCACCGACGCTCCTCCATCGACCATCCATGACTCCCCCATCCATGTGTGAGTAATTCCCCCGCTGTAGGTGAGGGGATGGTAGGGATTGGATGAGATTGTTCATGTAATTTGATATGAGATTGATAGGGCATAGTGCCTAGTATCTTTATTTAGTGCCTATGACATTGTTGCAACTTGTTGTGCTTAATGCTTGTCACTTTGGGCCCGAGTGCCATGATTTCAGATCTGAACATGTTATTATTTCTATGATGATACTTGTTGTTTATGGTCTTACCTACAAGTTGTATACACATATTGTTGTCCGGAACCCGAGGCCCCAAAGTGACAGAAATTGGGATAACCGGAGGGGATGGCTATGATGTGAGGATCACATGTGTTCACCGAGTGCTAATGCTTTGCTCCGGTACTCTATTAAAAGGAGTACCTTAATTACCAGTACTTTCCCTTGAGGCCCTGCTGCAACAGGCTGGTAGGACAAAAGATGTCGTGCAAGTTTCTCCTTGTGAGCACGTACGACTATATACGGAACACATGTCTATGATTGTTTGTACTAGGATGCTTTATCATTATTTATCTGCAATGCCCATGTCTCATTGATTTCATGAATTATCTTATCCATGCAACGCCCGTAATCCATCCCTATGCCTATAGTATTTGTTCCTACTGTTTACTACCGTTACTATTACCGCTGCTATTTTACTACTGATGTTACTGTTTCATTATTGTCACTGCTATAAAACTGTTGCTACTGATAAATCGCTGCGAGCGAGACTGTTTCCAGGTGCAGCTGAATTGACAACTCATCTGTTAAGGCTTGCATATATTCTTTGGCTCCCCTTGTGTCGAATCAATAAATTTGGGTAATACTTCCCTCGAAGACTGTTGCGATCCCCTATACTTGTGGGTCATCAAGACTATTTTCTGGCGCCGTTGCCGGGGACCATAGCTTTATTTGTAAGTTCACTTGGTATTCATATTGTTCGCTGCAATCCTTTCATCATGGGTAAACCTCGTGATGGAAAAGTTCCTATATTGCCATCCACTACAAGAAGAGGTACGACTCTCAACACCTCTGTTGCTCTTGATTCGCCATCTGTTATGAGTAAGTTGCTTACACCACCACACCCACACGCTACTGCTACTACTTCTGCTGAGATTGAAAATGCCACTGATAATTTAGATGATGCTTCTACTGTGCTTGATGAGAGAGGTTCACTAGGTTCCTTTTTAGATGCTACTATTGCTAGAGCTAAGTTGGGAAACACCATTGTTACACCTGTTAGTTCACCTGAGTCTAGGGAATGTTCTAGTGATGATTATGATGATGATGCTTACATTGAGCTTAATGATGATTTTATTGCAGAAGCACGTGCTGCTCGTAATGCAGGTAATGTTAAAGAACTTCTTGCCAGACGTTCTGTTAGATATAATTTGTCTCCTGATCCTAAGTTTGCTGCTTCTCCTATAAATATTAGAGACAAGGATTATGATTTCTCTTTGGATTTATCTTACATATCTATTGTTGAGAAAACTCCTTTTTGTGGTACTAAAGATGAGAGTGCTATGGAGCACATGAATGAGCTTTCTACTTTGAGTAATTTGTTTTCTGATGATATTAAGCTCCGCACTTACTTTGTTGCTAAGATTTTTCCTTTCTCGTTGAAAGATGCTGCTAAAATTTGGTTTAATAGCTTGTCTCCTGGATCTCTTACTAGTCCTATTGCTTTGGTTAATGCTTTCTTGCAGAAATATTTTCCCGCTAGTGCTCAACATGCTGCTGTGCAGAAAATCTTTGATTTTGAACTGGGAAAAGGAGAGATATTGCCTGAATCTTGGACAAGGTTTTGTTCTTTAATTAGAGCTTTGCCTAAAGAACCATTGCCTAAAAATGAACTCCTTGACATATTTTATAATGGACTAACGGATGAATCTAAGTCATATTTGGATAGTTGTGCTGGTTATGTTTTCAGGGAAAGAACTCCGGCTGAAGCTGAAGAATTAATGGCTAAAATAAGCCGGAATCATGATGATTGGACTTTGGTTGAGCCAACACCAGCACCAATTCCTGCGCCATCTACAGAGCCTACGCCGAAGAAGAGAGGGATGATTGAATTAAATGATGAAGTTATGAAGGAAGCTAAGAAATCTCTTAAGGAGAAAGGAATTAAGGCCGAAGATGTGAAGAATTTACCTCCTATAGAAGAATTATGTAAGCCAATCCCTCACTCATCTACCATTGAGGTACATTCTCTCCAACGCTTTGATGAAAGAGATATTCCTTATACTAAACCTCCTGATCAATGCTTAGATGAGTTCGATAATTTTATTGTTAAGCAAGAAAATTTTAATAGAATGGTGCATAATCATTTGTTGGAAAATTCTAGAGTTATTAACAAGTTGCAGGATATTGTGGAGAGAACCGCCAATGATGTAAAGATACTTGCTAAACATTTTCAAATGGTTCAAACACAAATTGATCAGCTTACCAAGGTGCAAAAAGACTTGCTAGTTAATGCTGCAAGAGAGAAGCAAACATGTGAAATACGCACAAGAATTGGTGCTGCTACTCAAGACCCATTATATCCCGAAGGACATCCTAAGAGGGTTGAGCAAGATTCTCAACGTACTTCAAGTGATGATATTCCTTCTAAGGAGAAGAAGAAGAAGAAGGATAAAACAACCACAGAATCATCTGATGCAGGTAAAGATCCTAATAGTGTTTCTATTTCTGATGCTGAAACTGAACCAAGAGATGCTTCCGATAAAGAAGAAGTTGAAGAAGAACCGGAAAAGAGTGATAAAAATGCAAAGTACACTAAAGAAGACTTCATTGCCAACAAGCATGGTAAAGAGAGGGAACCTTGGGTACAGAAACCAATGCCTTTTCCTAGTAAGAAACACAAGTCCAAGGAAGAAGAACACTACAACAGGTTTTGTGAATGGATGAGACCTTTATTTTTGCAAATTCCTTTGACTGATGCTATTAGAATGCCTCCTTATGCAAAATATATGAAAGATATTGTCACTAACAAAAGGAAAATTCCTAGTGAGGAAATTTCCACACTGCTTGCTAACTATTCTTTTGATGGTAAAGTTCCAGAGAAGCTTGGAGATCCAGGTATACCTACTATTCCTTGTTCCATTAAAAAATAACTATGTTAGAACTGCTTTATGTGATTTGGGAGCTGGAGTTAGTGTAATGCCTTTTTCTCTTTATAAGAGACTTGATTTAGAAAAATTGGTATCAACTGATATATCTTTACAGATGGCTGATAAGTATACTACTATTCCTATTGGTATATGTGAAAATGTTCCTGTTCAAGTTGCTAACAGTTGTTTAATATTAACTAATTTTGTTGTGTTGGAAATGCCTGAAGATGATAATATGTCTATTATTCTTGGGAGACCTTTTCTAAACAGTGCAGGAGCTGTTATTAATTGCAATCAAGGAAAGGTTACTTTTAATGTTAATGACAAAGAATATACGGTTTATTTTCCCAAGAAGATTGATAGGAAGAATACTCTAAGTTCAATCAAGCATGTTGAGACCATCAAAGTTGGTCAAATTATTTGTTCAGAGCGAAAGCCCAAGGAAGAATATCAAATTGTTATGATTGGGACTATACCTATTAAAGTTGAGGTAACATAAGCATTAAGTGAAGTGCAAAGTTTTGTCTCATAAAAAGTTAGTTTGGTAACAAGACTTGATCAACCTTGTTAACAAAGTGATTTTATATGAACGAAACTTCGTTTTCACTGCATCCACTCCATCTTACTTGTATTTACTTTCATCAAAATGTTATTCCTTCAGTTTAGTTGTATGATTAAGAGTATCTCAGAGCTGCTGCATGTTTAGTTTTGATTTGCTTAAAATCTTTTCGTCTTAAGTTTTTCTGAGTTTTATCGATACGCCAATTTCTGAAAAATCCTCGAAAATAAAGTTTCTTGAAAAATTCTAGAAAATTCTTTATAAATTTTTTATATCAAAAATGGGGCAGAGAGACACCTGGGAGGCACCAGGTGGGGCAGCCATGCCACCTCACACACAGGTGGCGCGGCCCAGCCCTGGCCGCGCCACCCATGTGTGAGAGGGCCCCACCAGGCCCCTCACTCATCTCTTCTTCCCCAGCTCTTTCTCTCTCCCGAAAAACACCGCCCCATTTGCTCAAGCTCGAGTTCTTGCTGTTCTTCACCTCGATTTTTCGATCTCCTTGCTCAGCCCAACATTTCTGCTGAAATTTGGATCATTTGCTCTCCGGTATGTGACTCCTCCACTTGTCCAAGTAGAATTTCTTTTGGTAAAGTATTTCTTGAGTATTTTAGCATTGTAGGTGACAGTATAAATGAGTATGCATGCTTATTCTATTGCTTAGAAAGGTTATTTTGATGCATGATAGCTCTCTAGTAACCCACTATAGTAGTTTCCTACACTTGCTTGTTGTGAAATCACTTTTTATGAGGTTTGTCAAAAATTTCAGAAATGGAGGAGAATACATATCGACTCTCTCAACATGAACTAGAAGTGCATGATGTTATGAAAGTTCACCGTGAAGAGAAGGTTTTTCCCTCACACTATCCATGTTCAGCATTCTTGAGTGCTGCTGGAATCCTGCGGGATTTTCAAACTTTACTTTCTAATGCAGGATTAGAATATTTTGTTGAGGGTGAACCTCCCCAATATGTTAAACTAACAATGTCTGTGGTGCAGGATTTCAGATTTAGTTGGTCCACTTCTAACCCCATGGTTCATTACAAAATCTATAATAAATCTGTGGACTTGCCTCTTGATGTTTTCTGTACAGCTATTAGAGTACCACAGTGGGGATCGCTCGAGAAGATAAGAGGTCAGCCTAAGCCATTGTTGGAACTTTACGAAGAGATTTTTCAAGGAAGAAGCTTTACAGGAGAGGGTGGTAAAACTCGAAATATTCATTTCCCATCCATTCGATATTTTGCCTTATTTATTACCAAATGTGTTCTTGCTAGGAAATCTGCAAGTAGATTGTCTCTCCATGATCTAGCTTTTATTGCTGCTGCTTTGAGGCGTGATAGGACTTACCATTTGGGTGCCTTAATAGCTTTCCGTCTTGATATTAATCGTGAGAAGGGGGGAATCTGTGGAGGACTTATAGCTTCACGCCTGTTAGCTTTGCATGGCATTGTGCCTCATTTTCGAGATCTGCAGTTCCCCGAGGAGAAACTTGTTCTTGATTCTATGGTTCAACATAAGTTTATTTCTCCTCCTGCTAGTTTGATTAATTTAACATTTGAGCTAACCTTTTTCAAGAAGACTACCTCGAGGGTAGTAAAGACTGAACGATCAGTCCGTTTGCCTGCACCTCTTTTGTTTAACCTTAATCGCAGGAATGGATAGTCGCTTACGGAAGATGAGCTTGATGCGTACGTGGAGGAGCACCCGCCGCCTGTACACGATGAGGAGGGCATCGAAGAGTCGGGGCAGCCCTCCAACATTACGAACTTCCCATATGAGCAACCTTATTATGATTATGCGCCATCAGCTTCATCTTCACGAGAGCCCGGGTACGATTACACCTATGATGATCCACCAGCCTGGGGCAGCTATCAAAGTCGAAATTGATCTCCACTTAGGCTAAAAGCGTAAGCTTGGGGGGAGGTACGCCGACGATTCACTCATCTACATATCATATTTAGTCGGTCCTTTGTATATTCATGTTTCGCTTTCTTTATTGTTCTTGTTCTTGTTTCCATTTTTCCAAAACACAAAAAGACCAAAAATATTTCCGTTGTTTCTCTCTATTTGGTTCTTTAGTTTTCTACCTTTGGTTTGCTTTACTTGCTATTTTCGGTTTGCTATTTGAAAAATCCAAAAATATTTTGCTTTGTTTGCTATTTCCTTCTGCTTTTGTTTCAAAAATTGAAAACCCCAAAAATATTTGTTGTTCTTCTTCGGTTTTGTAAAGTTTGTTGCAGAGTTCAGTCTCTCGTTACTCCATTGGAGCTTGGTATTCACTTTATATTATTCAAGCCACACAAGTGAAGAGCAATAATGACGACATACGACAATCCGAGATGTGGTAAAAGGCTGGTATGAACTCTATTTGTTTTCATTTTTGTACATATACTCATCTATGTGGACATGCTTAGTCGGTTCATGTAAGGTATATGTCATCTAATGAATGCTTTGTAGTTCTTGCTTTCATATGATTAGTTTCAATTTACTATTAGCCTGTAGCATGTCATGTAGACGCTTGCATGCATGGTTTTATTCATAGTATGGTATGATATTGTGGTATCCACCTCTGAAAGCTTCATTTGAATCGACTTGGCACATGCTCAAGCATGCATATGACTGAACAAAAGTCAATTAAGCCTCGATGATCTAAATTGCCTCAGAGTTCTTGTATCATTTTTATGCCTATATTAATTTTGTTTTGTCGCAAGCATGATTATGACAGTTATTGCTCTCTCGATTGTCGCTTCCCAGTCTTTTGCTAGCCTTCACCTGTACTGAGTATGAGCTCTACTCGTGAATCCAACTACCAAAACCAAGTCTTCCAAAGAAGTCCACTATAAATTCCTATGCATGGTATTTGTAAGCCATTCCAAGTAAATTTTCATGTGCTACCTTTCAAAACTTTCAACTACTTCTCATTTTGTGCCACTGTTTTTAGCTCATGGGGACGTAGTGGTCGGAATTTCTATCTTCCATATTAAATTAAGTACCCCTCGACTAGGCAGCTTCATCTACTCGTCATTAATTTTGCATGAGAGCTGGTCAGACCATTATAATCTAAATTCTAAAAGAAAGAAAAAATGCACTCCTCCAAAGGAATGAGAAAGTTGGTGGGCACCCGATGGAATCGGTTAGCCATGGCTTGAGAAAGGAAAAAGGTGGGGAGGAGTGCCAAAGCTTTATAAAAGAGCACCAATGTGCCAAATTTCAAAGAACTCGGAACCGCTCTCACTTGTTTATTATGGAAGATAGTAAGTCCCCATTGCTAGTCGTTGACATAGAACAACAACCTCTCAAAAGAAACTTTTATCTCTGTTTTACAAATGAAAAGCTCTAGCACATGTTAAATCACTGCTTCCCTTTGCGAAGGGCCATTCGTTTACTTTTATGTTGAGTCACCATCTTCTAATTTTAAGCACTTCTTGAGAGCATAGCTGTTATTCTTAGTGTAATGTGCTTGTCCCAGAACACGGTTAATTGTGGTATAACTTTGATGCTTGTATCTTTGATATTTCTACTTCTAGTCTTCCCTTGGACTTCAGAGGTGCCTCGGCATTTTTGTTTTGCTCTACAAATAAAGGCAAGTGGGATACTACTCTTTCATATCATTTATGCATATTACAATCTTGTAGCTTCTCATGTACATGTTACTTGTTATTAGTGCATTGGCACTCTTTCATAGCTTGCTTGACTATGAGGTGACATTAGTTGCATATTCCTTATTATGAATTGCCTGAGTACTTGATCACATAGTTAGTATATATACATCATATGAGCAAATGTGTTCGTGAAAGTTTCTTTTATCGCTCTCAGTTGTTAACTGAATTGCTTGAGGACAAGCAAATAGCTAAGCTTGGGGGGAGTTGATACGTCCAAAACGTATCTACTTTCCCGAACACTTTTGCTATTGTTTCTCCTCTAATTTGTGTGTTTTGAATACAACTAACACGGACTGACGCTGTTTTTAGGAGAATTGCTCTGGTGTCTCGTTTTGTGCAGAAATCCAACTTTCAGTAAAAATTCGGGAAAAATCATGAAAAATCCTATTTCACCAGAAGACCCACGGAGCCAGAAGACAGGAGGGAGAAGGGGCTCGAGGGGCTGTCACGCACAGGTGGCGCGGCCCAGCCCTGGCCGCGCCACCCCTGCGTGAGGGGGCCCCAGAACCCCTCTCGACCTCCCCTCTCGCGTACATATACCCCCGGACGACATAATATCAGGGAGACGGCGTTTTTCCCAGATAGACTTCCGCTGCGCCGCCGCCATCAGAAACCGCGATTCGGAACCAGAAACTCCGTTCTGGCACCCTGCCGGGACGGGGATTCGGGGGAGATCTTCATCACCATCACCACCGACGCTCCTCCATCGACCATCCATGACTCCCCCATCCATGTGTGAGTAATTCCCCCGCTGTAGGTGAGGGGATGGTAGGGATTGGATGAGATTGTTCATGTAATTTGATATGAGATTGATAGGGCATAGTGCCTAGTATCTTTATTTAGTGCCTATGACATTGTTGCAACTTGTTGTGCTTAATGCTTGTCACTTTGGGCCCGAGTGCCATGATTTCAGATCTGAACATGTTATTATTTCTATGATGATACTTGTTGTTTATGGTCTTACCTACAAGTTGTATACACATATTGTTGTCCGGAACCCGAGGCCCCAAAGTGACAGAAATTGGGATAACCGGAGGGGATGGCTATGATGTGAGGATCACATGTGTTCACCGAGTGCTAATGCTTTGCTCCGGTACTCTATTAAAAGGAGTACCTTAATTACCAGTACTTTCCCTTGAGGCCCTGCTGCAACAGGCTGGTAGGACAAAAGATGTCGTGCAAGTTTCTCCTTGTGAGCACGTACGACTATATACGGAACACATGCCTATGATTGTTTGTACTAGGATGCTTTATCATTATTTATCTGCAATGCCCATGTCTCATTGATTTCATGAATTATCTTATCCATGCAACGCCCGTAATCCATCCCTATGCCTACAGTATTTGTTCCTACTGTTTACTACCGTTACTATTACCGCTGCTATTTTACTACTGCTGTTACTGTTTCATTACTGTCACTGCTATAAAACTGTTGCTACTGATAAATCGCTGCGAGCGAGACTGTTTCCAGGTGCAGCTGAATTGACAACTCATCTGTTAAGGCTTGCATATATTCTTTGGCTCCCCTTGTGTCGAATCAATAAATTTGGGTAATACTTCCCTCGAAGACTGTTGCGATCCCCTATACTTGTGGGTCATCACCCAGATTGGGACATACGACGTCGACAGAGTATTTATGGATGCAGGAAGCAGAATAAATCTGATCTACGCGAAGACTCTACGAGCAATGCACATTTCATTAGAGTTCCTAAAGCCAACTGACTGTTCCTTCCACGGAATAGTCCCAGGGAGTGCCAACTATCCACTAGGTCGAATAGCACTCAACGTTTGCTTCGGGAATCGACAAAATTATAGAACAGAGAAGCTCGACTTCGAAGTCATGGACTGGCCATCACGATATCACACGATCCTCGGTCGACCCGCATTTTCATGATTCATGGTAGTACCTCACTACACATACCTGGTACTAAAAATGCCAGGACCCAATGGAATTATCACAGTAAAAGGATGCTTCGAGCTGTCGGATCTATGCGACAAGGAATTTCACAAGATGGCTCAAAACTTCGACATGATGGCAAGCTACGGAGAACCCAAAGACAAAACAAAAGGCGCAACTACAGGAGTCACAGAACAACTCGAAGGACACCCAGCAGAGCCAGAAGTGAAAAAACCGCGGGTAGAGTCGTCAGACCAAGGAAAACCTACAGGAGAAGAAGAGAAGACCTCGGTGACATAGGCGACAAGAACAACAAAAAAGTAGAGTAGAAAAATAAGGCTGTAAAAGCCACGAGCCATTCCAGGGCAATGCCCTCTAGATCCAGAACACAGGTCATTGGCCGGATCTCTTGGGACACCCCATGTATCTTACATTATAAGCATAAATAAAGACAAAGTTCCTCATGTTCGAGTATACGTGTCTTTAAAACAAAATTGCGGTAAACGCACTAAAAACGGAAATGCAAAACGCTTTGAGAACAAAAGCAAAGTTTCTAATAAAAGGATTCAGAAACAAAAAATCTCGCGTTCTACATACACAAGCATATAAGCATCACAACATTGGCTCATCAGAATCGTCTACTCCTACAGGATTCAAGTAATGATGCTCGCGGAAAAACGCGGCATCCTCTCGAAGCAACCTAGCTATGAGCCTCCTTCTGGTTGAAGGGTAGCATCCATGTGGACTCGCAACCTAGCTCCCCCTGGAGGAAAACTTAGCGACATAGAACTAAAATTGAGCCTTGGATGTCACTTCCGTGTCCACCCAAGACCAAAATTGGTGCCAGCCACCAAGTTGAGCTCTATTAGTCGATGAATTCGCTGACTAGATCTAAAAGCATCGAGTAGCTGCGGAAAGTTTCCAGGCAAAGGATTGTGAGGGAGCATGACAGAATACATGGTCGTCAAAGACCTTTGACAACCATCAATCGCTTCTCCAATATGCTGAGCACGATCTTGAAGAAGCACAATGGCACGACGGCGCCGGGGATTAGACCACAAACTGTCGACTCCCTCTGATGCTTTCTTGAGAGACGCGGTGAAAGGATGAGATGTCGCCTAGAGGGGAGGGTGAATAGGCGTTTTAAAAAACAATTACGGAAATGGCTTGAAGGAATGCGGAATTAAACTAACATTTATTTTCTTCAAGCACAAAACCTAAAATATGCTAGGCTCAACTAAGTGCAACAACAACTAGAGATAAGCAAGATAGCACAAGATAAATTTTACAAGTGATAAACAAGATATAAGTACTTCAAGCATGAAGGCTATCACTAGGAAATAAACTCGGGTATAGAGATAACCGAGGCACGCGGAGACGAAGATGTATCCCGATGTTCACTTACATAAAGTAAGCTAATCACCGTTGGAGAGATGCGGGAAACCATGAAGGCCCCCGAATGCCATGAAGGCTCACCTTCTTCTCCGAGTCCCCCACGAAGCTAGGGACCCCTTCTTATGGTTAGCTTTTCCTCCACTCCGGAGATGGCAAGCTCCACAACTACTTCACAACTCCCACGAAGGGGATGCCAGGACATCTTCACAATCTTCCACAAAGAGGTCACCGAGGCACCAACCGCCAAGCCAACTAGGAGGTCACCCTCCAAGAGTAACAAGCTCATAGTCTCTCACTCGAACAAATCATAATGGAGAGCTCAACACTATGCAAGGCTGCAAAGCAAGAACACAAGGGGAAGTGCTCAAATCCTTCTCTCCCAAATCCCACCAAGGCAACAAATGCTATGGAGGAGTTAGAGAGGAAGAACAAGGGTGGAGGTCAACCAATGACCTCAAGATCTAGATCCAATGGGTTCCCCTCACTTAGAGGAGGAATTGATTGGTGGAGTTGTAGATCTAGATCTCCTCTTCCAAATCCCTCAAAAATATGCAAGAATCATTGGAGGGAAGAGAGAGGGAGCAATCTCAAGTGGGGCAACAATGGAGGTGAGAGAAAAGCTCAAGAACACACCTAGAACCCTAGAAAACCATTGGGGAAGAAGCCCCTTTTATAGCAAATCGAAATAGGGCCGTTGGGGGCAAAACTCGGCCAAAAACCGGTCAAAAGTTGGTCTCGCCGGGCTCTGCGCTAGACCGCCTAGTGCACAGCCCGACGAGCGCCGGACCTGCGCCGGAAACATGTTCTGGACGGGTTTCGGTGCAGCCCCGGTATGAACTCCGGACCGGCCGGTGTACAGCCCGGCGCCGCCGGCCCGAAACCGGCCTCCCGGTGTACAGCCCGGCGCCGCCGGATTTGTACCAACTGAAAAAATTGGAAGATGAAAACGGTCATAACTTTTGAGTCCAGACTCTGTTTTTAGCAAACTTGGGCTTTCTGAAAATCTAAGAGAAAGACCTATCCAATGAACCACATAAAGCCCAAGAATTAGTAAGAGGTAAAAAAAATCAAATAAGGAGAGGTGAGAACCTCCCATAGGAAAGAACCGGTAAATCCTCCAAACCCGAAAACGCAATAAGAGATGCATACGAATTTCGTTTTCAATGAACTTGGACTTGTTGGAAAGCTAACAACAAGCTCAAGAACCTCACAAAGAGAAACACCAATAAGCAAAAAAGTAGGGAGAAGCAAAGTATGCAAAGGATTGAGCTCCCTAAGACAATGTGATCAAGTTACCCAACCGAAAGCCCCTCTTGATAGTGTGGCTATCTATCCTATAACCCGGTCTCCCAACAAACACCTTGAGACCGGTAAAAGGAAAACCTAGCAAGGACAAACCTTTGCCTTGCGCACCGTGCTTGATCTTGATGATGATGCTTCATGTTTCTGTCAAGCCGGAATGCTTCACTTGATCATTGTTGCTTTGTGAAGACTTCCAATATGCTCCCCCATACACCACTATGGGATACCTTCACTAAGGCATGTCTTCACAATTTCATTATCACCAAATGGATGACAAGCTTCAGCATATGATCTTCTCGAGATGCTTATCTTGAAACTTGCACTTCACAACCTTGATGACAACCACCACTTGATGTCATCTTCTCATGGGCTATATGTAAAATCACTAGTGATGCATATCCATGACATAATACCTAACCCACATAGAAAACACGAACACACATATGTAATGGGTTAGTTCACAAAGCATAATTGACAAACCATACCATATCACAAGAATGATTGGTCCCATGTGGCACATTCCTTATGCTTCATGTGTTGACCAAACTAGAATCCAATCTTTGATCTTTGCGTTGGTCAACCTTGAATCTTCTCATGCTCTATCACAATATCTTGAGCCACATAAAGAATTCTTCATTTGATTGCATGCTCTAGGTATTAGTCAATCATATCTCAACTCATGAGACCATCATGACCTCGACATAGAGCCATATCTTGAATTCTTCTCATGTAACCAAACTCTCAAGATATTGAGACTCCTTGGCTTAGCACATAATCTAGAGCATGGATTACTTGAGTTCTACACAAGAACTACATCTTGATTTCTTCTTCTTGATCATATTGGATTCATATCTTCTTATTCAATGATCTTGATGCAATACTTAAGATATATCTTTATATTCATGGCATCCAAGCCTTGAATCCAACACATGGACTTCAAGCAATTCCTATGAACAATTCCTTCATAAAAAGCTCAATGAAAACATTAGTCCATAGGGATTGTCATTAATTACCAAAAACACACTTAGGGGCAATTTACCCTTACAATCTCCCCCATTTTGGTAATTGATGACAATCTCAACAAAAGGGTTTATATAATGATTGATAGAAACTAATATGCAACTTATCCGAGAATAAATTGCATACAAGAGGTTGTATTTGATATGGTCAAGTAACACGAAACTACTACCACATATCAAAATCAATTGTACTCACATAAACTACAACAAATATGGTTGATGTAAGTGCAACCAAAATATATAGAGAAAACTCCCCCATAATATATGCACATGTGATAAACTTGAATTTCATTGCATACATTGTCAAGATAAACCTTTGATGGAGTTTACACTATATATTCAACCATGCAAAACATCTAACAAAGAAGAGATGCATGAAAGGTAAAACACTTAAGCACAAGCCAAACTTAAGTATAAAAACCATTTCCCTTAAACCCTCTAAACTTCTCCTCCATTGGCAACGATTGCCAAAATTGATGAAGGAATTTAGAAGGCCAATATAGTATGAGTTCCTCCCCAAGATGTGCATTTCTCATAAAAATGTGTGAAATCATATGCACTTATCAAATTAACAATATTTGGAGGAAGTCAAACCATATTGAGGATCAAAGATTGCAAAAAGATGACATAGTAATGGAAACTTCAACAAATGAAGCAAGCAAGCAATCAATAGACCCAAAGAACCAATTGGACACAAGAAGATGTGATGATAAGAGCTACTAGGTGCTTTAAATGAAATAAGGAAGCTCCCCAAGGTTTATTCATAAATTTGAATTTTTATTGCATTCGAATACAATATGCACAAACATGGAATCCTCACTCCCTCTATATCATTTAAAATACAACCATGAGCATGAGAGAATACAAAAGAATCAATACCCTTATCAAAGTGAACTTTAGTCCAAAAATATTTATGAGATATGAGTGCGAGAAGAAGCAATAAAGAATAAACAAGCACTCATAAATCAAGTTCTTACCAACACCATCAAGAACAAAATGGATAAGAAAGATGGTCGGCAAAGAACGAGGATATCAAGGGGAGAAATTAACACTCTTATGCATATACATTTCTAAGTGGACAAAAAATCATGATGAACAATCCACAAAGGAACATGTATACACAAGAGGTTAGTTGAAATTAAGGAAGACATGATATCCAAGAGAGAGTCATAGAATATACAAAATAACTTTGCTAGAAAGCATATATAGCTCAAGGCTCCATTTTCCATTATGGTATATTAATAAACTCCCCACGCAAAATCATCAAAGCTATCACAACTAGCAATAAGGGATCAAAAGATAGTCGGGATGCTTTGAAAGGCAACAAGCATAATAGAGAAGGGAACAACTTGCAACATTATCTATATTGCACATGAGAGAGCATTGAGGAATTAATATGCAATAAATTGCTAAAGGGCATATTGGGATTGGTGAATCATAAACATGATTTTATATACTCCCCATCATATGCAATCATCTCAACATGCTCACATATACAATAAAGAGATTTCTTTATAAGACCTTTGCAAGAACCACAACATTTGCAAATAAATATTATCATGCCAAGAGCCAACCTACAAGAGTTGGGATGCTAGAAAAGTATGCATGAATGTTATACTTGTTACCGAGATAGCAATGGTGTGATGTAGTAGATAAGAGTTTGCCGGTCATCCTAGCTTGGCTCCAATAATCATATGGTGACAACACCTTCCTTATAAACGAGACAAGCATCCATTGCATCTCCAATGTACCTAAGACATCATTCAAGTACATCTTGGTCCCCAAACTTATTGGGTCCAAAGTGGTTAGACTAACCATAATACATATGATAGACTCCATATAAATATGTGCATAGTTAGAGATGAAATTTGAATTTCATGCACATCTTAGCCATTTAGGATTTCATGGAGTATAACATATATATTAGATCAAAGAAAGCAACTAAGATACAAAATTAAGCATAAAGATAATATGCATACACCTAGCTTTCAAGAACCAAAGAAGATACAATTTAGACAAAAGCACCAAGAGTACAAGGAGGTAAAAAAGGTGTGGAAAACACATTATTTGTCCAAATGATATCAAGGGAACAAATAAACAAATGATTTATTCATAAAATTCAACAAATGAACCTAACAACTTATTGAGCATGAAAGGATAAATAAATAAAAGCATGCTCAAAGAGTTATCCCATTCGAGCAAATAAATCATAGAAGAAGGAATGAGATAACTAACTCCCAAAAGAGCAAGGTTCCAACAAATAAACCAAACCCTCTACACTTTTCATAGTGGCACAAGTACTGAAAAGAAAAGGTTTGTCCTACAACAACACACACTTGATGGGGATCAAGAGATGAGACAAAGTCAAGAAAAAAGATCCTCAAGAAGGCAAATAAGACAATGGGAGTCAAAATAATTTCTTGGAAAGAAATAAGGGCAATAAGAGGCAAATTCCAAGGTGAAGATGATCTAGAAGAATTACCACATATATATATATATATGAATACCAATTGTCAGAGACAAGAAGTTCATATTGGAATTATTTTCTGGTGGTGTATTATAAAGATATTCAAGATCAACTTCACAATAAAAGGCATATAGTTAAATATTCAATTTGAGCACCATGCACAAAAAAGGATTCTTGGTAGCTCCAATAACAGACAAACAATCATGCAAAGCAATGATTAGAGTATCTTGAAGCAAACGGTTTCCTACTTATGATATAGAGAAATATATTTGAGTAAAACCGCACCAAGAATTCTTACTCAAACCAAGACCAAAGAAATGAGCAATAAAATCATTTAAGAAATACTGGAGCTTGTTTGAGCAAACATGCCACCTAGGAACAAGATAATTAACAATATCGACTCTAAGTGGCAAAACCTCAAATGTTCACATTTCCTAGGCTTGTGATATGCACAAGGCATATTACTCCAACATAATGTGATATTAAATTCTTTTCAACAAAAGACAAACAAATCCAACTAGAGATAACTAATAGAGATATAGAATTTGAATTTCTCATGAGCATGGCATACCACATAGTGACTAGATGATCTTGCAATATCAATACTAAGTGGTATTACTCATGTGCACACATTTATAGGATTGTGAGGTGCCAATGGAAAATCACTCCCCCAAAATGGGATGTTCCATTAATCACTCGATAAGAGCCAAGTAAGATACCATAAAGATGCATTAGAGGCTCGAAGCAAACACACAAGTATATGATGTGCCAAACAACCAACACCTACTTGAATACACAAGATAAGTAGGTATAAGGAACAACATATACAAACACATACTTGGTACAAAACCAAAACATGCAAAGGGGCAAGTAACTTACAATGTAAAGAGGTTAAGTACAAGTTACCGCAAAGAGGCACATTGGATATAAAATGATAGTGTCAATGACTTGGCTTGATGAAATAAAATTAATGAAGATCCCTTAATTCTTCATGAGGTAGCCAAGTCTCCAATGCCCTCCATAAACACCTATTGATCAAGTTTTAGCTTGTTGGTCCCCAACCAAGTTGGGTCCTAAGAGGTTAGTAACAATAGGCTTGGCATCCCAAATGGTTCTTTTCTTGACACCACTTTGAGTTCCAACAAACTTGGCAAACACATTGCCATCCTTATCTTTCCTAAGATAATAATCATCATCAACAATGATAGGATTAGATAAGGTGCCGCTTAAGCATGAAGAAGCAAAGTGCCCCTTCTCACGGCAAATATAGCAACAAGTGCTTCCCTTTCTCTTCTTCATTGAATTCTTGATTTGGGAAGCTTCATCTTGTTTCTTCTTAGGAAGTGGCCTATCTTCAACTTGAGGTCGTGCTTGAGCTTGAACTTGTGGCCGCTTCCCTTGTTGCTTCACACTCAAGTGCTTCTTCTTCAATGGGCAAGATCTCACATGATGCCCTTCAATCTTGCACTTGAAGCAAATAATCTTGGCCAAATTCTTGACTTAGTCTTGGCCCTTCTTATTCTTGTTGCTCTTGGACTTGTTCTTGTCATTGGAGTTGAATCCAAGTCCACTCTTGTCATTAGGGGATTTTTGCACACTCAAAATATTATCGAGTGTGGATTTCCCTTCATGATGCTTATCCAAGTCTTTCTCCAAACTAGTGACTTGGGCCTTGAGATCTTTGATTTCCTCTACAAGGTTAGTAGTAATACAAGTACTAGAGGAAGTAGAAGCTTCATTGT
Organism: Dactylis glomerata; assembly: GCA_007115705.1. NCBI lineage: Eukaryota > Viridiplantae > Streptophyta > Magnoliopsida > Poales > Poaceae > Dactylis > Dactylis glomerata. The sequence goes on from QXEO01001205.1 coordinate 504,482, forward strand.
TAGAGCAACAAGGCATAGCAAGTAATTCATCACAAGATGTACAAATATTTTGCCTAGACAAATTACTAGGACTAGCACATGGTAATAGAGCATTTTGGTTTAAAGTAATGCTAATGTCCAAATGAGGCTCACAAGATGTTTTCTTAGAGATACTTGCCTCATGAGCTAACTTTAGCCCATTATAAGAGATAAGGAGATCCCCATGAGAGCCCGAGAGCTTTTCATGGCTTTCCTCCAATTTCTTATAATTGCTTGTTAGTTACTCAATTTGAGCCCTTAGCTCAACATTCTCCTTTAATATAGATGCTTCACAAGAAGTAGAGTTAGTAGCACAAGCATCATTAATAGATTTGGCATTTGTAAGCTCATAAGATTTAATAGATTGAGATAGGTAAGAATTAGTATGCTTCTCTTCGGATAGCTCTTGCTTGAGGAGATTGAATCTTCGTTTCCCCTCATTAACGAGGGAGTTCAATTTCTTAATGGTCTTCTTGTGTTCAAACAAGGTTTCCATTAAGTGTTCGACTTTAGCATGAGCATCATTATTACCATGAAGAGAGGCATACACAATTCCCATCTCATGCAAGAAAGATTCATTATCATCATCATCATCATCATTACTCTCATCATAAGGAGATGTGTCGGGATTCAAAGTAGGAGTTACCTTTGAGCCGCTTGCCATAAGGCACATGTGAACTTGGGTAGATGATGAGGGAACATCAATTGAAGCACATTCTTCATTTTCGAGTGTAGGACAAGCTCTTACGAGATGCCCATACTCGTGGCATTCATAGCATTGCCTTCTCTTGATAGAAACCTTCTTGGTTCTTCTATTGATTTCTTCTTTAATTATGTGACCCAATTTTTCTTTAATTTCCTCTACATGGTTAGTCATACAACAACTAGAGGAAATAGAATCAATTTGAGTATGGTCACAACTAGAAACAAGCATATCATCACAAAATTTAATCAAGCAAATTCTAGGAGATATGCAAGGACCTTTAACACAAGAATGAGTAAAGAATTTCTTGCAAGAAGTGTTTAGGTCCAAACTCTCTACACCATTAGGATTTATAGAAATAGAATCATTGGTGCAAAGAACAAGACTACCATCATCACATATGATTTCTTCACTCACCATATCATTACCTTGTGACAAGTCACATGTTAGTGAAGTGGAAGAAAATGAACAATCATCACGACCGGATGTGGAAGCAACTTGGAGCTCTTCATGATGTGAAGGTGAAGAGAGCTCCTTGGGTTCACTTTCAACCTCAAGAGAAATGAACCACCAAATGACTCTTCTAGCTTGGTCCATATCTCATGAGACGTCTTGCACTTTGAACCCATCAAGCAAGCATAAACTATGGAGCTCATAGACAATAAAATTTCATTAGATACTTGAGCTTCAAGATGTAAATTTTTCTCATCCTCTATAGATAGACTTTGAAGATCCATCGTAGGAGAAAAATCTACATCTAGAAATCGCTCTATATTTGGACACAAAGTCCAAAGATTGCAAAGCATGCAATTTCTCCATAAGTCATAATTTGTGCCATCAAAAATAATTGTGTCATTGTGCACTAGATAACTAGCCGACATCTTTACTCTCAAGGCGGTGAAGCCTAAACAAGGAGAGACCTTGCTCTGATACCAATTGAAAGGACAAGATGTCGCCTACAGGGGGGGTTAATAGGCATTTTAAAAAACAATTACGGAAATGGCTTGAAGGAATGCGGAATTAAACTAACGTTTATTTTCTTCAAGCACAAAACCTAAATATGCTAGGGTCAACTAAGTGCAACAACAACAACTAGAGATAAGCAAGATAGCACAAGATATATTTCACAAGTGATAAACAAGATATAAGTACTTCAAGCACGAAGGCTATCACTAGGAAATAAACTCGGGTATAGAGATAACCGAGGCACGTGGAGACGAAGATGTATCCCGATGTTCACTTACATAAAGTAAGCTAATCATCGTTGGAGAGATGCGGGAAACCACGAAGGCCCCCGAACGCCACGAAGGCTCACCTTCTTCTTCGAGTCCCCCACGAAGCTAGGGACCCCTTCTTATGGTTAGCTTTTCCTCCACTCCAGAGATGGCAAGCTCCACAACCACTTCACAACTCCCACGAAGGGGAAGCCCGGGCCTCTTCACAATCTTCCACAAAGAGGTCACCGAGGCACCAAGCGCCAAGCCAACTAGGAGGTCACCCTCCAAGAGTAACAAGCTCATGGTCTCTCACGCGAACAAATCGTAATGGAGAGCTCAACACTATGCAAGGATGCAAAGCAAGAACACAAGGGGAAGTGCTCAAATCCTTCTCTCCCAAATCCCACCAAGGCAACAAATGCTATGGAGGAGTTAGAGAGAAAGAACAAGGGTGGAGGTCAACCAATGACCTCAAGATCTAGATCCAATGGGTTTCCCTCACTTAGAGGAGGAATTGATTGGTGGAGTTGTAGATCTAGATCTCCTTTTCCAAATCCCTCAAAAATAAGCAAGAATCATTGGAGGGAAGAGAGAGGGAGCAAGCTCAAGTGGGGCAACAATGGAGGTGAGAGAAAAGCTCAAGAACACACCTAGAACCCTAGAAAACCATTGGGGAAGAAGCCCCTTTTATAGCAAATCGAAATAGGGCCGTTGGGGGCAAAACTCGGCCAAAAACCAGTCAAAAGTCGGTCTCGCCGGGCTCTGCGCCGGACCGCCCGGTGCACAGCCCGACGAGCGCCGGACCTGCGCCGGAAACATGTTCTGGACGGGTTTCGGTGCAGCCCCGGTACGAACGCCAGACCGGCCGGTGTACAGCCCGGCGCCGCCGGATTTCCACCAACTGAAAAAATCGAAAGATGAAAATGGTCATAGCTTTTGCGTCCGGACTCTGTTTTTTAGCAAACTTGGGCTTTTTGAAAAGCTAAGAGAAAAAGCTATCCAATGAACCACATAAAGTCCAAGAATTAGTAAGAGGTAAAAAATCAAATAAGGAGAGGTGAGAACCTCCCATAGGAAAGAACCGGTAAATCCTCCAAACCCGAAAACGCAATAAGAGATGCATACGAATTTCATTTTCAATGAACTTGGACTTGTTGGAAAGCTAACAACAAGCTCAAGAACCTCAAAAAGATAAACACCAATAAGCAACAAAGTAGGGAGAAGCAAAATATGCAAAGGATTGAGCTCCCTAAGACGATGTGATCAAGTTACCCAACCGAAAGCCCCTCTTGATAGTGCGGCTATCTATCCTATAACCCGGTCTCCCAACAAACACCTTGAGACTGGTAAAAGGAAAACCTAGCAAGGACAAACCTTTGCCTTGCGCACCCCGCTTGATCTTGATGATGATGCTTCATGCTTCTGTCAAGCCAGAATGCTTCACTTGAACATTGTTGCTTCGTGAAGACTTCCAATATGCTCCCCCATACACCACTATAGGATACCTTCACTAAGGCATGTCTTCACAATTTCATTATCACCAAATGGATGACAAGCTTCAAGCATATGATCTTCTCGAGATGCTTATCTTGAAACTTGCACTTCACAACCTTGATGACAACCACCACTTGATGTCATCTTCTCATGGGCTATATGTAAAATCACTAGTGATGCATATCCATGACACAATACCTAACCCACATAGACAACACAAACACACATATATAATGGGTTAGTTCACAAAGCATAATTGACAAACCATACCATATCACAAGACCGATTGGTCCCATGTGGCACATTCCTTATGCTTCATGTGTTGACCAAACTAGAATCCAATCTTTGATCTTTGCCTTAGTCAACCTTGAATCTTCTCATGCTCTATCACAATATCTTGAGCCACATAAAGAATTCTTCATTTTATTGCATACTCTAGGTATTAGTCAATCATATCTCAACTCATGAGACCATCATGACCTCGACATAGAGCCATATCTTGAATTCTTCTCATGTAACCAAACTCTCAAGATCTTGAGACTCCTTGGTTAGCACATAATCTAGAGCATGGATTACTTGAGTTCTTCACAAGAACTACACCTTCATTTCTTCTTCTTGGTCATATTGGATTCATCTCTTCTTATTCAATGATCTTGATGCCAATACTTAAGATATATCTTTATCTTCATGGCATCCAAGCCTTGAATCCAACACATGGACTTCAAGCAATTCCTATGAACAATTCCTTTATAAAAAGCTCAATGAAAACATTAGTCTATAGGGATTGTCATTAATTACCAAAAACACACTTAGGGGCAATTTACCCTTACACGCGGTTCGTTCAGAAACCCGACGTGTCTCACCGACAAAGTCCAGGCAAGTACCTAAGATAACGGGAAAATATTAGCCAGCAATAGTGGAATAAAAAGGAAAAAAGAAAGGCTGCAAGGAGCCTTACATCGCAACATCTCACAGACGGACTCGACAATACCAATAAGAAAGGAGTCGCATTCTTCAAGATGCACGATTTTGGCCATCAGACCCGACACCTTATCCTCAACTGTGGATATCTGTTTCATAAAGCCGCAAGATCTGCTGGCCTTGTCCAAAGCAATCTTTGCCTGATGCTTCATTAAAGATAAATGTCCTTCAAGGTTCGAAATCCTCGACAAGTATTCAGTACATCAATAAGAAGAGCGAGGAGGCAAAGAAGTTCCAGAGTCGAACATATCAGCGGGAGGTGATCCCCGACCACGATCTGGCGACCCACTAGCGCGCACAGGCTGGAAGCCAACAGAAAGAAAAAAGAAAAAAAACATGTCAGAAACTTAATCAAGCACAACATTTCATAAAGGAAAAATATTTACAAAGAGCACAAGTCCTCTGACTAGTTCTCGGGCGAAATATGAATAAAGTTCACTACATCAAAAGAAATGAAGACTACAAAGGAAGACTAAGTCTACGCCACCTCAGCATCAGGGACCGCGACGGACGTAGGCGTGGAAGAGGTAGCACCAGTGTTGGGAGGAGGCATCAACCCACTTGTCGTTGGAGTCGAAGAAACTGGCGTGGCACAGGTCGAAGAAGCCGCTGAAGGATAAATAATCGACACGATGCCAGGCGCGTACTTCTTCGCCTTCTCAAAGAAACCCCGCAGCTCCGAAAGAGGTCGACCGCGGGAAGAGCTCACCTTCTCCCATTTAACCTCCTCGCCATGCGCATAAGTAAGCGCAATGGCCCCCTCCGCACCTCGCTTCATGGAGCGGCTCTTCATCAGAAGGATAGGATCTTTGGGGGTGTTAAAAGCCGCTGCAAGCTTCTTCAGATCAGCAGCCGGCACGTCCGCTTTCTGCTTCGGCCACAACCCGACGAAAATTCGCGTTAGCACGTGGCTAGCTAGCTCGAAGATTTCCTGGATAGAAATCCAATTCGACTCCAGCAAGTTCACTGTGGCCATGAGAGGATCATCGTCTGGCTGCAAAGATGCCGAAGACACCCTAGTATGTTCTAAAGAACCAAGGGGACAAAGACAGGAAAAAAGCATACATCAGCAAGTCTAAGAATGGGCAAATCAACTAAGAAGGGAAAAGCATGGTATTTACCTCCAGCAAGAGCCGAAATTTTATTAAGGCGTTCAGTTACGGCTTGCTCCCTCTGGATATGCTCCTTATTAGCATCGGCAAGGGCTTTCTCCACTTTCTTTGCCCTAGCCAATGCTGACTTGGTGGACTTCTCAGCAGTGGTTTTGGCAGCGGTGGCGGCATCCCAAGCTTTTCTGGAAGCTTCGAGTTCAGCTTCTAGAGACGATATATGAGCATTAACCGCCCCCAAATCATTTGCAGCGCAAGAAGAGGAAAGAAAACTCGATAAAAGAGCCACAGAGGCGCAAAGTTAGGCAAATAAAAGACACAGGATGGTAACAAGCTTACCATGAGAAGACCTTGCCGCTTTCAAAAACTCGATGCATTGAGTACCCAAGGAGATGAACTTTTTCATCAAAGTATGTCCAAGGCAGGGCATGAGAAGAGTAGTTCAAAGCTAGTAAACAACAAAAATATAGAGCACTTACATCATCAGTGGGGATAACTGGCCGAGGAGCGTCGAGAGAAGTACCCGCTGCTCACGCTTTCTTCAGGCGTTTGGAAGCACAAAAACCAGCCTTTTTGGTAGCCGCTTCTGGTGATTTAGGCACCACAACTGCCTCTTGTGAAGGTGGTTCATCGATAACAGGAGTATCAATAATAGGAGCAGTGGCAGCAAATTTCTTTGGGTCCTCATTATCACTGAAAAAGAAACAAAAGAGTAAAGCACTCTGTGCAAGTCGACAGAAAGAAGAGTATATGAACAAGTCAGCAAAGAACTCACGAGTCCAAGGCGTCGAAAAGCTCTTCTTCATCCTCTAGAGCAGAGGCCTCCCCGGCCACATTCTTGTGAGTGGAGGTACTCAAAGAAAGGAGCTCCTTCATGCGTTTCCTCTTCTTATCGAGACCAAGATCTTCGAGAAGTGCAGGAGGAGGCGACGTAGTCGAACTGGTCCCTTCCAGCGAATCTTCGGCTTCATCTCCATCTTGGCTGTCCTCAGCCTCGGGGGCTTCGGAGGCAGCAGAAACAGGCACATCTTGAATGGCTCCTCCCTCTGGAAGAGGAGGGCGAGAAACAAGGAACTGGTGACTCTAGAAGGAAAATAAGCCGAAAGCTATAAGAAAAATAGTGATAAGATAAAAGAAGGCGAATAAATGAAGACAGTGCATGTACCGCAGACAAGGGATGCTCGAAGTCGAAGAAACCAGCGGCCAAAGCTGCAATTTCATGATCTTTCGTGAGAGTAGTAAGAGTTCTCACTCGCTTGTCGAGATCCTTCTTCTCCATAAGATTGTCAGATACTCAAGAAGAATCTCCCAAGCCAGAAAATGACCAAAGTTTGGAAAGACGATGCAGAAGAGGCTGAACTCGCCATTGCAGGAAAAATGCCATAAGTTGAGTGCCTGAAAGCGCACCCCCTCTGCCACTCTTTAGAGCTTGGATGCGGGCTAGAAGTGGTTTGATTTCCTCCATCTCAGCTTCCGTGGGAGGCGAATCCCATGAGGTCAATTTCTTCAGATCTTTAGAGGCATCAAAAAGGGCAATGCCGTACTGATCAGAGGAAGAGACTTTCCGATCTTTAATATAAAACCACTTCCTCCTCCAATCTTGTACTGAGGCAGCCATGGAAAATTCCAGGTACTGAGACTCTGCACGAACAGAAATTACAGCCCCGCCCATCTCAGGCTTTTTTGATAAAGCAACACTGGGGCGGAGCCGAAAGAGAAATTTCCAGAGAAGAAAATGGGGTTTGATCCCCAGAAAGGACTCGCAAAGGGTTATGAAACAAGCAATGTGAAGAATTGAGTTTGGTGTGAGCTGGTGAAGCTGCACACCGTACACAAATAGAAGCCCACGAAGGAACTCGTGGGCAGGGAAAGAGAGACCGCAAGAGAAAGGCAAGAAACATCACCCGGAAGCCGCTCGGGGGCTTGGGGATGCGCTTGGTGCTAGGGAAGATGACCTAATCGTCGTCGGAGATGAGACCATCATCCTGGGCCTTGGTGAGATCCTTCTGCTTGAAATCAGAGGGCACCCAACTGGTCGATGCATTGGCAGTGTTGCTCTTCCCCATCTTGTTCTTCTGCGCAAGGGTCTTGACGCGCATCTACGAGTTGCGCACGGGGGCTATGCAGGAGCTCAGAAGCGCGCAAGGTCTGCAGCAATGGTGGCGGCGGTAGAAGCGAGGAACTGGTAAACAGTAAAATCCACTCTCCCCCCTTATATAGCTTCCTAATGAAGGAACGTGGGCTGAGACGTGGCGCAAGGAGCGGAAACGGCAGCCCACTAACGAGCAAGAAAATTGCGAAATTACCGCGCTGCCCACGGATAACGGTTAGCGCCAAGTCAAATTACATACAGAGTAATTATATTAATGACGTCACGAGAATTCGAGTAACGGGTAATAAGAATATGACAATGGTGAATACTAATAGGGAAACATTCAGCAAAAAGTCTGGTATGGCATTTTGCGTATTGATGATGATAAAAGAAGTCGACAAAAAATTGTTATGAAAGACTCAGAGGAATCAGGGAAGAAAAACTCATTTTTTTGAGTCTATACCCGAAAAGATTCGACTATAGCCTCGGGGGCTACTACCATCGGGAGCGCTGGCCGCGCACCCGACGATATTATCAAATAAAGTCATTGCTTGGTGATCAAAGAGGAGATGATTTATTTGAGCCTATACTCGAAACATGTTTTCGACTATAGCCTCGGGGGCTACTCCCATCGGGAGCGCTGGCCGCGCACCCGACGAAACTTTCACATGTAGAAAGAGAGTAAAGAAGAAGAAAGAAGACTTGGATAGCATTGTTACTACCATCGGGAGGGAGTTTATATTAATTGAGGTTGAATAACCCGAATATTTTTAGAAAATAAGCCGTCAAACAAGGCTGCGACGTATGATTCTCAAGTTGCATCATCGCGACAAAATTTGAACGCCATGATTGAAATATATCGTGAAGGTAAGACCCCAGGATCCGTCCTGTGTGGCCTAGTATACGCACATGGATGCGCTCTGCTAGAAGTTATTCGTGTCAACGACGCGAAGAAAATCCTGGTGGACGCACTGGGTACCCTGAGAACCACTGGGATTCATTCTTTGTAAGTCCTAAATGCGGCAAAAGAATGGGTTTGACCAGTTTCCCGAATTCAAGTCCAAGGGGATTGAATTTAAAGTAGGTGACAAGTATCTGTTCCGGCAGTTAATTGGCCTCTTGATCCGTTAGAGTTGTCAGGCTTGTTCATCAAAACCCCTTGCGAGATAGTTTAACAAAAGATAATCGAAGTCGAAGATTTGAAGATACAAAGAAGTCGAAAATTGATCAAGTTGAAGAAATAAAGATCTGAGATTCAACCTGAATCTACAATTCTGGTAGAATCTCAGGGGCTACTGACAAGGGTGTAGACAATAGAGCCTGTCAGTTAAAGTACCCCCGAGGCCCGTTAAGCTAGGCCCAATTGTAATACTAGTCGATATATGAGTTCATGTCGTATGTCGATACCGTAATCTGTATCGGACCCCTCCCGATCCTTGAGACCTAGCCACCTATATATAGGGGCCAGGAGAGGACGGTAAGGGATGGATTGAAAGCAATCTAAGTTTACTCTACGTTTACTTTCGATATGCACCTTGTTTGACTGATTTACCTTCGAGTTCATCCGATGCCCTACTCCCCCGATCCTAAGTCCTTCATCTAGGACATTTGTCGAGTTAACCCTCGTCACTTAGTAAGAGAAGCATGAGCAACTTCAAGTTCCTTTTTGGAAGCATCAAGTTCTTGTGCCATTAGCAAAGTTTTATCCATAGTATCCAAGTCCTTAGTTTTATCAAGTTGATATGTTTCAGTTTGATGAGAGAGGAGCAAACTAGTGTTCTTCTCCTCGGTTAGCTCTTGAACTAGGAGATTGAATCTCCGTTCCCCATCTTCAACATGGGATCTCGCTTCCTCAAGGGACTCATTGTGTTGAGCAATAGTGTCCATTAAGTATTCGAAATGATCACGAGCATCACCATGAAGAGAACACATAGTCTTGTAAAGGGTGGCAAGAATAGTCTCTTCATCCATATCATCATTAATGGGACAAGAAGGTTGGGACGAAGATATCACCTTAGCCTCCTTTGCCATAAGGCATTTATGAGGGGAGTTCTTGGTGGAGCTCTCGTAGTCCTTGGTGTAGTCGTACTTGAATAGCGACCCGGGCTTGGCAAGAGCCAAACCGGCCACTCCAACAATGTCCTCCTCGTCACTATCCTCTTCATCAACATCGGAGGTGTATTCAACACCCACAAGAGCCTTGACGTCCTTGAACTTGTTCTTGTTTCTCAAGTTGATTGGATTGGGCTTCAATCTTGGCTTGGCACCTATCACGTACTTTGGCTTGTCTTGTCTCTTCTGATAGGGGCAAGTATCGGCAAAGTGCCCCAGCTCATCACAATTGTAGCAAGATCTTCTCTTCTCCTCGGGAATGAAACTTCCTCTCTTCATGGAATGCTTCCCATACTTCTTGGCGAAGAATGCTAGATCGGTATCTAACTCACTTGTTGAGGTCATCTCTTCTTCTTCTTCAAGATCTTCTTCAACTCTCTCTTCCTTGCTTGCTTCACGTGCCCTTGAATGAGTGACGTTGGCCTTCAAAGCAAGTGATGGGTTCTTGTTCATGGCACGGACAATCTCCTTGGTCCTATTTGCCTTGGCAATCATGTCATCATGAGCAACAAAGTATCCAACAAGCTCATCCGCAGTCATCTTGCGGCAAGGTTCCAAGAAGGTGACATTGAAGGCCAACTCCTTGTATTTGGTAGACACAATCTCGATGAACTTGTTCTTCACAAAGCTATCATTCATGTGAAAGCCATCATCAATGGTGTTTCCTCTAAGAAGAATGATCTTCTCCTTGAGGGCTTGGAGTCTTGAGTAGGCACTCGTGACCGACTCTCCATTATTCATGCAAAACAAGTTCATGTCTTGTTTGGCGGCTTCATACTTGGTCTTTTGCAGTGCCGACGTCCCATCAAACTTGACTGAGAGCTTCTCCCAAAGTTCCTTGGCGGACTCAATGCTTGAGACTTGATCATACACTTCACGCTTCAAGCTTTGACGAGTCTTGTCAAGGGCAGTGGAGTTGAGTTGACAATCAATCCTCTCTTTGGGCGTCATGTGCTTCTCATCAACGGGAGTGAACCCATTCTTGACAACGCCCCAAAGCTCCACACAAACACACCTAAGATGGGAACACATGCAAGACTTAGAATAGGAATAGTTAAATTCATCAAGCATGGGAGGTGCACCGGAAGAAGGGTTCATGTGAGGCATAGGCACGCGTTCGAGGGGATATTCATATGATTTTGCATGAAGAGAGGGTCCATCGGGCTTAGGTGGAGTATCCACCTTAGCCTTCTTTGGGTTTGGGTTTTCCTTCGGAACAACCTCAACAACCTCGGGATGGGCACTCTTTGCATCCAAAGCCGAGAATCTCGCTTCCAACACGGCAAAACGTTCGTTGAGTTCGTTGCGTTGCTTATCAAGCAACGCTTGGACCTCAACGGTCGTGAAGACTTTGTCTTCACCCTCATCCGTAGGTGAGACCATCTTACTCTCAAGGCGGTTAAGCCCTTAAAAAGAGCCCTTGCTCTGATACCAATTGACAAGGGTATAGATAGTAGAGCCCATCAGTTGAGTACCGCTGAGGCCCGTTAAGCTAGGCCCAATTGTAATACTAGTCGAAATACGAGTTCATGTCGTATATCGATATTGTAATCTGTATCGGATCCCACCCGATCCTCGAGACCTGGCCACCTATATATAGGGGCCAGGAGAGGACGGTGTGGGACAGATTGAAAGAAAGCCATGTTCAACACCCACGTTTACTTTTATAGCCACCTTGTTTGACTGAATTTTACCTTCGAGTTCATCCGATGCCCTATCTCCCCGATCCTAAGTCCTTCATCTAGGACATTTGTCGAGTTTAACCCTCGTCAATTGGCGCTAACCGTGGGGATCTTGGGCGTTGGAATCATGAATTAAACGGCTTTTTCGCTTTTAGCCAATAGCAATCCACAAGTCGATGAAAATCAAGAGATGGAATTGACGTTTGGAAGTCTAAGCTTCTACATCGGACCTTCGGGTTCAACTCGCCTTTCGGATCCGACGAAATCAGTTCCGTCGGAAAGCAACACAGAGAGAATCACAGCATCTGGATCATCGGTAGGCTCTTCTAGCGAGGCAAACTCGCCAGTCAGCTTAGCAGCAACAAACAATCTGCAGGAAAAATTCGAGGAACCCGACGAAACCGGGCAAAAGACCATTGTTGAAGCAGCAGTGGACAAATCAAGGGACATCGCCAGCAGAAGCAGCGGCATCTCCAGAAGCATACACCAATTATGTGTCATCATCACTGAAGTAGCAGAAGAAGAAAACAATCACGCTGGCAACGAGGAGGTCGACATGCAAGTCGACAAAATAAGGAGAAATGGCAAGAAAGAGAAGGAGAAAGTGCATGTTTCGGCCGGAGAGTGGAGAATGATCATGACAGCTATCAACCACAAGACTGATGTACCCGCAGATTCAAGAAGAGACGTTTTAATGGGATACCAATACACGCTACACCAGCGCAAAAAGAAGTTAAGGCAGGAAAGAGACATGATCATGAGAAGCCCAGATTACAACAGCACACAAAGTGAAGGATATTGGAGTGAATATAGCAATTCATCAGAGTCCAACATGGAGAGACATAGAGATCCAAAGCACAACAGGAGGACAACAGCACAGATAAGAGAGGAGCCCAAAGCAGTCAGAAGAAGAAGAAGATTTCGTTCAAGAAACACCAGAAGCAGCGTTGGTAGCAGCACATACGTACCTACTAACCACACAACCAGAGCCTGGAGATCCACAAGAACACATGCATCAGGCCGCAATACGAAGTCTCAGGTTGGTAGAAGACAAATTAATGGGAAAGCTTCCAGAGGGAAAAGTGATACGTCGAAAAGAAAGGCGAAACGAAGAATTCAAGCACAAATCCTCGCGAAACGAACCCAATGATTCATCAGAAGATGAGAAGCGACAAAAAAGGAGGGAGGACGCAAGGAACATAATAGCACAAACACGAGTAAACAAATCACGCTATGCGTGGAGAGAGGAAAACTACGAAGACGATGAAAAAGAGATAGGCGCGTTATGTTTTACCCGTAGGGTTCGCAAAACGCGGATACCCAAAGGTTTCAAGTTGCCACATGGTCAGGAAAAGTATGATGGGTCGCAAGAGCCCACTCTATGGTTGTCAGATTACCTGCAAGCAGTACAGATACTAGGAGGAACAAGAGCAACAGCCATGCAAAGTTTGTAGTTACACCTCACCGGCGCAGCGCGGTCCTGGTTAAATACCTTACCCAACGATTCCATCGGAAGTTGGGGGGAATTAGAGAGTCAATTCGCAAGAAATTTTCGCTCAACATATAAGCGACCAGCATCATTGGAAGAAGTCAAATCATGCATACAGAAAAGAGAAGAAACCCTATGCTCTTATATACAACGCTGGAGTGTAATAAAAAACTCAGCAGAAGACGTCTCCAACGAAAGAGCAATTGACGCTTTTTCGAGTGGCCTTCGTCGTTCGGACCTAGTGGAAGAAATAGGGAGAACAAGGCCAAGGACAGTGTCTGAGTTAATGGAAGTAGCCAATAGGTTCGCCGATGGAGAAGACGCGTATAACAACAAAAGGGGGCGTTCACCAAAAGTCGACAAACCAAGCAGGCAAAGGCGAAGATACCGCAATGGCGACAACCACGGAAGGCAAAATCAGATAGCCGCAGGATATGACGAAAGGAACGAAGAAGGCTATGAAAATATCGAATTCCCAACGAGAGACGGTAGAGGAAAGGAGAAGCCAAGGTACTCAGGTCCTTCGGCAGAAGATATGCTATATGGTCCCTGTCGCATCCATTACGCTTACTTAGATGGGAAAAGAGTCTCCAACCACCAGATGAAGGATTGCAGAACCTTCCTAAGGTTGCAAAACACCATGGATTCAAGCCAAGGAGCACGGCAAGGAGGAAAAAGCATAAGTCAAGGATATCAAATGCAACGACTCGCAAAACAGCTGGAGTCAAAAGTATACATATCAGCAATGATCCAACCAGTACCAAAGTCAAAGAAAGAGAGGAAGAGCATATCTAGACAGGTCAACCTGGCAATATCGTCACCACCAGCTACTACAGAGTATCTAAAATGGTCCGATCAACCAGTGAGATTTAGCAGAGCAGACCACCCAAGGAAAGTACCTAGGCCAGGGCACGCACCAATGGTACTAAAAGCGCAAATAGGGGGATACGACATCGGGAGAGTATTCATGGATGCAGGAAGCAGCATAAACCTGATATATGCAAGAACTCTGAAGGCAATGTGCATTTCACTAGAAAATCTAAAGCCAACAGATTGTTCTTTTCACGGAATAGTACCAGGAAGCAAAAACTACCCTCTCGGGAAAATAGAACTCGACGTTTGCTTCGGCAGCAACAACAATTACCGAAGAGAAAAGCTGGAGTTCGAAGTTATGGACTGGCCTTCACAGTATCATGCAATCCTGGGACGCCCAGCATATGCAAAATTCATGGCAGTACCTCACTACGCATATCTCACGCTCAAAATCCTAGGACCCAAAGGAACGATCACAGTACAAGGCAGTTTTGAAGTATCCAACACCTGTGACAAAGAATTCAATAAACTGGCGCAAACTTTTGGCATGACAGCAGAGTACGCGAGACTAAAAGGCGAAACCGACCCCAACGTGCTACCCGACGTCGGGCGATCCCTGCCAGACCAGGCTTTCGATGCAACTCAGGACTCAAAGAAAATCTAGGTCCACCCGACGGACCCGAACAAGACTACCTCTATAGCAGTAAACCTGGATCCTACATAGGAAAGCGCGCTCGTCGAGTTCCTCCGTGAGAGCTGGGAAATCTTCGCCTGGTGTCCTTCGGACATGCCAGGGGTTCCCAGGGAAATCGTCGAGCACGCACTAAACATTGATCCCAAAGCAAAGCCAGTCAAACAACCGTTGAGGAGATTTGATGAACCCAAAAGGAAAGCAATAGCATCTGAGCTACATAGACTCAAAAACGCAGGGTTCATCCGAGAAATCAAAACATCGACTTGGGTATCTAATCCAGTTATAGTCCCCAAGAAAAACACAGATGTGCAAAGAGTGTGTGTCAACTACACATCTCTCAACAAGCATTGTCCAAAGGATCCTTTCCCTCTACCTCGCATTGATCAGATTATTGACTCAACAGCAGGGTGCGCAAGGCTTTCCTTCCTGGATGCATACTCTGGCTACAACCAGATAAAATTGAAGAAAGAAGACGAGGAAAAAAAGCTTTCATAACACCTTACGGCGTGTTCTGCTACCAAGTCATGCCTTTTGGCCTAAAAAACGCAGGAGCAACCTACTAGAGGATGATGCAAAACTGCCTTGGAAGTCAAATAGGACGAAACATCCAAGTCTACATCGTCAACGTGGTCATTACCACAAGAAAAGAGAAGTCGCTAATCAGTGATTTAGCAGAAACCTTCGACAACTTAAACAGGTACAAGCTCAAGCTCAACCCGACAAAATGTTCTTTTGGGGTATCTGCAGGACAACTTCTAGGATTCCTAGTATCTGCAAGAGGAATAGAAGCAAATCCAGAGAAGATCCAAGCGATATTAACAATGGGTAAGCCCACAAAGCTGCACGATGTACAGAAGCTCGCAGGACGCGTTGCGGCACTAAGTCAATTCGTCGCAAGACTAGGAGACAAAGCGCTCCCTTTCTATGCATTAATGAAAAAATCAGACGACAAATTCAAGTGGACAGAAGAAACGGACACAGCCTTTGCGCAACTCAAAAAAGTGCTTTCCACACCACCGGTGTTGGTCGCACCAAAGGAGAAGGAGCCACTACTACTATATATTGCAGCAACACATCAAGTGGTGAGCACCGTATTGGTAGTCGAAAGAAGCGAGGAAGGAAAAGCCCATGGAGTCCAATGACCAGTGTATTTTGTCAGTGAGGTACTATCTCCAACAAAGCAAAGGTATCCGCACTATCAGAAACTCGCATATAGTGTTTTTACAACAGCATGGAAACTACGACAGTATTTTGCGGTCCACCCAATCATAGTGGCCAACGAAGCACCACTATCCAATATATTGAACAATCCTTCAGCAACAGGACGTGTCTTCTTGTGGGGAATCGAGCTATCGCCCCTGGACATCACGTATGAAAAGCGAAAGGCGATCAAATCTCAAATTTTACCAGATTTCACAGCAGAGTGGCTGGAGTTACAAAACACAGGGCCACCAGATTTATCGAGTGTGTGGACAATGTACTTCGACGGGTCAAAAAGAATTCAAGGCGCAGGAGCAGGGGTAGTCCTGATATCACCACAAGGCGACACGTTGAAATATGTGCTAAAGATGAGTTTTCTTCAAGCTTCTAATAATGAAACCGAATACGAGGCGCTGCTTCATGGGATGAAAATGGCCAAAGCATGTGGAGCAACTCGACTGAAAATATTTGGAGATTCAAATCTCGTCGTCCAACAAGTGATGAACAAGTGTGATGCCATCAGTGACAACATGACAGCATACAGAAATCTATATTACTATCTCGAAGGAACATTTGATGGATGCGAAGTTTCGCATGTCAGCAGAGCAAGCAACGAGGAAGCCGACAATTTAGCAAATATCGGGTCCCAGTGTTTACCCGTACCACAAGGAGTTTTTTGGGAGGAAATCATAGAAAGATCAATAAAAAGCACCAAAGTATCGACTACAGGAGAGCAGGCCCAGCACCAAGCAACAGACACGGGGGCTGGTAGCAGCGGGATAGCTGAACCCGAAGAAGTCATGATGATCGAGGAAACTTGGATGCAACCATACTTGGCATACATGATAAACAAAACACTACCTGAAGATACAGTACAAGCAAAAAGGATAATACGATGATCCAAGGCTTTCGTCGTGTTGCAAGGAAAATTATATAAGAGAAGCATAACAGGCGTGTTGCAATGGTGCGTTACTCCTCAAGAAGGACAAGAAATATTAAGGGACATCCATGCAGGAGTATGTGGACATCACGCTAGCAGCAGATCCATTGCAGCCAAAGCCTTTCGTGCAGGATTTTACTGGCTAACAGCCATTGAAGACGCAAAAGACATAGTAAGGTAGTGCGAGGCTTGTCAACGTTTTGCATCTCGACCACACGCGCCAGCAGCAGAATTGCAACCAATACCATTATCTTGGCCCTTCGCACAATAGGGTCTCGACATGGTAGGGAAACTACATAACTCCTGGCCAGGAGGGCATGTTTATATGCTGGTAGCAGTCGATAAATTCACTAAGTGGGTAGAAGCAGCCCCAGTGACAACTCAAGATTCCACAGCCGTGATTAACTTCATCAAGTCCATAGTTTTTCGCTTCGGAGTACCACACAGCATAATTACGGATAATGGGACCAACTTCACATCGAAAGAGTTCAAGAACTACTGTGAAAGTCTGGGAATCAAACTAAAATTCGCATCTGTAGCGCATCCAAAGTCAAATGGGCAAGTCGAGAAACCCAATGGCTTAATATGCAATGGGATAAAGAAAGGGATTTCTATTTTCGTGCCCTCGGGTCCTTAGTTGTACTCAGTTTTCCCTAGCTCCTTAGTTTTTCCTCAGTTTTGTCCAAGCCCTTGTCTGAAACCGTCACCAGTGCTGGAACGGCCGGTTGCCCGACGGTTCAACACCTTTGACCGTTAACTGCTGACTAGTGGGGCCACGTAGAGCCCGCAAAGACACGTCAGAGCATCCATCTTTGTTTGACCATAAGCATCGCCGTATCCCTGACCAAAACGCGGATGAGTGGGGCTTCGGTATATCGAATGACAAGTGGGGAAATGACGCTGATACAAGGGGCAATACTACAAGGGGCAATACACGGGTAGGATTAAATTTTTAAACAGAGCTCTACAGCGATGGCACGGAGGAGGTGGCCTGCGGGGTCCCGAGATGAGATCGACGTCCACAAAGAACTGCATGAGGCGAGACCAGACGCATTAGATAGATATGAACTAAACGCGTTTAACCATGCAAAGAAGAGAAGAAATGGTCGAGGACATCGACGATGACCTCAACACTTTGACTGACGGTATCGGACACGAACGCGAGCAATGTAGAGAAAACTAGTGTCTTTCCTTTCTGGCGTGTATAGATGGGTGCTAGGGGAGTGTGGTGGCGAAGGGAAAGACCTCGCGGTGGTCTGTGGCGTCCAGCATAGCGGGGCGGCGTGGCCGTGCCCACAGCGGCGTGCATGTTCGGCATTGGCATCAGCATGTACGTTCGTCATTGACCTCGGCGGTATCTCTGGTGTGTCAGTGATCGAATGAGGGGACGAGATTGAGGGTGCATCCCGACGGTGACCTAGCAGTGGCGGCGAGCATGCATAGCCGTTCTGACCATGCCGATATCGGCATCGGGATCGTTTGGAGGCTGTGGTGCTCGAATCATAGTGGAAATTGCGATTCTCTATTATTTTTACATGCATAATATATAGAAAATAGCTAGATCTATAAATTGATGCATATGAAGCTACATATATATTCTTGGTCATAATCCCCTTAGATGCATGGCTTCACGTCGTCGTCGCTTTCATCGTGAGTATCTTCGTCGTCCGTGTAGTAGTACTTCCTGCACAATGTTACGTCGAACACCTTCACTGTGAGCACATCATCGCCTTCATATTTGAAGTGTAGGATGTAGCCGAAATCCACACCGTGCGCGATGGTGAAATTCTCCCAGCCCTTGTCGAGGTACATCCGGCCTTGTCCCTCAAATAGGACCTCCATGGTCCAGAGACGAGGACCGCAGTCAGCTGCTCGCAGATACACATTTGCGGGCTCCTGGCCATCAAGATAGTCCGCAAACTTTTGTGGGAGTGCCTGCAAAGAGATCGAGCGCCGATCGTTTGAAATTCCCTTGAAATTAAAGGCTTTTTGGAACATGCACATAATTAATCACATGCATCATATATGTGGGAACGCGTACGTACCTTCTTGGCCAAAGGGTCTTCATAGATGACGATTAAGAACTCCTCTATGATCAATGGCAGTGTTGACGGTGGTGGTGGCAATGATGATGATCCACCACCCAGGCCGCCCCTTCCTCTTCCCCTTCCCCTTCCCCTTCCCCTTCCCCTTCCGGTCGGCGTCCGAGACGTGGAAGCCATGGCAATGGATCAAGTGTATGTGAACGAAGAAGAGAGAGGCAGAAACAAAGAAGAGAGAGGCAGAACCTATTGACATGAGGGATGACCGTTGTGGGGGTTTATAAGGGCGAGATGACCGTTGTGGGGTTTACATAATAAATTAAGGAGGAGATGACCGTTGTGGGTGTTTATATCTCAACAAAAAAGTAATGCCTAAAAGAAATGGAAATTTGTGATAGTTTATTATTTTACCGTGAAAAGTAATGCCTAAAGGAAATTCGTGATAGTTTATCATTTCACCGTGAAAAGTAATGCCTAAAGGAAATTTGTGATAGTTTATTATTTTACCATGAAAAGTAATGCCTAAATGGAAATTCGTGATAGTTTATTATTTTACCGTGAAAAGTAATGCCTAAAGGAAATTCGTGATAGTTTATCATTTCACCGTGAAAAGTAATGCCTAAAGGAAATTCGTGATAGTTTATTATTTTACCATGAAAAGTAATGCCTAAATGGAAATTCGTGATAGTTTATCATTTTACCGTGAAAAGTAATGCCTACAAGAAGTGGAAATTCGTGATTACCAAACTTGTTGAATCCGGTGGCCAACTCGTTATTTAGCATACATAGAGGGGTAGTAGTTTGCCACCGATAGATAGAGAGAGGGTGGCACGATCCTGCCCGTTAGATCATAGGATCGACGGTAGGTGGGCACGATCCGTGTGACAACAGCTCGACCAATCAGGCCAAGTTTGGGCTTCTGTGAGAAGGGAGAGGGTAAAACTGAGTAGTATCAAGGATACAAGGGCAAGTAAATAGTAAACAGGCTAAGGAATTCAAATAAGAGATTTAGAAAAAGAAAAACACATATTTTGTACAATGAAACCCAGGTTGGCCTACCTCAAAGTATTAGCAATTCAAATATACATGAGTGTAAAAACTATGGCCTCATTCAGACAAACTATGTTTTGGGTATAGATGTTTTGAGAAGGGGTTTGAGTGGAAAGCCATGAACCTTCATAGCTACTAGTGATTTAAGAAGTGACCATTTGTGTTAAAACTTGATTTATATATGATTGTCTACGTAGCAGGTCGCGTAACAAGACTCCATGAGTAGGAGGCACTATGATTTTATTTTTTTGAATTTTTTTGCGCATGAAATGACTCAATTAGATAGCTCAATCCCATTTGTTGACTCTCTGTTGACCAGCCACTTGAGGGTAAAACTGAGTATATTGCACTAGCCAGTATTAGTACTCGAGGGGAAAACTGAGTACATATATTTTTCTAGTGTAAGACTAGAGGGTAGAACTGAGTACACGTAACGGTGCTGACGTGCAGTTCCACGGACGCGTGTCACGGTGAGCAGCGGTTAGCCGCGCGGTGCACGTGTTGAGACCAAACGTCAACTGCTGAGACGAACCGTCACTTTGCCAGTACAGAACCCCTCTCTCCCTCCCTCTGCACACAGTCTCATTATAACTCACGCACGCAACCACGCCTCTCATGTCCCATCACCTTCTCCAAAAAACCCCAGCCACCCTACGCGCGCTCCCCTGCCGGCGATGGAGAAGAAGAATGCACCGGCGGCCGTCGCCCCCGAGCCCGTTGCCTCCGAGCCCGTCGCATCCGAGCCCATCACCTCCGAGCCCGTCGCATCCGAGCCCGTCGCCGCCGAGCCCGTCGCCTCTGAGGGCGGCGTATCCAAGCGCAGCGCCTCCGTGAACTGGGCCTCTCTTAAGGGTGATGGACCACTTCACAAGATTGGTGACTGCTTACTGGCGAACGAGGAGTACGTGGACACCTACGCTGCTTTGAGGCAAGTTTGTACAAATTGGCGCTCAGATCTACCTGAGCCCGACGTGCACCTGCACGAATGGATCGTGGTAGAACACGCCCTTCCACGTGCCGCTGAGTTCTTCTTCCTCAACCTCCGCACATCCCGCTACGTCACCATTGATCTAACGGAAGTTCATGCAAGGTTCAAATTCCTCCATATCTATAGAGTTAATCTATTTTTATTTTCAATCGTAAACATCTTAGTGCTGAATGTTATCTTCATCAACTCCCTTTTAGATACTACTTCGTTGGCTTTTACCGTGGCGTCATCGTGCTTGCCCAGAGGAACCAGCCACATAAGATACGGCTTCTGAACCCACTCACAAAGACATTGAACGCTACGTTTGAGGCACAGATGCCATCTATGATTGTGAAGTCAGTCGCTGTAATGAAGTCCCCGACTATGGTCTTCATTTGCACAGGTTACCCCAACGAAATTGCTTGGGTCGATAAGAGCTCTCCAACTAAGGATATAGATGTAGAAGATTGGGGAGAAGGAAGATTTTTGATCGAGGACCATATTATGCGTTGCATTACCCCGTTCAATGGTGAATTGTATGCAATAGCTGTGAATGACTTCGGAAGAATAGTGTGCACCAACAATGTCCAGTTGGAGCAGCGCGCGAGCACTATCAGCATGAAGACACTATTATCATATCCAGAACTTGGAAATGATTATGATTCCAAGTTCTACCTTGTGGAGTCGGATGGTGATCTGCTGCTTGTGTTGTTGGGCGGCAGCACTGACGACAATAGGTATTTGGAGGAAGGTCAACCATTGGTGTACCGTTTGGACACTGAGAGCCGCTTTCTCCATGCCATCAGTAACATTGGCAGTCATGCCCTCTTCGTCAATTTTATCCGGTGTATCTCCGTCGACACCAGAGTGCACCCGACACTTTGACCTGGCTGCATCTACTACGCGGATTTGGGTTATATCAGAGAGTATGATGATGATAGAAAGGCCTGGGATGAGTGGCCACGATGTGCAGATAGATTAGGATACAACAGTCTAAAAAATGAACAAAGGCCATACCGTTTGGAGGATGTATTGGCTGCACACTGCAGACGGGGGGAGTTCAGTGAATATTTCCTTCATCTCATGAATTGTAGCAACGACGAAATATGTGATGAAGAATGAAGAACATTGTTATTGGCTGCTTTTGGCTGCTGTATACAGTTTATGTATTATACTTAGTTTTCTGGATTTATTATGCTGCTGTGAATTTATCCTATACTAGCTTCTAGATTTGCTACTAGATTTGTTACCATATTGGGCAAAAAACGAGGGCCAAAAGGCAACAATCATTGAAGAAAGACAGAAATAGAAGCTTCTCTAGATTTGATACTAATTTGGTGAAAAGAGAGAGAACTGTTACAGAGAGAGAGGGGAAAAAGGCGCTCTGAAAAGGCGCTCTGAAAAGGCAATACCAATTTGGCCCGAGAGAGACAGAACCGAGCTCTCACGTACAACCAAACGCGGTCTCGTCCTGTCCCACGCGGTCCCTTTCTACCAGCCCCACGCGATGCGGCCCCACACGATGCGGCCCTACACGTCAGCACGGAAACGGTCAACTAAACGGGAATCCTCCCGTCCGAGCTCCTTCTCAGGGTTTCAGACAACGGCTTGGGGAAAACTGAGGAAAAACTAACGAGCTGGGGAAAACTGAGTACAACTAAGGACCCGAGGGCACGAAAATAGAAATCCCATAAAGAAAAGGCTGCTAGCGCCCCTCAAAAAAGCCAAGCACGCTTGGCTAGATGAACTAACCTCCGTACTTTGGAGTCTACGAACTACACCTAACGCAGCTACTCAAGAAACCCCCTTTTTTCTGGTCCATGGCGCAGAAGCCGTGCTCCCAGTCAAAATAACTCATGAAGCTCCAAGAATCGTAGCATATGATGAGGCAACTTCTACAGAAGCACTTCAGGATGATGTCGATGCACTTGACGAAGCAAGAGATGTAGCGCTCACCAAAGCTACTCAATATCAGCAAAATCTAAGAAACTACCACAGTAGTCGAGTTCGCCCACGATCCTTCGTGGTGGGAGATCTAGTTCTGCAACTCAAACAAGACAGTCATGGAAAACTCGAGTCCCCATGGGTGGGACCTTACATAGTCACAGAAGTGATACCAGGAGGAGCTTATCGACTACAAGACAAGAAAACGGGGAAGGACGAGAGTAACCCATGGAATGCAGAGCAGCTACGACGGTTCTACGCATAAGCTATATAAGGCGACAAAAGAGTTTTTTGAGTTCTGACCCTCTGAACCCAGAACATGAGGCCATAGGTCGGGTTCATTGGGCCCAATTGACAATATATGTAAATATTTTACTTTACACTCGGGGGCTCAGACCCTCGAGTCGTACGAAATAATATTAACTAGTTATCGAGATTTGTGACTATCTGCGGCATACTACAAGGTTGATTGCAACCCGATATTTCGTCTACGATAAAAATGGTTCAAAGGAACCCGATAAAATATTAATGCACACGCCTTGGAACCACGATTCGTTCCCATGGTCTATTAATAAACACATAATCCAGATGCGAATATTTATTATAGATAGCACGAGGAAGAACAACTGGGAAAGGAGATTACATAAAGAAGCAAACTAAGTGAAGCTATACTTTGGCTTCATATTCCTTCTGGCACTGGGTGCCGTCATAGATTCTCACGTTGAACTTTGACGTGCCAACATGGAAATCAAAGGTCATGAAAAACCCCTGATGGAGGTCGTGGTCCTCTGCAAATCGCGACCAGCCGCCCTTGAAGAATTACTCACCGGCGCCGTCGTACCATACCTCCACTTTGTATGGAGTTCCTCCACCAGAGTGTTCACGGAGAACTGCTTGACGCAGTTCTCGTCCATCCATGAACTTGGTAAATTTCTGTGGCAGGCGCTGAATTTTGCGGCACTGCGCGTTGTAGATGCAGAAGAAAGAATAGATTCTGGGCAAAGAAGAAGAAGCATCAGGGGAAGGAGCACTTGGACCTGGCGCAGCAGATGGCACCTTGGGTTTGTTCTTGCTCCCGGCCAGACGGCCGGGGCGTCGCTTCACCAGGGCAGAAGATGACCCTACCATAGCTACAGCGGTAGTCTTGTTCTTACTACCGCGAGGACGACCGGGGCCCCGTTTCTCCACCGGGGCACCGATGATCAAGCGAGATTCACTTGCATCGGCCATGGAGACAAGTGCAAGGGACGAAAAACCCTAGATGGGGTGACGAAGAAGAGGACGGTGCGGCGGAGAAAGGCACTAATGTAGGAATTAGGGTTTTTACCCTAGCCAAGTGTGCTTTATTTATAAGCACGTACTAATGGGCCTCTGGAGCGGTAAGGCCCAAAGTATATTTCTGGGTTTTTACAGTGCAAGTAGTAAAAAGGAATTACCATATCAAAGAACAGATGCATAAAAAAAAGGGGGAAAAGAGAGTAGGAAATAAGAGAATATCTGTCAAGAAGCACAAGTTCACCTCGTCTTCAACTCGGGGGCTTGCGGCATAAGAAGGAGAGAAATCCATTGCAAAGGCGGATAAAGTCGACAAATGACGCGAGAAGAAGTATAAGGAACGAGTTTATCAATTTCCTTGAGCCTATACCCGAAAATTTTGGCTATAGCCTCGGGGGCTACTCCCATCGGGAGCGCTGTCGCGCACCCGATAGAAAGAAGTCGACAAAAAGGAGGCGAGTCAAAACTGGTAATAAAGAGCAAATTGATGGACATAATTGGTTGCATCTCTTCAGCAAGAAACTTTGGCTACATTGTCAACAAAATAGACATCGATTACTCTCATCGGGAGATATGCATGAAAGTTAGAAAGGATAACTCAAAAAGTTATATATATTGAATCAGTCAAACAAGGCTGCGAAGCATAATTCTCGAGTTGTGTCATCGCGACAAAACTTGAATGTCGTGGTTGAAATATATCATGAAGGTAAGACCACAGGATCCGTCCTGTGTGGCCCGGTATACGCACATGGATACGCTCTGATGGTATATATCTGTGTCTACGACACGAAAAAAAATCCTGGTGGACGCACTGGGTACCTTGAGAACCACTGGGATTCATTTTTTGTAAGTCCTAAATGCGGCAAAAGAATGGGTTTGACCGGTTTCCCGAATTCAAGTCCAAGGGGATTGAATTTGAAGTAGGTGACAAGTATCTGTTCCGGCAGTTAACTGGCCTCTTGATCCATCAGAGTTGTTAGGCTTGTTCATCAGAACCCCTTGCGAGATATCATAGCAAAAAGATGAGTCGAAAGACCAAGTCGAAGATTTCAAGAAGTCAAGTATTGATCAAGTCAAAGAATTGAAGATCTGAGATTCAACCCGAATCTGCAATTCTGGTAGAATCTCGGGGGCTACTGACAAGGGTATAGATAGTAGAGCCTGTCAGTTGAGTACCCCTGAGGCCCGTTAAGCTAGTCCCAATTGTAATACTAGTCAAAATACGAGTTCATGTCGTATGTCGATATTGTAATCTGTATCGGATCCCACCCGATCCTCGAGACCTGGCCACCTATATATAGGGGCCAGGAGGGGACGGTGTGGGACAGATTGAAAGAAAGCCAGGTTCAACACCCACGTTTACTTTCATAGCCACCTTGTTTGACTGAATTTTACCTTCGAGTTCATCCGACGCCCTATCTCCCCGATCCTAAGTCCTTCATCTAGGACATTTGTCGAGTTTAACCCTCGTCACCAATTGAAAGGATGGATGGTCTAACCTAGAGGGGGGTGAATAGGTTTCTACAAATTTTACTTCTCTTTTCACTAGTTTTAGGCTTTGCAGAATATAAGTGTGAGCCTAACAACTAGGTGAGCAACCTATATGATGCAATGCAAAGTACTTCAAGCTCGAAGGCTATCACAAAGGTAAAACACAAGTAAAGGGACTCGAATAGATATAACCGAGGCATGCGGAGACGAAGATGTATCCCGATGTTCACTCTCTTGGGGGAGAGCTAGTCACCGTTGGAGAGGTGTGAATCCCCACGAAGGGTACTCAAGCGCCACGAAGGCTCACCTTCTTCTCCTTGAGCCTCCTCCACAAAATAGGACCCCAATCACTCGTGGTAGACCTTAGGGTGGTCTCCAAACCCTCACAAACTTTCCACGGGGCGAATCACAAGCCGAATGCCTCCGGGCGACCCTAGCCGCCTAGGGTTTTCCACAAACCCAAGAGTAACAAGCAATACTCGATGAACACAAGGGGGAATGAAATTTGGCTTGGTGGAAACATAGATCGGGGTCTCCTCAATCTTTCTACCAAAGGGATTTGGATTTGAGTGGGTAGAATGAGAGATCCTCAAGCTTTGAATGCTCTTTAATGGAGGAGAGAGAGAGAAGGCAAAGATATGATTTGAATGGCAACCTTATCCTCTCCAAGGTAGGTGAAGGGGTATTTATAGTCCGGGGGAGAAAGAGCCGTTTGAAGCAAGTTTCTTGCGTCCAGCCGGTGTAAAGTCGGTGCCGCCGGCCTCTGTGCCGGACCGGCCGGCGCACAGCTCGGTGAAACCGGGCCAGCACCGGTCCGTCCGGCGCACAGCCCGGCGACGCCGGCCCTGCACCGAGCAGGCTAGCGAAGGCGAGGCCAGTGCCGGAGCGCATGCCGGGTAGGCCGGCTATTGCGCCGGGCCAGGACCGGGACCCCCACCAGAACACCAAATCGGTTGGGGCCCGGTGCCTATACCGGGCCGGCCGGTGCAACGCCCGGCACACCAGGGCCCACGCCGGGTAGGCCGGCTATTACACCGGGCCAGGATTGGGACCCCCACCAGAACGCAAATCTGGTTGGGGCCCGGTGGTTGTACCGGGCAGGCCGGCGTAGAGCCCAGCGCAGCCGGCCGTTAATACCGGCTCAGGAAAAACTGCTTCGAATAAACCTTTCTTCCTACAAACTTTTGGTGAAGTGTTTGGCAATTGTGGGAGGAAGGATATGAAAAAGAAAATAGGCCACCTTCCCACTGAATTCATTGAGATTACCCCTCTTAATAGTGCGGAGTTCCTATACTCAAAAAGTAAATAAAGCAACAAAGGAACTACCGTCTCTTCGAAACAAATGGGGGGGGGGGGTCTCACAACTCCTTCCATCAAACATGAAGAACTAAAACTTGCAAATAAAGCTAGCAAGACACATTGGATCGTCACTAGCTCGTGTGTCATCGTTAATCAAAATAAAGGTTAAGGATAAAATACCCTTACATATGGCTATGGTGGTGTAGATCGAATCTTGTCTAGGGTGGATCAAGCTTGAGTTCGTGAGAGAGCCTTCCGGCGGCCCCTCTTAGTCTTTATATAGGAGGCTAGGTCTCAGGTACCGTGACTAGGTTGGTTACAGTTTAGAGGAGAACCCTAGGGTTTTCTAATCTTAAGCTTGCCCTTGTTCCGCACGCTAAGAAAATTGGGCTTCTGAAGCTTTGTAACCGCTGATCTTCTGTTGGGCTTCGTGTCCCCAATAAATCATCATGTGGGCCTCCAGTTGGGCCAAACCAGGTACACTAATAGTGGATACCCCGACAGGTTATACCCACATCAGCCGCCAATAGTCGAATCATGGTCAATCCTTCTCGTTTTTTCTCCTCCTCTCCCTTCTTCCCCTCTAGCGGGGATATGGGAAACCTATACCCCTACAAAGGATCAATCATGCATGGGAGGTAGCTTGCGCGACACAATAAGCCTGCAAAGGCGGGTCCCAAAAGATGGTAGCTACTGGATAGACCTCGAAGCTGGTAAAACACCGCCCCAAGGGCACATGTGGCCTAGGCAAGAGGGTAACCCATCGTTCTAAGGAAAGAAAGGGTTGTCAGGCCATCTGGACAACTGACCATATGCCTGGAAGCCTGACGGGCCAATCCCGAAGGTCGGTCCATCTAGGGAACCCGACACTCAGCACTGTCAACCTGACTCCACCTACTATGCATGCCACCCCTAGTTCTTGTCACCCTTCCAGAGATGGCCACGACTGGACTGACAAGGCCCTGTCCCATCACGAAGAAGCCATGAGGGAGGAATTTACTTGTCTCCAAGGAACCACCACAACCTCCTATATATACCCCCTCCCCTCCATCGGAGGAGGGGGCGATCATTCTCACACTCGATCCCATATACACCTTGCTCTTTTCTTGCCCCCGACAGAAGAGTGATAGCCTAGAGGCCGACTAACCACTAGCTGGCCAATTTCTCTGTAAACACTGAACACCTCAAATTTGTTGAATATATACATCTCACTAGGACATAAGGTTGATACCGGGAAACGATCCTAGGGTTTGAACATGCGTCATTCTTTGTGTGCCTGAGGTAGTTAGCCCATCGAATCTTGTCCACACCCCTACCTACACACAATTCACTCGGCAGATTCAAAACCCTGACACCCTCTCTCTTTCTTCTCCTTCCTCCTCTTCATCATTCATGTGCATCATGGTCAGCCCTTCTCGCTCTTTATCCTCTTCCTCGTCCTCCCTCCCCTGTCCCCTTTCTTCTCCCTCCACTTCCTGTGGACTAGCAGTAGTGAAGGAATTCACATCCCAATCTTCCATGATCTCTTCTTAGTCCATTTTTTTGTTCTTATCTCCTCTGCGAGGACAAACCCTCATATCTTTATTCCTGCCTTTGGTACCCATGCTAATTAAGTTGTTTCTTATGTCTATCTCTCTCATATTTTTATCTCTTTCTTCATTGTCACCTCTAAGAAAATAAAACATGAGGCCGTTTTGAGGATGGCTTGCACTTTGAAATGGTGTATGGTATTCCATTTTTCCTATGTTAGATATTTTGCTTAAATCTCCAAAAAAACGTTAAGATTAGGGTGCTACTCTTCTACTTCCACACGTCGGTCAGATTTTCAAGTATAAATGGAACATGAAAATACATACTGCCTAACGTGAAGTTTTTTGTACAGTTAAAATCCTTATACGTACATATGCAAAGTTGAATTGTTGAAGGTGCACACTTTTCCTAATCTTGCCTAAGTACAATGTCCTGTCTAATGTTTTTTTTCTAGGAAGTCCTTCCTATGTTTGGTGAAGCTTATCAGCGAAAACATAAAAGGGAACGCACATACATCTTGAAAAATGGAAGGTGGGACTCAATCGATCTTAATAAAGAAGTGAGATTGTTTGTCCCATGTAAACAATACTCTAGTTTATCAATGAGAAAAAGGCGCTTAGCTTCATTCTAAACCGAGGATAACGTCATACTTGACGAATTTGTTGTTGACTAACGTGTCTGATCAACCGTTCTGACGCTACTCTTTTGTAAGCAACGCTGACAAAGCATCAGCTAGAGTCAGGAGCCAGAGAAATACAAAGGCTCCTAAGCTGTAATTAAAACCCGACACAAACTTCCATATCTAACTTCGACTGTTGTAGTGTTGTTACTTGAAAAGTTTGTATTGTAGATAGCGTGCAAGGAAGATAATCAGTCGACATTTTACTGCGTTCATGTCCGTCGCGGTTACAACGAGATAGATGACATCTTGATTTCGCACAAGATTGTTG
The DNA here is from genome assembly GCA_007115705.1 of Dactylis glomerata. NCBI lineage: Eukaryota > Viridiplantae > Streptophyta > Magnoliopsida > Poales > Poaceae > Dactylis > Dactylis glomerata. The sequence continues at coordinate 533,574 of QXEO01001205.1, forward strand.
GATTATATAGAGGAGAGAATATTTTGGAGAGACACCCATGCCGGCCAAATTGGTTCACTTCACTTGCTGCGCGCTATCATCTCATCCCAGCCAAGCATCACTCCTCCAGTTGGTTTGCAGCTTGGCAAGATGCACGAGTAGTGATGTCAGAGAAAGAACTGTCCTAAATAATGTGTCAGGGCCTATTATTCATAAACTGTTTTGTCAAAGAAACATTTTGAATATATATGGTTATTATCCGAATGGAGAATATCATCCAGCATTCAGATAACCATATATATATATATATATCTACTAATCTCTATTAATAATATTGTTTGAGGTCGTAATGGTTATAAAACCGTGGTAAGTAAAAAAACCGCCCTCCACTTTGGTACGTCGAAAAAATCGGTCCGTCCGTGCGTGGGTACGTAAAAAAAATCGGTCGCCTCCGCTCCCCCACCTCGCCCTCCTCCGCCTTCGGACCTGCTCAACTCACGGTCATGGGATCTCGTAGAGGAAGGGTCGCTCGCCACCATGAACCAAGCACCAGGGCGCGGCGGACCACGAGGAGATCGCTGCCCCGGCGATGTTCTCGATGGCGTAGGACCCAGCGTCGACATGGTCCGCGGCCCGGCCCTTCACGGCAAGGATGCATGGTCCTCTCATGTAGTGGCTGCGGTCTCCCCTTGATCTCCATGGCCGGCCGACGCGCCAACCCCGCCCCGCCTACGCCTCGTCATATGGTTAATCAGATTCCGCTCCAGGAATCTAGCACCTCACCTGAAACAGCTACAGGTACCGACCGTTGAGCTCTTTAGCCAGGAGAAGAACACCATGGCAGTCGCGGCTGTAGAAGGCCATATACGGCGGTTGCAGGCCATCACCCCACTTGGAGAGAAGCAGCGCGACCGGCGGCATTGGCGCTGCAGTTCCCTACATAGCAGAGGATACAAGCGGCTGCTGGCACGGGCAGGACGCACTGGTTGCTAGGGACAGCCGCTGGGTGGGGAATTGGGAATAGAGGACTACCCATGGCCGGACCACATCGCACGGGGCAGGTGGCTGGATGTGCCGCCATATTCACTGCAGCAGCACTCCACCGACGGCATCTCTGACGCGCCACCGCTCTTCACCGACGGAGGCGAGCTTAAATTGGGATGCCACCGCTGACTTTTTATCCGTTTTCCTGTGCCGATTTGGCCTAGCTCGCACCGCTGTTAGTAGAGAAAAACTGAAAAGGAGAGTCTGTGGAGATTGGGGAAAACTTCGGCATCGTCCTTCTCTATCCATCCATGCGCGGGCCCCATGTGATGTACTCTGATTCGTGTATGATATGAATCATGGAAAGAGGCATCTTTAGTGTTTCACTATGTCGTTGTTGATTCATGTAGTATTTAGAATTTTAGATCAATCACACGATAGATCACAGAAAGCATGACCAGCCACCTAGAATTCTACTATACTATTGTTTCACTAAGAAGGCGATCAAGCATTGTAGGATGATAACTTCGGGATCCTTTTTATTGGTCATATTTTAGCAAGATTTTTTATTTTACTTGTTATTTTGAGACGCTAATAAATCTGTACCTCTAAAATCAACAAAATTTAAAAGATTATACTAAAATTTCAAATTTGTATGGACTATCACGCTTAAATTAGCATTGACACATGTTCTCTTTTAGTTAAAAATAATACGGCTGCACGTTCAATGGCAACCTTGACGGTGGTGTTTCTTCTCGATGGACTGTGTGATTTCTGTCTCATGACAAAATTGACGCACTGGTAGTAGTTTTCGGATGATCCCCCTTAATGAACTTTTATAAATAAAATTTAGTAAAATTGCACATTTTGTTAAGAAATATAAGATTTAAGAAAAACATATAAGCGATTCTATATGCTTGATGAACATTCATTTCGTCATGTGCAATTACATAACACACATTAAGGATGACATTTTCTAAGATAATACTTTAGAGGGAAAAAATAATGGAATCCGCCGCAAGGCGCGGGCACTTAGCTAGTATATTCAAACCATTTAGAGACTAGTAAACTATGCCAGTCCCAGCATTATCAAGCTGTCAGTTAAGTATACTCTGAATTCCAGCTTCAAACCATACAAAGAACTGAAAGAAGCAGATGGCTACGAATATACAGCACGCTGATTGTTTACACTACGATTGAAAACAGAATTACGCAAGAAATATTTGAACTTACAGTGTCAAGAAAACAGAAAGGCTAGAAAGGTTCAGTTCAGTTACATGTATTACATCCCATTGCACATCACCAAGATTTTCCGCCTAATGTTTCTGGAATGAAATGTCAAGCAAAGATTTCTCTAACGAGCCAGTCTAGGCTAGGATAAGCAAAATACAATATCAAGAAGGAAGGCAGCGCAAACAACACTGTGATAACAATGTACAACAATAACACAGCTGCGCTGGCTGGGATAGCATAGAGCACTATGAGGACGAAAATGAACACCAGCGGAAACTTGGCGGTCAGGTGAACCAAGAACGACAATGACTTGCGCAGTGAAGCTTGCACCCTCTCTGTATTCAGGAGCGGGGGCCTGCGATTGGTGTGGTTCAAACTGGAGGATGATGTTTCAACCTGTGGAGGGAGCGCACGTCTAACAGGGTTCGAAGTACCTGCATTTCCACTTGCTCTGCTGCCACTTGAGATCCAAGTAGTAGGTTGCTCGCTATGAGTAGAAGATCGTGATCTGGCCCGCTCACCATTCATTCCCTCAACCATCCAAAGGAGGAAGTAGTTCTTGCGTGGAAATGTGAGATTCCCTCTGTAAATTATGCGGAGCGACAGGAGATTGCACCAGGGGCAGGATACAAAGAACGGTAGCTGGATTGGCACCGTTGGAACTTTGGTGACAGCCCACTGAAGTCCCAGAATGCAATTTTTGCACATGGTGTGCCCACACCATAGTACATAAGGCACATTTTCCACTATGTTGAAGGACTCCCAACATATTGGGCATTCTAGGCCTTCTTCCTTGCTTGTGCACGAAGATGCCTCGTCATCTGAGCAATCAACATGTGAAGAGGTGCAATTTGGAGGGTTCTTCTTTCCCAAAGACGCAAAACTCCACATCTATGTAGCACAAACTGCAGACAATCTTTAAGAGCCTGATTTCTCTCTACTTCAGGATAGACCTATATAACCAAGATAGCAATGTGTAAGCACAATGATATTATAACTACAAAGCCGAAAACAAAAGAAAAAACAACATGGAATCTGCCTGGTAATATAACCGTAAAAGAATGTGTAAGACAGGAATAAGAATGTAATAAATGTAATGCATAGCAAAACACCAAGGTATGATCACCTAATGGATTCACAATGCCAAGGCATGACAACAGGAAGTGTAGGAGTTGGATCATCTGAAATATTTGCACGCTTAAAGTAGGCAAACAGTAGATTTTAAGCTGATGTCAAACAGGTACATGGGAAATGCACAAAATACACTGGTGGAGCGATCAACAGACTAATAGAGACATACAGTCAAGAATGAGGTTTTGTTCAGAATTAGCATTCAGTAATTAGCCATCTCATATGCTTAATAAGCATTTGTGAGATGTCCTTTTTGCTCCCAACTACAGGCAAGGATGAGATCCCCTTTTCCTTCTCATTATCTTGTCAACTAAATCCCTAAAGATGCCTCATCCCACTACCATGTTCTTTGTGAGAGCACTGAATTATCATGTGTTTACAGCCACATTATTCTGTCTATTGGGTATGAGTGTACTAGTCCAACTATGCTAGACTGAAGAGGTAGAGAAGATGAAGTTATTAACACTCACTGCAATTAAACCAAACAAAAAGAAGGCAGGAAGGACCCAAAATAGCATCAAATTAACTAAACTAGTTTATTGAACAACCAATACCCGCAAACCTAAAATACGTAAAAAAGCCACTATATAACTAATTTTTGGATACCAAAAGCATGATCAAATAAATTTAATCTGGTCGATTGTGAACCAATCCCAAACAACCTGGGAAGATGCCTTCCTTCTTGCTCCGTGGGAAGGAGAAGTGATGGCCTTATGGTGGCAAACACAGCGTACAGGCATCCGGATGGATATAGATCATTGTCAGCTCGAGAAAAAAGGGGCAGCTCTCCCAGTTGAGTAAGTAAATGGTTAAGAGACTAGATGCTGAATAAGCAAGCTAATGTGGATCTATTTGGCCCTTTTAATTCATAAGGGGGTCAGGTCAAAAGTGAAACTCAGAAAATTTTCTTGGAAATCAAACAGACCATCTAAGATAACTTATTGGAAAGATCATCCAAAAAGTGAGAGAGTTTAAACATGTGTCTGTGTATTAGATCACAACAAAAATCTTTGTGTTTCTAGAAGCATATTATCATGTGAATGTAAAATTTATGTTGAATTGGTCCAAAGGAAAAGAGCATACACATTTAGCACTGCCAAATTTCATCATTTACATAATATAAAAGAAGCAACTGTCATAACCACATTATAATGATTTAATTGCATAGAAAATCACCACCACAAAACACACAATGACTAGAATAAATGCCGCATCCGAAGCAATAAGAATGTGCTGGTGAATGATGGATGTTCAGAAATACACTAGGGAAAAGATGTACTCCCTCCGATCGGAAATAAGTGTCGGCAATTTTGTACTAGCTTAGTACAAAGTTTGTACTATGTCCCCGACAGTTATTTCCGATCGGAGGCAAGTAGAAATTATGAGCCTTAATGAATGGACCAAATTAACGATGTTCCCATTTTATTCGAACTATTTGGAGAACCATAAACCTTCCTTAAATTAAAGTTTGGTGAAATATCTGTTAAATTTTTAATCTATTGTAACAGCCTTAAATAAAACTCAGACCCCTATATATGACAGGTCACATAGTCATTTCGTCAGATTGCCGCAGTTGAAATGCACCTCAGGCTGTATGAAGTGTCTGGCCTATGGCTGCAATTTCCATGCATGCTTCCCTTTTTTACTCTATCGGTTCCGCAAGGATTGACGAATGGTCCTCGTGTTCACCTAAATTCATCTTCTTAAAGTGGCATGCGTCCAAATGACCTACCCTAATATTTCTCACACTGAACTGAAGCTATACACTCAACATGTCACTAATTGTGCATACGTGCTTTGTTCGAATTTGAGTTCATTTTCATCTGTAAATTGGAAACAACGAATACTAACGCTATTCCAAATGCTTTCTCAAGAAGAATCCAAACCTCTAATTTCTGCGTGTTCCTGTTCAAGTTGGATTTGTTTATCTGTAAATCGACAACACCGAAGTAGAAATACTAACGATATTAGAATCGTTTTTTCGAGTAAAAGTCGAAACCCCTAATTTGGGATTCTTCTTCATTCCGCGTCCACGGACCAAAGTGAGCCCCCGAATTAGGATCCCGAATACCAAATTACTGCTCTACAGATCGCGAGCGGCAACTGACCTGAAAGAAGGAGCGGCGGGCGGAGGATGCTGGATCGCAAGGGGGTGATGGGGGAGGGGCAGGACAGGCAGAGGAGGGCGAGGGACGAGAGGGCGTGAGGCTCCCCGCTCGATCCCCTCTCGATCCTCACCGTCACCGTGACCTGGGTGGAGGCTTTGGAGCTTGGTTTGGTCCCACCACCTGACCCAAAGGGCCGATATTATGGGCTCATAACTTTTTGCCAAAATGAACTAACTACTGAAAAAAAATGATCACCAAAATTGACTGTTTATTGGGAGCGAACTGTTTTGGACAAACAGGAATTATGTTGTGACAAATTATTTTAACTTGTTTTGATGGTAGTTGTCATCCACAGTGGGTTAAAAAAATATATACCCCAGCTGTAATTTTTCAAAAATATAGTTGTAGCATTTTTTAGGGGAAAAATGTAGTTGTAACTTGTCCATTTAAAACAAGAAGCTCGACAATCAAATTTCTGCAGATGAATTATATTAAAATATTTAGACAAGACCATTCTAAAACTGACATACAGGGTCGCTTGTGCAAACAAGAATACAACATCTCTGGCAACTCTGAAGCGCAAAGCAAATTGTGCATTTTGAAGCAAAGAACAAAGAACTACCAAAACGTGGGTTTCACGATGACAAAAACATAGGTAAAAAGAAAAGTGTAGCTTGCGTGATAAATTGCTCCTAATTGCTACCGGAAGAAACAACCAAAAAACTTATTGGGCACTAGAGCTAGCTCCTTTCGATAAGACAACAGGTTGATATCCATGTGTGGCACCTTCTCCGCGATGAGAACACCGACATGATGCAGGGATGATTTTGCAAATATAACTCCGTATGTGTTGATTTTTATATGACAATTTTATGTTAACCTCATACAATAGGTATTCAAATTAATGTCCTACACCAATAGCCCGTAGAAGATTTTTTTAAAAAACTATCCAAAATACTTGCCATTTTCATTAATTAAAAAGAAGAGAATGCAAATTTGTTAGCGGAAAATCGACTGAAAACCGATATAAACACCCACGCCTCATGAACACGAACATCGCGAGGACATACAACCACACCACAGAAGCTGCACACACACACCACAGAAGCGAGGCAACCAGTGAAGGGAAATGAAGCAGTTCCTCTAAATCTAAATAGTAAATGGCAAAGGAAGGGAACCTCTCATCTAGATAGCAGTTAAGGCGTACTTCTGAATTACCATCTTTGTAACCATCAAGGAGAGATCCTATATTTTCAATTAGAAGAATGCGTCAATAGTGGCAAAAGATGAAAAAATGAGGTCGGACAAACTAAAGCATAAAAAAGATTGATGCAATAAAATCACATTGTACTCCAAAGTTTTAATTTCTACTTTATATGATCTTAAGCATAATCACTTATTATAGTGGCGAATTTCTACCAAATTTTTAATTTCTACTTTATACGATCTTAAGCATAATCACTTAGTATAGTGGTAAAGTTCAACCTTTTAATGAAATTTTTCTAAATTTCACATAAATGCAAAAATTAAGAAAAATTATACCTCTCCCCTCCCGGTTAATTAAGCCGGTTGGTTCATTTGATTATCTTCTATGATTCTAAAGCTCTAAATGATATGTGTAATTCCAAATTAGTCTGTAACCAAGGATCACGTAGTAGTTTGGCCGTAGATGTATTGTTTCTCTTAATTTAGTTAGGATAAATTAATTAGGTCAACTTAGTTGTCCTTGATTAGTTATAGGTTAGTTAGGGATACTTTACTTCTTGTTTTCTCTTCATTTTGGTCATGAATGCCTAGTGCCAAATACTAAGGTTAATTAAGTAAGTGGTAGGAACTTCAAGATTGTTAGTGCTAATCTAGTTTGATATTAGGGTTAAATAATACTTAATTGCTCGTCTCTCTTGTATGTGTGCCCTCATATTCTGTTTAGTTTTGTGCACATAATTTTATTTAGGAAACCAGCTAAACGATTGTATGCACTAGATGAAACCGAACATCAACACAAGCATATAAAAAATCAAAATTGTATATCCACAAAAGTAGCCTATGCTTCAGTTTTATATTCTTGGATATTGTTATAAGCGATGTTATTTTAATACCAATTACATAGCATGCATATGTTGTTAACTTATTACTGATCCGAATTGCAAGACGCCTTTGCCAACACTTAAATTTACACTCTACAAGTTTCCCTCACTATATACACCATTGTAATATTGCACTAGAATCACTACTAATAAAGATATTTTTTCGAGCGTATGTTTTAGATATCTCTATCGTGATATTAAATGATATCAAAACATATACATAGACACATAGAAACCTAGAAAAACGCATATGCATTCACCACATATTTTATGGAAACATGGAAAATTAGTACAGAAGGAAACTTAATTAGAGCATACAATTTAAATTTAGCAAGAGTTGAATAATATAGTATATTAGAACTGAGTAACAAAGAACACTGTAATTATTTTTTTCAAAATATTTTTATATGGTTAATTATGCAATCAAACTAACTAAAATTGTAATCATTGGAACTTAATTTAAAATAAGTATAACAATTTACTATAAACATTCTTTATTTTCTCTAGGTCTACTTTTTTTGGACTAGCCCTATCACGGATGCCGCACACCCAATATGTCCAATGCAGCAATTTTGCCCTCCACCCAACGAGAACGTATTCAGTGCACCGAAGCAATATGTGCACCATCTGCACCCATCTCTCTTCAGCCGTCCGATTGAAAATAGATGGCTAATATTTGTTGGCTTTATCATATTTACAAAATGAACCTTTTAGTTTGTTTAAAACAACCCGCACTCCACTGTCTTTGGTTGGCTCAAATGTATATGACTGCGGGTTAATACTTGTAAAACACATGGGGCTGTTTTAGAACTATATCAGCAACCGAACTGTGTGCGGGTTGATTTAATGCAAAAATAGGGTCTCATTTGCAAAAACTGCTACAGCCATACTTGTGTCCGCGCTTGTGCCTGTTGCTTTTTGATCTGACAGCCTACAAACTACCGGTGCAGCTGGTGCATATATCATCTTGGTGCATGGATACGTTCTTTGCACACAACTCTTGCTAAAAGATGTGTTCCTAGTGACCTTCAACTCGCCCAACTTATCCTTGATTCAGCTTCGGCTTCCTGATGCCCAGGTTCCTGCACTCCGTTCTTGATGCCACCACGCTCGATCCCCTCTCGATCCTCGCCATCACCGTGACCTAGGTGGGACTTTGGAGATTGGTCTGGTCCCACCACCACCTGCCCAAGGGCTTGGCTCAGTGTGGTCGCGCTCATGGTCTTTTAACCGATATTATGGGCTTGTAACTTTTTGCCATAATGAACTAGCCATTGGAAAAAAATATCAACACCAAAATGGGGCATTTTGGACAAACAAGAATTAACTTGTCCACTTGATGCAACTTAAAAGCTTTGTAAACAAGAAGCTCGACAATCAAAATTTAGAAGAAAAAAAAGAAGCTTGATAATCTCATTTTGGCAGAAAAATTATATACCATTCTGAAATTGACATACAAGGTCTCTTGTGCAAACAAGAACACTCATCTCTTGCAACATGATCCAAGGATTATCTTGACATATTAGGCTTGGTAGAGCAGGTTGCGCGAAGAGAATAATCACCTTATCCGCAACAAGAACACCAACATGATCCATCGATTATCTTGCAAACATAACTCTGTGTGGGTTCCTTTTAATATGATAACTTTATAGTAACCTCATAAAACAGATATTCGAAATAATGCCTTACATCAATAGCCTGTAAAAGAAATAAATGACAACTGGTGCAGGAAAAAGAAGCCGTCCTCTGATTCTAGAGAATCATCATCTTTGTAACCATCAAGGGAGAGTACCTATATTTTCTTTTTTTGAGAAACACAGTACAAACGCAAGCGCTCATATACACGCGCATACACTCACCCCTATGAACGCACACACGCACACCCTACCCCTATGAGCACCTCCGAAAGACTGAGCCGGCAGATCGGGTCTTGAGATTGACGAAGTCACCACAGGCGCCTCGCTATCGACGAGAACGTCGCCTCCCACTGAAAGAATGTTCCGCCTTTATGAGACACACAGATGTCAAACCTGAGGTTTGAACTCTGGTGGGCTGGGGGTACAACCACCCTCCTAACCACCCAACCTCAGGTTGGTTCTCGAGTACCTATATTTTCAATCAGGAGGATGCGTTAAAGAGATGTATCAGCAAGCAACAATTAATCCAAGAAACTCCTACTACAGAATAAATGACAGATTTTTTCCGATAAAATGGAATACATGACCTATAGATGTGAAATAATACTCCTGACAGGCAGGGCGACAGGCGAGAGCAATTCTATGAACCTAAGCTTCAGATTGAAATAGTCCGTACATGAGAGTGGCCTATATTACATGAGAGTAGCCAGCAATAATAAGCAGATATAAACACTCCCCAACACGTATTACCGACGGAACACACTACATACAGATACAGTCAGAGCAGTATGTACTATCATGTAAAAAAAGGAATAGTATGAACAGATTGTAACCACATACTGAACTCCTGTGATGCATAATTAAGCTGACATAATACAGTAAACTTCCGTTCATAGCATAATATACTCACCCTTCCTACACACACAAAGTAAGTTACCAACAAAGAACCAGATGCGGTAACCTTTACAAATGAAAGATTTACTACACAGCATGAAACGACCATCTTTCTTTCCTTGCATTTCTCAACAATGTAACAGATCCAGTGACCTATAGGCCTATGACGACACGACCCCTCACTGTAGCCAGCTGAATTCATGACATCTCCTGAAGATCAAATAGTGCACATCCAAAGAGAAACGAACCAGATTCAGCACACAGGAATCAGCCTTCTTCTGTCCCCTGACTGCCAGCTGGATAGACCTGCAACCAAGAAGAATGCGCAGGGGAAGTGTACCTGTCAAAGTAGAAGCAATTGCCAGCCTGAGCAGGTTCGTGGACACTGGCCGGTATGCCAGTGTCAGCATTGGCTGCTGTTCATACGAATATGACACGATCCCCTCGATCGATCGGCTGTAGCCTGCTGAATTCGGGATGTCTAAGGCCAAACCAGAATGCACGCCCAAAGACAAATGAAACAAATTCAGCAAACACACGAGTCAGGATCAGCACACGGAACACCAACCAGTGCACATCGGCCATCAAAGTTCAAAGGCACCTTCATCTGCCTGTGCCGGCCATCCTGACGCCGTGAACCTGTCAACGTAGAAACTGAGTGCCACCGTGAGCATGTCGTGGATGCCTGCAAGTATCGGTATGACAGTGTTACGATCCCACTTGAGATCGCCACTGGTAGAGGAAGGATTACAAGGTTTGGTGGAGCTAGTAGGAGACTCCAGTTCCAGGTTCAGGTTCTTCGATGCCCCTTGCGATTTGACCTCTATCCCTTTAAGTACAGATGTGTGCATACCTCTTCCATTATGCGTTGGGCGGTTGGGCCTGTGGCTCCTTTCTCGCAGCGGCCCATGCAACTTGGTACAACGGCCCACATGGTCCGTGACATTCTCCCTTCCTTAACATGCGTCTTGTCCTCAAGCCGGCGTCATCGAATGTTCGAGGTGTGTGGCCACCAGAATCCCATGGAACATAAAATTCCTTGCCAAGAACAATCTCGTAGCAAGGTAGAGGCAGATGGAGGGCTGTGAGGAAGGAAGACGAAGCAGGGGTGCTTGCTTCATGTGTGTCTTGGTGGTATTTATAGGGACTGTATGCGTGTTTGTATGTAGAGAGAGGGAGAGACATGCAATTTAAGGAGTGTTGAAAGGTTTTTGAGGCGGCTACAGCATGGTTGCTTTGAGAAGCCTGCCAACTTAAGTGTCTTCCTTTTCTTTTCTCAACTTTTTATATGGAGGAAACTAATGATGTTATGCAAAGACTGATGTTGTATTTGGACAGAGGACAGTGTCTTCTGTTTGATGTTCAGAGGACTTACTGTAAACTGGTTTAGATGGATCGCTATGAGCTACCATAGCCTATCAATGCATGCATGCATGGTGCCTCATCATGTTCTACATATTTTATAGCAAAAACCGAAGAGCAAGACAGACAGTTTCTTATCTAGCAATGGTGCTGGTTTGGGTGTCCTTAATTAGGATAGCCTTTTGAGAATGCATTTGATCGTTGACTACTCTTGGATTTGGATATGTTACATTGCATAACCATGGCCCAAGGTTTCATTGGCAGACTCTTGCATCATAATCTAACATAATCCTTGTGCGCTACTTTAGGTACACTTCAAATTACCATGTCTACCCAAGAGAACTGTCAATATAATGTAATATCGTGTGATTGGAGTTCTCTCAGTTCACACATATGTCCACCCGTATCAAAGATCGGGCCAGAGATATGAATGACGAGCTAGGTGAGATGACAGAATCAACAATTGTTTGTTTAGGTTGCACACACAAGTAATGCGAAACCTCATCTTGCAATTAAATTATGGAATTTTTGACTCTCTCTCTTATTTGATGTGTGTTGGATATCGTGTAGATATCTCGAAATCATGCAATCGTTCAATTTGTTTGAACCAACAATAAGTGTCTTGATTTAGTTCTGATCGCTGCTACGCATGCTTTGTGTTCTTATAGCTGAAGTGCATATGTCCCGCAGCCCTAACATACAGGTGATATGTTGAAATAATAAAAAATATAAAAAGTTTTGCATGCATCACTTTTATTTTTAAGGCAATACCAGATGTTTCATATTTTCAGGTTTTAATAGTTTGTATAATGTCTTGTTGGTTCATGTCAGTGGAAGGGCAGACAGTCTGATATGCCTTATACTTCAAAAAAGGAGGTTACACAAATTCTACTAGAAACAAGAATAGGTTAGAAAACAATGCATCTCACTGTGCTAACATAGGCAGAAGTTCTAGATTTGCAATTTAATTCCTACATGTAATCAGATTTTAAACATTCACATGCCATACATGAAAAATACAGGAGCAATAAAATTGTAGAAGTCTAAACCAAAAGGGATGCAAGTTAGAAGAAAGCTAACACCAACTGCATTGAGCAAGCTAAAATGTAGAATCGAATTAATACAGGACATAAATCACAAAGTTAACATAATCCATTTAAAAAAAATAATTGCCTCGCAAAGTACCTTTGGAATTTCATCAGACTTCAAGTCAGAATTGTTCTTGTTATAACTATTTGCAGATATCCATGCATGGTTCAACAATGTTTGCGTTGTGATTCCAGAGTTTCTATCTTCAATGTAGGAGACAATGCTGGAAGGGAAATGAAGCTGCGAAATGCAGACTGTAAAGATTTTTCTCTAAACAAAGCAGTGGCGGAGCCAGGACATAAATCTTGTGTAGTCAACGAAAAGTTGTGTAGTCAAATACACACATTTATGTGAATTTTTTTATAATTTTTTGCATGATTACTTGTAGTACCAAAATACTGTGTAGTCATATGACTACACAGCTTTAACGTGGCTCCGGCACTGAAACAAAGTATGTTGCATACGGAAAAAAAGAGAGATGCAAATGATCCAATTTACCTTTGTTATGTTGACTGTAGGAAAGGAAATCCCAAGCAAGTAACCTAGCATAACACCAATAACTGCTGAGAATATGAGTCTTATGCCCTCATTTGATCTTGGCAGACATGGTTCAATAATAGCTGCTGCTGATGAAGATCGATAAATATATTAGTTGTCACTAGGCATCTAGTAGCAATCTTATCAATGGTTCCACTTGCCAGACATGGAGTGACGCATCGTGCACTTGCACATATGACATGGGGAATCAAGACATGACCCGGATCTACATCATGAGACAGCATCAACTTTTTTGGAACTGAAGAAGTAACCTCCAATTGCACAGGAAACATAGCACTGAATATGTTCACAATTTCAGTAAACCAACAGTTGGAAGCCACCAATAATCAACGTAGCTGAGGATAACAGACTGGATAAGGAAGAGCAGAGCACCTCGACTCATCGCAGACTGCACACTGTGTCAGCTCCGGTAGTGTTCTCCGACAGGCAAAACAAAAACGTGAACAACTGCACCAACTGACCTCACACATAGAAACCTTGACCTCTTTGTATCAGCCAACAATTTATACTTGAGGGAATAATACAGACGCCACCTTGGAATTATGCTCTGGTTGCTCCAATCAGGCAGGATACTACTTAGTTGAAACTGAATATTGAGGCTTAACTTCAGTTCAAGGCTTTGGACCACGACTAGCAAATGAAGATCATTGTAAGTGAACAATATGGCCAGAATATATAAAACGGGTCCTTGAACATGCTGCTGGTAATTGAACAATATGCAATGGGTGGTGGCCAAGTTTCCAGCAGTTGCTCATTAAGCCAACACATCGAAACAACACCATAGGATAACCAGGCATGATCTGCATATGCCCTGTTCTCTGAATTAGCCAAGATGTGTATGCTATCTTGATTCTGATACAGCCAGCAACGACATGTCACACCATCACATACACTTGGTATACCACCTTGATACTGAAGGAGCAATAATGCTCTGGCCGCTTGCATCAGTGCTCTGCTAGTGCTTTCTCCAAAGGAGTGAAATCCAGTTTTATTCCAACAGAATACTGATCACTGTACTGTGCAACTGGGTAAGAAATCCAGTTGTTGAGCTCCAGCTTCTTGCCCTCCCAGACTGAACATTCACTTGTAATACCGAACCTTGGACAGTACACAGGATATGTAAAAATTGCCTCAGCACACTGTGACTGGCAACTATGTATGTTTGAATACTCTGTGAGGAGTACCTTCTGATCCCCTTTGAGACGGTTTATTCGTTGGATAAAGTCTGTTGATGCTTGATATATCTGACTTTCAGGACTGCAAAGCGGTTCTGAGCTATGAAAACCGCAAAATCACCAACTCCTTTCTTTGTGTCCTGCAAATAATCAGCTCTGCCAGCAGTATCCTTAGGAACAATGTAAGGCTCATACGAGCCACCATCCACATCTGAGCAGATCAAGACATCATTCTCAATGGGGCTATAGGATAATGTCCTCGGTGACTGATTCAAGGTGACTGATCCAGGCCTTCTTATCGGAGCCACCTGGACCTCCTTCTGCGCTGGGTACTTGTAAAAACGGAGGAACCGGTCCTTCACATAGAACACAGTATCACCACTGACGGAGAAAGCCGGCCGTTCCCTCTCCAATTTGAACACAATCCCCACTATCATGGCCAGCTGCAGGAAGATTCATTTCTGGGTGAGCAGCAAGGACCCAGAAGCGATCATGCTCCCGCCTGAATGTCTGGATACCAGTTCTCTTTGTGGCATCCCAAACACTGGTACTTTTGTCTTCTGAGTTGGATACGAATACGATGATGTCCTGCTTCGCGTGGAACAATACACAGGACACATTATTCATGTGAGCTCTTAGAGTATCAACCTCCCATGCCTTCGTATCTGCTCATGAAGGTATAGACTCAGGAAACTGCAAGATAAAACTTACTTTCTAATACTCAGAAAGCAACAAAATAACATACTTTTTAACAGACCTAATGAAATATTGGTGGTTAGATATTATTTGGCATGTGAATGCTTGTTGAATGTTGATTATCATGCAGATAAACTAAGTGTGAATCGTAGTGTTACCATTTGTTCTAAGGAAACAGAAAACCAAAACATACTCTTTTAACAGAAATAATGAAAATGAAGGGCAACACATTATTTGGCACATGAATGCTTGCTGTGTATCATCACTATGATTTGGCATGTGAATGATTGTTGTGTATCATCACTGTGATTTGGCATGTGAATGCTTGTTGCGTAGATCACTAAGACATGGCACAAGAATGCTTGTTCTGTAACTATCAGCGTAATTGGAATGCTTGTTGAGTATCATGCAGAAAATGAAAAGTATAAAGTAGAGAATGGATTGATAATGTTACCATTCATTCTCCAGAGTTTCACTTGCCGGTCATCTGCCCCAGAAACATTAAGTGCCAGCGTGGGATGACATAGTGATTATGCCCTGTCAACACAGCCACACAGGTGCGTGACTGCCAGTTCCAGACACGGATCGTCTGGTCATCGCTGGCACTGACGATCCATGGATGCTGGTCATGGAACTGGACCGCGCGGATGTAGTCAAGGTGGCCATGGAGCGTGAAGAGGTGGCGGTGTGTCTTGTAGTTCCACACCTTGATCTTGTGATCATCACCTGTAATGCACCAAAGAGCAAAAGCCTTAGAAAGGATAGATTACCACAAGATGCATGTGCAACTACAGCCCAATTTTAGGATTACAGTGTAAACATGAACTTGTTAATTAGAACTAAAGAAACATAGCACAGTGTATTGAAATAAGCAAGAGGGCTTGTAACCTTCAGATTATTGTCTTCTTGAGGATGGGAACTGCTGAGAAGGCAATGGCATCGACATAGTTGCCATCGGTGTAAGCGCCACGCCACGCCTGCCGTCGTCATCGTTGTCGAAAGTGATTTTGACCACGTCGGTAACCTCCCTGAATGATGGCCATGGCAGGGCCGTCTCATCTCCATCTGCATGAACACCCATGAAAGAAGGCCAGGGCATGGGGCCGATACACCGGGACATTTCTTGTGATGCGCTGACGGGAACTTGGACTGAAGAGTTCACTGTGGGTGCAAAAACCGTCGGAGCGGGAATTGCTGGAAACACGCCTGTTACAGCCAGGGGCACCACCGCAACATGGACGTTGTTGGTGTCGAGGCCATACTCGGTTGGAGTCGGTGGAAAGGACGCAGCCAGCTCCGGGGCGGCCACTGGGACAAACCGTCGAACAGGTTGTGGGCGCGGCGGTGATGGAGCCTGTACACGCCCACGGGAGCACGTCGAGGGTCTCCCTGCCGGTGTTGGTTGGTGATGGCGAGCAGTGGAGCGACGCTGGCTCCGCCGCGAGCTCGGGAACGCCTTCATGTATTAGCACCACCGCGGTGATGCCAGCGGATCTAGAAGGGGATGTCCTGCTCGGGCGGGCATCTCCGCCACGATGGGACACGATGATGTCGCGTCGTTGGGGGCGGCGTGGCTCGCCGTCGGGCGGCCCTGCAGTAGCCGTCCGCCGAGAGGCAGCTCCTTGCGTGTCGACGGATTTCCCCCACCTCGGCCCTGAGCGAGTCGATCTCTCGCTCGACAGTGTCAGCATAAGGTCGATCTCTGAGTCCTTGCAATGGAAATCGATCGCTTTGGGAAATAGCTAGCTGCTTGATCGATCCCTTGCAATGGAGATTAATTTCCGGAAAAAGATGAATCTTTCATCAGAGGGAAAGGCCAACAAACTGACTCCAAAACTTGTAATCCGTTGGTACTGAAGTGAACACAGAGAAACCAGTAATGGTAGTACTCGTAACAAGAGGAGCCTCCATTACATGGTTCTGCTCCTAGAACTGAGCCAAGAAACATTCCCGACTAAACTCGGAATTGAGTAGTGGAGTACTAAGCTCAGCACGCCACGCAATCTTGACGAGGAAGCAGCAGAAAGGTCGGCATTGGCAGTTGGCTTGGGTCCGGGGACATGGTGAAGCTTGGCCCAGCAAACTTATCAGCAATCGCCGCAGGAGCTGCTTCCTCCTCGACGACAAGGGGCTTTTGCTTCTTGTCGGACCGGTCGGCCGAGGGCGCACAGCTCGCGGCTCTCTTGCCGGCGGTCCAAGTCACCGACGTCGCACGACCAAGACGTCCTTCGTCGACCGACGCAGCAGCAATCTTATCAGCAATCCAACTCCGGCTCGCCGACGCACGGCCAATCTTATCATCTGTCCAGCTCCGGCTTGCGGACGCACGCCCAGGCCTCCTGCTGCACTCCCTTCTTGCCGCCGGAAAGGACGGCGTCGGCAACAGAGCGGGCAAAACCACGGCCGCCATGCCCTGCCAACAAAACTAAAACCAAATCGCAAACAATGGAATCCGAAGGAAGACTGGGAATCAGGCTTACTCGATCGATGCGCGGGAGAGAAGGCAGCGTCCAATCCAAACTCAGATCGCAAATACTCGGTACGGTGCTAGGTATGTACATACATATTTATAGATCTCATACGTACCGATACCGATACGGTAATACCAATACGTCGGTATGTTTACCGATACGGGTCGGTGGGTCTTTCATGGGCCGCACGGGCCGGCCCACCCGTATCTCTTTTTTCGATTATCTCTCTCCTTTTTTTCCTATTTCGAACCGTTCTCTACTCTCTCTCTCTCTCTCTCTCTAAGCAAATAATCCCCACCGCCGCCGCCGCCGGAGCCTCGGCTGCCGCTCTCCGGCGATCTCCAAATGATTCGCCGCTGTCACCTCCTCCTCCTCGGTGGTAGCAGCCCCCCTAAATCTCTGGCCTCGTGCAGCTCTCCCTCGCCGCCGCGGCGTTTCCTCAAACACCTCCTGGGCAGCGCTGCCGCCCTCTCCCCCGCCGCCGCAGACCCTTGCTCCCTCACGCTCCACTTCCTCCGCAACTCCTGCGGCCTCTCGGAGCCCGCCGCCACCAAGGCGGCCGCGCGCGTCCACCTGCGTTCCACCAAGAAGGCGCACGCCGTCCTCGCCCTCTTCCGCGGCCTCGGCCTCGCGGGCGCCGACCTCTCCCGTGTCGTCGCCGCCGCCCCCGATTTGCTCAACTACCGGGCCGACGTCACGCTCGCACCCAAGATCGACTTTTTCCGCCGAGACGTCGGCCTCTCCGACGCGGACATCCGCCGCACCATCCTCACCGACCCATACCGCGTTCTCTGCTACAGCCTCGCCAACCGCCTCCGCCCCAACTACCTCCGCCTCAAGGAGCTCCTCGGCACCGACCAGAACGTGCTCGCCGCAGTCAACAAGTCCTCCGAGCTCATCCACGGCAACGTGCAATCCGAGCTGCTCCCCAAGGTCAAGGTACTCCGCGAATATGGTGCCACGGACGATGTCATTATCAAGCTGGTCACCAAGCACCCCAGGTCGCTTAAGCACAGCTACGGAGGCTCCCTCTTCAACGATACCTTTGCCGCCATGAAGGAGCTCGGGGTCAGCCCGTCCCACGGCATCTTCCCGCACGCATTTGCGGTGTTAGCTCGCATGTATCCCTCCGGATGGAAGCGCAAGATGGACAATTATCTCAGCTTGGGGTGGACTGAGGACCAGGTGAAGCAGGCCTTTGTGAGGCACCCATACTGCATATCAGTGTCGGCTGACAAAGTGAGGCTGATCTGGCACTTCTTTGCCGATAAGCTTGGCTGGAGCCCGGAGTATGTTTCTGCTAGCCCAATGGTCTTCTCGCTCAGCTACGAGAAGCGGCTACTACCAAGGTACAGGGTGCTAGACATGTTGGTGTCCAAGGGTCACATCAGGAGCATCCGGATAGCCCATTTGATTCTGGGGGAGAAGAAGTTTGTGGAGAAGTATGTCACCAGTTACATGGAAACCATTCCTCAAGTACTGGAAGCTTACAGAGCTGGGGCAGACAATGCTGTGGCTGCCAAGTAGCTTGAGGATTCTGCGTTCTACCCTGCACGAAGGCACTGTCTCACCCTTCTTCGCCTCAATTGCTATTTTTTGCAAGTTGATTACATTTCATTGTTTCTGAAATCAATACATGCAATGCCAATGCCCCTGGATCAAAGAATAGAAATTTATATCCTGCTTGCTATGCCTATCTCTATATCTGTGTGTATGGAAAATTTGACATTCCAGTGGTAGAGAAGACCGATAGAAGTCGGCTAGAAACAGATGCAAGCGGACAGTCATAAAAGGCCGCATCCCTAGTGCTTTTAGTGTCATATTTCACTAGATCTTAATATAGTATACAGACTTCCTGGGCTGTCCGCTTGCATAATCATATATCATAAAATATCCGGCTAAAAGTACCAAACTTCCAAAATATATTCTTCCAAATAAGATGTGTAAAATGTGATTGAAGTTTGCCATTGCCATTAGAACTTCAGGTTATTGAGAAGCTGTTATGCAATGCAGCATGTTATAGCTGAACGGCTTTATCATGACAAGCACATGATAAAGATACATTTCTGGTCCAGAAACACATAACTGTCTGGCTGTGGGTCCACACTTATGTTCCACTGCAGGTGACCTAATGGTCCAGCATCGTGATCTCCATCTCGCAGATCTGTTCGAGACTAGTCGAACCATATCTGATATCAGGAGAAGCAGCTGATTGGTAGTCCATAGAGTGTGTACCAAATTGGCAGTGGCATATAATTGGTAAATTGCTGCCTGTCAGTTCGTATCTGCTTAGGTTTTAATCCAGTGTCATGTCCAGTTTGTATACATCAAGGATCCCTACCTACGTATAGGGATTTAAGCTGTACTAAGCAATCAGTCAAGCAATAAATTCATTTGGTATCAGGCTCCAATATAAAGCTACTGCCCTCGTCCAGGCGTTGCCACGACAGCAGATCGAAAACCCAAGATACCACACCCAAACCCTCACCCTGAAACTGACCATGACAACTATGTTCCAGACCTGACATACTACTCTAGTTACTCTGCTATGTTTACTGTGATTGTTGGCGAAATAGGTTGAGTGTCTGGAGACAAGTCAGGTTAGCCTCATAAGAAGCTATGTGTTGCAACTTATGATATCAAGCAGGAGATAATTAGTCCTTTCTACATCATTAGTTAGGGTTCGTGACATTTTGACTCCTTACTACCAAAGTGCCAAATGTATTCTGAACATAATCCAGCTTACGTTATTTGTACAAACTCTCCTTGGAGTAAGCTCTAATCAATCTTTTAACTGGTTAAATTACAATAAATGTGGACGATACAAGTGATGTTGCTTTTGAGGGCATACCAGGCTCCATGCATGCTGAATTAATCTCGTTATAAAAAGGTCCGGGCACAAGCTTATCCGGAGTATCTTCAAATTAGTCTCCCTCCGATCGGAAATAAGTGTCAGTGATTTTATACTAACTTAGTAAAAAGTTTGTACTAAGTCACCGACACTTATTTCCGATCGGATGGAGTAATATTTCAGTCTATGATGTGTGCTTATCCTTGGTGAGTCAAAATTATATGCAAATGGACAATTTGGTCATATGCAGGATAATTGACATAAGAATAAGTGAATAACATGGGTTATTGTGATTGTGAAGTGCAACTTCTCATTTAGAGGAAGTTCTGTAAAAAACGAAGTTGCCAATGTCTTTCCATTTGTTGTGGAAATCAAATGTAAGAATCTGGCATGACACCATTTTTTTTTGTTCCTACAACACATCGACCTATATTTGCAAGGTATAGGTAGAAGCAAATTGCACCATGGTGTCTAGGTAGAAGCAAATTGCACCATGGTGTCAAAGCTTGCAGCTTTGTGTAAATTGTATCTCAAACTCGAAAATCTTCGTAACATCTCACTGAGGTTGTAAAGTCCATATGAATCCATTCACTTATTCGTAGATTGAAATGTGACACAAAACATTGCGATTGAAATGTGACACAAAACATTGCCCAGTCCTATTATGATGGAAAATTTGGTAGATATTCCTCATGCTGTTGCAAATTATTAGATGAGAAACAGGTGTGCGTTTATGCTCTTTGATAATTGAACCAGTAGATGCTTTAATTGAAAACATAATAATTTTCAGGACTCTCAAATAGATTCTGAAGTTTAAGCGCCCGCGTGATAAAGCACTAAACTATGGGTGATGATGCAGTTTACTCGTTTTTGTAGGCAGATGCAATTTACTCTACGTGGCTCTTTATATGCAACTTGATATGCGTGTTTACAGAGAATGGTTCTTTCTTTATTCCTGAAATTACATCGACACTCTACTTAAATGTAGAGTGCACATACTCTGCATTGCAAGAAATATATTAAGCAGATTAGAAACTGGCAAATTAACTGCACAAGTTTCCCCTTGTGTCCTCTTTGTTTCCATGAAATTTAATAGTACATGTCAGGCCTCTATTATTTGCATAATTCCAAAACGCAGGAATAGGATAAACACAAGATTGAATGTGTAATGTACACTCAAATTCTGCATTAAAGTTTGTTTGATTGCACCGCAGAAAAACAAACGATTCCTTCCAAGTGGTTGGAGTGGATGTAAAATTTCCTTTGAAATATAGTGCAAAGGAATTGTAGTGAAAATTTTCTATACGACTCAAACAACCCACATAGGAAAAGATTCCTTTAGAATTCCTATGAACATCCTTTGGAATATAAGAGGCTTTGAGGATTCGATTCCTTAAGAATTTTCCTATGAAGTTTGTTTGGTTTGTACTTTGTAGATTGGAAACCATAGGAATATTTCCAATGGTCGGCTTTGCATGCAATTCCAAAGAAAATTTCCCTTAGGTGTAACCTCAAGGAAGTTCTCCTTTGTTCCACGACTATGACATAGACTTAAACCTTAAAAAAGAAAAAAAAATCCCGCGCTATTCCCGTAGCACAACAATATGGCATCTATTAAATGATCCTGTGTTTTCAATAATGGTAGGATTAAACTTGTCATGACATACGAACCATATGTTTTCCTATTCTTGTGTTCTATAAATTCTACGAGCCAAAGAGGCCCTAAAACTGCAAAAAAGTAAGAATAACAGAAGGGATGGAGGTGGATGGGATTGCTACACTATATCCTTTGTGCTCCTCGAAGAAGTCCTGCGTGGGGTGGAGCGTCAGCCCGGCATAAGTCTGGGTGAAAAGTTCAATGCATTTTGATCCCTGGGGTATGGTAGATTTTTTGACCTGCATAACCCTATGAGCGTAACTGTTTATCTTTCGGTCTTTCCACAACAAGTAGAACTGTAGAAGTTCTATTTATTGCGCTGCCCGTCATATCTACTGCTTTACTAGTAAATGAATATTTCATCCAAAAGAGTTGGAGTAGCATACGAAGAACTTGCACTGTGAAAGGGTCAGGTTTTAGCTTGCGATTTACTAGTCGCTTGGCAACTGTCAAAGGATCTTGAGCAAAGATTTGTCACTTCAGTTGAGTAGGCAGCACAGCTGTCTTTTTAGGAAGCTGATCTCGGACATGTAAAGCAAATAATTGTAGATTTACTGTACTTGTTGCTCTTAGACCTTAGGCCATCAAATTGCAATCTTTTGTAGGACCTGAGTGGCGCTATTTTCTTTGTTCAGAACTTCCAACTGATAGTCAATGGTTTTTGTCACTGCCCATGAATGATAGTCAGAAGTAGGAAAAATAGTTGAAGTATGTTTTGCTTGGTATTGTGGTGTAGCCAAGCTAATCTGCACACTTACTTCATGGTGCACGTATTATATTATCCCTTAAAGTTAAAACTGTTCAATTCTACAAATTCCATTGTTCTATCAAAGTCTCCAGGGCATTAGCAAGTCTAATGCTCGTCTAATTTCTGAAGCCGGCTGACTCCGGACACTGAAGCTCATTTTAATTCAAGATTTGGCTGAAGCACATTTTCCTTCAAGATTTGGCTGAAGCACATTTCCCTTTAGGCCTTATTTGGCAGAGGTGTTTTGACAGGGATACATGGGTATTATCTCAGCCCAGCCCAAAAATTATACTAAAAAACTCCACCTAACCATTTGGCAGACCGGTTTCTGTAGTCCAAACCCCAAAAATACTCTGGAAAACAGGGCGGATTGGAGTGTAACTGCGCCGCGTCTACCGCCTAGCGTTTTTTACGCTCGATCAGGACGCCATCTTTGTACTGTCCGCCACGTCCTGCTAGAAGAAAAAAACAAATTGATTCCCTTCCCTCGCATGGACCACGCATTTAATCGGCGGACTCTTCGTCGGGCTGCACGTACTGCCGCAGCGCACCAGGACGCAGGAAGCTGATCGATCTCTAGCCAAGCTAGCTAACCAACGCAGATTAGGTGAAACACGTGTTTTCACCAAATCCACTCGGAATAATACTCGCTAAAACACTACAAACCTCTTCGGCCAAACGAGGCCTTAAGATTTGGCTGATACCAGCGTGTAATTTTTCTAATACATTAAATCTACAAAAACAATTCTTGTATCATTCGTATCAACTGTGGGTTCATCTCAGCTTAGCACCACGTCAGTTTCTGACATTATTAGCAAATATAATATTCCTATATGACAAATTGTCTCAGGTAAAATATTTTCTTCTCATCTGAATATTTAACTCTTCTACATTGCACCATCGATGTTCAAATTACCTCTATTTCTGTAGAGAGAAATTGGGTTGCTTTATTTGTTTGTGGTTGAGCTAATTACACTATGGGTCCCAAAACTTTGTCCTGGAGGTGCAAATTAGCCTACAAGTTGCAGAATGTGAAACCGCAGTACGGTAACTTGTAATGTGGACTGGATTTGGTTGACAGTGGCTCCAGAGGTGACGCGTGTGACGCCACGGTGGCAAGTGGGATGCGCCATTATGTGTACTTCTTACACAAAACCGCACGAATCTAATTGAACTGAGAGGGTTGATCCTTGCTTCTTTTAGAAGAAAGAAATCATATAGAATTCCCCGATTCACCCAGTACCTAACCCCAGGTAGTAGGACTCGGCGGCAACGATGATCAACGAGGGCGGAGTTGGACGGCGACCTTGGAGGTGGTAGATTGGCATGGAGTGGCGAGCTCGTCCAATGGGTTCGATTCGGGTTTCTGAGTGGGTGCAATCTACCGCAGCTGCCGTCGGCGGAAGTGAGGTCGCGGGTGGCGGCGGTGGAGCAGCAAGGCTGACGGTTACATCTGGGAAAGATGGGGGTCGTCTACTGGGACCCTATGGCGAAGGCGGCGGTGACGGCTGGCCGACATTCTAAGGTGATCTTGCTGCTTCTTTCTACCATGAGCACCATGAAAACTCAAATAAACTTGAAGCGTTTATATCTTACTTATGTTATTTTTGCATCTTTACTTTTTAAGACTATCATTAATAAAATTGCAGTAGAAATAAATATAGATAATGGTAAAGTTTTATTAAGAAATAAAATGCCAAAAAATGTTGCTTGAAAGTGAAAGGGATAAATAGTTACATGTTGAAAGTATGATCACTTTGACTCTTTGTGTAATGTTTTTATTATGGAGTAGATAGCATCATGAAATTGACATATTTAGTACTAGCTTTTATTTACCTCATCAATGTAGAATTATAATTTATATTGCACTATAGGAAATGAACTGTACTATGGACATGTTGCATTCTTTGTTTTAGTGGCCAATGTCCCCCTTCTTGTTGGCTTTTCACGTATGACCATGATATAGTGCTTGTGCACCAAATCCCTTTGAACCAAGCTGTTTACTATCAGTGTCCAACATACCTACCTATGTATAGGATTTCACTGCTATTTCAAGTAAATTTTATGTGCAATCTTAAACTTCAATTTTGTGTGTGTATGCTTACAGCTCATGGAGAAGTAGGTTGTGGGGTGAACCACGAATTGGACCGACATATAATTTATCTAATAAAAATTTGTGTAGCTCTACAAGTATAGCTAAAAAGATTTTACAGCAAGTCCTAGTCCCCCTTTTATGAGAATTATTAAGTCACAAAAAACAAGTAACTAGAAAGAGATGATCAATCAATGGGGTATGAGACAATGTAATTTTTGTGGTAACCACAAAGGTCAACTAAGCTATTTATGGAACCCTCTTTTCTTGGCAAGTGAATGTTGGTGAGAGGATTCGGCTAGCCATGGATTGTGAAACTATTGAATGGGAATGAGTGTTTCAAAATGGAATGTTATGTCTAAGCAAAAAACTAGAACTTTTACTGAAGGATTCATAATTAGCAGTCGCGATATTGTCGGTATCACTGGAGATAAATTTGAATCTATGCTACCATATGTGGAAGTGTTCAATTGATCAAGACAAAATCTTGAGAATGATATTGGCATCATGCCCTTCTTGTTTTGCAAATTACTTTATCATAAAAGTAGACTCTGTTTTATTTTGAAAACTTGAAACTTTTATTGATTTATTGTTGATGTTCTAGGTGCTAATGATAGGGGCAGTGAAACTACATACCTCTGTTGACCGTTGACATGAGCTGCAACTTCTAAAATGTTTTATATTCTGTTTCAATCAACTAAGATCTGGCACATGTTACTCTCTGCTTCTCTCAACGAAGGGCTTACCTTATTTTTAAGTTTTTACTAGTCTAGAGATGCAAGTCTCTTAAAAATCTTTCTTGACTAATGCTTAGCAACAATTCCTTTTTGCATTAGTTTTGTTTATGTTTCACACGATGCACATATACACAATGCACTAGTTTGCATCACAACATGGTACGAATAAAGTAACATTGTGCATGATTTCTTATTGTTTTACATTCTTGAAATTTATGTTATTTATTACTTTGTATGATGATTGCTTGTTGCCTTTGACTTTGCAATGAAATACTATTATTTGAGTAGATGTGATCATACTAAACTTTGTACTACGTCTGTTCCAAAACAAGTGACTCAACCTTTTTAGATATGGATGCATCTACACACTCAAATGCATCTAGATGCATCCCTATCTAGACAAAAACCAAGTCGCTTATTTTAGGACAGAGGGAATAGCTATGATAAAAAACTTTAAAATTCATTTCTTTTGTCATCTACATGCTCGAAGATGATCATAGATTAAACTTAAACTTGGGGATGCTGATACTCGCAAACATATTTATGTATTTTTAAGTTTTTTATGTTTAAATCCTTAATATCTAGCAACTTTTCTTGTATTTATTGGTATCAACCTATTAATAATTGTAAAAGTGCATAATTTCTTGTTTTACACTATGGTGTGTAGAAATTACATGGATAACACAAGAAGCCGACTTTCCCAAAATCTTCTCAAACACTGTTTAAAAAAATGTCCATGGCGCCAACCAAAGATGACGTCAAACAGACAAAATCA
The DNA here is from genome assembly GCA_007115705.1 of Dactylis glomerata. NCBI lineage: Eukaryota > Viridiplantae > Streptophyta > Magnoliopsida > Poales > Poaceae > Dactylis > Dactylis glomerata. The sequence goes on from QXEO01001205.1 coordinate 559,838, forward strand.
CAACATGAAAGTTGTGGGAAATTCCAGGCTGATCACTTTCCATATATGCAACATCAAATTCCGAGTTTGTATACGACTTGGACGTCCCAATTACCGAAGGCCCAAAAAATGCACCACATGAGTCTGAAAGTGGATTACAAAATTGACTCTAACCCTTGTCATACTTTATGGATTTGACCATACTTGGTTCTATGGATGCATGGGGACAGAGAGAAAGCCTAGAAAAGTTCTAGAGGTGCTCAAGAACCCTTCAGTCAGAGACCAAGATGTAATGTCCAACTTTATATAAAGAGGAAAACCTTAGTTTCGGAGGAGGTCACCCACTGTTACGAATTTGCCTCTTCTTGGCAACCACCGAGAGGTGGAGAGGCGCCTCCACACCATCACCATCCCCAAGGAAGAAGGGGTGCCAAGGGCCGCCGCCCCCTTGGTGTCGCGCGCCGGTGGGTTGCTGGCACTACGGACTGTTGTGGCCACCGCCTTTGCCACCTTTTCTGAGGCTACACCTTTCTATTAAGCCCCTCCATATTCATGGTCATGTGTGAGTAGACTTGTCATAGGTGTGCGGTGTATGAGGATGGGGATATCAATTATGTAATGATGAATAATCGTGAATTTGATATGCATATCTTAATATGGGTCGGAGGGAGTACTAGATTTTTATTGTTTCATCATATATTTGAGTTTACAAGTTTTACGGTGATTGTCATTTTTAGGAACCGTTAATCGAGCTGATCTAACGATGCTAAAATTAACGGAACTGAACGGAACAAAATGAGCGGAACTCAACGCCGCTAGAAATTATGGGACCGGAACAAAAAAATATGTGGGACCGACTCCATTACTGTTTTTTTCTGTCGTTAAAACCGTACTTAGCGGATACACGCACTCGTCGTTGGCGGTCGTCGGCGGCCGATCCCTCTCCAATACCTCCTGGAGCTTCGTCGTCGACGACCCTGTGCCTCCCAGTCGGTTCTCCACCTTCTTGGCTTCTTCTCCTTTCTCTCTCTGCTGCTCCGCTGCCATGGCCAGCATGAGCTGCGTCGCCGACGCCTTCCCGGCGCGTCGGGTGCTTCTGTCCAAAAGCGATTGGATGCTCCTCCATCCGCCCGACGCGGGCCCGTGGCGGCCAAGGCATCAAAATCGTTTGATCTATGTCGCCGCTGGCTACTGACTCGCGAACTGATGTGCTTCTTTACTTCATGCATCGCACACCATGTCTGACGATGTTCGCGGTGACGGACAATACCTTGATGCCCCTCGCCTATAGCATGCTCGACTCGCCGCCAGACGGCATGAAGAACACGCGTGTCTAGTACCATGTCCTCTCCACCTATCCTGATGTTGCCGCTCTTGACAGTTAGCATGCAACCCGTTCCGGACCAAGGCGACATCAGTTCACCTGGTCAGTACCCGCACAACGGCACGACTATGAGACACGGCAATCAATTCAGCGTCGTGCTTGTATAATTGTATTGTGCATCTAGCGGCTCGGTTCCGAGCGAGCAAGTTAGATACCCATGGCAATCACCAATCAATCTTGCTCATATGTGTGTGGCTAGAAGCACAGGCTAGCGAAGGATTGATCAGGATTCAGGAAGTTAGTCAGCTGACGTACATGGGCATCTGAAGTAGATAGTTGCAAGATCGTAACTGCTCGTACATGCTACCGTTTTGGACTTCTATTTTTTATATTATGCCCCTGAGTGCTGGTTTGTGGTTTGATGCGAAAGGATAGACTGAAAAACAAAGTTTTACAAGATTTAATGAACCGCCTGCGGAATTGAAGTTGATGTATATTTTAGTCACATTTGAGTCAACATGAGTACACAAGGAATGCCGAATTGACTACATCATGCCTTGGTGTGTACCACCAAAGGACTGGTTTTGGTTTCTTGCCAAGAGGGTTTAGATCAAATGATGCAATCACTTGAAGGATCATGCCTGCTTGCCGTTTACTAGCTCGATGATCTCCGTTTGGTATTGAAAATAAGGAGCGTCCCATGTAGTTCAAAAAACCGAAGCCAAGCCTGTTCTTCTTTGTTTTTGCCACCTCCTAGACCTCCCAGGTTGAATTCCCGAAGCCCACGCAGCAGCTTTGTTTTAGCCTGTCAGTAGCTCCGTTCAGTTTCAGGTTTACCAGTAACATAATGATTGAAATAATATGTACAGAAGAAAGAAGAAATGGCAGGTCATAAGAGTGCTCACTCCAGGATATATTAGGGAGGAAGAGTACTAAACCATTTGTCTCAGAGAATTGACGCTACTTGGAAGTTGCAGACTGAAATATGACAAGATTTGCAGTTGAGCAACAACATGTTAGAAAAACAGAAAAAACATAATTTGTCTCATGATCTATACTCCTAATTTACATGACTTCAGATTAACTTCTATACTGTCACCCCTCCCTGTGCCAATTTTCTGCGTGCCAAGTATATAGAAGAAGCCGCCCAAACCCATCACAATGATTACTGATATGATGCTTCCTGTCCTACGGTCACCTGGATTCATTCTCGAGCCACTCATAAACCTGAAATTGTTGCAGAAAATTGTAAGGATTTACTCTAAATGGATCGCATTTGCAGTGTACTTATACATAATACATCCACATCACACTGATGAAAAATAGATATATCAAATGAAAACAAGTTGAAAATTAGTAAAAATGCTAATGGATGGCAATTTGCATCTCGGGGAGGCCGCCGGCTCGCCATGGCCAGCGACAACAAACCCGCAATCCATAAAACACCCGATGGTTGCAGAGCTCCACCAAAAATTTATATCTAATGAATGCTTTATAAAAGTTCTATCACAAACCATCTACGCAATTGTATTATTAATCAAGCATTGGGCACTGGCATTTATCTAGCAATGTGTTCCATCTAATCCAATGCTCTCTATTGCCAAGGATACTCGGATGCTTTCTTAGCTGTTGGTGATCTACACTGTTCGGTCTGATCATGCTAACAAAAGTTCAGCCTAAAACTCCATTTCTAATCTGGTTGCACAAACACAAAGGTGCAAAATAGTATATGTAAATAAACTAGAGCTCAAGTACAACATGGATCATATATATCAAATTTAATTCGTATTTTTTCTCAAAGTGCATACCAAACGCACAGTCCGCTGCTCCTTGCGCTCATGCACACCTGCACAGGCAGCAGATAGCAATGCCCGCTGGTGCCGCGGGCATCTACGAGGACTTCATTGATTACTAGTTATCATCAAAAACGAAAAAGTGAAATTCCATCTTTATTGATTCGATTTTCTGCTACAGAGGAACTAGAACTCGCTGGATACGCTTCCTCCTAGGCTACTTCTTCAAGCCTTCGGTACCTTCTATCTGATTAGTGAATTATGGGTTGACTACTAGAAGATACATCAAAATTGATCAATTATGGCCATATATTTATAGTACCAACACACTGACGGACGTGCAAAACAATGAATTTCAGTTCAGGCAGTGGACTGACCTGATAGTTGACGCACTGGCGTTCGATTCACCGGGTGAGGAGGGCGGTGGCCGCCGACTCCAATCACGCTGTAGAGTCTGGCAGCTCCGATCCCGCCGGTGAGGAGAGCGGCGGCAGCGTTGCAGCAGCGCGGAGAACGTCTAGGGTTCCCGCCGATGACGAGGGGGCTGTGGCCCGATCCCGTAGATGAAAAGGTGGCGATGTCTGATCCCGCGGGAGAGGAGGACAGCTCCGGTGGTCGCCCGTCCGCATCCGGCGAACGCCTACGAGTCGATGATGCAGAGGAGGCAAAGATCCCCTTTCTGAGCTCGGACGACTTCGGCTTGCCGACGTCCGCGTAGATGAAGCAGAGGAGGTGCGATCCCCTACCCGAGCTCAGACGGCATGGTCCGAATGAATCGAAGTGCTGGGCGCGGCGGCGTTCGACCGGCGGAGCACGGCGAGTGGCTAGGAGCGATGGGTTCAGCGAAGGAGGGCTTCTGTGGAGGGAGGGATAGGAGTGAGGCGTTCAGGGCGGCTCAGCGAAAAATAAAGATACCGGTTGGTAGTTGAACGCTGGCAGTATATTTTCTGGGCGTGAATCATTCTACCAATTTGACAAAATTTGATTTAATCCAATGGTTAAGAAGAATTTAGACTGGACGGAACATTTGTTCCCTGCCAATCACCGTAAAAGAGCTCATTTGAGTTTAGTAATGTTGACATATACAGATATCAAGGGGAACATGTATTCTGAGGATTCATGTGTCCACTGAGTGTTAATGTGTTGATCCGGATGACTGAAAAGGTCATCCTTAATTGCTCTAAGTTCCTTCCGTGACCACAATGAAATGGGAGGGCAGAACAATAGATGTGCAAGTTCTCATGTATGCACGTAGAGTTACATATGGAACACAATCCCACAATCGACCTTACTAGAGCCACACTTGATGAATAATGATTTTATTATTGTATGAATAATCTCATTCATGTAACATCTGGCTTATCCCACATGTCAGTTTTTTTTAGATTTGCTTGTTTATTTTAGGCTTTCTTTTGTAATCGATGAAGACAGTTTATGTATCTCTACCATATACTATTTGTTACAATAAATATATAAGAGTATGGAGACCTTAAATAATTTTACCTTATTGCTCCTTCGGATCAAGACTTGTACTTCCATATTGATATGTGCTACAATTACCCCTTACACTTGGGGGGGTTATCAACATTTTGTAACACCCTGAAAATTTGTTGCATTATCATTTTTGAAATTCTACATATTTTTTTTTGTATGGTTTGTAGCATCATCAGAAAATTATTGCAACAGAAATATTGCTATGCGGGGTGAGATTATGCTGCATTGAACGGATAGATCAGATGTGCCTTTGTAAGTGAATCAGACGACTAGGAGCAAGCGATCTTCCCCCAAATCGATCGCCGGCTAGCACGTTTTCTTCGATGCGATGGCTAGGGTTGGCTTATAAGGAAAACAAGAACCCCGTAAAAGAGAAACGACCTATTTTAGACCTTGAAATAAGATCTAGTTCAAACCTAGAAATCTCAACCTCGGAATGTTTAATCATCCAAATTCTCGAACTTCCAGTAGTGAACTCGTCGATACGAGTGAATCCCGGCTACATGATCTTGCTTCCTGATTCTGGGGTACTCAAAGGCCAAACAAGCTTCTAGCGGAAAATAATACCCCCTCCAATCCAAATCAATTGGCACAAGCCAACTAAATTAGGGCTGGAGGGACTAAGATTTTCTGAGATCAGAAAGTCAAGGGTTCCAGATTCTATGATTACGAATTCAATCAGACTTCGTGTACGAGTTGATTATGAATTTACAAGGAGTATCTGTACCGTATTAGCAGAACAGAAAGAAGTTTACTTTGGACTCGTACTTCTGGTCAGAATCGGCCTAGGCCTTCCTTGGAGTTCTCCCCGTTGTGCTCAACTCAAGGCTAAAACAACAACCTCCAAACCCCATCGACCCACCGCGACACGCGATTCCTTCGGCCGGGGACTAGTAGTACAAGTCCATCGAAGGCAGTCCGCAGCAGCCAGCACCGCCGCATCCGATGGCGTCCCCCTCCACGCCGGCGCCGTCGCGGCCGCAGCGCTCGCCCGACGAGGTGGAGGACATCATCCTCCGCAAGATCCTCCTCGTCTCCCTCACGCCCCCATCGTCCCCCAACCCCGCCGTCGCCTACCTCGAGCTCACCGCCGCCGAGCTCCTCTCCGAGTCGCGCCCCCTGCTCGCGCTGCGCGACAACGCCGAGCGCATCCTCATCGACCGCCTCTCCCTCGCGGACCCGCCCGCCGGCTCGCCTCCCCCCTTCACCTTCCTCGCAGCCGCCTTCCGCCGCGCCGCCGACGAGGCGCGCAAGATCTCCACAATCCGCGACGCCGGCCTCCAGGCGCGCCTCAAGGCATCCATCGCCCACGTCCGAGGGCTCATCCTCTCCTACGCGCGCATCGTCGCCGGCAACCCGGACACCTTCCCGTCGCCCCCCAATGCGCCCCACCCGGCCGCGGAGCTGCTCATCTTTCTGCTCGCCGAGGCCGCCGACTCGCTCGACCCTACCCCGGCCCCCGGCGCCCCGCCGCCGCCGGGATTTCTGGACGAGCTCCTCGGGAACGTGGACTACGAGTCCATCGAGCCCGTGATGGTCGAGCTGTACGAGCGTCTCAGGCAGAGAGTCGACAAGGTATCAGCGCTCGGCGACTTCCAGCGCCCACTCCGTGTGCTCAGGCGGCTGGTGGGAATCCCCAACTGCGCAAAGGCTCTAGTGGAGCACCCCAGGTGGATTCCTAAGGATCAGATTATGCTGATTGGGGAAGGGAGAGTCATGGAGCTCTATAGCTTGCTCGGAGCCTTCTTCCGCGTGAGCGCAATCCCTGACCGTGAGTTTCCAACCCAGCCTGATGTCGGGTGAGTGCTCCTACTCTGTCGATTCATTCATTCAAGCTTTCACTTAGATAGAAAGCTTGCATTTTTATGCGTACTTTTCTTGTGGGCTGTGCTAACTTCCATCAGAGCTACCCCGTTCACATATTAGTTTGGAGAATTTGCTAGATACTTGTCCTTCCGTATGGGAAGATAGTTGGTCTAGCTATTTCAGCTTTCTTTGGATTAGACATATGGTAAAAGTTAGGATTTTGATTGTTGAACATCTGCTGCTAAATTCAAATTTAAAATTTGAGGTTTACGCTTTAGATTGGAATCATTTTTTAGTGTTCAGTGCTTAATTTAGACTACGATGAAATATGGCATCATCCAAAAGAGTCGCTTTGCTGTTGTGCTTAACTTATGCAGTTACCTTTTTTTCTTGTTATTTTGCATAAGAAAAAACATTCTAGCAGCGAAAATGTTTGCTCTAGTTATACTTTGGCGTGCCGTGGGTGCATGCTACATCACTCTGTTAGCTAGTCGGGAGATATCAAATGCTGTGATTAACAAAATCCATTCTATGTTAATGAATGTTGAGAGACCCTCTTTTTGCTTTGAAGATATCCATTGGAGAGGGGAGGGGGGAGCTTAGGTCAGACTAACATAGGCCTCTCGCTTTCCTACCCCTACTTAATTGTGCAATTCCATTGAAGAAATATTAAAATATAAGCCAGTCTGCTAACTGAGCTTCAAATTAACTGTACAAGTCTTATACCAAACCATGTTGGCCCTTCATTATTTTGGCCCCAAGCTCCACTGCTGCATGAATAGAAGGGCTCTTAGTTCCTAAGTAGGTATGCACGAAGATGCATTTTGTGGATTAGTTCTGATTTAATATGACTTGGTTTTTGACTTCCGTATGTTCCAAAATTTAGTGCGTCAAATCCAAGCCTACCATTTAACCCTGTGCAATAAAGATGCAGACTTACCCTTTATTTTTATCAGGCAACAGTGCTTCTCCGAGGCATCTTCACGCCGGCCAGCTGACCTGATGTCATCTTTCGCAACTATCAAGAGTGTTATGAATAGCTTGCAGGATGGACTAAGGGATATTCTTCTAGTGCTGCTTAAAAATTTGGATACTCGAGACAAGGTCCTTGAGTATCTAGCAGAGGTGATAAATAAAAATGTGGGAAGATCTCGCATTCAGGTAACTGGCAAATTAAACTGGTTGTACATAACCACACGAGTCATTTCACCCTACTCCATTCCTTGCCTCAGGTTTTCACTTAAATCTCAGGCTAGGGTACAAATCAACTAGGATATCTAATTTACTTAACAGTAATGTATTAAATTCTGTAGTGCTAAGTTATGTTGCTAGTTTATGGTGGGGTAAATATACAAATATAGCTGGCATGGCTTGGCTTGAAAGTGATGTGATACTAGAATACGGCGGGTGGGCCTTAAGTATCACAACTTAGATGAGGTGAAAACTCTTATTTCTTATTGGTTGTCTTCTGAATAGTACAGCTCATCTCTCTGCATGAATGAGATTTTTAACCTTTAACCAGAGTCTCTAATCAAATAACCAACACAACCGATATTTGTCAGAGTAAAATCTGTCTTAGTCCTTGAACATAGATGTACTAATCAGCCAGCATTAGGAAGGTTTACCTCCTGCCTGTTGCCCCATATCTATTGGTTGGGTCATGTCATAGATGTTATAAACATGCTTTGTTACCTGATAGTTATGGTGTTACAACCCAACCAGTCATTAAATGGTTGTGTTACAACATGCTATATGGATTATTTGCTTGAGTTGCAGTAATCAACAAAACTGTTTTCCAATCCTGCTACTGCTGTTCCGTTCTATAGTAGTCTCAATCTGTGTCCTGTGACAGGTGGACCCTTTAAAATGCGCTAGTTCGGGTATGTTTGTCAATCTTAGTGCTGTCATGCTCCGTCTATGTGAGCCTTTTTTGGATCAAATGGAGTCTAAGAAGGACAAGATTGATGTCAAGTACCTGTTCTGCAACGACAGAATCAATTTCAAGTTAGTTTCTTCTTTCAGATTTATTGTGCAAATTTCAGCAGAATACATATTTTTCTTGATTTTAATAGCTACTCCATTGCTTGTATGCTGTAGAGATTTGACCGCAATAAATGCCTCTTCAGAAGAAGTGTCATCATGGATAGAGAGCTGGAGCCATGCACATGCTCAAGATGATGCCAGTGGAGTTGTTCGCTTTGTGGAATCACAGGAAGCCACAAGCTCAGGCAAAAGTAGCTCAGTTTCCCTTCCTTCTAAAGGAGGGTCACTAACGAGGGGCTCAAAAAAAGAGAATTTTTCATTTATTTGCGAATGTTTCTTCATGACAGCAAGGGTACTTAATATGGGGTTGATGAAAGCTGTAGCAGACTTCAAACACCTCTCTCAGGTTGGAGATGCTGTTTCTACTCCTGATATCTGTTCCTTTTATGTTATTTGATTTTTTTTATACTTCATGGTTTAAGCACTGCATTTAGATTTGTGGTTGATCCATCACAAAGTATCTAGCTTGTTAGACACATGCGATAGCAAATTATTTAGACCCGGGCATGCTTTTCTTCTCCCCACTGAACACCTGTCATCTTCCATCCAAATTTAGGATCTTGCAAGATATGAAGATGATTTGGAATCAAACAAAACAATGAGAGATCAAGGAGGGAGTTCACCACAGCTTGAACAAGATATAAAACGCTTGGAGAAGATAGTCGCGATTTTATCACAAGAGAAGTACTGCTATGAAGCTCAGATTCTAAGAGTATGTTCACATACCCTTTGGACTTTATGCTTGATGTGTATTATTCATCTAATTACCTATTCATGCAAATCCTTTATAAACAAATTTTGGTACACGGGAACTTGTTTGTAATCATACACCCATTACTTTATAGATACTCCCTCCGTTCAGAAATATAAGATGTTTTAGCTTTGTGAAGCTAATGTATCTAGACATCTTTTAGTGTATAGATTCGAGTGAACCTATACACTAAAAGATGTCTAGATACATTCACTTCACAAAGCTAAAACATCTTATATTTATAAACGGAGGGAGTAGATGACATCTAATTACCTATTCATGCAAATCCTTTATAAACAAATTTTGGAACACAAGAACTTGTTTGTAATCATACACCCATTACTTTATAGATAGATGAAAATTTGACATTTGGAGTTACAGACCTCTCTGCTCCAAGATAACTATGGCACATTTGATTCTACAACAATGTAGCAAGTATAAATTACTTTAATTTTATTGTCTGCGTAGTAATTCTTGGTGTGCATTATCTGGGTTGAGGCTGTTAATGTTCTGTTATTGATTCTATGGATGTTCTAGTTTACATTTATGGCGTCTAATTCTTTTTCATGTTAGCTGCTGCTGCTTTCATTTAAAATTATTATGCAATAATGATAATTTGTCTTTCAACAGGATGGTGCATTTCTTCAGCGTGCATTATCTTTCTATAGATTAATGATACTGTGGTCAGTAGATCTTGTTGGCGGATTTAAGATGCCTTTGCCCTCACAATGCCCTAAGGAGTTTTCCTGCATTCCGGAGCATTTTCTTGATGATGCAATGGATTTACTTGTTCTAACCTCTAGAGTTCCTAAAGCTTTGGAAGGCTTCCCATTGGTGAGAATCCTTCCCAGTTCACGCCCATTCTTCCGATACCTAGTTTAGGCCATCATGCCTGATTGATTACCAGTCTTAGCTATACAGCTGCTGCTTATGGTTTATTGTTCCAATTCACTTGTTTTGAATGACAGGATGACTTTCTCAATTTCAACATCATGTTCATGGCGAGTTCTTCTTACATTAAAAATCCTTATCTAAAAGCAAAGATGGTTGAAGTTTTGAATAGCTGGATGCCACAAAGAAGGTTCATTGTTATACTAAACTGCATGCTACCTATTATTATGGATTGTAACTTTGTGACTTAAATTCTCAATGTCTTCTATGCAGCGGCTTGAAATCCACAGCCTCGTTATTTGAGGGGCACCAACTGTGTCTTGATTATTTGGTAAAAAACCTTTTAAAGCTTTATGTGGATATTGAATTCACCGGCTCCCATACACAAGTGAGTGACATGATTAATTTCGTGTTTTTTGCTAATTACTTCAAATCACCTCAGGGCTTATGATGTAATGACATTCTGAGCTTAACTTTGCAGTTCTTTGACAAATTTAATATTCGACACAATATTGCTGAGCTTCTTGAGTATTTGTGGGATGTTCCCAGTCATCGAAATGCTTGGAGACAAGTGAGTAATTCTTATATGATTCCGATACAAATTTTTGTTGCATCAGCTTGTTGCTGAAAGGATTTCCAAATTTTCCTGGGACAGATAGCTAAAAAAGAAGAGAAGGGCGTCTACTTGAATTTTCTGAACTTCCTTATCAACGATAGCATCTATCTTCTCGATGAGAGTTTGAACAAAATTCTTGAGCTCAAAGAAATAGAGGCTGAAATGGCTAACGCTGCTGCGTGGAATAACAGACCCGCTCAAGAAAGAGAGGAACGTTTGCGTGTATTTCATCAGTCAGAGAATGTTAGTTTGTTGATCTGCAATTACATTTCATTTGTCATATGGTATTTGTTTAGCTGCCTTATTCTATACCTACCTTGTTTAGTTGACTTAGAAGTTGTTTGTGATATATCTTATTTCAGATTGTTCGTTTTGATATGAAGCTGGCAAATGAGGATGTTGGGATGCTTGCCTTCACATCAGAACAAATTCCAGCGCCTTTGCTTCTTCCAGAAATGGTATTATTATGGAACCATATCCTTAATAATACTCTGCAGAATCATCAGCTGATGAGCAATGAATGATCTTTACTTTGTTCAGGTGGAAAGGGTGGCGAGCATGTTAAATTACTTCCTCTTGCAACTTGCTGGTCCCCAGAGGAAATCGTTGACCGTTAAGGATCCGGAGAAGTATGAGTTCAGACCAAAGCAGCTATTGAAACAGGTCTCATGGAGAGGTTTACCTTATATTTGATAGTTCAGTGCCTTCGCATTTGGTGTTTTCTAACAGTTCGTTTTCATCTTTGTTACGGTAATTTTAAATTGTAGATTGTTACCATCTATGTCCACATCGCAAGGGGTGATAAGGAAGCTATCTTCCCTGCTGCAATCTCGAAAGACGGACGATCATACAATGAGCAGGTAAATTTTGCCCTATTTCTTGCGTTAGAGCCTGGCAACTGTTCTGCTACCTGACAATTGTTTATCTATTGCAGTTGTTTGCCAGCGCATGTCAAATTTTGTGGAAGATCGGGGTAGATCACCAAATCATACAGGAGTTTACGCAACTCGCCGGTAAGGCAAAAGCTGCTGCCTCTGAGGCCATGGATGCTGAAGCTATCCTTGGGGACATACCAGATGAATTTCTTGATCCAATTCAGGTACTGCTTTATTTGAAAAAATGTTTTCTTCTATCCGATCAAATGTAATTCTAAGGTGAAAAGTGCATACAATAATGATCATCATTAAACAGCAAGAAATCGCACAGTTGCATCCTTAATTTTGCCAACAAGTGCACATGATATCTACAACATGTGTTCTTCCAAATCTACGCCATACAGTGTAAACAAGCTTGTGTGGCCAGTAATATTACTACTATAGTTGACTATGCTGTTTGTAATACTTAATGATATATATAAAATCCAAGAGATTTTTCACGCATTTAATCTGGAATTTCTCGTATTTGCTACTTCTGATATATGATTCTTTTCTTTCGCAGTATACTCTCATGGAAGATCCTGTGATACTACCATCATCGCGGGTCACAATAGATCGTCCTGTTATTGTCCGGCATTTGCTCAGTGACAGCGTAAGTGCTGCATTCCTGGATCGCACTGCTCCCCCTACAATCTATACAAACTGTCTGTACTAGGCAGCGGCACTTATCTGATGTGTTATGGTGTTTTTGACAGACTGATCCGTTCAACCGCTCACATCTCACACAAGACATGCTGATACCAGACACGGATCTCAAGTTGCGCATCTTAGAGTTTGTAAGGTCTCAGCAGTCCAAAAAACGGCCGGCTGCTGACTCCGAAATGGCGGAGCCTGATGGTGCTGCTGATATGGTCGAATGAACCTCCTGGAAGAGCTGTGATGGACATTTTTTTGCGGAACATATATTACGCTATTCATCAGGCCGTCTCAAGTCGATTATCTTGCTTCTCCCCTACTTCTGCCCCTGCCTCAGTTCTTTGTAAATGATGTAAACTGATCTCCGCAAATCTGAGTTTAGCATACAGATCTAATCGCACAGCAAGAAAAAGTACATGTACTGTGTCACTCAGTGTCTTCATCATCTGGTTATGGCAAGTCCACTTGTATAATACGTTTCACCATCTTTCCACTGTGACATGGGGTGCTTGTTCCTTGTCAATGCGGTAGATGCTGAAGAGGATAAGCTATGTGCTTCTGTTGCGCTAGAACTACTACCTTCGTTTTATAACATCTGGCAGCAGTCATTAATCTTATAACAATAATTTGACCAACAATCACCATCTTTTTTTAGCGGGGAAAAGTTATTCCATCAATATGCTCTTTCCATAACAGTTATTCCTGGTAGGCGGCAACATGCCTCACATAGTGCAGGCGGTCAGAGATAGCGAGGCCATCTGCTGGTTGGCCGGCCGGCTGCTTGACGCCACGGGGAGCCAGGCGGCGCACAAGCAACCGCACGCGCGTTGCGGATGGATCGATGCCGGCTGTCCGATGATCAGAAAAAAGAAAGAGGAGCACGACGGCAGCGCACGAGAGAAAGAAAATTACTTATATAGCACGCCGGCGGGAAAAAACTGCACACCAACCAGTAAATCTTGGGGTCATTGTTACACAGATTAGTGGCTTGAATTTTTGGCGCACATACAAGTGACCTTAGTGGTATAACGAACATATTACACAGTTAAATATCATACCTCGTACCTGCCAGCCACCGTGGGATGTTTTGCCTCCCAATTTGACACATATATATTGGCGCTTATGCCTGTAGATTGTTGGATTAGATGAGATTCGGTCATATTTTTTGCCGTGCGGCTCTATGAGGGAGTGGACATGTCGGGTTTTAATTTCTATGGTAAAGACAAAGACGAAGAATGTCATGGCGGCTGAGAAATTTGCTTGGGGATTCTTGATTTGTAGTAGCGGCATCGGCAAAAAGGGGCGACAACATAGGAGGAGTACAAGGACTTATCTTTCAGGGTAAAAATCTAAGATCTGACCTTAATTGGCTGTGTCTTGCAGTAGCCTTGCTGAAGGCATCTTTATGATGAAAACCTAAGATCTATGATCGAGCGGCTATAACATTTGTGCACCGATTCCTTTTTAGAGGCGTTGCTTTTTGAGAATTTGGAATCAGGGTGCTATCTTGGATGTGGTTTGTGTTGCGATTACAAGGATTGGACCAGGATCTTTTTTTTTTCTTATTTTGTAAGGTTTGTGTGCATCCATAATATATTTAGAACATTTCATTGTTATAGAGATTAGGTGTAATCGGTACCTTCGTGATATTAATATATTCCCTTTATCAAAAAAAAAATCTAGAACTATAACACAGAGAAGGAAAAATTTGTACATACTATGGCTTGATTGTATCACAAAATTGGAGCAATATACCATCATATATGACAAAAATTAATCACAAAAACCTACTGCATGCAGGAGATTAGCGCACGGGGGGGGGGGGGGGGGGGGGGGAGGAGGGGGGCGAGCGGGGGCGCCGGCTACGCCCAAAAACGCCGCGGGCCATTTCTGTCGGCCAGACCAGTATTTTTTCCCAAATCGGCCATCGCATCTCACCCACCTCCCACCAGATCGCCACCGTGCCACCGTGCCGCTTCGCCGGACCATTCCCCGGCGGAACACAATTCTTCCACCAAATCGCCGCACTAGGACGCCCTACCGCCCTGCCCACCAACTTTTTGAGGTGTTCCGTTGTCTCGTTGGGCTTTTTCGCGGCGCCACCCACCTCGACCTTGCCTAGGAGGTGTTCGGCGTATTACCGAGGCCATGGACGAATTCATGGACTCCGACGATGAGACTATGTTCGCCGCTCTGATGGAAGAGGAAGCCGAGATCATCGTCGCCGATGATGAGGAGCACTTGATGATGATGTCGTGTCTCATGATGTTGTACGCCCGTGATGCAAAGCCGTGCCGCGGAGGGTCGGCGCCTGGACGCCGCAAGAGCAAGCCGAGATAGAGGTTGGAAGGCTACTGCATTCTCTACGCCGACTACTTCGCCGACGACCCATTGCACGACGAGGTGGTATTTCGGCGCCATTTTCGGATGAGCCGGAAGCTATTCCTCGACATTGTCTATGTTGTTCGACGTTTCGACAACTTCTTCATATGCAAGAAGGATTGCACTGGTATGGTTGTTTTTTCCTCACTTCAGAAGTGCACTGCTGCTTTGCGGATGCTTGCATATGGAGCTCCAGGTGATTCACAATATGATTACATACGCATGGCAGAGTCTACGGCCATGGAATGCATGTCTACATTCTACAGGGCAGTGGTGTCGGTGTTCGGATCAGATTACCTGAGAACACCCAATGAAGAAGATACTGCTTGCATTTTGGCTCAAAATGCAGAGCATGGATTTCCTAGGATGCTGGGTAGCATCAATTGCATGCATTGAAAATGGAAGAACTGTCTGTTTGCTTGACAGGATATGTACAAAGGTTACAAAGGAGGTTGCAGTGTGGTACTAGAGGCTGTGGCTGACCTGAATCTATGGATTTGGCATGCTTTCTTTGGCATGGCAGGATCTCACAATGACATCAATATACTGCAGTGCTCAAATGTGTTCTCCTGGCTAGTTGAAGGCCATGCTCCTCCGGTGAACTTTGTTATCAATGGTCATGAGTACAACAAAGGATACTATTTGGCGGATGGCATCTATCCAAGATGGGCAACATTTGTGAAGACTATCACAAGCGATGTGCCAGGGGGTAAAAAGTATTGGTTTGCAAAGTGTTAGGAGGCTTGCAGGAAGGATGTCGAGCATGCATTTGGTGTGCTCCAAGCTCGATTCGCTGTTGTCTAGTTTCCTGCACTTACGTGGTCAAAGACTCAGATGTGGGAGACCATGAATGCATGTGTCATCATCCATAACATGATTATTGAGAGTGAGCGGGAGCATCCGGTGTATGACCCTAAACCGTATCACCGCCAGGGTTCTCTTGCAAATGTTGAACACCAGATGCCCGCCGCATTTGCTGCCTTTCTTGCCATGTGGCATGAAATCCGAGATGCAAATGCCCATAGCCAACTGCAAGATGATTTGGTGGAGCATTTGTGGACGCTCAAAGGAAATAACGTCTAGTTTTATTTGTAATTCATTTATTTAAATTTTATTTATTTGAATTTCAAACTATTATTTGTGTGTATAAACAATCATTTCAATAATTTATATGGATCTGGTAGTTGTATTTTCTTGCTGCCTCACAGCGATGCTATTTCTGGCAGCATCAACGCAGCGGCGGGAATTGCTTTTTTCAAAAATTTGGGCCAAATCTACAATAAAATGGACCGCGTCGGGCTTTTGGGGCGGCGTTTGGGGGCGCGGCTGGAAAAAAGGCGCCCCCCATACGGAAATCCACCCCGGCACCCCCAAAATGGCCCAAAAAACACTTTGCGCCTGTCGCTGTTTGGGGAAGGGCGGGCGAGTGGAGATGCTCTTAGGTCGTAGAATACTATTGTCGGTGTCCCTATCGTCGGCTGGACGCTGCAGTCAGCCACTTGGTCCTCGCATCGAGCCATATAGCCTGGGAAGAAAGGAAGTAGACCAGTTATGTTCCATGTCGGATCGACCACGTGGTGTTTCCACGGGGATAAAATGTTTCAGCTTGCTCCAACCCTTCGAAATTAATTTTATTGGCACACAACGAGCACTCACCCAAGGCCACGGTGGAAGCTATCCACCCTTAAGGTGGCTCCTGATGAGGATGGCATGCTAGGACAACCTATGATATGTTATAATTAAGTCTAAGATTATGTCATTAATTTGTATATGTGTTTATGTTATTTCTTAGCCAGATCATGTTTTGGGCCGCTTAGGTTTATTTGTGTTCTAGTTGGGCCTTTTGGTTTGGGTCTGTCCAACCGTTTGGTCTGCTGGCCGCCTATATAAGGAGGCAAGGCGGCTAGGGTTTAGGGAGGCTGAAAATTATGTAGAACTTTGTGTTCCACCATATGTTCCATCCCTCCGGGATTGACGTATTATGACGGTGTCTCTGACGGTCGTCTAGTTATCTAGTATATTGTGTTGCGTGAAGGTGTTTGTTTTTCATGTATTGTCGTGCTTGTGCGTGAGACTCGCTGTTCATCATTGAGTTGCCTGTTGGATTCATCTATTTGGCGTGAGGTTTGTCAATATCGACGGGTTGCTCGCAGGATTGATGTTCCCCATCTTCATGTTACGTGTATCACTCACGTGATTAGGTGATTTATCAGATCTATTGGATCAGAAGATACATCGTGAAAGATCGGACCAAACAATCTTCATCAGCCCATTAGCTCTGATACATTGTTAAACAGTGTAAACATATCATTCAGCTCCTTGTTTGTGCAATTTTCTCCGACGGCGGTAAGAAAAGGGGAGAAGAGGAGAGGAGTTTCAAATCTGGTTTTGAGGAAGAGAAGGGGAATTTTGTCTCAGACTTGAGTCTAGGATTTTGGAGAAAGAAGAAGCGGATGGAGTGTCTTTTAAATAGGCCAAAGGAACTAGATGGATTCAAAAGTTAGTCGGGTTTTCCCTTGTTTTATTCTAGCAAAAGAAGAAAACTTTTTTTTCGTTTTAAAACAGATCGGAAGCTTTATTTTGTTTTAATTTGAAAATAAGAAAAGAGATGACAGCCAATTTTGTCGTTTTAAAACGGATCATGGATTGGGCTAATATTGTGTCACATAGGTTTACTTGTACTTTTTGTTCGTTAAGGGCAAATCATTTACTTATAAAAAAAGGGTGTGTCTAGGGCTCAGTCTACTGAACAATAGCTTATGGCTTAGTAGAATGATGTTATCATATTTCACTTGCAACTCATGTTGCAACTCACTATTAGTACGAATCACGAAGCAATTCAACGGTTCGGATGTATGGTTCCTAGTTGCAACATCACTTGCAACTGAAAAAAAACTCAGTTACAACTCAACTTGCAACTCAGTTGCACGAATCACGATGCAAATCTAATGATCTAGAATTCTACTCAGCTATAAGCTATTTCTCAGTCTACTGAGAAATAGCAAAACCGATAAAAAAAATCAGATTCGGCGCATGTTGGATTTTCAGCCCCCGTTGTTGCCATTTCTGTCTAGATCGATATGGACTTCCGGAGGTGTATGGCAGCCAGAGCCCAGAGAGCAACTTGTTCCTTTTCTGTTTTCTTGCATGACTAATTTATCGAAGCATCTTCATACACTGCATTATAAGTATGCTGAGCAGTACGCTAGCAGCTAAATTTCATTGCCAACATCCAGCACGGCACATAGTTTGACTGGACCAAGCTCGACAGCCAGTGGCCATGGCCATGGACCAGCTCTCTTACGGAAGCTTCGGCTTGATCGCCTTAGCCACGATTCTCTTCTCGCTGGTTCTGAAGCAGGCTCTGAGTGGTAAGGACACCACCGGAGTGAAGCTTCCCCCGGGTCCGTGGAACCTTCCCGTCATCGGCAGCCTCCACCACCTCGCGAGCACGAAGCTCGCGCACCGCGCCCTGCTCCGCCTGTCGCGCCGGCACGGCCCGCTGATGCTGCTCAAGCTCGGCGAGGTGCCCACCGTGATCGCCTCCACTCCCGAGGCTGCCATGGAGGTGCTGAAGACAAACGATCTGGCCATGGCGACCCGTCCGAGCGGCCCCACGCTGGACGTCATCAGCTCCGGCGGCAAAGGCATCCTCTTCGCGCCCTACGGCGAGCACTGGCGGCAGATACGCAAGGTATGCGTCGTCGAGCTTCTCAGCGCGAGGCAGGTGCGGCGCATCGAGTCCATCAAGCAGGACGAGGTGGCGCACCTCGTCGAGTCCGCCGCCTCCGCTGCCGCGTCTTCGGTAGTCGTCGACCTCGGCAAGGCGCTGGCCAAGCTGACGAGCAACGTCGTCGCGAGGGCGGCGTTCGGCGGGAAGTGCCCGCAGCAGGAGGAGTACCTCCGGGAGCTGGAGAGGATGACTACGCTCATGGGAGGGTTCAGCCTGGTGGACCTGTTCCCGTCGTCTCGGCTGGTGCGGTGGCTGAGCGGCGCCGAGCGCGACGTGACGAGGAGCTACGCCCGGGTGCAGAGAATCCTGGGAGACATCATCGAGGAGCGCAAGGAGAAGAAACCAACAAGCACCTCTGCCATAAGAGACAGAGACGAGGAGGACCTGCTCGACGTGCTTCTGAGGCTGCAGAAGGAAGACACCCTCCGCTTCCCTCTCACGTCGGAGGTCATCGGCGCCGTCATCTTCGTAAGCGAACCCTTTTTCTTTTCCTGATAGTATCACTTTGGAATTAACATCCATTGAAGCAGCTCACGACATATATTTGGGAGTTCCAGGACGTATTTGGAGCTGCTACCGACACCACGGCTGCTACGTTAGAATGGGCCATGGCGGAGCTCATCCGCAACCCGCACACGATGGCAATGGCGAAACTCGAAGTCCAAGAGAGGCTGGGAGAAGGAAGATCCACGGTCACGAGCGCAGACCTCGGCGGCCTCCGCTACCTCCGGATGGTTATCAAGGAGACGCTAAGGCTTCACCCCGCGGCGGCGCTGATCCACCGGGCGAGCCGGCAGGATTGCCGGGTCATGGGCTACGACATACCCAAGGGCACCCATGTCACCACGAACGCCTTCGCGGTAGGAAGGGACCCGGCGCACTGGGGGAAGGACGCGGAGGAGTTCCGGCCGGAGAGGTTCGAGAAGAGCGGCGCCGCCGGCGTGGAGTACAAGCAGGGGACGCAGATGGAGTTCATCCCGTTTGGAGCGGGCCGTAGGCACTGCCCCGGATCCCTGTTCGCCACCACCACCATCGAGCTCGTGCTGGCTAACCTCCTGTACCACTTTGACTGGGCGATTCCCGGTGGGGCAGGCCCGGAGACGCTGGACATGAGCGAGGTGTTTGGGATCATCTTGCACGCCAAGTCCAGCCTCTGCCTTGAGGCTCGCCATCTACATAACCACCCGTAGTGTCTGTGTATTAGAAATGGTATCTACTTTACTCTCTCTCGTTAAAAGAGTGTAATTCCAACTATCCAACTATAGGGTCAAAATTTCCAAACTTTAACCAAGTTTTTGCATAAATATAACAATATTATCAAAATAAATAGATGCAAGACGAAAATATATTTCATCATGAATCTAGTTTTTGCATAAATACGTAGGGTAATCCTACAAGGTATATTTCAATATACGCACAAAGACGTTCCCGACCCCTCCCGCGGCGCCCCCAGATCGCCGCCGGGGGGCTCCCATCACGCCGCCAGTCCTCGCCCCCGACGTCAGATACGTTCGCCGCCACTGCCGCCGGCCTCGCCGCGGCGGTGGCGGGCCCAGCCACCGAAGGTGGTCTGGGGGCGGTCGCTGGGGCTTGCCGACGGGATTCGCTGGGACGGAGCTCGGAGCCAGGCTGACGGCAGCGGCCAGGGCGGCGCCCCTGGCCGGGGTGGTGGTGGAGGTCTCCCCGGCGGCGTGTAACCAGCGGCGGTGGGTGGGCTGAGTGGATCAGGGGCAACCCTTGATCTGTTTGGGGTGCTCCCTGTCGTCTCCCCCATCGCCTTCCCGCGGTGTTGCGGCCGGTTCCGGCGGTGGATCGACCCTATACTGCCGTCTTCTTTCACGTCGCTGCCATGGCAATCGGTTGTTCGGAGAGGTAGATTTCGCAGGTTGACGACGGGTGGCGTGGGGGCTGCTCAGTTCGTCTTGAATAAAGGAGGTGGTCCTAGAGTTCCTCTCGCGCCAAGATAAAGATTATTCGGATGCCGGTCCCTGTCGATCTTGCTGGACGGTCATGTTCCGGAGATTGCTGGAGATTGCTGGATCGAGCGGTATTCGGTCGTGCGTACCCGTGTTTTATCTGACCGTTTGGTTTCAGAGTGAGCGCTTCGAAGCTCTGCCGGCTGTTAATACCATGGAGCATGTTCTCGCTTCATGGTGCTGGCGGAGAATGTCATGGAAGGCGAGATCTAAGGAGTAGCAATGGTGGTTTATGTCTTTGTGGCGATGAGGAATTGGCTAGGTGTTTTGTGACTTGGAGCAGCAGTATGCAAGTGGGGGGCGACTGCACAGGAGAAGTTCAAAGTTTTGTCTTTCAGGGTGAAAATCCAAGGTCTGCCTTAATTGGTTGTGTCTGACAATGGTCTTGTTGAAGGCATTGTTTTGAGAGCGAGGTCTTTTCTTCAGGGTGAAAACCTGAGATCTATGATCGGGCGATGGCAGCGCTTGTGTAACAACCCAAATTTTTGGGAAATAGAAATAAATGGAATTTATCAAAATACCAAATTTTGGAGCCAACAAAAACTTTTATTTTAAATACAAGATTTATTTCTTATCTTTTAAAACTTGTGAATTTGAGCATTTGCTCCCATGCTTCAAATAAAAAGAGTATGAGAAGGGTTTTAAAACAAATCCTTTGAGCTCAAATTTTTAAATAAAGATTTTTGTTAAAATGAAATAGTTTTCTAACTAATAAATTTTGTGCATGGTTACATGCTAAACCCATTTGGGTCAATTGCCAAACCTATATTAAGCAATATTTGAATCATACCATCATGCATCTCTCCACCACAACTAAGAACAAGTTACAAAGAATCAAATACAATAACGTTTGAAACAAAAATCAACTTGGAACTCTATTTAATATTCTACCAAAGTTTGAATTCAAATAAGAGGTCTTTCCCAACTCCATGTCATCTACAAGAAAACCAACACCTTTGGACCAAGATTAAAACTTTTGCACTCCATATTGCATGTATGCATGGAAGTTCAATATAGGTCTTTTATGATTTCATGTGGGTGTTAATTTGTTGGGCAATGTTTAGTTAGTTCCAACTTAACCAACAAAAGCATTAGAGAAGAACCACAAAGATCAAAAGAACCAGAAGCAAGAGAAATAAAGAAAAAGAGAAGAAAAGATGATCTAGAAAAAGTTAACCACTACCCTACTTTGGACACTTAGAATAAGAAATCTGTAACTCAAGCCAAGGTGTGGTCAGTTAGTTGAGCTTGAACATATCACATACTAACTCAACCAAGAAGTTTCCAGCAAAAACTCAAACACTAACATCCTTCAAAATCTGTCCAAAGTTTGAATCTGAAACAGAGACCATCCTTCAAAATGGAATTAAGACTTTTGCAAAACAAAATATTTCTTCATAACAAAAATATGTCTGGAATCCCTATCCAATATAATGACCAACCCAATTGGAAATTTTCAAAAATTCAAAGTTTGAATTCTTGCGGACATTGTGTCGAACACCTTCTTGGCAGAATTTTTGCAAAACCAAACCCACTGTAGACAACGCTGTTCCCGTTCGCCCCAGGTCCTGTAGCCATGCCGTGAACACTCCCCTGCCTCTCCTTTGTCGATCCCCTGTCCCCCCTGCCCAGGCACCGGCCGTGAGACATGGATGGCATGGAGGAAAACCACCGGACCCCTCCCATGTCCCCCTCTGAACCAGACCGTCTCAGCCCCTCCCATCGCGCCAGCAGCACTTCACAGCACGCCGTAGCCCGCCGCCCACGCCAGAACCCCGCCTTGCCCCTTCGTTAGCCGACACCGGCCGCGCTCTCTCCGCAGATCCCCTCGCCCCGTGCTCCCTCTCCCGTCTATAAAAAGGCCACCTCTCTTCCCTGAAAAGATTCCCCTCACCTCCCTCTACCTCCTAGACATCATCTCCTCGCTAGTTGCTCGCAGGTTTGAGCCCGCCGGAGCCGGCCGAGCTCCGGAGCACCCTGACGTTCCCGGCGTTCCCGGCCGCCCCTCGAGCTTCCGCGGGTACCAGGCGGAGGAGGAGGAGTTCCTCCACCTTTTCTGCTTCATCACCGACGAGCTCCGCTTCCTCTACGCCGCCCCCCAGCGCCGCCCTCGTCCCTAGTACCGCCGGTGAGCATCGTTACTGTTAGCGCGAGGAAGAAGGCTGCGTACCGTTTCGTTTTAAGTTCTGACTGGTGGGGCCCCTTGGCAGGCCGGACCGGTCCTCTTTTTTTTTTCTTTTTTCCCTGCCACCCGCCACTTGCAGCCGAACGGGCCGGCCCAGCGTGGTCTGTGTGTCCGGCCCGGATTTAAAAAAAAAGGGTTATTCGAATTCCGATTTTTGAAAAACTCATTCAGATGCTTGCTTAGATTTAATTTTCCCGGAGTTCTACCAACCCAAATTTAACAAATGAAAATGTTCTGGAAACCTTAGAACATAAGCTATCCTTTAGAAGTGGTTTCAACACAATTAGATTTACATAATAGTTGCAGTAAAAATAACAAAACAGGAGCTTTTCCAACTTAGAAAATCCATATCAATTCAAATAAAATTCCTAAAAATATAAATCCAACTTTAGAAATTCATAATTAGTGATACCCATCTGCCTATACCATTAGATCTCATTTTTGAACCTTTTAAAGTAAATGCTATTTACCTATATGGTTAATATAGGCATTTGCCATATAGGATTTTATCAAACTCAAACCTATAATTGAAATTTTTATGGAACTCTTATTGTTAAACCATATTTCCAAATACCTATCTATAGGTATTGATCTTAGTCCATGTGAGCTTGTAGGAAGTATTTGGAAATTTAATACTACATAGTAGTAATTAGAAACTCAAACTTGCACACCAACCTCAAAATATGGAAATGATATGAAAATAATTCGAATCAACCACATCTCTAAATATTGATCTATAACCCTTGATCCAATTCAACTTGGATTAATAGATTGTACTTGTAGATTCAAATTTGATTACTAAATAGTTGCAAACTAGAAATGGCTTCAATAAAAGAAAAATACTCCAAATCCTATGAAGCCTCTTTGGTTGAACCATAATCTTGAATATCTACTTGTGGTCTATGACCATGGTCAATAAGGACTTGCAAGAGATATTTCACAATTCAAAGTAAATTAAACCCTCACTTAAGTCAAGAAAGTGATAATCCCATCTATATGAACTCAATTAAATCGAAACCACTCTCCATAGACTTCCTAGATCACTTCCCTTACCCAAGTATGTGTATTTGAGTAAATAGGTGTTGTTTGTGAATTGTGTGGTGATTGTATGCTTATTTACTTTCCTACGATTAGACGACAACGAGAGTAAGGAGAATGGATCCCGAAGTCAACCGAGAAATGGAGATGGAGATCAATCAATCAAAGATAAAGATGAAGACTATTTTGACTTTGCCAAGCCAGGCAAGCCATCTTTTGAATCATACTCCACATGCCTAGTTTTACTATTGCATTTCTACCTGTTTTAAGTAAATTGCATGATTGAATTGCTAGAGTAGAATGATAGAAGAATAGTGATATCTTGATTAACAAGAGCATCAAGTTGAGTTTATCCAACTCTATTTAGTGGTCATCACTCAATGTAGTTGCTTAGTCGCTAATAATATTGAGGCCATCTATAAGGGGAACTCTAGTTGAAATTGGTGACTTGAACTTGAAACTTGAATTGGAGATTGCTCCTACATAATGGCTTTATGAAAAAGAGTAATCTTGACTAAGAACTATGAAATGTATTTCTCAATGACAACGAGTGATGTACTATGGGAGCCAACCCTACCGTACGACCACATTACCCCTGAATGGGAAGGGGCTTATTCCTAGCTTGTTTATTTTAGTATGGGAGGTCTTGTTTCATCCTTTATAGAAGCATCCCAGGCGGGGTTGCTTCCGAACCAAGTGGTTATTGGAAATTTTCCTTCCTGAAGATTTCCATCCGTCCGGCATCCCGGAGTGGGCAAAACTAGAGGCGCCGGAACGGGGGAATCCGTGTCTCGGGCTCTAGGGAAGGATCCCATACTAGAGTAGACAAGTGAAAGAGTTTGTTTGATTATCTGAACCCCGCATACTTGTGTATGACGATCCGTGGATTTCTCCCGGCAGATGTATCGAATCTTGTGGGTAAAGTGTACCCCTCTGCAGAGGTTTTCAAACTATTCGAATAGCCGCGTCCGCGGTCATGGACGGTTGGCAAGCTGTACTTGACTTTTGTCAATAATGAAAACAACTTGGTGAACTTGGTGAATGACATGAATTGAATTGACTTGACTTGACCATGAGTTTGACACACTTGAAGTTCCTCTTTAGATTGAACTTAGAGAACTAAACCTCTTTCCTACCAATGAACATTCTTGGGAAAT
Source organism: Dactylis glomerata (assembly GCA_007115705.1). Taxonomy (NCBI): domain Eukaryota; kingdom Viridiplantae; phylum Streptophyta; class Magnoliopsida; order Poales; family Poaceae; genus Dactylis; species Dactylis glomerata. Next base: position 584,577 of record QXEO01001205.1, read on the forward strand.
AAAACTAGCTTTTTGTAAATAAGCTTAGTGCTTAGTCCACCATATCAACCATGCATATCTCTCTCATCACTTTGTTTACAAGATGGTTTGCGAGTGCATCCAATGTACTCATGGCTGTGTCCCTGGCTATTAACTTGGCCAGACTTGAAGGAGCAAGATCAAGAAGGAAGGACTCCTTGACGACTTTGCGAATTAGGCTCGTTTCCTACTGTCTGCTTTGCCTGTGCGGTTGAAGCTTGACAATATGGACCCAAAGTGTTATTCCGCTGCATGTTGATGTAATGTAAGGTTTGGTCTATGCGACCCCCTATGTAATCCCCTTTATTTACTATTAATGTCTATAACTGTGATATCAACTACGTTATGTATATCGCAACAATGACCCTGGGATTGCGGTGGAATACATAACGGGCACTTCGAATTTGTTATCAAATTTGAGGTCGTCACAGCTTGTGCACTGTTTCCTTCTTGAAGGCGTCGCTTTTTGAGGAGCTGAACTTCTGGTGTTGTCTTGGTGGTGCTAGTACTGCTGTTCTAAGAAATAGATAACTATAGCGGGACTTTTCTTTTTTGTAATTCTTCTTTCTTTTTTGGCTATGTGCATCCGTAAGGCTAATAGGGCATTACGTTGTTGCATAGGCTGGATGTATTTGGTATCTTTGCGATATTAATATATTTACTCTTTATCTAAAAAAAATAAAAAATCATGAATCTAGTGATACTAATTTGGTGACATAAATATTGATGTCCTTCTAAAAAAACTTGATTGAACTTTAAATTTTTTAACTCTCTAAGATAGTTGGAAGTACACTCTTTTGAGGAAGGAGGGAGTATGTACTAGTGGCGCAAGCCGTAACAGTACATGTCCTCCATCAATTCATTTTAAGATGAATTGCCCCAATGCTATTTTCCTTTTGCTATTTATTTAGTCCATCAATCTATTAAGGAATTAATGTCCATACTTCAACATCTCTGAACTATTTAGTCCATGATGGTTCAACATTTCGTTTCTCGTATTTTCTTTCGCACCTAATGTCCGTTGGATGCGAATTTGATGGTGGATGCAAAGCCTCGAGGCAAGCCGTTCCTTGCAAACAGCCGTGCCTCGCAGCGTTATTAGAGTTACATGTGTACTTGTGTTATTGTGCTATAATTGTTTTTTCATTCGCCCAACCAGGTTGTGCTATTTTGATCCATGTGTACGGGCTGTGTTTTTTTTTAGAGGAATGTACGGGCTGTGTTTGTATACCAAGATTATGTTTGCAGTCATGTGGATATTTCTAAACCTTTAAGATACATATGTAAGCTGTTTTACGGTGATTGGCACGGAACATTTGTTCCGTCCAGTTCCGTTAGGTTAAAATTATTCATAACCATTGGATTAAATTTGTGATAAGTTATATGAAATAACTAGAACGATTCGATCAGGAGCGATGGACTAAATCTGACGCTATCAATTAGGATCTCAAAAATCGGAAAAATGAATAACGATCGCAAAATTGATTGGCTCATATCGCTAGGGCTTGGAGCCACAGATACGACCGATTCGATCAGTTTCCCCGCTACGACTCCATAGCCGCCACAGCGGTCTGCACTCCCCGACGCCTGCCGCCGTGGCTGTACTTCCCGACGCCGGCCGCCGCGCTGCACTTCCCGACGCCGGCCGCCGCGGCTGCCCTTCTCGGCTCTGGCCGCCGCGGCGTCACTCCCCAACTCCGGCCGCCGTGGTCTCCAGTCCCCACCGCCACTCAGGAAATCCCCGCCGCCTCACCGCAGCCGGACACCTCCGCGGCCAAGTCAAAGACATCTAGTCCCCGCCGCCCCGCCGCCGCCAGGAGAATCCCCGCCGCCCCAGCGCCGTCGGACATCCCCGCCGCCCCGGCAGCGTCGGGCATCCCCGCCTGTATGCACGGTAAGGTTCCCATCAAGGCCTCAACCCCCGAATTGCACCTTTACTAGAGTCGCTGGCTTATATCTCGAACTGGTGCAGACTTATGTACCTAGTACCTAAGTAGTCGAACCAGTGCAGAACTTGTATACGTAGTAGTTTAAGGGGTCAGTGTTACTGCATAAGCTCGTTCGCCTTGGCTAGGATATAACTGTGTAGCGCTGTGGATGGCGCTTGGTCATAGTATATCTTCCCTAGCTTCTGGATTTGTAAGAACGATTTTAGTTGTACAACACATTGATGTCCTACGATTCACGCAGGGCTGGAGGTTGGAGCTGAGGCAAACTTGGCTGCATCCATCTAGGTTGCTCAGCTGGCACTAAAGCATCGCCAGAATAAGAGGAAACATCAGAGAATTATAGTTTTCATCCGAAGGTATGGCATCTATTACCATATAAATTTGCAGCCTAAAATGATATGTGTGCTATATATTTACTCATTGTAATGTTGGATATTGCTATCAGCTAGGTAGTAGTTTTCATTAGATTTGTTCCCTGTCGTTCTGTCGATGGTTTTGGTACTCCTTGAAGCTTTTTATTGTTCTGTCATAGCGTTGCCAGTCTTTGTTTTTTGTTCCAATGAAGTGTTGTTTCTAGCATTTTGTAATATAGTGGTATATTTGTACACCATTGTTGTACACTGGTGCTTTTCTTGATCATTGCAGAACATTATGTATTTATAGGTATGATATGGATCCTAGTTAATGACCTCATGTGTACTTTGTAAGGTTCTGAAAAGCAAATGAAAACAGTAGATTATTTGATAGAACCTATTTAATAGGAAATTGGCATTGCACTGTATCTATGCATGCAGTTTGTAGTTATATAAGAGCTGTAATAATCCCTGGTAGTTTCTTTGTGTCATTTAAAAATGAAAGCACTCAATTACATGTTCTCCTCATTGTTTCTGGCTTTATCCTTGTACTGTGACAAACTTTTGATTGTTTACTTGTATGTGATTTGCAGGAAGGTATGGCTGATGTGGGCGATGAGTCTAGCGAGTGCCGTGCCATCGTCATGAAGACGTTTGCTAGCGAGGATGAAGGATACCAGTTTTACAACAAATATGCTCTCGAGAAAGGATTTAGTGTGTGGAGAAGCTATGTTGAGTGGGATGGAGCCAACAAGGAGATAGTTCTTAGGAAACTTGTATGCAGTCGTGAAGGTTGTCGTGAAGAGAAGCACATGAAGAGGAAGAGAGAAGATAGGAAGAGGAGGCCACGGAATATCACCCGTGTTGGGTGTAAAGCCAAGCTGGTCATTGCAAGAGCCGAGGAGACAGGGCGGTGGTTCGTGAAGGATTTCACTACATTATGTATCTCACCAACCAGTTCAAGTAAGTCTTGTTGCTGTATTGTGTATGATTTAACTACTGGTACATGAGTGAATGCCATTGCTTATTATTGATTTTCACTACAAAGCGTTTTGGTTGTGCTGTTATGGGGTACCTTTTACAAGTCTCTTATTTCACCTGAAAATTTTAGTGCAGGCACCATACGCTGGATCCTAGGACCAAGCTACGTTATATTGATCCAGAGGTGTTCAAGCAAATCAGGAATCTTCCTAAAGTATCTAGCACTAAGCTGGTGTCACCATGGGGAAGATCCGCTGGGGAAGATCATCGATGGTGCTCTTCCGTGCATTGAGGGCTTGTACATTGTGTCTCTAAAGTTCGTGTCTAGATGTGTCAAGTTGGGTTTTTCAGCACTGCCATTTTTGTATTCTGCATCTAGTGCAATCTTTTCTCTCAAAAATGACTTTTAATCATTCCAATAAGTTTTTGATTATTGACATTACCAGTAGCAGTTGGTCAGTACTTATTAGCTGTAACACATTTTGTTCCTCAAAGATTGATGTCCATTGCCTTCCAGAGGCCTCCGTAGCATGTGGAATTAAGTGAATCTCATGCGTGGAGGTTAAATTATCTCATAGCACATATTTATAATTCCAGCTCAGTGTTGTCATATTTTTGGTCGAAATATAGTAATGCGAAAAACAAAATTAGACACAAAAAATCTTACATCGTTCAATCGTTTAGAGAACAAAATATGACATAAATGTCACTAAGCAAACAAATTTGTTGCAAACCAAAGCAAAGACATGACTAAAACTATAGCCTGAATATCAATCTTCGTTGAAGCACCTTTCGCCAACATCGATACAAACCCCATCCATGCAGGACCATGAATCTTCGTCAGGTTCAAACTGACCATGCCAAAATAACAGAACTATATTAGTAAGGATAAATTTATATAAAATGTCAAAGATTGGCAATATAAGCTACCTCTTCACTCTTGTCGTTGTCGCTATAGTTTAATGAGGAAGGACGATTTGTCACAAGATATAGGTCGCACTTCTTCGCCCCTTTAAGTGATTGCATCATTTGATGGAAATCCTCTTCACATGAAATCAAGTCCAGTCCTTCGGGTGGTACACACCCAGGCTTGATGTAGTACAACTCGGCATTCCCTGTGTACTTTTGGTGACTCATACCTGATACAAGTACCTGGTCCCCGGGTATTTCAGTTTGTACTTCTGGAATATCAATTTGTCCGTTCTGAACCTGTAATGAATAGAATAGGGTGATGTTATATCTGCCGGTGATATGATGGTAAAAAATAAGTAATCACAGAAATATACCTTTGTATTTATCATTGCACGCCCTTCCATAATCTCCCCTTCCCTGCGGACTTGCTTCATCGTGGCCTCGTATTCCTTCTCCATCCGCTCCTGCTGTAACTTCTGTTGTACCTTGTTATCTATATCCGCACGTGCTTGCATGTTCATAAAGTCCATATTCACATGCTCGGAATGCAGAATATTGTCCATGTCGTTATGCTCCTTCTGTAACTTTTTATCTGACTCATCTTGAAACTGCGTCACCGTTCAAAACATAGCGGCACGTTCTTCCATTATAATTTCATCCATATGCTCCCGCTCCCCCATCACCTTCAAGTCCATATCTTCATGTATCTGTTGTACCGTACGAAACATATTTTCACGTTCTTGCTTTATGGCGAGGTCCACGGATGCAGGCTCTCTTTTCATCTTACTATCTATCTCATCTCGCTCTTGTTGTACCTGCTTATCCATCTCCTGGCGCGCTTCGTACACGTAGTTGTGATCATCCATGTTCCTACACTAAAATTTGGGCTCCGGCTTCAGCGCGCGGCATGTGTCGATGCAGGCGTGAAAAACCCCCGCGCTGAAACCCCCCCCCCCTCGCGCCTCACCGCCCCACCGCCCAATCCTCGCCTCCGCAGCGTCCCCATTGCCATGCATGACTATCGATCTGGAAGGTTGGACTCATCTAGGGTCCAACCATCCCACTTCGGGCTCACTGGAGGGAGTCTCGCGACGACCATGTGGAAACGTGCCTTCATCAACCCTCTTTCGATGCCGATCAAAGGGGTAGACCACGCGGGTCCACGAATCAGGGTTTCAAGACAAAGGATGCTTCCGAGCCTCGGAGTACCTCAACAACATCCGTCTATCCCTAGCACATGTGTTAGATGGCGTTTCACTGATGAAACATACAATATCCAACTCACATCGCAGCGTCCCCATTGCCATGCATGACTGTCGATCTGGAAGGTTGGACTCATCTAGGGTCCAACCATCCCACTTCGGGCTCACAAGAGGGAGTCTCACGACGACCATGTGGAAATGTGCCTTCATCAACCCTCTTTCGATGCCGATCAAAGGGGTAGACCACACGGGTCCACGAATCAGGGTTTCAAGACAAAGGATGCTTCCGAGCCTCGGAGTACCTCAACAACATCCGTCTATCCCTAGCACGTGTGTTAGATGGTGTTTCACTGATGAAACATACAATATCCAACTCACATCGCAGTGTCCCCATTGCCATGCATGAATGTCGATCTGGAAGGTTGGACTCATCTAGGGTCCAACCATCCCACTTCGGGCTCACCGGAGGGAGTCTCGCGATGACCATGTGGAAACGTGCCTTCATCAACCCTCTTTCAATGCCGATCAAAGGGGTAGACCACGCAGGTCCACAAATCAGGGTTTCAAGACAAAGGATGCTTCTGAGCCTCGGAGTACCTCAACAACATCCGTCCATCCCACTTCGAAATACCCCTAACAAGGGGTAGATCACGCTTCAGAGCGTCCGAGTACCTCGAAAGCTTCAGAATATCCCTAACAATGGTTTTAGATGGCGCATCACTGATGAAACATACAATATCCAAAATTTTAAATTCATCCAATTTTCACGTAATTTTCAAAAAAATTGAGCCCAGGGCGATCGAACGCCACCGCGGTCTTCATCGGCGGGATCGCCGGTCATAGCCCTCGTCAAATCGTGTGCCCATATCTAGCTGTATGATTATTTGCATTTTGTTTCGAAGATTGTTTTCAAGATTTTAACTCGTTTTTTGATTGAATCTAGGATCTGCATTCGTAATGCACGGATGAATCCACATTACTTGAGCATGCACGGTAGAGAGTACCATGTTGTACTACACAAGACAGGACATAGGTCTGCGATATATGAATCTACAAAAAATTCAGTTAGCTATCTCATGCTGCATGGTCCTATGCAATTTGAAAAAACGGACAAAATAAATATAAACGTTTTCAGATAAACGAACAGATCCGGAAATTCATCACAGATCTGCAGTCAGGTCCACGGTTTAATGCATGAATCTTTTTTTTCCTATCGTGAACAAAAAGAAATAAACGAACGGATCCGCCAACATAATAACACGGATCCGCAATTATGGATCGTTGATGCACCCCACAATCTCAGCAGATGCAATCACATATTTTTAGTCTGGGCCCACGTTTTCTTAGTTCCGGTCCCACAATTTCTAGCAGCGTTCAGTTCCGTTCAATTTGTTCCATTCAGTTCCGTTATTTTTAGCACCGTTAGATCGGCTCGATCAACGGTTTCTAAAAATGCCAATCACCGTAAAACTTGTAATAAAAAGATATAGCAACTACTCCCTCCGTTCTACAAGATTATGGAACTGAGGGAGTACTAGATATCAAAAAGAGACCAGCAGGGGAAGGAGCCTCTGCGATATTGTATTAAGGAGGATCTCTAGACGCAAAGTCGCAGAGCCAGGGGCTCGAACACGCGATGTCACGGGAGCGTGCACAAGACCGTGAGCTGCTGCCTGGTAGACACCAGTTCCCAGTACTAGATATCATTGAACACTGATACTATATAGTTCGGTAAACAAATTGATGAGCCTGATCACAAGCCGTAGCTTGACCAAACGCGCGGCGAGCCTTCCCAGTATGCCTGCCAAAGTCGAGACTTGTAGCTTAATACTAGCTTATAGTTATACCTTCATTCTGAAATGTACCTTCGTTTCGAAATGCAAGTCTTTACAAAAAATCTAAATTAGCTTTTTTTTAAAGCTTACATTCCGGAACGGATGTAACATGTTTTAGAATGCTAAATTAGCTTTTCAAAACATACTTTCACTACATATGAAACAGAGGTAATAAATCACAAAAGTATGAAACGACAAAGGCGCTCACATGATGCAGCGTGAGTGCGCGTTGTTGCTACGCTGATGGAGATTACGACGACTCAGGTGAGTGCACGCCTGAGTGAGCCCGCGGCAGATCTTGTCCCGAAATGTTCTTCCGGTCAGGTTCTAACAAACGTCACAACAACAGCGGCAGCACAATCCACTGTTGCTGTGTCAAAAGCAAATGGAGATAGGTACTGCTAAGGAGGAAGAAAAAGAAGATCAGGCAGGTGGCCACATGACCAGACGCTAAAAGGGAAACCCGGAGAGAGATGCTCCAGGGGACGGAGACAGCGGGATGACTTGAATTCCGCCGGTCAGCCATACGGCAATAAGTATGTATTTTTGTGTGGAAATATAATATATTCTAATTACACATGCTATTTTTCATACTTGTACAAGTTTATATATTGTAAAAAAATCAACAAATCATCTAATTCCGTTGTTTCTACATCCAAACAAGAATTGGAATTGGGTACCACCTTTTGATTTCAATAGCAAATTTCAAGCACATACAAACAACAGAATTGAATTCCAAAGAAATTCAATTCCAGCCCCAATTCAGTGCATCCAAACACAGCGTAAAGTAATCGAGTATAGGGAGTGGTCAGATGGGGATCATATCATGCAACATATTAGCAGACTCTGCTGTTCCATGGGAAAATGGTATGCATGAAAAGACAAGCGTTAGCACTATAAGTAGCTACAATCTACAAGCGGGGAGAACAAAACGAGTAGATAAGAGATTTGGACGAATAAAGTTGGTTCAAACATCGTTTTCATGTAGTATAAATTCTGACCTTTAATTCGGTATTGATTTCATTTAATCAATCATGTGGAATCTTTGGATGTTTGAATATCACCGGAGGTCAAATGCTCGATGCAGGCTGGGGACTTGAGCAGGTTATTGCATCTGCTGCTGCCGATTCAGTCATATGCCCCCATGATATTGATCAAGATTGATGCACGATCCAGCATTTAAGCAATACACATGATGGAGGAGAAAGGGATGTAAGCATAAGCAGGATTCCATCCAAAAGTAGAGCTAACATTTTCTGTACCAAGCTGTAGAGTGGCAACAGGAGGGAAGTGCCTTAGTACCTTACCAACAGCGGCGGTTGCTGTTGCAGTTAAAGCCATGATTAAGACTCTAGGGACGTTCTGCTTGAGCCAAACGAGGCCTTGGTAATCTAGACAGATGTCATGTTCCCATTGACTGGTATAGAAACGGAAACCAGCATTCAGCACCATGTCAGGAAAAAACTGCTTCTGAAAGAATTATCAGGAATGTTGTGCCAATTGATGTATGACATGTTTCTTAGTTGAACTAATAGTAGATTCCAATTTCTAAATGATGATGGCCTGCGAAACAACAGCAGGCGCATATCAGATAATATAGCATACCTTGAAAGAACTAAAATAGATTGAGCAAATTAGCATCAAGGACAGAAAGCTGCAGGTTGTCACGAGATAGCAAAAAAGATATGAAAGCTGATCTTTCTTGTTTGCAGCCTATACACTTACACAATAGTATATGTAATATGACCATACAGTTTCAGTATCCTTATTACTAAACTTGACTGTTATACAAAAATTATATTTATAGCTTGCCCAGAAAAAATGACCAATTAAAGTATGGCGTGCTTCTTGGTTGACCTAATACCATTTCATCTTAACCATTTTGCCCCATCCTCTACAATAATAACACTTTCCAATGCTAATGGCCCAATGACGACATCCTGCCAAACCCCAATGCATATCAGATAACAGAGCATATCTTCAATCTACCAAAAATGGGTTGAGCGTCAAAGGGTACAACACTGTGCATAGTTATGAGGTAGCAAATATATATGGAAGGTTTTGACATGCAATCTGTACAGTTATATAAACAACAGACCATGCAGTTTCAGTTTCCTTGTTAGTACATCTAACAATGAACACTCAATATGGAAAAATGCCATTGACAGATTATACAGAAGAAATGGGTAGACCACACAAAAATACTGAAATACAACTGGAATCTAAATTCACACTTAGATATGTTCTACTACCTCCGTTCGCAAAAACAAGGCGTATATATTTCGAAATACTCAAACGATGTTAATTTTGACCAAGTTTGTAGAAAAGACTATTGAGACCTATAATACTATGTAGATATATGAAAATACATTATTCGTTATGTACTTAATGGTACTGATTTGACAATGAAGATGTTAATAGTTTTTTCTATAAACCTAGTCAATCTTTACATAGTTTGACTTTGACCAAAATTTATAAGCATTCTTTTGAGGAACAGAGGGAGTAATCTCTAGAGTCTAGAGACCATATATAGTATACCTTCTGGTAGTATCTGTATTGTCCATGCAATTTTAAAAGATAACTATAGAAGTATCAGCACAACGTTGCTCTGTTTACCATTAATACAAAATAGTACAAACAAACCCCTCGGTCAATCACTCATCAAAGAATTACTTCTAAAATTGCATGTTCAAAAATATGTGTAAATACTTTGGTGAAGAACTGCATGGGAATTTATGGGGGAAAGTTTTATGAAAAAATAGTTAAAACCAGACTTGTAAAACCATGGCACAAGCCCAAGAAAGGTGTGGCACAAAAGGCAACATTCATAAACTTCCAGTGAAAGCACGACCTTGTCACACTATAAATCCTAGGATCCTTTGTAAACACATTACGCCTGTATGATAATGTTGCAAAGTATTACGGTTCACGATGAAATAATTAAGAAAAACAATGTAAAAATGAAACGCTGAAGTACATGCATAACAGTAATGCTCGATGAAGGTACTGCCAGGCTCCCAGTTCATTGCCGAACAATACAGCCAGCCTAACTAAGGAGAAATGGGAAGAAAACGATGGCCTTATGTCCTTTTACAAGCTTGCTATGGCTTTGAAATTTTAGCAGGAAGGAGCTGCATGGCTAAGATAACAACCGACAGAGACAGGTAGCAGTATTTTGATCTAACCTAATCTTGAGAAAGATTTCATCTGACAATAACATGCTATCGAGGCTTTGGTAGTTGCTTTTTGGTACCACGGAACTGTGGAAGCCCTGTGACCTTCTAATCCAGCATAAAAAGTGACCGAAAATGGTAATACAAGGTTAAAGAAGTTCGACTTTACAAGGAGTATGACATAATTCTTCAGTCTGTTTACAAACCAAATGGTCAGAGAGGCAAAAACATTTACAGCAACGTGCAGCCCTGATGCACCTTTTTCTGCCCAGGTTGATGGCTTCCTACACTGATTCCATCAAACTAGAACCAGGAAGTTTCCTTAAACCACTTCCATTAGTGCTAGCCCTTAAATTAGCAGATTCATTCCACTGTCCTTCCTGAGCATACACATCTGAAATCAAAGCATAAGTGCCTGGGTTCTGTGGTCCGTGCTCAAGGATCTCTTTGCTAATAATATGTCCAAGCAGTGTATTTCCGTATGTTCTGCAAGCAGAGAGCAGAGCAAGATATATGCTGGATTTATCAGTTAAAAAAGATAGCTTTAGAAACTTGTATCCTTCTTCTAAATGCCCTGCCCGACCCAGTAAGTCCACGATGCAACCATAGTGCTCTTCTTGTGGATGAATTGAATACCCTGAGGTCATTGACTGAAAAATACACCAACCCTCTTTAACAAGACCAGCATGGCTGCAAGCAGAAAGCACAGAAGAGAATGTTAACTCATCAGGCTTAATTTTCCCCTCTTCCATCTGCTTAAACATTTCAAGAACCTTAATATAATATCCATGCATCCCATAAGCACTGATCATTGCATTCCATGAATCCAGGTTTTTGTGTTCCAAACTATAGAACAAAGCTTCTGACAAATCCAACCTTCCACATTTAGCATATGCAGTTATCAAAGAATTTGCAGTAATCGCATCTTTCTCCATAAATGCATGGTAAACAAAACAATGAATCTGTTTTACACCCTTCAGGTGTCCAAGCTGAGAAACGGCCTGAACTACACAGGTAAGAGTGATGGAATCAGGCTTCTCCCCATGTTGCTGCATTAATTGATATAACCGAACCACCTCATCTCCTTGCCCAAATGATAAGAATCCCTTCATCATGACTGTCCATGAAACCAAGTTTTTCTTTTCCAGTGAGTCAAATACTATCTTCGCCGCGGCCATTTCTCTACAAACTGAATACATACGCAAAATTTGATTTGCAGTGTCCACATCTGAAGAAAGGCCATGTCTAATTGTGAATCCGTGAATCCACCTCCCTCTTACTAAATCTCTTTGATCGGCAAAAGCTGCAAGCAGGCAAAGAACAGTTGCAGAATTTGGTGCAATACATTCGTTAATCATGTGACTGAGTAATGTGGTGGCCTCAACTGCCATGCCGTTTTGCAGATAACCATATAGCATCGCGTTATAGGAAACTGCGTCTTTAATAGCCAGTTGATCAAAGAGATGCCTTGACCTCACGAACCTTTTGCACTTGGAGTACACCTCGATAAGGGCAGTGGTCAAAACGAGATCCAGCGGTATAGTTCTTCTCATCAAGTAGGCATGAATACTAGCAGCATAGCCAGAATAGCATAGCTCAGCACAAGCAGAAAGAACATTTGCAAAGGTTACTGAATCTGGAGTTACTTTATGGTCACGCAGCATTACAGAAAAATACTGGATTGCATCCCAACTATCTCGAGTTCTAGTAAGACCAGAAAGCAAGGCGTTCCATGAAGCCGCAGATCCCCTTGAATTCTTCAAGAGAGCAGATGCTAATTTATAAGCTCCACATCGAGCATACATGTCAACAAGGCTTGTCTCCAGGACTTCATCTGAGACACCAATTCCTCTCCTTATGGAATAGCAGTGCACTGATTTACCCTCTCGGAATGCTTCCAAATTCCCAGCAACTTGCAATAAGCTTACCAGTGTCACACGGTTTACTTCCAGATTGTTCCTTATCATATCACTGGCAATTTCGAATGCATTCCACGCAGTCGAATCCACAACATCAGAATAACCAGATATCATCGAAGTGTAAGCAACAATATCCTTGTCGGAGATCTCTTCAAACACTCTCTGTGAATCATCCATCTTGCCAAGCTTGGAGTATAACCCGATGAGGGAGGAACCGACAAATTTATCCACATTCAGGCCAAGCTTAAGTGAATCTACATGCAATCCTTCTCCCAAAAACAAATTCCTGAGCCCAGTGCAGCTCTTCAGACCAAAGGTAATAGTTTTTCCATCCAAACGAATCCAATGCGACTTCAATCTCCTGTATAAAACAATAACTTCTTCCAAGTAACCAGCTCTGAAATAATCAACCATGGCAGAATTCCATAGGGCAAGATCATTGTTTGCAATCCTTTTAAAAACAAGCCTTGAATCGAGCAGGGCACCTAAACGTGCATACGAGCCAAGAATCTTAGAGCCAAGTGTGACATCCCAGCCAAATCCGTGCGCCAGAACACGAGCATGGAGCTTCTTCAGAGACGGAACATGTGCACAGCTTTGGGCCAGCAGAGCAAACTTTTCGATGTCGCATATCTTATTACTGGTAGAACCCAAAGCTGTACCGGCGACAGATCCTGATAGACTCTTAGGCGGTTTCAGCGCTACAATCTTGTCGAACTTGGAACCAGCCTTCCCAGAAAATTTTCTTAGAAGCATTGCTAGCATCCCCGTGGTTGTGCACGCAGGCAAATGAGGAGCAACAAAATGGCCTCGAATCCAGCAGCATGATTTTGTCTCACGCTGCACCTCTAAGGACAGAACATTCACCTGAACCCAGTCAGCGATGGAGCACAGATAATCAGCGAGTTGTAATGTTATAATCGCTCCAGAACAAAGCTAAAATGCTCCAAGGCAGAGGCAGAATTTCTGACCTCTGTGTCGTGCTTGAGTATTCGTGAGCCACGCCACCTGTCGCCAGCTCGCGAACACCGGCACCTCCTCCGGCAGAGGCAGGCCGCCGCTGACTGAACCCGATGATTGCTATTCCAGGCGTGGGGAGCGCCTGCGGGGCGGCTGCAGGCTCAAGTTCGCGCGACGGTGGAGAAGGGAGTGAATCTCTGTAGGCCTCTCCGTCTCCGGCGGCGGCGCTGGCGAGGCGACCCAGCAAGCGGCGGCGCTTTAGATAATTAGGCTTAGGCTTAGGGCCCGTTCGGGAGCCCTCCACTGCGTGAAATCCAACACTCCTCGGCCCAACTCAGGTATGACTTGCCATCACCGTCGAAGCGACGATGCCGCTCCACCTTCTTGCCTTTTCCATCCAGCGCTGCTCCATAAATGATGCTCCCATAATAAAGCTAATCCAATGGTAGATCTCAGAAACTGAATATACGAGTGGCATCACATGCTCGTGTTTTATTGTAGCCGAAGATGCACCGACGGCCCCATGCGAAAGCAATGGAAACCAACGAAGTACTAGTATCGATCATTGTTTTTGAATTGAGCAGCAGCAGTTCACTGCTAGGCCAGCAAGATCTGATGGTGGAGAATCCCTAGCAGTATTTTACTGGCTTCTCGTACGGGTAGGGGTAGGGCCTGGCGGGCGTCCAACGAGCTTTCTTGTTTTGCCCTTTAAACTGGATCAAGATATTGGTATTTGCGGAAGCGGGCCCAGGGACCTGCAGCTGCGCGTCGTCCTCGCTGTCTCTCGCCACGCTCGTCAAGCTGCAGCTGGACACCGCCTCCTCATTGGCCGCAGGCAGGCAGCCAATGGCACTTTGGACGTGTGTTGCCCGCCAAGTGGAGCGATTCGATCGATCCTAGCTAGATGGTGGCGTCCAGTCCAATCCAGTTGACAGTTGTGCGCTGGCCGGATTTAAATTCCCTATCCCTAGATTTGTCGGCCTGCTCACGGACACTGCTGGCGGTGTGCGAGCAACGACCGCGACGGCGAGCGAGATGTTGCGGTCGCATGTTGTGTACTCGGTGCATGGTCCTACTCGTCGTTCCTCGTGTAACACGCACGTCACATGTTTTAGTTTTAGTGGAATGATGAAATGAAGTACAGTAATCAACTCAGCAGCTTCAATATACTCCCTCCGTTTCAAAATATAAGATGTTTTAGCTTTGTGAAGCAAATACATTTAGATATCTTTTAGTGTGTAGGTTTACTTGAATATACACACTAAAGCATGTCTAGATACATTTGCTTCACAAACCTAAAACATCTTATATTTTGAAACGGAGGAAGTATACGTCCAGAATGGCCCATCCCATGATTGAAACAAATAGTACCTGATAGAGATACATATAAATTATCTTCATCGATTACAAAATAACGCTTAAAAGAAACAAGCAGATCTTTGAGGTCTTCATATTCTTTCTTCTTCCATTACACAATCTTGTATATTTCTGAAGGCAGCCAAAGAAAAACCAAACCACAGGCATGTAAATACTAACGGAGGTTCTCCCATAATTTTAATTTGAGCTGCAGTGCCAAGGCCGCATGCACGCATCACCATCGGCAAGAGTACCAACACCAGTATGCCAGGGAAAAGTAACCGAACAGCCTGGTCGACGTCGCCGGGGAGCCGAAAGTACGAATCACCATTGTCGATGACGTAGCAGTCGGGACAGATATTGCGAGGACAAACATACTCGCGGCAACCATAAGAACAGATCCAACATTGATCTGGAGAAGCAAGATCTGAATGCCCATACCTAGAGAACTTTAATCTTTCAACATCACCGTTGACGCCGGGAAGGAGAACTCGTCGTCGAATGAAGATGCGGAGATCACTTATTGTAGACGATGCCATCTCCATTGACACGGTGACGAAAACGTAGACGGCTACCAAAATCCTAACATAATATATTGAAAACACTACTTTTACTGAAAACTCCACATATAGATCGGGTTCCCCACTCCTCCCGACACTGGCGAGGCCGGCCGGAGGAGGGGGAACCAATCTATGAAGGCGACACTGGCAAGGTTTGTTTGGCGGCCGCGACTATCTATTCGGGAGAGACGATACGATGGATTACTGAGGAAAGCACGTGTCCCTTTGAGATAGTGCAAATGCGGGTGCACGTTGAGTCCATTGTGTAACAAACTGTGAACCGCTTTACATATGTGAAGATTGGACAAATAATATTGCTTGTATTAATTCGAGAGGATTACAAGAGTTTATATATTACATGGACCGGCCGGATCCCTTAGATTTAGGGCTAACCGACTTAGATACGTAAACCGTATCGAACACATATTATAATATCCCCACAGTGTCAACGTCGTGCGTCACGATGTTGAGACTGGATCAAATGTCGGTGAGGGATGCTGTTGGAAGCCCTTTTATAAAGATATCTGCAAATTGAGCACTTATAGGTACATGAAGAACACGAAACTCACCTAGTGCAACTTTTTCTCAAACAAAATGAATATCAATCTCAATATGTTTGGTTCGACGATGTTGAACAGGATTGGACGCCATGTATACTACGAAAACATTGTCACAATAGACGATAGTTGCTCACTCAATTGGTCGATGTAGCTCGGTAAGAAGTTAATGAAGCCAAACCGCTCCAGCCACAAAATGAGCCACCGACATGTACTCCCCTTCAGCCGAGGACCTGGAAAACAACAACTTGCCTTTTGGAAGACCATGAAATAAGATTATCACCCAAATAAACACAGTAACCGACTGTGGATATCCGAGTGTCTGGACAAAGAGTCCAGTCTGCATCAGAATAAACTGTCAAGCTTGTAGGAGAAGAAGAGTTGAGAAGTAAACCATGATCAAGAGTGCCTTTGAGATAACAAAGATTGTGTTTGACATGAGCAAGATGTGGAGAGCGAGGATCATGCATATAAAGACAGGCTTGTTGAATAGAGTAGGAAATATTGAGGCGAGTGAGAGTAACATATTGGGAAGCTTAAGTGATACTAGATAAAGAGTAGGATTGGATAGAGAATCACCAACAGCAGAAAAGTTTGGTACCAACATCAGCAAGCGTGTGAGTAGATTGATAATCAGTCGTACCAGCACGAGACAACAAGTCAATAATATATTGGCGTTGGGAAAGAAAAAGTGTAGTGGAGGCACGAGAGACAGCAACACAAAGGAAGTGATGAAGAGGTCCTAAATCAGTCATAAAGAATTCTCGATGAAGAGATGGAATTATTTGACGCAAGAAGGAATCTGAAGAAGCTGTAAGAATGATATCATCTACATAAAGGAGAAAATAAGCAGTGTGGGCGTGTGACCGAAAAATAAATAAAGAGGAATTAGATTTAGAAGGGGAAAACCAAGAGTTTGAATGAGAGTGGCAAATGATGAAACCAAGCTCCTCACATATAGAGATTTGTGAAGAAAGCAAACGATGTTAGGAGAAGATGGATTTTCAAAACCAGATGGTTGTTGACGCTAGATAGTTTCGTTAAGACACAAATTAGGGCCATTTTTATAAAATAAATAGCTATATTTTGTACTATAATATGAAATATGTAGGCACAAACTCGAGGCTAATGCTTAATCACTAAATTAGTACTTTATATCGCATATTTCTTATGTCTCACCCATCAAAAAAATGCAACCATAGTTTAGAAAAAGTGCAAGTGGTTTCGGTTGCACTTTCCAGCCGAAAAGGACAGCTACACTTTTCTCAGTGAGGTTGCACTTTTAGGTGGACTTTTAGAAGAAAAAAAACTCAATCAACTGAGACATAAACAAACCTAATAAAGAGGGCTAGATGCGGATCAAAATGAGTAAACCTACCCACTAAAACACACATCTGGATACGTGCATTTACGAAAAAAATCAATAAAGTCTACTACCTCCGTACCGATAAAATCGACGCCAAACTTGCTCATGATAGTACAACTTCCTCTGTCCATTTAACGAATTTGCGTTGATTAAAATGGAACGGGGGGAGTTCATAAGTGAATGAAGGGGTACGATTTTAATTCTGGTATGAAATTCGTACATCATGCTTTTCTAATTTTGGATCTTTGGAACCAAAAGGACCGAGTGCACTGCACAGGCTTAGTTTTATACGTATTCGGAAATATACGGTGAAAAAAATACACTACAGGTACTGTACGTGCTCGGTGCTCCGACGATAAAGCTGACAGAGATTTCTCACATCTCACATGTAGTAAAAAAGAAAACCGCCGCACGTTATTACCGGGCGTGTCACTGAGACGGAGCACTCGGAAGCAAGCGGCGGGTCCGAACCGAAGGCGTGTCCTTCTTCCCCGTCCCATTTCACCTCCCCGCCCTGCTCTGCCCTGCCCTGCAGCTCCTTTCTCTCTCCCCCGAAAGCCGTGGACTCGCCGTATCTTTGGTCCCCGGCCCACACAAACCCCCCAAAAAGCCCCCACCTTTCCCATGGCGGCACACCAGGCCTCCGCCGGCAGCAGCGGCGACGGCCCGCGCCGCCCGCCGCAGCGCGCCCCGCTCTCCCTACCCCCGCGGGCCGCCATCGACTCCTTCTTCGCCTCTGCCGCCGCCGCCGGCTCCGCAGCCGGGACCAGCCCCGGCCCGCTCACGCTCGCCGCCTCGCTCTTCCCCGACATGCCCTCCCCGGCCTTCCACGGCTCCTTCACCCAGCTCCTCGCCGGCGCCATGACCTCCCCGCCCGCGCCCTCCGCCGCCGGCCCCTCGCCGTTCGCCGTGCCGCCGGGACTCAGCCCCGCCGCTCTCCTCGCCTCCCCCTCGCTCTTCTCCCCGACGGTAACTCCTCCACCCTTACCCTACTTGCTCCTGCTTGGCGGCCGCTGTTTAGGTTTTCAGCTGGTGCCTCAAGACTACCATTTTTTTAGTTAAAATTGCAAATACTCATGAGATGACACTTGTGCCATCTATCCTGCTAGTTGACTTGTGCTGCCGAACTCTGAGATTAGTACTACGATGGTACTATCCTGCTTTGTGCTGTGAGATTATTACATGATAGTGCCTTGTCTGGGACCCCATGGAGATTTTTTTTGTCTGCTGTTGTTATTCAGGAGATGAGGCGTGCAGTGGAACAAATAGGGGGTCAGGTGTTTACTAGCAATTGTCATTGCCTGGTACTTAGTACTTGGACTGCTGTAACTCACAGTGTTGAGCGTGATGCACTCATACTGGATTGCTCTCTGGCCGCCAGCATTTTTCTGTTTCGTCTGTCCTGCTATGAAAAGTCTGATGGAGTCCCTATCTAGTACATTAAGCCAGATTTGTGTTTACTGACCACTTCCGATGCTGACTAAACTAAATTGTCTTTTGGGGATGACTCCAGTCATTTAGTTGAACTTCTTATATGTTGAAGTATGGGTGGAACCATGCGCCTTTCCCTGCCAGCCTGAGTCTCTTACTTCCGTTTGGTGGTCGGCGTATGAAATGTATTTCCCGAGACAACTTTAAACTGTTCCTTGTTAGCAGGTGAATAGTAATCTAGGTCCTCTTCTTCTTGTCTATTGATGGTAACCAATAGTACAATATTCCATCGGGAGAGGCCGTTGATAATCAGGATCAGCTGCATTTCCCAGAAACTGATCTTGATACACTTTAATGTAGCTATTCCCTCGCCTCTTATTGCACGATTGTCTAGGTCAGGTTCTCTCTTGCATCTGTGATGAATCAGCAATAAGACAAGAAATCGATCTTGATACACTATATGCTTATGCATTGTCATTACCATATGCTCATACTACTATTGTACAATCAGGTTATAGCATTGTTAGTTTTTTTTTTCACTAAACAGTCACCGAAAGACAAAGTGAATTCAGCACCAATTATGAAAATGCTATGGATTTTCATAAAAGTAATTCTAATATGGTTGGCATGATACAGTCAGTATTCTATAAATGAGCAATTTAGAGTTGGTTTGGCAATACAACATGGTAAGAAACACATGTTTGGAGCTATTCAGAGTTTTAGACTATCAAAGAAGGAAATGGCTTGGAATTTTGAATGTAATTTGCAGGTGTGCACTAATTGACCTGGTTTATGCAGCCACTGAAATGGCTTCTTAAGTATTAACCCCCGTAAGATGCCGAGTCAAACCACTTCTTCTGTGGCACTTGAAAATGGCTTGGAGCATTGGATTGGACTAACTTATAGTGTGATATTTTATTCATGCACAACACAAGTAAACACCAGAGCAAGTGTCTTAGTCCAGGGATAAACAAAACTAGCCTTAGAAAACAAGAACTGAGGCTGCTTAGCATTTATGGAAATTTGGGTGTATGAGTGAACGAAGCTGCGGGACAAAATTGGGGGTTGACACTCCTTACATGGAAAATTACTCCATATTGGAGTGACAGGCAGTGCCCCTGCATATTCCAAAAAAAGATGGTAACATATGTTTTGACGCCGTGGAGCATCGAAATGTTTGGAAAATAGCGTAAACATGTACATCATCTGTATATTACTGAATAGCCAGTGGGTGACCTCTTTGTCCTTGTTCATTACCTAGGTGGATATACGTTATGTTGCACTACCCTGTGTCACTTTTCTCTTGTATGCTTTCTCCGTATGGTAAGCCAAAGAGTGACTCTATCGAGAGAAGGAAAAGGTAGGAAGACGAGCCACAGAACACAGCAACTTAAGCTGGTCATGGTTTCTCCAAAACTGTGCAAACTGGGAAATCCTCTACCCAAACTCCTATTGTAATTGTTCTCTGATCATCTTCACTACTGGAAAGTATGGCCCATGACTGTCCACAAGGTAATTACAGAACGGCATTGCAAATAAATCACCGTTGAGGGAAGGGAAGGAGTGCAATGGCTTATGGCTGTCACAGATCAGTTGCTCTCAAACCCAAGAAAGTTTGGCCTGCTGTGTATTTGGACACTTGAGATGTGGAAACCCTCTCCTTTCACAATGAGTGTACATCAGTCCACAAATCTTTCCATGTTTCATATGCATTAATTTTAGTAGTTTCCAACTATTTCCATAATCTAGACTTGGAGTTCCCATCTAAGCAGTGACAAATCCCAATTTGTATGGAGCTGTCCATATTTTCGTATCAGTATTATGTTCATACCACACATTAGAAGGGAGATGCCACATCTAGACTCCAAACATGGTGTCCAATTCAGGCCGACTTCTTTTGGGCTTGTGCTTATGCATAAGCCGGTTTTTAGAAAACTGTGGTGGGGAGAAGCTTTTAGAAACTGCTCTAAGACTTCTTTTGAGCTTCTAAAAATTTGGCTTATTTGATGTGTTGAGTTCTGAAATATCTGCAACGTCCCTAAAATTGGCTTATTAAACTGTGCTCATTATCTTTTATACCAAACCAGCACATAGCGTATTATCAGAAGTGTCCAAAATCTGAAAACTAATAATTTTCATGGGCATGGTGTACGTGATGTGATTAGGAATGCTATGCATACTCTATCCATTAAAATATGAGCACATCAGCACTTAATATCTCCGGATCAAGGATTCTGTTCATGAATTTGAAAAAACTGGCAAAATGAGCTCCCATCCATGGTGCAAATGGAGGTTGGCAGGAGGTATCTAGCTTGGAAAGAGGTAGGTCGGGGATAAACTGGATGTCGCCGGTCATTGAGGACAAGTCGAGGAAGACGTTCTTCCAGTTAGAGACGGAGCGGAGTGCAGCGAAGGTTCGTGTGGCAGTCTGCTGATTCGTTGCCTTTATTTAGATGGCCCAAGCAATACCTGGTCGAGTGGCAGTCTGGTGTAATCAGAATTGCAAACGGGGGCAAGTGGATATACCGTTTCGGGTTTGTAAACCAGAAGTTCTGGAAACTGGCGTGGAGGAGATTCTGGAATTGCTCATGCGAGCGGCTTCGCGGTGAAATTAAGTCGGGCTGAAGCCCAACACTTCTTTTCGGCTCCAGTTGTCCATGGTCTCGAAGCCACCCAAGAAGCCTAAAAGAAGTCCCTCTCGGTGTTTGTTCAAAGCCGAGAAGATGCTGCACCATGTAGTTTACATTCTGATTCAATCTTTTTAGTGGCCAAAACTCAGTTTCTGTTATCCAACATTAGTATGTAATAATCTTAAGTCTCAACTATTTGGCGAGCTCATTTTGTCAGCTTTTCCTATTTGAGCATCTAATTAAGATTAGGCCTATTCTACAAAAAAGAGATTATGAACAAACACTACTTGACAATGTTTTACCATGTTCAATTTGACCCCCCTGAAAGTCTAATCCGTTGATCAGGCCTCCTTGCATGCCTGAAAGTCCTAAGACAGATTTGTGCTCAGGGTTTTTCGGTAATCTGTGGATGAGTTTAGCCATTTATTTTCTTCTTCGGTAGCTTTATATTGTGTTGGCTATACTCAGTGAAAATTGAGAGAACATCATGGATCAAGTTTTGACATCTATTCACTGTGTTTATTTCCGGTGCTACATACTAGATATTACATTGGCAAACACAGAGCTGTTCATGTCTGGACCTATAGATGTTAATATATTTATTTCTGCAGGGAAACTTTGAAATGTCCCATCAGCAAGCGTTGGCACAAGTAACAGCACAAGCGGTCCATTCGCAGTACATTATGGACAGTCAAGCAGATTACTCTCTCCCATTCTCATTGCCAGCATCAGCCTTGACATCACAGCACGTCAACTCTTCTGCACATGTGACATCAACAAATGAGACAGCAACTCTGCCGTCACATAGTGGTAATGAAAACCTTAAATCAAGTGAGGTTTCACAAGGATTCCAAACCTCGGCCCTAGCTGTGGCTAAACCTGCTGATGATGGCTATAACTGGCGTAAATATGGCCAGAAGGCAGTTAAGGGTGGGGAGTATCCAAGGAGTTACTATAAATGCACCCAGGCGAGCTGTCCAGTTAAGAAGAAAGTGGAGCGTGCATCATGTGGACAGATTACTCAAATAATTTATAGAGGCCAGCATAACCACCAACGTCCACCAAAAAGGAGGTCAAAAGATGGTGGTAATTTACTAAATGAAGATGATTTCCACGAGAATGGAGACACTTTGACTAGATCAGAACCAGGCTCTCAAGATCATTCTGGGAAAGTAGAGGTATCAAATGACAGCAAGAGGAGAGACAGAGGCGATCAATCATCTGGCTCAAGTGATAGTGAAGAAGAGAATAATGATGAAGCAGGTGCTGAAAATGGAGATGACGGTGTTGTGAATGCAAATAAAAGGTGGTTCATGTTGTGAACACAATTTCTGTAGTATTTTTTTTCAAGCTTCAACCTATAAATACTAGTTTTATTCAACAGGCATGTGCCAGCACCAGCTCAAAGGATCATTGTACAAACAACTAGTGTGGTTGATCTTTTGGATGATGGCTACCGGTGGCGCAAGTATGGGCAGAAAGTGGTAAAAGGGAATCCTCATCCAAGGTAATACTTCTGTTGTCATTTTGCAGTTGCTCTCTATCTTTATCCATTCTGCCCTGAGTTCTCACTTGGATAGTGAACCATTTACTGACCAACTCTGCGTAATGCTACAATTCCTGGACCTATTTGGAATGTTTGCCATTTATTGATGTACGGAGAAGATTACTGTTTGTCGAGTTGTAGATTCATGATATATGTTCTTTGACCCGGTTCTCATGATATATATCGATGTCCCACTCCCATGGATCCTTGGATTATAATAGCGACAAATGAGCCCTAGCATGGCATAGAAATGTATTATGCCCTGTAGTGTGACAGCCAGTTGTGAAGGGCTATAGAAACAGGCCTATCGGAGAAGTTCAGTTGTACTAGAATGCTATGTTTAGTGTTCTTGAGTCTCAAGCTGATAGCTATGATCTATATCCTGGATTTATCAGCTGTATTTTGTTCCTGTTTTGGATAAATGGGAATGGGATTACACCGAAATTAATAATTTGAACCGAAACTGTTTCGAGGTAGCTTTTGTGTGGCCTTGTTAAGTTGTTAACTTATTTTTCTTGTATATGCATCTGTCTCTAGGTCAATTTACGTCTGTTAAAAGTTTCTTCCTGCAAATAGCTTATGCCAAGTATTTAATATTAATATTATTTGAAGCGTAGTTTCTTACATGGCTCACAGTGTTGAAGGTGATAAGAATTTAGTTCGGTACTTGTGTTAACGGGTTCGTTAATTAATGGGCGCATGCTTTAGCCCCTGCAAGCAGACACATCCTGAAACAAGGAATTTCAAGTAGTTATGAATTGGAGGAGACTTTCACCTAAAAAGAAAACCTTGAAATGAAACAAGGATCCCTTGGGAACTCTTCAATGGCATTGGAAGACTTAAATTTAAAATTTTAGAATGGGATGCAAAAATGGGCTGTAGCTATCAGTTCAAGTTAAGTTATCATCCTGGACATTTTGGGTCTTTTGGACCTCCCAGGCCCATGATGCGTTGCAGTTGTCGATGGCAGTGGGGGTTTGGGAGGTGAGCTATAGTGATAGTGAGGGGAGGGTGATGATGAACTTAGAGCATCTCTAGTAGAGGCCGAAAAAACGCGAACTGAAAAAGTCGAGTTCAGTGCACCGAAAACGTAAGTTCTGTCGAATTTCGCAGTGGCGCAGAATAGAAACCGTAAAATGGAACTGAAAAGCGGAATTCGAAATGACGCGGGTAAATTTAGGTGATGATCATAGTTCTAGATGACATAGATGCTCCGATTGAGCATCGAAATACCGCCTTCGTCTGCGCGAGGACGGCCTCCTCCTCGTCGCTGCCGTGGACGTAGTCCCCGGCGGAGATGGTCGGCGACCGCGCGGGGACGAGGTCGTCCTCCTCGCTGCTCTCCGCCACGGGCAGCCGCGGTGGCGGCTAGACTGGCCGGAGGAGGAGCCCTCGCCGGCGTTGCCGTAGCGCGCGAGCTTCCCTGGGGGCGTGAGCCCCCAGTTCGTCCACCGGCGAGCGCTCCGCTTGCGCGCGCCCTCGCTCTTGTTCCACTTGCGCCGCTCCGCGTCGGTGCGGAAGACAGGCGGACGCGGCGGCGAGTCGCCGCCGCCCAATCCCGCGGCACGGCCGTCGGAGCCTCCACGGGACGCCATCGCGTGGCGGCGGGCTACGGATCGGTGGCTGGGGCGAGCTGGATTGCTCGTCGGAGCTGGCGAGTGGCGGCGGCGGAGGGAGAGGAACGGCGGAAGGGAGTAGGGTTTGCGAACCGAACTCCCCTCCGCGAACCCTTTTAATACGGGGCGTGCGGGGAGTTTCTCGGGCCCCTGAACTTCTTTTACGGGCCGGCCCATGTTTTCAGGCTCTGTTCTGCGCGCGATTCGGCCCGAACCCGTAAATCCGCTGGAAAAGTTCAGTTCCGGCGGGATTTACGGGCTCTGCTAGAGATGCTCTTACTAGAAATAGTGGAACTCATGCTGTTGTCCAAATTATGAAACATACTCTGATTATACCATGACAGCTTTACTTGATAACCATATTGATTATGTGGGTGGACATCTATGGTTCTGCACTGACTTGCAATGACCTTAAGTCACAGCTCAAACATAATGAACGAGTATGCCAGATATACTGACAACCATGAAGTTTGGTTTTAAGCACAGAAAATAATCCATAAGGTACCACTTTCAAATCATTACCATGCACGGCATTATTGAATACTGTACTTACATGTATTATGTGGCTGATTAGTCGGGAAATTAATTGAATAATCGCTTGTGGATGTTACCTGTTCTCTTTATTTGGTAATGTTAGTTATGGTGTAGTCTGTTCTTTGACTTTGCTTGTTTGACAATTGCACAGAACATTAAATTATGGCCCTTTTGGGCAAGTTTGCTGCTGTCAAAATGATATGCTGCTAGCAGTTTTAACTACTTAGTGATACCCCTTTTTACTAAACAATTTGGAAAATCTATTTAATGAAGTTACACATCACATATTGACTTTGTTTGCACTGTATAGGAGTTACTACAAATGCACATACCATGGATGCGATGTAAAGAAGCATATTGAAAGATGTTCGCAAGAGCCAACGGCTGTTATAACTACGTATGAAGGCAAGCATAGCCATGATGTGCCAGCAGCTAAGAACAGCAGCCATGCTTCTGCTGCCAGTGCCAATGCATCATCTGCTAGCAGCTTACCGCGTAGAGGGCAGAACACAGCATCCAGTAAGCAGCGGTCCTCGCGCAGAGCAGCATTACGTACATCACCGTCAGATTCTTCCTTACATCTAAAAGAAGAAAATGAGGCAATATAAAATTTTGCAGTACGTAGCAAGGTAAATTGTTCCTTTTCTCTTGTTGGCTGAGCTGCTGCATTGGTTGGAATTAAGAGGAAGATATCCTTCCGCAGCACTGCATCTTGCATGCTGTACTTCCATTGATTGTAAATTGTATTGGTCTCTATTCGACGGGAAAACTATAGGCGGCAGAGGTTTCGTTGCTCCAAGTGTATATGCTCGAGTTGTAACTCTTACCTGATAGCCTGATCTGTACATATATGCGGTTCCTTCCATATCTCCGAAAGTGTTCTCTGACAGGATGTACTAAAATTATAATAGATTAACAAGGCAATAGTTTGCCTTTGCCGCGAACCTCCTTTCAGTTTGTCCCACAGGCTGAAGCAGTTTCACTAATGTTTGCAAGCCTACTGGTTACAGTTAATCATGATGTATGACCATTCTTCAGTTTCTCCCCAGTATCGAGTACTAATAGAGACTCCAACTGCATATCTTGATTATTGAGTTGCTAAATCTTGCTTCCTACAAAATAGAGAGCAATTTTCAGCTGCCATGCTTGACCCAGATAGCAATTCGGTTGAAGTATGATTTCTTTGGGATTTCGCCAGATTTAGCTAGAGCAATATAATTTATTTTTCAGATTTATAAAATGTGTTCATATGTTATATGTACCTAGACTGTATCATTCTTCCCTCGTCGAACTTAGGTGTCTCTAATTTGTAACAGCATCTCGTTATGCAATTTTCATGTCGATCTGACCATTGGTATAGTTTTTTTTTTTTTTTTTTTTTTTTTTTTTTTTTGCATCTGTGCTGTCCGCGGATAAAAAGTGAAATGAAATAGGATGTATGGTAAGGGTTCCACCGTCCCAGAGCAAATTGCTTATCAGCATGTGAGGTTAGACTAGCTCCCGATCCATCGTTCATTTCTGCCTTATATACACATTATTATATCTACAGAAAGTATTCCCTGCCTACATAAGCAGGGAAAATAACGAATATCTTGCGCAGAAATGAACATCTCGGGTACTCAAATCTCATCAATCTGGTTTTTCTTTCTTGTCGATCTCCATATGTCGAAAGGATCTAGCCTTCCAACAGCTTACACACGGCAATCTCTACGATCCAGTGTGTCACTTCTCATCGAGCGTGACAATCGTTGGAACTTGCCCATGATTGATGAAATCAATCTTGTTCAGTCTAACGCAGCAAAGGACCTGCTCAGGGAGTTCCTCTTGCTTCTGGGCCTGCAGTACGATAACAACATCAACTAAAGCATTTGCATGGATCAAATCCAAGAAGTACGACAGTTTTCTTCAGGTAACTGCAAGTTCATTGTTCATCACTATTTTCTTATATAGAAGAACTGCCATATAAAGATATTTCATAACAATGTCAACGGATTATTCATGAAAATATTTCATAATTTTGTTTCCATATTTGTATAATAAATAATTGTCCCATTTGCATCTTGGAGACTATCAATTCAAAATGTTATGCATCGAATGAATGGGGTAACCACATACCGCAAAAAAGAAGAGCAAAGCCAACTTTACCTGAATTGTCAAACCCAAATCGAGGATGCCATTCTTCAGGCGTTCCCGGAATGAATCCAGTCCCCTCCTTGCGATGTAGCTGAACCGGTGTATGTCAAGATCTACCTCAAAGTAGTTCTCACCCTGGTGATGTAAGAGATGCAAATTTAATTGCGATATTAATATATCCCTTTTATACCGTTTTTTTTTAAAAGGCATGTTGCGCACACCGAACTATTCTTTTAGCCGTCTAAAGATGTTTTGTTGCCTGGTCATGTTCCATTATTTAAAGAAATACGAGAGTTATTACCTACAGATCAAATATCAAGATTCCTTCACACTGTTGTAAAATCAACTAGTATATTACTCTGGATTTCTTAAAGTATCATGTGTAGCCCAAATCATAGTTTCAATCTTGTCTATCTAAATTATGCAAGGGACTTGGCTTGTGCACCTCGTAGAAATTATGTTGTGGTCGTGAGAGGACTGGCTTCTCGTTGTATGCACTGACAAGCTTTTTCTCTGTGGAACCCAACTGGAGGTCATCTGGGTTAACCAATCCAGCCATGATTTTCAACCTATCTCTGTAAGGGATTGTAGAGTCTGATGCAAACCCTTTCACCTTCTCACTCTCATTCTCAATGAATCTCTGTCGTCAGGAACATTAAAAATCTGTTTATTAGCTCACATGAAAGAATCAATGCTACACTAATAAAACACTATAACAATTAGTTTGTTGTTGAACTGAGAAGGCTCTGACCATGATAGACTCCTTGAAATGCTCGGAAACCTCCTTGTCAAAGTACTCTGAGATTCTGAAGTACAAAACAAGACTGTATCCTTCGCCGTCGCTGTCGCCGAGGAACATAGCAGCAGGATAGGTGGGCATCTGTGTTGGAAACAGAAAAGAAACCTTGAAGCAACGGACCCGAGAAACTATATATGCCTAGTAGTCATCTGTGACTGAATCCTTACCTGTATGTTGACAATCAGAAGTGACGGGAGCTTGTGGTGTGGTTTGACCTGTGGAAGCTCAATGTGCTTGGCAATGTGCTGGACCTTCTTGGGGCTGGCAAACAGGTCCACGCCAATCGGATAATACGCGGCGTAGTTTGGAGCTGCACATTTCTTCTTGTCTCTGTACAGAATTAAATTCAGAGGTTAGGTTTTGCAGATACTCATTTGAGGACATTTTAAAGAAGATTTTTGCATATAAATATAGTTCCATGTCATACTTGAGAAAGGTTTCACTTCTTAGCTTGAAGAGGGATGGATCGAGCCGTGACCAGCATCCCGGTGAGGGCTTTTCACCTCCACACGGGATCGTCAGTCCTCCCTTGGGGCGGACCACATATTTCTTTGATTCACCTACATCGAAACGAACAACGCATCACGTTCCATCATTTTCGAGAAGAAGAATCTTCGAAAAGAAGATGGATTATTTTGGGGAGCTTACCGATTTCACTTCCATCGTCTTGGCAGTCTTCCGCCTCCACGGCCGTCCTCTTGTAGGAGAGGCGAATAACCGTGGACTTCCTCTTGGCCGGGCTGCCGCAGGTGAGCTGCTGCATCTTGTCGTTGAAGCTGATGGAGTGCAGCAGCTTGCGTATGCGAGACGGGGTGTTGGGCTCCTTGTCATCTGCTGCATCGGTCTTCTCCTTGGAGCTCGGCACGCACTTGCTGGCGCAGATCGCCATGCTCTGGCTCCTACGTGCAGGATCATCACCTTTTGGATGTGAGAATGCGTGTCAGCTTATGGGATCTCAGTTTTGCAGCTGTACTTTGAGGCGCTTAATTATCGTACCATCGTCTCTCTTCAGATACTGTTCGACAGACAGTGTCATGGGCACGCCACGCCATAGCTCTCCGATGCGAGAGAGCGCGTCGGCCAAACGGGACGCCTTCTCCTGCTTCTTCTGGTCCTCGTCTTCGTCTTCTTCGTCCGACAAATCTGCAGGACAACAAATCGATTTGGAGAATGATGAACATTTCCAAAAAGAAAGTGTGCTCAGGAGGTTCAGGTATAGAGGTAAGCGCCGCCCACCTCCGTCGACGCTCTTGAATTCCTCCTCGTCCTCCGCCTCTTCCTCGAGGATGCTGACGGAGTCGAACCAGGCGTCCTCTTTGCAGCAGCCGCTGGAGTCGCGCTGGCTGTGGTGCCACTCCATCTGGGTGAGGTGGAACGTCTTGGAGTGCTCCGACGACTTGCCGGCCGACTCGACGTGGACGATCTCGCTCATGGCGAAGTCGGTGGTGCGCCCTCTGGCGTCCACGATCCGTGGCTTGGGCCCCTCCGGCATCACGGACCGGGAATTGCCGCGGCCTCTCCTGCCCCTCCTCGTGGTGTGGTACCTCTCCGGCCTCCGATACTCAAGAGCAGACTTGGAAGCACACGAACCCATTGTTGTAGCTGCTTGGATCTTGGATACTTGCAGCTTCGAGATAACTAACTGGCTGGCCTTCGGTTAATTAGACTACGACGCCCTGAGTATGGAGGTAAGACCACGAAAATGTGGTGGGTCTAATCTGCAAGCACAAGAACATATATACTCCCTCTGTCAAGAATTACCCTGCATTCTGGGTTTAGTCAAAGTCAAACTTTATAAACTTTGACTAAGCATATAAGAAAAAATATTAATATTTATAATATGAAATAACCATCATTAAAATTGTCATAAAATATATTTTCATATTCCATTTATTTGGTTTCATAGTTATTGATAGTTTTACCAATATGTTTGGTCAAAATTTGAAAAATTTGACTTTGACCAAACACAGAATGCAGGGTAATTCCTGACGGAGGGAGTAAGGCATAAGGGTGGCTGGAGGCAGAGGCTAATTGATCTGCAATATAATGTAATAAATTCATGATCAAGGCTCTCTTTTTTGAATTTCAGAGAAGCTTCTTGTTTGGTTTGCATAATGGAGAAACCTATATATTTTTTTGCAGGAAAATAATTGACATATCTTCGACAGGTTGAAGACAAATAATGGTGAGCGTGTATGCCTTGTACTGTTGGTAGGGGGGAGGTATTCAATATGCATTGTACAGATGGATACATTGTTCCCCAGGGCCAGGGGTTGCAGGCACATCTGCAGTTGTTGAAGCACTTGCAAGGTCAAAGAGAAGGAAATCTCAGAGAAGCATCAGCCTGACAACCAGCAGTGAGCTGGGAAGAATCGGTAGGTCACTAAATGCATTATAATTGAGCAAAATAATAGGAGGATCATGGATTTTGAGGGTGCATATTAAAATAAACCAACTTGTACCTGTTCCTAGTACTAATATTGCCGTAGTGAATAAGGTTTTACTAGGACAACTGCAGAAAAATGATCTCTTGTGCAACAGTCTGAAAAAGGATTAATTAATTGAGTAAAGATTTGGTGCAAATGGACACTAGTGATCTCATTTTTTCAAAAAAAAATTAAAATCATATTTCTGAGTTTGAAAAAACTTAAAAAATATATTAGCCTGTAGCCAACTATTTATCACACCAACGTGCAAAAAATCTTGTTCAAATACTTTGTATTTTAGGCTACATAAAAATGATAAAGGTCTAGACTGAGTATGTATCTTTCAAATCTACAAATTTTATCAGATTTTGTCATTTTTGTGTAGCCATAATATAAATAATTTCGTAATAAAAAAATTCACACTTGTAGATTACATCATTAAATATGCCCTTATTTATTTTCATAATTTTTTGAAACTTAAAACTACAATTTTTTAAAATTTAAAATGGAGAGAGCACTAGTGCCCGAAAGCCAAAATCACTTCTCGTAATTAAGTGCATGTGTATTTTCTTGTAACAATTTACACCCTTCTCTTGCACATGTTAGCTTGTGCGAAGTGAGTGCATCAAAATTATTCTGCGGTAATATCGTCAGTTTTTTTTTTATCAAATCTTGTCAAGAGGGCAAGGTGTTCCTGTAGATTCATACGAAAGAGACGCTGGATTTGCCGGCCATAGTTGCCCTCAAAAATTTATACACATCAATTTAGTGGAATTTTTTTTTTGTGTGTGAAAGATATGCAATACCCTCTCTAAGTTAAAAATTGTGCATATTAGTTTGTATTAACTCAAACTTTCCAAAAAATTGACAAGATTTATAAGAAAATATATCAAAATCTACAATATCACATAAATATATTTCATGATGGATCTCGATTTGAGGTTATAAATTATTGATATGTTTTTCTATAAACTTGGTCAAAGTTTAGACAATATGATTTAGCACAAAATAACATACAATTACCTTTAGTTGCAATTAGTTTGATAACTTAAATATACCAAAAAAAAGTTAGACCTCTCGAGGACTCAATACAAAATCGATAGTTGCCAAGCCTATTGGAATAAATTAAGATAATCAGAGGACTGTTTACTGCACTTAACTGAAGAATACAGAGCACCATGCATTGAATTATTTAATTCTCTGTTTGCACATGCACTTCATATTTATACGAACTACTGTGTTTAGTTAGGTCAGTGCACATGTGCGCAGAGCTGAAGCATGGGCATTCTCTCTTCACACACATCAAGATATTGCATTCCTTTTTTTTTTCATATCTTGAGATGAGCATCATCCGGTCCTCTCGATCCTTTTCCAGCAAAACAATAATGTATGCACATCACAATATATGCAAAATATTGTCTAAGACAGTAAGGAAGGAAAAAAGGAAAACGAGTCGGGCTCAGTGAACCAACATGCATGAACTCAATTTCATAGTAAGATAGAATACTGCATCAGAAGGACGAACCTACCTCCCAAATTAATCTTTGGAACAATTGAAAGTAATGAAATGATCATCCAAGTAGGTAGTTACATCCCCTCCCACACATGAAGGTTGAAGAAAGGAGGGCGACGGTGTGGGGGGTCCCGGCGCCTCTCCCTTGCGCGTGCGGTGACGTCAAACCGCCGGCCAGCCGGTGAGGTGAACGGAGGAGGTTAGAGCGAGGATGCGACAAATTGGATAAAGAGGTTAAGCTACCACCACAAAACCACCTGTTAATTAGCAATGCCCATTTATAGCAATTTTCCCTGTTTGGGTCCTTGCTATGATCCACGCATGCATGCACACGCTTCAGGAGAAAATTAGGGCCGAAAAGGTGGCACGTGGTTGCTTCTTGCTACAGAGAGGGAAGAGTAGAATTAACAAAACGGAAGAAAGGAAATTGAAGGGACTCCCACAACTTCTTGATCTTTTGCAGAAATAATATATCGGCCTCTGCATCAGATGATGTACACTGCCATCAGGTGAACTAAATATCACGGAAGGGGTGTTTACATACACCTAATCATGGCTCCAACGCTAGAAGAGTTGGCCAAAAATACTTACAGAAAGCAGACTATTCTCCTTGCAGCAACCACTAGGGCGATGGTTACAAGACATCTAACTCCTCTACGCAGTTTAGCTCTACGGCCCGTCACCGAACATGCTCAAACCAATATTAGTAAAATCCATGTCACCACCGCGGCTACCTTTGAAGCTACCATGCATGGACAAGAGCACCAATGGCTCCTCCTGCTGATCTCATTGTGTCAAGCCATCCCTCTTAAGGCAGTGATGGTTGATGCACCAAATTGATAGGTGCATGACGAGTGATGTCCATGCCACCGGTGACACTTGAGAGTCGGTGCCTGTACCGGGTAGGTGATGGTAACAAATTTACTCTTTAGATTGCCACTTGTAGGGACTCCAAGCGTAAAGTGATGTAGCAAGGTGTTTTTTCTCATAAGGGTGACTCAAGAGTTTATATCAAACTCTCAGAAAAAATGGTGGTTCTTACTCTTGTCCTCTTCAAGCAACCTGCCACAGCAAATAAATAGTTTTTATGCACCAGAATGTTTGTCAGACACTCACGGTATGCAAGAAATACAAAATTTAACTTAACAAGCAAAGATATTTTTGGTATTCGAATTTAATAATAAATGAAAAGAAAATAGAAAATAAACTAGTATGGAAGGTTTGTCTTATGCCTAAAAATGAACCGGGGATCATGGTTTCACTTGATCACTCTCTAGTAAACATGGTGGTGGTGATAAGGCACAAACAACAATTTAAGAGCATGCAAACATATACGAAGCCATTGATAAGCATATACATGGTCATCACGTTCAAACATAGAGTTGATGGAACACAACTCCCTAATACTCCTATAGCAAGGAAAAACTTCCTCAGGTTATATTTAAGAACTAACAGAGTATTGCTATAAGATCTATATCATGATGTTGAACACCAATGTGATAACTTTGAGCTAGCAAGATCATCCCTTCTGTCACTGGATGACATAAAGCATAAGTATTCATTTATCCCTAGTAAAACAATCAGTGGGAAGGTGAAAACTATGGAAGCACTTAGAATTTCTGTCACTTTCCTATGCATACCACCAGATTACTCTGCCTAATGCACACATCCGCACACAAGTTCTAGCATACTAGTTTAATCAGAACAGAACATACATGAATGAGGTAACATATACATCTATAAATACATTAAGAACAGCTAGCAATTTGCATCTCATTTATCATCTCAATAACAAAAGATCCACCATAGGGGTAATACAAATATGGTCAAAATCATGATAAGCATCTCATGTGACTCTAATTAGTGAATAAAAATAG
The DNA here is from genome assembly GCA_007115705.1 of Dactylis glomerata. NCBI lineage: Eukaryota > Viridiplantae > Streptophyta > Magnoliopsida > Poales > Poaceae > Dactylis > Dactylis glomerata. Next base: position 618,223 of record QXEO01001205.1, read on the forward strand.
AAAGATTGATACAATTTAGTTCCACAATCCCATAGTCTAGGGATGAGCTACTCCTCTTCATTATGGTGACGAAGGAAATTGTGTCGATGGAGGCAAAGGAAATGACGTCCGGAAGGTTCCTGAAACTCCAAAGTACGCACAAAGAGGGTTTCATGTTCTACAAAGTTAAAACCAAAATAAGGGGGTCCCTTGGAAAATCTCCAAAAATAATGTAAAACAAGTCCAGGACCTTGATAACTATCAAATATAAAGAATTATGACCTAATAAACTACAAAGGTCATGGATGCCTTTTACATGTATCAATATCCCCAAGCTTAACCTATGCTTGTCCACAAGCATAAAGGTGATAAAAAGTACATCAACTTTGGATATAAAGCAAGCAACCATTGATCATCAAGTAACAATTCATAATATGCAATATTAGGCATAGGAGCAATAATATATCTTGCACAAAGTACCAAGTAACCAAGTTGATAGACAATGAGACAAAACTTGTGCAAGTGAGGTGTAGGTGTGGTTCCTAAGTTGGTCAAGAATAGAAATTGAGAATTTCGTCTTTTTTACTCAGTTGGAGAACACTTTCCCTGTTTAAGGGTAGTAGTGATTAAACATGATACACAAGTCTAGAGGCTAGAGAGTACAAAGATTGTGGGAACTCCATTACATGTAGAAACAAACAATAAACTTATTATTCTCCATACTAAATCAAGTTACTTAATAAGTGGTTCCCATTTTTTTCTTTAAAACTTTGGCACTCTTCCCAACCTTTTCTTCCACATACCATGGCTTGCCGAATTTTTTGGTGCCTACCAAACATTCACAATCTTGGAGGAGTGCTTCTTTTTCTTTGGGACTGAGATTCCCTTGCAAGTTGCCTTGAACCACTATACAAAAATTGAAATGACAAGCACTGTATTGTTGCTTGTTAGAGTCTCAAGTTTTTAGTCTATCATCTCTCCAAGCGTAGAGTAGACACAAAGCTATAGTAAACCGGAATCCAAAATCAATAGCATCATGCACACATACTTGGGTAATTGGCGGAAGCTAATATAGTGGACATTCAAGGAATAACTTGGCTCAAGGACTTTGGCTTGCATAAGCACACACTTATGACTTAGAAAGGCTAGCAAAGAAGGAAGTTTGACCACTAAAAGCTTGCAACCTTATCCATCAACATAGTTTCTCTCCAAAGTGCAGAACATATTTATAAGCTCCATACTTACTCAATACAATAAATACACCAAAGAGCAATAGCGATCATACCATGCTTTCATGTAAGCATTTACTTCCTTTGTCCGACATCCTAAACCACCTATTTCTTCTTTCTACTTCCCTTTTAGTAGCTCCAAGATATTCTCATGACACGCAAACTGAAGGTGTTCTTAACAATCAAAGAGATGCTACTCCAAAACTAAAAGCTAGAAACTGGATGCTCCAACCTTAACGGAAGTCTTATAGTGCTAAAAAATAAACTTTGAAGATTCACAAACCAAGATTTTTGTTGATGTAGAGGGATGCCTTGGGCATCCCCAAGCTTATGTTTTTCACCATCCTTGGATACATATTGGTTCAAATTGGCTTCATTCCTTGTGAAAAAGCATCACTGCAAAAAAAACTTCCCCTACTATTTTTTTGATTGGTTAATCATTAGTGCATAAAAGATATAAATCTGTTTGTCAAGAGAACACCAAAATAAATTTGGTTCAAAATTTCCAGAGAGTTGCTCAATTGCATATCATCTGAAAAAGCTCAAAACATCCAAAAAGAATCAAATTGAAACTCAAAAGAAGCACGAAACAAAACAAGACACAATCTGTCTAGAAAATAGTTGCATCAAAACGATTTTCAAATCCCATCTTAGAAAATTAATAAATCAAACCCTTATGGGAGATGACAGAGAACAAAAAGGTGAAACCCATACAAAAGTATCACTCAATTCCGAGCTAAGGAGATTTTTTTTAAAAAAAATCATAACCAGTAGCGTGCAAAAGATAACAACTCATGAAAACAAATCATCTTTAAGCTCCAAATAGGTAAAGAATTGCACTTTATGAAAACTATAAGCTAAAAGGCAAAAGAAAACCTACAAACCTCGAAAAACAATACAAAAAATCAAACCAAATGGGTTGGATCCCATAAACTGTTTTCTTTATAGTCATATATGTAGTCTCAATACCTTAGATTTTCAGGAGGTGCACATACCATGGGGGAAATTCTTTGCTCTCTCTTTCTTCCTTAAAAATTGATCCATGTGGGAATTGAAACTTCATATTCCCTTCTTTTTCATCAATGAGAGCACCTATAGTTCTCAATAAAGGTCTACCAAGAATTATAGGACTATGGTTCTTACCATCCATGTTCATGGTAATAAAGTCAACATGCACAAAGGTCATATGCAACTCAACAAGTACATTATCAACTCTAACAAGATCATTCTTAATAGAATAATCAACAAGTAACAATTCAACATTGCCTTTTTCTATAGGGGTAAATCCAAGTGATCACATAGAGATTTAGGAATAGTTGAAGCACTAGACCCAAGATCAAGTATAGCTGGCCAAGTAATTTTCCCTATATCCTAAGCTCCCAAACATACCCAAGCTTTGGTGGAACCATGGTTTCTTTGTGATACAAATCAATCTTTTCTTTAATAACATGATTTGCACTATAAGAGCCAAAACCTACTTGGTTAACATTAGTAGTGGGATCACAATCATAGTTTTGCAATATAGAGATAATTTCATCAAGAGGTACAGTTTTCAAGAGATGCTAAAGGAGCATTTGGTAGATCATTTAACATTTTCATTTCCTCTATTTTCCTACTCTATTCTTCTTTGTTTTTTCTCTCTCAAGTCTCTCAAATTTCTCTTGTTTTTCGTTCCTAGCGTCCAAAATCCTCATAGTTTCCCATGATTTTTCTATCACTTCCTCCAAATACTCCATAGTCTCTTCATGATACCTTTGTGTATGGACAAAGTTTTAAAGAGTAGTGAACTCCTTTGCAAGATTATCAACCCTCTCACATAGCATATCCGTTTTCTCAAATTTAGCAATGAATTCTTTGTTGAGCTCTTTTTGGGTGGCTATAAAGGGTCTAATAGTGCTTTCTAAATCAATGGACTTGCGTAAGTGGTGTTGGGCACATAGGTGGGGTGGCTACCATAGGAGTTTTGAGCAAAATGTGGTTTAGGGTATCCATTATTATAATTATTCTCATAAGCATTGTTGCTGAATTTTTTTATGTAGTTGCCATCTACTCCTTCAACATTATTAGCAACTAATTTTTGTATGAGAATATTATTTAAATTGGGTTTACTCATCATGGCCGTCATAACATCTATCTTAGCACTTCAAATTTATAACTCTTCAATCGAATTAACCTTATTACTGGAAGTAGTTGGTGTTCTTTCAATGTTGGCTTCACTAACAGTTTTAGCCATAAAGGCTCCTCCTGCGGTAGAATCAAGCAAGCTCCTAGACATATACTTTAAACCATTATAAAAAGAATGTAACATTGTCCCAAGAGTTTATGCTTCCATTAGGTAAAGACAACAACCATTCTTTAACTTTTCCTCTTGATGAAAAGGGTATCAATTTAATCTTTACAATGGCATTATAAATATTCTTAAATTTTTGCATATCACAAATTTCACAAAAGTCATGAAGGATGCAAGGCATCCTCAGTAGCACTACCACCAAACTAATCCTTGCATATAAGATTCAATAAATCAGGATTAACTTCAAAGGAATCAATAGTGGTTTCATGAGATGTTATGGGTCATTATGCACATTAGTGTAATCACACAACTTTGTTGTCCTATCTCTCATCTTTCCAAACACAAAGTTCTACAACTATTTTCTTTTGGGTTTTTGGGTATAAGGGAAAACAAGTAAGAAAGCAAAAGTTGAAAAGAAATCTATCACAAAGTCTAAAGTGACAAAGAAGACTCACAATCAAGAAAATGTAGCAATAAGATCTACCCAAGCTTTGTCCTTAGCCCAGCTATAAGATGTAGACACCAAATTCCCTGACAACAGCGCTAGAAAAGCTCTTGATGGCAACATATATACTATTTAGATTTTCACCTGTTAGGGCTCCAAGCGTAGAGTGATGCAGCAAGGGTGTTTTCCCCCACAAGAGTGACTCAAGGATTTATATCAAACTCTCGGGGGAAAATGGTGGTTCTTCCTCTTGCCCTCTTCAAACAACCTAACAAACAGTTTTACACCCCGAACTCACCAGAGTGTTTGTCATGCAATCACAATGTGCAAGAATATTTTTGGTAATTTTAGAATTTAATAATAACTTAAATTAAAACAACAAATAAACTAGTGTAGAAGGTTTGTCTTGTGGCTAAAATTAGACTGGGGATCATGGTTTCACTTGATTTATCCCTCATAAACATGGTGGTGGTGATAAGGCACGAACAACAACTTAAGAGCATGCAAATATATACAAAGTCATTGATAAGCATATACATGGAAATCACGTTCAAACATAGAGTTTATTCAACACAACTCTCTGATACTCCTATAGCAAAGGAAAACTTCCTTAGACTTTATTTACGAACTAATAGAGTATTGCTTTAAGATCTATAAGATGATGTTGGACATAAATATGTTCTAACTTTGAGCTAACAATACCATCACTTTTGTCACTAGACAACATAAAGCACAATTATTCATTTATCTCTAGTGAGGCAATCAACGGGAGGGTAAAAACCATGACACGCCTACAATTTACGTCACTTTCCTATGCATACTACTCGATTACTCCGCCTAATGCACACATTGCCCACATAAGTTCTATCATAATAGTTTGATCAGGAAAAAGCATACATGAACATGGTAATATAAACATCTATCAGTACATCAAGAACAACTAGCAATTTGCATCTCATAAATCATGTTAGTAAAAAAAGATCCACCATAAAGGTAATATAAATATGGTCACAATCATGGTAGGCAGTTTATGTGACTCTAATTAGTGAAGCACAATAGAGAGATTGATAAAAGTTACTTCCACAATCTCTATAGTCTAGGGATGAACTACTCCCTGTTCATCATGGTGAGGAAGGAGATGGTGTCGATGAAGGTGAAGGGGCAACCAGGGACGGCTCATGCAGCGTCTTCCCTCCTATCCTCGTAGTCTTCATATCTGTTTCATGTATTCTGTGTTTTTCCGTCGCCTCCTCGTGAAATAGCCAAATGGGTCATAATTAAAACAAATTTGTAGAGATGAAAAAAGCTACAAAAGGGCCCACAAGGGGAAAAGTAGGCCCCGCCAGGCGGCCAGGGTGTGGGAACGTGTGGTGCACCTCCTTTTCCTCCTCCTTGTGTTCCATATTGACTTCTTCTTCTCATTTTAATTCATTTCCTCAAAAAAATAATGTGCCAAAAAAGATTGGGTTCGTTTGATGTTCGGAAGGTTCCTAAAACTAAAAAATACATAAAATAGGGTATCCTATTCTGCAGAGTTAAAACCAAAATAAAAGGGATCATTTGGAAAATTCACCAAAAACAATGTAAACAAGTTCAGGACCTTGGATAACTATAAAATATAAAGAAATATTACCTAATTAACTACAAAGTGTATGGATGTATTTACAAGAATCAGAAGGCTGATAGACCGATGGTCGCTCGCATATCTTAGCGATGCCGTCACTGATCTCTTTAGGATAACCTCCACCTTCCATCTAACATTGGTTAGATCCTCGATGGATAGCCCCATGAGGCCTAGGAAGTCTCCCATCATGACCATGTGTAGGAGGATCCTGATCTCGCGCTCTTGGCATTCGCTTGTAGCTTCTGGATCTAGTTTTGAAGCTTGGCAATGCACTGGAGATGAAACACTCCTGGTCCTTCTTCTTCTTCTTCTTCTTCTTCTTCTTCTTCTTCTTTTTAGACATTTCCTTCAGTAGGTTTAGGATGGCTACTTCCTTGTTGTGGGATGGGTACACCTGTGGCACCGACTCACCCTCAACGCAGATGATGACACATGCCTTGGCATCACACAATGTGGTCAACTCACCTGCCTTCTTCATCATGCCATGGCTACACTTCTGGTAAGTCCCACGACGGGTGGAGCCATTGGAAATGTACTTGATGCTCACCTTCTTGCGAGGCATTATTGACCTCGAGCAAGCAAGGATGCAACAAGAGGAAAAAACAACAAAGGAAATTGGTGGGTTTGATAAGTTAAATGCACAAGGAGGAGGGATGGATTTATAGCGGAATGGGCTAGGATGAGCAGGATACAACTTGCTTAGAAATGTTAATATGGTAAGATGTTACTGTTACAAAGAGGATTTCATGATTTAGTGCTTGTTAACGTGGTCAAATATCTAGCACATTCAACCCCGACTTTAATTGTGGAGATATGTTCTCTGGTGTACATTTATGACTTCTAAATTTCCCTTCATCAGATAAGGAGGTGCTACCTATCATGATTAATCCATCATCACGCCATAGATTTTATCCGGTCCACAAAATAAATATGCTCATAATGAATTTAGGGACAAAAATCCATAAATAACACCTCCTACGTACACTGACGTGTTTAAGTTAGTCTATCCATAAGACAATAAGAACATACGCTAGATTTGGTGCATGATCACACTCCCAGACTCCTTTAATACCAAAATGTTGGCATTTACAAAAAGTAACTGTGTAATTTGAAGTTTGTTAATGAGTATTATGTCTACCTAAATGGTTTGCTTGATTATTGGGAATTTCCATTGAATCCCATTTATTTGGTAATATGCCCTCTTTGCGTCCCAAATGGCACGATGGTTAGGCATAGCGTTCGCTGACATGGTCGTCTCACTGATTGTTAAATCAGCAGGCAGAAAACATGGTGTACATGAATTCAACAAAGGAATCTGAACTGAATTAAGCATGTCAGAAGAATTGTTTCAAACTATTTACCAGGTCACCGAGATAGACCTAAGCAAAACTAGAAGTAGGCACCAAAATAATGAATGCTAACGTTAGGCTGACAGAGAAGTTAACGATAAACGATTTCTTGAACATTGGTCATCGTCTTCCTTGTCATGCTCGTGTATATTGTAGTACTTCATCAAGGTGTTCGATCATGTCAAAGGGTAACATAGTGCCCAATGGGCTTTGAATAGCCGGCCCCGCCCGATTATTGTTGACGAAAACATCCTACCAAATTTTGTAGGGATGTCTCTATCTTTGCCAGCACAGGTTCACCATTGTCATGTTGGGGTATGATGCATGTAAAACAAAAGTTCATCCTACAAGATCACCCAAATTATATTCATCGAGATATGAAACTTATCTTTGCCAGCGAAGGCTTGATGAAGACTCTAAACTTGGCGATCACCGCAACTAGGTGTATCCCTCTCAGCCGTAAGGATATCTCCTCCTTTCTCCTTAAGGTTGAATGTACGATCTCTCTATTGGTATCAACACGTATGTGTTCACCAATCTAGTAGGACTTCACTGTTCAGAATGAAGAGCTACCAAAGTACTAAAGAACTAATGCAAACATGGAGTGGGAGAGAGAGGAGAGCTCGATCTGGGAGGAGAGGGAGGCACCCATTATATAGAGAAGGGGAGCGGTATCAACTTGGGGAGAGGAAAACCTTGGTCGTCGTCTTCTCCCACATGGAAGGAGTTGGTGGGGTACAATCAGCCACCTATATCGGCCCCATAGGGCCCATGTGGCCACCCCTAGTGTCTAAGCCGATTCACCCTAGGGCCCCTCCGACACTTATATTGACGTGATAATAATTAGAATAATGTGGAAAATATTTTATAAGAGAACATCCCTTAGCTAAGAGATGACAACCTTCGCTTTCTTTACTTTCTTTTCTCCATCTAAGTAAAAAACAAACATGACAAGCATAAAAAAAAGGCAAACATCACCACATTATAAATGCCCAACCATTGCGGATATGCAAATAAACAGAAGGCGAGTTTGGGGACAGTTTAGCCTAAACTGGAATGGAGGCGATAGGAGTCCCTATGTCCGCCCGACGTGGGTCGGATGATCGCACCACCCACATCCAGCCTCCTTTTGGGCCGACCGAAGTAACAATTTCTTCTATAGTTCCTTTCTCTTTCTATTTTTTAATTTTTAATCTATTTATTCTTTAAAAAAATCAGATTTGAGAAACTTCAAGTTTTTAAGTAAAAAAGTTATTTAGATTAAAAATATGCGAATTTGAAAAAGATCAAATGTAGAAGTGTTCAAACTTCACAAATGTTCATCTCTTAAAATGTTCATATATAAAAATGTTCAGATTTTCAGTAAAAGAAAGAGAAAACTAGGAAAGAAAAGGAAGAAACAAACAACTCAAAAACAGAAAAGAAGCAGTCAAAAACCGTGAAAACTAGCAAGAGGAAAACCTCGTACAATGTTTAGGGTCCTACTGTCCTCCACCCTGGGTGGAGCGGACGAGGCGCCGCACACCCTTCTTGGGTCGGCCCATCATCTCCCCTACCTTCTTCTTCCTCCCTCTTCTTCTTCCTCACATCTCCGACCACCACCGTACACACTGCCCATCGCCGACCACCGCTACCGCCCGCTACCACCACTGCCCGCTACCGCCAGCCATCACAGCTCCGACCACCGCTGGCCATCACACCTCCATCTCCCCTGCCGTCAGCACTGGCCAAACCGCCGGCCACCGCCACCCGTGGCCGGCGGCGCTCCCGCGCCGCCTTACCACCCCGCCTCCTCAAGCCTCCTCTTTCGCCGGTCGGCCGCCGCCCCAGCCATCCCTCTAACCTCCTCCTCAGGCCGCCTTCATCTCCGGCGCCGGCGAGCTCCCCCACCCCAACCCTAAGATCCCCGCACCCCCACCCTAAGTTTCAGAGCTTGCTCCACCGTCTCCACCGCTGCCAGCCGCGGCGTCGACGGCTTCGTGGCGCCGCTGCACCACCGACGTCGCCCCTCCCCGGTCACCTTCTTGTTTTCTGGTCGCCCCCCTGCTTCCTCCCGATAAAGGTTAAATGGGCCCGGCCCACACCCACATGGGGTGTGCGGCGCAGGGTCAGGTCCGACCTGGTCGGAGCATAGGGATTGCCCAACGTTCCTAAAACCATGAAAAAACCAAAACCGTAAAAGGTCTTTGGGCGCTGTTGCCGCGCTAATGGGCTGCTGCCCAAGTTGCCGCCCACGCGCGTTGGCCATGCGCAATGGCGAACGCAGTGAGCGATATATAAGGTTTACCAGAGACGGCCAGCTGCTGTGATTGCCCAATCACATTACACACGTGGACATTTGCTAAAAAGAACATCACACACGCGGACAAGACGCAGCTCACCAGAGCTGTCGTCCGCCCCGCGCTGCGCAGCATGAACTCGTCGCGCGTCTTCCATCCCCGCACGTAGCTTTCCCCCCTGCCCCTGCCGATCGTTAACCACTGAGATCTCAGTTGCCCTTTCCATGTCAACTCAATTCATCTCCCTTCTCTTCCCCCCTCTCTCCAGCCTCCAGGTACATTCAGCCACCATGGCGCTGCTGAGGAAGCTCTTCGCTCGGAAGGCCATGGATGGATTGTCGCCTGTGTCTGAGCGGGTCTTTGGTAGCCCACCCTCGTCGAACGCAAAATCTAGTATCACTCGGCTCATATGCATCTTGTTTTAATTTCCCCTCTCTCTGCAGTGTTCAACTCTTGCATGTCGACCGAAGCACTCGACGAGGACACGCACAAGGACTACCTGACCAGCACCATCATCCAGCTCAAGGGCTCCAACCCGTACGCCTCGCTCATGGTCGTCAACTTCGCCGCGGCGCCCAGCGGAATCGGTGCCGTCCACTCCTTCCTTCGGCAAGGCGCCGCCGCCGCCGTCGTCACCGACTACCCATCCCGGTACGCCGGCTGCCCGTCGCTCCCCCTCGCGACGATCCGCGCTTTCCTCGGCTCGTGCGTCGACTGGCTCGTCTCCGGCCACCAACGCAACATCCTGCTCATGCACTGCGATGGCGCCAGCGGCGCGTCCTGGCCTGCGCTCGCGTTCGCCATGGCTAGCCTCCTGGTGTACATCGAGGAGGCCGCGCCGGAGCAAATGACGCTGGACGCGGTGTACGGGAGGGCGCCGGTGGAGATGCTCAGTGCCGGCTCGGCGCTGGATCCCCGGCCGTCTCACCTGAGGTACCTGCAGTATGTGGCAAGGCTCAGGGACAAGGGCTCCCTCATGGCCATGAAGCAGGAGCCTTTCGTCCTGGACTGCCTGATCCTCAGAGCTGTCCCGGACTTCGACGGCGGCGGCGGATGTAGGCCGATTGTTCGTGTCCATGGCGAGCCGCAGCTTGATGCTTCGCCCGTGGTTCTGTTCAGCACGCCGAGGATCAAGCAACAGTTCAAGAAATACAAGCAGGTGATGTATACATATGCTATCAGCTCCGTGGGTGCCCTCTGATAATGGTCTCATAGATGTTGTCTCAATTTCAGGAGGATAGCGCGGTGATCAAGGCTGACATTGGGTGTCAGATACAAGGGGATGTCGTCATCGAGTGCATCCATGTTGGTGATGAAAATCGTGAGGATATAATGTTCAGGATCATGTTCAACACTTGCTTTCTGCAGTCTAACATGATGGTTTTCACTCTGGATGAAATTGATCTGCCATGGAATTGCTGCAGGGAGAAACTCCAGGAGGACTTCAAGATTGAGGTATGTATATATTCTTAACCCCTTGAAATGATACGGTTTTTGGCGACTAGCTGCCAGCCTGATGAACATCTGGATTCCTTTGACTAGATGTTCTTCTCAGAGGTGGTATCAGACATTGATGAGTGCAATGACGACAACAGTGAACTAGGAAATGCAGACGAGTTCTACGACTTCGACGAGATCTTGATCGACATGGATTTTCACGAATGGCACAGCGAAACTTCACGACAAGATCATGGCCAAGAGGGAAGTGAAACTGGAGCATCAGAAAGCCCAAGTGGTAGTTCAGAAGAGAAAGGAGAGGATGATGAAATCGGGGCGTCAGATAGCGCAAGCAATAGTTCAGAAGAGAAAGGAAGCATTAGCTCTGATGGTGACGCCGAGTTAGTCCATGGAGCGGATGTTACTATAGAAAGCAAAGATCCTAGATTAGGGGAAACAAGCTTTCTACTGGAAGTTGAAAATACAAATGAACAGAAGCCCACTAATTGCCAAGAAAACAGAAGGGCATCTGAAGGATTAACTCAGGTGCAAGAAGGCAGCAAGGGGGTTACAGATATAGTCAGTGAAGCCAGTCATAGCAATGAGGAAGGATATGGAGCCCTAAACCCCCAGCCTGTGAGAAAAACTAGGCAGAAACAAGCTGCTATTATCCCACCAGTTCCCGTCATTAGAAAGAAAATCAGGAAGCCAGAGACTCTATCAGATGACAAGAAGCCTGCAATATCAAATAGAGTAAGCTCACCAAAGGGAGCACTTGCTGCTACTTCTAGCACCAAGAGGAGTACGTCTCAAGCAAAGACAACTCCATCTCCTCCCAAACCATATGAGATTGCTAACAGGTTGAAGCAAGGGGCAGCTCAAGCAAGAAGAACAACTCCATCGTTTGCACCAAGTCCTCTGGGCCGAGTGCTAAATCAAGAAGACAGCAAAGGCAGCGGTAGCCCCTTGGATAAGAACAAGAAACAAATTACTCATCTCTCTGAAAAACCTAGGACCGGGAAAACACAAAAACAAGAAGCAACAACATCATCGGTCGTAGAAGCCCCTCGCCGAACAACCGTTATGAAGAAATCCTCGTCGATGCCGGTAATCTCAGAAACAGCAACTACTGCTTCATCAGGAAAGAGTAGGACTATGAGTTCACTCCCTGGTCCAAAGACCTCTCGTCCTAGCTCAGGATTTCACATAGCTGCTTCTTCATCGTCACCCCGAGCACATAAACATGGCATGTCACCACCTTCATCTCCAGGAAGATCACCACTGGCCGGTTCCAAATTCCACAGAGCTGTACCAGTTGCTCAGCCAGATATGCAGCAGGGCACCTCAGCTCCAGTTAGGTTGCCCCGTCGTGCATCATTCAGTGAGTTATCCAAATCTGCAGCAAGCTCTAGAGCGAGCGATGTACACTCTCTCTCGCCAAGAACATCCAGAGTTATCCAGAACCATACAGAAGGCATGAGAGGCAGTGCCAGAAGTTTGTCCCCTCTGTCACCAAGATTAACCAGAACACAGCAATCAACAAAGGCCGCAGCAGCGTTGACCACGTCCAGCTCTAAAGACAACAACAGAAGTGGAGCAGCACCAACAAGGCCAACAAGATTAAGTTCCTAAATTCTGCTCCAGAATGTATTTGTAATCCTACTGAATTTACCCTTTGGTAGAATGAAATTGAGTAGTCACAGTGTCACATACTAGTTCAGTTCCCTCGCAACAAACACTGAGCTGTTGAGCATGGAGACTGTTGGGGGGTGTTGAGTTCAGAACAGTTTGATGGGCTTGTGATTCCTTTGGTTAGCTCGTGATCCTGAATTGACTTGTTTGCTAGTTACAATGAACGATTGGTGCATATCTGATATGCATATAAAAATCACAGGGCTGTAACTTGTACTCCCTCCATTCCATGACATGTTTTATGGAACAGAGGGAGTACTTTGGTTAACTTGTGCTGTCCTGGGCCCTAGCAAACGCCCAAAACTAATAGGATGTCACATATTCCCTCCGACTATTAGGAATTCGTAGATAAACTTAGTGCTTAGTGTCGCATATTCAGGATAAAATGAACTAGTTATTCTTTTACCAGCATATGTATGCATATCAATCTTACAAGGGAATTCCGTTGTACCAGACTATAGCTGGGCATGGGCAGCCCGGCCCGACCAGCCCGGCCCGAAAATGGCCCGGCCCGTCGGGCCAAAGCATGCTGTCGGGACGGGCCTGGGCAAGATTTTTTGGCCCGATAGGAGTAACGGGCCGGGCCTGGGCAGGAAAAAATGAAGAATTACTGAAGGCCTGGCCCGACGGGCCGGGCTTGGGCAGGAATTTGCGGCCCGATAGTCGGGCCGGGCCGGGCCTGGGCCGCAGAATACTGAGTCGGGCTTTTTCTTGGCCCGGCCCGAAATAATGCCCAGGTATATACCAGACTACCAATATGGTCATTTGAAAATTGAAACCAAAGAATGCATGACAATCTTTGCTACAGAATAAAATGCATAACAATCTTGGTGAGAGTAAGCGTACTTACATACAATTCATGTATCAGCATTGAGAGGAATACACAAATGATGATGCAAATGAAAGAAAATGCAGATAAGTATGCAGTAGCTTCAGCAAGGAAAACAGAAGAAAAACTATTTATGTGTTGATTTATATACTAGAACAATGAAACTAATGTATGAGGTAGCTAAGAAACAACAGTCTACATATAGCAACATACAAGAAAACGAGGATAAGAATGTATCTTTAGCTCTGCTGCACATGCAGCTTGCCTGATGAAGCAAAACATTATGTACTCAGCAAAAAAACCCGTAAAAAAGAAGCAACACATTGTGTGACACAGTAATCACAAGGTGACTTCATCTACATGTTAACTGTTTATAGTACTAACACTAAGTGCTCATCTGGTTCTCCATGAAATTTCATGTTTTTTCCTTGTTGTTCAATATCTATACGACCCAGTCGATGAGTTAAAATCGAAGGCTTAATAATCTGGAATGGACGCAAAGGTGTAACCTGGTGCTCCTCTCCATGAATAGTAAGCAACCCGAGTCTCATAAAATCCTGCAGAATAATGTAAATATGTACATGTCAAAACTGCTGGCTCTTTTGGAAAATAGAACAGTTCTACAGATTTTTTTCGGCAACCAAGCCAATGGATATAATTTTCTACGGACAATCTGTTAATTGAGATGCTAATGAGCAAGAAAAGATTTGTTCTCGACGTAATAGTTATGATGCAGAAGAGTAGGAAAAGTTATGTTATCAGCATAATAATTGAGATGCCAAGGACCTGCTTCATCTTAGTTGATTGCCTATCAATACCGTTAACACCGAACCTCGAGTGTAAGAGTCTAATAGCAGTAACGGTTACATATCAACAATGTAGCTTACATTACATGATTCCAAGTGATGCAAGTTGCCATTGTTTCCAGAGGAAGTATATGTAATGAGAAGAGACACTTTCGAAGGTACCAAGTCTAAATGTTCATCAAATATTTGAGGAAGAAAATATTCATACGGGAAGACGAAACTCACATATCAATCTTAGTATGGAAACTGAAGGGATATACGTTAACGTACCTGGAAGAAAGGCAAGGATACCCAGGAACAATAAACCATACACCTAAGAGCTATCACCTTCCATGTGGCCTGTGGATATAAAATACGAAAGGAACAGAAGAGAGCTTCCTAGGAGGAGGAGGAACAATGCTAGGGCAATTGACTTCCATGGGATCCTCCTCAAGGGTTTTGGAGTGTATGTGAACCGATGGTCAACATTGTCTTCATCCCTGTCCTCCGTAGGAAGAACTGAATAAGGAACATTGCGTCTGGCCATCATAGTGCAGTATCTGCATTGGACACACATACTGTGAATACAGCTAGACAACTTACGAGAGTAACACATATAAGAGAAAAGAGTGTGATCAACTTTTAATTTGATATTTGAAATCACAAAATGTAAAAGCAACATGAATGTATGAAGATAACATAAAAAAGTCCTTTTCCGGAAAACAAATAACTGAGAGTACATGTTTTGCCAATATAGGTTGCATTAAACACTTACGCAGTCAAGAACATTACACATGACATATTTATGCTGTCGGTTTAGAAAACTGATGTTATCCAGATAGTAAACTATCTAAAATATATTACATTAATGATGCACAATGTACATTAGGTATTTCATGTGAAACTTTCCATGGGAAAGGGCTCAAATTCATCATATAACCAAGAAACTTCATCAAGGTTTTTCAGTGAACTTCATAAGGAGTTCCTTTCCGCAGGTATTATGGAATTAACAGAAAGGATAGGTAGAACATATTAACAAGTAGCTAACATATTTGGGTTTTTATAACCTTATGTATCACAAGATAGAATCCCATAAATTCAGCATCTACATGCATTTGCCTTTACTTCAATTCCTTTTATGATTTTTGTTCAAGATCTCTCCGTTCCTGAGCGCGGCTGCCCTCTCCAGGAACAGAGTAGACACAGTTCTGTGTCTCTCCCTCTTTCTTTATCTCCGATACTCTCTCGCAATTTTAAGAGAAATTATCGGAGCTAATCGACTGGTACATTCATTTTTGACTAAACCAATTGGGCTCTAGATAAAGAAAGTTGGGTCAAACATAATTCCACCATGCTAAACCTAGGGATTACTGAGAGAAGAATACGGGGAGGAGAAGTGAAAGGGAATGGAACCTGCTTGCCGGCGCACGGATGCCAGTAGTCCAACCCGACCAGGGGGGACGTCGGGGCGAGCCGACTGCGTGGAGGGCGTTGGGTGGAATGGGGATCTTCCAGCGGCGATCGACGATCGAAAGGGAAAATCGACCAACGGGATCGATGGATTCAAAGGAGGGTAAGACTTTGCAGACTGCTACGGTTCAGGGGAAAAATGGATTGGGTTAATTCAGGGCGCGCTATGAAGACCACCGGTTGGCCAGTCTTTGGTCGAACATTACGGAGCAAATTTGCAGGAAAATGGACCTTCGCAATAATAAGACCATCTCCAATGGTTGATGTAAAATAAGGGCAGAAAAAGTTTTAGGATAAAGTGCTGCTTAGGGCACCAAAATATTTTTTACTGTAGCAAATTATGTAAAATGCCATAGCAGTGATGTAAAGTAGGGGCACTCAAATATGTATTTCTTCTCCACAAATGTTGTACAATGGTTTTGTTGAAGGCATATTTTTTAGAAATTTTGACTTTCTCCAGGATGAAAATCTAAAATCTTTGATTGGATGATGGCAACACTTGTGCATTGTTTTCTTTATGAAGGCGTTTATTTTTGGATAACCTCTTTTATATCCGGGTGTTATCTTTCGTGCTAGTTAGAGTGTTACTGCTGCTGTGAGTGATTGATCATCGAGGTCTTTTTTTCCTTTTTGTTTGTATATATCCTTGATGTCTTCGGGTGTTTCATTGGTGCAGAGGCCAGATGTAATCGATATCTCGTGATATTAATATATTCTCTTTATTAAAAAAAGTGTGAATATATAGGAAACAAATAATATGGAACTAATCCCAGATGAATCTAAATAAGGAAAACAAAAATAAAACTTAATTATTACATCACATACAAATATACAAATAGATCATCAATTCTTAGCATACAAATAAACACAAATTTCATCTGACATACACATAAAGTTCATCACATATAACAAGAAACATAGAGATAAAACTAGTGTTTTTGTTGGACATTTAGTGACCATCACTCCTTGATAAGATCTTTTAAAGTTCTTCGTGCAAATTTTAATCTCGAATGAATATCATGGTACACCTTAAGAAAGCACTAGATTTAGTTTTCACGTCTGCGCGGCCGCACCGATTGTCCTATCAAGGCGTAGAAGCCACTTTATAGAGTCTATAGGGGAGAAAAGATGGTATCAAAGAAAATCTAAAGGAAAAATTAGAGGCAATAGAATTCTACTGAGTAGAAAGATTAAACACATGGAGAGGTCTTGTACAACTAGAAGGTCAACTAAGGAGAGGCCTCGAATTTCCACATGGGAGGAGAGCTCGTGCCCATGCCTAATCTCAATATTTGTCTGGGGTTTACATAAGGAAAAGGGGCATATATATCCAACCACAAAATGAGAATATTTTAATGTACTTTCTCCTTACCAAAATTTAGTGCTTTTTTTCAAAAGTCAGACGGTGTAAGTTTGACCAAGTATACAAAAAATATACTAATATCTAGAATCAATACCAATAGATTCATGATTTGTTTTTTATTGTATACATTTTGGTATTGTAGATGTAAATAATTTTCTCGATAAACTTGAGCAAAGTTAATGAAGTTTGACTTCTTAAAAAACTTATCCACTCTTATATCTGTTGTATCATGACAAGCAGGAAGTACTAAAAAGAGGCCCCAAAGGAGTACATGGGTGCGGCCCATGCATTTTGCGTTCATGCAGGCTCAGAGGCTGGAGGCTGGAGGCTGGAGGCCCGACGTGGTCCAGGAGATCAAAGCTAGATCAAGAGAGTTTGGAGAAGTTCACTTTGTGCACGAAGGCAGAACTTACAATATTGATGCCCACACTCTAGCTAGGAGTTCGATATATTTAGACCTAGGGAGGCATGTGTGGTTAGACGATTCTCCTGATGGAGTTTGTAATCAGTACGTTGTTATTTGAATAATGGAGGTTGTGAGTTCTCAAAAAAATCTCTAGCTTTCAACCTTTCATGCTTGGGGTTCATAATCTTAGCTAGAAGTGTAGTGCTAGATAGTCATGGTCGCTAAGTTTGACTAGTCGAACCGACTGAAGGTTTATGTATTTCTCGTGTGATTGAATATTTTTAAAGTTCGTTTACCCTTAAAAAAAGCTGTCATGCTTGGTTGAAGTCTTTCAAATGGAAAAATAGTAACCAGCTGTGACACGTTTGTGGAATTAAAGAACCCTTTATAGCTAATCATTTATGGGGAAAAGAATAAGAGAAGCTCAAAGTGTATTGCAAGTTTGCAAGGAGGTACCGTACCATTTGTTTGGGGGATAGGCAAAGCCCCGTTCAAACTTTACCGCTGACAAGGGAAGTGTTTTTTTTTCACGGTGGAGGTGCCATTTAACATAAATTTTCTAGAGTAGGATATTTCTTTGTCTGACGTGGATTTCGTTGACTCGGGCAGCGTAGTGATTTTTAGAGCATCTCCAACAAAAACACATTTTTGCCACGCGCAGCTGGTTTACAACGTCTATTTTGGTTGTTTATAGCGTCAGCGATATTGTCGTTGTTTCAGAGGCGCGATAAAACAGCATGGCTAGAACACACGCTTTTCCAGGTGCACTAAAATACACCGGGTGCAGCCAGCTGTAGCATTGCAATAATATGATAAATACAAGTAAAGATCATATGAATCCACATAGTATTATTTTTTGAAGAATTGAGCATAAACACATAATGAATAATAGTTCAAATGCATTATAGCGTCATGATCATATCATAGTTGAAATGCATAGTTCAAATGATCGTAAAAGTTCAACACAAACATATGACACAATGGATATATATAGCGCAAACCGGCATCACGTCTCATCTTCTCCTCCATTGTCATCTCCATCTTCCGCACCTCTTAATTCGACATGTAGGAGCCCATGGCACCTCTCGATGAAGCTCCAATGGCGCCACTTGAGAGAGGAATAGGAGCTACCATTGAAGACATAAATCCTTCCATTGGTGCTCCCATGTCACCACCCGTCGATGCTGTAACATCCCAAGATTTTATTAAATTTTGGGTGAAATTTTTGCTTTTGTTTGGCATATGTTGATTGAAAATTCACAGGGATTTAAAACTTTTTGAGAGCTTTATTAGAAAACTATCTCAAACTTTCATTTCTTGAAGAGCTCCTTTGAGAAATGAAAGTTTCCAAAATGATATTCTTTGCACTCACTTCTATGCAAGCTTGCTTGCAAAGAAAAGAAACAAAATGTGTAAAGATTTATAAAGTTGCATTTCTAAAACTATGTTTGAAAATGGATTTCAAAATATTATTTTATAAAATATTATTCTCTTATTTTAAAAGGTTTATTTATGAAAACCCTAATCCTATTTCTATTATGCAAGCAAAGCTTCTTTGCTTAATTATAATGATTTACCCAAAATCATGTTTTATTTCTAAAAACTTGTTTTGTTACTGGTTTAAAACATTGTGTTGAATATTAGAATGATTTAGAAATTTGTTTGAATTGTTTTGAAGCAAATTTGCAAAATTTATGAAATAAATAGAAAACAGAAAAAGAAAAGGAAAAGAAAATAAAGAAAAGAAGAAAGGCCGCGGGGAAGCTATTCAGCCCAGTCCAGAAAGGAGCCCACGGCCTAGCTTCGCGCAGACCCAAAATGGTACGCCGTCTTCTTCTCCCAACGCTGACAGCCCTGGCCCACTTGTCATCGCCTTCGTCCAGCTGGTCTCCTCTTCCTGCACGGAGCTCTCCCCAGCCATCGATCGCTGACGAGGTTTATTCCCGGCAATGCCCATGTCGAAGGGCTTTCGATCTAGGAAACGTATTGGGGACCTGGCGAACTCGACGGCGATCAGACGAAAGCAAAGGAACACGGAATTTACCCAGGTTCGGCCCCCTCAGAAGGTAAAAGGCCTACGTCCTGCTTGTCTGACTTTGTATTGACGGGGTGGCTTTGATGATGGGGTTACAACGGTGGCGTAGATTGGATCTAGCCGAACCAGAGAGCTCTAAGTTATCGAGCGCTCCGGCGTGAGGTGGGTGGAAAAGCGTCTAGGGCTTCGAGACCTCCCTCCCAGCCTTTTATATCCGAAGGCAGGGTCTCAGGATTGTCTCTCAAGCCAAGTACAGATTGGATCAGACCTTAAACAAACGAAGTCTAATCTAACTTGAATTCTTCGGGTCCTTACTTGCACGCCAAGTTTAGCTTCTGGGCCACGCTAGAACGCCACCTTGATGGGCCTCAAGAACCTATCCAGGGAGGCTCCTCCTGGATCGAAAACCAGGTAGGCGAATATCGGGGGCCCATTTGTCATTCCTTCGTCAGTAGCCCCCGAGTGCCTGGGATAGCCGAAGACTATGGCAGGGACTCCTCCCGAAAGTCTTCCTAGCCGCACCCGATATGCGCGCCTGGCCTGTGAAACTGCAAAAGTATAGAGAATATTCGAGTAATACACTTATTAGGTATGAAATTTTCGAGCTTCGCTCATTCAGAGCTTCGAAAGTGCTAAGTCGGGTTTGCAGAGGGATGCGCATAACCGGCCTGAGACTCACGCCGGGTCTCAGTTAATTGCATAGCCGCAAAAACATTCGGTTAGCTTACTCAGATTCGAGTCCCCTGACTCAAACCCGCGTGGGCTGGCGCTACCCCGACCCGAGCCGCGTTGGACTTACCAGGTCGGAGCCCAGTTCATAGTGAGGCACCCGATGCGTCCATCGGTGCAAACTTCATACCGTAGGTATGGAAAATTTCCGGCAGAGCGCGTTTGATACGAATACCGGGCCATCTAGTGTTGCCAACTGTGGACTTACCTTCGTATTTGACATACGGCATCCGAATTGGTATATTGCCACCAACATTCGGGCATGTTGAATGAGGAGCATTGATAGCCCGAAAGAAAGGTTCGAAAAGGCATCCACCCGTATTCGAACAGAATGAAGGCGTCAGCGACCTAGAAATGCATTTTGTGGATTCGGACATCCATACCCGAATAGTGCAAAGGCGCTGCCGGCTCGAAAGGGATGATTCGAAAGACCAAAGTTCAAATTCGAATACTTTGAAGGCACTGCTGGCCCGAAGAAGACAAATCTAGGGGTCGAAGCCCAGCCTCGAATAACTTAGAGGCACTGCTGGCCCGAAGAAGACAAATCGAGGGATCGAAGCCCAGCCTCGAATAACTTAGAGGCACTGCTGGCCCGAAGAAAGAGTTTTCGAAGCAAATCCAAGAAAAAACTCTCTCGAATGAGTAAACATTCCTTGCTCGTAGACCTCAATTCGAAACGTCTAGCGAAAGACAAAACCGTCGAAAAAATCTTGCGTGTACTCGGGCAGCACAAAAAAGAGAAGCGCCAAAACCTCGGAGGGGACTCAGTACGGGAAATTATCTAACTGCAAGAGGTGCGTACCTTTGATTTTTGAAAGAACCCTTATCTGCTTCGCCCTTTGGGTCGATAAAGATCAGCTTTCCCAAAGAATCGCGTCATTGCTAACGATATGCTTCCTCGAGTTGTCACGCCATCCTCTGCAGGAATGGCCTGACCCTGACGGGACTAGACGTATAATGGGTCCACCGGCCGCACGTCCCGTCCGTTGACAGTGTTTGACCGCACGTCCCCCGCGTGAGTGAGAAATAACCGGCACGGTCTCCTTGATTACCATGCGTAGTGGACGCCGCGGCTCCCGCGGTACTGACACGTGGACGGCTGGATCTGCTCTGCCGTTCCCACTTCGCCGTGGACGGCTAAGATCTGACATAGATTTCCAGAGGAGAAATAAATAACAGCAGCGGGGTAAACAGTCCATCTCACCCCGCTGCCACCGTCTTCCTCCTTGCGCACTGCTCCTGTAGCTCATCTCCCTCATCTCCATTCTCAAAGCTGCTGCCGCGCTCCGAGCCCATGGGCAAGAGAAGCTCCTCCGCAGCCGGAGTTGCCGCCGGCGCCGCCGCGAAGAAATCTAAGACTGGAGATGCTGACACCCCCGTCGTTGGCCGTTGGGTTCAGACCAAGACCGGGGACAAGGAGCTATCCCAGGTCGAGAAGATGGGCCTCCTGAAGAACACGCCGGCGGAATCGCTCGCCGCCGGCCCTGAGATCATTCCCCGGCCTCCCCTCGGATTCCAGGTAATTTTCATCGCCTTTCTGTTGCAGGGTTTGTCTCTGCCGCCGCATCCTTTTCTCCGTGGCCTCCTTTTCGCTTACGGGATTCAGCTCCATGACCTGAATCCCAACACAATTCTTCACATTGCGTGTTTCATCACGCTCTGTGAATGTTTCTTGGGGATAGAACCCCACTGGGCACTGTGGTGCCAAATCTTCGTCATTCGGCGCCCTCTGCAATACTAGACTGGCGGCTTCAGCTGCCAAGTTCGCCCGGACGTCTCTTACTTCTCCCTCCAAACGCCCGAAAACAACCCCGGCTAGAGGACGAAGTGGTTCTACGCCAAGGACAAGTTCTCCGACGGCGAAAACTTTTGGCTCGAAGAATTTCAGAACACCACCATACTTCGCCCTCGCGTATCCTAGAGGCATGATCTTTCGGATGAAGAGATGAAGATCACGGAGCCGCTGATGGAGAAAATTGAGCAACTTCGATCTACTCCGCAGAAGGAACTTTCGGGACTTCAGCTTATCCGAACCTTCATCGAACGCCGGATCCAACCCCTCGCTGCTCGAGCCCACTATATGTGGGATTACAGCGATCGTCGGGATTCGACCCGAATCTCCTCGGACGAGCTGCGCGAGGCTGAGATTGACGAGTGCGTGCGCGCCGTCACGAACATAAAGAAGAAGTCGCCTGTGCCAAAAATCTTTGGCGCGGTGGCCTTCAGCAAAGCTTTTCCCCGCACCAAGGTATGCCTTTGCTCTTGGTCGAAAGTTACTTTTGTTTTCTGTCTGCGTCGATTAACGTCGAACGCGATCGAAATTCTTACACAGGTGATCGAGGTAGCCCGATGTTATCCGCCCCAGCCCAAGATGGGTGAATATCCAGGGCGCGAATTTACCGAAGTGCCGGAGGGATCGACCTCTGCCGCTCCGTCGCCACCAAGAGCCTCGAAGAAAAAACCGATTGCGGATGTCGGCGAGGACTCTGAGGACCTCGACGATGCCCACCTCTCTTCAGGTGATGATGATGACAGTGTGATCCCCGCGATGCCTTTGAGCAGTCGCCCTCCTCCTCGAACCGAGAAGAAGATCCTTCCGAAATTCGGTATCGACGCGTCGTAAGTTTTCTTGCAGAACCCATACATCCTGTGGACTCGCTTCGAATCAGTTGCTTTGTTTTGACATCAATGTTTGCTTCAGATCTTCTTCCGAGGGGACATCGACGTGTCCGGGAGACCAGGACCGATATCGAGTCCAGCCCCATGACGACGCCCTCGAAGAAACTGCGGACTCGTAGGAGAAGGCCACCGATGTCGCCGCCCCCGAAGCTGTTCTTACGAAGCCTTCTACCTCTTCCAAGAAGAAGATGACGGAACATGAGCTCGTCCTTGTTTCTTCGTCTGGCGAGCCCTCCAGCCCTAAGATCCATGTAAGTTCGAAAATTCAGAACTTGCGTTTCGTGTGTTTGACTACCAATAGCCCCCAAGGGTGAGTCGAAGTGTTTACACTTGGGCTTGCCCTCCGAACAATGACTCAAGGTTTAATTTCTGTTGTGTCTTCTTTAGCCCATTGTCAGGGACCTATCAAAGGTTTGTAGGAGCTTCCTCGCCTTGGAAGAAGAAAACCGAAAGTTGTCCGAGCAGCTCGAGGACATACGACGTGAGTACTGCTTCTGCCTCTTTAATATCATTCTCTAACTGCAGCCTTGCTTCTTTGTTTGTAACGTTGACCTTCCCAAATGATCAGGAATCGCCATGCAAGCTGCCACAGACAAGACATCCTTGAAGACGCAGCTGGATGATCTCACAGCAGAGAATTCGAGGCTGAAAGCCAAGAACGGTGAGTTGACTGACGAGATCACCCGGCTGAAGTCCGAATTGGCCAAGGCTCGAGAGCTTGCCAAGACGAATCGCGCGGAGGCCGAGGCGAAGGAAAAGGACATGCAGCAGCGTCTGCAATCTTCTCTCGATGCTTTACGTGGTGAGTTTTTTCTTCACCTGGCAAAGTTTTCCTTCCGAAGAATCCTTTTGTTGACCTGGGAACTTGTTTTTCTTGTAGCCGCTGCTGAGCTAGACGCCGGACCTCTAAAAGAGCCTGCTGAGCTCGAATCTAGTATCGGCCTCGCCGAGCGCCTGAGTCGAGAGGTTTGTAACCTCCTGGCGAGGGTGCAGTCGACGCTTGTTCGCGTTTGGGATCCGTCTGTACCTGATTCAATCTGTGACACCATTGCGGGGATCCTCGAAGCTCTGGCGGTGAAGACGGACGGCGAGGACCCGTTAGTTGCTGCGGTTCACCGACAGGTAACTATCGGCTCCGAGTCTGTCTTCTCAATGATGATGATGCACGATGTGGAGTTCGATGCCGATAAGATCACAAGCACATATCCGAAAGACAAGGACGGGCGCGAGAAGTCCGCCAAGAGTTATCTTGCTCGTGCTCGTGACTTGGCTTCCCGGATGACGAGCTTCCTGGCCGAGAGGAACGAGAAGCGCGCGGCGGCAAGGGCTCGAAAGCATAGCGCGTCCGGCGCACCGTCTGGCAAGGCCGGTAGCTCGGCGTAGTGCAAGTGACACTATTGCCACGTGTCTGTAATTAATTTTTGTAACATCATGCTGAAGGCTTTGACTCTGATTAGGACCCCTTCCTGCTGTAAAACTTGTTCTTCTGTTCTGTTAATCTACTTGACATTTGGTTGCCAATGCTTGTGTGTGATGCCCGGCTTCTCGTGCAGGATCCTTCTGCGATCTCTGGCGCTTGGCCCGTTCTGTACGAAACGGCTGGCAGTACCTCTGGTGCCGTTGAGCGAAGAGCGCCTTCCTCGAGCGAATTGGCGCTGATTCAATCTTTGCGTGACCAACTCCAGAATACGCAGCGTCAACTGAAGGTAGTTACTGCCAAAGTCGACGTCGCTCTGTCGAAGGCGTCGCATGCCGCAGACGGCGAGAAATTCCTTCTCGATGAGATCGAGAATCTTGGAAAATCCCTGAAGTGTGAGTCTCTAGACTTCTCTCGCTGTGCCTTGTCACTTGGGTCTGTAGGATTTGATTTTCTGTCTTTTTTCGCAGATGTGTGCCTCGATAGTGCAGCCGAAGCCCGACGCGTGAATGCGCATCTTCTTGTTGCCCAATCACATGCCAATTCGATTGCTGACAACTTCTGGGCCGATCGGTTGAAAGCGATGAAGCTGACACTTCTTCAAGACAGGGTTGCTCAAGCTGGAGTGTTGGCTGAGACGAGCCGAAATGCCCTCGCGCTGGTGCACGAGGCGATGTTCCCTTTGAACAACCAGCCCGAAGGTCTGCCGGCGCTACTCGATCAATTCGAGAATGGAAATGCTGTGTACTCCTTTGTCCGAGAGCACTTGCGCTGCGGAGCCGTGGTCGCCCTTACTTTCGTGCGTGCTCATTATCCTGAGGTCGACTTGGAGCTTCTGAAGGCGCTTCCTCCATCACCCAGTGGTCGCATTGATATGGAGCACCACTATGCTGCTTGCAGAGGCACAGCCGACTGTATCGCTCAACAGATTATCACCGAGAGTGATCGTCAGAGAGCAAACCAGGGCACCGTGGCACCGTGAACTAGCCCCGTGGCTCCATCTGTACCTCTGCTTTGTGTATGTATTGTATATATGTGTGCTTTTTTTTCTTGTTTGTCTAAGGCGAAAAAGCGAAGTTCCCGAGCGTAGGTCGGGAGGGCGAAGCCCCCGAGCGTAGGTCGAGAGGGCGGAGCCCCCGAGCATAGGGCAAAAGGCGAAGCCCCCGAGCTTAGGGCGAAGCCCCCGAACGTGGGCGAAAGGCGAAACCCCCGAGCGTAGGGCGAAGCCCCCGAGCGTGGGCGAAAGGCGAAGCCCCCGAGCATAGATCGAAGCCCCCGAGCGTGGCTGAAAGGCGAAGCCCTCGAGCGTAGGTCGAAGCCCCCGAGCGTAGGGCGAAGCCCCCGAGCGTGGGCGAAAGGCGAAGCCCCCGAGCGTAGGGCGAAGCCCCCGAGCGTGGGCGAAAGGTGAAGCCCCCGAGCGTAGGGCAAAGCCCTCGAGCGTGGGCGAAAGGCGAAGCCTTCGAGCGTAGGTCGAAGCCCCCGAGCGTAGGGCGAAGCCCCCGAGCGTAGGGCGAAGCCCCAGAGCGTGGGCGAAAGGCAAAGCCCTCGAGCGTAGATCGAAGCCCCCGAGCGTGGGCGAAAGGCGAAGCCCTCGAGCGTAGGTCGAAGCCCCCGAGCGTGGGCGAAAGGCGAAGCCCCCGAGCGTAGGGCGAAGCCCCCGAGCGTGGGCGAAAGGCGAAGCCCTCGAGCGTAGGTCAAAAGGCGAAGCCCTCGAGCGTAAGACGAAAGGCGAAGCCCCCGAGCGTAGGGCGAAGCCCTCGAGCGTAAGTATACACAGATATTGATTCATGAAATGAGGAACTTGAACTTTATTGCTTGGTGCCGAAGGCACAATGTTGGGTGCGGACTGCTGCCGACGCTTGATTACATAGTAGAGGGGATGGGGGGATAGCTTTGCTAGCTAAGGGTAGAAGCGGCGCAGCTGCGCGGCATTCCATGGGTTCTCTACGTCTTTCCCCATTTTCGGGTTGCGTAGGTGGTATGCCCCTCCTGGGATGACCTCATGGATGAGGTACGGGCCTTCCCATGGTGGCTCTAGCTTCGACGTGCTTGTCTGCTTGAGGCAGAGCACGAGGTTGCCCGGCTCGAATGAGCATCCGCGTACCCGCCTGCTGTGGTAGTTGCGGAGGCTCTGCTGGTAAACCGCCGAACGAACGAGGGCGACATCTCGAGCTTCGTCTAGTAGATCTTGGGTGTCCGCTAACGCCTTGTCCGCATCTTCCTCGACGTAGGTGACCACGCGGGGCGCACTGTAGCGCACATCCGTGGGTAGCACTGCTTCTGCTCCGAAGAGCAGGAAGAAAGGTGTATAGCCCGTCGAAGAATTGGGTGTTGTTCGCAAGCTCCAGAGCACCGAAGGCAGTTCCTCGACCTAGGCGCCTGCTGCGCGTTTGAGAGGTCGAAGCAGTCGCTTTTTCAGGCCTCCGCATACAAGTCCGTTGGCTTTTTCGACCTGGCCATTAGACTTGGGGTGCGCCACCAAAGCGTACTTGAGCTTGATGCCAAGATTTTTGGCGAAGTCCTGGAATTCGCCCGAAGTGAAGTTGGTGCCGTTGTCGGTGATAATGCTATTCGGGACGCCGTACCGGTAGACAATGGACTCGAAGAACTTGACCGCCGTGGTCGCCTCTTGGTTGGTGACCGGAACAGCCTCTATCCATTTGGAGAACTTGTCCACTGCGACTAGCAGGTAGGTATGACCTCCTCGGGAAGATTTGGGGAGAGGCCCCACTTGATCGAGCCCCCATTGTGCGAAGGGCCAGGCCACAGGGATGGTGTGCAGTTCGGACGCAGGTGCATGAGGCTTGGTGGCGAATAGCTGGCATGCTTCGCAGTGCTGGACGATGTTCCTGGCGTCGTAGAGGGCGGATAGCCAGTAGAATCCTGACCGAAAAGCTTTGGCCACGAGGGTTCGACTGCAAGCGTGGTGCCCACAGGTTCCTTCATGGATTTCTCGAAGGAGAGTGATTCCATCTTCCTGCGCTATGCACCGTTGGAGCACCCCTGTGGTGCTGCGCCTGTAGAGCTCCCCGTTGAT
This sequence comes from Dactylis glomerata, assembly GCA_007115705.1. Lineage (NCBI taxonomy): Eukaryota > Viridiplantae > Streptophyta > Magnoliopsida > Poales > Poaceae > Dactylis > Dactylis glomerata. The sequence continues at coordinate 645,297 of QXEO01001205.1, forward strand.
TATCGTGAAGGCCTTGGAACGCCGCATGACTTGTCGGCGATGGATGGGATCTTCTGGGAGCTCGCCCCGCATCAGGTAGGCCAAGTATGGCTTCGTCCATGTTGCTTCGACGAGCATGACTGCGGCCGCGTCTTTCGGGAGATCTTTCGTTCCCGTCGCTGGGGCGGTGCTGGCCTGCCGAGCCCCCGAGCGTGTTGTTAACGCCGGGTCGGTAGCTGTTTTGATCTTGATGGAGCGCTCGAATATCTCTTCGAAGAAGACTCCGGGCGGTATTGGGAGGCACCTTGACCCGATATTGGCCAGGTTGTCTGCCTCTTCGTTGCTTTCCCTGCCGATGTGCATCACTTCGCAACCCTCGAATTCGCCTTCGAGCTTATCGTACATGGCGTGATATGCAATCATGTTTGCACAGGTTGCGTCGCACTCCTTCATGACTTGCTGGGCGATAAGGTTCGAATCTCCATGGATCTTAATGCGGGTGGCCCCGCAGGCTTTGGCCATGTGCATGCCATGGAGAACAGCTTCGTACTCTGCCTCGTTGTTCGAGGGGTTTGAAAAACGCATGCGGAGAACGTAGCGCATTCTGTCCCCCTGTGGCGATACGAGAACCACTCCTGCTCCTGCTCCCGAAACCCGTTTGGACCCGTCGATGAATATGGTCCAGCTGTTTGACAGGTCTGGGAGTTCGGGCATCTGAGCTTCCGTCCATTCTGCTATGAAATCCGGTAGGACTTGGGACTTGATTGCGGACTGGCACTGGTACGTGATCTCCCAGGGCCCCAGCGTGATTCCCCATAGCGACACACGCCCTGTGGCGTCTGGGTTGTTGAGGATGCTGGAAACTGGATTCGAGGCCACCACTATGATGGAGTGGCATTCAAAGTAGTGCGGCAATTTCTTCCCCGTCATGTAGATAGCGTATGCTAGCTTCTGATAATGGGGGTATCTTTGCTTGGTCGGAGATAAAACTTCGCTCAGGTAGTACACGGGCCTCTGTACTCCGTGCTCCTTGCCTTCCTCCGCGCGTTCGACCACAAGTACTGAGCTGACAACTTGATTCGTAGCCGCGATGTATAGCAACATTGACTCTTTCTCTCGGGGTGTGACGAGAACTGGGGAGGTCAACAAACGACGTTTGAGGTCATCGAACGCGGCTTGCGCCTCTTCGGTCCATGTGAAGTTGTCTGTTTTCCATAGCAGCCGATAAAAAGGGAGTGCTTTTTCGCCGAGCTTGCTGATGAAGCGGCTAAGCGCTGCGAGTCGACCTGTCAACTGTTGGACATGTCGAAGCGTCCTCGGAGGCTGCATGTTGATGATGGCCTGTATCTTCTCTGGGTAGCCTTCGATCCCTCTTTCGGAGATGAGGTAGCCCAGCAGTTGGCCGGTGGGTACCCCGAAAGAGCACTTCTTCGGGTTAAGCTTGATGCTATATCTGTCGAGGTTGGCGAAGGTTTCTCGAAGGTCATCGAGCAGGCTATCTGCTTTCGCGGTCTTGATGACAATGTCGTCGACATAGACCTCGATATTGCGGCCAATTTGTTCCTTCAGGCACGCCTGCATGCACCGTTGATAGGTGGCTCCGGCGTTCTTAAGCCCGAAGGGCATCGTCATGTAGCAGTATACCCCGTGCGGGGTGATGAACGCCGTCTTGTCTTCGTCTTCTACTTTCAGCCGTATCTGATTATACCTGGAGTAGGCGTCGAGGAACGAAAGGCGTTCGCATCCTACCGTGGAGTCGATGATCTGGTCGATTCGGGGCAGGGGGAAGTAGTCCTTCGGGCAGTGCTTGTTTAGGGCCGTGAAGTTGATGCACATCCTGTAGATCTTGGTATCCTTCTTTTCCACCATGACCGGTGGCGAGAGCCACGTGGCTTCCTTGATCTCTCTGATGAACTTGGCTTCGAGTAGGCGGTTGATTTCTTCGCCCATCGACTTGGCCTTCTCTGGATTATACCGGCGCATAGACTGCTTGACCGGTTTCGTGTTGGGAAAGATTTTAAGCTCGTGCTCGGCGAGTTCCCTGGGGATGCCTGGCATATCTGCTAGACACCAGGCGAACATCCTCCAGTGCTCACGGAGGAACTCGACAAGCGCGCTTTCCTATGCGGGGGAGAGGGAGTTCGACACCCGCGCCATCTTGGTTGGATCCGTCGGGTGGATCTGATGCTCTCGGGTGTCCTTGGTGGCATCGAACGACAGTTCTGGGGCGTTCTGCTGCGCCGGTGGATCGATGTCCATCACAGTGGCTTCCCGAATATGGTGCAGCTCCTCGTGCACCCCGAAGGTTTGGGACATGGTGTTGAAGTCCTTGTCGCAGTTTTCGGATCGGGCGAAGCTGCCGCTGATCGTCAGTGGTCCTCTGTTTGCGGGCATCCGCAGCTTGAGGTAAGCGTAGTGCGGCACCGCCATGAATCGAGCGAACGCTGGTCGTCCGAGGATGGCGTGGTACTGCGAGGGCCAGTCGACGACCTCGAATTTGATCTTCTCCTTTCTAAAGTTTGCTGGCGTGCCGAAGATGACGTCGAGATGTATCGCCCCTAATGGGTACGTCAGCTTCCCTGGGACGATTCCGTGGAAGGAGGTCTCTGTTGGCAGGAGATTGTTTATCGGGATCTTGATCTTCCGCAGTGTATCTGCGTAGATGAGGTTCAAGTTGCTGCCTCCGTCCATGAACACGTTTTTCGAGGTGAAACCCCCTATCCGCGCCTCGAGAACCAAGGCATGGTGTCCCGGGCGTGGGATCTTCGGTGGATGATCTGACCTGTCGAAATCGATCGGATGTTCAGACCAGTTCAGATATTCGGGAGTGGCCGGTGGCGCGTGTTCGGCATGAAACACTTCTCTTGCGCGCTTCCGCTGAACTTTATTCGTCGGGCGCCCCCTCTGAATCATGGGCACGAAACCTCTTGGCGGCGGGAACTCTTCTTCCTCGTTAGTCGGCTGTCGCGGCTCGGCTTGCTGGATTGTGGCGGCCTGGTGGCCCTGCTGTACGACGTTCGTTGGTGGGTTAGGCGGTGGTGGTGGAGCGTTGAAGGCTATCGCCCCCGCCACTGGCTGCTCGGTGCCCATCCTTTCTTGAAGTGCTCGGTTGAGACGAAGGAATTCTCTACACTCGATGAGGAGGTGCGCCGGTCTTCGTACTCCGTCCTTGTCGAGATACGTATGCCTTGGGCATCCGCTATCAAGCATCTCCTCTGCCGACAGCTCTGGCTGTCGTCGGCGCCATTCCGTGCTTGGCTTCGAGTCACGACTGGCACTTCTGCTGCTGCTGCCATGGTAATTGTTTCCTCATCGCGGTAAGTAGCGGTTGTCGTCACGATCTTCGTGCACGTAGCCTGCTGCTACCATGTCTGTGTTCTCCGTGTCGTCGTAGCGGTTCCGACGACCTTTCTTTCGGGATCCGGAGTGGAACTGGTCTTTCGCGTCGACGTCGCGTTCTGCTGATCGACGGCGGCTTCTGGGAGCTGCGATGGAGTCTTTGCCATCGGCCCATTCGTTCGCCAGGCTCATGAGGTGATCGACGGTCTTCGGCTTGCAGTGACCAAGCTCTTCCTTGAAGTCGCGTCGAAAGAGGCCGTCTCGAAAGGCATCGATGGCCCTTTCGGGCGAGATGTTTTCCGTCGTGTTGCGGAGGATGATCCACCATGAGATGTATGACCTCAGGTTTTCTCCAGTTCTCTGCACGCATAGGCGCAGTTCTTCGAACGACGTAGGTCGTCGTGAAGTGCCTCGAAAGTTGGCGATGAACGCTTGCCGAAACTCTTCCCAAGAGCGTATACTATGTGGGGTGAGATTATTCAGCCACGCCCTTGCGTTATCCTTCAAGTGCAGCGACAACAACTGGAGGGCGTTGTCCCTGGATCCGCCGCTGATTTTGACAGCGGTTATGAAGTCATCGAGCCAAATTCGGGGATCCTGCTGCCCGTTGAACTTGACTATGCCGTCGCTGAGCTTGATTCCCTTCGGCAATGGTGCGGAGCGGATCAAAAAGCTAAAGCATTCTGCTCTGCATAGTCCATCGCTGGCGCCGCCAAACATTTCCGCCTCGCGTTCTCCCTCGAGGCGGCGTGCCTCGCGCCGCGCTCGTCCTTGGTCGACTCTATTCTGGGCCAGACCATGCCGAAACTCCCCGTTGAGAGGTTCGACCACTTGCGTCCGAGGTGCTACGGCTGGCACCGGTGCCTGGCTTGCTCCGCTGGTGGGGCGGTTCTCCTTGCTGTCGCGCCATGTCCTGAGTCGGGCGTGCCTTGAAGCACCCTTACTCCTTCGAGTGCCAGGTTTCTCAGGTGTCGCATATGCTCGTCGCCGTTGGATGCGTTCGCGGCAATGTATGCTGCCGCGGCCATGATCGCAGCCTCCTTGGTCTTGGGCATCAATTCTGCCTCGTTGAACTCTGCCTCCAGATTTCGGGTGATATTGTGCATATCGGCTCCCGGCTGAGTGCGTGATCTCGATCTGTGCTGGACGCTTGATGAATAATGGGACGATCTTTCGGCCCGTCTTCTGCTGGACGCATCGGCCTCCTCTCTGCTCCGCTCCAATACTCGCCTGTTAGCACTGATCTGGTCCTTCTGCTCCTGGACGACAAACCGGAGTGCAGCCATATCGCTCGGGCTTGGGTTGGGACCAAAGTTCACCTCGCCCGCGTAGACCCTTCTTGCGAACCGGATCTGGTCGTGTGTGACCACCTGGCGGCCGCTGTCTGTCCGGTTTCGGCCGTCGTTGTCTCTGTTCTCGTTTCCGTCGCCGTGAGATGCCATCATGCAGTGGCCCCCGGACCACGGGGTCGAATCGTCGCTGATTTCGCCCAGCGCTGGAGGGTAGATGTCGTCGCTTTCGACGTAGGGCCCGACTTCGATCATGAAGTCAGACTCGTAATCAGCTGCGTAGCCATCGCTGGATGCGGCAGACTCGCAATGCAAGGCGGAGCTTGCTGAATTGCCGATTTTCCCCTTAGCTTCGGGGTAGACGTCGTCGTCGTCATCTGAACATGTGTAGTCCGAGTATAACCCTTCGACGTAGTCGGGGTCATACGGTGCAGTGCGGAGCGTGAGGGCGTTGAGAGCCCGATCACACTCAGATATTGTCGGGTAGACAGCTGTTGTGCCCCCCTGAGGATCTTCATAGCCGGCAATCTCATGGAATAAGAAATCTCCGGCGCCCATGTAGTGGTATGCATCGCAATCGACGCAGTATGCGGTGGTCGGGGAGGGAGGTGGATCTTCGAAATCGTTCGACCCGACTGATGGGATCGAAGTTTTCAGCTTCGGTTCCTCCTCCGATGGCGCTAGTAGCGCGCTTGTCGAGGGTTTGCCCCCGACGGCTGGTGGTGTTGTCGTATCGGCCACGAGCAGAGCCGATTCGCCGATGGAGAGTAGTTCCATCGCCCCATTGTTGTCCACATGAAAGTTGAACAATCCGAAGGCCATGTCATAGCCTCCGGGCACTGTTCCTGTCGTGCCTGAGGTGGGGTCGATGACGTTTGCCGCCGGAGTGAACTTGGCGGTGCTTGGCGAAACGTTGTCGATGACGATCGAATCGACGGCGTCGACTTCTGGTTCCGCCGGGTTGGCATTGACGACGGCCGGCACAGCGATGCCGACGATGGTGTCGATGTCGATCTTGGTGGTGGCGTCGATGTTGGTCGGCGCAGCGGTGCCGTTGACGATGTCGATGTCGATCTTGGCGATGGTTGGTGATGGAGCCAGCGAATCCGTAGATCCATATCCCGTCGTCCCCACGGTCGGCGCCAATTGACGAGGTTTATCCCCGGCAATGCCCATGTCGAAGGGCTTTCGATCTAGGAAACGTATTGGGGACCTGGCGAACTCGACAGCGATCAGACGAAAGCAAAGGAACACGGAATTTACCCAGGTTCGGCCCCCTCGGAAGGTAAAAGGACTACGTCCTGCTTGTCCGACTTTGTATTGACGGGGTGGCTTTGATGATGGGGTTACAACGGTGGCGTAGATTGGATCTAGCCGAACCAGAGAGCTCTAAGTTATCGAGCGCTCCGGCATGAGGTGGGTGGAAAAGCGTCTAGGGCTTCGAGACCTCCCTCCTAGCCTTTTATATCCGAAGGCAGGGTCTCAGGATTGTCTCTCAAGCCAAGTACAGATTGGATCGGACCTTAAACAAACGAAGTCTAATCTAACTTGAATTCTTCGGGTCCTTACTTGCACGCCAAGTTTAGCTTCTGGGCCGCGCTAGACCGCCATCTTGATGGGCCTCAAGAACCTATCTGGGGAGGCTCCTCCTGGATCGAAAACCAGGTAGGCGAATATCGGGGGCCCATTTGTCATTCCTTCGTCAATCGCCGAGCCCGAACCCTAGCCCCTTTCGCACGCCAAGGCCCGGCTATAAAACCCCCAGGACGTCCTCTCCTCCCTCCCTTTGGTTTCTCTGCTCGAGACAAATAGAGGACGATGAATTTCGTCATCAGAGTTCCGCCCATCTGTAGGCATCTCCGGTCGATTCCGACACCATTGGTGAACCCCACTCCTCCTTCTCCCTCCTATCTCCCTTCCCTTCTTCTGGCGCACCTTGTGACGCCCCTTGTTTGCTTTTTGGTACAGTAGATTGACGCGCCGGAGCTCACCCGAAGCTCACCTATGCCTGCGTCCTCTCCAGACGATCCCCTCTCCCTCTTCTGGAAACAATCGAGAACGCCATCACCACCATCGGGACCCCCTCATCAAGCTGTACGCCATACATGTCTTCTCCAGCGCCGGAGACCTCCAGAACGTCGCCGGAGCTTGATCCCTGCACGCCTCGCCAGAGTTCCTCGTCGGAAACCTAAGCTAGGTGAGCAGCCCCTCCTCCTTTAAATCTCGATCGTCAGATCTTGATCAAACGCTCCAGAACAGATGGCTTAACCGAAGGGGTACCAATCGATCTGGACCGTGCAGATCTCTTTAGATCTAACAGCTTCAATTCATAATCCGAACAAACCGGTATCGGCAAATAAAACACAGCCGCGTGGCGACTCCTGGTTCAAACTTGATTCAAAATAAAAATTTGAATCAGATTTGTGCCTAATCTTTGAAAAATCATATCTTTTGATTCATAGATCCAAAAATCACAAATAATATATCATTGGAACGCTTATAAACTGTAGAATCCATTAGTGCAATAAAATTTCATAGTTACAGTATTCAAATTGAATTAATTTTCAAATTGAATCAAATCTATCTGTTACCTAATTAAATTCATATATTTTGTTCTAAACATCCAAAAATTACAAATTTGTAGTCTTTGGAATCCTCTAATCATGTAGAACATCATAGAATCAAGAAACATCAAAGTTGATACATGCACACACCTTGTACATTCAAATCTATCCAAATCACTAATTTGATCATAATTTGAGTTCTAAAATTTATTTTAGAATGATTTCAATTGCTTTAGCTTTGTTTTACTGCAAGCTATCCAGTAGCATCACTTCCAAATTATCTTGAAACATTTCACAATTAATCAAATTCAAATATGAGAATTTGAGTATTTCCTATATAGATTAATTCCATAACTTTTCAATTAATGTTTCCTCCTACTATAGTAAATCCTATGGTCATATCCAACTACCAATGTCATCATGACACTACCTTGATCCAATATCATATTCTATGTTGTTCATTGAATCCTTGAGCCATGATCTCGATTGTCATCCATTCATAACAAATCCTTGCTCACATAGTCTTGTTCTTATGTGTTGAACTATTCAATTAGCAAATGAGTTAATTGAGTAAATCAATTCTTCATGAATCTATGTCCAAAGCCTAAGTGTAATATATGCTATTTAAGGATAATTGTTGTCACACTTATTCAATAGTATTGTTATTGCACTATTTGACACTTATGTGATTTAGTTCATATGAGTCCTTCTAAATTCAGTTCATGTTTTAGTGAAGCATAAAGACTACATCAATAAGTTTTGCTTAGTCCAATTCTCCCCAATAATTATGATCTTTCCCAACTAAGCTCTCAAAATCCATGTCTCACAATCCACTATTCTTTTGCCATATCTCTTGTCACAAATATCGTAAGAAATCTAAAAATGTTGAACAAACACTTTTTCAATTGTTTGTCATGTTTGATTGTGTTTGTATTATATGTTTATGTTATGCTATTTCTATGCTATAGTTTATGCGAAGAGCTACGTGCTTAGTTGAGAGAAGTGAAAAGAATCGTGATCTTCAAAAAGGCAAGTGACACACATATCCCCTACCTACTTTTATTCTGCATTAGTGTTTTCAGTAGTGAGTAGCTATCCCTAAACCCTTCCTGATAGGATGCTAAATACTTTGAAAAATATTAATGCTATGCTATGATCACATGAAAAGTTGTTTTGTGAATAAATTAACAACTTCAACTAAAATGAACTACCTGGGTGGAATGGTTTGTTGTGGACGCGAAGTAGGTGGGTTCTGGGGCACATGCCTCGTAACAGGATGTGTACTCAGGATACTGCTCGGGATGGCCACTCAGGATTAAAGAGATTAATATGTCTTCCATGTTTACATGTACTTCCAGTGCAGCCTTATGACATTATGGGCTCTGTCTTGATTGCGTAGGATTAAGGGTTCAACCAAGAGGGACTGACACGAGGTGGTAGCAAAATATAGGGGGCACGATCAGACTAGTTTGGTTCAATGCTTTTTCTGAAAGGTCTTGTCTCATTTTATTTATGGGAGTAAAATGAGTCTTAAGGTGAAAGTGCAAAACCCTTGCAAGGTGTCAAAATCTAAGCGTTTAGCCGTGTCCTCGGTTATGGACAATTGAGTCTCTAGTCATGAAATGTTCGGAAGAATCTCATCACTGTTTCTGAATGCTTTAAAACTTGACTAGAAACAATCAGGAGAAGCTCAGGGCCATACACTCCGAGGGGTGGTGGTTTCTGTGTTTCAAACTTTGTTGAGTTTCGCCCAGAAACTACATACCGGCCAGTATGTAATGTATGGGGGTTATTTGACCCTTACAAATTAAAATTTTGAAAGAAAGGTTTTGAAAAGAGATTAGGATAAAATTGGCTTTATGCAAATTAGCCTATGAGATCCACCAAGCCAAATGTCATGTAGAATAGTCTTTTTCTCAAATGCCACAAATATGTGTCATTTGCCAGTACGTTGTTGTATTGACCCCTCTGGGGCTGCATATTCAAACGTGCAGGTTTTTATTTGGATAAGGAACGACCAGTAGGATCTCGAGTCGACATTCCAACATGTCTGCCTGTGGCACGTGATGAAGATAGAGGATCATTGCTACTATGCTTTATGATGTGTACTCGTAAGGTTGAAGACCTATGTAACTAGATTTATGTTGTAATATTGATGCTATTGCAATGATTACTATATTTTGTACTGTGGTGCTATCTACTGATCCAGGGAGTGGCACATTTACACAGGAGTTCTGCCTTTAGCAAAAGGTAGGGCGCTATAGAAATGGTATCAGAGCATAGTGTTGCCTGTAGGATCGAGACCCTAGGTTTGGAATAGACTAGGAAGCCCTAGGATTCTTTCCTCTACAAGAAAATCTTCATTTCAGGATTCATAAATAAAATTTACCTATATTCCAGCCTTACCATCTATCCTCGTAAGACTTACCACATTCATTTGTTTTACACAACTTTTCTTTCTATTTTTAGATGACCAGCCTCATCGAATCCATCAAGAAAGGACCAGTGATGATCATGACCCTAAAGAGTGAGACTGAGTTTCCCATGGCACTGAAGAACCTCATGTTAAGCATGGGAAAGCAAGGAGAAGCTGTTTACAAAGGATTTCCTGTGATTGATGAAGGTCAAGAATATTGGTGGGTACAACTTCACCTATACAAGAACAAGGAAGATGACCACAAGAAGATGGGACTCTAGATGTTTACCAACTCTGAGATGTATACGTCATTCCTTGACTCTGCAAGATGTGTTGCATGGTCAGCAATAAAAGAACTTAGAGAAAGACTCAAGTGGAGACTTCATAATACCCAGAAGGACCTCAAAGAAGAAAAGGAGGATACTACTGCATTGAAGGAAACCATAAGCCAACTTCAAGGTGACATGGAACAGTTGGTATCTAAACTTAGTGCTCAAGGAGACCTCATTAAGACCAAGGATGACCGGATTGCAAGTCTAAATAAGCAGCTGGACCAAAACAATGGATCTACATTAAAGAGAACCAAGAAGCTTTAGTTGGACTTCCATTTAGGAATTTTAATAATAGACAACGTGTAATAAACGTTATGATCATACCGACTTGTGGATAATCGTACCTTCTCGTTTGTTTTTAGAACTAGTTTGCTTGATGTGATGAATGTTTGTTAGATATTGATTGTAAGATGAATTGTCTTGATCTGATGTGTTTGGGTAGGAATCTTCTTTAGATCCCATCTATCTACTCTCATCTATGCTAACACCTAAACCTGTCCTAAAACCCAAACAGATGTACCCTCAACACCAGAATAGCCTCAACAAACCTCAGTTGGTTTAGCAATACGACGGATGGTAGAAGTACATGCTGAATCAATACGAGTTTTGACTCAGAATTTGATCAACTCAGATAGCAAAGAGTTACCTCCAGGAATGCAGCAAGTATTAGATAATCACTCTCAAATGGTACAAATGATGCCCCGGATCTTGGCTAGAATCAATAACAACACCCTGCCCCAAAACAATCATGGTAGCAAGGAACCAAGAGATGGTATTGAGATAACACCGCCAAGTGCTGCTCCTTATGAGAAGAAGAAGACACCACAAGGTGAAACCAACGTGGAAACTGTAATATCCCAGCGTTTAGGAAAAATCGAAGGGTAGAATTAGGACCTTTGTGCATTCGTGCATCTAAAATCTGAATATTTTTTTTCTTAAATTCAAAAACCTGAGAGAACAAGCTTCTATCTGATAATATTTAGGGTTAGATGTTATTAGATTGCTATGGGCTTGTGATGATCTTTTGATGATGTTGTTTAAGTGTCTTTGGTAATTTATTTGGATTTAGGTTATTATTGAAATAAAAATAACTAATCCTTATTAAAACAAAACTCAATATTAAATTGAGTTGGTAAATAAAAAATTAAAAGTTAAATAATAATAACAAAAGTATTACTTTATTGATATAAAACAAAAATACAATGTCTTTACATCTGTAACTGAAAATAGAATTACAAAAGTGAAAAAGAAAAGAAAACTAATTCTAAACTAGCTATTTCATCTTCAAGATCTTCATGATGATCTTGAACCATTAACCTGCATAAAGAAACATAAAACAAAATGAAACAAAGAAGGGGTTAGGGTTAGTTACTCTCAGACTTGGGCAATTATATTGCCAATTGCATCATTGAGTACAAATGATCAAGTTTAGTATCTGTTCTTAAAAAAAATCTGGTACAAAACAGTTTGTGCACCCAACACTTTAGTAACCACAGCGTAACAGGAGGGAAGTGAGGATCAGATCAAGCTGTGTGACAAGCAGCTTAGCTGCTTACAAGCAGCTCAGTCACACTGACTGAGTGTGGTGTTGTCAACACCACAGCAAGGCAGTGTTGCCAGCAGCTGGAGTAGATGAGCACGGCTGGGAGAGAAAGAACACAGTCCTTCGGCCAGAACCAAAGCAACCAGGAGAACACCAGGTTCTCACAGCACCAAACACCACCCAACAAATCAAACCAAGGGAGTTGATCCCTGGAAGCTGAAGAAGGTGGCAAGGTGGAGCAGCCCCTGACCAGGAGGAGAAGGGCAAGCACTAGGAGCTTACCAGGAGGAGAAGGGCAGGCAGGAGCTGAACAAGGAGGAGAAGGGCAAGCCAGGAGCAAGCCACAACCCACTAGCAAGAAGTAGCAGATCAGCCACAAGACCACAACACCAAAGATTTCCACCATAGGTTGGTATTCTGCACTGAATACCAGCAGTTGCTGGATGAACAAACCAACTGCATGCATGGTTGGGCCTTGGTTGCTTTTCCCTCAGACTAGAAAAGTGATGCTTTGCTCAGTACATCACTGGGAGAAATTTTGTGCAAAGCCAAATGGATACATCCATAGAAAAGCCTCAGCTCTTGCTTCATAGGAAGATTACAGTAGCAACAGCTGAAGCTACACCGAGCAAGCTTGTGCTGGGCACATGTCCTGATGGGCATGCACCTCAACCACACAAGTAATGCTACCACAAGTTTAGAATCACAGCAGTGGGCACAAAAACATGTAGTGCACCTCACTACCTAAACCTAGCCTCAGACCAGCATCATTGGCTTGTGTAAAATGGGTAAGTTTCACCATCAGCAGATAACATAGTTGGTTGCTGGGCACATGACCAAATGGTCATGCACCTCAACACAACACAAAATCAAACTGACAACCAGGTCAGTGAGTATTATCTAAATCATCTTCCTAGTCATAAGATCTAGGAATCATATTTAGTTCTAATAAGTTCATAACTGAATCTTTGCAACACAGCAAGATTCAGTCTAACACCACTCTCACATAAATTCACTGACAGAAGAAATGTAGGCACAACAAACTCACCACCTGACCAAGCACAGCAACATAACTGAATTGATGAATTCAGTTACACACACATAGCCTTGCTATCATGCATCACAGGTAAAGCCTAGGGCAAGGCCACAACCATTTTAGTACACTATCAGTACCCAAAATTAATGACCAAATCATTTTCCTAGTTATCCAACTAGGAATCATAATCTATCAAAGCAAGTTATAGCAGTTAACTGAACATTGCAACAAGGCAAGGTTCAGTTTAACACTTCTGTCAGAAAAGTTCACTGACAGAGAAATGCACACAGCATGAACATCACTGATCCAGCACAACAGCAGTTAACTGGATTCAAACAACAAGCTAGCAATAGCTAACAGATGCACAGAGTCAGAGCTATGAGCTTGACGCACTGGTCATGGCCAGCTGGCCAGTAACCGTGGCCGGAGAAGAGAGGATTGAGGAAGAAGAGGAAAGTAACACACTCACCAGACGCCCAGGCGCATGCCTGGATGGCATGGCGGGGCAGTGCCCGCGCGGCCGGCCAGGGGCTACCTAGGGAAGTCTTCACCGAGCACACTGGGAGCACCGCACCTCGGCGCTTCCACCGGCGTGCACACACACCATAGCCACCTAGGAGTCGCACATCAAGCACCGGGAGAGAACCCAGTGAGGCATCGGGCTCGGAGGCGACCGGAGCCAGCGGAACCCGAGTGGGAACCAGCCAAGGATCTCTTCGGAGAGGAAGCGACCGACGAATCCAGTTGGAGGAGGGGGTAGAGGATGCTGAGTCGCAGCGTTTGCCCCAGGTGGCGGTGGCGGAGTTCGCCGGAGGCGGTCAGGAACGCCGGGCGACGGCGGCGGCGGTTAGGGTTTGAAGGAAATATGCCCTAGAGGCAATAATAATATTGTTATTATCATATTTCTTGTTCATGATAATGTTTATACTCCATGCTATAATTGTATTAAGCGGAAACATTAATACTTGTGTGGTTTATGAACAACACCGTGTCCCTAGTACGCCTCTACTAGACTAGCTCATTGATTAATGATGGTTAAGGTTTCCTAACCATAGACATGAGTTGTCAATTAATAATGAGATCATGTCATTAGGAGAATGATGTGATGGACAGACCCAAATAAAGCAGAGCAATTAGATCGTGTCATCGTGTTCATCTTTGCGAAGCTTTTTCCTATGTCAAGTATTGTATTCCTTAGACCATGAGATAATACAACTCCCTGGTATCGGAAGAAAGCTTTGAGGTCATCAAACGTCATCCTATGTGAGGGTGATCATAAAGGTGTCTCTCAGGTGATCGGAAAGTACTTGTTGGGTTGTATGTATCGATATGGAATTTGTCCCTCCCGAGTCGGAGAGATATACTTCGGGCCCACTCGGTAATCGATATCAACACCGCTTGCAAGCATGTGGTTAAGGAGTTAATCACAAAGTGATATCGGATTATGGAACGAGTAAAGTACTTGCTGTGAACGAGATTGAACTAGGTATAGCGATACCGACGATCGAATCTCGGGCAAGTAAAATATCGCGTGACAAAGGGAATACATATACGGGATTAATTGAATCCTGGCATCGTGGTTCATCCGATATGATCATCGATGAATATGTGGGAGTCAATATGGGTTTCCAGATCCCGCTGTTGATTATTGATAGAAGATCATGTCTGCATATTCTCGAACCCGTAGGGTCACACACTTAACGTGCATCGATGCTAGGATAGAATGGATAATTGGTTTATGAGTTTTTGGTCGGAGTCTCGGATGAGATCCAGGACATCACGAGAGGTTCCGGAATGGTTCGGAGAATAAGATTCATATAAAGGAAAGCAGTTTTTGGATTCCGGAATCGTTTCGGAGTTTATCGGTATTGTACCGGAAGGTTCTAGAAGGTTCCGGAGTGGGACCAACGTGGGCCCACTTGTCGGAGGCCTGCATGGGCCTAAGGGGAAGTGCCCTGGCCACTTTGGGCCAGGCGCACAAGGCCCCTAAGGCCCAGCCGGCCAGCCCTTAGGGGAAACCCTAAGGGAACCTTCCAGAAGGAGGGGGGAAACTTGCCCCCCACTCTTCCCCCTTGGGCCGCCGCCCTAGGACTTGGAGGAGGGGCCAAGGCAGCCGGCCAGCCCCCCATATAAGGGGGGGGCAGGGGTGCAACCCCCTTTGACTCCAACCCTAGCCGCCGGCCAACTGCTACCCCTCCACCTCTCTCTCTCGCGACTGCGCGTAGGCGAAGCCCTGCCGCAGAAACTCTCCACCATAAGCACCACGCCGTCGTGCTGCAGATCCAATCTATCTCTCCACCATACTTGCTGGACCAAGGAAGGAGGAGACGTAACTGCACCGTACGTGTGCATCTCTCGGAGGCGCCGCCACTTGCGGCGTTGGATCGGATCGGATCGTGGGGAGGAGACGGCTAGTACGACTAGATCATCCACGTTCTGTTGAACGTTTCCGCTGTGCGATTTCTTCAAGGGTATGAAGATCTCATCTACGTCTCTCGTTGATTACATCTCCTAGATTAGATCTTGGCTTTCTTGTTCGCATCCGTAAGAAATTTTTTGATTTACTATGCTGCGAAACCCTTCAGTGGTGTCAGAGCTAGATCTATGCGTAGATGTGTTTCACGAGTAGAACGCAACATGCTTGTTGCGGGCGTTGATGTTTTCTGTTGCAAACCTCTTGTTGTGTATTTCTTATGGCACGACATAGTGAGATCGAAGCGGTCCAGGCCAACTTTACGTGACCTCGTTCGCGAGACCGGCTCAGCACTTGACGTGTGGCTTGTTCCACACATGCGGCTGGTGGATGCCAGTTTCTCTCACTATAGTAGTCATGGGATTTACAACGGATGTTAGCAACCATAATATCACCGTTGTGGCTTTTCGTAGGTAAGAATCGTTCTTAACTTGCTACTCCCATAAGCCACGTAAAACATGCAACAACAAAGTAGAGGTGTCTAACTTGTTTTTGCAGGGAGTGTTTTGTGATATGGTATGGCCACAAGATGTGATGTGATATATGTGATGTATGCGATGATCATGTTTTGTAATATTTCACGACTTGCATGTCGATGAGTTCACAACCGGCAGGAGCCATATGGTTGTCTTTATAATTGTGTATGACCTGCGTGTCAACTTCTTATACGCCATGTAATAGCTTTACTTTATCGCTAAGTAGTTAGCAATAGTTGTAGTTGCTATTCGTGGTGGAGGCAATCATGGTGGAGTGATGGAGATCATGCCGGCGCGCACAAGATGGAGATCATTGCGCGGAGATTGGCTATACCATGTCACATAAAATTATATGCATGTGATCTTTATCCTTTTATGTATCTTATTATGCTTAGATCGCGACGGTAGCATTTTAAGATGATTCCTCACTTAAAGATCAAGATAAAATTGTGTTCTCCCCTTGTATGCACCGTTGCGAAAGTTCGTCGTTTTGAAGCATCTCGTGATGATCGGGTGCTATAAACTCTACGTTCACATACAACGGGTGCAAGCCAGTTTTGCACACGCGGAAATACTTGGGTTTGACTTGACGAGCCTAGCATGTACAGACATGGCCTCGGAACACACGGACCGAAAGGTCAAGCATGAGTCATATGGATGATATGATCAACATGTTGATGTTCACCATTAAAGCTACATCATTCACGTGATGATCGGTCTCGGTGTAGTGAATTTGGATCATGCTTCACTAAACAACTTTGAGGGATGTTGAATTTAGTGGGAGTTCATTAGTAATTTGATTAACTTGAACTAATTATCTTGAACTAAATCTTGTTGTATTTGCATAAGTCGTTGTAGTCTTTGGCACCGTTTCCCACCGACACTTAGCTTAATTACGTTAAAAGAACTATAGAATTCTGGATAATCACTTTTTGGTCTAGTGCCGTTTAGTTAGAATGTCAAGACTAAAGATTAAGTCCTATTGCAAACTTTAGCAAACCTTGCTTGCTCCATACGATTTAATAAATTGTATTAATCTAAGAGCAACGATTCAAGTTTAGTATCTAAAGATCATATGTTTGCCTTCATGATAAATTGATCTTCAAAATTGTTTGAGAATCAAAGTGATCATCGAGCTGAAAGAATTGTTTCAGAAACAAATAAGAAGTGAAAGATATTTGATATCTAAGACTTTGATTGTTTGCAAAATGATGAAGTATAATTTAGTAAAAGAACATATGCTCATATTGTATGACTATATGCGAAGATTGAAGATGCTAGGCGTCCCGATCACCCAAAAGTTTGGGAACTATATATACTTGCATTCATCCTTATAAGCTATAGTAGTTTCATCATGAAAGATGTCATGATAGGACGAATGAAAAGGCATCGGCTAAATTGTTTTGCTATACCAAAAGAATACTAAAGAATGGAATCTGGAAGAATACCAATCATATGATGATGGCGATCCACTTCAAAGTGCAAAATCCAAGGCTATTAGTATTTGACTAAAAATCCTTTGGACTATGTGTCAAATGATTGACGCCACTATTGATGTCGATAGATTCTTCTAAAAAGAGAGGAAATGCTAAATAGGATCTGCAAAATTATTTGGTAGAAAAAGGAAAAGACTGGAATTGTCCAGCTCAGGTATATAAATGATATACATGTTATAGATGAATTCTTTTGCTCGTTAACAATGTAATTCTTGGGTATTCGATACTGATTTGTTGGTATGAAATGTCATACAAAGCAACACAATACAAGAAGTACAATGGCCTAAGTAACTAGTAAAAGAATATGGTAATGATGCATGTCGAGATACAAATAAAAGTGTTATTGTGCTTCTCGTCGGCATAAAACCTAGCCTTCTAGATATGTTAAGAACTTAATAATTGTTATTTTGTTCTAGTATTATGAGAGCAATGGTTGTTCAAATTATTACCGTCTTCCATAATCGATGGATAGATTATTATTATCTTGTTGGTAAAATAGACATTTATAACACTAATGCTAAAGGTCGCAAGACAAAACAAATTTCACTTATATGTGACACCGCCGTTTAAGTCATATTGGAAACAAAACATGAAAGAAATTCTATATTGATAGATTTTCGAGTCATTTGATTTTGAATTGATTGACGCTTGTGAGACTTTTCCTAAAGATGATTAAACTCCGTTCGTGGGCCATAGAAAGAAAAAGCAACTAACTACATGGAGATCGTACATGTTGATGTATGTAGTTCATGTGTGAAGTCGAGCGTGGTGTATTTTCTATTTCATCAATGACTCGAATAGATGTACGGTATATCTACTTGATGAGATAGAAGTATGAAATTGTTCAATTTATGAAGTGAAAATTGTTGTAACAAGAATATTCAAGTTGTATGATTAGATCATAAAGAAGAATATTTGAGTTACAAGTTTAGCAAACATCTAAGAGTTAGAGGAATTGTTCCACAAACTTGCATCATGATAAACACCATAGGAGTATGGAGTTTTCGATGGATGTAATCAAACCTTGTTTGACATGGTTAGATCAATGATGAAATAAACTACCAATATAATTTGTGGATTATGCTTTAGAGACTACCGCTTTTCACTGAATAGAGTGCCATCATAATCTGCCGAAATGACACCATACAAGTTATAGTTGTCTTTTCTTGAATTTTGGTATGCAAGGCATATGTGTAAAAAATTTACAACCAAAATTGGATTAGTAAGTCTTTGTAGGTTATCCCAAAGAATGTCGATGGGTATTCCTTCTATTATGAACCCAAAACACATAGTGATTGTCACTAAAAGAAGTGAATTTCTTATGAAGGAGTTTCTCGCGAAAGGTTTAAGTGGGAGGAAGATAGAACTTGATGAGGTTGTTGAATCTGAGCAAGATGATCAGAGTAGCGCAGCACCAGAAAATGTTCTGGAAGCGGCAACTACATTCATAGCTCACGCGTCTACAATATGTTGTAGTCACGACATCGAAGTTCCTATTTAACCAAGTTGGTCGTAATCAAATAGTAAGATTTGAGGACGAGATATTATTACATAATAGTAACCAACAATATACAAAGAAGCGATGATGGGCCCTGACTTCGTCATATGAATTATTCTAGCAACAATTACATATTGAGATATGATAGTTGAATAAACGAAACAACGTTCCTCTACCGGAATGCACACCAAGGACGTGTAACTGACACGACCCAATGGGTTTTGTTGATTCAAAGGTTGCTAGATATGTATGCAAACTTCTATGGTAGAAGAAAGCATAGCGAAGTTGGAATCTTCAATGATGAAAATGTTAAAGTGTTAATTTCATCAAGATATTTGAAGATGCTTGTATTACAAGAAAGTAAGTGGGAGCGCTCAGACATATTTCTAATACTTTATGTGGACGACATATCGCTTATTGGAAATAATGTGTTTTTCTTGATATTGTTAAGTTTTCATTAAAATTAGTTTTTGATGAAAGACTTAGGTAAAACTAGAATATTAAGCATCAATATCTATGCAGATAGATTGAGGCACTAATATAGTTTTACCAGAGTACATAGATGAAATATTGAATTTGTTCAATATGGAAACAATAAGAACGGTTCTTGTTGCATGGAAGAGGTTGGAGCAAGAATCAATTGTTTTGACACTTGATGAGTGAAACCACAAGAATGATTTTATCAATTTTGTATACCATGATATGTAGATCCAGATGTGTCCAATGCTCTAAAGGTTATAGCATTCATATGATGATCGTTGGACAATAGTAAAGATATTCTTATGCACTTTCGAAGAAGTAAGAATATGTTCTATATGCAGAAGTGACACATGGTTCATTGCAATGAGTTACATTGGCTTTGTCACACATACAAGTAAAATTTTATCTCAATTTTAAGCCATTTGTTTTGAGTTAGAAGGTGGCATAATAAGATGGAAGAAAGTTCCATGATGACTTGGATGAGTTCCAATGTTAATATTGTGGCGGACACTGCAACGAGGGCTAAGTATATAATCGCTTTAGAAGCGGCATAAAAGATGCAAAGTAGATAGTGATAATCCAACTTATTTGTGGCACTGTCGTCCAGGTCATATTGGCATAAAACGCATAAAGAAAATCCATTCTGATGGACTTTTGGAGTCTCTTGATTTTGAATCATTTGACACGTGCAAGCCATGCCTCATGGGCAAGATGATCAAAAACCCGTTCTCCGGAATAATGGAGCGAGCAACGAACTTATTGGAAATCATACATACCGATGTGTGCGGACCAATGAGTATTTCGACGCACGGTGGATATCGCTATTTTTCTAAGTGTGCTAGTACTATGTAGTCCTATTGTATGACAATAGTGACAACATAGTCTCGGCCAAGAAACAAAGGTCTCACCAGAAGACCAAGTTTATACGATGCTATCTCATACAAGATGAGTAATACGTGCTGACGCAAAAGAATATGCAAATACAAACGGACATGAAAGTGTCAGACCCGTAGATAAGGTTTACCACGTGCAACGCGTATGAATAACACCGGAATGCCATAGGTGTTAAAGGCGCAAGTATTAACTAGATTATTGACTCTAGTGCAAGTGGGAGACTGAAGGAAATATGCCCTAGAGGCAATAATAATATTGTTATTATCATATTTCTTGTTCATGATAATGTTTATACTCCATGCTATAATTGTATTAAGCGGAAACATTAATACTTGTGTGGTTTATGAACAACACCGTGTCCCTAGTACGCCTCTACTAGACTAGCTCATTGATTAATGATGGTTAAGGTTTCCTAACCATAGACATGAGTTGTCAATTAATAATGAGATCATGTCATTAGGAGAATGATGTGATGGACAGACCCAAATAAAGCAGAGCAATTAGATCGTGTCATCGTGTTCATCTTTGCGAAGCTTTTTCCTATGTCAAGTATTGTATTCCTTAGACCATGAGATAATATAACTCCCTAGTATCGGAAGAAAGCTTTGAGGTCATCAAACGTCATCCTATGTGAGGGTGATCATAAAGGTGTCTCTCAGGTGATCGGAAAGTACTTGTTGGGTTGTATGTATCGAGATGGAATTTGTCCCTCCCGAGTCGGAGAGATATACTTTGGGCCCACTCGGTAATCGATATCAACACCGCTTGCAAGCATGTGGTTAAGGAGTTAATCACAAAGTGATATCGGATTACGGAACGAGTAAAGTACTTGCTGTGAACGAGATTGAACTAGGTATAGCGATACCGACGATCGAATCTCGGGCAAGTAAAATATCGCGTGACAAAGGGAATACATATACGGGATTAATTGAATCCTAGCATCATGGTTCATCCGATATGATCATCGATGAATATGTGGGAGTCAATATGGGTTTCCAGATCCCGCTGTTGATTATTGATAGAAGATCATGTCTGCATATTCTCGAACCTGTAGGGTCACACACTTAACGTGCATCGATGCTAGGATAGAATGGATAATTGGTTTATGAGTTTTTGGCCGGAGTCTCGGATGAGATCCAGGACATCACGAGAGGTTCCGGAATGGTCCGGAGAATAAGATTCATATAAAGGAAAGCAGTTTTTGGATTCCGGAATCGTTTCGGAGTTTATCGGTATTGTACCGGAAGGTTCTAGAAGGTTCCGGAGTGGGACCAAGGTGGGCCCACTTGTCGGAGGCCTGCATGGGCCTAAGGGGAAGTGCCCTGGCCACTTTGGGCCGGGCGAACAAGGCCCCTAAGGCCCAGCCGGCCAGCCCTTAGGGGAAACCCTAAGGGAACCTTCCAGAGGGAGGGGGCGAAACTTGCCCCCCACTCTTCCCCCTTGGGCCGCCGCCCTAGGACTTGGAGGACGGGCCAAGGCAGCCGGCCAGCCCCCCATATAAGGGGGGGCAGGGGCGCAGCCCCCTTTGACTCCAACCCTAGCCGCCGGCCAACTGCTGCCCCTCCACCTCTCTCTCTCGCGACTGCGCGTAGGCGAAGCCCTGCCGCAGAAACTCTCCACCATAAGCACCACGCCGTCGTGCTGCAGATCCAATCTATCTCTCCACCATACTTGCTGGACCAAGGAAGGAGGAGACGTCGCTGCACCGTACGTGTGCATCTCTTGGAGGCACCGCCACTTGCGGCGTTGGATCGGATCGGATCGCGGGGTGGAGACGGCTAGTACGACTACATCATCCACGTTCTGTTGAACGTTTCCGCTGTGCGATTTCTTCAAGGGTATGAAGATCTCATCTACCTCTCTCGTTGATTACATCTCCTAGATTAGATCTTGGCTTTCTTGTTCGCATCCGTAAGAAATTTTTTGATTTACTATGCTCCGAAACCCTTCAGGGTTCGCCAGAGCAACTCGGGAGAAGAGAGGGGTGAGAGAGAGGGGCTGGACTGGGTCGGTTTGACCGACCCAGACCCAAGCCAGTTGGGGTCAACCAGCCAGGTGGGCTGGATTGAGCCAATGGGCTAAAGCCCAATTGCAAATTTGAATTCAAATAAAAACTTCAAATTCTGATTTAAAAATAAATCAAATTCAAAACCAAACCAACATTGTTTGGTTTAAACCATTTAAATTAAATTCCATTTTCAGAATTGAATTATCTTTTGATTAAAAATATATTCCTTACTTATTTCTAACATAAATTCAAAATGTGATATTCTTTAATTTCCATATTTCCATATTTCCAAAAACCTTAATTTTTATTAAATAAAATAAAAATTAAGTCTTTTCTTTATCAAATCAATTCCTTTTCTTTTCAAATAACTTCAACCAGGATTTCATAATTTCAGATTGCTTTCAAACCCTAATTGACTGTTTGAATTACCATGTCTAGGGTAAAACACACCTATATTACCAAGTGTTGTATTAAAACACTTTAATAATACCAAGTCTTGGGTAAAACACACAAATAAGTAACAAAGTCAAAGAATCACCATGCATTGCATATCATGGCACATAGCATCCATTTGCTTCTTTAAACATTGTCCTTACCGGACAATGATGGTATTTTGTAGAACAAGGAAATCCAGAGCATCGCCAAGTATCCGACTCCACTACCTTTCAGTCACAAGGCAAGTTTATCTTGCTCATATCTCTTGGTTGCACTGGTTTGGAAACTATTTGCAAAGTGTTGACTTTTAACTCTAACATTTCAAAAAGGATGAAAACCTAGTTTCATAATTAATATGACTAGTGGTTATCGATCAGTGGTGATAACCTAGGAAGGCTGACAGGTGGAACCACGGTAAGATTGTTGTGGTGGAGGTTCCACTTGCACGGGAAAGTAAACCTATGACTAACTACCAATGCCACAGTTATTCTTGCGCCGTAAAACCCGTGTCGTCCAGGAGACTTGGAATGGGACGGGAAAGTCATCTGTATCTTCTCTCATTCGCATGTCAACAGACAGCCAGCTGTAGGTCTTGCGAGACTACATGCACATGGGTGGGACCCCTTAGTTCCCACAGGAACTGGTGTCTATGATGGTCCGCAAGAGGCGCCTAGGTACTTCATCGTTGGGGGTAAATATCAGGGGCTAAACCTGCTCTGCGTGAATTGGGTGGGCATGCGTTGTGCGGAGAAGGCAGTGAATGGCTTGGATCAATGATTGGGCCCCACACCAAAGAAGTGTGGATGGGAATGTACGCCCGGTTGTGCAGCAAGGCTTTGATCTCTTTTGGAAGGACACACCTCTGCAGAGTGTAAAAGGATGTGACATGTTACCCCTTGTTCCGGGAAGGAGCTGCAAACGCTGCAGGAAAGGTGCTCTCAAGGCACTAATACCCTGTGTTGGCTATTGGGCATAGTTTTCATAAGTAAAAGCAATCTTTCAAGAAACTTTGATAAAACCTTGCATTGGCCTACGACTCTTTTGAGTCCATGGCTGTAGTTAGTGCATATCACACAACTTCTTTCTAAAGAAACTTGCTGGGTAACGCTCGTTACTCACCCCAATCTCTTAAACCCTTGCTAGACTATGAGGAATTAGATGAAGCAACACTGAATGCCATCGGAGGACAAGAAGACATCTTCTACAAGGAGCTAGACCTCTCATGTGGAGTTGAAGGGGTGGACTACTTCATACGATATGGAGTCGCTTCCGACGATGAGTCTGAGTGAAGAGTAATGTAACTAGTAGTTCAGTCTGGAATCGAGGAACCGAGCAGTTGTAGTATAGAAATAATCTGTTGAGTTCTTCGAGTGTTTATTTGCATCTTTCTCCTTTTGTTGTATAATCACTAAGCACTTGAGATGTTCTCTTGTGGAGCATTTCGTTCTCAGCACGCTTTGGTTTGTAATAATAATACTATCAGTTTGTATTTGGATCCGCAATGTTTCTGTTGTACCACTCTGAGGGATGTAATTCTTGTGGAGGGTTGTTCTGCAAGTGTTATATCAACGACTTGCATACTACAACATGCAGTGGTATGCTGGGTCACCGCAGCTGGTATCAGAGCAATTGCTTTAACCTTAGGTTGGAAACCTAGTAAAGGGATAGAACCTGTAGGAGTCTAGTAGCAATGGTAAAGAATTCTCTAAAATTATGATGGTTATTCACTTGGGAATAACATCGTCATATTTTTAGTGTTACAATTCTTTATTATGATGCATCATTACTAATTCTATATCCTATTCTTGTACAACTATTATTGCATCGAGAATCCCAGCGTGCACAGTTTGGTCTCAGAGGAAGACTCTAGATGACTATGAGGGAACTTTGACAGAGCAGTTAGGATCACTGCTACGGGCCTTTGGTCTCAGTACCGACATCCCTGTTAAGACCTATACTTACAACGATGACAGAACTGTGGTCAAGTACCGTGTCGTGATCATGCTACCCGACGGATTGGCACCTAGTCCAGTTCCGCCTTCTGGAGAGGGGAGAGGACAGATGACAGCCTACCATGAGGCAGTAGTTAGAGCTATTGCTACTATCAGGGAGTATAGAGCGGTGGAGTTAGCAGGTACCACTTTCACCGCTATTCCTCATGACTCACTGATGGATGAGCCGGGAATGGATCATGATATACTTGTGAAGAAGAAGCCCAAGTTGGCAGCCAGACTTCTCGATAGGTATAGGAAGATGGTGGGATCACTGTATAACACCCACCAGGTCCTGGTTGAGGACAAGGCGGAGATGATTGATGACCTCACAGACACTACTAGGAGGCAGGAGCGAGCACAGATGACTAGGCAGGAGTCAGAGGGATCACACTTCTCACCGGATGTGGGGACTCACAGTTACCCGACACAGTCTGGACCTTCCAGGTATTCACCTACTCCAGAGCCTATACACTACCCAGTTATCACTTCTAGCATGGAGGCGTAGCAGGGTCTCAGGGGAGTCTCGGAGTCCGAGCTTCCCATTGAGAACTCTGATGGGTGGAGGTTTGACTGGCTGGGAGATGGTCAGCAGTACACTAGTTCCCACAGAGTGACAGCTCAGGCGGCAGGAGGAGGGAATGCCATAGCCACTCCCATAACTACAGAGGAGGAGGATCCTATGGAGGTACAGTTTGAGAGTGCGGAGCCTATTGAGACACCAGTGGTGCAGGAGGCACCATTTGACCACACCTACTGCACTGAGAGTACCTGCTTTGGAGAGGCGGAGCCTTTCCTGACTATGACTGCTCACGAGACCAGGGTCTACTTCGAGAGTTACCTTGGACTGAACGGACTCGTGTTGAGTGACACTTCTGCTGTTAACACGTCCGACTCGGACTATGTTCCGGGCGGGAGGCCGTTCGTTCCAGAGACAGTGTGCCGGAGTTCACGCCAGCATGGGTGGACTTCGGGCATGTACTACGAGCCGTGAGATCAAGACAGGATGTCAAGACCGAGTCCGAAGCTAAGTTGTATCTTAGTATCTAGTGAGTACTAGTAGTGAGTTGTAATAATAAGAGAGATGGTAGAACTTACTAGTCTTGATCTATGAGTGTATCTCACCTTAGTGAGGAAGTGTTGTAATAATGACTTTGTATCATGGTTTGTATGTGATGTATATTATGTGCTACATATTTGGTTTTCTTGCGATCTTCCATTTGGAGTTGGATTTCTGTTTTCCAATCTGTGACTAGTTCTGGTTATGAAGTGAAGCTCAGAAAGCATGGGCATGGTGTAATTATGAGATCTTCGCTTTGTGTTACAGGACTAGAGGGGTTATGGATGCGGGTGTAGCCGCCGAAGTCAAAGAGCAACGCTTGGCGCAAGAAGCTCAAACCAAGGCAATGAATGATCAGCAAGCAGAAATGGAAGCCAAAGCAAAGGATGATCAAGAAGCGCAAGCGCACTTGCCACCACCACCATTTTGGCCTTTGGCGGAGCAAAGCTTCATGCAATACATGCAGTTCATGCAAGAAACGCAGAACAAGTTTATGCAAGAGCTTATGGGGCAGGTTGGAGCCAGAAGGGTTCTAGAAGCGAGGGGGTAAGTCTTTTCGACTTCCTCAATGCAAAACCATTTCCCTTTGCTTCCGCTGTGGAGCCTATGGATGCTGAAGACTAGCTAATGGATACTGAGAGAAAGTTGAAGGTTGTTGGAGCCAATAATGAAGAAAAGGTCCGCTATGCAATACATCTTTTATCTGGACCAGCCGCATCATGGTGGGACAACGAAGTGACACTGCAGCTTCCGGAGAAGGTATTCTCTTGGGAGGAATTTAAGGAAAAGTTCTGCACCTTTCACGTGCCTGAAAGTATTGTGGAGCTTAAAAGGCGAGAATTCGAAGACTTGAAGCAGGGTAGTTCATCTATGATGAGCTATATCAAGGAGTTCACTAGACTCTCTCGTTACGCAAGTGACGAGGTGAGTACTGACAACAAGAGAGTGAAAAGGTTCTTAAGGGGCTTGGATCCATACGCGGCGATGCAGATGAAGTTGACTAAGCCACGCAACTTCCAGGACTTGATGGATACGGCCATCACATGGGAGAATGACTACAGGTTGGTTCAGCTGAGCCGACAGAAGAAAGCCAAGACTGAAGCCAAAAGAGTCCAGCCGACTCGTAATTCTCAGAATCTCAGTTTCAAGCCCAAAGTGAGGACTGGAGGTGTTCCTCCAACTCGGAAGGTATTCACACCAAAAAGTCAGCTCATATGCCATAAATGTGGACTTCCGGGTCATGTCAAGAATGAGTGCATGAAGCCAAGTATTATCTACTATGCTTATGGAAAGGAGGGGCATATTCAACCAGATTGTCCCAATAAACCAGCTGGTGGTTGGCCAGTCAATAGTGGAGGTAAAGCAGGCGGAGGTGGAAGACCTGCATCTGGAGGAGGAAATAGTGGCAAAAATAGCAATGGCAAGAGAGGCGGGACTTTTGGGAAACTGAATTGCACATCTCTTGAGGAAGCCAACAATTCGGAAACGGCGGTCATATGTACGCTCATCATTCTTACTCATCCTGGCAAAGTTCTTTTCGATACCGGTGCCACTACATCATTCATTTCCAAGGATTTTGTCGAAAAATATGGGTTAAGGTGTCAGGCGATAGCTCATGCTATGACTGTGGTGACGGCCGGGGGTAAAATTTTAGTAACCCAGTTCAAACCAGACCAAGTCATTACGATCTGTGACTGTCCTTATTTCGCCGATCTCTATGTTCTTCCACTTAAAAACATTGAAGTTGTTCTGGGTATGGATTGGATGTCCGATCATTGATTGTGAAGAGAAGATAGTGTCTATCCGGAAGCCTGGAGGTGGGAGAATCACTTATCAAGCAGATAAGCACACCCATGTTGAGATTGGGATTCAACTTAATTCTCTGAAGGATGCCAAGCTGGAGGATATTCTAGTGGTTAATGAGTTCATGGATGTATTTCCTTAAGAATTACCGGGAATGCCACCGGATCGGGAGATAGAATTCACTATTGATCTGAAGCCAGGCACATCACCAATATCTCAAGCACCATATAAGATGGGTCCTAAAGAATTGAAGGAACCGAAGAAGCAGCTGGATGAGCTGGAAAGTAAGGGATTCATCCAAGAAAGTATATCACCTTGGGGTTCGCCAGTCATATTTGTTGATAAAAGAGATGGAGGCAGAAGAATGTGTGGGGATTTCAGGAATTTGAACAATGTCACCATCAAGAACAAGTATCCTTTACCAAGGATTCAAGATTTATTTGATCAAGTTCATGGAGCCGGGGTTTTCTCCAAGATTTATCTGAGATCTGGATATCATCTAATCAAGATCAAGCCAGAAGATGTACCAAAGACTGCATTTGTCTCAAGGTATGGGCATCACGAATATTTGGTTGTTTCTTTTGGTTTGACCAATGCTCCAGCAATCTTCATGAATTTGATGAACAAGATTTTCATGCCATATCTGGACAAATTTGTGATAGTGTTCATCGATGATATTCTGATATATTCAAAGGACAAAGAGGACCATGCCAAACATCTCAGAATAGCATTACAAGTGCTATGGGAACATCAGCTGTATGCTAAATTCAGCAAGTGTGAATTTTGGTTTGACCAAGTGGAATTCCTTGGTCATGTCATCAGCAAAGAGGGAATTGCAGTGAATCCAAGCAAAGTTCAGTCAGTTTTGGATTGGCAAGCACCGACCAATGTGAAGGAAATTAGAGGTTTTCTGGGAATGGCCGGATACTATCGGAGATTCATTGAAGGATTTTCGAAGATAGTAGGGCCAATGACAAAATTGTTAAGGAAAAATACTCCATTTGAGTGGACTAATAAATGTGAAGAAAGTTTCCAAGAGCTGAAGAAGAGACTTACAACCGCACCTATCTTAGCAGTGCCAGAAACTGGTAAGGATTACACAGTTTACTGCGATGCATCGAAGAATGGATTGGGTTGTGTATTAATGCAAGACCGAAAAGTGATAGCATATGGTTCAAGACAACTCAAGCCACATGAAGTCAATTATCCAACACATGACTTAGAGCTGGCAGCAGTTGTGTTTGCCTTGAAGAAATGGAGACAATTTCTCTATGGAGCCAAATGTGAGTTATACACTAACCACAAAAGCCTTAAATACTTCTTTACTAAGAAAGAGTTGAATATGAGGCAGAGGAGATGGTTGGAGTTGATTAAGGACTATGACCTTACCATCAACTATACACCTGGTAAAGCTAATGTAGTAGCAGATGCATTAAGCCGGAAGAGCACGGAGACTCAAGTGATGACTAGAGAACTTCTAGAGGATCTGCTCAAGGATCTAGAAAGACTGGAGATACAATGTCTAGAGGTCAAATCTTTGGGTAGTATATTTACCATGAGAGTGATGGAAGAAAGACAAAGTGACTTGAAGTATACTATATTCAGACGACAAGACGAAGATCCTTTCATTGCTAAAGAAATTCGCAGAATTGAAGAAGGAAGACCATCTGAATTCCGTCTAGGTGATTTCCAATCACTCTGGTTTCAAAACAGGATTTGTGTGCCAGATATACCGGAGATCAAAGGACTGATACTCAAGGAGGCTCATGAGACACCATACTCCATTCATCCGGGAAGTACCAAGATGTACATGGATCTCAAAGAGTTGTTTTGGTGGAATAATATGAAGCAGGACATAGCCAAGTATGTAGCTGAATGCCACACTTGTCAGAGAGTCAAGGCAGAACATCAAAGTCCAGCGGGGTTACTACAACCTTTGGATATTCCAGATTGGAAATGGGAGGAAATCGGAATGGATTTCATTACCGGTTTACCTTTGACCAAGAAGCATAAGGATATGATATCGGTGATAGTCGATCATCTTACTAAAAGTGCACATTTCTTGGCAGCGAACCAGAAGGATAGTGCAGAAAAGTTAGCAGAACAATATGTGAAGGAGATTGTTAGCAAGCATGGAGTGCCCAAGAAGATCGTCTCAGATAGAGGTCAGTATTCACTTTAGCATTTTGGGCAAAACTTCAGTCAACATTGGGATCACAATTAGATATCAGTACTGCTTATCATCCTCAAACTGGAGGGCAAACAGAAAGAACAAATTAAATCCTGGAGGATATGCTATGGGCATGTGCCCTAGATTTTGGAGGTTCGTGGGATGAACACTTGCCTTTAGCAGAGTTTTCATATAACGATAGCTACCAAAGCAGCTTGAAGGCAGCACCATTTGAAGTACTCTATGCACGCAAGTGTCGATCTCCAATCTGTTGGTTTGAACCAAGAAGCAACAAAGATTTTGAGCCAGATTTCATCAAAGAGAAGCAAGGCATTATCGACGTCATTTGAGACCGTTTAAAGAAAGCATAGAGTAGACAGAAGAGTTATGCAGATCAAAAGAGACGGACATGGGAGCCCAAGGTAGGAGACATGGTCTACTTGAAGGTTTGTCCTATGAAGGGAATCAAGAGGTTCGGTATTAAAGGAAAGTTAAGCCCAAGGTATATTGGACCATTCAAGATTTTGAGTCAGAATCGGAGTGTTGCATTTGAATTGGAGCTTCCAGAAAAGTTGAAGCAAGTACACAATGTCTTTCATGTTTCTCAACTCTGAAAGTGTCTGAAAGCACCTGAAGACTCCATTACTCATGATGATCAAGATCTTCAAGCAGATTTGACTTATGAGGAGAAGCCAATAAAGATCTTAGAGGAGAACTAGAAGAGGCTTCGGAATCGAGCAATAAAGTTCTGTAAAGTGCAATGGAAACATCACTCTGAACGAGAAGCAACTTGGGAAAAAGAAGAAGACTTAAGACAAGCATATCTAGAACTCTTCAGGTACACAAATTTATAACTTTGGGATGAAGTTCTGATAAGGGGGGAAGACTATAATATCCCAGCGTTTAGGAAAATCCGAAGGGTGGAATTAGGACCTTTGTGCATTCATGCATCTAAAATCTGAATTAATTTTTCTTAAATTCAAAAACCTGAGAGAACAAGCTTCCATCTGATAATATTTAGGGTTAGATGTTATTAGATTGCTATGGGCTTGTGATGATCTTTTGATGATGTTGTTTAAGTGTCTTTGGTAATTTATTTGGATTTAGGTTATTATTTAAATTAGAATAACTAATCCTTATTAAAACAAAACTCAATATTAAATTGAGTTGGTAAATAAAAAATTAAAAGTTAAATAATAATAACAAAAGTATTACTTTATTGATATAAAACAATAATACAATGTCTTTACATCTATAACTGAAAATAGAATTACAAAAGTGAAAAAGAAAAGAAAACTAATTCTAAACTAGCTATTTCATCTTCAAGATCTTCATGATGATCTTGAAGCATTAACCTGCATAAAGAAACATAAAACAAAATGAAACAAAGAAGGGGTTAGGGTTAGTTACTCTCAAACTTGGGCAATTATATTGCCAATTGCATCATTGAGTACAAATGATCAAGTTTAGTATCTGTTCTTAAAAAAAATCTGGTACAAAACAGTTTGTGCACCCAACACTTTAGTAACCACTGCGTCACAGGAGGGAAGTGAGGATTAGATCAAGCTGTGTGACAAGCAGCTTAGCTGCTTACAAGCAGCTCAGTCACACTGACTGAGTGTGGTGTTGTCAACACCACAACAAGGCAGTGTTGCCAGCAGCTGGAGTAGATGAGCACGGCTGGGAGAGAAAGAACACAGTCCTTCGGCCAGAACCAAAGCAACCAGGAGAACACCAGGTTCTCACAGCACCAAACACCACCCAACAAATCAAACCAAGGGAGTTGATCCCTGGAAGCTGAAGAAGGTGGCAAGGTGGAGCAGCCCCTGACCAGGAGGAGAAGGGCAAGCACTAGGAGCTTACCAAGAGGAGAAGGGCAGGTAGGAGCTGAACAAGGAGGAGAAGGGCAAGCTAGGAGCAAGCCACAACCCACCAGCAAGAAGTAGCAGATCAGCCACAAGACCACAACACCAAAGATTTCCACCACAGGTTGGTATTCTGCACTGAATACCAGCAGTTGCTGGATGAACAAACCAACTGCATGCATGGTTGGGTCTTGGTAGCTTTTCCCTCAGACTAGCAAAGTGATGATTTGCTCAGTACATCATTGGGAGAAATTTTGTGCAAAGCCAAATGGATACATCCATAGAAAAGCCTCAGCTCTTGCTTCATAGGCAGATTATAGTAGCAATAGCTGAAGCTGCACCGAGCAAGCTTGTGCTGGGCACATGTCCTGATGGACATGCACCTCAACCACACAAGTAATGCTACCACAAGTTTAGAATCACAGCAGTGGGCACAAAAACATGAAGTGCACCTCACTACCTAAACCTAGCCTCAGACCAGCATCATTGGCTTGTGTAAAATGGGTAAGTTTCACCATCAGCAGATAACATAGTTGGTTGCTGGGCACATGACCAAATGGTCATGCACCTCAACACAACACAAAATCAAACTGACAACCAGGTCAGTGAGTATAATCTAAATCATCTTCCTAGTCATAAGATCTAGGAATCATATTTAGTTCTAATAAGTTCATAACTGAATCTTTGCAACACAACAAGATTCAGTCTAACACCACTCTCACATAAATTCACTGACAGAAGAAATGTAGGCACAACAAACTCACCACCTGACCAAGCACAGCAACATAACTGAATTGATGAATTCAGTTACACACACATAGCCTTGCTATCATGGCATCACAGGTAAAGCCTAGGGCAAGGCCACAACCATTTTAGTACACTATCAGTACCCAAAATTAATGACCAAATCATTTTCCTAGTTATCCAACTAGGAATCATAATCTATGAAAGCAAGTTATAGCAGTTAACTAAACATTGCAACAAGGCAAGGTTCAGTTTAACACTTCTATCAGAAAAGTTCGCTGACAGAGAAATGCACACAACATGAACATCACTGATCCAGCACAACAGCAGTTAACTGGATTCAAACAACAAGCTAGCAATAGCTAACAGATGCACAGAATCAGAGCTGTGAGCTTGACGCACTGGTCATGGCCAGCTTGCCAGTAACCGTGGCCGGAGAAGAGAGGATTGAGGAAGAAGAGGAAAGTAACACACTCACCAGACGCCCAGGTGCATGCCTGGACGGCATGGCGGGGCAGTGCCCGCGCGGCTGGCCAGGGGCTACCTGGGGAAGTCTTCACCGAGCACACTGGGAGCACCGCACCTCGGCGCTTCCACCGGCGTGCACACACACCACGACCACCTAGGAGTCGCACAGCAAGCACCGGGAGAGAACCCAGCAAGGCATCGGGCTCGGAGGCGACCGGAGCCGGCGGAATCCGAGCGGGATCCAGCCAAGGATCTCCTCGGAGAGGAAGCGGCCGACGAATCCAGTTGGAGGAGGGGGTAGAGGATGCTGAGGCGCAGCGTTTGCCCCAGGTGGCGGTGGCGGAGTTCGCCGGAGGCGGTGAGGAACTTCGGGCGATGGCGGCGGCGGTTAGAGTTCGCCAGAGCAACTCGGGGAAGAGAGGGGTGAGAGAGAGGGGCTGGACTGGGTCGGTTTGACCGACCCAGACCCGAGCCGGTTGGGGTCAACCATCCAGGTGGGCTGGATTGAGCCAATGGGCTAAAGCCCAATTGCAAATTTGAATTCAAATAAAAACTTCAAATTCTGATTTAAAAATAAATCAAATTCAAAACCAAACCAACATTGTTTGATTTAAACCATTTAAATTAAATTCCATTTTCAGAATTGAATTATCTTTTGATTAAAATATATTCCTTACTTATTTCTAACATAAATTCAAAATGTGATATTCTTTAATTTCCATATTTCCAAAAACCTTAATTTTTATTAAATAAAATAAAAATTAAGTCTTTTCTTTATCAAATCAATTCCTTTTCTTTTCAAATAACTTCAACCAGGATTTCATAATTTCAAATTGCTTTCAAACCCTAATTGATTGTTTGAATTACCATGTCTAGGGTAAAACACACCAATATTACCAAGTGTTGTATTAAAACACTTTAATAATACCAAGTCTTGGGTAAAACACACAAATAAGTAACAAAGTCAAAGAATCACCATGCATTGCATATCATGGCACATAGCATCCATTTGCTTCTTTAAACATTGTCCTTATCGGACAATGATGGTATTTTGTAGAACAAGGAAATCCGGAGCATCGCCAAGTATCTGACTCCACTACCTTTCAGTCACAAGGCAAGTTTATCTTGCTCATATCTCTTGGTTGCACTGGTTTGGAAACTATTTGGAAAGTGTTGACTTTTAACTCTAACATGTCAAAAAGGATGGAAACCCTAGTTTCATAATTAATATGACTAGTGGTTATCGACCAGTGGTGATAACCTAGGAAGGCTGGCAGGTGGAACCACGGTAAGATTGTTGTGGTGGAGGTTCCACTTGCACGGAAAAGTAAACTTAGGACTAACTACCAATGTGATAGTTATTCTTGCGCCGTAAAACCCGTGTCGTCCAGGAGACTTGGAATGAGACGAGAAAGTCATCTGTATCTTCTCTCGTTCGCATGTCAATGGACAGCCAGCTACCGTTCACTGTAGGTCTTGCGAGACTACATGCACATGGGTGGGACCCCTTAGTTCCCACGGCAACTGGTGTCTATGATGGTCTGCAAGAGGCGCCTAGGTACTTCATCATTGGGGGTGAATATCAGGGGCTAAACCTGCTCTGCGTGAATTGGGTGGGCATGCGTTGTGCGGACAAGGCAGTGAATGGCTTGGATCAATGACTGGGCCCCACACCAAGGAAGTGTGGACGGGAATGTACGCCCGGGTGTGCAGCAAGGCTTTGATCTCTTTTGGAAGGACACACCTCTGCAGAGTGTAAAAGGATGTGACATGTTACCCCTTGTTCCGGGAAGGAGCTGCGAACGCTGCAGGAAAGGTGCTCTCAAGGCACTAATACCATGTGTTGGCTGTTGCGCATAGTTTTCATAAGTAAAAGCAATCTTTCAAGAAACTTTGATAAAACCTTGCATTGGCCTACGACTCTTTTGAGTCCATGGCTGTAGTTAGTGCATATCACACAACTTCTTTCTAAAGAAACTTGCTGGGTAACGCTCATTACTCACCCCAATCTCTTAAACCCTTGCTAGACTATGAGGAATTAGATGAAGCAACACTGAATGCCATCGGAGGACAAGAAGACATCTTCTACGAGGAGCCAGACCTCTCGCGTGGAGTTGAAGGGGTGGACTACTTCATACGATATGGAGTCGCTTCCGACGATGAGTCTGAGTGAAGAGTAGTCTAACTAGTAGTTCAGTCTGGAATCGAGGAACCGAGCAGTTGTAGTATAGAAATAATCTGTTGAGTTCTTCAAGTGTTTATTTGCATCTTTCTCCTTTTGTTGTATAATCACTAAGCACTTGAGATGTTCTCTTGTGGAGCATTTCATTCTCAGCACGCTTTGGTTTGTAATAATAATACTATCAGTTTGTATTTGGACCCGCAATGTTTCTGTTGTACCACTCTGAGGGATGTAATTCTTGTGGAGGGTTGTTCCGCAAGTGTTATATCAACGACTTGCATACTACAGCATGCAGTGGTATGCTGGGTCACCGCAGCAATAAAGGTGTTCAACTACTACGCGTAATAGAAGTGGAAAGGTAAGAACAAAGATCAACTTAATGGAATGAATTTTATGTTCTCCTTAAGAAATGGCAAACCTAAGGATCTGCAATTAAAGGATTATTGCCATGAGCTTTGTCGCAAACCCCTAGCTAAAGAACGATAGATTTGTTTTCAAAATTTCAAAATGGGATTTGGAGTATTGCATCCATAATCCAAGTAAAACTTCGTTAAACTAGTAAGGATGACCAAGAGTTAGAATACGAGGTTTAATAAACCATGTATGGAGTAATGATTTGGGTGCAGAATGGATTGATCACCATTCTTACTACTCTTATTATTCGCTCTCATAAAGTTGGCTTTGCAAACCTAGAGAGACTTACCTATGAGAGACAACATTGTTAAGCCTTCACCTTAGGAAGATAAGCTATTATACCCCTTATAGTAGGCAAGTGCTGCCAAAACATAGGGATACGGTAAGGAAAAACTCCAAGCTTACTGTTGAAGAAGACTCACAGTGGAAGATGTTTATCCACATGGATAACACCACGGGAACAGAAGGGTATCATAAATTTCGAACAGAATGGTATCATAAAGGAAGTAACCATAAGATGAAGGACATCCAAGGATGTCAACAAAGAGGATGAAATGAAGACAGGAGACCCTTCAGCTTGGTATTCCGATTGACCCAAAAAGTGACCCCTCAGCTTGGTCTTCTGATTGACCCAAAGAGTGACTCTTCAGTGTCCAAAGTAGTTCAACAACTACCTTGTTGGATAGAAGCTCTACAAGAGAGCAAGGTTAACCCCCAACCAACCCTCGAGGAAGGTTGATGCCCAAGTTTGTGAATAGACATCCACCTATTGGAAATGAAGATAGAATCTAACCATAGAGTCAAAAGATGACCCAGTGCCAAGTCAAAAGATGACCCAGTGCCAAGTCAAAACCAAGGTGTATCTGGTTAAACCCAAGTACCTGGACTACCTACAAAAGTTTCTTTTAAGGGTGGTAGCCACCTAGGTAACCTAAAACCCTACTATCTTTCTAGCCTCTCCAATCTCGGGGATGAGATTTCTTTTAAGGGTGGTAGTCTGTAACATCCCAAGATTTTATCAAATTTTGGGGTGAAATTTTTGCTTTTGTTTGGCATATGTTGATTAAAAATTCACAGGGATTTAAAACTTTTTGAGAGCTTTATTAGAAAACTATCTCAAACTTTCCATTGTTTCTTGAAGAGCTCCTTTGAGAAATGAAAGTTTCCAAAATGATATTCTTTGCACTCACTTCTATGCAAGCATGCTTGCAAAGAAAAGAAACAAAATGTGTAAAGATTTATAAAGTTGCATTTCTAAAACTATGTTTGAAAATGGATTTCAAAATATTATTTTATAAAATATTATTCTCTTATTTTAAAAGGTTTATTTATGAAAACCCTAATCCTATTTCTATTATGCAAGCAAAGCTTCTTTGCTTATTTATAATGATTTACCCAAAATCATGTTTTATTTCTAAAAACTTGTTTTGTCACTGGTTTAAAACATTTTGTTGAATATTATAATGATTTAGAAATTTGTTTGAATTGTTTTGAAGCAAATTTACAAAATTTATGAAATAAATAGAAAACAGAAAAAGAAAAGGAAAAGAAAATAAAGAAAAGAAGAAAGGCCGCGGGGAAGCTATTCAGCCCAGTCCAGAAAGGAGCCCATGGCCCAGCTTCGCGCAGACCCGAAACGGTACGCCATCTTCTTCTCCCGACGCTGACATCCCTGGCCCACTTGTCATCGCCTTCGTCCAGCCGGTCTCCTCTTCCTACACGGAGCCCTCCCCGGCCGTCGATCACCGAGCCCGAAGCCTAGCCCCTTTCGCACGCCAAGGCCTGGCTATAAAACCCCCAGGACATCCTCTCCTCCCTCCCTTTCGTTTCTCCGCTCAAGAAAAATCGAGGACGATGAATTTCGTCATCGGAGTTCCGCCCATCTGCAGGCATCTCCGGTCGATTCCGACGCCATCGGTGAACCCCGCTCCTCCTTCTCCCTCCTATCTCCCTTCTCTTCTTCTGGCGCACCTTGTGACGCCCCTCGTTTGCTTTTTGGTGCTGTAGATCAACGCGCCGGAGCTCACCTGAAGCTCACCTGTGCCTGCGTCCTCTCCAAACGATCCCCTCTCCCTCTTCTCGAAACAATCGAGAACGCCGTCACCACCATCGGGACCCCCTCGTCGAGCTGTACGCCGTACACGTCTTCTCCAGTGCCAGAGACCTCGAGAACGTCGCTGGAGCTTGATCCCTGCATGCCTCACCGGAGTTCCTCGTCAGAAACCTAAGCTAGGTGAGCAGCCCCTCCTCCTTTAAATCTCGATCGCCAGATCTTGATCAAACGCTCCAGAACAGATGACTTAACCGAAGGGGTACTAATCGATCTGGACCATGCAGATCTCTTTAGATCTAACGGCTTCAATTCATAATCTGAACGAACCGGTATCAGCGAATAAAACAGAGCCACGTGGCGACTCCTGGTTCAAACTCGATTCAAAATAGAAATTTGAATCAGATTTGTGCCTAATCTTTGAAAAATCATATCTTTTGATTCATAGATCCAAAAATCACAAATAATATATCATTGGAAAGCTTATAAACTCTAGAATCCATTAGTGTAATAAAATTTCATAGTTACAGTATTCAAATTGAATTCATTTTCAAATTGAATCAAATCTATTTGTTACCTAATTAAATTCATATCTTTTGTTCTAAACATCCAAAAATTACAAATTTGTAGTCTTTGGAATCCTCTAGTCATGTAGAACTTCATAGAATCAAGAAACATCAAAGTTTATATGTGCACACACCTTGTACATTCAAATCTATCCAAATCACTAATTTCATCATAATTTGAGTTCTAAAATTTATTTTGGAATGATTTCAATTGCTTTAGCTTTGTTTTACTGCAAGCTATCCAGTAGCATCACTTCCAAATTATCTTGAAACATTTCATGATTATTCAAATTCAAATATGAGAATTTGAGTATTTCCTATATAGATTAATTCTATACATTTTCAATTAATGTTTCCTCCTACAATAGTAAATCCTATGGTCATATCCAACTACCAATGTCATCATGACACTACCTTGATGCAATATCATATTCTATGTTGTTCAACGAATCCTTGAGCCATGATTTCGATTGTCATCCATTCATAACAAATCCTTTCTCACATAGTCTTGTTCTTATGTGTTGAACTATTCAATTAGCAAATGAGTTAATTGAGTAAATAAATTCTTCATGAATCTATATCCAGAGCCTAAGTGTAATATATACTATTTAAGGATAATTGTTGTCACACGTATTCAATAGTATTGTTATTGCACTATTTGACACTTATGTGATTTAGTTCATATGAGTCCTTCTAAATTCAATTCATGTTTTAGTGAAGCATAAAGACTACATCAATAAGTTTTGCTTAGTCCAATCCTCACCAATCATTACGATCTTTTCCCAACTAAGCTCTCAAAATCCATGTCTCACAATCCACTATTCTTTTGCCATATCTCTTGTCACAAATATCCTAAGAAATCTAAAAATGTTGAACAAACACTTTTTCAATTGTTTGTAATGTTTGATTGTGTTTGTATTGTATGTTTATGTTGTGCTATTTCTATGCTATAGTTTGTGCGAAGAGCTACGTGCTTAGTTGAGAGAAGTGAAAAGAATCATGATCTTCAAAAAGGAAAGTGACGAGGGTTAACTCGACAAATGTCCAATATGAAGGACTTAGGATCGGGGGAATAGGACATTGGATGAACTCAAAGGTAAAATCAGTCAAACAAGGCGTGTATCGAAAGTAAACGTAGGGTGAACTTTGGCTTAGTCTCAATCTGTCCCTCACCGTCCTCTCCTGGCCCCTATATATAGGTGGCTAAGTCTCAAGGTACGGGAGGGGTACGACACAGATTACAATTTCGATATACGACATGAACTCGCATTTCGACTAGGATTACACTGGGCCTAGCTTAACGGGCCTCAGGGGCACTCAACTAACAGGCTCCATTATCTATACCCTTGTCAGTCGCCCCCAAGATTCTACCAGAATTGTAGATTTGGGTTGAATCTCAAATCTTCAAATCTTCGACTTGATCAATCTTTCGACTTCTTATTCTTCTTGTACTCAAAAAATAAACAACTCTCATTATATTATCTCACAAGGGGTTTTGATGAACAAGCCTGACAACTCTGACGGATCAAGAGGTCAGTTAACTGCCGGAACAGATACTTGTCACCTACTTCAGATTCAATCCCCTTGGACTTGAATCCGAGAAACTAGTCAAACCCATTCTTTTGCCGCATTTAGAACTTACAAAGAACGAGTCCTAGTGGTTCTTAGGGTACCCAGTGCGTCCACCAGGATTTTCTTCGGGTCGTAGACACGAATAATTACTAGCAGAGCGCATCCATGTGCGTATACCAGGCCACACAGGATGGATCCTGGGGTCTTACCTTCATGATATGTTTCAATCATGGCATTTGAATTTTGTCGCGATGACGCAACTCTAGAATCATACGTTGCAGCCTTGTTTGACTGTTTCAGTTCTGAAAATCTTTGGGTTGTTCAACCTTGATTTACTATATATATATTCCCTC
This sequence comes from Dactylis glomerata, assembly GCA_007115705.1. Lineage (NCBI taxonomy): Eukaryota > Viridiplantae > Streptophyta > Magnoliopsida > Poales > Poaceae > Dactylis > Dactylis glomerata. The sequence goes on from QXEO01001205.1 coordinate 684,793, forward strand.
CCGACGGTAGTAATTGCACTTTCCAAGTCTTCTTTCGCCTTCTCTACTTCCTTCGTGTACGTAAGAATTTCGTCGGGTGCGTGGCCAGCGCTCTCGATGGGAGTAGCCCCCGAGGCTATAGTCAAAAAGCGTGTTTTCGAGTATAGGCTCAAATAAATTGTCGCTCCTTTAATCATCAGATAATAGCTTTTTTATAATATCGTCGGGTGCGCGCCCAGTGCTCCCGATGGTAGTAGCCCCCGAGGCTATAGTCGAATATTTTTGGGTATAGACTCAAAAAATGAGTTTTCTTCACTGACTCCTTTGCATCTCCCCTAGCAGATTTCGTCGGGTTCCTTGATCTGCACCAATACACATATCGTAATGCTAAATGTCTCACTGAATCTTCGCTGAATATCTGTAACTGTCATATTGTACAACAATGTTGTTGTTTCCCGTTACTCAATCGCTCGTGATGTCATTGACAGAATCCCTCTGTATGTAATTTTGATTTAACGTTGACCGTTACCCGTGGGCAGCGCGGTAATTTCACAATTTTTCCTGCCCGTTAGTGGGCTACCGCTTCCGCTTCTTGCACCACGTCGCAGCCATGTTCCTTCACCAGGACACTTTATAAGGGGAATAGTGGGGCTATTACTATTTACCAGTTCATTGCTCCTCCGGCGCCACCATTGTTGCATCCTCTTTGCGCTTCTGAGCTCCTTCACAGCCCCCTGGCCTCCGCCGCTATAGATGCGCGTAAAGACCCTTGCGCACAAGAACAAGATGGGGAAGAGCAAGACCACCAATGCGTTGACTAGCTGGGTGCCCTCCGATTTTGGGCAAACCAATCTCACCAAGGCCTTGAAGGAGGGCCTCATCACCGAAGGGGATCAGGTCGTCTTCCCCAGCACGGAGCGCATCCCCAAGCCCCTGAGCGGCTATCGGGTGATGTTTCTCACCTTTCTACTGCGCGGCTTATCCTTTCCTGCCCGTGAATTTCTCCGCAGACTTCTCTTTGTCTACGGCGTGCAGCTTCACCAGCTCACGCCAAACTCGATTTTACACATTGCTTGCTTTATCACTCTTTGCGAGTCTTTTCTAGGGATCGAACCCCATTGGATTCTCTGGAAATTTCTCTTCCGCCTCTGCCCTAGTGTTGCCTTGTCGAAGAAACCTGAGCTGGGCGGGGCTGTTGTTTCTGTCCGCGCTGAGGTTCATTATTCGGAATTTACCAATGCAAGGTTGGAAGAAGAAGTGGTTTTACATCAAAGACCAGAAAAACTCTTCCTTTGACCAATACGACATTGCCCCTTTTGATGCCAATAAAGAACTGAAGAAGTTGTCATCGTGGGATTCGCCTCCCACAGAAGCTAAGATGGAAGATATCCAGCCACTGCTAACCCGCATCCAGGCTCTGAATAGTGGTAGCGGAGGTGCGCTGTCAGGGACTCAGCTTATGTCGTTCTTTCTACAACGGCGAGTTTAGCCTCTTCAGCACTGTATTTCCAAACTTTGGTCGTACTCTGGCTTAGAAGATTCTTCTCGAGTGTCTAAAGAAGACATAGATAAGAAGGATCTCGACAAGCGAGTGAGAGCTCTAACTACTCTTACAAAGGATCACGAAATCCCTGCCTTAGCCACTGATTTCTTCGACTTCGAGCATCCCTTGCCTGCGGTATGTGCTTTTTCATGCATCACCTTCTCATTTATCTGCCTTCTTGTATTTTATCACTATTTTGCTTACAGCTTTTCAACTTATTTTTCTGTAGGATCATCAATCCATTGTTTCTCGTTCTCCTCTTCCAGAGGGAGGACCTATTCAGGATATTCCTATTTCTGCTGTGTTCGAAGCCCCCGAGGCTGAAGATAGCCAGGATGGAGATGATGCCGAAGGTTCATTGGAGGAAACTAGCTCGACTACGTCGCCTCCTCCTGTGCATTCAGAAGATCTTGGTCTAGATAGGAAGAGGAAGCGTGTCGAGGAGCTCCTTTCTTCGAGTACCTCTGCTCCCAAGAATGTGTCCGGGGAGGCCTCTGCTCTAGAAGATGAAGAAGAGCTTTTTGACCTCTTGGACTCGTGAGTCTTTGCTGACTTGTGTACTTATATACTTTTATTTCTTTTGACGTATGCAAAGTGTTTACTTTTTTGTTCCTTTTGCAGTGATAACGAGAACCCAAAAAAGGATGCTACCACTGCTCCCATTGTCGATGCTCCTGCTATCGACGAGTGATACGTCTCCAACATATCTATAATTTTTGATGCTCCATGCTTGTTTTTACACCATTTGCCTACTGTTTCGTTACACTTCGTGGCACTTTTATGCATTTTCTGGAACTAACCTATTAACAAGTCGCCACAGTGCCAGTTCCATGTTTTCTGATGTTTTTGTGTTTCAGAAGTGATACACATGAAATTTTCTCGGAATTGGACGAAACAAATTCCTGAAGTCTTATTTTTCCAGGAAGCTTCCAGAGATCCGAAGAGGAGACGGAGTGGGGCCACGAGGTGGCCACACACCAGGGCAGCGCGGCCCAGGCCCTGGCCGCGCCCCCCTACGTGTGAGACCACCTCGGTCCACTCCTGACGATGCCCCTTCGCCTATAAAGATCCCCCGATGGAAAAAACCTAAGGACCCAATCAATTTTCCAGAACACATCGCGATCCGCCGCCGCCGTCGACCCAAAGATCGGGAGGGTCCAGAAGCTCTTCCCGACACCCTGCCGGAGAGGGGAATCGCCACCGGAGGTCTTCTTCATCGCCATGCTGGCCTCCGGAGCAATGAGTGAGTAGTCTACCTTGGACTATGGGTCCATTGCAGTAGCTAGATGGTTGTCTCCTCCACCATGTGCTTTATGTTTAGATCTCATGACCCGCCCTACATGATTGAGATCACCGTTATGTAATTCTACATGTTTGGTTTGTTGGGATCCGATGAATATTGGTGTTATGATTGAGTTGCTATACTGAAATATATCTTTTGTTATCTCTATGTTGTTTATGATCTTGCATGCTCTCCGTTGTTAGTAGCTATCTTGGCCGAGTAGTTGCTAGTGACTCGAAGAGGGGGTATTTATGCTCGATAGTGGGTTCATGCCTCTATTTAATCTGGGGGAGTGACAGAAACCTCTAAGGTTGTAGATGTGCTGTTGCTACTTGGGAGAAAACAACATTCATATGCTCAAGGGCATATGCTTTGTTTACATTACACACTTTGCTTAATGCAATTATCTGTTGTTCGCAACTTAATACTTGTGGAGTTCTCGGATTGATTCGCCACAAGTGGATTATTAGTCATAGATGAAGTTGGATGGCGGTCTATGTATTTTGTTGTAATGCCCAGAGTAAATCGCATAGTGATCTTCTTGACATATCACGTTTATCTTTATTCTATCAATTGCCCAACTGTAATTTGTTTACCCAGCATGTGTTATTTATCCTATGGAGAGACACCACTAGTGAACTGTGGACCCCGGTCCTATTTCCATCATATTGCTATCACCTGTTTACTTTACTCGCACTGTTTACTTTACTCGCCTACTTCTACTGTTTTCCACTCGATACGCTCATAACCTTTGTTTCAAGCAAATCGGTGAGATTGACAACCTCATCGCAAGTTGGGAGCAAAGTACTTGGTTGTGTGTGTGCAGGTTCCACGTTGCTACAGGTTGAAGACGAGTCAACAAGTGTCGTAAACAGCGCCCTTGTTGGAGTGTTATTAAGCCAGTCCGCATCACCTTCAGTCGTATTGTCTGCTCTTCTCCTGATCGACATACCTTGGTTTCTTAACTGAGGGAAAACTTGCTGCTATCTTCATCAAACCTTCTCTTGGGGTTTCCAACTGGCCGGTTATTTACTTCATCAACTCGGTAGCATCAAGCTTCTTTCTGGCGCCGTTGCCGAGGAAGAGTGGAAGACCTCTGCAAGGGGAGTTTTTTGCACGCACATCCTTTACTTTGTTTTAAGTTTTGCTTTACTTTATTTTTACTTGCATTGTTTTATATCAAAAATCCAAAAAAATTAGAATCCTTGGTAGTTGTTATTCCTTTACTTTTAGTTCATCATGTTGATCCCTAAGTACGTTCTGGAGGACCTCTCAGTAGGTAGTGGTTCAATTATTGGAAAAAGTAACATTGAGGAGTTCTTTAATCACATTAGTATGCATAATGAAGTTGAGGAAAAATATTTGGTTGAGCTAGCTCCTAGTTATGAAGTTGCTTCTGCTTATTTAGTTCACATGTTAGAAGCTAGGTTTGCTAGCCATAATCCTTTTATGCAATACATATTCCTTAAGTTTCATGAAATTGAGGATCCCGAAAAGAAAGCTTTTATCTTGGAAACTTTGCGCATAGAATTTAGAGATGTTGCAATTGATGCTAGGAAAGTTTTTAAGAAGTTTAATAAGCTTGGCTCGCCTGTTGAAATTGTGGGTACACCCAATGAAGATTCTAGAATGCCAATACCTTGTAAACTTGTAGGAATTCATAATGCCTTGGTAACTAATTCTAGTTGGATTTGTCCTAAAAATCTTTTTGATGAAAATAGTGTACCAAGGCGTGACTACAAGGGATACTCAAAACCTCAATTGGATAGTATTCACTTCTTTGTTCCTATAGTGGATCCTGAAGCCCCTTTCATTATTACTTGATTCGCAATTTTCTGCGCCTAGCTCAAAGGCGTTAAAAAAAAGCACTCTTGGGAGATAACCCAATGTTTTATTTTCAGTACTTTTTCTTTTATTTGAGTCTTGGAAGTCATTACTAATGTAATGACCGCTCCTTATCCTTTTTATTTTATTGTTGTGCCAAGAGAAGCCTCTAATTCGAGTGAGGTAAAGATTTGGGGATGTTGCTGTCCTGAAACTATTTTCGGTACTGCACCGTAAAAATTCGTATAAATTCTCTGTATATCTTTTGGACCTGCGATTTCTTGTACATATGCCCCAGGTTATATCCAAACTTTCGTTAGTTGAACACTTTTTGATTTGAGCAACAGAAAACCCCTCAAAAATTCGACCTTTGTCAGCTGTTCTGTTTTGACAGATTTCTGCCACTATTCATTTTTGCCGCTTTATCGCTTTCTTTTTGAGTTCTTTTGATCATGGAACTTTTGGGGAAGTTGCTACAGTAGTATATACTTTATATGTGGTGGTTTTGGGTTGAAACCTGAAGCAAAAAGAGGTTGATTATATGTTATGCTTGCACTAATGTTGCTAATAGAATTGTGTTTAGTTTTGTATGAAGGAAGTTTTCAAGTGTAGGGATTGGAGAATGATGAGATGAGTTGAAGAATGGACAAAAGCTCAAGCTTGGGGATGCCCATGCATCACCCCAAGAAATATCCAAGAAGTACAAGTGTCAAAGCTTGGGGATTCCCCCGAGGCACCCCTTCTTCATCGGCAAAAATCAGGTCACCTTTCAAAACACTATATTTTTATTGCTTCATGCACTATGTGTTTTTCTTGGAGCGTCAGTTGTTTTAGTTTTCTTAGTTAGTTTAGTTTTGTTTGCTAAAATAAATGGTTGGACCCCAACAAATTTCCTTTGGAGGAGATGTACTCGTTTTCATTTGCCAAGAACACTCCGTTTTTCATTCTTACAATTTCACCGAGTGTTCTTCTTTTTCTGCTACTGCTTTTGGTTTTTGTTTTCGCCTTGATTTGCGTTCAGACCTTGTCATATCTTTTCATCAAGGTGTATTTTTGACTCTGATCTTTATTAGTTTTCATCAAAAGAGGTGTCTCTAAAAATTTCAAATGGTGTTGGAAAAGAGAAAAAGCTTTATGCAAAAAAGTGGTACAAGAAGGAGCTTGTGTAGACTGGGGCTTAGGCTTTTTCATGTCATGCTTGATGTCTTTTTGATAGTATGCTTAGTGTTTTTGCTGTAGCATGACTTGTCTCAAATAAATGAGATTGCTTAATGAGCCTTTGAAAAAATCATGCGTTGTTTTTATTGTATGGAAGCATTATTTTGGTTTTCTCCTTGATGCTTTATTTGGGTTGAATTGGCGCATGCTCACACATGTTAGACTCTTAAAAAGTCGCCAATAGCCTATATGATCATTTAGTTTTTGACTTTTGATGCCATCTTATGCTTCTTTTAATATCGCTTTGTCGCTTTGCATGATTATGGCCATTATTGCTCTCTTAGTTGGTCGCTCCCAGTCTTTTGCTAGCCCTCGCCTTATACTGAGTATGAGCTCTACTCGTGCATCCAACTCCTAAAAGCCAAAGTTTTCTAAAGTGTCCACTATACATACCTACTAGCAATTTGCTATTCCAAGTAAATTTGACTTGCTTTTATCTTCTCTTCAAATTAAACTCTTACCAGTGTTATGCGAAAATTGGTCAGTAAAGCTCTCACAAACCGGAAGGCACACTTTACTTTTTCCTGTTCTTAAAAATTTGACATTGTGGTCTCTTATGTTGAGTTGTTATGCTTGCAAGTTGTCAGTTGGATTCTAGCCCAACCATGCTGTCAGGGGGCAAGCTTTCAACATTGCACTTCTTATTTGAGTTGATTTCGTGATCTTTTGTTTATGGATGCCCGCGGTGTGAAATGAATTGGGAATCTTGTGGGGATCATGGAGTTTGTATATGTGTTAGGGAAACACCTGGGCCGCCAATCTAAGCCATGCATAATTCATGGTGGAAATTTGTAGCATACCCATGGTGGACATTCGACGACGCATCTCACAATAAAAAGCTAAACAAATGGCAAATAAAAGAGATGTCGAGGTGTTCATTGTCTGCTTGTCCTGTCATTTTGATGTGGGCTTGTTCCATGTCATCGGGCACGGAGGTACCCCGTTGGCGGTTCTCGATGATACATATATACTTACAATGACAAGAGCCTTGCTTGGGACTCTAAGTTGAGTAGCATGAGGTTTGGGTACTCGTATTCACGGGACACAAGATTTTCAACTTATGATTTGTCAAGCATATGCATCATAATTGTTCTCGCATTAACTCTAACCACTCAAGATGCTTATGATGGGGGCAATGAGAGCTCAAAGCCGGTAAGTAACATAATTTTTGAAGGTTATAAATCTTGCAATCACTGCTTCCCTTTGCGAAGGGCCTTTCTTTTACTTTTTTGTTGAGTCACCACCTTCTTTCTTTATGCACCATAAGAGAGCATAGTTGTCATTCTTAGTATAATGTGAATTGTCCCAAAGTTTTCATTGATTGATTCATATTGTTGGTTTCACTTGTTCTCAAATTATTTGTATCTAGTCGCCCTCTTAAACTTGAAGGTGTCCTATGCATTTATGTTTTGCTCTCCATGAAGGACAAGCTGAAAACCATTTGTATGTTTTTCCTTATGATTTGAACACACGTTTGACTTTCATTGTTTCATTTTCATGATCTTTTGTTTGTGTTCATTTTCATGTTTACAACATGGTTGCTAAGTTCTTATTGTCAAGATTATATCTTCATGCCCATGTTTTAAGTTCTTATGATCCCAGCTCACAAATGCTTACATATATGATCAAGATTGTGTAGGTGCATGTCACCTCAAAAATTATTCTTTGTTATCACTTACCTACTCGAGGACGAGCAGGAGTTAAGCTTGGGGATGCTTGATACGTCTCCAACGTATCTATAATTTTTGATGCTCCATGCTTGTTTTTAGACCATTTGCCTACTGTTTCGTTACACTTCATGGCACTTTTATGCATTTTCCGGAACTAACCTATTAACAAGTCGCCACAGTGCCAGTTCCCTGTTTTCTGCAGTTTTTGTGTTTCAGAAGTGATACACAGGAAATATTCTCGGAATTGGACGAAACAAGTTCCTGAAGTCTTATTTTTCCCGGAAGCTTCCAGAGATCCGAAGAGGAGACGGAGTGGGGCCACGAGGTGGCCACACACCAGGGCGGCGCGGCCCAGGCCCTGGTCGCGCCCCCTACGTGTGAGACCGCCTCGGTCCACTCCTGACGATGCCCCTTCGCCTATAAAGACCCCCCGACGGAAAAAACCTAAGGACTCGATCAATTTTCTAGAACACATCGCGATACGCCGCTACCGTTGACCCGAAGATCGGGAGGGTCCAGAAGCTCTTCCCGGCACCCTGCCGGAGAGGGGAATCGCCACCGGAGGTCTTCTTCATCGCCATGCTTGCCTCCAGAGCGATGAGTGAGTAGTCTACCTTGGACTATGGGTCCATAGCAGTAGCTAGATGGTTGTCTCCTCCACCATGTGCTTCATGTTTAGATCTCATGAGCTGCCCTACATGATTGAGATCACCGTTATGTAATTCTACATGTTTGGTTTGTTGGGATCCGATGAATATTGGTGTTATGATTGAGTTGCTATACTGAAATATATCTTTTGTTATCTCTATGTTGTTTATGATCTTGCATGCTCTCCGTTGTTAGTAGCTATCTTGGCCAAGTAGTTGCTAGTGACTCCAAGAGGGGGTATTTATGCTCGATAGTGGGTTCATGCCTCTATTTAATCTGGGGGAGTGACAGAAACCTCTAAGGTTGTAGATGTGCTGTTGCTACTTGGGAGAAAACAACATTCATATGCTCAAGGGCATATGCTTTGTTTACATTACACACTTTGCTTAATGCAATTATCTGTTGTTCGCAACTTAATACTTGTGGAGTTCTCGGATTGATTCGCCACAAGTGGATTATTAGTCACAGATGCAGTTGGATGGCGGTCTATGTATTTTGTTGTAATGCCCAGAGTAAATCGCATAGTGATCTTCTTGACATATCACGTTTATCTTTATTCTATCAATTGCCCAACTGTAATTTGTTTACCCAGCATGTGTTATTTATCCTATGGAGAGACACCACTAGTGAACTGTGGACCCCGGTCCTATTTCCATTATATTGCTATCACCTGTTTACTTTACTCGCACTGTTTACTTTACTCGCATACTTCTATTGTTTTCCACTCGATACGCTCATAACCTTTGTTTCGAGCAAACCGGTGAGATTGACAACCTCATCGCAAGTTGGGAGCAAAGTACTTGGTTGTGTGTGTGCAGGTTCCACGTTGCTACTGGTTGAAGACGAGTCAACAAGTGTCGTAAACGGCGCCCTTGTTGGAGTGTTATTAAGCCAGTCCGCATCACCTTCAGTCGTATTGTCTGCTCTTCTCCTGATCGACATACCTTGGTTTCTTAACTGAGGGAAAACTTGCTGCTATCTTCATCAAACCTTCTCTTGGGGTTTCCAACTGGCCGGTTATTTACTTCATCAACTCGTTAGCACCAACGAGCCGCCCTCTCAGGAGGCAGATGTGGTACCTAAGTCGCCAGAGGCCGTTGTCAAAAAGGCCACTTCTCGTGCTTCCAAACGCCCGAAGAAAGCGTCAGCGGCGAGTACTTCCCTCGACACCCATCGACCAACGAGCTCCGATGATGATGTAAGTACTACTTTTTTTCTTGCGGCTTACTCTTTTTGAACTGTCCTTCTTATGTCTTACTTTTGACATACTTTAATGAAAAAGTTCGTTTCTTTGGGCACTGAGTGTATCGAGTTTTTGAAAGCTGCCCGGGCTTCTCAGGGTAAGCTTTTTGCTATTCTGTGTCTTTTATTCGTTTAATTTGCATCTCTATGGCTCTCTATCCAGCTTTCTTTCCCCTTTTTGTGCTGCAGATGTTTTGTCGGCGGCCAATGCTCGCATATCGTCTCTGGAAGCTGAACTCGAGGCTTCCAGGAAAGCTTGGGATGTTGCCACCGCTGCCAAGACCGCTGTTGAGAAGTCTACTAAATCAGCAGTGGCTAAGGCAAAAAAAGCGGAAAAGGCGCTTGCCGATGCTGATCGGGAGCGTGTTCAAAGGGAGCAAGCCATAACTAATCGCCTTAATCAAATTTCGGCTCTTGCTGGAGGTAAGTACCATGCTTTTCCCTTCTTTAGCTGACTCGCTCATTCTTATACTTACTGATGTGTGCTCACTTATCTTCTGTCTCTGTCCTTTTGTTTTTGTAGAACATACTGGGGTGTCTTTGGCGCCTTTGCAGCCAGACGATGATCCTTTGATGGCCGCGGTGAACTTGCTAGAGTCGAATTGGATATCTATCTAGGAAATCTTCAAGCTGGCTAGTCGCGTGCTAACGCGGATTTTCGTCGGATTGTGGCCCAAGAAGAAGGCGGATGCGCCAATTGCCGATCTGAAGAAACTTGCCATGACTTTTGACACCCCTAAAGATCCTATCCTTCTGATGAAGACCCATTCGGTGAAGCGAGGCGCTGAAGGGGCCATTGTGCTTACTTATGCACATGGCAAGGAAGTTGACTTGGAAAAGGTTAGCTCTTCCCATGGTCGACCACTTTCAGAGCTGCGAGGTTTCTTTGAGAAGGCGAAGAAGTATGCGCCAGGCATCATGTCAATTATCACTCCTTCGGCGGCTTCTTCGACTTCCACTACGGTTTCTTCGACTCCTACAACAAGTGCGTCGATGCCCCCACCAAGCGCTGGTGCTACTTCTCCCGCGCCTTCTTCCGCCGTGGAGCCTGCTGCAGAGGTGGCGTAGACTTTAGACTTCCCATGTAGTCTTTTCTTCCTTTTGTAATGAACTCGTTCACTTGTTGCCCGAAGTCCAGTCAAGGAACTTGCGCTCTTTGTAAATACTCTGTCTTTATGAAATGCCGTGCTTTTCTGAATTGTTTTCTTTTGTCTTTTCTTTCCCTCTAGCGTGAATGTATTGGTGGATCGATGGATCATGGTCATAGGTTGCCACCTGTGGATGTGCCTCGTACTGCGACTTCTTCTGTTCCTCGTTCTTGATGTCAATGCGCTAAGTACCTGTCGGGGATTGCGGACCTTGAAGGCCATTTATCTTTGATGAAGCGTCAGGCGAGTACTGCTATGGCCCAGGCCAGTAAATCTTATGGCCTGATGAAGCAGGTTTCCGTTCTTGAAGATAAGTTGTCGGGTTCGGTTGCCGAAATTATGCAGCTGAAGGAGTGCAACTCTTTCCTTGTTGAGTTCATCGAATCAGCTTGTGAACAATTAAAGTGTAAATTTCTTGTAGACCTTTCCGGAATTCTTGCTGCTTTTCTTGTTATTGTTGTTTGATGAATTGGCACCTTTCAGGTACTTGCTTGCATCCTGCTGATGAAAATCGTTGGGTTGCCGAGCGGATTGCAGCTTTGGAGAAGGTCTCGAAAGATGCATCTTCTTTGTGGGCTGACCCGAGGCGCCGTAATGCTGTTGTCCTCTTGCAGGATCGTGCTCAACACATTGGTGAGGCTGTGGATGGTTGTCGAAAATCCTTGACGACCATGTATTCTGTCATGCTTCCTCGCAATCCTCTGCCGGGAAGCTTTTCGCAGCTACTCGATGTTTTTAGATCTAGTCAGCGAATTCATCGGCTGATAGAGCTCAACCTGGTGGCTGGTGCCAATTTTGCTCTTGGATGGATACGTAAGTGGCATCCAAGGCTCAATTATAGTTCCATGTCACTAGGTTTTCCTCCAGGAGGAGTTAGTGCGAGTCCGCATGGATGCTACACTTCAACCAGCAAGGAGGATCATAGCTAGGTTGCTTCGAGAGGATGCCACATTTTTCCGCGAGCGCCATTACTTAAATCCCCTAGGAGTAGATGATTCTGATCAGCCAATGTTGTGATGCTCGTATTGTATATATACTTTGTATGTAGAACTCGAGAGTTTCTGTTTCTGAATCCCTTTATCAGAAATTTTGTTTTATTCTCAAAGCGTTTACGTTCTGTGATTGGTGCGTTTACCGCAATTTTGTTTAAAGACACGTAAACTCGAATACGAGGAACTTTGTCTTTATTTATACTTGTGATACGTCCAAAACGTATCTATAATTTTTGATGCTCCATGCTTGTTTTTACACCATTTGCTTAGTGTTTTGTTACACTTCGTGGCACTTTTATGCATTTTCCGGAACTAACCTATTAACAAGTCGCCACAGTGCCAGTTCCCTGTTTTCTGCTGTTTTTGTGTTTCAGAAAAGTTACACAGGAAATATTCTCGAAATTGGACGAAACAAAAGCCGAACATCCAGAAATTCACCGAAGCTTCCAGAGAACCAAAGAGGAGACGGAGTGGGGCCACGAGGGCCCCACACAACAGGGCGGCGTGGCCTGGCCCCTGGTCGCGCCCCTCTGTGTGACGGCGCCTCGGCCCACTCCTGACGTTGCCCCTTCGCATATAAAGACCCCTCAACGGGAAAAACCTAAGGACCCGATCACTTTTCCAGAACACATCGCGATCCGCCGCCGCCGTCGACCCGAAGATCGGGAGGGTCCAGAAGCTCTTCCCGGCACCCTGCCGGAGAGGGGAATCATCACCAAAGGTCTTCTTCATCGCCATGCTTGCCTCCGGAGCGATGAGTGAGTAGTCTACCTTGGACTATGGGTCCATAGCAGTAGCTAGATGGTTGTCTTCTCCACCATGTGCTTCATGTTTAGATCTCGTGAGCTGCCTTACATGATCGAGATCACCGTTATGTAATTCTACATGTTGTGTTTGTTGGGATCCGATGAATATTGGTGTTATGATTGAGTTGATGTACTGAATATTATCTTATGTTATCTCTATGTTGTTTATGATCTTGCATGCTCTCCGTTGTTAGTAGCTATCTTGGCCGAGTAGTTGCTAGTGACTCCAAGAGGGGGTATTTATGCTCGATAGTGGGTTCATGCCTCTATTTAATCCCGGGGAGTGACAGAAACCTCTAAGGTTGTAGATGTGCTGTTGCTACTAGGGGGAAAACAACATTCATATGCTCGAGGGCATATGCTTTGTTTACATTACACACTTTGCTTAATGCAATTATCTGTTGTTCACAACTTAATACTTGTGGAGTTCTCGGATTGATTCGCCACAAGTGGATTATTAGTCATAGATGCAGTTGGATGGCGGTCTATGTATCTTGTTGTAATGCCCAGAGTAAATCTCATAGTGATCCTCTCATCATATGCACGTTGTCTTTATTCTATCAATTGCCCAACTGTAATTTGTTTACCCAGCATGTGTTATTTTATCTTATGGAGACACACCACTAGTGAACTGTGGACCCCGGTCCTATTTCCTTTATATTGCTATCACCTGTTTACTTTACTCGCATTGTTTACTTTACTCGCATATTACTATTGCTTTTCACTCGATACGCTCATACCCTTTGTTTCAAGCAAACCGGTGAGATTGACAACCTCATCGTAAGTTGGGAACAAAGTATTTGGTTGTGTTGTGTGCAGGTTCCATGTTGCTACTGGTTGAAGACGCGCTAACAAGTAATCGTTAACGGCGCCCTTGTTAGAGCATCACGCAGCTAGTGGGCATCACCTTCAGTCGTATTTCATCCTCCTACTGGATTGATAACCTTGGTTTCTTACAGAGGGAAAAACTTGCTGCTATATTCATCACACCTTGCTCTTAGGGTTTCTAACTGGCCGGTCATTTACTTCATTAATTACATGCCAACAAGTTCTCTGGCACTATTCATCACCGCGCCATCAACAAGTTTTTTCTGGCGCCGTTGCCGGGGAGGAAGAAGACTTCTGCAAGGGGAGTTTTCACATGCACATCCTTTACTTTGTTTTAAGTTTTGCTTTACTTTATTTTTACTTGCATCGTTTTATCAAAAACCCAAAAAAAATAGTATCCTTGATAGTTGTTTTTACTTGTCTGCTTTTAGTTTTGCTAGAATGGCTACTCCTGAAAATACCAAGTTGTGTGATTTTACTAGCACTAATAATAGTGATTTTATCTGCACTACTATTGCGCCACCTGCTCCTGCTGCAAACTTTTATGAGATTAAGCCTGCTTTATTGAACCTTGTTATGAAAAAGCAATTTTCTGGTGCTAGTACTGATGATGTTGCAGCTCATCTCAACAATTTTGTTGAGCTATGTGAGATGCAGAAATATAAGGATGTTGAGAGTGATATTATTAAGCTTAAGTTGTTTCTTTTTTCTTTGAGAGGAAAAGCTAAGGATTGGTTGCTGTCTTTGCCTAAAAATAGTATTGATTCATGGGCTAAGTGTAAGGATGCTTTTATTGGTAGATACTATCCTCCTGCTAAGATTATAGCTTTGCATAGCAATATTATGAAGTTTATTCAGTTTGATAATGAACATGTTGCTCAAGCTTAGGAAAGAATGAAATCTATGATAAAGAATTGCCCCACTCATGGACTGACTACTTGGATGATTGTCCAAACTTTTTATGCAGGACTGAATTTTTCTTCAAGGAACCTACTTGATTCAGCTGCTGGAGGCACTTTTATGTCCCTTACCTTGGGCGCCACAACAAAGCTTCTCGACAATATGATGGTAAATTACTCCGAATGGCACACCGAGAGGGCTCCACAAGGTAAGAAGGTAAATTCTGTTGAGGAAACCTCTTCCTTGAGTGATAAGATTGATGCTATTATGCTTATGCTTTCAAATGATAGGACTCATGTTGATCCTAATAATGTTCCTTTAGCTTCTTTGGTTGCCCAAGAAGAGCATGTTGATGTAAACTTCATTAGAAATAATAATTTTAACAACAATGCTTATAGGAACAATTTTGCTAGTAACAATTATAGGCCATTTCCCTCTAATGGTGATAATGGCTATCTTGGTAGACCTAAAATGCCTAGTGAAGAGAGGTTTTTAGAACTTGAAAAGGCTACCAAGAATTTTATGCAAATGCAATATGAGCAAAATAAGTTGTTTACTAAGACCATGAAAGAGCAATCTGCTTTGTTAAAAACTATTAGTCATCAACTTGATAATTTGAACATGGCTATTCCTAAATTACAAGCTAAGGTTTCTAAAGCTGAAACCAATATTTCATCTCTGTCTGATGCACAATCTTCTTTGGTTAATAGAATGTCTGCTAAACCTGATCCTTTTGCTACTGCTAATGCTATTCAAGTTAGAATTGATGAAAATGTTAGATTGTTAGCAGAATTGCATGCTAGATGGGAAAGAGAGGATGAGATTGCTAGGAATATGAAAGTTTGTACCATTACTACCTGTAATGATGTTGTTACTAATACTAGCAATCCTCTTACTTTGATTGGTGTAGAGAAAACTCCCACTCCTTGTGTTAAAAAGCCTAAAACTGCCAAAACTTTTTCTCAAAAGAGTGCTGAATTTTTTTGGAGTGTAGGAGATGATAGCTCTATTTCCTTTAATGATTTTGATGTTGATGGCTGCAATATATCTGAAGTTATTTTGTTCTTGCAAAAGCTTGCTTTGACTCCCAATGCTAGTTCTTTAAATGTTGCTTTTACTAAGCATATTACCAATGCTCTTATGAAAATTAGGGATGAAAAGTTGAAGCAAAAATCTTCTGTTCCCAAGAAGTTAGAAGATGGTTGGGAACCCATCATTGATATGCATGTTAATGGTTTTGATTGCCATGCTTTATGTGATCTAGGTGCTAGTATTTCTATCATGCCTAGAAAAATTTATGACATGCTTGATTTACCACCACTTGAAAAGTGTTATTATGATGTTCCTATTGCTGATGTTGCTAAGAAGAAACCTTTGGGAAGGATTAATGATGTTCTTATTGTGGTTAACAATAACCTTGTTCCCATTGATTTTCTTGTCATGGATGTTGAATGCAATGCTTCATGTCCTATTATTTTGGGAAGACCCTTTCTTCGAACTGTAGGTGCCATCATTGATATGAGGGAAGGCACCATCAAATATCAATTCCCACTCAAGAAAGGTATGGAACACTTCCCTAGAAAGAGAAAGAAATTAGTGTTTGACTCTATTCTTAGAGCAAATTATGAGCTTGATGCTTCATCACTTGATATTACTTGATTCGCATTTTCTGCGCCTAGCTCAAAGGCGTTAAAGAAAATCACTCTTGGGAGATAACCCAATGTTTTTACATTCAGTTATTTTTCTTTTATTTGAGTCTTGGAAGTTATTACTACTATAATAACCTCTCCTTATCCTTTTTATTTCGTTTTTGTGCCAAGAGAAGCCTCTAATTTGAGCGAGGTAAGATTTAGGGATGTTGCTGTCCTGAAACAGTTTTCGGTGCTGCACCGTAAAAATTCGTGAAAATTCTATGTATATATTTTGGACCTACGATTTCTTGTGCATATGCCCCAGGTTATATCCAAACTTTCATTAGTTGAACACTTTTTGATTTGAGCAACAGAAAAACCTCTAAAAATTCGACCTTTCTCAGCTGTTCTGTTTTGACAGATTTCTGCCAATATTTCTGCCGCTTTATCGCTTTCTTTTGAGTTCTTTTGATCACGGAACTTTTGGGGAAGTTGCTACAGTAGTATATGCTTTATATGTGGTGGTTTTGAGTTGAAACCTGAAGCAAAAAGGGTTGATTCTATGTTATGCTTAAACTAATGTTGCTAATAGATTTGTGTTTAGTTTTGTATGAAGGAAGTTTTCAAGTGTAGGGATCGGAGAATGATGAGATGAGTTGAAGAATGGACAAAAGTTCAAGCTTGGGGATGCCCATGCACCCTAAGAAATATCCAAGAAGTACAAGCGTCAAAGCTTGGGGATGCCCCCGAGGCACCCCTTCTTCATCGGCAAAAATCAGGTCACCTTTCAATACGCTATATTTTTATTGCTTCATGCATTATGCGTTTTTCTTGGAGCGTCAGTTGTTTTTAGTTTTCAGTTTAGTTTAGTTTTGTTTGCTGCAATAAATGGTTGGACCCCAACAAATTTCTTTTTGAGAAGTTGCCTTGCTTTTCATTTGCCAAGAACACTCCATTTTTCATTCTTATAATTTCAACGAGTGTTCTCTCTTTCTAGAACTGCATTTAGCTTTCAATTTTTGCCTTGATTTGTGTTCAGATCTTGTTATATCTTTTCATCAAGCTGTATTTTTGCCTCTGGTCTATATTGGTTTTCATCAAAAGAGGTGTTTATAAAAAGTTTGAATGGTGTTGGAAAAGAGAAAAAGCTTTACGCAAAAAAGTGGTACAAGAAGGAGCTTGTGTAGACTGCGGCCTAGGCTTTTGCATGTCGTGCTTGATGTCTTTTTGATAGCATGCTTAGTGGTTTTGCTGTAGCATGACTTGTCTCAAATAACTGAGATTGCTTAATGAGCCTTTGAAAAAATCATGCGTTGTTTTAATTATTTGGAAGCATTATTTTGGTTTTCTCCTTGATGCTTTATTTGGGTTGACTTGGCGCATGCTCATACATGTTAGACTCATACAAAGTCGCCAATAGCCTCTATGATCATTTAGTTTTTAACTTTTGATGCCATCTTATGCTTATTTTAATGTCGCTTTGTCGCTTTGCATGATTATGGCCGTTATTGCTCTCTTAGTTGGTCGCTCCCAGTCTTTTGCTAGCCCTCGTTTTGTACTGAGTATGAGCTCTACTCATGCATCCAACTCCTAAAAACCAAGTTGTTCCAATGTGTCCACCATACATACCTATTAGCAATTTGCTATTCCAAAGTATATTTGACTTGCTTTTATCTACTCTTCAAATTAAACTCTTACCAGTGTTATGCGAAAATTGGTCAGTAAAGCTCTCACGAACCTGATGGCACACTTTATTTTTCTCGTTCTTAAAGATTTGACATTGTGGCTCTCTTATGTTGAGTTGTTATGCTTGCAAGTTGTAAGTTAGAAATTAGCCCATCCATGCTGTCATGGGGCAAGCTTTCGACATTGCACTTCATCTTATTTGAGTTGATATCGTGATCTTTTGTTTATGGATACTCGCGGTGTGAAATAAAATGGAATCTTGTGGAGTTCATGGAGTTTGTATATGTGTTAGAGAAACGCCTGGGCCGCCAATCTAAGCCATGCATAATTCATGGTGGAAATTTGCAGCATGCCCATAGTGGACATTCGACGACGCATCTCAAAATAAAAAGCTATACAAATGGTAAATAAAAGAGATGTCAAGGTGTTCATTGTCTGCTTGTCCTGTCATTTTGATGTGGGCTTGTTCCATGTCATCGGGCACGGAGGTACCCCATTGGCGGTTCTCGATGATACGCGTATACTTACAATGACAAGAACTTGCTTGGGACCTAAGCAAAGTAGCACGAGGTTTGGGTACTCGTATTCACGGGACACGAGGTTTTCAACTTATGATTTGTCAAGCATATGCATCATAATTGTACTCGCATTAACTTTAACCATTCAAGATGCTTATGATGGGGGCAATGAGAGCTCAAAGCTGGTAAGTACCATAATTTTTGAAGGTTTATAAAACTTGCAATCACTGCTTCCCTCCGCGAAGGGCCTTTCTTTTACTTTTATGTTGAGTCTCCACCTTCTATCTTTATGCACTGTCTAAGAGAGCATAGTTGTCATTCTGAGTATAATGTACATTGTCCCAAAGTTTTCATTGATTGATTCATATTGTTGGTTTCACTTGTTCTTAAATTATGTGTATCTAGTCGCCCTCTTAAACTTGAAGGCGTCCTATGCATTTATGTTTTGCTCTCTCTCATGAAGGACAAGCTGAAAACCATTTGCTATGTTTTTCCTTATGATTTGAACATATGTTTGACTTTCATTGTTTCATTTTCATGATCTTTTGTTTGTGTTCATTTTCATGTTATAACATGGTTGCTAAGTTTCTTCTATCAAGATTATGTCTTTCATGCCCATCTTTTAAGTTCTTTTGATCCCAGCGCACAACGCTTACATATATGGTCAAGATTGTGTAGGTGCATGTCACCTCAAAAATTATTTCTTTTGTTATCACTTACCTACTCGAGGACAAGCAGGAGTTAAGCTTGGGGATGCTTGATACGTCCAAAACGTATCTATAATTTTTGATGCTCCATGCTTGTTTTTACACCATTTGCTTAGTGTTTCGTTATACTTCGTGGCACTTTTATGCATTTTCCGGAACTAACCTATTAACAAGTCGCCACAGTGCCAGTTCCCTGTTTTCTGCTGTTTTTGTGTTTCAGAAAAGTTACACAGAAATATTCTCGGAATTGGACGAAACAAAAGCCGAACATCCAGAAATTCACCGAAGCTTCTAGAGAACCGAAGAGGAGACGGAGTGGGGCCACGAGGGCCCCACACAACAGGGCGGCGTGGCCTGGCCCCTGGTCGCGCCCCCTATGTGTGACGGCGCCTCGGCCCACTCCCGACGTTGCCCCTTCGCTTATAAAGACCCCTCGACGGGAAAAACCTAAGGACCCGATCACTTTTCCAGAACACATCGCGATCCGCTGCCGCCGTCGACCCGAAGATCGGGAGGGTCCAGAAGCTCTTCCTGGCACCCTGCCGGAGAGGGGAATTGCCACCAGAGGTCTTCTTCATTGCCATGCTTGCCTCCGGAGTGATGAGTAAGTAGTCTACCTTGGACTATGGGTCCATAGCAGTAGCTAGATGGTTGTCTTCTCCACCATGTGCTTCATGTTTAGATCTCGTGAGCTGCCTTACATGATCGAGATCACCGTTATGTAATTCTACATGTTGTGTTTGTTGGGATCCGATGAATATTGGTGTTATGATTGAGTTGAGGTACTGAATATTATCTTATGTTATTTCTATGTTGTTTATGATCTTGCATGCTCTCCGTTGTTAGTAGCTATCTTAGCCGAGTAGTTGCTAGTGACTCCAAGAGGGGGTATTTATGCTCGATAGTGGGTTCATGCCTCTATTTAATCTGGGGGAGTGACAGAAACCTCTAAGGTTGTAGATGTGCTGTTGCTACTAGGGGGAAAAACATTCATATGCTCGAGGGCATATGCTTTGTTTACATTACACACTTTGCTTAATGCAATTATCTGTTGTTTGCAACTTAATACTTGTGGAGTTCTCGGATTGATTCACCACAAGTGGATTATTAGTCATAGATGCAGTTGGATGGTGGTCTATGTATCTTATTGTAATGCCCAGAGTAAATCTCATAGTGATCCTCTCATCATATGCACGTTGTCTTTATTCTATCAATTGCCCAACTGTAATTTGTTTACCCAGCATGTGTTATTTTATCTTATGGAGAGACACCACCAGTGAACTATGGACCCCGGTCCTATTTCCTTTATATTGCTATCACCTGGTTACTTTACTCGCACTGTTTACTTTACTCGCATATTACTATTGCTTTTCACTCGATACGCTCATACCCTTTGTTTCAAGCAAACTGGTGAGATTGACAACCTCATCGTAAGTTGGGAACAAAGTATTTGGTTATGTTGTGTGCAGGTTCCACGTTGCTACTGGTTGAAGATGCGCTAACAAGTAATCGTTAATGGCGCCCTTGTTAGAGCATCACGTAGCTAGTGGGCATCACCTTCAGTCGTATTTCGTCCTCCTACTGGATTGATAACCTTGGTTTCTTACTGAGGGAAAAACTTGCTGCTATATTCATCACACCTTGCTCTTGGGGTTTCCAACTGGCCGGTCATTTACTTCATTAATTACACGCCAACAAGTTCTCTAGCACTATTCATCACCGCGCCATCAACTTGTAATGTAAGATACATGGGCTGTCCCAAGAGACCCGGCCAGTGACCCGTGTTCTGGATCTAGAGGGCATTACCCTAGGATAACTTGTGGCTTTTAGTAGCCTTATTTTTCTACTCTACTCTTGTGCGCTTGTCGCCTATGTCACCGAAGTTCTTCCCTTGTCCTCTGCGACTTCTCCTAGATCTGACGGCTGCACCCGCGGTTTCTTCACTTCTGGCTCTGCTGGGAGCCCTTCGAGTTGTTGTGCGCCTCCTGTAGTCGCGCTTTTTGCCTTGTCTTTGGATTCTCCGTAGTTTGCCATCATGCCGAAGTTTTGAGCCATCTTGTGAAATTCCTTGTCGCATAGATCTGAGAGTTCAAAACTTCCCTTTACTATGATAATTCCGTTGGGTCCGGGCATTTTGAGTACCAGGTAAGTATAGTGAGGTACTGCCATGAATCGCAAAAACGCGGGTCGCCCGAGGATCGCGTGAGATTGTGATGGCCAGTCCATGACTTCGAAGTCGAGCTTCTCTCTTCTGTAGTTTTGTCGATTCCCGAAGCAAACGTTGAGTGCTATTCGACCTAGTGGATAGTTAGCACTTCCTGGGACGATTCCGTGGAAGGAACAGTCTGTTGGTTTCAGGAACTCTAGTGATATATGCATTGCTCGGAGAGTTTTTGCATATATGAGATTTTTTCCACTTCCTGCGTCCATAAATACTCTGTCGACGTCGTATGTCCCTATTTGGGCTTTGAGTACCAGAGGCGCGTTTCCTGGCCGAGGTATTGTTATGGGGTGATCTTCCCTGTTGAATTTTATGGGTTGTTCTGACCAGTGCAGATACTCCGTTGTTGTTGGAGGTGATGTTACTGCTAGGTTGACTTGTCGAGTTATGCTCTTTTCTTCTTTATTCGACTTTGGCACTGGCTGTATCATTGCTGTGATGTGCCCTTTGGATGGAATATATCCTCCTTTGTTATCATGTCCCTGGCTTGGCTGCTCTTGATCCTGAGGGACTCCACTGTTTCCTTGTTGACTTGTAGGCGCATTGCTTGTGTTCCCTTCGTATCCTTATCTCTCTGCTTCAGCTTGTTTACTCATTGCTGCCTCTTGGAGTTTCAAGAACGTTGTGCAATCTTTCATCGCGTGTCTGGACACTCGTTTTCCATCAATGAATGCGGAATGAATGTGGCATGGTCCATTTAGTATATCCTCTGGTGATGGGTTGTACTCTCTGTGTTCTCTTATCTGGAATTTTTTGCTGCTCCCGTAGTCTTCCTTTCCATAACTGTGGTATCCTGAGCTTCTGCGTTCGTTTCCTTGATAACCATTATCTTTGTACCCCGCGGCTACTTGGCTGTGGGAGCCGTAGTTATCGTAATTATGGGATCTCCTCCTTTGGCCACCGTATCTGTTTCCTCTATCATCTTCTGGTGATCGTGTTCGTTTGTTGTTTGCACGCATCTTTGCCATCTGCAAATCTATTCGCTATATCCATTAGATCGGATACTGTCTTTGGCTTTATTCTGCCTATTTCTTCGACTAGGTCTCCTCGCCGTAACCCAAGCGTGAAAGCGTCTATTGCTCTTTCATCCAAAACTTCGACTACAGAACTTTTGATAATACTCCATCTTTGGATATACGACCTTAGTGTCTCGTTGCGCTGCTGTACGCAGGCCTTGACTTCCTCTATCGATTCTGGCTGCTTGTATGTCGACTTGAAGTTGCTCGTGAACTATTTTGTGAGTTCCTCCCAGCTTCCAATTGTTCCTTGCTCTAACTTGCTCAACCATGACCTTGCTGCGCCGGTGAGATGTAGTTGCAAGCTTTGCATTGCTATTTCCTTTGTTCCTCCTAATATTTTCACTGCTTGTAAGTAATCTGAGAGCCATGATTGGGGTTCCTGAGATCCATCGTACTTTTGTTGATCATGAGGTAACTTGAAACCCTTGGGTACTGGCGTGGTGCGAACCCTGTGAGTAAAGCACGATGCCCCCATCTCTTTTTTGTCGTCTTCGTAGTCATATGCTTTGGTGGGGGTCCTGGATCTTTGGGTTCCTCCATGCTTCGGGCTTTTGTGTCACCTGGGTGATGGTGTCCTAGATCGTCGGTTGCCGCTTCTATGCCAAGGACTGCTGTGACGGCGTGGTGATCTTGATTTATGTGCTCCTTTGTTGCGGTGTACTTCCTCTTCTTTTGCTGTCAGTTTATTGCCTACCATCCTTAGGCCTTGCAGTGCAACTCGATGCATATGCTCTCTTGGGTCTCCTGGACTTGGCCGCGTTGTGTATAGATATGTTTGTGCTGCTACGAGCGCTGCTTCTGGTGTCTTTGGTATGATGTTACCTTGCTCGTCGACCGATAGGAAAGATGAGTCGAGATTTTTGGAGAGGCTTTGCCTTTTGGAGTGTTCGAGATTTCCGAACCTTGATCCATGTCGACAATGTTTTTTGCTATTTGTATATGATGCATCGTTGCGCGCTTTATGGTAAGCTATGCTTGCTGCGATGGCTAACTCTTTCCTCTTCTGTATCTCAATTTTTTTCTTTGCTAATTGCTTTGACTGCTGTCTTAAGGCACAATGATACCCTAACAACATGTTTTTGCTTGCATCTCCTGGTATTGGCGTGCCATGTTCCAAGGCTATTTTGATTATCCCCCACTCTTGGACTGATAGTCGAATTTTTTCTCTGCTTGCCAGGGAGTCTGCAGTTTCTCCTTCTGCTAAGTGATTTGCTCCTCTATTTATATTTGCTGGGTTGAGCACTGGGTTGTTGTTTTCGTCGAGTTCTTATGAGTTATCTCCTACAATGGCGAGTACTTGATATCGCTTATCGAACTTGCTATTGAAGCTTGAGAAGATTGAATCGTCATCCTCATGAAGCTCCAGTC
Source organism: Dactylis glomerata (assembly GCA_007115705.1). Taxonomy (NCBI): domain Eukaryota; kingdom Viridiplantae; phylum Streptophyta; class Magnoliopsida; order Poales; family Poaceae; genus Dactylis; species Dactylis glomerata. The sequence continues at coordinate 708,023 of QXEO01001205.1, forward strand.
CTGTTTCCCAGGTGTCTGTTGACTTGACTGAAGTATCATCATGGCAGATCATGAGGTCTTCGAGTTGATCTCCTAAGTCGAAATTTTCCATGTTTTTGTCGACTTCTGCGATTTTCCCTTCTACGACTTCTGTTGCTACGAAGCTGACCGGCGAATTTGTTCCGCTGGAAGAGCCCACTGATGATTCTGATATTGCAATTGTCTTGACTTCGCTTGCCGACGGACCCGATGAGACCGGATCTGAAAGGCAAATCGAGCCTAGAGATCCGACGCGAAAGTTTAGGCTTCCGATTGTAAAGTCCATGTCTTGATCCATGCTCTCGAATATTGGAGTAAAATTTGGCAGGTGAGGTTGAAAATCGACGGTTCCGAACGATATCTGGTTTTCGTCGACTTCTAAATTGCTGTTGGCTAAAAGCGAAAAAGCCGTCGAATTCATGATTCCAACGCCCAGAGTCCCCACGGTCGGCGCCAATTGACGAGGGTTAACTCGACAAATGTCCAATACGAAGGACTTAGGATCGGGGGAATAGGGCGTCAGATGAACTCGAAGGTAAAATCAGTCAAACAAGGCGTATATCGAAAGTAAACGTAGGGTGAACTTTGGCTTACTCTCAATCTGTCCCTTACCGTCCTCTCCTGGCCCCTATATATAGGTGGCCAGGTCTCAAGGTACGGGAGGGGTCCGACACAGATTACAATATCGATATACGACATGAACTCATATTTCGACTAGGATTACACTTGGGCCTAGCTTAACGGGCCTCAGGGGTACTCAACTAACGGGCTCCATTATCTATACCCTTGTCAGCAAGTGACACAGATATCCCCTACGTACTTTTATTCTGCATTAGTGTTTTCAGTAGTATGCATGGTAGGTGAAATACTCAACTGTTTTACAAAATGCTAGATCCTAGTAGTGAGTAGCTATCCCTGAACCCTTCCTGATAGGATGCTAAATACTTTGAAAAATATTGATGCTATGCTATGATCACATGAAAAGTTGTTTTGTAAATAAATTAACAACTTCAACTAAAATGAACTACCTGGGTGGAATGGTTTGTTGTGGACGCAAAGTAGGTGGGTTCTGGGGCACATGCCTCGTAACAGGATGTGTACTCAGGATACTGCTCGGGATGGCCACTCAGGATTAAAGAGATTAATATGTCTTCCATGTTTACATGTACTTCCAGTGCAGCCTTATGATATTATGGGCTCTGTCTTGATTGAGTAGGATTAAGGATTCAACCAAGAGGGACTGACATGAGGTGGTAGCAAAATATAGGGGGCACGGTCAGACTAGTTTGGTTGAATGCTTTTTCTGAAAGGTCTTGTCTCATTTTATTTATGGGAGTAAAATGAGTCTTAAGGTGAAAGTGCACAACCCTTGCAAGGTGTCAAAATCTAAGCATTTAGCTGTGTCCTCGGTTATGGACAATTGAGTCTCTAGTCATAGAATGTTCGGAAGAATCTCATCACCGTTTTGAATGCTTTAAAATTTGACTAAAAACAATCAGGAGAAGCTCAGGGCCATACACTCCGAAGGGTGGTGGTTTCTATGTTTCAAACTTTGTTGAGTTTCGCTCAGAAACTACATACCAGCCAGTATGTAATGTACGGGGGTTATTTGACCCTTACAAATTAAAATTTTGAAAGAAAGGTTTTGAAAAGAGATTAGGATAAAATTGGCTTTATGCAAATTAGCCTATGAGATCCACCAAGCCAAATGTCATGTAGAATAGTCTTTTTCACAAATATATGTATTTGCCAGTACGTTGTTGTACTGACCCCTCTGGGGATGCATATTCAAACATGCAGATTTTTATTCGGATAAGGAACGACGAGTAGGATCTCGGATCTACATTCCAACATGTCTGTCTATGACACATGATGAAGATGGAGGCTCATTGCTACTATACTTTATGCTGTGTACTCGTAAGGTTGAAGACCTATGTAACTGGATTTACGTTGTAATATTGATGCTATTGCAATGATTACTATATTTTGTGCTATGGTGCTATCTACTGATCCAGGAAATGACACATTTACACAGGAGTTCTGCCTTTAGCAAAAAGTTGGGCGCTACAGATGCTCCCATGGCACCACCAAATGGTGCACCTCCATGCATCCAATGAAAGCTCCCATGCCACCATCAAATTGTGCTCCTCCCATGCCTACCGTCGGATCTCTCATACCTCCAATATATCCATTCAAGTAGATTCTCATCATTCATTTTGTGTCAACACATGATCACAACAAAGGTTAGCATATTCCTTTTGCTTGTCACCAAGATTGTTTATATCTGGATTTTCTCCTGCTCCATCAATCGGAGAGTACCTCTCCATAGCCACCTTCCTCTCCTCCATTTCCAGCTTATCGTCGGCCTTGGGCTGCCACCTCGGCTTTGGGATGGTCATCAGAGGTGGTACAACTACTAGCGTGGTCGTCGGCAAAGTGCCGCGTCATGGCGGCGCGAAGTTTGGCCGCTGATGATGGCGATGTTGGGGTTAGATGTGGCGGCGACATGAGTGCTTCTTTGTAGCGTAGGAAATGATCTGGCGGTAACGACAGGGACGGTGAAGAAGGGAGGGGTCAGAGAAGTGACCGAACCGCCAGACATTTTGTCAAAATTTGGCTATCGGTGGAAGAGAAGGATGAGGGTAGCACACAGGCATGAGATTTTAGGCGACGGTTGGCTTCCACGCGGGGTGAAGCCAACAAAATAAATTATTGGGTTCATCTCTACAAAACTACATGATTTAACTAAATAACAAACGTTGCTAAGTAACAGTTTAGTCTAGAATAGTAAAAATCTGTTGGGTTCATTTTGAACCCAATCCGTAGATGGCAGCTCCGCCACCACGCGCTCGCATAGAGTTTTACCGCACGTGGAACCTTGAGCTGCATATTTACCGCGAACAGAAAAATTATTTCGGGCAGGTACCAAACTTTTCCAGCACGCGTTAAGGTAGTGCGCCTACTTGACCGTCAATTTAGCCCTCCCGTGCGCTAAAGCGGAGGTTTTACCGTGCCGGTGTTAAATACAATGCCTGTTGAAGATGCTCCTGTACTACTCTCTAAGGCTTACACGTATATCTAGGTTGTCATTTTGACCAACATAATATAACTTATATACTATAAAATATATATCTCTAACTAGTTTAAATATTGTACTTTCTAATGGTATAATTTTTATTTTATAAAATTTAGATTATATTTGTCAAAATGACGACCTAGGTATACGTGTAAGCCTTATGAACTGGGACGGAGGGAGTACCATAAATCGACAATCGTGGTCTTGTTGATCATCGTTGAGTACATCGGCCCGAATTTGTATTCGTAATAGCGGTGCGTACCAAATCGCACGAAGGTGCCACAGCCATGTCCGCAGCCAGGTTGGGCACGGACGATCTGGAGAACCTCCTATCTTCACGAGACACTGGCGCGAGGCGGATTGACAACTCAATGCGCACAGTGCAAGGCGGCCCACAGGTAGTCACTCCCTCCTTTCTGTCTCCCAGCCTCTCTGTCTCCACGCATCCTGCACTGCAGCTGCAGCTCTGCAGCTCTGCGCCAAAACAATGTGGACTCCCTCCTCGCCCATGTCCATGTGTGCGCCAGATTTGAACCCGCTTTTTGCAGGCTTCCCTTTGGAAGCAACGCAGGGAGAAATAAAAGTGAGAGAGAGACTTTCCGATGGACGGGGGAATCATGAGATGAGCTATAGCTGGGGAAGCCGGACCCCATTCGGCTTGGATGGGAGCCAGCGGTATGGGGGCTCTGCCTCTGCATGCCTATCGTGGGAGGGAGGCAACGGTATGGTCTGGACCTGGAACATTCAGAATGCACACAAGGTATCTCCTTCCTGCTGGGTATGTGGGTGCGCTCTTGCTTGCTTGGGTTTGTCCTACTACTAGTAGGCAACTTAGCCATGATTCTTCGTGGATTTTGTAAGAAATCAATCCTAGTAGCTGGTGTGGTGACTGTATTATAGGTAGCGGTAATAACTATCCCCGGTTTATACTCTCATAGCAAGCAGTACCAGAGAGCTCGGGTCTTCAATGCCTCTCTCCTCTCAAGCACATTTATTTATCTTTCTCTATCCTTCTTCAGAGAACTCTCTGTGCTTCATGTGAATCGCTATGATAGCTAACGTAAACATACATTTAAGGCCAAAGATCTGCGCCTGCGTCTGCGTGCCACAAAGATTTTCTTCTTCTCTTCAATGGCAATGGGGTGTCTATAACCCTAGCACTAGCCCTAGCTGTTGCAGCCTTGCAGCTTGAAGCGTCGACCAACAGTCAATACAGCCAGGCAGCGAGCATCTCTGTGTTACTATCAAGCAAAGAAGAAGCTGATCACAATCCATCGACAGGAATTCCCCATCGACACGTGATCGATCTGCCGGAGAGTTCTGAATTCTTCCTTGTCTGAGGTTCGCTGGCCTTGCAGTTGTTGCAGTGCAGCTCTCCGGAGCAGGATCGATCAGCCTTTTCAGCATTCACCGGACGATGTGAAACTTCATCATCTGCATGTACATACATTGCTTGTAGCGTTGTACTAACAAGCTACACTACAGTCTACAGTACACCTGTGGCTAAGCAAAAGAATCCTCTGGGGCTCTTTGAATTGTGAGGACGAATTTGTAGAGAAGCCGTCTCTTCCATTCATTTTCTTCGGGATTCTAAACAATGCGCAAAAACTCATGATTTTAATTCCTTGATTAAAAAGAGGTTTAGGCCTACTTGGGTGAGCAACGAGAGAGATATTCCATACGAGACGGTCATACATCTCCAACGGGCCGGACGGTCCGCTCTGATCCGTTTGCGTCGGGGTTTAGATAGAAAACGCGTCGCTATCCGGCCCGTCTGGCAGCGCAGCAACCGAGGCATGCTGGCCATTTTGGTCAGTTTTAGGAAACTGGCCATCACATGCCAGTTTTTAGCAGATTGGCAAAGTCAAATCACCAAAACAAATATATAATTTGCAAGCAAATAAGTGATAAACATATGTCATTGCCTTCTTGGTAAGTCCAACTCGTGTCCAGTTCATCCAAAATATGCAAAATGAGGCAATATCTTACAATATGTCCAAAAAATGGCAAGTTTTTCACGTAGGCATTCTTCTATGTCCTCGCCATCGCCATCGCCATTGCCAGTCCTTCAAGCCTGGCGCGCCCGGATCATCTTTTCTTACTCTCCAACTATTCCCGTTGGACGGGGTCGGAGATGGTCTCCAAGTCGGTGAGCATGATCTTGTTCTCCTCGGCCATGAGCATGGCTTAGGCCTAGAGGAGCTTGGTCCTAGCCTCGGCCTCCAAGAGCCTTGCCTTGGCCTCGGCTTCCAAGGCCATTGTCTTGGCCTCGAACTCCAACATCCTAGCTTTGGCTAGGGATTCGTCAGCAGCAACAGACCGCTCTTGGAGGTCAACGAAGCTCTTGGTGGTGGCCTCTTTGTCTCTGCGCTGCCGCTCCTCCCTCTCGGCATTAGCCTCTTCCTTCTTGGTCACGAGCTCCTTGAAGATTTCTTGGAGCGCCAGGGAGCCGGTCTGCCGAGCGATGTCGGCCTTAGAAGCCTTGTGGCCTAGAGGCCGGCGCTTCCGGCCAGCAGCTGCCATGCCTTCGCCTTCAGGGTTGCCAAGGCAAGGCTCGTGGGCATCTACGTCGATGACAACGCCCATCGAGGCATTGGCGTTGGCTTTGCCCTTCTTCTTGTAGAGCTCTTGCCAAAGGGCAAAGCTATCTTCCCATTTTTTGGAGTCCTTGACGACACTCCAACAATGACTCGATGTGAAGGCCTTGTAGTCGTAGGCCGCCTTGAAGTGCTCCAGTGATTTGAGAATCTACACTCGACATGGAACAATGGCTTCATGCATAAGCAAAAAAAGAACAACAAGGAAGGAATAGGTTTTACCATGTCCACTGGGGAGAGGCCGCTAATTTGCCTTTGTTTGGATCTTCTCGAACGACCCTTGGAACTTGCTAGACTCGGCATGGATGGTGCCCCATCTCTTGAAAAGGGATAGGTCACTCCGATCGCTTTGGAATGGTTTCTCGCAAACCTTCCTTTGATCATGGAAGAATTTCCCCACCTTCCTCTAATAGTTGAATCCCTTTTGCTCGGCGCCGCAAATGGGATCGGTGGATATCTCCAACCAAGATTTGTAAAGGACCTTGTCCTCTGCCGGCGTGTAGCTCGCCATCCTTTGGCTGATCTTCTGGCCTTTAGGAAAGCAAGAGGAAAGTGTTGCGGCCAATGCCGCGACCATCATCCCCTCCTCCGTGGACATGCCGGCGGTAGGAAACAATGGCTCTGCTTCAATGTCGTAGCCGTTTTGCCCAGGCTCGGGATCGGGATCGGCCTCAGCCTGGGTATAGTTGCCCTCGTCATTGATCATGTCATGCATGATGGTCTCGCCATTGTTCCCCATGAAATCATGCACGTGCATCGACCATGACTAGCTTTGGGCTGGCGCTCTAGCCTATCGGCAATGACAATTGACAAGTGAGATGAGCCATTGCCTCCTCGATGGGCGCCCGAGCCTGCTTGGGCATTTCATTGACTGCCCTTGGCATGTCGGCAGTAGAGATGCGGCGAGGTTTCTTTGCGCCTGCCGGCATGGTGTCCCTTGTCGATGGTGTCCGGTTGAGGTCTATGGCAGGCCCTGCCGACCCCGACAACGTTGGGTGTAGTTCGCCAAACCACGAGAGCGCGGCTCCTGTCCAACCATGGGCGCCTAGCGCGGGAGCAGCGGCGGCAGGTGTGTTGGGCTTCAGGGGAGGGCGCCTGCTCGATGTCGATGTGACCAAGCTCGTCGATAAGGCGCCATCGATGGAGTAGGAAGGAGGCAGAGACACGGTGCTGCCGAACGCGATGTTTAGGGCCTCTTGCTTCATCAGCATGATAGCACGCACGGCGGCTTTGCTAGCCAGCTCCTCATTGTTGGCCAAGGCTTGCGTGGCGAGGAACCACTCGGTCTCTTGCCACCGCTCCTAGTCGAGTCGGGCCACGTTCTAGCGATTCTTGATGGCTTCACGCTGGCTAGCACGCTTCTCTGACTCGATTCTCCGCTCTCCCAGCGTCAAGTCCATCGCTGGCTTCCTCGCCTTGGGCCGCTTCTTTGGCTCGTTGCCGGCGGTAGGCGCAGCGGCAACACTAGTAGCGGGATCCATCGCTTCCGCTTCCGCCGCTCAAATTTTCGGCAAGGGTTTTGGAGGGAGAAGAGTGGCTTGTGTGCCACTGGCGGGAGGGACCGCCAACGTAATTGGGCGGACACGGGAGGACACGTGCGCTGTCCGGGCCAACGCAAACTTGGCCGAAATTTGGGCCAGGGATGCGTCGGTCTACGCGAGTCAGTCTAGTTGCGTCGCCCCGCTGGAGCATGCGCAGCCAACGCTCTAGTCTGGTCGGACCGATTCGGATGCGCGCGGACCGTTTACATCAGCCACTAGAGATTCCCTAAGTAAAGTTAACGGGTAAGTTATCAAGCTGCATGCATGTGAGTGAACTGTCATGCCTTTCTTTCCCTTTTCTCTCTTCACGGTAATTCAGAGAGCTCCATAGAGAGCCATCCAAATTGACGCTGCTCTCGCTGGCGATGCCGGCCGAAAGCGATGGAGAGGCGATGCCGCCGATCCTAGTTGAGGTTTTCTATTTGCTTTTGTGCTTGTAGTGGATGCTTTGCCTCTTAGGCAGTGGAGCTCCTGGATGTGAGCGGCTAGATCTAGAGCTTAGGGTCGCTTTCGCCGTGGTTGTGCTTCTTCGGTGGAAGCAAGCCATGGCGTGATTGGTGCCACATCCAAATAAGTCGCTGGTGTGATGGCCTCCCTGCGGTGCAGAGGTGCTGTGCCGACATGCTTCTGCTGGTCGGTCGTGGTGGCGAGGAGGAGTAGCGTGGCGGCGTGGGTGGTTTGTGGCTTCGCCCTCCCTAGCCGACTGAGGCGGCAAGGGGGAGAGGCGAAGCGATGTGTCCTTCCCTGCACGGCGTGGTTGATGCTCTCCCTCACCGACACCCGCAGCTCTACTTCCCCTCTTCCTCTGGTCACCGTGGTGGTGACTCGTTCGAGCTAGGGTCTACGCCTGCTCCTGTCTGGCGAGGAGGCTTTGTGGGAGATTTTTTAAGCAGCTTACGGCGGTGTGCACCATCATCCGACCAGACCCAACGATTGTAGGGAAACCACATCCTCTTCTTTGCTCGTGCCGTGTCGGCGTCTCTCGCATCGCCCCGCTCCAAGTGGTTGTGTTCCTGATGTGTTTTATGGTGCCAAGTTGACGGGGGAAAATATAGTTGATGTAAGAGTGTCCCCGGCAACGGCGCCAAAAAAACTTTGATGGGGCCAAGTCGATGGTGTATGAAATTAAATGACCGGCCAGTTAGAAAACCCCAAGAGAAGGTTTTGATGTATATAACAGCAAGTTTTTCCCTCAGTAAGAAACCAAGGTCTGTCGATCAGGAGAAAAGCAGACAATAACGACTGAAGGTGATGCAGACTGGCTAAGCGACAGCTTCGGACAATTTATATATGGCGCCTCATCCAAGCTTTGCTTTGCTAGCTGCAACGCAGAACCTGCACACACACAACCAAGTACTTTGTTCCCAACTTGCGATGAGGTTGTCAATCTCACCGGTTTGCTTGAAACAAAGGTTATGAGCGTATCGAGTGGAAACAGTAGAAGTATACGAGTAAAGTAAACAGTGCGAGTAAAGTAAACAGGTGATAGCAATATGATGGAAATAGGACCGGGGTCCACAGTTCACTAGTGGTGTCTCTCCATAAGATAAATAACACATGCTGGGTAAACAAATTATAGTTGGGCAATTGATAGAATAAAGATAAACGTGATATGTCAAGAAGATCACTATGAGATTTACTCTGGGCATTACAACAAAATACATAGACCGCCATCCAACTGCATCTATGGCTAATAATCCACTTCCGGGGATATCAATCCGAACACCCCATGAGTATTAAGTTGCGAACAACAGATAATTGCATTAAGCAAAGTGTGTAATGTAAACAAAGCATATTCCCTTGAGCATATGAATGTTGTTTTCTCCCTAGTAGCAACAGCACATCTACAAATTTAGAGGTTTCTGTCACTCCCCCAGGTTAAATAGAGGCATGAACCCACTATCGAGCATAAATACCCCTCTTGGAGTCACTAGCAACTACTCGGCCAAGATAGCTACTAACAACGGAGAGCATGCAAGATCATAAACAACATAGAGATAACATAAGATATATTTCAGTACAGCAACTCAATCATAACACCAATATTCATCGGATCCCAACAAACCAAACATGTAGAATTACATAACGGTGATCTCAATCATGTAGGGCAGCTCATGAGATCTAAACATGAAGCACATGGTGGAGAAGACAACCATCTAGCTACTGCTATGGACCCATAGTCCAAGGTAGACTACTCACTCATCGCTCCGGAGGCAAGCATGGCAATGAAGAAGACCTCCGGTGGCGATTCCCCTCTCCGGCAGGGTTCCGGGAAGAGCTTCTGGACCCTCCCGATCTTCGGGTCGACGGCGGCGGCGGATCGCGATGTGTTCTGGAAAATTGATCAGGTACTTAGGTTTTTCCCGTCGGGGGGTCTTTATAGGCGAAGGGGCGATATCAGAGGTGGAGCCAGGTGGCCTCACGCCTGGCTGGCGCGGCCCAGGCCCTGGCCGCGCCGGCCTGGCGTGTGGGGCCCCTGTGGCTCCCCTCCTACTCTCCTTCCGATCTCTGGAAGCTCCCGGACAAAATAAGACTTTAGGAACTTGTTTCGTCCAATTCCGAGAATATTTCCTGTGTATCACTTCTGAAACACAAAAACAGCAGAAAACAGGGAACTGGCACTGTGGCAACTTGTTAGTAGGTTAGTTCCGGAAAATGAATAAAAGTGCCACGAAGTGTAACGAAACATTAGGCAAATGGTGTAAAAACAAGCATGGAGCATAAAAAATTATAGATATGTTGGAGACGTATCAAGCATCCCCAAGCTTAACTCCTGCTCGTCCTCGAGTAGGTAAGTGATAACAAAAGAATAATTTTTGAGGTGACATGCACCTACACAATCTTGATCATATATGTAAGCATTTGTGAGATGGGATCATAAGAACTTAAAACATGGGCGTGAAAGATATAATCTTGACAATAAGAACTTAGTAACCATGTTGTAAACATGCAAATGAACACAAATAAAAGATCATGAAAATGAAACAATGAAAGTCAAACGTGTGTTCAAATCATAAGGAAAAACATACAAATGGTTTTCAGCTTGCCCTTCAAAGAGAGCAAAACATAAATGCATAGGACACCTTCAAGTTTAAGAGGGCGACTAGATACAAATAATTTGAGAACAAGTGAAACCAACAATATGAATCAATCAATGAAAACTTTGGGACAATGCACATTACACTAAGAATGACAACTATGCTCTCTTAATGGTTCATAAAGATAGAAGGTGGTGACTCAACATAAAATAAAAGAAAGGCCCTTCGCAGAGGGAAGCAGTGATTGCAAGTTTTATAACCTTCAAAAATTATGGTACTTACCGGCTTTGAGCTCTCATTGCCCCCATCATAAGCATCTTGAATGGTTAAAGTTAACGCGAGAACAATTATGATGCATATGCTTGACAAATCATAAGTTGAAAACCTCGTGTCCCGTGAATACGAGTACCCAAACCTCATGCTACTTTACTTAGAGTCCCAAGCAAGGCTCTTGTCATTGTAAATATATGCATATCATTGAGAACCGCCAATGGGATACCTCCGTGCCCGATGACATGGAACAAGCCCACATCAAAATGACAGGACAAGCAGACAATGAACACCTCAACATCTCTTTTATTTGCCATTTGTTTAGCTTTTTATTGTGAGATGCGTCGTCGAATGTCCACTATGGGCATGCTGCAAATTTCCACCATGAATTATGCATGGCTTAGATTGGCGGCCCAGGCGTTTCTCTAACACATATACAAACTCCATGAACTCCACAAGATTCCATTTTATTTCACACCGCGAGTATCCATAAACAAAAGATCACGATATCAACTCAAATAAGAAGTGCAATGTTGAAAGCTTGCCCATGACTGCATGGCTGGGCTAGTCTCCAACTTACAACTTGCAAGCATAACCACTCAACATAAGAGACCACAATGTCAAATTTTTAAGAACATGAAAAAGTAAAGTGTGCCTTCCGGTTCGTGAGAGCTTTACTGACCGAATTTCGCATAACACTGGTAAGAGTTTAATTTGAAGAGAAAATAAAAGCAAGTCAAATTTACTTGGAATAGAAAATTGCTAGTAGGTATGTATGGTGGACACTTTGAAAAACTTTGGCTTTTAGGAGTTGGATGCACGAGTAGAGCTCATACTCAGTACAAGGTGAGGGCTAGCAAAAGACTGGGAGCGACCAACTAAGAGAGCAATAATGGCCATAATCATGCAAAGCGACAAAGCAACATTAAAAGAAGCATAAGATGGCATCAAAAGTCAAAAACTAAATGATCATAGAGGCTATTGGCGACTTTGTAAGAGTCTAACATGTGTGAGTATGCGCCAAGTCAACCCAAATAAAGCATCAAGGAGAAAACCAAAATAATGCTTCCATACAATAAAAACAACGCATGATTTTTTTCAAAGACTCATTAAGCAATCTCAGTTATTTGAGACAAGTAATGCTACAGCAAAACCACTAAGCATACTATCAAAAATACATCAAGCATGACATGAAAAACCTAAGCCACAGTCTACACAAGCTCCTTCTTGTACCACTATTTTGCATAAAGCTTTTTCTCTTTTCCAACACCATTTGAAATTTTTATAAACACCTCTTTTGCTGAAAACCAATAAAGATCAGAGGCAAAAATACACCTTGATGAAAAGATATGACAAGGTCTGAACGTAAATCAAGGCGAAAACGAAAACCAAAAGCAGTAGCGGAAAAAGAAGAACACCCGGTGAAATTGTAAGAATGAAAAACGGAGTGTTCTTGGCAAATGAAAACGATGCAACTTCTCCAAAGAAATTTGTTGGGGTCCAACCATTTATTGCAGCAAACAAAACTAACTAACTAAGAAAACTAAAACAACTGACGCTCCAAGAAAAACACATAGTGCATGAAGCAATAAAAATATAGTGTTTTGAAAGGTGACCTGATTTTTGCCGATGAAGAAGGGGTGCCTCGGGGGCATCCCCATGCTTTGACGCTTGTACTTCTTGGATATTTCTTGGGGTGATGCATGGGCATCCCCAAGCTTGAGCTTTTGTCCATTCTTCAACTCATCTCATCATTCTCCAATCCCTACACTTGAAAACTTCCTTCATACAAAACTAAACACAATTCTATTAGCAACATTAGTGCAAGCATAACATATAATCAACCTCTTTTTTGCTTCAGGTTTAAACTCAAAACCACCACATATATAGAAAATACTACTATAGCAACTTCCCCACAAGTTCCGTGATCAAAAGAACTCAAAAGAAAGCGATAAAGTGGCAAACACAAATATTGGCAGAAATCTGTCGAAACAGAACAACTGACAAAGGCCGAATTTTTGAGGGGTTTTCTGTTGCTCAAATCAAAAAGTGTTCAACTAACGAAAGTTTGGATATAACCTGGGGCATATGCACAAGAAATCGCAGGTCCAAAAGATATACAGAGAATTTATACGAATTTTTACGGTGCAGCACCGAAAACAGTTTCAGGACAGCAACATCCCCAAATCTTTACCTCACTCGAATTAGAGGCTTCTCTTGGCACAAAAACGAAATAAACAAGATAAGTGCTGGCGTTTGATGGACGTGTAGCAGACAGTCCTTGTGCGTGGTGAATGACCAGCCCATTGGGAACCCCAAGAGGAAGGTATGATGAGTATAGCAGCTAGTTTTCCCTCAGTTAAGAAACCAAGGTTTAATATCGTTCAGGAGAAAAGCAGACAACGACGACTGAAGGTGATTCTTGCTAGTTTGCGACAGCTTCGGACAATTTATATATGGCGCCTCGTCCAAGCTCTGCTTGCTAGCTGCAACGCAGAACCTGCACACAACACAACCAAGTACTTTGCTCCCAACTTGCGATGAGGTTGTCAATCTCACCGGTTTGCTTGAAACAAAGGTTATGAGCGTATCGAGTGGAAAACAGTAGAGTATGCGAGTAAAGTAAATAGTGCGAGTAAAGTAAACAGGTGATAGCAATATGATGGAAATAGGACCGGGATCCACAGTTCACTAGTGGTGTCTCTCCATAGATAAATAACACATGCTGGGTAAACAAATTACAGTTGGGCAATTGATAGAATAAAGATAAACGTGATATGTCAAGAAGATCACTATGAGATTTACTCTGGGCATTACAACAAAATACATAGACCGCCATCCAACTGCATCTATGGCTAATAATCCACTTCCGGGGATATCAATCCGAACACCCCATGAGTATTAAGTTGCGAACAACAGATAATTGCATTAAGCAAAGTGTGTAATGTAAACAAAGCATATGCCCTTGAGCATATGAATGTTGTTTTCTCCCTAGTAGCAACAGCACATCTACAACCTTAGAGGTTTCTGTCACTCCCCCAGGTTAAATAGAGGCATGAACCCACTATCGAGCATAAATACCCCCTCTTGGAGTCACTAGCAACTACTCGGCCAAGATAGCTACTAACAACGGAGAGCATGCAAGATCATAAACAACATAGAGATAACATAAGATAATATTCAGTACAGCAACTCAATCATAAACACCAATATTCATCGGATCTCAGCAAACCAAACATGTAGAATTACATAATGGTGATCTCAATCATGTAGGGCAGCTCATGAGATCTAAACATGAAGCACATGGTGGAGAAGACAACCATCTAGCTACTGCTATGGAACCATAGTCCAAGGTAGACTACTCACTCATCGCTCTGGAGGCAAGCATGGCGATGAAGAAGACCTCCGGTGGCGATTCCCCTCTCCGGCAGGGTGCCGGGAAGAGCTTCTGGACCCTCCCGATCTTCGGGTCGACGGCGGCGGCGGATCGCGATGTGTTCTGGAAAAGTGACCGGGTACTTAGGTCTTTTCCGTCGGGGGGTCTTTATAGGCGAAGGGGCGATGTCAGAGGAGGAGCCAGGTGCCCTCACGCGGGGCTCGCGCGGCCAGGGGCCTGGCCGCACCACCCCTGCGTGTGGGGCCCTGGTGGCCCCCCTCCTACTCTCCTTCAAATCTCTGGAAGCTTCCGGGTAAAATAAGACTTCAGGAACTTGTTTCGTCCAATTCTGAGAATATTTCCTGTGTATCACTTCTGAAACACAAAAACAGCAGAAAACAGGAAACTGGCACTGTGGCAACTCGTTAATAGGTTAGTTCCGGAAAATGCATAAAAGTGCCACAAAGTGTAACGAAACAATAGGCAAATGGTGTAAAAACAAGCATGGAGCATCAAAAATTATAGATACGTTGGAGACGTATCAAGCATCCCCAAGCTTAACTCCCGCTCGTCCTCGAGTAGGTAAGTGATAACAAAAGAATAATTTTTGAGGTGACATGCACCTACACAATCTTGATCATATATGTAAGCATTTGTGAGCTGGGATCATAAGAACTTAAAACATGGGCATGAAGATATAATCTTGACAATAAGAACTTAGCAACCATGTTGTAAACATGCAAATGAACACAAACAAAAGATCATGAAAATGAAACAATGAAAGTCAAACGTGTGTTCAAATCATAAGGAAAAACATACAAATGGTTTTCAGCTTGTCCTTCAAAGAGAGCAAAACATAAATGCATAGGACACCTCAAAGTTTAAGAGGGCGACTAGATACAAATAATTTAAGAACAAGTGAAACCAACAATATGAATCAATCAATGAACTTTGGGACAATGCATATCACACTAAGAATGACAACTATGCTCTCTTAATGGTGCATAAAGAAAGAAGGTGGTGACTCAACATAAAAGTAGAAGAAAGGCCCTTCGCAGAGGGAAGCAGTGATTGCAAGTTTTATAACCTTCAAAAATTATGGTACTTACCGGCTTTGAGCTCTCATTGCCCCCATCATAAGCATCTTGAATGGTTAAAGTTAATGCGAGAACAATTATGATGCATATGCTTGACAAATCATAAGTTGAAAACCTCGTGCCCCGTGAATACGAGTACCCAAATCTCATGCTACTTTACTTAGAATCCCAAGCAAGGCTCTTGTCATTGTAAGTATATGCATATCATTGAGAACCGCCAATGGGGTACCTCCGTGCCCGATGACATGGAACAAGCCCACACCAAAATGACAGGACAAGCAGACAATGAACACCTCGACATCTCTTTTATTTGCCTTTTGTTTAGCTATTTATTGTGAGATGCGTCGTCGTATGTTCACCATGGGTATGCTGCAAATTTCCACCATGAATTATGCATGGCTTAGATTGGCGGCCCGGCGTTTCCCTAACACATATAAAAAACTCCATGATCCTCACAAGATTCCCAATTCATTTCACACCGCGGGCATCCATAAACAAAAGATCACGATATCAACTCAAATAAGAAGTGCAATGTTGAAAGCTTGCCCCATGACAGCATGGCTGGGGTAGAATCCAACTTACAACTTTCAAGCATAACAACTCAACATAAGAGACCACAATGTCAAATTTTTAAGAACATGAAAAGTAAAGTGTGCCTTTCGGTTCGTGAGAGCTTTACTGACCGAATTTCGCATAACACTGGTAAGAGTTTAATTTGAAGAGAAAATAAAAGCAAGTCAAATTTACTTGGAATAGCAAATTGCTAGTAGGTATGTATGGTGGACACTTTGGAAAACTTTGGCTTTTAGGAGTTGGATGCACAAGTAGAGCTCATACTCAGTACAAGGCGAGGGCTAGCAAAAGACTGGGAGCGACCAACTAAGAGAGCAATAATGGCCATAATCATGCAAAGCGACAAAGTGACATTAAAAGAAGCATAAGATGGCATCAAAAGTCAAAAACTAAATGATCATGAAGGCTATTGGCGACTTTGTAAGTGTCTAACATGTGTGAGCATGCGCCAAGTCAACCCAAATAAAGCATCAAGGAGAAAACCAAAATAATGCTTCCATACAATAAAAACAACGCATGATTTTTTCAAAGACTCATTAAGCAATCTCAGTTATTTGAGACAAGTCATGCTACATCAAAACCACTAAGCATACTATCAAAAAGACATCAAGCATGACATGAAAAAGCCTAAGCCGCAGTCTACACAAGCTCCTTCTTGTACCACTATTTTGCACAAAGCTTTTTCTCTTTTCCAACACCATTTGAAATTTTTATAAACACCTCTTTTGATGAAAACCAATAAAGATCAGAGGCAAAAAATACACCTTGATGAAAAGATATGACAAGGTCTGAACGCAAATCAAGGCGAAAATGAAAACCAAAAGCAGTAGCAGAAAAAGAAGAACACTCGATTTTTAATAAGAGTGAAAACTAGAGCGTTCTTTGCAAATGAAAACGAGTACATCTCCTCCAAAAGAAATTTGTTGTGTTCCAACCATTTATTGCAGCAAACAAACAAACTAAACCAACTAAGAAAACTAAAACAACTGATGCTCCAAGAAAAACACATAGTGCATGAAGCAATAAAAATATAGTGTTTTGAAAGGTGACCTGATTTTTGCCGATGAAGAAGGGGTGCCTCGGGGGCATCCCCAAGCTTTGACACTTGTACTTCTTGGATATTTCTTGGGGTGATGTGTGGGCATCCCCAAGCTTGAGCTTTTGTCCATTCTTCAACTCATCTCATCATTCTCCAATCCCTACACTTGAAAACTTCCTTCATACAAAACTAAACACAAATCTATTAGCAACATTAGTGTAAGCATAACATATAATCAACCTCTTTTTGCTTCAGGTTTCAACTCAAAACCACCACATATATAGCAAATACTACTGTAGCAACCTCCCCAAAAGTTCCGTGATCAAAAGAACTCAAAAGAAAGCGATAAAGTGGCAAACACAAATATTGGCAGAAATCTGTCAAAACTGAACAGCTGACAAAGGTCGAATTTTTGAGGGATTTCCTGTTGCTCAAATCAAAAAGTGTTCAACTAACGAAAGTTTGGATATAACCGGGGGCATATGCACAAGAAATCGCAGATCCAAAAGATAAACAGAGAATTTACACGAATTTTTACGGTGCAGCACCGAAA
The DNA here is from genome assembly GCA_007115705.1 of Dactylis glomerata. Classification (NCBI taxonomy): domain Eukaryota; kingdom Viridiplantae; phylum Streptophyta; class Magnoliopsida; order Poales; family Poaceae; genus Dactylis; species Dactylis glomerata. The sequence goes on from QXEO01001205.1 coordinate 725,201, forward strand.
ACAGTTTAAGGACAGCAACATCCCCAAATCTTTTCCTCACTCAAATTAGAGGCTTCTCTTGGCACAAAAACAAAATAAAAAGATAAGGAGCGGTCATTACAGTAGTAATGACTTCCAAGACTCAAATAAAAGAAAAAGTACTGAAAAGAAAACATTGGGTTATCTCCCAAGAGTGCTTTTCTTTAACGCCTTTGAGCTAGGCGCAGAAAATTGTGAATCAAGTAACATCAAGTGATGAAGCATCAAGCTCATAATTTGCTCTAAGAATAGAGTCAAAAAGTAATTTCTTTCTTTTCCTAGGGAAGTGTTCCATACCTTTCTTAAGTGGGAATTGATATTTGATAGTGCCTTCCCTCATATCAATGATAGCACCTACAGTTCGAAGAAAGGGTCTTCCCCAAATAATAGGACATGAAGCATGGCATTCAATGTCCATAACAAGAAAATCAATGGGAACAAGGTTATTGTTAACCACAATAAGAACATCATTAATCCTTCCCAAAGGTTTCTTCTTAGCAACATCAGCAATAGGAACATCAAAATAACATTTTTCAAGCGGTGGTAAATCAAGCATGTCATAAATCTTTCTAGGCATGATAGAAATACTAGCACCTAGATCACATAAAGCATGGCAATCATAACCATTAACATGCATATAAATGATGGGTTCCCAACCATCTTCTAACTTCTTGGGAACAGAGGCTTTTTGCTTCAACTTTTCATCCCTAATTTTTATGAGAGCATTGGTAATATGCTTAGTAAAAGCAATATTTAAAGAACTAGCATTGGGAGTCAAAGCAAGCTTTTGCAAGAACAAAATAACTTCAGATATATTGCAGCCATCAACATCAAAATCATTAAAAGAAGTAGAGCTATCATCTCCTACACTCCGAAAAATTTCAGCACTCTTTTGAGAAAAAGTTTTGGCAGTTTTAGGCTTTTTAACACAAGGAGTGGAAGTTTTCTCTACACCAATCAAAGTAAGAGGATTGCTAGTATTAGGAGCAACATCATTAGAGGTAGTAATAGTACATACCTTTATCTCTCTAACCATCTCATCTTCTTTTTCCCACCTGGCATGCAATTCCGCTAACAATCTAATATTTTCATCAATTCCAACTTGAATAGCATTAGCGGTAGCAAAAACATTGTTCTCTTTCACATCATTAGGCAACACTTTTAATTTCAGAATTTCAACATCATGAGCAAGGCTATCAACTTTAGAAGCAAGAATATCAATTTTGCCTAACTTTTCCTCAACAAACTTGTTAAAAGCAGTTTGCTTACCGATGAAGTCCTTGAGCATTACCTCAAGCTCGGAGGGCGCGGCCCTAGTGTTGTTGTAGGAATTACCATAAGAATTACCATAACCATTACCATTGGTAGAAGGATACGGCCTATAATTGTTACTAGCAAAATTGTTCCTATAAGCATTGTTGTTAAAATTATTGTTTCTAATGAAATTCACATCAACATGCTCTTCTTGAGCAACCAAAGAGGCCAAAGGAACATTATTAGGATCAATATGAGTCCTATCATTAGCAAGCATAGCCATAATAGTATCAATCTTATCACTCAAAGAAGAGGTTTCCTCAACAGAATTTACCTTCTTACCTTGTGGAGCTCTCTTGGTATGCCATTCGGAATAATTTACCATCATGTTGTCAAGTAGCTTTGTTGCGGCGCCCAAGGTAAGGGACATAAAAGTGCCTCCAGTAGCTGAATCAAGTAGGTTCCTTGAAGAAAAATTCAGTCCTGCATAAAAAGTTTGGATAATCATCCAAGTAGTCAGTCCATGAGTGGGGCAATTCTTTATCATAGATTTCATTCTTTCCCAAGCTTGAGCAACATGTTCATTATCAAACTGAGTAAACTTCATAATATTGCTACACAAGGATATAATCTTAGCAGGAGGATAGTATCTACCAATAAAAGCATCCTTACACTTAGCCCATGAATCAATACTATTCTTAGTCAAAGACAGCAACCAATCTTTAGCTTTTCCTCTCAAAGAAAAAGGAAACAACTTGAGCTTAATAATATCACTATCAATATCCTTATATTTCTGCATCTCACATAACTCAACAAAGTTGTTGAGATGAGCTGCAGCATCTTCAGTACTAGCACCAGAGAATTGCTCTTTCATTACAAGGTTCAACAAAGCAGGCTTAATCTCATAAAATTTTGCAGCAGGAGCAGGTGGTGCAATAGGAGTGCAGATAAAATCACTATTGCTCGTGCTAGTAAAGTCACACAACTTGGTGTTTTCAGGATTGGCCATTTCAGCAAAACGAAAGTAAACAAGTAAAAACAACTACCAAGGATTCTAATTTTTTTGGGTTTTTGATATAAAATGATGCAGGTAAAATAAATAAAGTAAAGCAAAACAATAAAACAAAGTAAAGGATGTGTGTGCGAAAAACTCCCCTCGCAGAAGTCTTCCACTCTTCTCCCCGGCAACGGCACCAGAAAAGAAGCTGCTGGCGTTTGATGGACGTGTAGCAGACAGTCCTTGTGCGTGGTGAATGACCAGCCCGTTGGGAACCCCAAGAGGAAGGTATGATGAGTATAGCAGCTAGTTTTCCCTCAGTTAAGAAACCAAGGTTTAATATCGTTTAGGAGAAAAGCAGACTGCGATGACTGAAGGTGATTCTTGCTAGTTTGTGACAGCTTCGGACAATTTATATATGGCGCCTCGTCCAAGCTCTGCTTGCTAGCTGCAACGCGGAACCTGCACACAACACAACCAAGTACTTTGCTCCCAACTTGCGATGAGGTTGTCAATCTCACTGGTTTGCTTGAAACAAAGGTTATGAGCGTATCGAGTGGAAAACAGTAGAGTATGCGAGTAAAGTAAACAGGTGATAGCAATATGATGGAAATAGGACCGGGATCCACAGTTCACTAGTGGTGTCTCTCCATAGATAAATAACACATGCTGGGTAAACAAATTACAGTTGGGCAATTGATAGAATAAAGATAAACGTGATATGTCAAGAAGATCACTATGAGATTTACTCTGGGCATTACAACAAAATACATAGACCGCCATCCAACTGCATCTATGACTAATAATCCAACTGTGGCGAATCAATCCGAGAACTCCACAAGTATTAAGTTGCAAACAACAGATAATTGCATTAAGCAAAGTGTGTAATGTAAACAAAGCATATGCCCTTGAGCATATGAATGTTGTTTTCTCCCTAGTAGCAACAGCACATCTACAACCTTAGAGATTTCTGTCACTCCCCCAGGTTAAATAGAGGCATGAACCCACTATCGAGCATAAATACCCCCTCTTGGAGTCACTAGCAACTACTCGGCCAAGATAGCTACTAACAACGGAGAGCATGCAAGATCATAAACAACATAGAGATAACATAAGATATATTTCAGTACAACAACTCAATCATAACATCAATATTCATCGGATCCCAACAAACCAAACATGTAGAATTACATAACGGTGATCTCAATCATGTAGGGCAGCTCATGAGATCTAAACATGAAGCACATGACAGAAAGATGCTCTGGGCCCACTCGGTGAGATTTCATCCAATGTTGCAACATGTGACTAGGTCACAGGGATCGAATATCATAGAACAAGTAAATGGCAATGTCGGTAACGAGATTGAACTAGGTATGGTGATACCAATGATCAAGTCTCATATATTGCAAGTATCACAGAAACAAAGGGAATGGGACATCACCGTTTGTGGTTCAACTACAAAAGACCTTTGTGAATGCACAGGGGTCATCACGGATCTCCAGATCTGATTGATGATCATTTACCGGAGAGGAGTCTCGGTAATGTCTAGGTATTCCTGAACCATAGGGTAATACGCTTAAGGTTTCAATGACATATAAGATGTTTTTGGTATATTTGGAATTGTCAGAGTATTAACAAGAGAGAGACGGAAAAGTTCCGCGATGATCTGAAAGTTGTTCAGATGGTTCTGGAAGGAGTTTCGGAGCAGTGGGGATTAAATAATAAGTAATTGATGTTAATTAATTGAATTATTATTAAAAGAATTTATTTATTTAATTAAATAAAGACATCCCACCTTAATGGGTTCCTCCCGGAGGGGAGCCCACTAAGGCCTAGCCCCCTTATTGGATAAGGGTGTGGGGCGCCTAGGGCTTGGGGGTGCGCTAAGTGGAGCCCATAGGGTGGCCGGCCAAGGGCAGCCTTGCCCTAGGCACACCAGCCCCCCTCTCCTTTAGTCCCACCTTGCTTGGTGGAGGGGTAAGGGTGCCCCCCCTTTCCCCTATATAAGGAGACCCCTTGGCGGATAGTTTGACACAAGTGGATTGAGGGAGTTCCTTTGGAGGAGCTCTCCTCTCCTCCTCATGCGCCTTCCCTCTCTCTCATGTGGCTCCTCGAAGGGATGCATAGGAGTGAGGCCAACTCCACTGCTGCATGCCATCGTGCCACAGGAATTCCGGATCTGATCCAAACTGATCTACTTCTGCAATCTCGGCTGGATCGGAGAGTCCAGAACAAGTCATCGTTCACCGTATGTGTACGAAACTAAGAGGTCCTGCACTTGTGGCAAAAAGTCGTTGCGCCGGTGTTATCGCACTGGTGTCGTGACATTGAGGTCGGCTACGTTGGGTTCATCATCGATGCCCGTGCAGGGGCGTAATCCCCACGTTCGGTCTATGAGGCTACATCACCGATCTCTATCTAATCGTTACAGTATTACTAATAGATAGGTCTTGGGCAATTTGGGGTTGTGTAGGCAATAATTATTTTGTTATTTGCACTGAACCCCAACAGTGGTATTAGAGCCTGATCTATGCGTAGTATGCTTGTACGGTTAGAACACATAGTGATATGTGGGCATTGAACCTCTCATTGTTACCCTATCATGTGCATTTGCTTAAATCTGTGGCATAGTTGGATCGAAGCAGCCCGAGACTGACCTTACGTGTACTCTTACGCGAGACTGGTTCCACAACTGGCATATGGCTTGCTCCGTATAAGTGGCTTATCGGGTGCTAGTTTCTGAAATTATAGTAGATATGGTGTCTGCAATGGAGGGCCCTTAACGGGGAATCAAAGAAACAATTCGTTGATCAATGTTGTGGTTTCATGTTCGTAGGTAAGAAACGGTTCTTGTGCAAAAGCCCTAGAAGCCATGTAAAAGTTGCAAAAGGATAAAAGTAGAACCGTCTAACTTTGTTTTGCAGTAGGGCTTGTGATGTGATATGGTGGATACGGCAAGTTGCTTTGTACTAATTGAAGCTTCACGATGATGGCACCATGGACTTGGCTTTGTACCGGTGGAAAGATGGAGATCATGCTGGATCGCTCAATGGAGATCAAGTGCATCAATGAAAAACCATATCATATCACACAATATTTACATTTGATGTTATTGTGTAAATCTTGTTTGTGCTAGTATTTAGATACATGACAGTATCATAAGATAAGATAATGCCTAATCAATACCAAATAATTGTGTTCTCCCTTATGTGTGCAATCACCAAGAAAGCTCTTCGATATGAAGCCGACCGTGACGATCAGGGGCTAGACATATCTAAGTTCACATACGGTGTGGGTACAAGCCATGTATGTGCCACGCAATACACTAAGGTCGTTTTGGCGAGCCTAGCATGTGTATACATGGACTCAGGAAAACGGAGACCTTAAGGTCGAGCATGGGTCACATGGATGACGTGATTGACATAAGTTCTGTCTACCTTTGAAATTATACCACCGACTGTGATGATCGAGGGCGTATAGTGGATGGGGACCATGTAATCACTAGAACATTTTAAGGATATTGTTCTAAGTGGGAGCTCATAGGATTTGTGCTCATATTATGAACTTAGTTTTATATCTTTGCAAATTTGTGTAGATGAATACTGTTAGCGGTGCTAGCCGCCGAGTTGGGAACCCCAAGAGGAAGGTGTGATGAGCACATCGGCAAGTTTCCCTCGATTATGAAACCAAGGTTTAATCGACTAGTAGGAGAAAGAAACCACTTCTGAAGGTTGATGCTAGCTAGCTTTGGCGATGGCTCCAGAGAATTTGTTTATGGCGCCTGTCTGGGCGTAGCTTTGGCGCCAGCGGCAACGTGGAACCTGCACACAACACAACCAAAGTACTTTGCCCCAACTTGCAGTGAGGTTGTCAATCTCACTGGTTTGCTATAAACAATGGATTAAACATATCATATGGTAATAGATGTTTGTTTGCAAGAAAGTAAATAATGCTTGTAGAAAGTAAACGGTAATATATATATATATAAAAGAATGGACCGGGGTCCACAGTTCACTAGAGGTGTCTCTCCATAAAGATAAATACCATGCTGGGTAAACAAATTACAGTTGGGCAATTGACAGAATAAAGAATGCAAGCAATGCATGTACATGTCATGAGGATCACTATGAGATTCACTTGGGCATTACAACATAATACATAGACCGTAATCCAACTGGATCTATGACTAATAATCCAATCGCCGGATATCATCCGAACAACCGTTGGGTATTAAGTTGCAAGCAATAGATTATCGCCTTAAGCAAAGTGTATAATGTAAACAATACAAATGTCCTTGAACACGAGATTGTTGTTTTATCCCTAGTAGCAACAACACATCTACAACCTTAGAAGTTATTGTCACTCTCCCAGGTTACTAGAGGCATGAACCCACTATCGAGCATAAATACTCCCTCTTGGAGTCACTAGCATCTACTCGGCCAAGATATCTACTAGCAACAGAGAGCATGCAAGATCATAAAAACATAGAGATGATAAATCACAAATCAACTTGACATAGTACTCAATATTCATCGGATCCCAACAAACACAACATGTAGAATTACATAACGATGATCTTGATCATGATAGGCAGCTCACAAGATCTAAACATGAAGCACATGGAGGAGAAGACATCCATCTAGCTACTGCTATGGACCCATAGTCCAAGGTAGACTACTCACACATCACTCCGGAGGTAGGCATGGTGATGAAGAAGGCCTCCGGTGGTGATTCCCCTCTCTGACAGGGTGCCGGCAAGAGCTTCTGGACCCTACCGATCTCGCGTCGATGACGGCGGCGGCTTCGAGTATGTTTTCTGGAAAAGAGTTTGGGCCCTTAGGGTTTTCTCGTCGAGGGGATTATATAGGCGGAAGGGCGATGTCAGGGGGTGGACCAGGTGGTCACACCCCCTAGTGGCGCGGCCTAGCCCTGGCCCGCGCCACCAGTAGGTGCGGCCAGCCTCTGGTCCGTCTCCTGCTCTCCTTTGGACTCCGTCTTCGTGTCAGGTAATTAGGGACTTCAGCTTTTATTTCATCCAATTCTGAGAATATTTCCTGTGTAACTTTTCTGAAACACAAAAATAGCAGAAAAGAGGGAACTGGCACTGTGGCATCTTATTAATAGGTTAGTTCCGGAAAATACATAAAAATGCCACGAAGTGTAAACAAAACACAAAGCAAATGGTGCATAAACAAGCATGGAGCATCAAAAATTATAGATACGTTTGAGACGTATCAAGCGTTCATGGCCATCAACAACTTGATTGCCATTGTCATGCGCCATAAGCTCCTTCATGCACTTCTTACGCAGAAGATCATGTTTTCTTATAAAGGGGAATTTGTATCAAATACACAAAATCTGCTATAAGTTTTTAACATAAAACATTTATAACTTGTATATCAAATATACCTTTTCCGGGTTGACAATTTTCCTTGCTATTGGTTCTACTTTCATGGTTCTCCACCGAGTCCATGATTCATGGAAGGTGAATGGTTCCCTATCCATGGCATAGCCTATGAGTGACAATGTCTTTGTAGATGGGAGGAAGTCAGCACAACACCGCATCTATCGCAAAATCATTTGCCATCCAGTAGACGTAGTTGGTGAGGCACCCATGAATCCTATGGGTATTTGATAAGTCTCAAACGTATCTATAATTTTTGATGCTCCATGCTTGTTTATACACCATTTGCTTTGTGTTTTGTTTACACTTTGTGGCGTTTTTATGCATTTTCTGGAACTAACCTATTAACAAGATGCCATACTGCCAGTTCCTATTTTCTGCTATTTTTGTGTTTCAGAAAAGTTACACATGAAATATTCTCAGAATTGGACGAAACAAAAGTTGAAGTTCCTAATTACCTAACACGAAGACGGAGTCCAAAGGAGAGCCGGAGGCGGACCAAGGGGCATCCACACCAGGTGGTGGCGCGGGCCACCCCTAGGCCACACCACCAGGTGGTGTGACCACCTGGTCCACCTCCTGACATCGCCCTTCTGCCTATTTATTCCCTTCATCGCGAAAACCCTAAGCCCTGAACTCTTTTCCAGAAAACATACTGCAAGCCGCCATCGTTGTCGACGCGAGATCGGGAGGGTCTAGAAGCTCTTCCCGGCACCCTGTCGGAGAGGGGAATCACCACCGGAGGCCTTCTTCATCATAATGCCTGGCTCCGGAGTGATGTGTGAGTAGTCTACCTTGGATTATGGGTCCATAGCAGTAGCTAGATGGATGTCTTCTCCTCCATGTGCTTCATGTTTAGATCTTGTGAGCTGCCTATCATGATCAAGATCATCATTATGTAATTCTACATCTTGTGTTTGTTGGGATCCGATGAATATTGAGTACTATGTCAAGTTGATTTATTTATTTATCATCTCTATGTTGTTTATGATCTTGCATTCTCTCCGTTGCTAGTAGATATCTTGGCCGAGTAGATGCTAGTGACTCCAAGAGGGAGTATTTATGCTCAATAGTGGGTTCATGCCTCTAGTAATCTGGGAGAGTGACAATAACTTCTAAGGTTGTAGCTGTGCTATTGCTACTAGGGAGAAAACAACAATCTTGTGTTCAAGGACATTTGTATTGTTTACATTACACGCTTTGCTTAAGGCGATAATCTGTTGCTTGCAACTTAATACCCAACAGTTGCTCGGATGACATCCGGCGGGTGGATTATTAGTCATAGATGCAGTTGGATTACGGTCTATGTATTATGTTGTAATGCCCAAGTGAATCTCATAGTGATCCTCATGACATGTACATGCATTTCTATGCATTCTTTATTATGTCAATTGCCCAACTGTAATTTGTTTACCCAGCATGTTACTTATCTTTATGGAGAGACACCTCTAGTGAATTGTGGACCCCGGTCCATTCTTTTACATTCATATTACCGTTTACTTTCTACAAGCATTATTTACTTTCTTGCAAACAAATATCTTTTACCACATGATACGTTTAATCCTTTGTTTACATCAAACCGGTGAGTTTGACAACCTCACTGCAAGTTGGAGCAAAGTACTTTGGTTGTGTTGTGTGCAGGTTCCACGTTGCTGCTAGTGCCAGAGCTACGGCCAGATACGCGCCATAAACAAATTGTCTGGAGCCATCGCCAAGCCAGCTAGCATCAACCTTTAGATGTGGTTTCTTTCTCCTACTGGTTCGATTAAACCATGGTTTCATACTGAGGGAAACTTGCCGCCGTGCTCATCATACTGAGGAGTTCCCAACTGGGTGGCTAGCGCCACCAATCAAGCATTTTTTTGGCGCTGTTGCCGGGGAGAAAGAGGATTTCTGCAAGGGGAGTCTCTCGCTTCCAATCCTTTTACTTTGTTATTATTTTGCTTACTTTCTTTACTTTATTTTCGCTTGCATCTTTTTATCGAAAATACAAAAAAAAATTAGTTCCTTTAATAGTTGGTACTTTGTTACTTTTACTTTTAGTTCATTATATTGTTCCCTAAGTACATTCTGGAAGACCTATCAATAGGTAGCGGTTCTATAATTGGGAAAGATAATATTAAGGAGTTCTTTAATCATGTTAGTAAGCACAAAGATGTTGAGGATAGATCTTTATCCGAACTTGCTCCTAGTTATGAAGTTCCTGGTGCTTACTTAGTTCACATGTTGGGGGCTAGGTTTGTTAACCTTGATCTCTTTATGCAGCAAATGTTTCTTAAGCTTCATCATATCGAAGACTCTGAAAAGAGAGATTTTATTTTGGAGACTTTGTGTAAAGAATTTAGAGATGTTGTTATAGAAGCTAGGAAAGTTTTTGAGCATCTTAATATGCTTGGCTCACATGTAGATGTTGTAGGTACAAACAAGGAAGAAATCAAAGTACCAATACCTTTCAAACTAGTAGTAATGCATGAAGCTTTGGAAAATAATTTTGATTGCATTGTTCCTGAAACCCCTTTTGATGAATGTAGTGAGCCCAAGAGTGTTCATAGAGGATCTTCTAAAACTCATTTAAATAATATACAATTCCTTGTTGAAAAGACTTCTGCTATTGATCTTAATGCTCCTTCATTCGAAAATACTTGATTTCCATTTTTTGTGCCTAGCTCAAAGGCGTTAAAGAAAAGCACTCTTGGGAGATAACCCAATGTTTTCTTTTCAGTACTTTTTCTTTTTGTTGAGTCTTAGAAGTTATTACTACTGTAATGACCTGTCCTTATCTTTTTTATTTTGTTTTTGTGCCAAGAAGAACCTCTAATTGGAGGAAGGTAAGATTTGGGGAAGTTGCTGTCCTGAAACAGATTTCTGCGTTGTACCGTAAATATTCGTGAAAATTCTCAGAACGTCTTTTTGATCTGCGATTTCTTGTGCACATGCCCCAGGATATTGCCTAACTTTCATTAGTTTTGCACTTTTCAATTTGAGCAACAGAAGATTTTCAAAAAAATTGATCTTTACCAGCTGTTCTACTTTGACAGATTTCTGCCACTATTTGTGTTTGCCTCTTGATCTCTTTCTTTTTGAGTTCTTTTGATCACACAACTTTTGAGAGAGTTGCTACAGTAGTTTATGCTTTAATGGGTGTTATACTTGAGTTGAAACTGAACCAAAAAGAGTGGATTTACTATCTTGCATGCACTAATGTTGCTAATAAGAATTGTGTGAAGTTTTGTATGAAGGAAGTTTTCAAGTGTAGGGAAAGGAGAATGATGAGATGAGATGAAGTATGGAAAAAAGCTCAAGCTTGGGGATGCCCATGTCACCCCGAGAAATATCTAAGAGGTACACGCGTCAAAGCTTGGGGATGCCCCGAGGCACCCCTTCTTCATTGACAAATATCAGGTCATCTTTCAAGACACTATATTTTTATTGCTTTGTATACTATGTGTTTTTCTTGGAGCGTCTTTATTTTCGCTTTCAGTTTTCTTTTCTTTTGTTTGCTGCAATAAATGGTTGGACCCCAACATATTTCTTTTGGAGAAGACACACTCCGTTTTTCATTGCCAAGAACACTCTAGTTTTCACTCTTATCGTTCAACGAGTGTTCTCTTTTTCTAGTACTGCATTTAGCTTTTGTTTTTCACCTTGATTTTTGTCCAGAACTTGTTAGTTCTTTGTAGCTAGGTGTGTTTAGACCTCTGGTCTTTGTTGGTTTTTATCTTTAAGAGTTGTTTCAAAAGGGTTGTTTGGTGTTGGAAAAGAGTAAAAAGTTTCATGCCTATAGTGGTACAAATGGGAGCTTGTTTAGACTGTGGCTTAGACTTTTGCATGTCATGCTTGATGTTATTTTGATTATATGCTTAGCAGTTATTGCTGTAGCATGACCTGTCTCAAATGACTGAGGTTGCTTAATGTGCCTTTGAAAGAATCATGCGTTGTTTTTATGTTTCGAGCATATAGAAAAACATAGCAAAGTGGTTTTCAGCTTGTCCTTCATGGAGTAGCAAAACATAAATGCATAGGACACCTTCAAGTTTAAGAGGGTGACTAGATACAAATAATTTAAGAACAAGCAAAACCATAATCATGAATCAATCAATAATAAATTTTGGGACTATGCACGTTATACTCAGAATGACAACTATGCTCTCTTAGATGGTGCATAAAAGTAGAAGGTGAAGACTCAACATAAAAGTAAAAGAAAGGCCCTTCGCAGAGGGAAGCAGTGATTAAACATGTGCTAGAGCTTTTCATTTGTAAAATAGAGATAAAAATTTGTTTTGAGAGGTGGTTGTTCTTCTCAACGACTGGCAATGGGGTTCTTACTATCTCCATACTAAGCAAGTTTTGAGAGAGATTGGCACATTTTTGCTCTTTTATAAAGCTTGGCACTCCTCCCCACTTTTCCTTTCACAAACCATGGCTAACCGATTCCATCGGGTGCCCACCAACTTTCACATACCATGGAGGAGTGCCTTTTTTCTTTCTTTTTCCCTTTTATTTTCTTTTTTTGAAATATAACAATATGGAAGATAGCAAAACCGACCACTACGTCCCCATGAGCTGAAAACAGTGTCACAAAATGAGAAGTATTTTGAAGGTTTTTTTGAAAGGTAGCACATGAAAATTTACTTGGAATGGCTTGAAAATACCATGCATAGGAATTTATAGTGGACTCTTCGGAATAAACTTGGTTTTTGGTAGTTCGATGCATGAGAAGTATTCCCTCTCAGTACAGATGAAGGCTAGCAAAAGACTGGAAGCGACCAACTAAGAGAGCAATAATGGCCATAATCATGCATAGCGACAAAACATTATTAACCAAAGCATAAAGTGGTATCACAAGTCAAAAACCAAATGATCATAGAGGCTTATGGGGATTTGTTAAAGTCAAACATGGTGTAAGCATGCGCCAAGCCAACCCCAATAAAGCATCAAAGGAGAAAACCACAATATTATGCTCCCATATAATAAAAACAACGCATGATTCTTTCAAAGGCACATTAAGCAATCTCAGTCATTTGAGACAAGTCATGCTACAGCAAAAACTACTAAGCATACTATCAAAATAACATCAAGCATGACATGCAAAAGTCTAAGCCACAGTCTAAACAAGCTCTCATTTGTACCACTATAGGCATGAAACTTTTTTCTCTTTTCCAACACCAATCAACCTTTTTTAATCAACTCTTAAAGATGAAAACCAACATAGACCAGAGGTTTAAATACACCTTGATACAAAGAAATAACAAGATCTGAACAAAAATCAAGGCGAAAAATGAAAGCTAAATGCAGTACTAGAAAAAGAGAATACTCGTTGAACGATAAGAGTGAAAACTGGAGTGTTCTTGGCAATGAAAAACGAAGTGTGTCTTCTCCAAAAGAAATATGTTGGGATCCAATGTGGGGACCCCAGATTACCCATCCGGAATACCCGATATGCATACAATTCACGATCCCATGATCAGTGTGTCATGAATCCACATATCCGAGTTGATAACAGAATTACATCATCCATTACAGTACCGAATAATACTTACAATTGATCACATGACCAAGTATGATATTGCCACGCAGGGCAAGTCTACAACTACGCAGCGGATACTAAGCAACGTTGATTACCCACATCATGCCTACTACCCTACAGGCAACTGACTGGGAGACGTTCCTAGTTCGCACCGGCGTCATCGTGCTCCTCACCATCATCCTCATAATCTTCACCATAATCTGACCAAGTTAATAGCCAGGGACAAAGCCGTGAGTACATTTTGGAATTGTACTCGCAAACCATCTAAGAGGAAGTGTTGGCATGCAGTTTGGTTGTAGCAAGGTGAAAGGCTCTAACCTAGTTTACCTTATCCTATCATATTTTCTCTTGTCGATATAGCATGTCATATGACATCTCTATATCCTTATTAAAGAAAACATTTAGAAAACATTTTTAGTAAAATCTCTAGGAAAGGGGGAACACATTTATTCTTCAAGAGAGAGAGAGAGCCGGTGGTCAATCAAACATGACCACCATTCTTTATAAAACCAGGTCAATCACACATGACCATCTCCATTCCTTTGGCAGTACCCTGCAAGTACTTTGAACCATACCCGTGCCACAACAGTACCCTCCGAGTACTTCGTCCAGCACCTTCTCTGTTTTCTTGAAAACCTTTTTATGAAAACAAAACCGACATTGGGCTAGATAGCGACCATTCCAACCGTCCATGACCGAGGACTCGGCTATTCAAATAGGTTTACACTCTGTAGAGGTTGTACACTTTACCCACAAGATTCAATAAATCAGACGGGATACAACCACAGACCGTCATACACAAGTATGCGGGGTTTGGATAATCAAATAGAGCCTTCCATCTATCCACCTTAGTACGGGTGCCTACCCTATGGATTCTACCTCCCCGGCACGCCCCAGCAGTACCTCCTCCACAGTGTAACTCCGGCGCCATGCACGCTTCTATCCTTGTAGACAGTGTTGGGCCTCCAAGTGCAGAGGTTTATAGAACAGCAGCAAGTTTCCCTTAAGTGGATCACCCAAGGTTTATCGAACTCAGGGAGGAAGAGGTCAAAGTTATCCCTCTCAAATAACCCTGCAATTATGATACAGAAAGTCTCTTGTGTCCCCAACACACCCAATACACTTGTCAGATGTATAGGTGCACTAGTTCGGCGAAGAGATAGTGAAATACAAGTAGTAGTGATGATTATGAGTAGTAAACGTAATCTGAAATAAATATCGCTACAAGCAAACATGTAACAAAACTGAAAGTAAATGGTGTGCAAAGCTTGGAAACAAGGCCTAGGGATCATACGTTCACTAGTGGACACACTCTCAACAAATATAACATAATTGAACCAATAGATACTATCATCAATATGCAACTCAAAATAATTGTCCAATGGAAAACAAACACTAATCATGCGTAGGGCTATGAAGCAATCCTCAAAGTCCGTATGTACCCAAACTAGATTGTCCCACACTATCACCGTGAACGCACTAGATGGTTCCAACAAACACCAACAATTCATAGAGACATTAACCAAAAAGATACACATGATACGCACACTAGTCACCTTCACACCATGATACAAGGTATCTCCGGAGATTACAAATATAAAGCACGGGAGTAGCATAATATCTGAATAATAACATCTACCAATTCAACTAGATACAAAGCTCACGATCACATAAAGATCACATCATGGGAGAGAGAGGTGAACCACATAGCTACCGGTAGAGCCCTTAGCCCCGGGGGAGAACTACTCCCTCCTCATCATAGGAGACAGCAAGGTTGATGAAGATGGCGGTGAGGTCGATGGAGACAGCGGAGACGGCGATGGAGACCGATGGAGATGGCTCCGGGGGCACTTCCCCATCCCGGCAGGGTGCCAGACACTAGTGGAGAACAGAGACTTCTGTCCCCCAAAATTTGTCTTCGATGGCGGCAGAGCTGCGGAACTGTTCTGGGAAAAACGCCGATTGATTTAGGGTTTGGACTTCGGAAGGCTTTAAATAGGCGGAGAGGCGGCGTCAGGGGGCCACCAGGGGGGCCTCACCACCCGTGGGCGCGGCCAGGAGGGGGAGCACCCCCTCATGGTGTGCCTGCCCTCTGCCCCCCCCCCTCCGACTCTCGTTCGGTCTTCGGTCCTCTACCGGGAAAAATAGGGGTTCTGGAACTTGTTTCGTCCAATTCCGAGAATATTTCCTGTGTAGCATTTTTGAAACACAAAAACAGCAGAAAACAGGGAACTGACACTATGGCATCTTGTCAATAGGTTAGTTTCGGAAATCGCATAAAAACGCCACAAAGTGTAACGAAACACAAGGCAAATGGTGTAAAAACAAGCATGGAGTATCAAAAATTATAGATACGTTTGAGACGTATCAGCATCCCCAAGCTTAACTCCTGCTCGTCCTCAAGTAGGTAAGTGATAACAAAAGAATAATTTTTGAGGTGACATGCACTTACACAATCTTGATAATCTATGTAAGCGTTGTGCGCTGGGATCAAAAGAACTTAAAACATGGGCATGAAAGACACAATCTTGATAGAAGAAACTTAGCAACCATGTTATAACATGAAAAAGAACACAAACAAAAGATCATGAAAATGAAACAATGAAAGTCAAACATGTGTTCAAATCATAAGGAAAAACATAGCAAATGGTTTTCAGCTTGTCCTTCATGAGAGAGCAAAACATAAATGCATAGGACACCTTCAAGTTTAAGAGGGCGACTAGATACAAATAATTTAAGAACAAGTGAAACCAACAATATGAATAAATCAATGATAAACTTTGGGACTATGCACATTAAACTCAGAATGACAACTATGCTCTCTTAGACGGTGCATAAAGATAGAAGGTGGAGACTCAGCATAAAAGTAAAAGAAAGGCCCTTCGCAGAGGGAAGCAGTAATTGCAAGTTTTATAAACCTTCAAAAACTATGGTACTTACTAGCTTTGAGCTCTCATTGCCCCCATCATAGACATCTTGAATGGTTAAAGTTAATGCGAATACACTTATGATGCATATGCTTGACAAATCATAAGTTGAAAACCTCGTGTCCCGTGAAATACGAATACCCAAACCTCATGCTACTCGACTTAGAGTCCCAAGCAAGCTCTTGTCATTGTAAATACATGTGTATCATCGAGAACCGCCAATGGGGTACCTCCGTGCCCGATGACATGGAACAAGCCCACATCAAAATGACAGGACAAACAGACAATGAACACCTCGGCATCTCTTTTATTTACCATTGGTATAGCTTTTTATTGTGAGATGCGTCATCGAATATTCACTATGGGCATGCTGTAAATTTCCACCATGTATTATGCATGGCTTAGATTAGCAGCCCAGGCATTTCTCTAACACATATACAAACTCCATGATCCCGCAAGATTCCCAACTTATTTCACATCGCAAGTATCCATAAACAAAAGATCATGATATCAACTCAAATGAAAGATAGTGCAATGTTGAAAGCTTGCCCCATGACGGCATGGCTGGGCTAATTTCTAACTTACAACTTGCAAGCATAACAACTCAACATAAGAGAGCCACAATGTCAAATTTTTAAGAACAAGAAAAGTAAAGTGTGCCATCAGGTTCGTGAGAGCTTTACTAACCAATTTTCGCATAACACCAAAAAGAGTTTAATTTGAAGGTTAGATAAAAGCAAGTCAAATGTACTTTGGAATCGCAAATTGCTAATAGGTATGTATGGTGGACACAATGGAACAACTTGGTTTTTAGGACCTGGATGCACGAGTAGAGCTCATACTCAGTACAAAATGAGGGCTAGCAAAAGACTGGGAGGGACCAACTAAGAGAGCAATAACGGCCATAATCATGCAAAGCGACAAAGCGACATTAAAAGAAGCATAAGATGGCATCAAAAGTCAAAAACTAAATGATCATAGAGGCTTATGGCGACTTTGTATGAGTCTAACATGTGTGAGCATGCGCCAAGTCAACCCAAATAAAGCATCAAAGGAGAAAACCAAAATAATGCTTCCAAATAATTAAAACAACGCATGATTTTTTCAAAGGCTCATTAAGCAATCTCAGTCATTTGAGACAAGTCATGCTACAGCAAAACCACTAAGCATACTATCAAAAAGACATCAAGCACGACATGCAAAAGCCTAGGCCGCAGTCTACACAAGCTCCTTTTTGTACCACTTTTTGCATGAATCTTTTTCTCTTTTCCAACACCATTCAAACCTTTTTGAGGAAACCCTTTTGATGAAAACCAACATGGACCAGTGGTCAAAATACACCTTGATGCAAAAATAAAACAAGATCTTAACAAAAATCAAGGCGAAAAACAAAGGCTAAACGCAGTAGCAGAAAAAGAGAACACTCGTTGAACGATAAGAGTGAAAACTAGAGTGTTCTTGGCAATGAAAAACGATGTTCATTTCCTCCAAAAAGAACATGATGTGATCCAACCATTTATTGCAGCAAACAAAACAAAAGAAAACTGAAAGCAAAAGTAAAGACGCTCCAAGAAAAATGCATAATGCATGAAGCAATAAAAATATAGTGTGTTGAAAGGTGACCTGATTTTTGCCGATGAAGAAGGAGGTGCCTCGGGGGCATCCCCAAGCTTCAGCTTTTGTCCATTCTTCATCTCATCTCATCATTCTCCAATCCCTACACTTGAAAACTTCCTTCATACAAAACTAAACACAATTCTACTAGCAACATTAGTGTAAGCATAGTAATGAATCAACCCTTTTTGCTTAAGATTTCAACTCAAAACCACCACATATTAAAGCATCTACTACTGTAGCAACTTCCCCAAAAGTTCCGTGATCAAAAGAATTCAAAGAGAAAGGGATAAAGCGGCAAACACAAATATTGGCAGAAATCTGTCAAAACAGAACAGCTGACAAAGGTCGAATTTTTAGAGGGTTTTCTGTTGCTCAAATCAAAAAGTGTATAACTAATGAAAGTTTGGATATAACCAGGGGCATATGCACAAGAAATCGCAGGTCCAAACTGTTTCAGGACAGCAACATCCCCAAATCTTACCTCACTCAAATTAGAGGCTTCTTTTGGCGCAGTAATTTGCAAAGATGCTCATGTAGGTGCCATAAAAGAACTTAAGGCAAAGGCGCTATATAGGGACTTAAAGCAAGAGAGAGCAACAAATAGCAAATATGAAACACATTTAAATCTAAACCACTTCCTATGAAAAATAGTCTTGTAAAGAGACAAGTCTTGAAAGCGCAAAGCAAAAAGCATAGGAAGGCAAAACAAGTATAGCTTCAAGAATTGCAACATAAAGAGGGGAAACTCAATATTGTTGAGATCCATCAAACCATGTTTCCCTCTCTCATAATAACTTTCAGTAGCATCATGAATAGAACTAACAATATAACTATCACATAAAGCATCCCTATCATGAGCCACATGCATAAAAGAATTAATACTCCCCACATGAACAATCGTAGTAGGAGCAGATTCAACAGAATAATTATTCTCATCACCATAATCATCAAAAACAGGAGGCATATTGTAATCATAACTAATTTTCTCCTCAAAAGTAGGTGAACTGAAAATATTATACCCATCATCATAACCATCATAAACTAGAGGTTTAGTATCATCACAAGCTAGAGAACAGCTATTTCACAAAGCATATTCATCAAACATATCATCATAAGAAGGGACATGGATAGTACTAATGGTACAACAATTATTATCCTTAGAATTGGTGCCAAAAATATTTTCAATATCAAAAGTAGAGTGCTTTTCCCAATCATGATCACTAACATAGGTAACAGGCATGGGAACATCATCCCAATCAGAATTATCATAATCTATAGCAGGATCATAACGCTTAGGGGAAGATACCGTGTCCTCTCGCCTTTTACTCCTCTTCTTCTTCTTCTTCTTCTTCATACTCTTCTTACTCTCTCCTTTAGGAGGGAGAGACTTGAAGGGCATCTTCTCCACATATACTTTAGGAGGGAAAGGCATCTTCTCCACATAATCTGGTTTACTGACAGAAACAACAGAAGAAACTTTGGAGGATTCCTCCTCTCTATTAATAAGATAGAAACATCTATTAGTCCTGTCATAGCTTGGCAAAACATCATGTTTTATAAGATTTTGTATGTAAGTATTTACGAGGCAATCTTTAGCACAATAGAGATGACAACCATGAAGGGTGCTATTAATATCAACATCTCTCATATCAACCAAAGAAATCTTTCTAGATATCTCTTCACACTCCAAAAACAAAGTAAGCTCATCATGCTGATTGAGAGTAATATTGTCATCACAATACAAATTCACGGTACTCATTCGATTAAATGGGCATCGAAAATTAAAGTGACCAGTGTTATCGCAAAGTTCACAAAGAAAAGGATAAAGCTCACAAACCTTTTCACCAAGCTCATCTAGAGCCCTGAGCCACATATTGGTTTCTTCATTCCCGTGGGTGATGCAATAATCTTCCTTGTTGTGACTCTGTTCACAAGGTCTATGTACTCCACAAAAATTAACATGCTTATAGGAAGTAGTACTTTCAGAATTTTGAGCATGTTTATTGCAATCATCAATAACAATATCACTTTCTATGCAAGTGTCCTTAAAAGGTTAATGATACACGTCCCCGTTTCCTTTGGGAACATTAATATGAGAAGCAAAGGCTTTAAAACAATCAATCATAATTTGAGGATCAAGACCATACTTAGCACTAAGCTCTTGAAAATCAGCAGTTTCAGCGAAAGACTTAATGCAATCAAACTCGTAATTCATACCTGATCCTTTACCTTTGTCGCTATCCCAACCTTCAATATTGTTTTGAATTGTTTCAAGCAGACCCCACTTGGTGTCAACATCCTTGCTTGTGAAAGACCGATCAAAGCATGCATCTAGATAGTCCTTATAATATCCTGAAAGCCTTGCATAAAAATTATTAATAACAATATTACGGGGAAGATCATGAATAGGACATTTGTGCATTAGTAACTTAAATCCCCCACGCTTGGGCAATGCTTTCTCCCTCATGCGGATGAAAATTATAAATGTAATTCCTATCTTTATAAACCTCACTAGAAGGATAGAATTTAGAATAAAAGAGAGGTACAATTTCCTCCCAGTCGACAGGTCGGCCATCCTTTAGTATTTTATACCATTCCGCAGCTCTGCCCTTCAGTGATAAAGAAAATAGCTTCCTCTTAACTTGGTTTATTGAAATACCTGCACACTAGAACAACTCGCATAATTCATGTATAAAGAGCAAATGATCACCAGGATGGATAGTTCCATCTCCTAAATAGCAGTTATCCATAGCACATTCAACAATCTTCATAGGTATTTTAAAAGGATGAGGAGCACAAGCATCATTAGAAACATCACATGTGGGAGATAAAATATCATCAGAGCAAACTTTCTCCACTAAAGATGGGGAACTAAAAATATTATGCTTAACAAAACCAGCTTCCCCAAGCTTAGACTTTTCTATAGCATTAGCAATAACGGTATTCAAAGCATTCATACTAATAACATTGCTATGTGAAATAAGCTCCAAGGGTTTTTCATTTTTCTCTTCAAATCTAAACTCAGGAAAAAGACTAAAGAACTCTTTACTTTCCATTAAGCCTAACTAGTGAAAATAAAAACAAGAAACAAAAAGATATAATTGTAGAATCTAAAGGAAATAACTCCGAGCACTCACACAGGAGGATGCGAGTACCTTTTACCTTACCTCCCCGGCAAGAAAAGAGCTTGATGTCTACGCACGCTTCTATCCTTGTAGACAGTGTTGGGCCTCCAAGTGCAGAGGTTTGTAGAACAGCAGCAAGTTTCCCTTAAGTGGATCACCCAAGGTTTATCGAACTCAGGGAGGAAGAGGTCAAAGCTATCCCTCTCAAACAACCCTGCAATTACGATACAGAAAGTCTCTTGTGTCCCCAACACACCCAATACACTTGTTAGATGTATAGGTGAACTAGTTCGGCGAAGAGATAGTGAAATACAAGTAGTAGTGATGATTATGAGTAGTAAACGTAATCTGAAATAAATATCGCTGCAAGCAAACATGTAACAAAACTGAATGTAAACGGTGTGCAAAGCTTGGAAACAAGGCCTAGGGATCATACTTTCACTAGTGGACACACTCTCAACAAATATAACATAATTGAACCAATAGATACTATCATCAATATGCAACTCAAAACAATTCTCCAATGGAAAACGAACACTAATCATGCGTAGGGCTATGAAGCACTCCTCAAAGTCCGTATATACCCAAACTAGATTGTCCCACACTATCACCATGAACGCACTAGATGGTTCCAACAAACACCAACAATTCATAGAGACATTAACCAAAAAGATACACATGATGCGCACACTAGTCACCTTCACACCATGATACAAGCTATCTCCGGAGATTACAAATATAAAGCACAGGAGTAGCATAATATCTGAATAATAACATCTACCAATTCAACTAGATACAAAGCTCACGATCACATAAAGATCACATCATGGGAGAGAGAGGTGAACCACATAGCTACCGGTAGAGCCCTCGGCCCTGGGGGAGAACTACTCCCTCCTCATCATAGGAGACAGCAAGGTTGATGAAGATGGCGGTGAGGTCGATGGAGACGGCGGAGACGGCGATGGAGACCGATGGAGATGGCTCCAGGGGCACTTCCCCATCCCGACAGGGTGCCGGAATAGAGACTTCTGTCCCCCAAAATTTGTCTTCGACGGCGGCGGAGCTGCATAACTGTTCTGGGAAAAACGCCAATTGATTTAGGGTTTGGACTTCGTAAGGCTTTAAATAGGCGGAGAGGCGGCGTCAGGGCCACCAGGGGGGCCTCACCACCCCTGGGCGCGGCCAGGAGGGGGGTGCGCCCCCTCATGGTGTGCCTGCCCTCTGGCCCCCCTCCGACTCTCGTTTGGTCTTCGGTCCTCTTCCAGGAAAAATAGGGGTTCTGGAACTTGTTTTGTCCAATTTCGAAAATATTTCCTGTGTAGCATTTCGGAAACACAAAATAGCAGAAAACAGGGAACTGGTACTGTGGCATCTTGTCAATAGGTTAGTTCCGGAAATCGCATAAAAACGCCACAAAGTGTAATGAAACACAAGGCAAATGGTGTAAAAACAAGCATGGAGCATCAAAAATTATAGATACGTTTGAGACGTATCAGCGGGAGAACCCAAGTGTCTTCCGGTGGCTCGGGATATGCCGTGATATGTGTTGACCCACTTTTGGCATCAATCCGGATTCAGGGGTGTCGCGTACCACTTTTCGGGCACCACGAACCCTTATATAGTTGTGAGGCTCCCCACACTAAAACAGGTAAACTTCGGACTAAGCCCCGTCCCATACCGAGGTAATGTGGTTGCACGGGTTAATTATTCCGGTGGATACCTAGTGATCACCAATGTCATTTGAAAAACCACCATCTCCTTTTTCCATCATTCCCATCACCAGTAGCATAAAAACCATTTTCATAAACATCTCAGTGGAGTAGGTGCTACCCCAAGGTTTTTGAAAACATTTTCAAAAATTCCTTTTGAGTGTTCTCATCCTAGAGTTTTTGGCTCCACTAGAGGTTTCCCAAAGGCTTTGATGCTAACCAACAAGACACTACTGCACGAATAATGAATAGGTGTTCAAAGGGGTCATCTCGAAGGACGATAACAATTTGGCTTGTGGAGCTTGAGCCAACAAATAATTGCTACAAGGACTATAGCAATATAAAAACATGCAGTTTGACAAACCTTTATGAAACATGCAAAGTAAGTGAATAGGATTCAGATATGTATCAAGTATAGATGGCTTGCCTTGAGTGGCTTGTCCCTGGTCCTCCTTCTCTTGATACTCAAGACCTCCCCTTCCTCAGCACACTCGTCGTTCGATTCTATCACCGGAAAATAATAAGACACAATAAGCACACATGCATACATAGTACACACACATACCATACAATAGCACATTTCAATCAACAAGTATCAAAAATAAACAAGTTTAGATTCTGAACCTAGATTTCATC
Source organism: Dactylis glomerata (assembly GCA_007115705.1). Classification (NCBI taxonomy): domain Eukaryota; kingdom Viridiplantae; phylum Streptophyta; class Magnoliopsida; order Poales; family Poaceae; genus Dactylis; species Dactylis glomerata. The sequence goes on from QXEO01001205.1 coordinate 748,415, forward strand.
TTATAAAAGTAAAGCCACCTTATTAGTAGGAAAACAATTTATAATAGTAAATAACCCTATACTCAACACAAACATCTTGCAGGCATCAAACTTGATTAAAACATTTCAACCAGCATAGCAACAGATAGCTAACAAGTTTATAAAGTCAACCCAATTGGAAACATTCCAAAATAGGTTAGGGCTGATTTATAAAGATTTTCTTAGTCTCAAATACCACTAGAAGTGCAAAATAACTTCTAAAAACTTTCTGTAGCTCCTAAAATTCTACCAAAGGTCAAGTTGGAAAGCTACAGTAATGCATGACACAAAGGAGTTTGAATCACTCCAAAATATTAATCCTAATAGGCACAATAAATCAAACATTGCTATGTTTCAATATCACCAAAATAATTACTGCAGGAAAAATAATACTCCTAAAATAGCAAAACAAGTTTCTCAAGCCTCACAAAACAACAGAGCATCTCTGAAAATTGGAACAACTTAATTTCACTCTACCAAACTCTAGATTTGGATTTACGAACTAAAAACCCTAAATACACACAAATTAATTCATAGACAATATTCAGGGTCCTAAAAATCTTGCATGTAGTAGTAATGGATAGGTATTGAAATAAGGAGTTAACAGAAATTTGAATCATTCTATTTGGGTTCATATTTATTTTTCTATGAATTTCCAAAGTTTGCAGATATGGGAAAAATCGTAAACAGGATTTCCTAAAAAAAATACATGGTGGGCTGGATTTAAACGGATCTGGGCCGGACAGGCGCCGGTCGGCCCAAATCCAGCAGCACGCGCGGGAGGGCAGATTCAAATGGGCTGCCAGGTAGGCCCTGGCTGTCAGCGGCGGTGGGCGACCGAAGCGGTACCGGGAGACCTGGGCCATCCGATCTAGTTAACATTGACGGCCCCGGGTCGTCTTCTTCCTGTCGACACGGGAATCAGCAGAGCAAACCCTAGCGAGGTCAGGGAGGGGCGGCGGCTCACCTAGGGGCCTTCCCCGGTGATGAGGAATGGATGGGGTGACGTGGGGCACTCCGACGAGCTCAACGAGGAGCGACACGATCGGAAAGCGCCTCGGGAGACAGATCTGCATGGCGGCAATGGCGAGGTCTTCCCCGGTGATCTGAGGAGCTCTACTCTGGCATTCCTGGGTCAAAAGAGACGGTGGGATTAGCTAGGTATGGATGATAGGAGTTCAAGTATGCAAGGATGAACGACAGAGGGGTTTTTGATTGGTGGCAAGCTTCCTCGCAAGCTTGCAACACCGATTTAGAGGATGAGCTCTCCTCGGCTCTACAGGTTGAGATCTCGAGTTCTGGCCGGGGGAATGAGAGAGTGGTGTGAGAGGAAGGAAATGAACCAGGACAGAGGGGCTGGGGTGGTCTATGCCCTTATATCTAGAGGAGATGGTGGTGCATGATGAACCGGGTCCAAATAGGGTTTGGGTGGTGCTAGGCTTCTGGTTGGGCAGCAAGGGCAGTGGAGAGGGTGAGAGGAGGACAGAGAGGTGCCTTGCTCGGTCAGGAACCAAGGGTGGGGCTGCAACATGCTTTCAATAAATTAGTAACCAAGATTTGGCATAAAACTCCTTCTCCTTCTTCAAACCACTAAGAGACAAAAAGATAGGGGTGATGCTACAGTAATTTTCGACCAGGGATATGTGATAGTGCTGGGGAGGTCAAGGTGGTGGTTTGGTGAAGTTTCAAATAATTTTGAATTAGATAGGGATAGATATGGTGGTGAATTCATGCATGATGCAAATTCCTGGATTATTGGCAGGTCTCATATTGCACCAAACAATGGCATGCATAGATGGATTAGATAGGGTAATGAGAAGATTAGGTATGACATTGCCAAGTTTTTATATTCAAACGTCCACTGGATTTTGTATTCTGAAAAGAATGAACAAGGAAAGAAGAGAGAAGTGGGTGGAGCATTGATTTAAATCCAAAATTCAAACAAGAGGGTGAAAATGGTTGGAGAGGTAGTGATGTTGGTAAGAACCCCAATTGAAGTGAATTTGAGAGATAGAGAAAGATTGGTGTCAGGTGGCTTGAATCTTGATTACCAAATAAATCTTTATTTGCATGGGAAAAGATTAAATGAAGTAGATAGCGAAGGATTTATTTGGATTGAATCCAAAGATGGAATGAGATGGATGCTACTTGAGGTCTAGGAGCAATGCCAAGGGTTTGAACCAAACCAAAAATTGGGTTGAGGCGAATAGGTGACCAATAGTTGATGTTTTTGATTAGGGTTCAAAACATACTCACATACATGGGTGACATGATTGAAAATGCACCAACAAGTGCATAGATAGCTAGAGCAGGCCAAGAGGAAGAGGAATAGGTCAAAGAATGGCCTTTGAACAATTTATTTCGAAATTTAAAAGTGGGAGCAAAAGTGCATCTGATAATAGTCAAATGGTCAGTGATTTGATTAGCCTCAGAAACAAGATTGAAACAATTAGAAGATGGCCTCAAATGACCAAGTGGTAATGGAAAGAATGGAAGAACGCATGCCACATATGAGTTCTAGGAAGGTACATTGTCATGGATAGAATACATGAGCTTAATACAAGTGTTGGAAAATTGAATCTGTTAACAGACACGAAGATAGTCTGCACACTAGGTGTTTGATAAAATGTCTGCAAGAAAATATTTTGTGAAAACTGAGAGGAGCCTCCTAAGATGGGATGTTAATGATTCTAATAACACCATGGGAGATTTTCTTGGGCTAGTTTGATTGGTTTTATAATTCCTCAAAAAGAGGCTCCTAATGTCTTATGGTAAGACTAAGACATTAGAGTTAGGGCTTCAGGATTGAGAGGAAAAATAACAAGATAGGTTTTTATTTGAAAGATAGAATGACAATAACTTTCATGGGACAACATATTAGTTGATGGGTTCTGAATAGGTTAGGCCACAGGCCTACCTGGGGATCATATCTACACACAAGCAACTCATCAAAGTCAACCAAAGTCAATTCACCACACAAGGCAATCATTCGAAGCTAAACTGGCAACACTAGAAGTAATGGTTAAACAAGTGTTAAATAGTGATCAAGCCATGGGAAAGTTTGAAAGAGTTCCAAAGAAAGGAGTAAGTCTCTGGTAGATATTTTCATAAACAAATGGAGACATAATCTCCTCCTTTATCAAGTTTTCTCAAGGGTGTTTTGAAAGACCACTTATCAAAGGTTTATAAAATAGTAGTTTTATAAAATAGTGGGATCACAACACTATATCCCTTTATTTTTATAAATACTAGTTTTGGTAAAGTCCTTGTTTTGAAATGGGTCTTGGCTCCTATTTTTAGACCATAAAACATTTTGAAAATAAAGGAGGTGCCAAGATACTCTATTTTGAGAAAAAGGCTTGTAGCACAAAATATGGCCTGATCACAAGAACACAAAGACTGAGTTGGCCCACAAATTTATTCTTCAAACTACACTCTTACAAACATAATTTACACAACAGCAAGGCAAACATGCAATAGATTCCAGTAAATCTGATTAAGCACAAAAAGTTTTTGTTGGCCCTGATTTTTGGCTCACCAAACACTACTCAAAAATGGTTAGAAAATTTAGGGTGTTACATCCAACCATTTATTGCAGCAAACAAAATAAAAGAAAAACTAAAAGAAAAGTAAAGACGCTCCAAGAAAAACGCATAGTATACGAAGCAATAAAAATATAGTGTCTTGAAAGATGACCTAATTTTTGCCGATGAAGAAGGGGTGCCTCGGGGCATCCCCAAGCTTTGACGCTTGTACCTCTTGGATATTTCTTGGGGTGACATGGGCATGTCCATACTTCATCTCATCTCATCATTCTCCTTTCCCTGCACTTGAAAACTTCCTTCATACAAAACTTCACACAATTCTATTAGCACGATAGTAAATCAACTCTTTTGGTTCAGTTTCAAACTCAAGTATAACACCCATTAAAGCATAAGATACTGTAGCAACTTCCTCAAAAGTTCCGTGATCAAAAGAACTCAAAAAGAAAGTGATCGAGAGGCAAACACAAATAGTGGCAGAAATCTGTCAAAACAGAACAGCTGACAAAGATCGATTTTTCTAAGGATCTTCTGTTGCTCAAATCGAAAAGTGTAAAACTAATAAAAGTTTGGAAATAACCTGGGGCATGTGAACAAGGAATCTCAGATCAAAAAGACGTTCTGAGAATTTTCACGAATTTTTACGGTGCAGCACAGAAATCTGTTTCAGGACAGCAACTTCCCCAAATCTTACCTTCCTCCAATTAGAGGTTCTTGTTGGCACAAAAATGAAATAAAAATGATAAGGAGAGGTCATTATAGTAGTAATAACTTCCAAGACTCAACAAAAATAAAAAGTACTGAAAATAAAATATTAGGTTATCTCCCAAATGTGCTTTTCTTTAACGCCTTTGAGCTAGGCGCAGAAAGTGGAAATCAAGTAATTTTAAGCGATAAAGCATTAAGATCAATTGTTTCTTCAAAAGCACCACTTACCACACTAGGCACTTTAGACGCCCCCGAAGATGATTCAACCTGTAAATCACTCTTAGTTAAACTAAAAGTCTTACCAATTTTAAAAACATGCTACAGTTTTGGCACAGACACCTTGGGAACATACATAAATTTTTGCTCTTTTCCAACAAAAGCTTTCTCCTTCTTAAATTTAAGAGAAGAGAAAATTGAACTTAGAGTTTCCATAGACTCCTCTCTTTTACCAATCCTAAGGTTTTGACTATCATGGATAGTGATAGCCTCTAAAGTAGTGATTCTTTTACCGATGCTTTCTATCGATTCATTAACCTGGCTAGCGTTATCAAGGAGATTTGGCAAACTTTTCTCTAAAGAGCTCAGTTTTTCTATAACTTCCTCCAAAGTGACCTCAGTTTTAACAACATGAATAGGTGGTACTCCCACAAAACTTTCAATTAAAGTGCATGCTTCCAAAGCAGGAGTACCCAGAAAATTACCTCCTACGAGAGTATCAAGAACGTACCTATTCCAACTAGATATACCAATATAAAAATTTCTAAGGAGGATCATGGTAGAATGCTTTTTTGTACATCTATGATGAGCATTACTAATTCGGTACCAGGCATCTTTCAAACTTTCTCCTCTTTGTTGCTTAAAAGTACGAACCTCAACTTCAGGATTACTCATTCTAGCAAGATTAAAAAGCAGACAAGCAAAAATAACAACTATAAAGGAACTAATTTTTTTTGTATTTTTGATAAAAAGATGCAAGCAAAAATAAAGTAAAGAAAAACAATAACAATAACAAAGTAAAAGATTGGAAGCGAGAGACTCCCCTTACAGATATCCTCTTTCTCCCCGGCAACAGCGCCAGAAAAATTGCTTGATAGTGCGGTGTTGGCCGCCCAGTTGGGAACCCCAAGAGGAAGGTATGATGAGCACAGCAACAAGTCTTCCCTCGGTATGAAACCAAGGTTTATCGAACCAGTAGGAGAAAGCACCAACTTCCGAAGGTTGATGCTCGCTGGCTTGGCGACAGCTCCAGATAATTTATATATGGCTCCTTATCTGGGGCGTAGCTTTGCACCAGCAGCAACGTGGAACCTGCACACAACACAACCAAAGTACTTTGTCCCAACTTACAGTGAGGTTGTCAATCTAACCGGTTTGCTGTAAACAAAGGATTAAACGTATCGTGTGGTAAAAGATAGTAGTTTGCGAGAATGTAAATAATGCAAGTAAATAGTAAACGACAATAAGAATATAAAAGAATGGTCCAGGGTCCACAGTTCACTAGAGGAGTCTCTCCATAAGATAAATAACATGCTGGGTAAACAAATTATAGTTGCGCAATTGATAGAATAAAGAAAGCATACAAATGTCATGAGGATCACTATGAGATTCACTTGGGCATTACAACATAATACATAGACCGTAATCTAATTGCATCTATGACTAATAATCCACCCACCGCATGTCATCCGAGCAACCGTTGGGTATTAAGTTGCAAGCAACAGATTATCGCCTTAAGCAAAGTGTGTAATGTAAACAATACAAATGTCCTTGAACACAAGATTGTTGTTTTCTCCCTAGTAGCAACAACACATCTACAACCTTAGAGGTTTCTGTCACTCTCCTAGATTACTAGAGGCATGAACCCACTATCGAGCATAAATACTCCGTCTTGGAGTCACTAGCATCTACTCGGCCAAGATATCTACTAGCAATGGAGAGCACGCAAGATCATAAACAACATAGATATGATAAATCAATAAATCAACCTAACAAAGTACTCAATATTCATCGGATCCCAACAAACACAACATGCAGAATTACATAACGATGATCTTGATCATGATAGGCAGCTCATAAGATCTAAACATGAAGCACATGGAGGAAGGGACAACCATCTAGCTACTGCTATGGACCCATAGTCCAAGGTAGACTACTCACACATCACTCCGGAGGCAGGCATGGTGATGAAGGAGGCCTCCGGTGGTGATTCCCCTCTCCGGCAGGGTGCCGGGAAGAGCTTCTGGACCCTCCCGATCTTGCGTCGGCGATAGCGGTGGGTTGTAGTATGTTTTCTGAAAAATTGATCGGGTGCTTAGGGTTTTCTCACCGAGGAGAATATATAGGCAGAAGGGCGGCATCAGGTGGTGGGCTAGGTGGCCCCACCACCTGGTGGCACGGCCAGGGGCTAGGCCGCGCCACCCCATGGTGTGGCTGGCCCTTGGCTCCCCTCCGTCTCTTCTTTGGACTTCGTCTCGTGTCGGGAAAAATAGGAACTTTGGCTTTTATTTTGTCCAATTCCGAGAATATTTCCTGTGTAACTTTTCTCAAACACAAAAACAGTAGAAAACAGGGAGCTGGCACTGTGGCATCTCGTTAATAGGTTAGTTCCAGAAAATGTATAAAAACGCCATGAAGTGTAACAAAACACAAAGCAAATGGTGCATAAACAAGCATGGAGCATCAAAAATTATAGATACGTTTGAGATGTATCAGAGCACAATAGAATACATGGTTGTCAAAGATTTTTGACAACCATCGACTGCTTCTCTGATATGTTGAGCACGATCCTGCAAAAGAACAATGGCACTGCGGCGACGCGGATCAATCCAGAAAGTGTTGGTATCTGTCGACGACTTTTCAAGAGCTGCAATACGCTCAGAAACCCGACGATCCTCGTCAACAGGATTCAAACAAGAACCTGCAGAAATACAAACCTCAACACGCAAAATCAAAGGAGCACAGTAAAAACCCAAGGGGGCTTCAAGGAAACTCACATTGTAGCTGCTCGCAAGCAGATTCTATGATTCCGATAAGGAAAGAGTCACATTCCTCGAGGTGAATAATCTTGGCCATTAGATCAGATACCTGATCCTCGAGTGATGTCTACGCACTTCTATTCTTGTAGACACTTGTTGGGCCTCCAAGTGCAGAGGTTTGTAGAACAGCAGCAAGTTTCCCTTAAGTGGATCACCCAAGGTTTATCGAACTCAGGGAGGTTAGAGGTCAAAGCTATCCCTCTCAAGCAACCCTGCAATTACGATACAGAAAGTCTCTTGTGTCCCCAACACACCCAATACACTTGTCAAATGTATAGGTGCACTAGTTCGGCGAAGAGATAGTGAAATACAAGTGGTATAGATGATTATAAGTAGCAAACGTGATGTGAAATAAATATCGCTGCGAGCAAACAAGTAACAAAATAGCAAGTAAACGGTGTGCAATGCTTGGAAACAAGGCCTAGGGATCATACTTTCACTAGTGGACACACTCCCAACAATATAACATGACTGAACAAGTAACTTCTCTTTGCTAAGGTACTCTGAATTACTCTCCTATTGAATAACACTAATCATTGCGTAGTGGCTACGGAAGCACCCCTTAAAGTTCATCAAGTACTTGACAAACACCACTCATAGCGATATCCAAATCAGATCACAATTCAAGATAGAAATCATTGCAACTTAAACCAAGTACTAACACGGTGCACACACTCTCACCTTTACACCATGAAAGGAGGAATAAATCACTCAAACTATCATAGCAATAATTATTCTCATAATCCACAAGGGATCACAATCATAGCCTAAACCAAGTACCACCATGATGCACGCACTGTCACCGTTACACCATAACAGGAGGAATAGATTACTTTAATAATATCACTAGAGTACACAAAATATCTGAATAATAACATGTACTTGTTCAACATGATACAAAGCTCACGATCACATAAAGATCACATCATGGGAGAGAGAGGTGAACCACATAGCTACCGGTAGAGCCCTCAGCCCCGGGGATGAACTACTCCCTCCTCATCATAGGAGACAGCAAGGTTGATGGAGATGGCGGTGAGGTCGATGGAGACGGTGAAGACGGCGATGGAGACCGATGGAGATGGCTCCGGGGGCACTTCCCCGTCCCGGCAGGGTGCCGGAACAGAGACTTCTGTCCCCCGAAATTCGTCGGTGGCGGCGGCGGAGCTACGGAACTCTTTCTGGAAATCTGATCGGGCGCTTAGGTTTTTCCGTCCCGAGGCTTCTTATAGGCGAAGGGGCGATGTCAGGGGGTGGACCAGGCGCCCACACACGGGCCCCGCGCGGCCAAGGGGCTGGCTGCGCCAGGCATGTGTCTGGGGCCCTGGTGGCCCCCCTCTGACACCTCTTCGGATGTCTGGATGCTCCCGGGAAATATAAGACTTCTGGCTTTGGTTTCGTCCAATTCCGAGAATATTTCCTGTGTATCACTTCTGAAACACAAAAACAGCAGAAAACAGGGAACTGGCACTGTGGCACTTGTTAATACGTTAGTTCCGGAAAATGCATAAAAGTGCCACTAAGTGTAACGAAACAATAGGCAAATGGTGTAAAAACAAGCATGGAGCATCAAAAATTATAGATACGTTTGAGACGTATCAAGCATCCCCAAGCTTAACTCCTGCTCGTCCTCGAGTAGGTAAGTGATAACAAAGAATAATTTTTGAGGTGACATGCACCTACACAATCTTGATCATATATGTAAGCATTGTGAGCTGGGATCATAAGAACTTAAAACATGGGCATGAAAGATATAATCTTGACAATAAGAACTTAGCAACCATGTTGTAAACATGCAAATGAACACAAACAAAAGATCATGAAAATGAAACAATGAAAGTCAAACGTGTGTTCTAATCATAAGGAAAAACATACAAAAGGTTTTCAGCTTGTCCTTCAAAGAGAGCAAAACATAAATGCATAGGACACCTCAAAGTTTAAGAGGGCGACTAGATACAAATAATTTAAGAACAAGTGAAACCAACAATATGAGTCAATCAATGAACCTTGGGACAATGCATATCACACTAAGAATGACAACTATGCTCTCTTAATGGTGCATAAAGAAAGAAGGTGGTGACTCAACATAAAAGTAAAAGAAAGGCCCTTCACAGAGGGAAGCAGTGATTGCAAGTTTTATAACCTTCAAAAATTATGGTACTTACCGGCTTTGAGCTCTCATTGCCCCCATCATAAGCATCTTGAATGGTTAAAGTTAATGCGAGAACAATTATGATGCATATGCTTGAAAATCATAAGTTGAAAACCTCGTGTCCCGTGAATACAAGTACCCAAACCATGCTAGTTTACTTAGAGTCCCAAGCAAGGCTCTTGTCATTGTAAGTATATGCATATCATTAAGAACCGCCAATGGGGTACCTCCGTGCCCGATGACATGGAACAAGCCCACACCAAAATGACAGGACAAGCAGACAATGAACACCTCGACATCTCTTTTATTTGCTATATTGTTTAGCTTTTTATTGTGAGATGCGTCGTCGAATGTTCACCATGGGTATGCTGCAAATTTCCACCATGAATTATGCATGGCTTAGATTGGCGGCCCGGCGTTTCCCTAACACATATAAAAACTCCATGATCCTCACAAGATTCCCAATTCATTTCACACAGCGGGCATCCATAAACAAAAGATCACGATATCAACTCAAAAAGAAGTGCAATGTTGAAAGCTTGCCCCATGACAGCATGGCTGGGCTAGAATCCAACTTACAACTTGCAAGCATAACAACTCAACATAAAAGACCACAATGTCAAAATTTTAAGAATAGGAAAAAGTAAAGTGTGCCTTCCGGTTCGTGAGAGCTTTACTGACCGAATTTCGCATAACACTGGTAAGAGTTAAATTTGAAGAGAATATAAAAGCAAGTCAAATTTACTTGGAATAGCAAATTGCTAATAGGTATGTATGGTGGACACTTTGGAAAACTTTGGCTTTTAGGAGTTGGATGCACGAGTAGAGCTCATACTCAGTACAAGGTGAGGGCTAGCAAAAGACTGGGAGCGACCAACTAAGAGAGCAGTAATGGCCATAATCATGCAAAGCGACAAGGCGACATTAAAAGAAGCATATGATGGCATCAAAAGTCAAAAACTAAATGATCATGAAGGCTAATGGCGACTTTGGAAGAGTCTAACATGTGTGAGCATGCGCCAAGTCAACCCAAATAAAGCATCAAGGAGAAAACCAAAATAATGCTTCCATACAATAAAAACAACGCATGATTTTTTCAAAGGCTCATTAAGCAATCTCAGTTATTTGAGACAAGTCATGCTACAGCAAAACCACTAAGCATACTATCAAAAAGACATCAAGCATGACATGAAAAAGCCTAAGCCGCAGTCTACACAAGCTCCTTCTTGTACCACTATTTTGCACAAAGCTTTTTCTCTTTTCCAACACCATTTGAAATTTTTATAACAACCTCTTTTGATGAAAACCAATAAAGACCAGAGGCAAAAATACACCTTGATGAAAAGATATGACAAGATCTGAACGCATATCAAGGCGAAAACGAAAACCAAAAGCAGTAGCAGACAAAGTAGAACGCTCGTTGAAACGATAAGAGTGAAAAACAGAGTGTTCTTGGCAAATAAAAAAACAGAGTTCATCTCCCTCCAAAACAACATGATGTGATCAAACCATTTATTGCAGCAAACAAAACTAAACTAACTAAGAAAACTAAAACAACTGACGCTCCAAGAAAAACACATAGTGCATGAAGCAATAAAAATATAGTGTTTTGAAAGGTGACCTAATTTTTGCCGATGAAGAAGGGGTGCCTCGGGGGCATCCCCAAGCTTTGACGCTTGTACTTCTTGGATATTTCTTGGGGTGATGGATGGGCATCCCCAAGCTTGAGCTTTTGTCCATTCTTCAACTCATCTCATCATTCTCCAATCCCTACACTTGAAAACTTCCTTCATACAAAACTAAACACAATTCTATTAGCAACATTAGTGTAAGCATAAAATATATTCAACCCTCTATTTGCTTCAGATTTCAACACAAAACCACCACATATATAGCATATACTACTGTAGCAACTTCCCCAAAAGTTCTATGATAAAAAGAACTCAAAAGAAAGCGATAAAGCGGCAAACACAAATATTGGCAGAAATCTGTCAAAACTGAACAGCTGACAAAGGTCGAATTTTTGAGAGATTTTTTGTTGCTCAAATCAAAAAGTGTTCAACTAAGAAAAGTTTGGATATAACCTGGGGCATATGCACAAGAAATCGCAGGTCCAAAAGATATACAGAGAATTTATACGAATTTTTACGGTGCAGCACCGGAAACAGTTTCAGGACAGCAACATCCCCAAATCTTTACCTCACTCGAATTAGAGGCTTTTCTTGGCACAAAAACGAAATAAAAAGGATAAGGAGCGGTTATTACAGTAGTAATAACTTCCAAGACTCAAATAAAAGAAAAAGTACTGAAAATAAAACAATGGGTTATCTCCCAAGAGTGCTTTTCTTTAACGCCTTTGAGCTAGGCGCAGTAATTTGCAAAGATGCTCATGTGGGCGCCATATAAGAGCTTGAGGCAAAGGCGCCATATAGGAACTTAAAGCAATAAAGAGCATCAAAAAGCATATGTGAAAGACATTTATATCTGAACCACTTCCTATGAAAAATAGTCTTGTAGAAAAACAAGTCATGAAAGCGCAAAGCAAAAAGCATAGGAAGGCAAAACAAGTACAACTTCAAGAATTGCAACATAAAGAGGGGAAACTTAATATTGTTGAGATCCATCAAACCATGTTTCCCTCTCTCATAATAACTTTCAGTAGCATCATGAATAGAACTAACAATATAACAATCACATAAAGCATCCCTATCATGAGCCACATACATAAAAGAATTAATACTCACCACAGGAACAATAGTAGTAGGAGCAGATTTAACAGAAAAATTATTCTCATCACCATAATCATCATAAATAGGAGGCATATTGTAATCATAACTAATTTTATCCTCAATAGTAGGTGAACTGAAAATATTATACTCATCATCATGACCATCATAAACTAGAGGTTTGGTATCATCACAAGCTAGAGAGCAACTATTTCGCAAAGCATATTCTTCAAACATATCATCATAAGAAGGAACATCATATATGGGAGATAAAATATCATCAGAGCAAATTTTCTCCACTAAAGCCGGGGAACTAAAAATATCATGCTTAACAAAACCAGCTTCCCCAAGCTTAGACTTTTCTATAGCATTATCAACAACGGTGTTCAAAGCATTCATACTAACAAAACTATTAGCATGCGAATTAAGCTCCAAAGGTTTTTCAATTTTCTCTTCAAACACTTCATATCTAAACTCAGGAAAAAGACTAAAGAACTCATTGTTTTCCATTAAGCCTAACTAGTGAAAATAAAAATAAGAAACAAAAAGATGTAATTGCAGAATCTAAAGGAAATAACTCCGAGCACTCACACAGGAGGATGCGAGTACCTTTTACCTTACCTCCCCGGCAACGGCGCCAGAAAAGAGCTTGATGTCTATGCACTTCTATTCTTGTAGACACTTGTTGGGCCTCCAAGTGCAGAGGTTTGTAGAACAGCAGCAAGTTTCCCTTAAGTGGATCACCCAAGGTTTATCGAACTCAGGGAGGTTAGAGGTCAAAGCTATCCCTCTCAAGCAACCCTGCAATTACGATACAGAAAGTCTCTTGTGTCCCCAACACACCCAATACACTTGTCAAATGTATAGGTGCACTAGTTCGGCGAAGAGATAGTGAAATACGAGTGGTATAGATGATTATAAGTAGCAAACGTGATGTGAAATAAATATCGCTGCGAGCAAACAAGTAACAAAATAGCAAGTAAACGGTGTGCAATGCTTGGAAACAAGGCCTAGGGATCATACTTTCACTAGTGGACACACTCCCAACAATATAACATGACTGAACAAGTAACTTCTCTTTGCTAAGGTACTCTGAATTACTCTCCTATTGAATAACACTAATCATTGCGTAGTGGCTACGGAAGCACCCCTTAAAGTTCATCAAGTACTTGACAAACACCACTCATAGCGATATCCAAATCAGATCACAATTCAAGATAGAAATCATTGCAACTTAAACCAAGTACTAACACGGTGCACACACTCTCACCTTTACACCATGAAAGGAGGAATAAATCACTCAAACTATCATAGCAATAATTATTCTCATAATCCACAAGGGATCACAATCATAGCCTAAACCAAGTACCACCATGATGCACGCACTGTCACCGTTACACCATAACAGGAGGAATAGATTACTTTAATAATATCACTAGAGTACACAAAATATCTGAATAATAACATGTACTTGTTCAACATGATACAAAGCTCACGATCACATAAAGATCACATCATGGGAGAGAGAGGTGAACCACATAGCTACCGGTAGAGCCCTCAGCCCCGGGGATGAACTACTCCCTCCTCATCATAGGAGACAGTGAAGATGGAGATGGCGGTGAGGTCGATGGAGACGGTGAAGACGGCGATGGAGACCGATGGAGATGGCTCCGGGGGCACTTCCCCGTCCCGGTAGGGTGCCGGAACAGAGACTTCTGTCCCCCGAAATTCGTCGGTGGCGGCGGCGGAGCTACGGAACTCTTTCTGGAAATCTGATCGGGCGCTTAGGTTTTTCCGTCCCGAGGCTTCTTATAGGCGAAGGGGCGATGTCAGGGGGTGGACCAGGCGCCCACACACGGGCCCCGCGCGGCCAAGGGGCTGGCCGCGCCAGGCATGTGTCTGGGGCCTTGGTGGCCCCCCTCTGACACCTCTTCGGATGTCTGGATGCTCCCGGGAAATATAAGACTTCTGGCTTTGGTTTCATCCAATTCCGAGAATATTTCCTGTGTATCACTTCTGAAACACAAAAACAGCAGAAAACAGGGAACTGGCACTGTGGCACTTGTTAATAGGTTAGTTCTGGAAAATGCATAAAAGTGCCACTAAGTGTAACGAAACAATAGGCAAATGGTGTAAAAACAAGCATGGAGCATCAAAAATTATAGATACGTTTGAGACGTATCATCGAGCAAAGACACCCGCTTCATCAAGCCGAAAGATTTTCTAGCTTGATCCATAGCTTTCTTCGCCTGGCACTTTAGCAGCGACAATCGACTTTTGAGATCAGAGATCCTCGACAAGTACTCAACACAGTGGCAGCAAGCAGATGGAACTTCAGAACTCGACATATTTGCATGCGGCGAGTCGTGAGTCGGTGAACTACCGACACATCTGGGCTGGAAGACAAAAGAATAACAGAGGAAAACAACTCAAGACACAAAGGATGCTGGGAATAAGCATTTCGTAAAGCAAAATATTTATAGAGGATAAAAGTCTTTTGACTAGGTATCAATAAAAGGCACTAATGTCTACTACATCAACGTGAACAATGAAACTATGGAACAAGGCTAAAAAGACTATGCCACCTCAGCAGCAGGCTCCATGGCAGTCGAAGGCGTGGAGGCATCAGGGACGCTGGAAGGAGTAGTCAAGGACTGAGGCGCAGAAGTCGATGAAGTTGCCGATGGAGAAATCAGAGACACAATCTTTGGCGCATATAGCTTCGCCTTCTGGAAGAATCCCTCCATCTCTGAAAGAGGACGATCAAAGGAAGAACCAACCTTCTCCCAGATCACTTCTTTGCCATGTGATTGGGCCAAGGCGATTGCCCCTTCAACACCTCGCTTCACAGACGTGCACTTCAGTGCGAGAACAGGGTCGTTCGCGGACTCGAAAGCTTCGATTAACTTCCAAAGATTGTCGACCGGCATCTCCTTCCGCTTCTTCGTCCAGAACCCGATGAACATGCAAATTAGCACATTGCAAGTTAGCTGGAGGTCATTCTGGACAAGCTTCCAATTTGATTCTAGCAAATCCACTACAGCCAGAAGAGGATCTTTAGTGTTTGGCCGACGAAGCTTCCAAGATTCCCCAATCTTCTCTGCTATACCACAGAGACACAAACAAATAAGCAGACATACATTAGCAAATGAAAGCATAAGTAAGTATTCAAGAGGAGAAATGCGATACTTACTGCAAACAAGAACGGAAATCTTGTCAAGACGCTCAGCAATAGACTGCTCCCGCTCGGCCTGCCTACGCTGGGATTCTGACAAAGCCTTTTCAGCCTTTTTTGCCTTGTTTTCTGCTGACTTAGCAGACTTCTCAGCAAAAACTTTGGCAGCATTGGCACTTTCCCAAGCCTCTCTAGATGCCTCAGCTCGGCTTCCAGAGCGGATATGTGAGCATGAGCGGTAACCAAAGCAGCTGCAAAGCAAAGTAAAAGACATCACTGGTCCATCGAAACATGGGTGAAAGCAAGTCAAGTAACAGCAAGGCGAGAATCACAAGAACAAGAGACATACCTTGAGAGGCGTTGGCAGTCTCCTGAATCTTGACGCACTCAGCACCAAGAGAAAGAAACTTCTGCATCAAAGACTACAGGATACAAATCATATGAGAATTCTAAGGTCAAGAGCAAGATGAATCAAGTATAAGCAGCACTACTCACATTATCAGAAGAAGAAGAAGAAGGCCGGTGAACCTCAACAGAAGCAGTCGCCGATGCTCCCCTTTTCCGACGCTTTGAAGGAGGAGCAGATGCTTCCTTCTTAGGAGAGACCGGTGATGGTTCAACCATCGTAGCCTCCTCTTGAGAACGAACCTCGGGAGCAGCCAAGAAGCCAAAGGGGAGAACTTTAGCAACGTCCTCCTTTGGCTTGTCATCATCACTAAATGAAAAAGTCATTTGACATCAAAAAGAAGGGGAAAAATCAAGGATAGAAAAACTAAGAAAGAGAAGCAAACTTACGAGTCTAGTAACTCGAACATATCAGGTTCAGGGTCCTTGGTAGCAGCAGCCTCCCCCGATGTTTCTTTCCTAATGGAGGTACTCGAGGAAGCGCATAGGAGATTCTTCGGCATCATCTCCATCCTGTCTTTCGTCAGCCTCGGGAGCTTCAGAACTAGCAGGTGCAAGATCAGCCTGGATTGGCCCCTCCTCGGGAAGATGAGGAAGAGAAATCAAAACTTGATGATCCTACAAAAGAATGTTTGCAGAAAAGATATCAGTAAAACAACGCAAGAAAACAAAGAACAACAATCAATACTATCAAGTGATAAGGCGCATACCGCGGGCAAGGGGTGCGCAGAGTCGAAAAAAGCAGCTGTCAACGCCGGGATTTCATAGTGAGCAGTGAGGGTAGTCAAAGATCGTATCCTTTTGTCGAGACCCTTTTTCTCTAGATCTTGATCAGACACTCGAGAAGGGGCGGCCGAGCCAGAGTACGACCATAACTTGGAAACACGAGATTGGAGAGGCTAGATGCGCCTCTGCAGGAAGAACACCATGAGTTGCATCCCTGTCAGTTCACCTCTAGCTGCACTCTTTAGATTCTGAATTCGAGTCAGCAAGGGCTTGATATCCTCGACTTCAGCCTCGGTAGGAGGGGAGTACCATGACGTCAATTTCGTCAGGCTTTTGCTGGCATCAAAGGGAGCGATGCCAAACTTGTCAAAGGACATAGCCTTTTGGTCCTTGATGTAGAACCACTTCTTCCTCCAACCCTGAACTGAGACAGCCATGTTGAAGTCAAGATAGTGCGACTCAGAGCGCACAGATACAACTGCCCCGCCTAGCTCAGGATTCTTAGATAATGAAATGCTTGGGCGGAGGCGGAAAAGAAACTTCCAAAGAACCCAGTGCGGGTCGATTCCAAGAAAAGGCTCGCAAAGGGTAATGAAACAGACAATGTGGAGAATGGAATTTGTTGTGAGCTGGTGAAGCTGCACGCCATAGACAAAGAGGAGCACACGAAGAAACTCGTGGGCAGGAAGAGAAAGGCCGTGGAGAAGCCCGGAGGCTTGGGGATGCGCTCGTCGCCGGGGAAGATGATCGGCGCCGATTCTGGAAGAAGGCCCTCCTTTTTGGCCTTCTTCAGATTGGATTCCTCAAACGATGAGGGAACCCACTTGGTGGACACGTTGCTGCTTCCTTTCTCCGTCAACTTCTCTCTGTGTGCGACCTTCTTGATAGGCATCCACAAGCGAACGCGCTCGGGGGCTGAGAGGAGAATGCAAGCGCAAGGGAGGAGAAGCAATGGCGGCGACAGAGGAATAGAGAGCTGGTAAACAGTAAAAACAACAGTCACACTGTATATAAAGATTCTCCACAAAGGAACGTGGGCCACGACATGGCGCGCGAAGCAGAAGCGGCAAGCCCACTAACGGGCAAAAAATGTGTGAAATTACTGTGCTGCCCATGTGCCACAGTCAGCGTTCAATCAAATCATCATAGAAAATGACTCCACCAATGACGTCACGAGTATCGAGTAAAGTCGACCAAGTTTGAACTCAAACAAACAAGCTCTGAGACTACGATTGTCTCCAAAGGAACCCACTCATAGCCTCAGGAGCTAGAAACAAGAAATCTCGTGCAGGATATGATGACAAAAGAATAGAAAGGAGCAAGTATCTTTGAGCCTATACTCGAACAAAAAAATTCGGCTATAGCCTCGGGGGCTACTACCATCGGGAGCGCTGGTCGCGCACTCGACAAAATCAATACAAGAGCGACGGAGTTGAGGTAATAGAACACTTGAGTCTATACTCGAAAAACTTTTTCGACTATAGCCTTGGGGGCTACTACAATCGGGAGCACTGGTCGTGCACCTGATGACAATAGAAAATATCGACCGTTAATCGGAATAGCCATCGATTTCATTGTCGACAAGATTACACTCGAAGAGGTTTTACTACCATCGGGAGAGATTTGCGACTTGTTGAAAAACAACTCGACGATTCTTGGCATTGAAACAGTCAAACAAGGATAGAGCGATTAAAATTATGATTCTCAAGTTGCGTCATCATGACAAAACTTGAATGTCGTGATTGTAACAGATCATGAAGGTAAGACCCCGGTATCCGTTCTGTGTGGCCTAGTATACGTACCTGGATGCGCTCTGCTAAAAATTTTCCGTGTCTACAATGCAAATAAAAATCCCGGTGGACGCACTGGGTACCCTAAGAATTACTGGAATCCTTTCTTTGTAAGTCCTAAATGCGACAAAAGATTGGGTTAGACCAGGTACCAGGCTCAAGTCTAGGGGATTGAGTTTGAAGTAGGTAATAAGTATCTGCTCTGGCAGTTAACTGGCCTCTGGATCCGTCAGAGATGCCAGGCTTATTGACCAAAACCACTTGAGAAGTAATATAATGAAAATTGTTTACTTAAATACAGGGAAAAAGTCAAAGATTGTCAAAGTTAAAGATTGATCAAGTCGAAGATATGAAGATTTGAGATTCAACCCGAATCTGCAATTCTGGTAGAATCTCGGGGGCTACTGACAAGGGTATAGCTAATAGAGCCCATCATCTGTATACCCCTGAGCCCCGTTAAACTAGGCCCAGACATACTCATAGTCGAAGTACGAGTCTGTATCGTATAGGGATGTTGTAATTTGTATTGAACCCGACCGGTTCCTTGGAACCTGGCCACCTATATATAGGGGCCAGGAGAGGCCGGCCAGGGACAGATTGAGATTGAGCCAAGTTCGATACCACGCTTATTCTCGATACACACCTTGTTTGACTGATCTTTACCTTCGAGTTCATTCGACGCCCTCTTCCCCCGATCCTAAGTCCTTCAACTTGGACATTTGTCGAGTTAACCCTTGTCGCTGAGCTTATGGATGTAGCTAACAAATTTGCAGATGGTGAAGACACCTATCATAACAAAAGGACACGATCACCCGGTTACAGCAACCAGAAGTGCATGCCTTGCAATTACGATAGCTATAGTTCACACAGCCAGGTAGCCGCGAGTCACAGGGACAATGGAAACCAAGGAGACAAACACCGAGGCAGTGGATACCGCAATGACAACAGAGATGACTCGGGTACCAACAAGCAATTTAGGCCAAGAACTTTGAGAGACTACAACCAATCACCCGATGATATATTAAATGGACCATGCCACATGCACTACACCTACGTCGACGGGAAAAGAGTTTCGAATCACATGATGAAAGACTATGGAACCTTTATAAAGTTGCAAGAAGCCGCAAGATTAAAATACGCACAAGCAAGGAATCAATGGTATGTAGGAACACCTAGGACAACAACACACAATGCACCACCGCCTCCTCTAGCCAACGTTGCTGCACCGGTACAAGGACAAGAACAACGAAGGGTACATCCCGTCAAAAGGGCACATTGCTGCAATGATCCAGCCGTACCTAAGTCTAATAAGGAATAGAAGATCATATCTCGACAAGTCAATCTGGCAATAACATCACCTCCAGCATACACAGAGTACATCCACTGGTCCGAACAGCCAATTGAATTCAGCAGGGAGGACCAACCGATAAAAATACCTCGGCCAGGAAATGCGCCCTTGGTTCTAAAAGCACAGAATGGAGGATACGGCATCGACGGTGTATTCATGGATGCAGGAAGTGGCATAAACCTAATATACGCAAAAACTCTGAAGGCAATGCATATCTCACTTGAGCTTTTACAGCCGACAAATTGCTCTTTCCATAGAATCGTCCCTGGAAGCGCCAATTACCCATTGGGTCGAATAGCACTCAACGTGTGCTTCAGCAACCGTTGTAATTTCAGTCGAGAGAAACTGGAATTTGAGGTCATGGACTGGCCATCCCAATATCACGCGATCCTCGGACGACCCATGTTTTCACGTTTTATGGTAGTTCCTCACTATACCTACCTCGTGTTAAAGATGCCAGGACCAAATGGAATCATAACAGTTAAAGAAAGCTTCGAGCTCTCTGATATCGGCGACAAGGAATTCCACAAGATGGCACAAACATTTGGCATGACAGCCGAAAACACGGGACCAAAGAAAATCACAGCGGCCGGCACATCGTCCAATGGTGGTCGATCCTCGCCAGATAAGGTCTTCGATGCTACACGAGACACAAAGAAAAATAAGGTCCATCTAGATGACCCGAATGAAGCTACTCCAATCGAGTCTAGTACTCCTATCGTCTAGGCGCAATCTTGTTATTAATAAAGTCTTATCAGCCAGAAACGTCGAGTTAGTTAAATAAGGCTATTCAGCCATAAGTTATAGAGTCAAGGCTCGCTAAACCCAGAACACAGGTCATTTGTCGGGTTCCTTGGGCCACCTACATGTATCTTTATATTCGGCATATAAATAAAGATAAGTTTCCTATACCCTTTCTTTGGTTACTTTATATTTATACTCGGGGCTAACCCTTACATACATACAACAACTTAAAAACCCACTGCTAGCAGTCCTAGTCATACAAATTTCGACTGCGGCAAACGCACGAAACAAATCACGTCTTGATTCGAATAGCTGACGCAGCCGCAAAAGCAATCAGGCTAATTCTCACGTGCCAAATAACTCTTATAAAATTGAAAATTATGCATACATTACTATATATATATATTTTACATAGGGTTTTATCCCCTTACAAGTTCCAAAAGAATTGGGTCTAAATAATGGTGCTCTTGAAAATAACCCGAATTAGCTTCTAGCAACCGATCAATCATCCTTTTGGCAGCTCCAGAGTCGCGTCCAGATGTCTCTTCAAATGAATTCCCTTCGATCTGTGAGGAGGAAATCCTTTGGATATTGTGTCAAATTCAAGCTTTGATTACGACTTACGCACCCAAGTAAGAGCAAATTGGGCTCCAGCCACTAGCTGAAGTTTCACCAGACGATGAATATTTTTACTGGACAAACGCATCCAGTAACTTGCGAAAATTATCAGGAGGAGGATTTATCGGGAGCGTAACTGTTAGGGTCGTCGTAAGAGCTTTTCGGCAGGCTCCCACGGTCCTTTCAATATGATCGACACGATCCTGCAGCAGAACTACAGCTTGGTGTCTCTATGCGTCAGACCAGAATGGATCGGTACCAGCCGAAACTCTCTCAAGGACTATAACTGGTACACCTCTTCAAAGATCTTCAGCAGCAGCATCCAAACAAGTACCTACATCAAGCGCGACAATATCAGCATATACTTGGGTTGAAAAATACTCGAGGGCTCCAAGAAACTTACACTTGAGTTGCTCGCATGCCCTCTCAAGAATTTTAGTCATATACTTATCGCCATCGTCAAGTTGGGCAATTATGGATTTCAAAGCAGACACCTGGTCCTCCAACAACGAGACATTTTTTGACAAGACGACAGTTTTTTTGGCCTGGTCCATGGCAACTATCACTTGCCGCTTCAGTATTCTGTGACTTTCAAGATCTGCGATCCCGTGGACATATTCAGCAATAGGTTTGGGATTTTCCGACTAGAGGAATGTGTCGGGAGCCTCGGAACTAGTAGTATCCTTTGACTGGAAATCATGGACTTTTCAGGAACACCGCTATCAGGATATGTTGGCTGGCAAAAATGAAAAGGAGATTGTTCAACATTCATTGCAAAAGACTGCCATTTCATTGATCACACATTAAATATTTACACATAAGACATGGCACATTGCCATCCATAGAAAGAGTTCATCACAAGGATCACCTACACTACTCTACACAATGGAAAAAGAAAAGGAAGCCTACTCCACCTCGGCATGAGTGGTGGCAGCCGCTGGCGTGGCACTTGAAGAAGGAGCAGCACTAGCCGAAGGAGTGTCATCTGGAATGATGAGGGCCGTCATCTTAGGAGAATATTTCTTGGCTTCATCCAATAAAGCCTTCATGCCCACATCCTTTCATTCCGCGTCCTTCACCATGGAAGAGCTCACCTTGTCCTAGTCCACTTCTTTGCCATGGGCCATCACCAATGCCATGGTCACTTTGGCACCAATTTCTGTAGACAACCTCTTCAAAGGTAATGTCAGGTCTTCCGAGGTATCAAGCGTTTCCACTAGCTTCCCCAGGTGTTCTAGCATCTCTTTCTTTTTCTTCGGGAAGAAGATCCCGAAAAGGCGGTTACAAAATTGGCAAGTGCGGGATAATATATCCCTGGCAAGGGATCTGATGTCATACACTTTTTAGATATCACCGCACTGATGGTCTACTTCCTAGGTAATTTCTATTTTCTCGTGTCTATAGTTTATATTCTTACGATGTTCTATAGTTCATATGAATCATTTTCTTCCTATTCAGATATATCATGACGAATATTATCTATTATAGGAGACAGAGGCTTAATTATCTCTGGAATGATCTTATTCTGTTTGATATACCATTTGATTATACGTCATTTGATTATATCAGCCACTTGAAGACAATGATCTTTTTCTGTGATGTTAATCTTACACAGACCTTTCAGACTTGATGAGCTGCAAACTTCAAAAAAGGTTATATTTGTTGTATTTTACAGAAGCCATTGTGCACGCGGTGTAAATTGTTGAAACGTGTGCGTGCCAAAAAATAATCTATAAGGAATTGAGTGCATTTGTAGGTACACCAGCCTGTGTTTTTTTTTGAAAGGAAAGCGGTGGGGGAGACCCCACAGCGAGTTTTTTTAATAAATAATAAAAACCCAAATTCGCATCCGCGGGGATTTAAACCTGGGTGCCTGGGTTGTACATCCACTCCCATAGCCAGTTGAGCTAGGCTCACTTCTTCACCAGCCTGTGTTTTGTATTAATACAACAATAAATTATTGTATCCTGTAAATCGATTGATTTGTACGTACACCAACCGAGATTTTATTAGTGCAACATTTTTTTATTTTGGATAAATGTACCCATGACGAGCAGAAAAAAATGAATTGTCACTGCTATGCCAACAGGACTGACGGATATTAGTAATGTGTGCGCTTGTTGTTAAATATGAAGTGTTGAAATATCCACCAGCAATGACATGATTCTTCTTAATTTGTATGTCAGAGATAAATGAGTAACGATGGGCGATGTACAAATTTGATCGCCGGTGATAATATACCAATGACGGACAGTTCTCTCAGGAATATCACTCGTGAGTTACAGATGACAGTATCAAACCAATATCCACGTCACAGCAAATCTAAAGTCGACGGGAAGGCTTCCAATCCTCATCATCTTACATAAAGTTGACGAACATTACATTTCTGTGAATCCCCACCTCATTAGTGTCTATTATTGTGCTGACAATATGTACTTTATCTTAATGTCGCTGTAAAGGTTTTTTAGCGCCGCTCGCCAGATTTAGCAACTACCGTTGACGAGCGCGAATACCAAAGAAATCGTTGCCGCTGCTGATAATGACGATAGGAGGGCCGGACGTCAGCGGTTGTGGTTACTAGTGATGGTATATCGGTGACGAAGGCCTCTATCGTCAGTAGAGCAGAAACCACGCCCATCACTGCTAGGCCTTTTTGCATAGTAATTTACTTTCTAGTTTGCATGGTTTTGCCAGTTCCCGTTTGCTAGTTTGGTTGGTCCTTAGCGAGGGATTTACTTTAGGTCTATCGAGATTTATCTATCTATCAATGTATCGAGTTGTGAGCGAAATAATATATGCAGGGTGTGATCTTATCTTTTGCCGATCTTAGAAGTTTGAGATGATTCCTATATGGTTATCTACTTTTTACTTGGAGATCATTGATGCACTCTTGGTGGAACTTTATTTTAGCAAGCTTGGGCAATCTGAACTTCTAATAAAACTCATTATTGGAGAAGTTGAAACATGATTTGAGTTGTTGGTATTCCTTTATGTGAAGAAAACTATTTGTCTAATGAGGAGCTATTGTCTTTGAGAAGGGATGAGTTAAGGGGGCATGAGATACTCTAGTTTGTTGTCACATGTAAAGGTTACGAGTTATTTATGGACCTTTCAATGACTTTAGAAAAAGAAAGAGGAAAAGAAGCAAAAAGAGAAAAAGAAAAAAAGAAGAAGACAGAAAGAAAGAAAAAGGAAAGGGCAAGTGTAAAGCTCAAAAAAGAAAGAAAAGAAACAAGTAGAATTAGGGGCAAGTGAAATCCCAAAGGAAGTGAAAAGCAAAGTCATTGAATGGTTCAATAGTAGCGGTACTTTGCAGGTGGCGACGACTAGACATTCAACCAAAGCTATGATAAATAGTGGAGGTGCCAACCACGGTGATTGACTTCATGCTTTTCTTGTTTATCAGTTTATGGGGACACTGACTTTTCTTTAGATGATCAGGTGGCTTTCTTATGGGGAAGACCTGGCTTTTTCATTGGATGCTCTTGGAAAGTGTATAACTTGTTGGAGAAATAAAAAGATGATCCAGTTGGCCAGCTTGTGATAATATTGTTTCCATATAAAGGGGGAGCCATATGATCACCAATGAAGAGTATTTTTATTATATTGTGTCTACTTCCCACATCGTCAAAAAATATAAAAGTATGATGATACTTTGCTCATATTATATTATCAACCACAATTTCTTTGCATGGTATATCATTCACTTGTTTGCTCGAGGATGAGCAAAGGTTTAAACTTGGGAGAGTTGACACGTGCAAATTGTATCATCATAGTTCGTTCTTTTAACTTAAGATTTCCCTCATAATAGGATTGATCTAGGGTTATTTGGTCACTTTTAGATGATTTACCGGGGTTTTCCTCTAAAACCCATTTACATTGTGATTTAACTCTGCAGGACAGAACCTCTATTTTGTGTATTTTAAACTTTCAGGAACCATAACGGAGTCAAATGGACCTAGAACTTTTACTGTAGAGGTTTTTCATCGGAAGAAGACATCTGAGCACAAAGAAGAGATGGGAGGCCGCTGGAGGGCCAAAAGAGGGCCCACCATGCGGCCTAGCTTACTGGTCGCATGGTGGTGCCCATATTTGCCCTCGAGCATCGTCTCCTTGCCTCCTTTTTATGAGACCTTTGTAGCGTGGAAAAAGGGACGCCCTAATTTTCACTTGAGTTTTTTGAGATGACGGTGGAGGCGATAGTCCTCTTCTTCTCCGGAAGAGGGCTGATCCTACTGCTCTGAGGCCACGCCATGGATGGGAACTCGACACCATCATCACCACCGAAACTCCCTTTGCATGGGGAGAGGTGACATCTTCATCATCTACAACAACATCACCATCACCATCATCATCCCCTCCAAGATTGGTGTCATCCCCCCCTCACAGTTAGTGTGGATCAAAAGCCTTGATCGTCTTTGTTGAACCTTGTGCGTGCTTGTACTTGGGGATTCGAGATTAATTATTTTGTAGTGAAGTTATATTTTCATATCATGTTGTATTCATTATGCCATTGGTCATGATCATGTTTCATCGTTGTGAGTAGTTCTCTATGTTCCTGAGGGTTTAGGATGGCTTAAATATGGTTTCTATGTAATATGCATTGAGTAAGAGGTCAAGTTTTAGGCTTTGATGTAGTTCTATGATGGTAATATGCGAATGTTGACTGTGTATTACTTTACCTTTATGGGCTCATAGGGCTGAACCTTATAGCAAGATTATGAGGATGAACTCTGAGTGACAGCAACATAGTTCGGATCCATAAGCTTGTGATAGGGGGGGGGTTCTTGATTGGGGACCTTAGAGCCTAAAACAATGGTTGGACTATTTAGTCTTAATATTTCTCTTGCTATTCATCATTAGGTGATCTTGAGATCAATCATTAGGGTTTTTTGGACTCTTTTAATAGCCAACACCTATTCTTTGCTCCGTCCAATGAGACTAGAACTTGACACTTTATTCATGATATTGTCTTAGAAACCTATTTGATAAGTTAATCTGGATGCCCCTCGGGAACATTTGTTTCATATACATGAACTTAAGCTTGTCCTCTTGTGCATAGAAGATTGGGCTCTCTCAAAAGAGCGGTTACTTATTACCATTTATTTGCTTTTACTTATTTGTTTGATCTCTTGCAGTTTACACCCAAAATACCAAAAACACTTTGCATCTATTGTTGTTTCTGTGCCATCTTGTGAACAAATTCCTTTAGCTCCTCGTGGGTTCGGCAACCTTGTCTTTATTGAAAGTTACTACAGTTTAACCCCCTACACTTGTGTGTTATCAGCTTCACACCGATGACAAGTATCATGGAAACGACCAAGTTCACACCACCAACAGTGCAAGTATGAATATTAATCACATTGACAAGTATATTATTCAAACTCAGGATCAAAATCTTCATCTTAGATATGCACTCCATGTTCTTGATGCTAGTAAAAATGTTATTTATACCCATCGTTTCACTAGAGATAATAATACCTTTCTTGAAATTCATCCAAAATTCTTTTGCATCAAGGATCAGGTTAGGAGGAAAGTTCTAGTTGATGGACCATGTGAAGATGGCCTCTATCCTCTACCTGAGTCATCATCATCATCCCTCAAACAAGTCTATGGAGTCTCCAAGCTGTCCCATCATAGATGGCATAGTCATTTAGGCCATTCGACCTCTACTATAGTTCAAAGAGTCATTAGCCAATATAAACTTCCATGTTCTAGTGAGAATAATGAGTCAGTTTGTGAAGCATGTCAAAAGGCAAAGATTCATCAATTGCCTTACTCTCGATCCGCTAGTGTTTCACACCATCCATTAGATTTGATTTATTTCGATGTATAGGGGCCTACCCTGGATTCTTTTGGTCGCAAAAACTACTCCATAGACTATGACATCTATGATGGGACAGCTTGGAGACTCCATAGACTATGCCATCTAACTTGATCCTTCATCAATTAGGCCGGCTTATATATTTCACGAGATATCATCTTTGATGGAACAATTTTTTCCTTCTCCAAACTTCACACAAATGTCGGCATGAGACTACAGTCTAAAGTCCTACTCCCTCTGATCAGAAATAACGTTCGGGGACATAGTACAAACTTTGTACTAAGCTAGTACAAAATTGCCAAAACTTATTTCTGATCGGAGAGAGTACCTTTTACCACAACACCTTCTAGATCCTGACCCAATTGATCATGGGGCGAAAATAGTACTGATCAAATTGTGACTAATATTCCTGCTAATCCTAATTTTGAGATTTCTGAAATTCCAGCAGGAAATAGACAAGAAAACAAGCATGAAATCATGCCAAATAGCGGCACATAAGCCCAGGGTCAAGCAGGCCCCATCACATGACGATCTGACGCGTCGGGATTCAGTTCTTAGACACGGAACCAATTAGCACGCGTCGGATTGGTCAAGCGGGCCCCACGACGGACAAAACCGCATCGCCTGAACATGTTGCACGCATGCGCGGCCTACCAGCATGTGCCACACCGCGTTGACAGCACGCTCCCATCCGCATGTCTAGCCGAAGCCCATGGGATCCTCTGCGGGATCCCCTACTCAATTGAACGACCACAGCAAGACGACCAGATCTGCTGCGGCAGGCCTGGATCCCCAGGCTGATTCGGCGACCGATTCTGAGGGAGATTCGCTGCGGCGACATGAGCTGCGTCAGGCACAGGATCTTCTATGCAAACTCCAACACGAGTAACCACTCGATTACAAGCCGGTAAAATCTAGCCTAAACAATACAAAAACATAGTCAGGTATGCAAATCTTACTACTAAAGGAGAACCCAAAAATCTTGATGATGTGTTGAAAGATAAAAACTAGAAAAATGCTATGGATGATGAATATTCGGCCCTTACCGAAAATAAAACTTGGCATCTAGTGTCTTCGCAGCAAGCTAGGCAAAATATCGTAGATTGTAGATGGGTCCATGAAATTAAGCGTAGAGCTGATGGTAGTATAGATAGATACAAAGCTAGATTAGTTGCTAAAGGATTTAAACAAATATATGGTATTGACTACGAGGACACTGTAACATCCCAGGTTTATAAAATTTCAAAATCAGCATGCATTCATTTTGCAGTTGCATTTTTGAAACATGCCTTGTTTAAAATTTTCAAATAAGAGACTTTTATTTCAAAAGTTAGCCAAATGGCTCATGTGAGCTAATTTTGTTTTCTTCAAAAACATTTCTTCTTTTATTTTTACACCTTGTCTGAAGTTTATTCAGTTAAAAAACTCTCTGGCCCTTTTACAAAAAAAATTGCAAATTTTGAAGAGATTCAAATTTATGCAAGTTTTATTGCAAAACAAATGCCTTTGTTTCAAAACAGAAAAAGAAAATGAGTTTTGACAAAAAAAAAAGGCCAGGGGCGCCGATTCGGCCTAGGCCGAAAAGCCGGCCCAGCCCACTTACCAGCCGCGCCCCGAACCGGTACGTCGCCGCCACGCACAGACGCTGACAGGTGGTGCCCACCTATCAGGCATCTTCAACCTCCCGCCAGAGTCCGGCCCGAGCACGGAGTTGCTCCCGACCGTCCGATGCTTCCCCCGCTCTAAAACCCTAGCCCCTCACCCAAGCCGAGGCCGCCTATAAAAGGCCCTCGACCCCCTCTTGCACCTCGCCCTCACGTAAACGAATCCGACGCCCCTGATACGTCTCCAACGTATCTATAATTTTTGATGCTCCATGCTTGTTTTTACACCATTTGCCTAATGTTTCGTTACACTTCGTGGCACTTTTATGCATTTTCCGGAACTAACCTATTAACGAGTCGCCATAGTGCCAGTTCCCTGTTTTCTGCTGTTTTTGTGTTTCAGAAGTGATACACAGGAAATATTCTCGGAATTGGACGAAACAAGTTCCTGAAGTCTTATTTTGTCCGGGAGCTTCCAGTCATCCGAAGGAGAGTAGGAGGGGGGCCACAGGGGCCCCACACACCAGGCTGGCGCGGCCCAGGCCCTGGCCGCGCCGCCATGGTGTGAGGCCACCTGGCTCCACCTCTGACATCGCCCCTTCGCCTATAAAGACCCCCCGACGGGAAAAACCTAAGTACCCGATCACTTTTCCAGAACACATCGCGATCCGCCGCCGCCGTCGACCCGAAGATCGGGAGGGTCCAGAAGCTCTTCCCGGCACCCTGCCGGAGAGGGGAATCGCCACCGGAGGTCTTCTTCATCGCCATGCTTGCCTCCGGAGCGATGAGTGAGTAGTCTACCTTGGACTATGGGTCCATAGCAGTAGCTAGATGGTTGTCTTCTCCACCATGTGCTTCATGTTTAGATCTCATGAGCTGCACTACATGATTGAGATCACCGTTATGTAATTCTACATGTTTGGTTTGTTGGGATCCGATGAATATTGGTGTTATGATTGAGTTGCTGTACTAAATTATATCTTATGTTATCTCTTTGTTGTTTATGATCTTGCATGCTCTCTGTTGTTAGTAGCTATCTTGGCCGAGTAGTTGCTAGTGACTCCAAGAGGGGGTATTTATGCTCGATAGTGGGTTCATGCCTCTATTTAACCTGGGGGAGTGACAGAAACCTCTAAGGTTGTAGATGTGCTGTTGCTACTAGGGAGAAAACAACATTCATATGCTCAAGGGCATATGCTTTGTTTACATTACACACTTTGCTTAATGCAATTATCTGTTGTTCGCAACTTAATACTTGTGGAGTTCTCGGATTGATTCGCCACAAGTGGATTATTAGTCATAGATGCAGTTGGATGGCGGTCTATGTATTTTGTTGTAATGCCCAGAGTAAATCTCATAGTGATCTTCTTGACATATCACGTTTATCTTTATTCTATCAATTGCCCAACTGTAATTTGTTTACCCAGCATGTGTTATTTATCTTATGGAGAGACACCACTAGTGAACTGTGGACCCCGGTCCTATTTCCATCATATTGCTATCACCTGTTTACTTTACTCGCACTGTTTACTTTACTCGCATATTCTACTGTTTTCCACTCGATACACTCATAACCTTTGTTTCAAGCAAACCGGTGAGATTGACAACATCATCGCAAGTTGGGAGCAAAGTACTTGGTTGTGTTGTGTGCAGGTTCCGCGTTGCTACTGGCCGAAGACGAGTCAACAAGTATCGTAAAACGGCGCCCTTGTTGGAGTGCTATTAAGCCAGTCTGCATCACCTTCAGTCGTATGTCCCTTCTCTCCAAGATCGACATACCTTGGTTTCTTAACTGAGGGAAACTAGCTGCTATACTCATCACACCTTCCTCTTGGGGTTCCCAACGACTGGTTGTTCACCATGCACAAGGACCAGCAGTTTTCTGGCGCCGTTGCCGGGGATTTAAGAAGAATAAGCTCCCACATCAACTACATACTCCCACGTCAACTTGGCACCAGCAGCTGTTTTCTGGCGCCGTTGCCGGGGAAGATTGGAAGACTTCTGCGAGGGGAGTTTTTCGCACGCACATCCTTTACTTTGTTATTGTTTTGCTTTACTTTATTTATTTTACCTGCATCGTTTTATATCAAAAACCCAAAAAAAATAGAATCCTTGGTAGTTGTTATTTCTTTACTTTTAGTTCATCATGTTGATCCCTAAGTACGTTCTGGAGGACCTCTCAGTAGGTAGTGGTTTAATTATTGGAAAAAGTAACATTGAGGAGTTCTTTAATCACATTAGTATGCATAAGGAAGTTGAGGAAAAATCTTTGGTTGAGCTAGCTCCTAGTATTGAAGTTGCTTCTGCATATTTAATTCACATGTTGGAAACTAGGTTTGCTAGTCTTAATCCTTTTACGCAATACATGTTCCTTAAGCTTCATGAAATTGAAGATCCTGAAAAGAAAGCTTTTATTTTGGAAGCTTTGCACTTAGAATTTAAAGATATCGTTATTGAAGCTAGAAAAGTTCTTAAACGTTTTAATAAACTCGGTTCACCTATAAAGGTTATTAGTACTAACGATGAAGGAGCCGAAATACCTATACCTAGCAAGCTCTTGGGATTATGTGAAGCTTTCGAAAATAATTTTGACTGGATCTGTCCCAAAAATATTTTTTGTGATTTGAGTGAACCAAAGCGTGATCACAAAGGGTCTTCTAAAACTTATGTGGATGAAATACAATGCCTTATTGACAAGACTTCTACAGTTGATCTTAATGCTCCTTCTGATGCTACTTGATTCGCAATTTTCTGCGCCTAGCTCAAAGGTGTTAAAGAAAAGCACTCTTGGGAGATAACCCAATGTTTTATTTTCAGTACTTTTTCTTTTATTTGAGTCTTGGAAGTCATTACTACTGTAATGACCGCTCCTTATCTTGTTTATTTTGTTTTTGTGCCAAGAGAAGCCTCTAATTCGAGTGAGGTAAAGATTTGGGGATGTTGCTGTCCTGAAACTGTTTTCGGTGCTGCACCGTAAAATTCGTATAAATTCTCTGTATATCTTTTGGACCTGCGATTTCTTGTGCATATGCCCCAGGTTATATCCAAACTTTCGTTAGTTGAACACTTTTTGATTTGAGAAACAGAAAACCCCTCAAAAATTCGGCCTTTGTCAGCTGTTCTATTTTGACAGATTTCTGCCAATATTTGTGTTTGCCACTTTATCGCTTTCTTTTGAGTTCTTTTGATCACGGAACTTTTGGGGAGGTTGCTACAGTAGTATGTGCTATATATGTGGTGGTTTTGAGTTGAAACCTGAAGCAAAAAGAGGTTAATTATATGTTATGCTACACTAATGTTGCTAATAGATTTGTGTTTAGTTTTGTATGAAGGAAGTTTTCAAGTGTAGGGATTGGAGAATGATGAGATGAGTTGAAGAATGGACAAAAGCTCAAGCTTGGGGATGCCCATGCATCACCCCAAGAAATATCCAAGAAGTACAAACGTCAAAGCTTGGGGATGCCCCCGAGGCACCCCTTCTTCATCGGCAAAAATCAGGTCACCTTTCAAAACACTATATTTTTATTGCTTCATGCACTATGTGTTTTTCTTGGAGCGTCAGTTGTTTTAGTTTTATTAGTTAGTTTAGTTTTGTTTGCTGCAATAAATGGTTGGACCCCAACAAATTTCCTTTGGAGGAGATGTACTCATTTTCATTTGCCAAGAACACTCCGTTTTTCATTCTTACAATTTCACCGGGTGTTCTTCTTTTTCTGCTACTGCTTTTGGTTTTCGTTTTTGCCTTGATTTGCATTCAGATCTTCTTATATTTGTTTATAAAGGTGTATTTTTGCCTCTGATCTTTATTGGTTTTCATCAAAAGAGGTGTTTATAAAAATTTCAAATGGTGTTGGAAAAGAGAAAAAGCTTTATGCAAAATAGTGGTACAAGAAGGAGCTTGTGTAGACTGTGGCTTAGGCTTTTTCATGTCATGCTTGATGTCTTTTTGATAGTATGCTTAGTGGTTTTGCTGTAGCATGACTTGTCTCAAATAACTGAGATTGCTTAATGAGCCTTTGAAAAAATCATGCGTTGTTTTTATTGTATGGAAGCATTATTTTGGTTTTCTCCTTGATGCTTTATTTGGGTTGACTTGGCGCATGCTCACACATGTTAGACTCTTACAAAGTCGCCAATAGCCTTTATGATCATTTAGTTTTTGACTTTTGATGCCATCTTATGCTTCTTTTAATGTCGCTTTGCATGATTATGGCCATTATTGCTCTCTTAGTTGGTCGCTCCCAGTCGTTTTGCTAGCCCTCGCCTTGTACTGAGTATGAGCTCTCCTCGTGCATCCAACTCCTAAAATCCAAAGTTTTCCAAAGTGTCCACCATACATACCTACTAGCAATTTGCTATTCCAAGTAAATTTGACTTTCTTTTATTTTCTCTTCAAATTAAACTCTTACCAGTGTTATGCGAAATTCGGTCAGTAAAGCTCTCACGAACCGGAAGGCACACTTTACTTTTTCATGTTCTTAAAAATTTGACATCGTGGTCTCTTATGTTGAGTTGTTATGCTTGCAAGTTGTAAGTTGGAGACTAGCCCAGCCATGCAGTCATGGGCAAGCTTTCAACATTGCACTTCTTATTTGAGTTGATATCGTGATCTTTTGTTTATGGATGCCCGCGGTGTGAAATGAATTGGGAATCTTGTGGGGATCATGGAGTTTGTATATGTGTTAGGGAAACGCCGGGCCGCTAATCTAAGCCATGCATAATTCATGGTGGAAATTTGCAGCATACCCATGGTGAACATTCGACGACGCATCTCACAATAAAAAGCTAAACAATTGGCAAATAAAAGAGATGTCGAGGTGTTCATTGTCTGCTTGTCCTGTCATTTTGATGTGGGCTTGTTCCATGTCATCGGGCACGGAGGTACCCCATTGGCGGTTCTCAATGATATGCATATATTTACAATGACAAGAGCCTTGCTTGGGACTCTAAGTAAAGTAGCATGAGGTTTGGGTACTCGTATTCACGGGACACGAGGTTTTCAACTTATGATTTGTCAAGCATATGCATCATAATTGTTCTCGCATTAACTTTAACCATTCAAGATGCTTATGATGGGGGCAATGAGAGCTCAAAGCCGGTAAGTACCATAATTTTTGAAGGTTATAAAACTTGCAATTACTGCTTCCCTCTGCGAAGGGCCTTTCTTTTACTTTTATGTTGAGTCACCACCTTCAATCTTTATGCACCATTAAGAGAGCATAGTTGTCATTCTTAGTATAATGTGCATTGTCCCAAAGTTTTCATTGATTGATTCATATTGTTGGTTTCACTTGTTCTCAAATTATTTGTATCTAGTCGCCCTCTTAAACTTGAAGGTGTCCTATGCATTTATGTTTTGCTCTCTTTGAAGGACAAGTTGAAAACAATTTGTATGTTTTTCCTTATGATTTGAACACACGTTTGACTTTCATTGTTTCATTTTCATGATCTTTTGTTTGTGTTCATTTGCATGTTTACAACATGGTTGCTAAGTTCTTATTGTCAAGATTATATCTTCATGCCCATGTTTTAAGTTCTTATGATCCCAGCTCACAAATGCTTACATACATGATCAAGATTGTGTAGGTGCATGTCACCTCAAAAATTATTCTTTTGTTATCACTTACCTACTCGAGGACAAGCAGGAGTTAAGCTTGGGGATGCTTGATACGTCTCCAACGTATCTATAATTTTTGATGCTCCATGCTTGTTTTTACACCATTTGCCTAATGTTTTGTTACACTTCGTGGCACTTTTATGCATTTTCTGGAACTAACCTATTAACGAGTCGCCATAGTGCCAGTTCCCTGTTTTCTGCTGTTTTTGTGTTTCAGAAGTGATACACAGGAAATATTCTCGGAATTAGACGAAACAAGTTCCTGAAGTCTTATTTTGTCCGGGAGCTTCCAGTCATCCGAAGGAGAGTAGGAGGGGGGCCACAGGGGCCCCACACACCAGGCTGGCGCGGCCCAGGCCCTAGCCGCGCCGCCATGGTGTGAGGCCACCTGGCTCCACCTCTGACTTCGCCCCTTCGCCTATAAAGACCCCCCGACGGGAAAAACCTAAGTACCCGATCACTTTTCTAGAACACATCGCGATCCGCCGCCGCCGTCGACCCGAAGATCGGGAGGGTCCAGAAGTTCTTCCCGGCATCCTGTCGGAGAGGGGAATCGCCACCGGAGGTCTTCTTCATTGCCATGCTTGCCTCCGGAGCGATGAGTGAGTAGTCTACCTTGGACTATGGGTCCATAGCAGTAGCTAGATGGTTGTCTTCTCCACCATGTGCTTCATGTTTAGATCTCATGAGCTGCCCTACATGATTGAGATCACCGTTATGTAATTCTACATGTTTGGTTTGTTGGGATCCGATGAATATTGGTGTTATGATTAAGTTGTTGTACTGAATTATATCTTATGTTATCTCTATGTTGTTTATGATCTTGCATGCTCTCCGTTGTTAGTAGCTATCTTGGCCGAGTAGTTGCTAGTGACTCCAAGAGGGGGTATTTATGCTCGATAGTGGGTTCATGCCTCTATTTAACCTGGGGGAGTGACAGAAACCTCTAAGGTTGTAGATGTGCTGTTGCTACTAGGGAGAAAACAACATTCATATGCTCAAGGGCATATGCTTTGTTTACATTACACACTTTGCTTAATGCAATTATCTGTTGTTCGCAACTTAATACTTGTGGAGTTCTCGGATTGATTCGCCACAAGTGGATTATTAGTCATAGATGCAGTTGGATGGCGGTCTATGTATTTTGTTGTAATGACCAGAGTAAATCTCATAGTGATCTTCTTGACATATCACGTTTATCTTTATTCTATCAATTGCCCAACTGTAATTTGTTTACCCAGCATCTGTTATTTATCTTATGGAGAGACACCACTAGTGAATTGTGGACCCCGGTCCTATTTCCATCATATTGCTATCACATGTTTACTTTACTCGCATTGTTTACTTTACTCGCATATTCTATTGTTTTCCACTCGATACACTCATAACCTTTGTTTCAAGCAAACCGATGAGATTGACAACCTCATCGCAAGTTGGGAGCAAAGTACTTGGTTGTGTTGTGTGCAGGTTCCGCGTTGCTACTAGCCGAAGACGAGTCAACAAGTATCGTAAAACGGCGCCCTTGTTGGAGTGCTATTAAGCCAGTCTGCATCACCTTCAGTCGTCTGTCCCTTCTCTCCAAGATCGACATACCTTGGTTTCTTAACTGAGGGAAAACTAGCTGCTATACTCATCACACCTTCCTCTTGGGGTTCCCAACGGGCTGGTTGTTCACCACGCACAAGGACTAGCCCCATGCCGCCGGAATTTCGCCTGCAACCCCGCAGATGCCGCCGCCCTCCAGCCAAGCCCACGCACTCCTCCGCCACGCAATCGACGCCGCCGCCACACCTATCGTGCTCACCTCGATGCGGCGCACCTTGTCGTCCTCTCCACCGTTGCCCAGGAGCCCTAAATCGACGAGCACGTCCACGCCCGTCGTCGGATCTCGCTGGAACCCTAGGACGCCGGTGAGCCTTCTCCCCTTCTCGTTTTGTCCGTCCGATCGGGAATCCAGCGGCCTAGATTAGAACCTCCCCAAAGGGGTATCAGCGGATCTGAGCCGCTCAGATCTAATAAGATCTAACGGCCGAAAACCCTAATCGGGCCAAACCGATACACTCCAATAGGGAAGTGCCACATGTCAAGCTCCTGGCCAGCCCCGATTTCAAATTTATTTAATTGTTTTAAAATTGCTGAAACTTGCAAAATTCATAGAAAAAGTTCTACAACTCCGTTTTTAACAAATTTTATGTCTCTGGAAAGCTTAGGATGTGTAGAATCCATTAGTGTATTCAAATCCCCAAGTTTTTGTATCAAATCTGGATTGAATTTTAGATTGATTTAAACCCTATTATATGCAAATAAATTTATATCTTCTGTTCTGCAAATTTAAATCTTTTAATTTTGTAGTATTTGGATTTCTCTGGACTTGTGGATTGTTTTAGAATCAAAAATCTCAATTTTGAAATGTGCACAAACTTGGTGTAGTTTATTTGCTTCTAGATCACTGTTTTGCAAATAATTAAAGATCTAAAAGTGCTTTTTGATTAATTCCACTTGCATTGGTTTTGTTTTACAAAAACTTATCATCTGAGAACCTTAATTGCAATATTTTCACACATCATAAGATGTGTGAAATTAAAATGTCTTTTGCATGCATGCATACATGTCTATGATTTCCACATTAGAATATTGTGTGTTTATGTCTATGTTCATTTCTTGTCTAGATAGTGAAGAGGAGCTGAACTACAATTGTGATTGCTATGAGTGTGCTGGTTGTTGCCAAGGCAAGTGACACACATTCTTCTACCTACTTTTTAATACTGCATAGTATTTTCCAGTAGTATGCATGATAAGTGGAATATCAACTATTTTATAGAGTGCTTGGATCCTAGTAGTGTGTAGCCATCCTTTCAATCCCACTTGCTAGGATTGGTAACTCTGCTTTGGAAAATTAATGCCAATGCTTTGTTTCATTTTTGGTTGAAGACTTGTATTGAGGGTGTAAAACTAATTGGTTGGTCGTGTCCTGGGTTATGGACAAATTGAGTCTCTAGATAAGGATGTACAGAAGAATCTCATCACCTTTACTGAATGATTTAAAACTGGTTTAGGAATAGTATTGGGACCATATGGTGGTTTACCCATATGGGGTCATTCTGGTGGTTTACCCATATGGGGTCATTCTGGTGGTTTACCCAGATGGCTTGGTGCATGTGGTGGTTCACCCATGTGCTCCTTCTCAATAAAGAGGTCATCCTGGTGGTTTACCCAGATGGCTAGGTGCTCATGGTGGTTTACCCATGTGCCCTTTTTAATGAAACTACAATCTCATCACCTTTTCTAAATGATTAAAATTGGTTTAGAAACAGTCTTAGGACCATATGGTGGTTTACCCATATGGGGTTATCTTGGTGGTTTAATGGGATAGCTTGGTGCTCATGGTGGTTTACCCATATGCCCTTTTCAAAAAAAAAACGGTCATCCTGGTGGTTTACCCAGATGGCTTGGTGTTCATGGTGGTTTACCCATGAGCTCCTTAAAAATCTTATCAATGACTAAAAATGTTTTGAATTGAAAATTAGGATAAAACTTGCTTTATGCAAATTAGCCCAAAAGATCCACCAGCCAAATATCATGTAGTATAGTCTTTTCACAACAGCCACCAAATATGTGTCATTTGCCAGTACGTCATTGTACTGACCCCTTTCGTTGGGGCTGCATATTCAAATCTGCAGGTTATTCGGAGGATGAGTAATTCGTAGGGATCTCGAGTCTACATTCCAACATGTCTGCCTGTGGCACTTGCTGAAGATGGAGCCTCATTGCAATTTGTTTCCGTTGTGTTTAATTTGTGTTAAACTCTAGAATTTAAGCTAGTCCAAGTGGCTTATTAAGCAACTTTGTAAGGTTTTAAAGATTTTGTATCTGGATCTGCGATGTAATAAATGACGCTATCTGCAATGATTACTATATGTTGTGATGTGGTGCTATCAGTGATCCAGGGAGTAGCACTTAACACAGTTGTGCTACCTTTATCAAAAGGTAGGACGCTATAGACACCTTTAGTCGGGTAGTCAATTCAGCTACTATTTGTCTTGTGCCATCTGTTACAGTATCTAGGGGGTGGAACATTCGACAACTAGATGTGAAGAATTCCTTTATGGTGTTCTGGAGGAGAATGTTTATATGATACAACCACCCAGGATATGAAGTCAAGGGAAAATCTGGCTACATCTGCAAACTTGACAAAGCTTTATATGGACTAAAGCAAGCCCCAAGAGCATGGTTTTCGAAGCTCGGTGCAAAGCTACAAGCACTCGGTTTCAGTCCTTCTAAGGCTGACACATCGTTATTCTTTTATTCCAAGGGAAAATTACTACTTTTGTACTTATTTATGTTGCTGACATGATTGTTGCTCGCTCTTGTCATGATGCAATCACAACGCTTCTTAAAGATCTTCAGAAAGAATTTGCGTTGAAAGATCTTGGAGATGTTCATTACTTCCGTGGCATTGAAGTAAAGAAGGCGCGAGATGGATTGCTCTTGACACAAGAAAAATATACCTCAGATATACTTGAAAGAGTAGGCATGAAAAAGTGCAAGGCTATAATACACCCATGTCGACAAGTGAGAAATTATCTGCTCATGAAGGGACACCTCTCGAGGCAGAAGATTCCACAAGGTATAGGAGTATTGTTGATGCCTTGCACTACTTAACTCTTATTAGACTAGATATTTCATTTTTAATAAACAAGGTCTGTTAGTTTTTACATGCACCAACTACTACACACTGGTAGATTATTAAATGAATTTTGAGGTATCTAAGTGGTACATCTAATCTCTTGGGCTGAAATTCAACAAGTCTTCTTCTATGCTTGTTAGTGCTTTCTCATATGCAGATGACAGAAGATCAACTGGTGGCTTTGCTGTATTTCTTGGCCCAAACTTAATTTTATGGAGTGCAAGAAAACAAGCCACGATATCTTGATCAATCAGAGAGGCAGAGTACAAGTCTCTAGCCAATGCAACTCCAGAAGTAATGTGGGTACAAATCCTTCTTGATGAGTTAAAAATTCCACATTCTCAAGCAGCACGGTTGTGATGGGATAAGATGGGTGTAACCTATCTTTCAGTCAATCCAGTTTTTCATGCTACAACTAAACACATTGAAATAGACTATCACTTTGTTGGAGAATATGTTACTCGGAAATTATTAGATATAAAGTTTATTCCAACAGGGGTCAAGTTGCAGATGGTTTACCAAGCCGCTTACAGTAGGCCAACTCGAAGCCTTCAGAGATAATCTTAGATAAGTTATGATTGAGGGAGTTTGTTAGCGAGTTAGGTTGACTTCTTGTGTAACAAGTTATATCTATCGCATCCATTTGATAAGGATCGATGGTTAGTTGTTAGCGTGTAACAAACAATGTAAATCCTTTTGAAATTGTTGGTTAAACCACCTATATAAACTATTCGCAATAAAAAAACCACCTATATAAACACGCAGGGAATTATCACAAGGAGAACCCAGTGATGGTAATCATCTATGTGCGTCTCTGCAATTTAGTACGGTATATAGTAAAGAATTTTCTTAACCAAACTTGTTCCCCTGTTCAGATTCATTGACCTTATCGTCGGGACCACGGGCGAAAACGCAAGGTGGCTTGAAGTTCACCGACAGTGAGTTGAAATGCCCCCAGTCCCTGGTGCACGCAGACTGCAGCCCTGTGCAGGCCAACGCAGCATGCAGAGGCAGTATCCCCACACTGATGCTGTGCAGAAAGTACAGCTCATGCGCATCGATCAAACCGCATAGCCGCGAGGACAAACGCTACAGTCTACACCCCTTCGATGCCAACCTGATGTTTTGGTTTTATTCTGCCTGATAAAGGGAGAAAAAACAGAAAAGTTTTATTCTGCCTGGTAATAAAGAGAGAGAAATGAGACATATTGGGCGGAGAACACCTTGCTGACGGAAACCTACGAAAAGCAAA
Source organism: Dactylis glomerata (assembly GCA_007115705.1). Taxonomy (NCBI): domain Eukaryota; kingdom Viridiplantae; phylum Streptophyta; class Magnoliopsida; order Poales; family Poaceae; genus Dactylis; species Dactylis glomerata. The sequence continues at coordinate 788,383 of QXEO01001205.1, forward strand.
AAAAAATTAATGTTTAAGTGTATCGAGATAAATATAAAATATATGTTGCGTACATGCCTTTTAAGGCCCCGTCGCAAACAAAATAGTTGTGCCGTGTGCGCTCTGAGCGACTGCATATGGGCCGGGAAAATACGCTTATGCCGAAGGCTCAAGCGGGCTCCTACGGGGTGAGAAGGCAAACAAACTATGGGTCAAAACCGTCAGTAGGTATCTCGCACACGCCTGCGAAACGGGTACCGTCAGCAATATCACACACATTAACTTTTTGTGTGATGTATGCAATTATTCTGCGACCCGTTTTTTATTTCCACCATTTTCTTTCTGTTGCCCGTTGCTAATGCGTATTTGCAATTACTCATATGTATGCTAGATCGAAAAAGAATGTACATCGCACGCTGACCTTGTTCTAACTTAGTGTAAAAGTAATAATATTTGTATGAATCCATCGCCTGCCACTATTTTCTGATTATATATATTTCTTCAATTAAAGTTATAATTATTATATAAAATAAAAGGTTAACACATCGCATACAATATCATAGCCTAGCAGAGTGGTTCCAATGGAATTAGTGATTGCAGGGAGAGAGAGAGAGTTCGAATTCTTTGTCTCTCATCTTTTTTGTTTGAGAACCAACTACTTATGGATATTATTTGTTGATTTGGCGCAATTCACTTGACATCCTATGTTAAGTAAATTGTGACAACATCAATGAATATTCCCTGTTAGTTGGTATTTTTTGTTCGAAAGTTACGAGATATAGTAATTTTTTTGATTGCACGTATGTTTCGCACACGGTTTTTCATTGTAAAAGCGTGCGCGAACGGTATTTTCGCAAACGGGTTTTCCATGAGCACCGTATGTGAGGTGAAAGATCGCACACGTTTTCTTGTTTCCACCGTTTGCGAATTTTGTAGACGTTTTTTGCTCACGCAATTTTCTGAATTGTGCGATCTCATAATTTGCGCGACGGGCTTCAAATTTTGGTTCATGCCATAAAATGCCTCACACTATCTTCCCACCGATGACATCGCCATAATGTCTCCCTGCGAATCCACTCTAGGCTACATCAAACTTGCGCCTTCTAATTCGGATGAGGAGCATTCCTCACAGTCCCCACCGCGCGGTGGTGTGGGCTGCATAATCGACCTTACTAGGTCTGATTCTGCGCGCGGGGGGGGGGGGGGGGGGGGGAGCACGCTCCCGTGGAGGAGGAGGTCGAGGGAATGGGGGAGGAGGACTTGGAGAAGCATAGGGTGGTGGAGGAGTCCATCGAGTCGACGCGGCGTGAGGAAGAAGAGGTGCATCGCGCGGTGGAGGACTCCTTTGAGTCTCTTCGCGAGGACCGAGTGTGTGCGTGGCTCAAGGCCAAGAACAAAGGTATGAAGGCAGCGACCTCTTTGCAGATTCCTGGCAGCAGGTTCGACGACGTGATCTGCGAGGCTTGGATGTCCGCCGCGGCTAGGCGCAAGGCCGCTGGGAAGCTCAGGCAGCGGCCTCGATGTCGGGCTGCAACAACCATTTTGTCGGCAAGGGGGCAGCGCTCGACAATGCAGATACATCAAGCAGCTCTGCCTCAGGCTCCGGGAGGAGGCCATGTGCTCAACAATGCAGACGCATTAAGCAGCTCTGTCTCTGGTGAGAGCGGGCCAGTGACCGACGTCTCCTCTGGAGATGAGGGGGACGTTTAAGTAGTTATTTTAGTTTCAATAATTAGGATCTAAGTATGTATGTAATGTGAAGTTAGGGGTCTTTTTGTAGTAGGAAGGGCATCCATGTTTGATTGGAGCCGCTTCAGACCGAGGTCAAAATATTATTAACGGTCGACTTTTGTAACAGGAAGGGCAACCATGTTTGATTAATTGGTGCCCTTCTGTATGCCCAAATATAGATATTATTAATTGATCCAGAAATTACTATTTCCCTCCTGAAGAGATCTGCAATATGAGCAAGTAATATATAACGTGTGAGTGACTGCCAAATAAAACATACGATTGGTGGACAAATAAATGTGGGCTTTTCTTAATTCACACACGGCTGTTGTGCAAACAACCGAGTGCTTTTGCATATTCGCACATGGTGCTTTCCTAGACAATGGTGCTTTTCTCAGTTCTCACGGTTATTCTAAAGTGGCCCGTGTGCCAAATGAGGCCCATAAGGGCCCAGTTAGCTAAACTCTACCTTATTTGTCTTATATATAAGCATCTAACGCTCCCTGTCCGTTCACTTGCATTTTCACAGCCACCACACTCCACTTTAGGACCAGAAGAGCAGTGACAGCGGCCGGTCTCACTGCCGGCGACAAACACCACTGCTTCGTCTCTAATGAGGACCTCCACTCCGGCGGCTTGCTCGCTGGAGTCTCGTGCCAACCTGCGCGGTCGTACGATGGAAGTGCCACCAAGAAAGCCGGTCAAGCCGCCTCGTCTTCGCCACCGCCGACGTAAGTACGCGAAGCCTTCTTAGAGGTTAGCATGCATTTTTAGTTATATATAGGGCGGATCGGCTCTGTAAGCACTGTTAGCAAGGCTAGATCCATTAGAATCCATTAGAATAATGTAGATCTGATATATAAGCACGGTTAGCAAAGCTAGATCCATTAGAATATTGTGTTGGGCTCCACGTATTCACTTCGAGTTTCTTAAGATAATGGATCTGCCATGTGCAGCAACAGCAGTCGGTTATTTCAGTTAGCAAGGATCGATCGATTTTATATAATGGATCTGCCAAGTGTAAATATAACACTAGCACATCTTCAACTAATGCCACCATCGATAATGGATCTGCCATGTGTAGCAAAAATAGTCGCATAGTTCAGTTAGCATGGATCAATTTTATATAATAGATCTGCCATGTGTAAGCACAACACTGGCACATATTCAACTAATGCCACAATCGATTTTATGTGAGCTAACGCATAGCACATACTACTAGTTTTCTAGTGTTTTATATATCCAACTAATGATACCATCGAGTTTACAACAGGAATGATATTTTGGTGACACTGCATAAGAATTGGACAGCATCATGTTTGCATCACAAGCGGAAGGTACAAACATAAGTCATGTCAACTTGCATTTTATTATTGTAACCTTGTAGGTTTATGTTCTAAATCCAATTGGTTTCTGTAGTTACCCTGTCTTGTGCTATGCACTTGAGAAAGTCGAGTATAGACTTTAGAAAGTCGACAGCCTCCTCAATGCTACTGTATGAAGGCATATGGGGTTCCCCTCCCTTGTAATAAGGATTGCAAATAAGTATATATTGTTAATGCACTTTCACTGATCTAGTTTGCTTCTAACATGTAACCGATTCACTTCACTATATCTGCTGAAATAGATTAGATGCATATCAGTAGACAAGCTGTGTCAACCATCGCTATTGTGATGTTTTTGTGTACTGCATAAGTTACTTTTTTTAGTAAAGAGTGTCTTATGCAGTGCTGCCAAAATATCCCACAGGTGACGAGAAGAAAGATAGAAGAACGCCAAGATCCTCTCCATATTTCAACACAAAGATCAAGGTGGATCAATTCGAGAGCTCCATCATGGAGCAAAGACGTAACCAAGATAACCTAAATATTTCAGTAGGAATTCAATATTTGTTGACATATATGCACACATGTGGTGTATGAAATATACAATATAAAGGAAATGTGAGTTTTGTAGGTGTATTTGCATGCAGTGTTGATTTATACAAGCTTCATTTCTGTTATATATTGCAAAAACCGTATGCAATCATGAACTAAGCAGACGGCAGGAACAACAAAGCAACGTGGGCGATGTGGGCTAACACATACCATTTTTCATAATAAAACGTTTGTGATCTACATCTGTGCCAACGGCTAATCATAAAAACTCATTTGTGAAGGCCCTCAGAATCGCAAAAGCTTTCCGAGCGTAAACCGTGGGTGATATTTTACCTATCGCACACGGTTAACTAAACTGTTTCCTTTGGGGGTGCCGTCGCATATCCCTCCGTGGAGACGATTTGGTCAACCGTGTGCGATGGACCGATTCGGCCGTGTGTGAAGGCCGATCTGTACTAGTGTTGGAGGGTGGCGTTCTAGATATGTAAAATTTTAAGTTCAAAGTAAGCACCATTTTATGTGGTATTAGAAAAAAACAAATAGTAGCAGATAGAAAACTTATGTTCATTGTTTTTTTTCAAAAAGTGGAAGTACCCGGCCTCTATGTCAAAGCGATACATAAGTTTTTCTTACGGTCAAACTTGCAAATTGAAGCCATCAAACAAGGTGACATCGCACCACGAACTAGCTCGACGATAGAGGACAAAACGGGGCCATATTCCTTGGCAACCATCATTGGCTCACGGGCCAAAACTAGAGAGAGTCGCCTCCGCCATCTTCCGCAACCCATCTATAGGGTGCAGTTCAAAGCAAAGACCTTTGTGAGGCCTGCCATCAACACCGCCGCAGCGCAAGACTGTGCCTCTGCCATGCACGCGTACGAAAGCACGCGTCAGCCGCGAGACTCCGCTGCTCCACACCGCCAAGACTCGCTGTCGTTGACGCAACAGAAGTTATGCCACACCACCCCTTGACCCCTCCAGCTATCACATGCTCCAAAAACGATGCCCTCAGAAGGAGAGCGGCGCCGTACGCCACCATCATCCGTTCCAGGATTCCTAGATCTAAGGTTTACCCGGAGCAAACCACCCTTCCTGTGAAGCCTATATCAATGTGCCACAACGCTCTATTTGCGTAACTTGTTGAAGGCTACACTCCGGAGTATAACTATGAGATCAATGGCCATCAAAACACCAAAGTGTAGTACCCAGAAGGTGACATTTATCCAAAATAACCAACATTTGTGAAGACAATCCCAAACACCATGGGTTATTTATTTTTTTGGTTTTCTACACAATAAACGAGTTGTAGGAAAAATGTGAAGCGGGTATTTGGCTCGCTACTGTTTTGCAATTGTCCGGTCTCCTGCTCTTACATGATCAAAGATCAGATGTGAAAGATCATAAATGCTTATATATGTTACCATACACAGCATGATTTTGTGAGCGCGGATGCTGAACTAGTGTTTGATGAGCCGTATGAGATACACCACCCTCTTGCCAAGCCATAAGTTTCATGACTTTCTCTTCATGTATGCGTAAATTCATGATGAAGCTATGTATCGGCAATTGCAAGATGATCTAGTTGAGGACTTGTGGGTGCTTAAAGGAAACTAGTTGTTTGAGTGTTCTTGGTTGAGTTGAACTTCCCGAATTTAAGTTCAAATTTCAATTTTTATATGAATTATATATTGTTTGCACTAATTTATGAGTTAAAAATCACTATGCAATATACTTGTATTGGGGCAGCCAGGCCCATAGTTCCGAACATGTGTCCAGACACCCCCAAACAATATCCGATGTAGAGCTGTTGGACACTATCTGAAGCGCCGGTGGTGATGCTCTAACTACGAGATGTTTTGCGGTACCCCCAAATCAATAGTAGCCATCCATTTTTATACATCTAATGGCCCATAATAATTCATACTACTATTAAAAAGATGACTAGTATAATTCATACTAATCAGAAAAATTGGCATATTTCTTAGACAGGCTTCGGCCCAAAAGCTTTACACAGACCAATTTCCCTAACCCTAGATCTTGTGCAGCCCGGAGCGCCCATGCCCCCTGCTAATCCGACTTGAACTCTCCCTCTCTCTTCTCTCCCGGCTCATCGTCGAGTAGCTTCCCGCGAGACGCGCGCAAGTACCGATCAACAGCCGAAACGCGCGCTGTCAGCTGGCCTGATTGTTTGAGATCGATCAGCTAGTACTTCTTGCATAAACACATACGCACACACATAAGAAATGATTGATTGACAGTTTGTCTTTGTATTGATTCACGGTGAGTTTAATGGCAGGACTTAAGAAATGACTACTCGTATACACAGGACGTACAACGCAGAAGAAGTGATTATTGATAACAGACGGATTCTCTATCCGCAGCTCCTCTGGCCGGATCTCTCCGGCGGCGGCGGCTGGAGGTGGAGGCGCGGTTCTCCTAAAAAAATTAATGAACGATTTGCTTTATTACGGTTTGAGGATGGGCCTAATAGACCTTTTATACTAGTCCCTTTTTTAGGAGTAATATGATTTGTAAAAGGTACTGTAAAAGAAGCCCTAACTAAAGGCTCCGAGACCTCCCTCGAGCTCGGGTTGTGTGTGTATGGGTGAGGGGGAACTGACATAGCTGGTTTGCGCTGTGCACTATAACTTCGTAATAGTAAAAAAAAAAATCAGTTGAAGTGGTCTTTTTAACTCATTAAATTATATGTTTACCCATAACACATCATAACTTAACCCGCAAAGCAAGCAAACTTCACCTCCTCCATCTACTTTCACTATGAACAGAAAATATGTTGAATAAATCAAAACTGCACATGGACATCAAATAAGCTAAAGGCCGGCTAGACCCTAGATCTAGCCGCTTGCGCCTAATCGCTCTGCCTCTGCTCTTCCGACCTGCTGTGGCGGTGAGGGGAAGAGTGGCTACAACCCGCCTCGACCTTGGTGGAGTCGTCGGGTGAGCGGCGTGGAGGGAGCCCCTTCGCCTAGGGCTGTCATTTCGCTAGCAAGAGTGTCGGTGCTACCTGCTGCTATGGGGCGGAGGGGGCTCGCCTCCTACCCGGCCATGACGCGCGCGTGCCCCCTGTGGGTGGGCCTCTTCTCCAAGCCACCATTCTATGCCTGCCTCCTCCCGTTCGTGGCAGGTTCTAGGAGTTCGACGGCGGGACGTTCCTTCACGGCGGCATCGGGGAAGATCTTGCCCCTGCTTATTCCGTCCGCTGGGTCGGGAGTTGGAAGACCACCTTTTCGAGCCCTACTTCGACGGCGAGAGCACGTGGTCAGATCTTCAAGGCCATTAGGCCCATCAAGATGCCGGTGAGGGGTGCCGGCAGCTGTTTAACTTCCATTGGGAGGCCCCTTCTGAGGTCTGCTACCGCAAGAATCGTCGGCTCAGTGGCAAGTGTTTTCGTCTCCACCTCTGAGCTCGACGGCGGCAGCTCCGACCTCTAGCTCGACGGTGGTGATAGAGAAGGACCTGTTTGCATTTTCTTATTTTTCAATGAGGTCCTTTCTACTTTAGCCAGGGACCTATGTGTACTTTTCTTATTCTATGGGGTCCCTTGTAACAATCTGTACCTCCACTGTTTGGATCTAATATGATGCTTCCTGCCCTTCCGGGCCTCTCCCGTTCAAAAGAAAACTTCGTAATAGTAAAAGAATCAGTGTAAGTGGTGTTTTTAACTAATGAAATTATATGTTTACCTATAACACATCATAACTTAACCCGCAAAGCAAGCAAACTTCACCTCCTCCATCTACTTTCACTATGAACAGAAAATATGTTGAATAAATCAAAACTGCACATGGACAGCAAATAGTATCCTCAACTCAAGACCAGTGTCGCCGTCCAGACAGTACAAAAGGCGAAGCCCCACCATACCAGCATAGGTACATCTCTAGGATTGAAACAGTGGTATCAGAATTTTGCATAATACCACCAAGTACTAGCATCCAATCAACTGTAATATGCTACTGCCATACGCATAGCATAATCGTTGTCCAGAAACACTATACATGTTTCCTAAACTCGGACAGAGAATATACGACAGAAGAAATACACAAAGTACAGTTTCTAAGCATGAGACCCGAGGTAGAGGATCAGCAGTAAAACATGAGCCTCTTCACACTGTCACTGAGCTTAGGCAGTGGCGTCGTCTGCAATGGAGTGGCTCTGTACAGAGTTGTGCGGCTGGTGGCCACTGCATCTGACCTCTCAAGATACAGCTTGCCTCTATACGCGGCGAGATGCGCATAGTACGCCGGGGGAACAAGGGAGACCGGCCTGGTGCAGCGCACAAAAGTGTAGCAAAGATTGTGTATCAGCTGCTGCAGTTCGTCGGACTGGAAGTTGTTCTCATCCAACAGGACGTGGTAATGAGTAGGACGGCTTGTCCCTTTTGTGCCCCAGTGACTGCACAGGTAGAAGTCGAATTCCCTCGGGTGCGTGATCACAGTGTCCACGACGGTTCCCGGTGGTATATTCTGATCAGAATAGTGCGTCGAGCCACCATTCTTCTCCCTGTGGAAGAGCCTGGTGTGATGCCTCTTCTGAACCACGATGAACGTGATCAAGGGCTTGTAGCCTGGGTACCTCGAGCAGGTTGCTCGCACGGCATGCATCTCCTCCTTCAGGACCTTGTCGAACTGCGTCTCGCTCACACCATCTCGGAAGAATATGATTCTACCTGGGAGCTTGCCAACTTCTTTCAGGAACTCTTCAAGTAGTTCACCAGCCATTACATCCAGGTGTTCAATTATTTCTTTCCGGTGCGTCTGCGATCTCATCCTGGATATGTACTTATTTGCCGAAGGCCAATTCATGCTTGCAACTACAGCCACCACTGATGGGCTCGAGTCGTCAAGCGGATGTGGGTGTGTCACATCAGCACCCATGAACATCACTGGCTCCTCATCTGAAAATATTCTAGGGATCTGGCATGGCAAGCTGTTGTAGAGGGACACATTGCATCCACCAAGCTTAGCATTAATCTTCAGGGCTAAATTGGCAACGAATTGCACGGTCAGGCTGCTCAAGTTGGGATAAAGGCAACATTGTGTCACAACGCCAATGGATGTTTCAGCAATCCGCTTCAGATCAGAGTAGCCTCGGTGCCTCCGTTCCATGACACAGATTAGCAATTGCAGGTTGCCTGATGCAGCTTCTTGAATTTTCTTGAGTTTGCTCTCCAACATGCCCACATTATTGAGAAGTTGAATCCGCTCAAACAATGGGCTGATGACGGGTTTCTTGTTTAGAAGAATTCCAAGCTGCTCACACCGACTTGATAGCTGGTTGACAAACCTTGGAATGCAGGAGTGCTGCTCCAGGGTACCACCAAAGCTTATCAAGGCCCAGTTCTTAATCTTGGAGCCCTCACTGACATGGCTGTCAAGCAGACTCCATTGGCGATCAAATCGGTGTGGTGTTACATCCTTAATGCGCCCTCCACTGCCAAACTTCAGTTTTGGTGGCAAGAGAACCCTCCCAGAGAGTTGTGTCATGTCCTTTGACACTTGGAGGTTGAATTGATCAGCATAAGAATTCCTGCAAAAATAGTAAGGTAGCTATGATTACATCTGTTTGACATAAAATACTTTAAAAAGACACTTCTATTGTTTTACAACTGCTGCGAAATTATTATATGACAACAAAGATAAACCATACCTTCCAGCACCAAATGCTTCTTCCACAACACCCTTTATGATTCCCTTTCTTTCACTTGGTCTTTGGCATCCCATTTTGAGAACCTTGGAGGTTTGTTCATCTGAGAGCTTGCCAAGATACTTCTGACCCTCACAAACTACACAAAGCTCCATTGGCACATAACATGGTTTGCTCCTACCAATCTGCAAGCATGGTAGATTCCTGAACTGTATGTCATGGTTGTACTGCTCCTTAAAGTATTCCACTACCATATGATCTTTCCCACTTCGGTCTCGAAACTTGAGGTTTTCTGTTGTCTCCTTGGTCAAGCTATACACATGGTACCGTTGATCAGTCTCACGGTGGCACACAAATACCCGTATGTTTTTCAATGCTTTCTCCACCTCCCTCCATTCCTCTTCTGACAAAGCCCTGGTTTTCTGATGCGGAAGATCCTTCAAGAAGTCACAGCGCTTCTGCAAATATGCAATCATGCCCGTGCTCTCATGGAATGCTGTGAGTGAGAGGTCAACATTAAGGGCAAGACCTTGCTTGGTTGGCCTAAGGCTCTGAAAGAAACCTCTTAATCCAACAGCTCCACCACCAATATCCCTTGCTTCTCCCATGGAGCGTGGATACAAAGACCGTCCCACCAGAACGGAACTTTCCATAGCACCTTCTCGCAAGATGACTTCCAAGGCATGGAGGTAATCCTGAGGGAGTGAAATGCCATCTTTGTCTTCAGTCAAATACTTGTTCAAGTCCTCACCACTTAGCTTCGAAACCAATCGAATGTTTACCTTGAAAACCTTATAATTCTGTTTGTCAAGCATGTGAACATCCTTTTTATCTACAGGACATTGTGTTGATGCGATTGGAAGACTGACAAAGAACTCAACCTTGCTCTCCTGAAACTCAATAGGACTATAAAGGTCCCTGCGCCCATCAAAAGCCGGCAGGGCACCCGAGAAAATACTTGAATTGTCTTGAAACAGCTTGTTCTTGATCATTCTTGCTGTTTCCTTCGATGTATGCGGGGATATGTCAATATCATACTGGAAAATCTTTTGATCGGGATTGAACCGCACAAGGAAATGATTTGCAGAAAGAGGAATCACAGCCCCCTCAACCCCACCGTTGTCAGGTCTCTGCGCAATGGTGGTTCCTTGGTGATTATTAGAGGACCTGTGATGGCCGTTCACATGATCCATTCTGATGTCAGAAGAGTTCTTCTCATGTATGAACTTTTTGTGCTGAAGCGCCTTGGCATCTGTTAATAGATTGATAATAATATGTAAGGAACCAGAGAATCTAAACATATGTACTAGTGGTTAAGACAGGAAAAGGAAAAAAATCCCGAAAAGGAGGGAAACCCCCTGGTCTCTATATCGGTTGACGATAGGAAGAGAACATCTTAAGCTGCAATATTTATAACAAGTGGGATGTTTTTCCAGTAAAATAAAAAGTGGAATTATTTAGCAAATGAATAGGAAATAGTACATGCACCAAGATGATGATACATCATTGTCTCAACAAAAATGAAGAAAAGGTAATGCAACATTTTTTACCAACAGATCCTCCTGAAAAGATATGCATGAGTTAGCCATGGTTGGGCATTGAGCTAGACTCCAGTACGCAAAGCAATTCAGAGATTGCCTAGCAGACAATAATGTGGATCCGGCTTTTTCTTTTTTTGTAAACATTTCATTTCTTCATACTCTTTATTAATTAAATAAAAAATTGTTGTGGGGAATTTCCCTACCATTTATCTAAACATATGTACTAGTGGTTAAGACAGGAAAAAAACATTTTTTTGTCCAAAAAGGAGGGAAGTCCCCTGGCCTCTATATGAACTGACGATAGGAAGAGAACATTTTAAGCTGCAATATATATAACAAGTGGGATTATTTTCCAACAAAATAAAAGTGGAATTATTAAGCAAATGAATAGGAGTAGTACATGCACCAGGATGATGGTAATCATTGTACCAACAAAAATGAAGAAAAGATGATGCAACATTTTTACCAACAAATCCTCCCAAAAAGATATGCATGAGCTAGCCATGGGTGGGCATAGAGCTAGACTCCAGCACGCAAACCAATTCAGAGAATGGATTAGCGGGCAATAATGTGGATCTGTCTTTTGCTTCTTTTTGTTAACCTTTACTTTCTGCATATTTACATACAAAATTGTTGTGGTGAATTTCCCTACCGTTTAGCACCCCCAGGAAAAAATGTTACCCATGCCCCATTCTTGAGGGGTGGAAAGGGGACTAACTTTCAAAGGAAAAAGGCACCATCCACAGTACCACAAATAGCACTTTGGCTGTGTCTCAGCTCAAACATTCTTGTATCCCACCTTCTCAAGAAATGCAGACTAATCCAAATATATATGGCATAAAAGGGACAGCATACAATCAAAAGTAGAAATCCATAAAATCACAAGCTTTCCGAGATTCCATTTGATTAACTATACAGCACTGTATCATTGATCCGAAAACACTGTACTGCATTACCTTTGTATGACGAGCCATTAATCACCAACTATACAGCTAGAAGAGACTACTTCGTAGTATCAAACTATGTATCAACATCACAGTAAAAAACTAGCGCACACTGATCAAGAAGACAAGAAAGCAACGCCACCACCCGGTATTATATATGAAGTTACTAGTAGAAAGTACAAAAACAAGGATGCGGGAAGTAACCGAGAAAAAGGCGCCTTTTTACCCTGCGGGAGCGGCAGTAGCGCGGCGGTGACGGCGTGCGGGGGCGGCGGCGGCTTCTTGGATGGCTTGTGCGCCCACATTGGGCCCCTCTGCGCCGCGCCGGGCATGGGCTTCCCGTAGCACGTGGCGGCGCCGGGGAGCAGGTGCAACGGCGGCGGCTGCTGCAGGTACAGCAGCACAGGCGGCGGCAGAGGCAGCGCGACCGCGCCATTAATATGCGCGCGGCCGGCGTTTATCGGCAGCGGCAGGAGCGCCGGGTAGGCCTGGATGATCGGGTACTGTCTGTAGCCGCCCCCGCCGCCGCCGCCACCACCAGCACTACCATAAACTCCCCTCCACTTCCTCCTCCCATTCGCGCCACCGCCGCCACCATTACTACCGGCGGTTCCTCCTCCGCCGGCGTTCCTCTCGTTCTTGGCCTCGCCTTGCCTCTCCATGGCCGCCCTAATGAGCAGCACTCGCTGGGAGGTTAAACCCAATCTAATCTGTCCGTATGCGGCTTTTGGTGTAGTAGTACCACAGTTTCTTGTCTTGTTCTTGGCTTGTGGGTTGGGGCTTTCTTGGATGGTTGGAAGGTAGGGGGGCAAAAAGAAGGGAAGGGAAGGGGAACTGAAGGAAGGAGGAGTGGGGGTGGGAAGAAGGAGATGGGGTTGGTATTAATGGGGTGGCAGCAGAGAGGAGAGAGAGATAGAGCGCAGCTGTTCGGAGCTATGCTGCGCTAGTGTGCACAATGCAATGCTCTCCTGCTGCCGCTTTAAAAGTTACCTCCATTCTGCTGCTGTCCTGCTGCTTAAGTCGTCTTCCGATATTCTCAGTCTACTAGCAAAGGGGATCAGTTGTGGCTGCAGTAAAGAGAGCCTAAAAAGAAAACACTGTTAGCACGGTCAATCGAATTTAGAACTCTTGCATCGTATCATGACATCTTACTAGTATTCCCATAGTACCATCTTTGCTGAATTATAAATTTATTTGGTAGAAGTATTAATAAGCTGTGGTGGTCAACCTAATTTCTGTAGTTTAAGAGCAAATACAATGAGCTACGGTATTGTTCTCCTCGGTGGTCAAATGGACAACTCCCCTGTCGGAGTTCCGTTGGTGAGAGAGAGAGAGTGTCCGCCTTCCCCCCGGCGCCACCTACCTCCCTTGCCGGACTCCACTCCGGCTCCGGCAACCACCCATACTCCCCCTCCCTATCCGCCATGGCCAGCCACGTCGTCTTCTCGGACTCCGACATGAGCGGCTCGTCCATGACCTCGCGCATGCCCGCTCCTCCCTACGCTCCCTGGTCGTCGCGTCGGCGGGCCCAGGGCTGGGGTCAAGGGGGTGGGACGCCGGGGCCAGCCCTAGCCGCCCCCGTGCTTGTTGCGCCAGCCGCGGATGCTGGAGGCTGGCAGATGCGACTCCCGCGCCGGCGTCACGCTGTGGTTGAGGCCCTGAGGCTGGCGAACAAACGGCCTCAGCGTCAGCATCAACTTCCGGCCGCCCGGCCTCATGCGAACGGCGCGTCGAGCCGTGTTCCGCCGGTGCTCCACGGCTGCTGCTACAACTGCGGCGAGGAGGGCCACATCGCCTCCCAATGTGACAACCCTACCATGTGCGTCCGCTGCGGCGGCACGGAGCATATCGTGCCACAAGCGGCCCTGCCGCTACTCCGACGGGCCTCCACCACGCGCTCGAGGCCCCCTTCCGCATCGGGCTGCCGCGGCTGGGGCGGTCGCAGCCGGCCAAGGCGTAACGCAACCGCTACCGCCCGTGTCCTCGGGTTCAGAGTGTTCCTGGCGCGACGTGGTTGCTGATGAGGGTGCGCCGACCGTGGGCTCTACCGGGACAGAGTTCTCGACTCCTTTCGCGCCACCATCACCATCCTCAACTCTGGTGGAAGCCTCCCCCGGACGCCGAGCGCCTCGACATCTGCTACATGATGTCGTCGGAAGGCATGGTTCACCTGGAGATCGACCTCGACCGCGCGGTCATGGTGTCGGTCACCGCTGGTAACAGGCGCGAGATCTCCCTCGATGTGGCGGCTAGGGCTATCTACTCCCAGCTCGACATGCCGCCTTACTCGTTCTCCATTTGGGCATTTGAGCCAGCGGATTTTCTCGTCCTCTATGACTCCATTGAGGTCCAGGACACCTTGGTGTTGGCCAGCTCGGTCTCCACGGCGACATGCTCGCTCTCGCTTGCACCCTGGTCTTGCCAGGTCGGTGTGTTCCTACGGGAGACGCTGCTGCTCACGAAGCTTGACATGTGCAGCATACCGGCGCACGCCTGGGCGGAGAGGACCGCTATCAAGCTCCTAGAGGGGTGTGGCATGGTGGATGTCGTTGATCCTGCCACGGCAAACCGCAACGACATGTCAGTTTTCTGGGTAGACGTCTGGATGCATGACGTGGCGGCTATCCCAGCGGTGCAGTGGCTGGCCGTCCCTGAGCCAGGCTACGGGAACAGGCTGGAGGTTTCGACCGGCTGCCGCCAGCCTCATTCAACCTCGCCAAAGATGCTTTGCGTTGGGGTTCGAAGCAGAAAATAAAAAAAATCCTACACCCAAAGCCCATGATATATCTACGTAGTTGAACGGTAGCGGTAACAGCGACAGAATTCATACCCTTGAAGACCGAGTGCGCGGGAACGTTCCCGCACGAACGTTATCGATGAAGACAACCAAAGCCGACCTCAAGTTCATGTAGTTGTACTTGTCAGAGAAGACCAGCACTGCACGAGCGGCGCCTCCGAGGGATTACACACTTGCGGTGTATAGACGTCGTCCGGGCTCCGGTCGAGCAGAGCAGCAGAAGAGGGTGGATTTAGACTAGAAATTCGGCAGCGCAACAGTATCCGGCACAGGAGGTTTCCTTCAACCCGCTGACACAGCTCCAAACGTGGGAGCCAAGTCATGAGGAAGAGAGGAGGGGGGAATGAATGATCCAAGGAGCCCCCAGGGGGGGTTTATATAGTGGGGAGAGGGGGTAGGTGGCCACCGGCCCTAGGGAAACCCTTGGCCGACTGCCCCTCCCTTGGCCGCTGGCGACCCCTAGGGGAAACCCTAGGGCGCCTAGGCCTGGTTGGCCTGGCCGGCCTAGCCTATGGGCCTAGCCCATTTCCCTTTTCCCATTTTTTTCTTTACTTATTTATTAATTAATTTTCTTTTAATATTTAATTACTTTAATTAAATACTAAACACATTAATCAATCAAGTCCTTGGCATAATTCCTTCACCGATACAACTTCGATAAAGTCCGGAATATTTCCGGTGTCTTCAGAACCTTTCCGATATTGCCTAGAACTTTTCCGAATACCTCCCTATGACTTCCAGTAATTCCAAATCTACCCCTAAGCGTCATATACCCTTAAGTGTGACACCCTATGGGTTGAGGAGCACGCCAGACATGATCGAGACCACTCTCTGATCAATGACCAACAATCGGTTCTAGAAAACCGTGCTGACCCCTGGGCATTCCATGAAACTCTTCGTTGATCCGTAAACGCAGCATCCCATTCCCTTTGTCACACGATACTAGATCTTGTCCGAGGTTAGATCACCAATATCACTATATCGTGTTCTCCCTCATCTGACAAGTCTTTTAACTCGTCTATGACATTGCATCCTTCGTGGCCTAGTCACACGCTTGCAAGCTTCGTAGATACAATTGTCACCGAGTGGGCCCAGAGTATCTATTCGTCACGTGTATGGACAAATCCTGCTCCTGGTGCACACGCCTCAACCTACTCCTTTGGCATACCCAAGAGACACCTTTTTCAGTCACCCAGTTACGTGATGACGGTTAATGCAATCAAAGCAGCCTCTAGATGTAGTGATTATGTTGTGACCTCACGGTCTAAGGAATAGGTTACTTTGCTTCATAGTTAGATGCAATGTTGAACTTGTGACTGATCTAATTGCACTTAATAGTACGTAGGGTGTGTGTCCATCATGTCAAACATGACCTCTATGTTCATTGGCGTATTTGCCCATGATCAGGAAACCTTGATCATCAGATGACACATGAGCTGGTTAGATAGAGGTAGCCAAGGACCTGTATGCTTATATGCCACACGTGTACTAATATTTCCACTTAATACGGTTATATCATGACATATAATATTATGAACAAATGAGATATGGCACAAAAATACATTTTATTATTTGCCTCTAGGGCATATCTCCTTCAGTCTCCCACTTGCACTAGAGTACAAATAAGCTAGTTTATATTAGGTAATGATCTAACACCCATCAAGTGATGGTGTGGATCAAACTTTGCCCGTGAGAGAGGCTTCGTCAGCGGGTCTGCTAAATTCAGATCCGTGTGTACTCTGCAAACTCTAACTTTACCATCCCTTACATAATCTCTTATGACATGGTAATGTTGTAGGATATGTTTAACTACGAAGTGAGCTCTAAGCTCCTTGGTGTTGGCGATGGCGGCCGTGTTATCACACAAGATGTCCACAGGGTCACCCATGCTAGAAAACACCCCAAGCTCGATGACGAACTTGCATAGTCAAACTCCTTCATTTGCCGCTTCAGAGGCGACCATATACTCCGACTCCATTGTAGACTGAGCTACTAGATCTTGCTTGCAGCTCTCCCAGCTCACCGTGCCTCCATTCAACATAAATACATATCCAGTTTGAGACTTTGAATTGTTAGGGTCGGTGTCGAAACTAGCATCAACATAACCCTTTATGCTGAGCTCTTCTTCATTTCCACCATAACCCAGAACCATATCCTTCATATTTCTTAAATATTTCAGGATACCTTTAACCACGTTCCATTGACTTATACCAGGGTTATCTTGATAACGGCTCGTCAAGCTGAGAGCCAACACTATATCTGGTCTAGTACTTTGCATAGCATACATGATGGAGCCTATGGCAGAGGCATGGGGGTTGTTAGATATCTCACTCTTCTCCTTTTGTCTTGATGGGCTTTGAGTCACACTCAATGACATACCCTTGACAATTGGTAAATTTCCCTTCTTGGATTTTTCCATTTTGAAACTCTTCAGAACCTTGTCAAGGTAAGTACTTTGACTTAATGCTAACATGCGACTAGATCTATCTCTATAGATCTTGATGCCTAATACGTATGCAGCTTCACCCATATCTTTCATTGAAAAGTTGTTGTTCAAGTATTCCTTCACACTGTTAAGCATTTGCACATCATTCCCTATCAGTAATATATCATCCACATATAGTACCAGGAATGAAACTGAGCTCCCACTCATCTTCTTGTAAATCCAAGACTCTTCGGTGTTTTGGACAAATCGAAAACCTTTAATAACTTCATCAAAACAAAGATTCCAGCTCTGAGATGCTTGCTTTAGTCCATAGATGGACCTTTGAAGCTCGCATACCTTATTAACATCCTTAGGATCGACAAAACCCTCTTGTTGTACCATGTACAATTCCTCTTCAATGTTACCATTGAGAAAGGCGGTTCTGACGTCCATTTGCCATATTTCATAATCGAAATAAGCAGCAATAGCTGATAAATTCCGAATTGACTTTAGCATAGCTACGGGAGAGAATGTCTCATCATAGTCAACTCCTTGAATTTGTCGGAAACCTTTCGCAACAAGCCGAGCTTTGTAGATGGTTACATTACCGTCTGCGTCAGTCTTTTTCTTGAAGATCCATTTATTCTCAACGGCCTTGCGGTCGCTGGGAATGTCTACCAAGGTCCATACTTGGTTGTCATACATAGTCTTTCCATCGCTTCCGTGTAGGTAGCAGGTTCGTCTTGGTCAGTCAACATGACCGAGAGTACAGGATTCCCAAACCACACCGGGGGTTTGCAGACTCGTGCAGACCTGCGTTCAGTCTGCTTAGCAAGATCACCCTGATTTTCATCAGGCGCCCCTTCTTACTCTTCGATAGAGGGCACGTCAGGAACTGCTTCTGTTGTGCTACTCGGTATTTAGAGTGAGGAGTCGTCGATCTCATTAAGCTCAACTTTCCTTCCAGCCACGTCTCTTGTGAGAAACTCTTTCTCAAGGAATTGTCCAGTCTTGGCAACAAAAGTCTTGCCTTCGGCCGGATGGTAGAAGGTATACCCAATGGTCTCCCTTGGATATCCTACAAAGATGCATTTTTCTAACTTAGTTTCGAGTTTGTCAGGGTGTAACTTCTTTACATATACCTCACAACCCCAAACCCTAAGAAACGACAACTAAGGCTTCTTGCCATGCCATAGCTCGTATGGTGTTGTCTCCACAGACTTGGACGACGCCCTATTAAGAATGAATGCAGCTGTTTCTAACGTATAACCCCAAAACGATATTGAAAAGTCAAAGAGAGACATCATGGACCTTACACTATCGAGCAAGGTGCGGTTACGTTTCTTAGACACATCGTTACATTGCAGCGTTCCAGCTGGCGTACGTTGTGGCACAATTCCACATGTCTTGAGATGTGCCTCAAACTCAAAGCTCAAATACTCACTGATACGTGCATTTTATATCATCATTTTATTAGTTCATATTGTCATATTGGAATGTTATTTGCATTGCTATATTATTGTTTTTGCATATTTTAGATGATTTATGGGACTTTCTTACAAAGTCCCTATTTGTGGCATTTAATTTCTGGGAGCCAGAAAACTCCCTTTTTCCATGTTTTGATGTTTCAGGACCTTCTGGGTGCCAAATGAACCGGGGAAAAATGCACAGTCATTATTTTTTCTAGGAGAAAGATCGTAGTAGAAAGAACCAGAAAAGAGGAGCCACGAGGGTTGAATGGGCATGGCCCACGCGGCCAAGGAATCTAGACGTGTGGGGCCTACCCGTTCGCTCCTCAGGCCCTGTTTTGACCTCCCCTTTTAGCCACGCCTTCATCTCGCCAGAAAAGGGGGTCGCCCTATTTTCCCGAGATTTATCGAGGTCGCGGCGGCGGTGAAGCCTCTGCCCCCTTCTAGAGGGGTCAGATCCTGCCGCTCCGAAGCCCTGGAGAAGGGGGAAATAGCCGTCATCTTCACCACCTCTCCTCCTTGGCACAGGGGAGGCCTCTCCATCACCATCATCACCAAGATCAGGACCATCTCCATCATCATCACCATGATCCACTTCGACCCCCTCGTAGTTTGAGAGTTATCAATCTCTAGATACTGTTTAAGTGTTGCTATTCATGTTTGTGAGTGGGCACTTGTCTTTATTTTATGGAGAGATAATTATTTTAGATTGTGTTGTACCCTTTATGCCATTGATTATGACCATGTTCTCACGTTGTGAGTAGTTCCCCATGTTCCTGAGGGCATAGGATGAATTGGCTATGATTTTTATATAACATGTGTTGATATTTGGTCTAGTATTTATCTTTTATGTTGTTCTATGATGGTGGTGTGCGAACGTTGACTGCACACTATTTTAGCTTTATGGGCTCATAGGACAACACTGTAGTGCAATGGAGTGGGATAGTACTTTGGGGTACAGACACCTTAGTCAAAGACATGAAATTGTGTTATGGGGGATATATATCGGGGACCTTGGAGTTTAAAGCTATGGTGGGACTTTTGTCTTAATAATTCTTGTGTGCTCATTTGCATGGCTATGAGATCCATCATAAGGGGTTTAGTTCATTTATGTGGCTGCACCTATTTATGGCTCCATCCGAAAAGATGAAAACTAGACAAGATATGCACCTTGTTGTTTTAGAAATCTTAAGGCCAAGTAAATCCATGCACCCCTCGAGAACGTTTGCTTTCTATAAGACACACACACCACTCACTTGAGCTTGTCCTCTTGTTGCATAGAGGATTGGGCTTTCTCTTTCTAAGAGCTGATACGTCTCCAACGTATCTATAATTTTTGATGCTCCATGCTTGTTTTTACACCATTTGCCTACTGTTTCGTTACACTTCGTGGCACTTTTATGCATTTTCCGGAACTAACCTATTAACAAGTCGCCACAGTGTCAGTTCCCTGTTTTCTGCTATTTTTGTGTTTCAGAAGTGACACACATGAAATATTCTCGGAATTGGACGAAACAAGTTCCTGAAGTCTTATTTTTCCCGGAAGCTTCCAGAGATCCGAAGAGAAGTTGGAGGGGGGCCACGAGGGCCCCACACACCAGGGCGGCGCGGCCAGGGGCCTGGCCGCGCCCCCTATATGTGAGACCCCCTCGGGCCACCTCTGACGATGCCCCTTCGCCTATAAAGACCCCCCGACAGAAAAAACCTAGGCACCCGATCAATTTTCCAAAACACATCGCGATCCGCCGCCGCCATCGACCCGAAGATCGGGAGGGTCCAGAAGCTCTTCCCGGCACCCTGCCGGAGAGGGGAATCGCCACCAGAGGTCTTCTTCATCGCCATGCTTGCCTCCGGAGCGATGAGTGAGTAGTCTACCTTGGACTATGGGTCCATAGCAGTAGCTAGATGGTTGTCTTCTCCACCATGTGCTTCATGTTTAGATCTCATGAGCTGCCCTACATGATTGAGATCACCGTTATGTAATTCTACATGTTTGGTTTGTTGGGATCCAATGAATATTGGTGTTATGATTGAGTTGCTATACTGAAATATATCTTATTTTATCTCTATGTTGTTTATGATCTTGCATGCTCTCCGTTGTTAGTAGCTATCTTGGCCGAGTAGTTGCTAGTGACTCCAAGAGGGGGTATTTATGCTCGATAGTGGGTTCATGCCTCTATTTAATCTGGGGGAGTGACAGAAACCTCTAAGGTTGTAGATGTGCTGTTGCTACTAGGGAGAAAACAACATTCATATGCTCAAGGGCATATGCTTTGTTTACATTACACACTTTGCTTAATGCAATTATCTGTTGTTCGCAGCTTAATACTTGTGGAGTTCTCGGATTGATTCGCCACAAGTGGATTATTAGTCATAGATGCAGTTGGATGGCGGTCTATGTATTTTGTTGTAATGCCCAGAGTAAATCTCATAGTGATCTTCTTGACATATCACGTTTATCTTTGTTCTATCAATTGCCCAACTGTAATTTGTTTACCCAGCATGTGTTATTTTATCTATGGAGAGACACCACTAGTGAACTGTGGACCCCAGTCCTATTTCCATCATATTGCTATCACATGTTTACTTTACTCGCACTGTTTACTTTACTCGCATTCTTCTACTGCTTTCCACTCGATACGCTCATACCCTTTGTTTCAAGCAAACCGGTGAGATTGACAACCTCATCGCAAGTTGGGAGCAAAGTATTTGGTTGTGTTGTGTGCAGGTTCCGCGTTGCAGTTAGCAAGCAAAGCTTGGACGAGGCGCCATATATAAATTGTCTGAAGCTGTCGCAAACTAGCAAGCATCACCTTCAGTAGTATTGTCTGCTCTTCTCTTGATCGACATACCTTGGTTTCTTAACTGAGGGAAAATCTTGCTGCTATATTCATCACACCTTCCTCTTGGGGTTCCCAACGGGCCGGTTATTTACTTCATCAACTTGGCACCAGCAAGTAATTTTCTGGCGCCGTTGCCGGGGAAGAGTGGAAGACCTCTGCAAGGGGAGTTTTTCGCACACACATCCTTTACTTTGTTATTGTTTTGCTTTACTTTATTTTTACTTGCATCGTTTTATATCAAAAACCCAAAAAAATTAGAATCCTTGGTAGTTGTTTTTACTTATCTACTTTTAGTTTTGCTGAAATGGCTACTCCTGAAAACACCAAGTTGTGTGACTTTACTAGCACAAACAATAGTGATTTTATCTGCACTCCTATTACACCACCTGCTCCTGCTGCAAACTTTTATGAGATTAAGCCTACTTTATTGAACCTTGTTATGAAAGAGCAATTTTCTGGTGCTAGTACTGAAGATGCTGCAGCTCATCTCAACAATTTTGTTGAGCTATGTGAGATGCAGAAATATAAGGATGTAGAAAGTGATATTATTAAGCTCAAGTTGTTTCCTTTTTCTTTGAGAGGAAAAGCTAAAGATTGGTTGCTGTCTTTGACTAAGAATAGTATTGATTCATGGACTAAGTGTAAGGATGCTTTTATTGGTAGATACTATCCTCCTGCTAAGATTATATCCTTGCGTAGCAATATTATGAAGTTTACTCAGTTTGATAATGAACATGTTGCTCAAGCTTGGGAAAGAATGAAATCTATGATAAAGAATTGCCCCACTCATGGACTGACTACTTGGATGATTGTCCAAACTTTTTATGTAGGACTGAATTTTTCTTCAAGGAACCTACTTGATTCAGCTGCTGGAGGCACTTTTATGTCCCTTACCTTGGGCACCGCAACAAAGCTACTTGACAACATGATGGTAAATTATTCCGAATGGCACACCGAGAGAGCTCCACAAGGTAAGAAGGTAAATTTTGTTGAGGAAACCTCTTCTTTGAGTGATAAGATTGATACCATTATGGCTATGCTTGCTAATGATAGGACTCATGTTGATCCTAATAATGTTCCTTTAGCCTCTTTGGTTGCTCAAGAAGAGCATGTTGATGTGAATCTCATTAGAAATAATAATTTTGACAACAATGCTTATAGGAACAATTTTGCTAGTAACAATTATAGGCCGTATCCTTCTACCAATGGTAATGGTTATGGTAATTCTTATGGTAATTCCTACAACAACACTACGGCCGCGCCCTCTGAACTTGAAGTCATGCTCAAAGACTTCATGGTAAAACAATCCGCTTTTAACAAGTCTGTTGAGGAAAAGTTAGGCAAAATTGATATTCTTGCTTCTAAAGTTGATAGCCTTGCTCATGATGTTGAACTTCTGAAATTAAAAGTGTTGCCTAATGATGTGAAAGAGAACAATGTTTTTGCTACTGCTAATACTATTCAAGTTGGAATAGATGAAAATATTAGATTGTTAGCGGAATTGCATGCCAGGTGGGAAAGAGAAGATGAGAAGGCTAGAGAGATGAAGGTATGTACCATTACTACCTCTAATGATGTTGCTCCTAATGCTAGCAATCCTCTTACTTTGATTGGTGTAGAGAAAACGCCCACTCCGTGTGTTAAAAAGCCTAAAACTGCCAAAACTTTTTGTCAAAAGAGTGCTGAAATTTTTCGGAGTGTAGGAGATGATAGCTCTACTTCTTTTAATGATTTTGATGTTGATGGCTGCAATATATCTGAAGTTATTTTGTTCTTGGAAAATCTTGCTTTGACTCTCAATGCTAGTTCTTTAAATATTGCTTTTACTAAGCATATGACCAATGCTCTCATAAAAATTAGGGATGAAAAGTTGCAGCAAAAAGCCTCTGTTCCCAAGAAGTTAGAAGATGGTTGGGAACCCATCATTTATATGCATGTTAATGGTTTTGATTGCCATGCTTTATGTGATCTAGGTGCTAGTATTTCTATCATGCCTAGAAAAATTTATGATATGCTTGATTTACCACCTCTTGAAAAGTGTTATTATGATGTTCCTATTGCTGATGTTGCTAAGAAGAAACCTTTGGGAAGGATTAATGATGTTCTTATTGTGGTTAACAATAACCTTGTTCCCGTTGATTTTCTCGTTATGGACGTTGAATGCCATGCTTCATGTCCTATTATTTTGGGAAGACCTTTTCTTCGAACTGTAGGTGCCATTATTGATATGAGAGAAGGCACCATCAAATATCAATTTCCACTCAAGAAAGGTATGGAACACTTCCCTAGGAAAAGGAAGAAATTACTTTTTCACTCTATTCTTAGAGCAAATTATGAGCTTGATGCTTCATCACTTGATATTACTTGATTCACAATTTTCTGCGCCTAGCTCAAAGGCGTTAAAGAAAAGCACTCTTGGGAGATAACCCAATGTTTTATTTTCAGTACTTTTTCTTTTATTTGAGTCTTGGAAGTCATTACTACTGTAATGAACGCTCCTTATCTTGTTTATTTTATTGTTGTGCCAAGAGAAGCCTCTAATTTGAGTGAGGTAAAGATTTGGGGATATTGCTGTCCTGAAACTGTTTTCGGTGCTGCACCGTAAAAATTCGTATAAATTCTCTGTATATCTTTTGGACCTGCGATTTCTTGTGCATATGCCCCAGGATATATCAAAACTTTCGTTAGTTGAACAATTTTTGATTTGAGCAACAGAAAACCCCTCAAAAATTCGACTTTTATCAGCTGTTCTGTTTTGACAGATTTTCTGCCAATATTTGTGTTTGCCGCTTTATCGCTTTCTGTTTGAGTTCTTTTGATCACAGAACTTTTGGGGAAGTTGCTACAGTAGTATATGCTTTATATTTGGTGGTTTTGGGTTGAAACCTGAAGCAAAAAGAGGTTAATTATATGATATGCTTACACTAATGTTGCTAATAGAATTGTGTTTAGTTTTGTATGAAGGAAGTTTTCAAGTGTAGGGATTGGAGAATGATGAGAGGAGTTGAAGAATGGACAGAAGCTCAAGCTTGGGGATGCCCATGCATCACCCCAAGAAATATCCAAGAAGTACAAGCTTCAAAGCTTGGGGATGCCCCCGAGGCACCCCTTCTTCATCGGCAAAAATCAGGTCACCTTTCAAGACATTATATTTTTATTGCTTCATACACTATGTGTTTTTCTTGGAGTGTCAGTTGTTTTAGTTTTTTTAGTTAGTTTAGTTTTGTTTGCTGCAATAAATGGTTGGACCCCAACAAATTTCTTTTGGAGGAGATGTACTCGTTTTCATTTGCCAAGAACACTCCGTTTTTCATTCTTACAATTTCACCGAGTGTTCTTCTTTTTCTGCTACTGCTTTTGGTTTTCATTTTCGCCTTGATATGCGTTCTGACCTTGTCATATCTTTTCATCAAGGTGTATTTTTTCCTCTGATCTTTATTGGTTTTCATCAAACGAGGTGTCTAATTTTTTTTCAAATGGAGTTGGAAAAGAGAAAAAGCTTTATGCAAAATAGTGGTACAAGAAGGAGCTTGTGTAGACTGCGGCTTAGGCTTTTTCATGTCATGCTTGATGTCTTTTTGATAGTATGCTTAGTGTTTTTGCTGTAGCATGACTTGTCTCAAATAACTGAGATTGCTTAATGAGCCTTTGAAAAAATCATGCGTTGTTTTTATTGTTTGGAAGCATTATTTTGGTTTTCTCCTTGATGCTTTATTTGGGTTGACTTGGCGCATGCTCACACATGTTAGACTCTTACAAAGTCGCCAATAGCCTCTATGATCATTTAGTTTTTGACTTTTGATGCCATCTTATGCTTCTTTTAATGTCGCTTTGTCGCTTTGCATGATTATGGCCATTATTGCTCTCTTAGTTGGTCGCTCCCAGTCTTTTGCTAGCCCTCGCCTTGTACTGAGTATGAGCTCTACTCGTGCATCCAACTCCTAAAAGCCAAAGTTTACCAAAGTGTCCACCATACATGCCTACTAGCAATTTGCTATTCCAAGTAAATTTGACTTGCTTTTATTTTCTTTTCAAATTAAACTCTTACCAGTGTTATGCGAAAATTGGTCAGTAAAGCTCTCACGAACCGGAAGGCACACTTTACTTTTTCCTGTTCTTAAAAATTTGACATTGTGGTCTCTTATGTTGAGTTGTTATGCTTGCAAATTGTAAGTTGGATTCTAGGCCAGCCATGTCGTCATGGGGCAAGCTTTCAACATTGCACTTCTTATTTGAGTTGATATCGTGATCTTTTGTTTATGGATGCCCGCGGTGTGAAATGAGTTGGGAATCTTGTGGGGATCATGGAGTTTGTATATGTGTTAGGGAAACGCCTGGGCTGCCAATCTAAGCCATGCATAATTCATGGTGGAAATTTGCAGCATACCCATGGTGGACATTTGATGACGCATCTCAAAATAAAAAGCTATACAAATGGTAAATAGAAGAGATGTCGAGGTGTTCATTGTCTGCTTGTCCTGTCATTTTGATGTGGGCTTGTTCCATGTCATCGGGCACAGAGGTACCCCGTTGGCGGTTCTCGATGATACATATATACTTACAATGACAAGAGCCTTGCTTGGGACTCTAAGTTAAGTAGCATGAGGTTTGGGTACTCGTATTCACGGGACACGAGGTTTTCAACTTATGATTTGTCAAGCATATGCATCATAATTGTTCTCGCATTAACTTTAACCATTCAAGATGCTTATGATGGGGGCAATGAGAGCTCAAAGCCGGTAAGTAACATAATTTTTGAAGGTTATAAAACTTGCAATCACTGCTTCCCTCTGCGAAGGGCCTTTCTTTTACTTTTATGTTGAGTCACCACCTTATTTCTTTATGCACCATAAGAGAGCAAAGTTGTCATTCTTAGTATAATGTGCATTGTCCCAAAGTTTTCATTGATTGATTCATATTGTTGGTTTCACTTGTTCTCAAATTATTTGTATCTAGTCGGCCTCTTAAACTTGAAGGTGTCCTATGCATTTATGTTTTGCTCTCTATGAAGGACAAGCTAAAAACCATTTGTATGTTTTTCCTTATGATTTGAACACACGTTTGACTTTCATTGTTTCATTTTCATGATCTTTTGTTTGTGTTCATTTGCATGTTTATAACATGGTTGCTAAGTTCTTATTGTCAAGATTATATCTTCATGCCCATGTTTTAAGTTCTTATGATCCCAGCTCACAAATGCTTACATATATGATCAAGATTGTGTACGTGCATGTCACCTCAAAAATTATTCTTTTGTTATCACTTACCTACTCGAGGACGAGCAGGAGTTAAGCTTGGGGATGCTTGATACGTCTCCAACGTATCTATAATTTTTGATGCTCCACGCTTGTTTTTACACCATTTGCCTACTGTTTCGTTACACTTCGTGGCACTTTTATGCATTTTCCAGAACTAACCTATTAACAAGTCGCCACAGTGCCAGTTCCCTGTTTTCTGCTATTTTTGTGTTTCAAAAATGATACACAAGAAATATTCTCTGTCGTGGTTTTGTCAACAGATCTGCCATAGAGGTAGGGGTATGGCGGTTTGTGGAAGGGGGTGAACACGGAGGAGCGATCCAGGACGGTGGTAGCACGAGTTTACCCAGCTTCAGATCCCGCAACGGTGGCGAGACCCTACGTGCTGCTATAATTCACTATATGGCAACAAGTGCTCGAATACAATGATGAGGTTGGCTGCTTCGCTATGCGAATGGCCGTAAGATTGGTCTGATGCCTCAAGGGCTGCTCCACGCCGGGCTTATAAAGGCGCCTGGCGTGGGCTACACGTTGGTACCGGAGCGGATACAACTTGGAGTCCTAGACTAAGTCCTGCGCGTACGCCACAAGGTCACCCGCCATGGGCCGTCATCCGGATCCGCCATGAGCTCGCCGCTAGTAGCCCGCCATGGACATGTCTCCGGATCCGCCATAAGCGCCTGCGTCCAGTACCGTCGTGCCAACTTCAGCAACTGGGCCGCCCGGTATGGCGAATCCGCCATACCACCCCTGATGGGCCACCCTGGCTTGCTGATTTAGGACTACGTCGCTGGTATACCTATTTGGTATATCCCCAACAGTAGCCCCCAGGGAACTTCAAGATTGCCATCTACATCCGCCATGCTTGTCCTTGATAGGTCATTTCCGCCATAGCTCTTCTTCAGTGGGATGGCGATTATCTTGAGGTTCCTTCTTCCATCTATCAATCCGCCGTAAATAACGGATCAAGCGACGTAGTTATCTTAGCGAGATTTTCGGGATCCGTTGGATCATACCGTTGAAATCCGCCGTAAATTTCGGCACACAGTTCCTTCTAGGGCAAGATTCACCAAGTTACTTTTTTACCCTTGGACACGTGTCACCAGATTAGGGTTTCTGCGATCGGGATGAGCGGTGGTGATGGCGGGCACGAATCTCGAGGCCCGGGGCATATATATACCCCGGCCTCTCACCCCCGGCCGGTCACCCCTTCATTTACCCCGTCGCACTCTCTCTCCTTAGCGCCGCCACGAGAGCTTCATGATCTCCGACGAGCCGCCGCGGAAGACCTCGCCGCCGGTAGCGTTTTCCGCCACAAACTGGCATCGTCTTCCTCGTCCTCGCTCGAAATCCTCGAAGTCATTACCGCCACGCCACTTGCTGCCATGGAGCCTGAATCACCTCGCGAAGCCTCCAAGTCCGAGGCTGCTGAAGGTTCGGTGCGGTCCTCGGATACCGAGTCCGCCATACCCGAAAACTCAGGAGGAGACTGGGACTCCTGCAATCTTAACGAGGAAATTCTATCTTTCCTGGAGCGGGAAGGCCGCATAGCTGCTAAGGAAGCTTCCAGATGGCGGGTAGAGCCTGGTGAAGCGATGCCGACTCCTTCAGATGAAGAGGTCGTTATGCTGAAGTCCCATATTGATCGTGGCCTCAGCCTTCCGCCATCCTACTTCCTGAGGGAAGTTCTCCATCATTACAGGTTACAGCTACACCATATTGCTCCGAATAGCTTCACTGCCTTAGCGGGATTCGTCGCACTATGCGAAGGATATCTGGGCATCAGCCCACGCGGAGATTTATTCCGCTTATATTTTAATATCCGCCATAACCGGGACGCGAACGGAGATCCTCGCAATTGCGGATCGATCTCTTTTGTTCCTCGGCACGGGAAATCCTACCCCTACATTGTCCCTCACGACTCTGCTAAGGGATGGCGGGGTTCCTTCTTTTATCTGGCTAACCAGGCCCCTCCTGAAAGGAAGTTCGGCCTGCGGTCTTTTCCTGATGGCCCCGCCGAGGAGCAGGATAGCTGGGGCGTTATGGATGATTTCACAATGGATGATGAATGCCAATTATGCTCACGGTGGATTTCGAAACTTGTCTTCTCTGGACTGACAGGTGCTGACACTATTTACTGCTGGATCTCACGGCGGATTCAGCCTCTTCAATACCGCCCAACCCTGATGTGCGAGTATAGCGGAATAGACGATCCCCAGCGCTATTCCAAGGAGGAACTGTCCGCTGAAGAAATCGAACTTCGGATCCGCAACATCATTAAAGTGGGGCGAGATGAGCCTCTGAAGCTGAAAATCCCTATGTATGAGAATGGCAGTTGTCCAAAGGTAAGTGCTTCTCCTTATTCCGCCATAACAGCTAATTTTCCTTGAATAACTTCACATTTCTCCGCAGCTCTCTTCCCTGCCACCCTCTGAACTGAGCGGTCTCGTCCACTATCCTCGGACGAAGGATCTCACTGACGATGAGGACGAGACATCCTCGTCTCCCAAGAGACAGAAGGTGGCGGAAGAAGAGGTAGTGGCGGATGAACCTGTAGTGGCGGTTCCTCGTGGCGTTCGCGGTGCTGGCGGGCGCATTCGTGGAATGGGCAAGAGAGTCATCTCTCGCCATTCGTCCCCTGCCCTTCACGGCCATCTGGACACCGTGCCAGAACATTCCGCCACTATAAATCTACCAGAGCGGAAGTAAGTATAATCATAATTCGCCTTCATACCATGCATTGCTTATTCTAATCTGTCTCTTTTGCGCACAGAAAAAGAAAGGTTTCTGGCCAGAAACCTCCAAGGGCCAAGCCATCTCCCGCTGCCATTCCACCCACACCAGACGCTCCTGCTCGCCCAACTGGGCCTTCCACCTCTTCTCAGCATACCAGCAAGGTGGCGGATGCTCCAGAAAAAAGTGCTGGACCATCAGATCGCCCCGCTAAAGGTGCCAAGAAAGTGAGTTTTAGTGGAAAAGCAATCCAGACGGATACAGGAGCTGGGGAGGCTTCAAAGTGGAAGAAGAAAGCAGGAGCTCTTTTCCGCCTTGACAATATGCAAGAGGAGGCCAGTAACCATGTGTCATCTGCAATGGCGGCATTCGTTCAGAGAACCAGTCTTGTTAAAGAGGTATGTACTCCCAGTAGCCCCCGAGCGTCATGGCGGATTCGCAAATTTAATCCGCTATGGGGCTCCAAGGTTGACTTCTGTAAGTTTTTAGAATAGCTTAGCTCTCGAGCGCTGGCAGTTCACACCGTGCTCTATAGAGAACTTAATTTTCATACTGAGTAGCCCCCGAGCGTTATGGCGGATAATTATCCGGCATAAAGCTCTTAGAAGACAAAAAATCAGCATAAGTAGCCCCCGAGCATCATGGCGGATGCCATCCATCGTGATGCTCTAAGAGTGACTAAAAAAGAATCAGTGAGTAGCCCCCGAGCGTTATGGCGGATTCGCATCCGGCATAAAGCTCTAAGAGTGACTAACACTTCAATTTTGTTTTGCCAGAATTACAAGAAAGTAGTGGAAGACCTGGTCAGGTTGTCAGCTCGCAGGAGAAGGAGCTGGCAGCCAAAGGCGCTCTTGTGGCAGATTTGCAGCAGCAGCTTGAGAATAGCGGTACTTAACCTTAAGTTTTCTTTCCTTTATGCTTATTCAATCAACTGCTTTGCTGACAAAATTCCGCCATGCAGATGCTGCCAAGCTCAAGTCCACACTTGAGGGGATGAAGGCAGGCCACGCCATTGCGATGGATGGGCTGAATGAACAGCTCCGGAAATCGCTGGCTGAAAACGCCACCCTCGAGAGGCAGCTGAAGGACCAGGAGAACCAGGGCAAGAAGAAGGACAAGGAGATAGCGGATCTCCGCAAAGCCGCTGCTGACTTTGAGAAGCGGCGTGAAGGCTTTAACGAGCTCCTCCATCACTTCCAGGACAACTTGCTAGGTACCACATCTTATAACGTAAAGTTTTTCAATATCTGTTATGCCGTTCGTGACGCATCTTCTTTTTTCCGCCATGCAGCTTCCTTGGGGCAAAGCGAGGTGGACACCGCTGAGGGCTTGCGCATGGCCACCGACGCAGCGAGGAAGGAGCTTGATGGCCTTCTCAGCGCTGGTCGCCAAGCGTGCGGGAGCCTGCAGATAGCGGGTTCTTCCAACCTTTCCGCCATTGCGCTCACACAGAAGCTGCTGCTGGTGCCAGGGCTAGTGGCGGACTGGAAGCTATCCTCTGCTCGGGGTGGTGCCAGAACAGCGCTGACCTTGGCGAAGGCCCACTATCCCGAGATGGACCTGGACCAGCTCACTTCCGGCATCCCTGAGAGCGGCGAGGACGGTGCGCCGGTGGACGAGGCCGCCATCCGACAGAGCGTGCTTGGATACGATCAACTGTGTGCCCATGGCACTCAGTTGAACGTATACTATGAAGCATACGAGCTGCCAGGGTCGCCCAGCCAAGCTTCGGCATCCGCCTCCGCGGCAACTGCAGGTGGTGATGGCGGGGATGAGGTGTCCTCCAAGATTCCGCCATCCTCTTGAGATGTGCCCTGCAACATGGCAGGAAAAAATACTTTGCATCAATTCGGCCCCTGAGTGGGTCTGTAATTTAAACTGAAACTGCATGTGATGTGTCTGCACTGTGACTGATCTGCTTGTGGCGGATTAGTGGAATGCTTGTGAACTTTTGCTGTTTGTTTTTTATGAAGTGGTTTAATTGCGCGAAGAAACTGCCAGGCCTAGTTTTATGCAACTTGCAGTTTTTGCCATGCCCAAAAAACAACACTTAAATTTTTTTCACGCATAGGATTATGCGATCCGCCATCCGGCTCTCTGTGCTTGACTTTTCGTGAGATGGCGAAATCTTCGCGCGAACAATCCGCCAGGGCGACGATACTTAATAGCAACCCTCCAGAACCCTGAGCGGATGGCGGCTTGGATCGTCAAAAAGTCACTACTCTGGAATCCACACAGAGAACATCGAATGAAGATCAAAACATAAAAAAGCTACGCGGACCGCTTATGGCGGATTTAAAAGATACGCAAGTGCAGAGCACAATTGCACAAAAAGGTTCTATACGATCTAAATGAACAATAAAGGAGGTAAAAGACTCAGAAAAAATCAAGAGTGAACCAAATGCTTTATTTCATTGATCATATAGAGGTGCCTGTTACATAGCTAGAGAAATGCTAAGTGTAGAAAGGACGTAGCTGTGCGATGTTCCATGGACGATCTGTCTCGTCGTAGATATCGTCAGGGTCTCTTCGTTTGCGCTTCTTACTTGGTCGCTTATCTAGCTCGCGAATATCAACGAGGTAGTAGGAACCATTCAGTAGAGCTTTGCTGATAACGAAGGGTCCTTCCCAAGGCGGGGATAGCTTGTGGGACTTCTGCTGTTTGAGGCGTAGCACCAGGTCACCTTCTTTGAACGAGCGTTGGCGAACTCGCCTGCTGTGATAGCGGCGGAGATTCTGCTGGTAGATGGCGGATCTCTGGGCTGCTAGGTCACACTCTTCTTCCAGCAGGTCCACAGATAGTTGTCTGGATGCTTCTGCATCTTCTTCCTTGTAGGCCTCGACTCTTGGAGAATCATACTGAACATCACTTGGCAAGATTGCCTCTGCTCCATAGACTAAGAAGAAAGGGGTAAGGCCGGTTGATCTGTTTGGCGTGGTCCGTAGACTCCACAGTACAGATGGCAACTCCTCTGCCCAGGCTCCAGCTGCTCTATGTAGCGGTGCTTCTAGGCGTGGCTTGATCCCTGACATGATTAGTCCGTTGGTCCGCTCAACTTGGCCATTAGACTGTGGATGTGCCACAGATGCTAGGTCAAGGCGGATTCCGTTGTGATGGCAGTATTCTTCAACTTCTCCCTGAGACAAGTTTGTGCCATTATCGGTGATGATGCTGTGTGGGATGCTGAATCTGACCACAATGTCCTTGACAAACTTTAGGGCGGTTTTGCCATCAAGTTTTCTGATGGGCTTAGCTTCCACCCACTTCGTGAATTTGTCTACCGCTACCAAAAGGTGCGTAAATCCCGAAGGTGCTGTTTTTAGCGGACCCACCATGTCCAGCCCCCAGACTGCGAAAGGCCAAGTTATAGGGATAGTATGCAGTGCTGTGGCGGGCATATGGGTTTGCTTGGAGTACATCTGGGAACCATGGCAGAGCTCCACAATGCGGTCTGCATCTGCCTTGGCTGTTGGCCAGTAGAACCCATGGCGGAACGCTTTTGCTACTAGGGATCTGGCGGCGGCGTGATGGCCACATTCGCCTTCATGGATCTCTCTTAGTATTTCGATTCCATCCACTTGGGATATGCACTTCATGAAAATTCCCGAGGTGCTTCGTTTGTAGAGTTGGCCATCTACGATGGTGTACGCTTTGACTCTACGCTCGATTTGTCTTTTCTGGACTTCGTCTTCGGGAAGCTTCTTGTTCGTCAGATACTCCAGGAAGGGCTCTGCCCATGGCGGATTGCTAGGCAAAACCGCCATAACAGGGGAGCTCGCTATCTCCGGATTTTCTGGATCCACCATCTTAACTGATGGTACGTGCAGATGCTCGAGGAATACGCCTGGCGGAACTGCCTTACGGCTGGATCCCAGTTTGGACAAGGTATCGGCCGCCATGTTATCTTCTCGCCGTACATGTTTTATGTCGTAGCCGAGGAAACTTTTGGCCATCTCGTCCACTTCATCTTTGTATGCCGCCATGACTTCGTTCCGAGCTTTATATGTGCCAGCCACCTGCTGAGCCACAAGGTCAGAATCTCCACAGCACATGATGTGTTGTACGCCGATCTCCTTTGCGACACGTAGCCCGTGTAGTAGCGCTTCATATTCCGCGATGTTGTTGGTGGTGGGGAAGTGAATCTGGAGAACGTAGCTTAGCTCATCTCCCTTAGGAGATTTGAGCGTTACTCCAGCCCCCGAGCCGTGTAGCAACTTTGAACCATCAAAGTGCATCACCCAATGTTCTGGCTCTGGGACGGGAGTAGTTTCCTGCGCTTCCATCCAATCCGCCATAAACTCCGCCAAAGCCTGAGACTTGATGGCGGTGCGAGGCTTGTAGTCGATGTCGAAAGAGGCCAATTCAATGCCCCACTTCGCAACTCGTCCTGTTGCATCGCTGTTGTTGATGATGTCCTTCAGTGGGGCTTTGCTCACCACTGTGATCTGATGGTCATAGAAGTAATGCCTTAACTTACGAGAAGCTAGGAAAACTCCGTATGCCAATTTTTGGTAGTGAGGGTAGCGCTGCTTGGATTCCGTCAGGACCTCGCTGACATAGTAGACTGGTCTCTGTACGCCATACTCCTGCGCTTCTTCCTTACGCTCTACCACCATGACGATGCTGACCACCCTATTGGTTGCCGCCATGTATAGTAACATGGGTTCCTGGTCTTCGGGAGCCGCTAGAACTGGTGCAGTGGATAACACTCTCTTCAGATCCTTAAGTGCAGCATCTGCCTCGTCGGTCCAGACGAATTCGTCTGATTTCTTCATCAGCTTGTAGAGTGGCAAAGCCTTCTCGCCAAGACGACTGATGAATCTGCTCACTGCTGCCACGCAGCCTATGAGTCTCTGCACGTCTTTTAGGTCGATGTGCCGGGAGATGTCGAGGATTGCCTTGATCTTCTCCGGGTTAACCTCAATTCCGCGGTGGGAGACGATGAACCCTAGGAGTTGTCCAGCTGGGACCCCGAAGACGCACTTCGTTGGGTTAAGCATCATGTTGTACTTCCTGAGATTGTCAAAGGTCTCTTGCAAATCCGCTATAAGGCCATCTTGCTTCTTGGACATAACTGCGATGTCGTCCACGTATGCGTGGATGTTTCGTCCGATTTGATCCGCCAGGCACTTTTGCATAGTGCGCTGATACGTTGCTCCTGCGTTTTTCAGACCGAATGGCATTGTGACATAGCAATATGTGCCATAAGGTGTTACGAACGACGTAGCAAGCTGATCGGACTTTTTCATCTTGATTTGGTGGTATCCGGAGTAGGCATCTAAGAAACACAGTAGCTCCGATCCCGCCGTCGAGTCAATGACTTGGTCAATGCGAGGCAAGGGAAAAGGGTCTTTTGGACATGCCTTGTTCAGGCCAGTGTAATCTACACACATGCGCAGAACTTTTGTGTTTTTCTTAGGAACTAGCACCGGATTTGCCACCCACTTGGTATGTATCACTTCCTTGATGAAGCCTGCTTTCAACAGTTTGGAAATTTCCTTTGCTATGGCGCGGCGTTTTTCATCTCCGAAGCGTCTCATGGCTTGTCTTACTGGCTTTGAGCTAGGAATTATCTGCAGAGCGTGCTCGGCGAGTTCCCTGGGTACACCCGTCATGTCAGATGGCTGCCATGCGAAGATGTCCCAGTTCTCATGGAGGAACTCGACGAGCGCGCTTTTCTATGCGGGGGACAAATTCGTCCCAATGGCGGTGGTCTTGGCGGCATCGCCAGCAACAAGTTCCACCTGTTTTGTATCGACAGTAGGCTTGAAGGTGGGTGGGGAGGCGGAAACCTCCTGCTTGGATGCCGGCATCTCCGCGGGGTCCGTAGCGGCGTGGATTTCTTTGAACTCCTCGCCGAAGAACACTGCTTCCGCGAAGGCGGCTTCTCCTTTCTCGCACTCCTTTGCCTTTCTGAAGCTGCCATAAACGGTGATTATGCCATCCGGTCCTGGCATCTTCAGTTGATTGCAGATGTAGCATGGCCTTGCATGGAAGCTGTGGAAGGCGGGGCGCCCGAAGATCACGTGGTAAGTGCTTTTGAACGGGACCACCTCAAAGGTTATGGGCTCTTCTCTGTAGTTTTCCTCACTACCGAAGGAAACCTTGAGTGTGATGGATCCGAGGGACTTAGCTTGGCGACCAGGAACCACCCCGTAAAAGGTGACCGCGCTATGGCGGAGTTGGGTCTTGGTAAGGCCGAGCTTTGTCAGCGTTTCCACGTACATGATGTTCAGGCTGCTGCCGCCATCCATTAAGCATTTGGAGAACTCATAGCCATGAATTACAGGGCATACCACCATGGCGTAATAGCCATCTGGGATGTGCTCTGGATGATCATCGCGGCTCCAGTGCACCGGTACTTCGGACCATCTGACGTACTGGCGGATTTTTGGCACGGTGGCGTTAAGTGAGCGCATAGCAGCTCTCTGTGCCTTAGCCGTGGGGGGTCCAAGGAATGTGTGAAAGGCGCCTTTTTTGTCCTTGATTGGGTTACCCTTGCCAGCACCACCCTCTGCCCTTTCGGCGGGTTTGGGCACAGGGTCTTCATCCATATCACTGCCATCCGTAGACTCCTTGTCTTTATCCGCTTTTCCTTTGCCACGAGGCCGTTGTCGCCGGCTGCGTTTGAAGCCAGCTTCTTGATCCGCCTTTTGATCGTTGACAAACTTGCAGTTCCGGTTGGTGTGGTTGCACTTTCCCGACGCGTCACGATGGGCAAAACATGGCATATCGCGGTATTCATCGTAGGACACGGGGGCGGATGGCGCCGAAGCGGGAGTTGCGGAACTCCGCGGCTGGCCACCGCCACCTCCGCGTCCTCGGCCGCGCTGGCTGTTTTGACCCTTGTCAGCAAAGGTTGTGGCTACCATGTCCGGGGCCTGCGGCTCTTCTGGCGGATTCTTCCGTTTGTTACTGCTATTCCGCTTTCCAGTGTTTTGGATGGCGGAAGCCTTCAGAGATTCGCGGGCATCATCGTCAGTGGCCGCGTAGTTGCTTGCGATGGTGATCATGGAATTTAGGGTCAATTTCCCTTCGTTCCTTTCCCGCAACAGGCGATGGCGGAGCAGTTGGCCTCTCTCCAAACTGTCAATAAACGCGAGGATGGCGGATTCGTCAGTAACCCCTTCACAGGAGTTCTTCATATCCAGCCATCGCGCGAGGAAAGTTCGGGAGGTCTCGTCGTCGGCTCGTCGGCACCGTTGGAGGTCACCAATGTTGTGGGGTCTCTTGTAAGTCCCCTCGAAATTTTCGGTGAACGCAGTTTGCATATCGAACCAGGTTTGGATGGAGTTTTCTGCCAAGTCGTTGATCCATTGCCTCGCAGTGCCGGATAGCATCAGGGGCAAATAGCGGACAGCAACATTGGGAGATCCCCCGGCGAATTGTACTGCGTTGAAGTAGTCTTGTAGCCAAGTCAAAGGCCTATCGACTCCATTGTACTGGCGGATATTTTTCTCGATTTTGAACCCATACGGGATGGGCTCATCACGAATCCGTTGTCCAAAGCACTTTGGGCCGAGGAAGAAGGCCGTTTGAGACTTGGCAATCTCATTTAGATGGGTACGGGCGTCGTAGGGCTTCTGGTCTGGCGGATCCTTGCGGGAGTTGCGCGACCTTGCTGGTCCGCCGCCACCGCCGCCGCCGCCATGAGGGCTCCCTGGTGGGGATGGCGAAGGGTCGCGTCTGCGCTTACTCTCGCCGTCCTGCGACTGTTCTCTGCAGCTACGACTTCCGTCCGTTCTTCGTGGAGATGGGTCATCGTCATGGCGGCGGGAGCCTTGCCCTTTGTCATCGTGGCGGCGAGTGGAGCGATGCTTGTCCTTATCACCGTCACAATGCGCGCCGTCGTCATGGCGAGATCGGTCCCTTCTCTTGGATCCGCCATCCCTGCTGTTTTCTTGTCGTGGCGGATCGTCTCTGCGTCCAGCGTCACGGCTTCGTCCTCGTTTGCCATCATTGTCGCGTATGACGATTCCTCCCTTAGGGACTTCGAACGTCTTATGCTTTGGCGGCGGCATGTTGGTCTTATGGCGGGGAGCAGCAGTGGCTTGTTGGTATCCGTAAGCCGGGTAGTTCTTGCGGGGTGGCGATGGATTTCTCTGTGGGCCTTTGCCATGTGGTTTGTCATCGGAGGATATTGGGATGGCGTGTCTCCGATTGCGAGCTTCTCTTCTTCGGATCTCCGAGGATCCGGTATGAGATTCGTTGTCAGGACGTCCACCATTATTGCCAGCCCCCTGAGCTTTAGAGGCAGTACTGGACCTGCATAGCGCAGGATCAGATTCGAGCCACCGTGATGACGTAGCCTTCTCCTGCTGCACCAATGCTTTGGTCATCAGTTTAACCGCCGTCTCTAGGGCTGCTGGACTCTTGTTATGCTCCAATAGCTCCTTTGCGGCCACGATGTTCTCGATGGGCGTAGCCCTAACTTCATCGCGGTTTTTGTCCACGTATGGCGGATTCTTGATGTACATCCTGGCCAGAGTTTCTGCTGTTGGTACAGTGAACTCGAGGTTTCGTACCAGCTGCGGGTCGCCTCCCTCGTTGATCTGGTTCTGAATGAGAGTGGCATACTTCTCTTCCATGTTCCTTGCGCGCTTCAGCGTGTCCTGAGCCTTAGCAATGACGTCATCAACCTGCTGGCCCATCTTCTCGACTCGCTTTGCTTCCTTGAGGAGTGCTCGCCTCTTCTTCTCGAGATCGTTCACATCTCTGACATAGTCAGGGGTGATTGGATCTGCTAGAGTTCCGTAGACGACTTTATCCAGCGGGGTCGTGAAGTCTTCTTGGTGCTGGTCCTCGGGGATGGCGGGTAACGGCCTGGGTCCGCCGTGAATCTCGGGAAGTTGTTCCGCGGCGGGATCGGCGGCTGGTGGCGGGTTACCCTGCTCATTGCCGGTATCTCCGTCGTGGACTGCCTGAGATGGCGGATCACCGGTTGTCTGCCCAGCATCATCTCCTTTGTTGGTGACAAACACCTGCTTGGCCGCTGCTTGTTGCTCTTCAAGTGCCTGCTGCGCCAATTCCGCTTCGAGTTTCCTCATGGCGGCATCGTAATGGTCGGAATCATAGCCTTTGTTGTCCCAGTCATCCGATTCACCACTTTTGTTAAGTGCCTCTAGGATGGATTCACCTGGGCTATCTTCTCCATTGGAGGTAGATCCCGAAGTGATACCTGCGAACGCAACAAGGCAGTACCGCGGTGTCTCTAACGCCAGATTGCTCATGGCGGATTCAC
Organism: Dactylis glomerata; assembly: GCA_007115705.1. NCBI lineage: Eukaryota > Viridiplantae > Streptophyta > Magnoliopsida > Poales > Poaceae > Dactylis > Dactylis glomerata. The sequence continues at coordinate 826,888 of QXEO01001205.1, forward strand.
TGCGGTCTTCCACCACTTCCTCTACCTCTAGGGCGGGCTGGGTGGGATTACTTTTCAGATCCGATCTGGACAACTTGGAAAGTTCCAGATCAGATGAGTCCTCCTCCGTATCCAGCTCGAAAGCGGTCCGTTTGGGGAATTCAGCCATACCAATCCGCCGGAAATTGGTTTCCGTAGCGGGGGTAGGGTTTGTCTCTCCAATGAAGATATTGATATCTCCAATCGGGATGACGGTGAATCGAGCAGGGTCTTCTCTAGCCGACACCCAGAGGTTATCCGCTGGGACGATGGGGAAGCCGGAATCGTAGAGGACGCGCCCGATGGCGACGGTGTCGCCGATGCCTGCAAAGGCGGATCCCGCCTGGATCCGCGCTCCAGACGCGCTAAGCCCCACGGTGGGCGCCAACTGTCGTGGTTTTGTCAACAGATCTGCCATAGACGTAGGGGTATGGCGGTTTGTGGAAGGGGGTGAACACGGAGGAGCGATCCAGGACGGTGGTAGCACGAGTTTACCCAGCTTCAGATCCCGCAACGGTGGCGAGACCCTACGTGCTGCTATAATTCACTATATGGCAACAAGTGCTCGAATACAATGATGAGGTTGGATGCTTCGCTATGCGATTGGCCGTAAGATTGGTCTGATACCTCAAGGGCTGCTCCACGCCGGGCTTATAAAGGCGCCTGGCGTGGGCTACACGTTGGTACCGGAGCGGATACAACTTGGAGTCCTAGACTAAGTCCTGCGCGTACGCTACAAGGTCACCCGCCATGGGCCGTCATCCGGATCCGCCATGAGCTCGCCGCTAGTAGCCCGCCATGGACCTGTCTCCGGATCCGCCATAAGCGCCTGCGTCCAGTACCGCCGTGCCAACTTCAGCAACTGGGCCGCCCGGTATGGCGAATCCGCCATACCACCCCTGATGGGCCACCCTGGCTTGCTGATTTAGGACTACGTCGTTGGTATACCTATTTGGTATATCCCCAACATTCTCAGAATTGGACGAAACAAGTTCCTGAAGTCTTATTTTTCCCGGAAGCTTCCAGAGATCTGAAGAGAAGTTGGCGGGGGGCCACGAGGGCCCCACACACCAGGGTAGCGCGGCCAGGGGCCTGGCCACGCCCCCTATGTGTGAGACCCCCTCGGGCCACCTCTGACGATGCCCCTTCGCCTATAAAGACCCCCGACGGAAAAAACCTAGGCACCCGATCAATTTTCTAGAACACATCGCGATCCGCCACCGCCGTCGACCCAAAGATCGGGAGGGTCAAGAAGCTCTTCCCGGCACCCTGCCGGAGAGGGGAATCGCACCGGTGGTCTTCTTCATCGTCATGCTTGCCTCCGGAGCGATGAGTGAGTAGTCTACCTTGGACTATGGGTCCATAGCAGTAGCTAGATGGTTGTCTTCTCCACCATGTGCTTCATGTTTAGATCTCATGAGCTGCCCTACATGATTGAGATCACCGTTATGTAATTCTACATGTTTGGTTTGTTGGGATCCGATGAATATTGGTGTTATGATTGAGTTGCTATACTGAAATATATCTTATGTTATGTCTATGTTGTTTATGAAATTGCATGCTCTCCGTTGTTAGTAGCTATCTTGGCCGAGTAGTTGCTAGTGACTCCAAGAGGGGGTATTTATGCTCGATAGTGGGTTCATGCCTCTATTTAATCTGGGGGAGTGACAGAAACCTCTAAGGTTGTAGATGTGATGTTGCTACTAGGGAGAAAACAACATTCATATGCTCAAGGACATATGCTTTGTTTACATTACACACTTTGCTTAATGCAATTATCTGTTGTTCGCAACTTAATACTTGTGGAGTTCTCGGATTGATTCGCCACAAGTGGATTATTAGTCATAGATGCAGTTGGATGGCGGTCTATGTATTTTGTTGTAATGCCCAGAGTAAATCTCATAGTGATCTTCTTGACATATCATGTTTATCTTTGTTCTATCAATTGCCCAACTGTAATTTGTTTACCCAGCATGTGTTATTTTATCTATGGAGAGACACCACTAGTGAACTGTGGACCCCGGTCCTATTTCCATCATATTGCTATCACCTGTTTACTTTACTCGCACTGTTTACTTTACTCGCATTCTTCTACTGCTTTCCACTCGACACGCGCATACCCTTTGTTTCAAGCAAACCGGTGAGATTGACAACCTCATCGCAAGTTGGGAGCAAAGTATTTGGTTGTGTTGTGTGCATGTTCCGTGTTGCAGTTAGCAAGCAAAGCTTGGACGAGGCGCCATATATAAATTGTCCGAAGCTGTCGCAAACTAGCAAGCATCACCTTCAGTAGTATTGTCTGCTCTTCTCCTGATCGACATACCTTGGTTTCTTAACTGGGGGAAAATCTTGCTGCTATATTCATCACACCTTCCTCTTGGGGTTCCCAACGGGCCGGTTATTTACTTCATCAACTTGGCACCAGCAAGAGCTTTTACTTATTGCATTTTACTTTCAGCGGTTATTTACAAATATTCTTTGGCTCCCCTTGTGTTGAATCAATAAATTTGGGTTTTACTTCCCTCGAAGACTGTTGCGATCCCCTATACTTGTGGGTCATCAGGGTCCTTTATATAGTCGATTTTAGGTCAAGACAAGTCTGTGGAGACCAAGGTTGCATTGAAAGATGCACAAGGCTAGAGATAGGCCCCAACACACTGCCAACAAGTGGGCTTGTGTGGTGCCCTCTCTGTTACGCCTCTGGCGTTCCCTGTTGACTTCTTCTTCTCACGTTCCTCTATTTTGCTGAAAAAATTATGTGGCAAGAAGATTGAGTCCGTTTGACGTCTAGAAGGTCCCTGAAAGTAAAAAATATGCAAAAACAAGAAAATTTGCTTCGCATCATTAAAGCCAAATGAAAGGGGATCATTTAGAAAATCCCCGGAATCAATGGAAAACAAGCCGAGGTCCTCATAAAGCTACCAAATAAATAACAATATGACTTAATAAATGATGGTGCGTAGAAGGCACCTAGTTGGGAACCCCAAGAGGAAGGTATGATGACCACAGCAGCAAGTTTCCCTCAGTATGAAACTAAGGTTTATCGAACCAGTAGGAGAAAGAACCAACTTCCAAAGGTTGATGCTAACTGGCTTGGCAATAGCTCCAGACAATTTATATGTGGCGCCTTATCTGGGTCGTAGCTTTGCACCAGCCGCAACATGGAACCTGCACACAACACAACCAGAGTACTTTGCCCCAACTAGTAGTGAGGTTGTCAATCTCACCGGTTTTCTGTAAACAAAGGATTAAACGTATCGTGTAGTAAAAGATATTTGTTTGTGAGAAAGTAAATAATGCTTGTAAAGTAAACAGTAATATGAATGTAAAAGAATGGACCGGGGTCCATAGTTCACTAGAGGTGTCTCTCCATAAAGATAAATAACATGCTAGGTAAACAAATTACAGTTGGGCAATTGACAGAATAAAGAATGCAAACAAATGCATGTACATGTCATGTGGATCACTATGAGATTCACTTGGGAATTACAACATAATACATAGACCATAATCCAACTGCATCTATGACTAATAATCCACCCGCCGGATGTGATCCGAGCAACCGTTGGGTATTAAGTTGCGAGCAACAGATCATCGCCTTAAGCAAAGTGTATAATTAAACAATACAAATGTCCTTGAACACAAGATTGTTGTTTTCTCCCTAGTAGCAATAGCACATCTACAACCTTAGAAGTTATTGTCACTCTCCCAGATTACTAGAGGCATGAACCCACTATCGAGCATAAATACTCCCTCTTGGAGTCACTAGCATCTACTCGGCCAAGATATCTACTAGCAACGGAGAGCATGCAAGATCATAAACAACATAGAGATGATAAATCACAAATCAACTTGATATAGTACTCAATATTCATTGGATCCCAACAAACACAACATGTAGAATTACATAATGATGATCTGATCATGATAGGCAGCTCACAAGATCTAAACATGAAGCACATGGAGGAGAAGACAAGCATCTAGCTACTGCTATGGACCCGTAGTCCAAGGTAGACTACTCACACATCACTCCGGAGGCAGGCATGGTGATGAAGAAGGCCTCCAGTGGTGATTCCCCTCTCCGACAGGGTGCCGGGAAGAGCTTCTAGACCCTCCTGATCTCGCGTCGACAATGGCGGCGGCTTGCAGTATGTTTTCTAGAAAAGATTTTGGGGCCTAGGTTTTTCTCATCGAGGAGAATATATAGGCGGAAGGGCGATGTCAGGGGGTGGACCAGGGGCCCACCCCATAGCCTGGCGCGGCCTGGGGGTGGCCCGCACAATGGCATGGCGTGGCCGCCCTCTGGCCCCCCTCCGTCTCTGCGTTGGACTCTGTCTCGTGTCGGGAAAAATAGGAACTTTGGCTTTTGTTTCGTCCAATTCCGAGAATATTTCCTGTGTAACTTTTCTGAAACACAATACAGCAAAAAATAGGGAACTGACACTCTGGCATCTCGTTAATAGGTTAGTTCCGGAAAATGCATAAAAATGCCACGAAGTGTAACAAAACACAAAGCAAATGGTGCATAAACAAGCATGGAGCATCAAAAATTATAGATACGTTTGAGATGTATCAAGCATCCCCAAGCTTAATTCCTGCTCGTCCTCGAGTAGGTAAGTGATAACAAAACAATAATTTTTGAGGTGACATGCACCATCACAATCTTGATCAAACGATGTAAAGCATTGAGTGCTGAGATCAAAGTGCTCTAAACATGGGCATAAAAGACATAATCTTGACAATAAAACTTAGCAACCATGTTATAACATGAAAAGTAACACAAACAAAAGATCATGAGTAATAATGCATTGAAAGTCAAGTGTGTGTTTCAACCATATAGAAAAACATAGCAAAGTGGTATTCAGCTTGTCCCTCATGGAGTAGCAAAACATAAATGCATAGGAGACCTTCAAGTTTAAGAGGGTGACTAGATACAAATAATTTAAGAACAAGCGAAATCATAATCATGAATCAATCAATAATGAATTTTGGGACTATGCACATTATACTCAGAATGACAAATATGCTCTCTTAGGTGGTTCATAAAGGTAGAAGGTGAAGAATCAACATAAAAGTAAAAGAAAAGCCCTTCGCAGAGGGAAGTAGTGATTGTAAGATTTTATAAACCTTCCAAAAATTATGGTACTTACTAGCTTTGAGCTCTCATTGCCCCCATCATAGACACCTTGAATGGTTAAGGTTAATGCGAGTACAGATATGAGGCATATGCTTGACAAATCATAAGTTAAAAATCTCATGTCCCATGAATACGAGTACTTAAACAATGCTAATCGACTTAGGTCCCAAGCAAGTTCTTGTCATTGTCAGCATATGTGTATCATTGAGAATGCCAACGGGGTACCTCTTGCCCGATGACATGGAGACTAGCCCACATCAAAATGACAAGACAAACAGACAATGAACACCTCGGCATCTCTTTTATTTATCATTGGGTATAGCTTTTTCTTTTGAGATGTGTCGTCGAATGTCCACTATGGGCATGCTGTAAATTTCCACCATGAATGATGCATGGCTTAGATTAGCGGCCCAGGCGTTTCTCTAACACTTATACAAACTCCATGAACTCCACAAGTTTCCAATTCCTTTCACACAGATAATCATCCATAAACAAAAGATCATAATATCAACTTAAATAGAAATAACTGCAATGTTGAAAGCGTGCTCCATGACAGCATGGCTGAGCTAACTCCCAACTTACAACTTGCAAGCATATAATCAACATAAGAGAGCCACAATGGTCAAGTTTATTAAGTGCAAGAAAGTAAATGTGTCATCAGGTTCGTGAGAGCTTTACTAACTAATTTTCACATAACAAAAAGTTTAATTTGGAAGATAGATAAAAGCAAGATGAATGTACTTGGAATAGCAAATTGCTAATAGGTAGATATGGTGGACACAATGGAAAACTTTGGTTTTTGGGAGTTGGACGCACGAGAATTATTCCCTCTCAGTACAAATGAAGGCTAGCAAAAGACTGGGAGCGACCAACTAAGAGAGCAATAACGGCCATAATCATGCATAGCGACAAAACATTATTAACCAAAGCATAAAGTGGTATCACAAGTCAAAAACCAAATGATCATAGAGGCTTAAGGCTACTAGTTAAAGTCAAACATGGTCTAAGCATGCGCCAAGTCAACCCAAATAAAGCATCAAAGGAGAATACCACAATAATATGCTCCCATATAATAAAAACAACGCATGATTCTTTCAAAAGCACATTAAGAAATCTCAGTCATTTGAGACAAGTCATGATACAGCAAAAACTACTAAGCATATTATCAAAATGACATCAAGCATGACATGCAAAAGTCTAAGCCACAGTCTAAACAAGCTCCCATTTGTACCGCTATAGGCATGAAACTTTTCTCTCTTTTCCAACACCAATCAACCTTTTTGAAACAACTCTTAAAGATGAAAACCAACATATACCAGAGGTCTAAATACACCTATCTATAAATAACTAACAAGTTCTGAACAAAATTCAAGGCGAAAAACGAAAGCTAAACGTAGTACTAGAAAAAGAGAACACTCGTTGAATGATAAGAGTGAAAACTAGAGTGTTCTTGGCAATAAAAAACGGAGTGTGTCTTCTCCAAAAGAAATGTGTTGGGGTCCAACCATTTATTGCAGCAAACAAAACAAAAGAAAACTGGAAGCAAAAAATGAAGACGCTCCAAGAAAAACACATAGTATACGAAGCAATAAAAATATAGTGTCTTGAAAGATGACCTGATTTTTGTCGATGAAGAAGGGGTGCCTCGGGGCATCCTCAAGCTTTGATGCTTGTACCTCTTGGATATTTCTTGGGGTGACATGGGCATCCCCAAGCTTGAGCTTTTGTCCATACTTCATCTCATCTCATCATTCTCCTTCCCCTACACTTGAAAACTTCCTTCATACAAAACTTCACACAATTCTTATTAGCAACGTTAGTGCAAGCAAGATAGTAAATCCACCCTTTTGGTTCAGTTTCAACTCAACTATAACACCCATTAAAGCATAATCTACTGTAGCAACTTCCTCAAAAGTTTTGTGATCAAAAGAACTCAAAAAGAAAGAGCTCAAGAGGCAAACATAAATAGTGGCAGAAAATTGTCAAAATAGAACAGCTGGTAAAGATCGATTTTTTTGAAAATCTTTTGTTGCTCAAATCTAAAAAGTGCAAAACTAATGAAAGTTAGGCAATAACCTGGGGCAAGTGCACAAGAAATCGCAGATAAAAAAGGCATTCTGAGAATTTTCACCACGGTACAGCGCAAAAATCTGTTTCAGGACAGTAACTTCCCCAAATCTTACCTTCCTCCAATTAGAGGTTCTTCTTGGCACAAAAACGAAATAAAAATGATAAGGAGAGGTCATTACATTAGTAATAACTTCCAAGACTCAACAAAAAGAAAAAGTACTGAAAAGAAAACATTGGGTTATCTCCCAAGAGTGCTTTTCTTTAACGCCTTTAAGCTAGGCGTAGAAAGTGGAAATCAAGTAATTTCAAGCGATGAAGCATCAAATTCTTAATTTGCCCTAAGGATAGAGTCAAAAAGTAATTTCTTTCTCTTTCTAGGGAAGTGTTCCATACCTTTCTTGAGTGGGAATTGTTATTTAATGGTGCCTTCCTTCATATCAATAATAGCACCAACAGTTCTAAGAAAAGGTCTTCCCAAAATAATAGGACAAGAAGCATTGCATTCAATATCCAAAACAACGAAATCAACAGGAACAAGGTTATTGTTAACCATAATAAGAACATCATTAATCCTTCCCAAATGTTTCTTCTTAGCAACATCAGCAAGCGGAACATCAAAATAACAATTTTCAAGAGGTGGTAAACCAAGCATATCATAAATCTTTCCAGGCATAATAGAAATGCTTGCTCCAAGATCACATAAAGCATTGCAATCAAAATCATTCACATTCATCTCAATGATGGGCTCCCAACCATCTTCTAACTTCTTAGAAATGGAAACTTTTTGTTTCAACTTTTCCTCTCTAATTTGCATGAGAGCATTCATAATATGCTTTGTAAAAGCAACATTCATAGAACTAGCATTAGGACTTAAAGCAAGCTTTTGCAAGAACAAAATTACTTCAGAAATATTGCAACCATAAACATCAAAATCATTAAAGGTAGTAGAGCTATTGTCTCCCATACTCCAAAAAATTTCAGCACTTTTGTTAGAAAAAGTTTCTGCAGTTTTAGGCTTTTTAACACTAGGAGTAGGAATTTTCTCTACACCAATCAAAGTAAGAGGATTGCTAGCATTTGAAACAACATCACTAGTGGTGGTAATAGTACAAACCTTCATATTTCTAGCCATCTCATCTTCTCTTTCCCACCTAGCATGCAATTCTGCTAACATCCTAACATTATCATCAATTCTAACTTGAATGGCATTCAAAGTCTTGCTTTCTTTCACATCATGAGGCAAAACCTTTAGTTTCAGAAGTTCAACATCAAGAGCAAGGCTATCAACTTTAGAAGCAAGAACATCAGTTTTACCAAGCTTTTCCTCAACAGACTTATTAAAAGCAATTTGTTTACTAATGAAGTCTTTGAGCATGACTTCAAGATCAGAGGGCGTGTGCCTAGTGTTGTTGGAGGAATTACCATAAGAGTTACCACAACCATTACCATTGGTAGAAATATACGGCCTATAATTGTTGCTAGCAAAATTGTTCCTTAAGCACTATTGTTGAAATTATTATTTCTAATGAAGTTCACATCAACATGCTCTTCTTGAGCAACCAAAGAGTCTAAAGGAACATTACTAGGATCAACATGAGCTCTATCATTAGCAAGCATAGCCATAATGGTATCAATCTTATCACTCAAGGAAGAGGTTTCTTCGACAGAATTTACCTTTTTACCTTGTGGAGCTCTCTCGGTGTGCCACTCAGAATAATTTACCATCATATTTTCAAGAAGATTTGTTGCGGCGCCCAAGGTGATGGACATAAAAGTACCTCCAGCAGCTGAATCCAAGAGATTTCTTGAAGAAAAATTTAGTCCTGCATAAAAGGTTTGGATAATCATCCAAGTAGTCAGTCCATAAGTGGGACAATTCTTTATCAAAGATTTCATTCTTTCCCAAGCTTGAGCAACATGTTCATTATCAAACTATCTAAACTTCATAATATCACTTCTCAAAGCTATAATCTTAGCAGGAGGATAATATTTTCCAATAAAAGCATCCGTGCACTTAACCCAATAATCAATACTATTTCTAGGCAAAGATAGCAACCAGTCCTTAGCTCTTCCTCTTAAAGAGAAAGGAAACAACTTAGGCTTAATAATATCACTATCTACATCCTTATACTTTTGCATATCACATAGCTCAACAAAATTGTTGAGATGAGCTGCAACATCATCAGTACTAGCACCAGAAAATTGCTCTTTCATAACAAGATTCAACAAAGCAGGTTTAATCTCATAAAAATTTGCCTCAGGAGCAGGTGGCACAATAGGTGTGCAGACAAAATCATTGTTGTTTGTGCTAGTAAAGTCACACAACTTCGTGTACTCAGGAGTATCCATTCTAGCAAGACTAAAAGCAGACAAGCAAAAATAACAACTATAAAGGAACTAATTTTTTTGTATTTTTGATAAAAAGATGTAAACAAAAATAAAGTAAAGAACGCAAAACAATAACAAAGTAAAAGATTGGAAGCGAGAGACTCCCCTTGCAGAAATCCTCTTTCTTCCCGGCAACGGCGCCAGAAAAATGCTGGATGGTGCATAGTAGGCACCCAGTTGGGAACCCCAAGAGGAAGGTATGATGAGCACAACAGCAAGTTTCCCTCAGTATGAAACCAAGGTTTATCGAACCAGTAGGAGAAAGAACCAACTTCCAAAGGTTGATGCTAACTGGCTTGGCGACAGCTCCAGACAATTTATATGTGGCGCCTTATCTGGGGCGTAGAGTTGCACCAGCAGAAACGTGGAACCTGCACACAACACAACCAAAGTACTTTGCTCCAACTAGCAGTGAGGTTGTCAATCTCACCGGTTTGCTGTAAACAAAGGATTAAACGTATCGTGTGGTAAAAGATATTTGTTTGCGAGAAAGTAAATAATGCTTGTAAAGTAAACAGTAATATGAATGTAAAACAATGGACCGGGGTCCACAGTTCACTAGAGGTGTCTCTCCATAAAGATAAATAACATGCTGGGTAAACAAATTATAGTTGGGCAATTGATAGGATAAAGAATGCAAACAAATGCATGTACATGTCATGAGGATCACTATGAGATTCACTTGGGCATTACAACATAATACATAGACCGTAATCCAACTACATCTATGACTAATAATCCACCTGCCGGATGTGATCCGAGCAACCGTTGGGTATTAAGTTGCAAGCAACAGATTATCGCCTTAAGCAAAGTATGTAATGTAAACAATAGAAATGTCCTTGAACACAAGATTGTTGTTTTCTCCCTAGTAGCAACAACACATCTACAACCTTAGAAGTTATTGTCACTCTCCTTGATTACTAGAGGCGTGAACCCACTATCGAGCATAAATACTCCCTCTTGGGGTCACTAGCATCTACTCAGCCAAGATATCTACTAGCAACGGAGAGCATGCAAGATCATAAACAACATAGAGATGATAAATCACAAATCAACTTGACATAGTACTCAATATTCATCGGATCCCAACAAACACAACATGTAGAATTACATAACGATGATCTGATCATGATAGGCAGCTCACAAGATCTAAACATGAAGCACATGGAGGAGAAGACAACCATCTAGCTACTGCTATAGACCCGTAGTCCAAGGTAGACTACTCACACATCACTCTGGAGGCAGGCATGGTGATGAAGAAGGCCTCCGGTAGTGATTCCCCTCTCCAGTAGGGTGCCGGGAAGAGCTTCTGGACCCTCCCGATCTCGCGTCGACGACGGCGGCGGCTTGCAATATGTTTTCTGGAAAAGAGTTCAGGGCCTAGGGTTTTCTTATCGAGGAGAATATATAGGCAGAAGGGCGATGTCAGGGGGTGGACCAGGGGCCCACCCCATAGCCTGGCACGGCCTGGGGGTGGCCCGCGCCATGGCATGGCATGGCCGCCCTCTAGCCCCCCTCCGTCTCTGCTTTGGACTCCGTCTCGTGTCGGAAAAAATAGGAACTTGAGCTTTTGTTTCATCCAATTCCGAGAATATTTCCTGCGTAACTTTTCTGAAACACAAAAATAGTAGTAAACAGGGAACTGGCACTGTGGCATCTCGTTAATAGGTTAGTTCCGAAAAATGCATAAAAACGCCACGAAGTGTAACAAAACACAAAGCAAATGGTGTATAAACAAGCATGGAGCATCAAAAATTATAGATACGTTTGAGACGTATCAATAAACTACAAAGATCATAGATGCATTTTACATGCATCAGTCATACATAGTCCATTTTCGATCCTATGACCCCTTACAATGTTGAAAAATACATGCGCAACTAAAACATTTCATCAAAAATTCAAGATAAGGCGGCCTCCCTACCTTGTCACTGGGAGCTCCGCCCTGCTTATATTGTTGTATTGATGGGTGAAATTTACAGAAATGTTGTTATCCATATGACAGAATTCGTCCGACTTCTATAGATTTATTCCCTCCGTTCGGAAGTAAGTGACTCAACTTTTTCTTGATAGGAATATGAATATATCTACACACTGAAATATGTCTAGATACATCCGTATATAGATAAAACCAAGTCATCTATACCGAACGGAGGTAATATTAGATATTTAGATCCAACTATGCAAATGTGAGCTTGTCAAGTTTCATGCACTAACCAACGCAACCAAAAGTCCGAACTGATGGAAAGGGCTAGTACAATCCACTTATACACTTCAACACCCCCACTCACATGTGACGGGAGAAGAGAAAGTCAACACGTGAACACAGACAGGAGAAGAGAAAGTCAACATGTGGACACAAACGGGAGAAGAGAAAGTCAACATGTGGACACAAAGGGGGGCAACAACAATTTTACAATAAATTGCGAAAACCAGGACACAAACTCAAGACCCTGGGCTCTGATACCATGTCAAGCTTCATGCACTAACCAACGCAACCAAAAGTCTGAACTGATGGAAAGGGCTAGTACAATCCACTTATACACATTTGCAACTGATCAAAGCACAATACCTAGTAGCTACAGCTCGAACTGGACCATTTTGCTCTCCACACGTTGCCTCCTACAGGCGACCTGGAGGGCAAAACCCTATCCGCGCCACCGCCGCCCTCCCCTCCCCTTCTTCCCTTCCCTCGTCACCCCTAGAGATGCAGCCGAGCTCTACTCATGGCGTGGGTGAAGGGGGTGGTAGGGATCTGAGCTCTTGGCCCCCCTCGCAGTTTCTAGCTAGAGGATCCCCATGCCGGGATCACCATAATCGAGGCAGTGGCTCGGCGGTCCTCCCCTTCTCTAACGACTGTGAGTGTGGGCTTGTCCAGCGGCTTCCTTGGTGGGGGCTGTGGAATCGAGGCGATGGACTACTACGGAGTGGTGACGTCCATCGAGCGGCTGTGGCGTTGTAGATGCTGTGGACCGGCGCACTGGTCCATGTGGACAGTAGGGCGATGACATATGTGGGCCGTGCGAGGGTGGGTGCCTCTTCTCTCGCTGGATCCTGAAGGTCAGACCTCTTCCCACTCTCTAGCTTCTTCCTCCATGCTGATCTCGATGCAAATGCTAGTTTGGGAGTCGGTGGGGAGCGATGGGTCTGGGAGAAATCCTTGGTCTTGTGACAACAATAGCGACGATGCTATCTGGGCGTTGTTTACCCTGAGATGGGTTGTTGAAGTCCCATCCTCCCCTAACCCCTACCCCTGATACATCGCAAACGTATCTATAATTTTTGATGCTCCATGCTTATTTTACACCAATTGCTTTGTGTTTTGTTTACACTTCGTGGCATTTTTTATGCATTTTCCGGAACTAACCTATTAACAAGATGCCACAGTGCCAGTTCCTATTTTCTGTTGTTTTTGTGTTTCAGAAAAGTTACATAGGAAATATTCTCGGAATTGGATGAAACGAAAGCCAAAGTTCCTATTTGCCCTGACACGAGACGGAGTCCAAAGCAGAGACGAAGGAGGGCCAGGAGGTGGCCACACCACCTAGTGGCGTGGGTCCACCCTGGCCGCGCCACCACCTGGTGTGGGCCCCCTGGTGCCCTCTGACATCGTCCCTCCACCTATAAATTCACTCCGAGACGAAAACCCTAGGGGAACCAGCGTCCATCCACGAAAAGTTCCACAACGCCGCCACCATCGAAGACCAATTTTGAGGGATAGAAGTCTCTGTTCCGGCACCCTGCCGGGATAGGGAATTGCCCCCGGAGCCATCTCCATCGACTCCACCACCATCTCCATCGTCGTTGCTATCTCCCATGATGAGGAGGGAGTATTTCTCCCCCGAGGCTGAGGGCTCTACCGGTAGCTATGTGGTTCATCTCTCTCTCCCATGGTGTGATATTTATGTGATCATGAGCTTTGTATCTAGTTGAATTGGTAAATGTTACTCTTCATCTATTATGCTACTCAAGTGTTTTATTAATGTAATTTCTGGAGACACCTTGTCCCATGATGTGAAGGTGACAGTATGTGCATTATGTGTGTCTCTTAGGCTAAATTAGTAATACTTATCATGAGTTATGATTTGAGTTGGATGTCTCTATGAATTGTTGGTGTTTGTCTGGAACCGTCTAGTGCACTCAAGGTGACACTATGGGGTAATCTAGATTGGAGAATGCAAACTTTAAGGAGTGCTTTGTAGCCCTACACATGATTAGTGTTCGTTATCCAACCAGAGAGTAGTTCAGTGTATCATAGTGAAGATAGATATTTATGTGTTCAATTATATTTTCATTGTTGAGAGTGTCCACTAGTGAAAGTATGACCCCTAGGCCTTGTTTCTAAGCATTGAAACACCGATACAACCTGTTTTGCTACATGTTTCCTCGCAGCGATTTTTACTTCATATTGCAATTACCACTCATAATCATCCATATTACTTGTATTTCACTATCTCTTCGCCGAACTAGTGCACCTATACATCTGACAAGTGTATTGGGTGTGTTGGGGACACAAGAGACTTCTTGTATATTAATTGCAGGGTTGCTTGAGAGGGATACCTTTGACCTCTTCCTCCCCGAGTTTGATAAAACTTGGGTGATCTAAATAAGGGAAACTTGCTGCTGTTCTAGAAACCTCTGCACTTGGAGGCCCGACACTGTCTACAAGAATAGAAGCGTGCGTAAACATCAAGCTCTTTTCTGGCGCCGTTGCCGGGGAGGTAAGGTAAAAGGTACTCACATCCTCTGGCTACTAAGCTATCTTCTGGTACTGTTGCTAGTGTGTGAGTGCTCGAAGTTATTTCCTTTAGATTATGCAATTATATCTTTTTGTTTCTTGTTTTTATTTTCACTAGTTAGGCTTAATGGAAAACAACAAAAAATAGAGAGCTTTATAGTATTTATCTTGTGTTAAGACATGAAGTGTTTGAAGAGAAAATTAAAAACCTATGGAACTTTATTTGCATGCTAATAGCAATGTTATTATTATGAATTCTTTGAACACCATTATTGCTAATGCTATGGAAAAGTCTATGCTTGGGGAAGCTGGTTTGGATGAGCATGATATTTTTAGTCCCCCAAGCATGGAGGAGAAAATTTACTTTGATGATACTATACCTCCAATTTATGATGATTACAATGATGATTATGTTATTTTCAGTCCACCTACTATTGAGGAGAAAGTTAATTATGATTACAATATGCCTCCTATATTTGATGATTATGGTGATGAGAATAATAATGATAGCTATTTTGTTGAATTTTCTCCCACTGCGATTAATAAGAATGGCTATGTTTATGTGGAGAATATTAATTCTTTTATACATGTGGCTCATGATAAGAATGTTTTATGTGATAGTTATATTGTTAATTTTATTCATGATGCTACTGAAAGTTATTATGAGAGAGGGAAACATGGTTTTATGCATCTCAACAATATTAAGTTTCCCCTCTTTATGTTGAAAATCTTGAACTTGCACTTGTTTTGCTTTCCTATGCTTGTTGCTTTGTGTTTTCATGACTTATTTCTTTACAAGATTCTTTTTCATAGGAAGTGGTTTAGACTTAAAAGTGTTTCATATTTGCTTTTTGATGCTCTCTTTTGCTTCAAGCTCTTTTATGGCACTTACGTGAGCATCTTTTAAAATCACTGCGCCTAGCTCAAAGGCGTTAAAGAAAAGCACTCTTGGGAGATAACCCAATGTTTTCTTTTCAGTAATTTTTCTTTTTGTTGAGTCTTGGAAGTTGTTACTACCATAATGACCTCTCCTTATCATTTTTATTTCGTTTTTGTGCCAAGAGTAGCCTCTAAGTGGAGGAAGGTAAGATTTAGGGAAGTTACTATCCCAAAACAGATTTCTGTGCCTCGCTGTAAAAATTTGTGAAAATTCCCAGAACGTCATTTTGATCTGCGATTTCTTGTGCACATGCACCATGTTATTATCTAACTTTCATTAGTTTTGCACTTTCGATTTGAGAAACAGAAGATTTTCTAAAAAATTGATCTTTACCAGCTGTTCTATTTTGACAGATTTCTGCCACTATTTGCATTTGCCTCTTGATCTCTTTATTTTTGAGTTCTTTTGATCACGGAACTATTAGAAGAAGTTGCTACGGTAGCTAATGTTTTAATGGATGTTGTAGTTGAGTTGAAACTGAACCAAAAGTGGATCTACTATCTTGCATACACTAATGTTGCTAATGATAATTGTGTGAAGTTTTGTATGAAGAAAGTTTTCAAGTGTAGGGAAAGGAGAATGATGAGATGAGATGAAGTATGGACAAAAGCTCAAGCTTGAGGATGCCCATGTCACCCCAAGAAATATCCAAGAATTACAAGCGTTAAAGCTTGGGGATGCCCCAAGGCACCCCCTTCTTCATCAACAAAAATATCAGGTCATCTTTCAAGACACTACATTTTTATTGCTTCATATGCTATGTGTTTTTCTTGGAGCATATTTATTTTTGCTTTCAGTTTTATTTTGTTTTGTTTGCTGTAATAAATGTTTGGATCACACCATGTTTGTTTTGGAGAGAGACACGCTCCGTTTTCATTGTCTACAACACTCTAGTCTTCATTCTTATTGTTCTTCGAGTGTTCTCTTTTGCTAGTACCGCGTTTAGCTTTTGTTTTTCACCTTTACTTTTGTTCAGAACTTGTTAGTTATTTGTAGCTAGGTGTGTTTAGACCTCTGGTCTTTGTTGATTTTCATCTTTGAGAGTTGTTTCAAATAGGTTGATTGGTGTTGGAAAAGAGTAAATTGTTTCATGCTTATAGTGATGCAAAAAGGAGCTTGTTTAGACTGTTGCTTAGACATTAGCACGTCATGCTTGATATTATTTTGAATATATGCTTAGTAGTTATTGTTGTAGCATGACTTGTCTCAAATAACTGAGAGTGATGAATGTGCCTTTGAAAGAATCATGCGTTGTTTTTATCTTATAGAAGCATATTATTGTGGTATTCTCCTTTGATGTTTTATTTGGGTTGACTTGGCGCATGCTTACACCATGTTTGACTTTAAACCAGTCGCCTCAATCCTCTATGATCATTTGGTTTTTGACTTGTGATATCACTTTATGCTTTGGTTAATAATGTTTTGTCACTATGCATGCTTATGGCCGTTATTGCTCTCTTAGTTGGTCGCTCCCAGTCTTTTGCTAGCCTTCACCTGTACTGAGAGCGAATACTTCTCGTGCATCCAACTCCTGAAAACCAAAGTTTTTCCTATGTGTCCACCATATCTACCTATTAGCAATTTGCTATTCCAAGTACATTCATCTTGCTTTTATCTATCTTCCAAATTAAACTTTTTGTTATGAGAAAATTAGTTAGTAAAGCTCTCACGAACTTGATGGCACATTTACTTTCTTGCACTTAATAAATTTGACCATTGTGGCTCTCTTATTTTGATTATATGCTTGCAAGTTGTAAGTTGGGAGTTAGCTCAGCCATGCTGTCAACATTGCACTTGTTCTTATTTAGTTGATATCATGATCTTTTGTTTATGGATGATTATTTGTGTGAAAGGAGTTGGAAACTTGTGAAGTTCATGGAGTTTGTTTACGTGTTAGAGAAACGCCTGGGCCGCTAATCTAAACCATGCATCATTCAAGGTGGAAATTTACAGCATAACCATAGTGGACATTCGACGACGCATCTCAAAATAAAAAGCTATACCCAACGGTAAATAAAAGAGATGCCGAGGTGTCCATTGTCTATTTGTCTTGTCATTTTGATGTGGGACAGTTTCCATATCATCGGGCAGGAAGTACCCCGTTGGCGTTCTCAATGATACATGTATGCTTACAATGACAAGAACTTGCTTGGGACCTAAGTCGATTAGCATGGTTTAAGTACTCGTATTCACGGGACATGAGATTTTCAACTGATGACTTGTCAAGCATATATCTCATATTTGTACTCGCATTAACCTAAACCACTCAAGATGCCTATGATATGGGCAATGAGAGCTCAAAGCTAATAAGTACCATAATTTTTGGAAGGTTTATAAAACTTGCAATCACTACTTCCCTCTGCGAAGGGCCTTTCTTTTACTTTTATGTTGAGTCTTCATCTTCTACCTTTATGCACCGATTAAGAGAGCATAGTTGTCATTCTGAGTATAATGTGCATGGTCCCAAAATTTATTATTGATTGATTCATGATTATGGTATTGCTTGTTCTCAAATTATTTGTATCTAGTCACCCTCTTGAACTTTGAAGGTGTCCTATGCATTTATGTTTTGCTACTCCATGAGGGACAAGTTGAATACCACTTTGCTATGTTTTCTATATGCTTCAAACAAACATACACATTTCAATGCATTATTATTCATGATCTTTTGTTTGTGTTTCTTTTCATGTTGTAACATGGTTGCTAAGTTCTATGGTTAGAATTATATCTTTTATGCCCATGTTTAGAGTACTTTGATCTCAGCATGCAATGCTTTACCTTAAGTTGATCAAGATTGTGTTGGTGCATGTTGATACGTCTCAAACGTATCTATAATTTTTGATGCTCCATGCTTGTTTATGCACCATTTGCTTTGTGTTTTGTTACACTTCACGGCGTTTTTATGCATTTTATAGAACTAACCTACTAACGAGATGCCATAGTGTCAGTTTCCTGTTTTTGCTGTTTTTGTGTTTTAGAAAAGCTACACAGGAAATATTCTCGGAATTGGACAAAACAAAAGCCAGAATTCCTATTTTTCCCAACATGAGATGAAGTCCGAAGATGAGACGGAGGGGCACCAGAGGGCGGCCGCACCATGGCATTGCGTGGGCTACCCCCAGGCTACGCCATGACCAGGTGTGGGCCCCTGGCCCATCTCCTGACGCCGCCCTTCCGCCTATATAATCCCCTCGATGGGAAAACCTAAAGGGACCGATCAATTTTCCACGAAACCTACTGCAAGCCGCCGCCATCGTCGATGCGAGATCGGGAGGGTCCTGAAGCTCTTCCCGGCAACCTGCCGAAGAGGGGAATCACCGCCGGAGGCCTTCTTCATCACCATGGTCGCCTCCGGAGTGATGTGTGAGTAGTCTACCTTGGACTACGGGTCCATAGCAGTAGCTAGATGGTTGTCATCTCCACCATGTGCTTCATGTTTAGATCTTGTGAGCTGCCTATCATGATCAAGATCATCGTTGTGTAATTCTACATGTTGTGTTTGTTGGGATCCGATGAATATTGGAACTTTGTCAAGTTGAATTGTTGATTTATGATCTTTATGTTATCTCTATGTTGTTTATGATCTTGCATGCTCTCCGTTGCTAGTAGATATCTTGGCCGAGTAGATGCTAGTGACTCCAAGAGTGGGTATTTATGCTCGATAGTGGGTTCATGCCTCTAGTAATCTGGGGGAGTGACAGAAACCTCTAAGGTTGTAGATATGCTGTTGCAACTAGGGAGAAAACAACAATCTTGTGTTCAAGGACATTCGTATTGTTTACATTACACACTTTGCTCAAGGTGATAATCTGTTGCTTGCAACTTAATACCCAATGGTTGCTCGGATGACATCCGGAGGGTGGATTATTAGTCATAGATGCAGTTGGATTATAGTCTATGTATTATATTGTAATGCCCAAGTTAATCTCATAGTGATCCTCGTGACATTTGTATGCTATCTTTATTCTATCAATTGCCCAACTGTAATTTGTTTACCCAGCATGTTGTTATTTATCTTATGGAGAGACACCACTAGTGAACTGTGGACCCCGGTCCATTCTTTTACATTGCTATTACTGTTTACTATTTATTTGCTTTATTTACATTCTTGCAAACTACTATCTTTTACCACTCGATACGCTTAATCCTTTGTTTATAGCAAACTGGTGAGATTGACAACCTCACTGTGAGTTGGGACAAAGTACTTGGTTGTGTTGTGTGCAGGTTCCACGTTGCTGCTGGTGTAAAGCTACACCTTGGACAAGTTTCCTGGCGCCATTGTCCAGGGCTGTTGCAAAGCTAGCGAGCTTCGACCTTCTGAAGTTTGGTTCTTTCTCCTACTGATTCAATAAACCTTGGTTTCACAACTGAAGGAAGACTTGCTGCTATGCTCATCATAACCTTCTCTTGGGGTTTTCCAACTGGGCGGTTATCTACAATATTCCTACATCAACACCGCACCACCAACAAGTTTTCTGGCACCATTGCCAGGGAGAAATAAGATTTCTGCAAGGGGAGTCTCTCGCTTCCAACCTTTTACTTTGTTATTGTTTTGCTTTATTTTATTTTTGCTTGCATCTTTTTATCAAAAATACAAAAAAATAGTTCCTTTGATAGCTTGCATTCCATTACTTTTACTTTTAGTTCATTATGTTGTTCCCTAAGTATGCTTTGGAGGACCTTACAATAGGTAGTGGTTCTATAATTGGAAAAGGTAACATCGAGGAGTTCTTTAATTATGTTAGTATGCATAAAGATGTTGAGGATAGATCTTTAGCTGAGCTTGCTCCTAGTTATGAAGTTGCTACTGCTTATTTAGTTCACATGTTGGAGGCTAGGTTTGTTAACCTTAATCCTTTTATGCAACAAATGTTTCTTAAGCTTCATGATATCGAAGACTCCTAAAAGAATTGTGTCAAAAAAAAGACTCCTAAAAGAAAGACTTTATTTTGGAGACTTTGCGTAGAGAATTTAGAGATGTTGCTATAGAAGCTAGGAAAGTTTTTGAGTGTTTTAATATGCTTGGCTCACGTGTAGAGGTTGTTGGTACAAACAAGGAAGAAATCAAAGTACCAATACCTTGCAAACTCGTAGGATTGCATGAAGCTTTGGAAAAGAATTTTGATTGGATTTGTCCTGAAAACCTTTTTGATGAAAGGAGTGAACCCAAGAGTGTTCACAAGGGATCTTCAAAAACTCATTTGGATACAATACAATGCCTTGTTGAAAAGACTTCTGCAATTGATCTTAATGCTTCATCGTTTGAAAATACTTGAATTGCACTTTCTGCGCCTAGCTCAAAGGCGTTAAAGAAAAGCACTCTCGGGAGATAACCCAATTTTTTCTTTTCAGTACTTTTTCTTTTATTTGAGTCTTGGAAGTTATTACTACTGTAATGACCTTTCCTTATTATTTTTATTTTGTTTTTGTGCCAAGAAGAACCTCTAATTTGAGGGAGGTAAGATTTGGGGAAGTTGCTGTCCTGAAACAGATTTCTGCGTTGCACCGTAAAAATTCGTGAAAATTCTCAGGATATCTTTTTGATCTGAAAACTTTAATTAGTTTTGCACTTTTCGATTTGAGCAACAGAAGGTCCTAAAAAAATCGATCTTTGTCAGCTATTCTGTTTTGACAGATTTTGTCACTATTTGTGTTTGCCTCTTGATTGCTTTCTTTTTGGGTTCTTTTGATCACGGAACTTTTGAGGAAGTTGCTACAGTAGCTTATGCTTTAATGGATGGTATATTTGATTTTGAAACTGAACCAAAAGAGTAGATTTATTATCATGCTTATACTAATGTTGCTAATAGAATTGTGTGAAGTTTTGTATGAAGGAAGTTTTCAAGTGTAGGGAAAGGAGTGTAATATCCCAGCACGTAGGACAACTTCGGGGTAGAATAGAGGGCTTTTGTGCATAGCATCTGAAATTATGGGATTTTTTCGCGCTTTTATCACTAAAACCTAAGGGGGATCGAATCTCTCTTCGAGGGGGAATGGTGAACTCTCGGAGTGCGAAAGAATTCGACATGACCTCTTTTGATCAATTGCTTGTGGGGAAGGAATGAAATTGAATAACTAAATCTAAGAATATAATATGAATTCAAAACTTGATTTTGAATTATGAAATTGAATTTGAATTCAAAAGACACATTTAGAAAGGATAAACATTTATAATAAGAAAAACCTTGGACTTTATTGATTAGCAACACAATATACATTGTCTTTACTAAATCCAGAGAATAAAAGAATATTACAAGTGGAATGGCATAGATAGAATGTTACAACCATGAGCCAAAAATAAAAAGAAATAAAATCAAAGTACAAGAATGAATCTAGATGAAGATATCCTAAAGTACTAAATTTCTTCTTTCTTTCTTTCTTTCTTCTCTATTATTCTTGATTACCTGCAAACAAAAGTAAACACAAAGAGAAATGCCACCAAGGCAGTAATACAAGTGGCAGTAAGAATTTAAAGGAAGCACTGTTGATAATCATCAATAGTCAAGCTTATCATCATGAGTCACCAGCAAAATATCAGCCAGGGATCAATCTGGCCGGGCAAGCAAGCCAGCCAACAAGCTGCTCAATCACCAGATGCATGCAGGGAGGTGTCAAGACACCAATAAACAGGAGATAGTATAAAAGGGTCACTGTGAGTGGATTTGGTCGACCAAGAAGCCCTAGTCGACCAGCAACACCACCAGCACAGCAACACCACCAGCACAGATCACACATATCACTGTGAGCAATCACAGCCAGCAGCACTCACACAATTCACCATGCTCATGAGCTCAGCATCAGGAGGGAATTATCACCACCAAACCAAAACCAACAGCCAAAGCTAGTAATCATGGTCACTTAAATAAGATCAAGTGCAGCAAGAAGCAGGCCAAGCACCAAGGAGGTGCAGGGCAGGCAAGGAGGGGAGCCAAGCACCAATGAGGTGCAGGGCAAGCCACCTGGGGAGGAGCAGAGCAAGTACCAGGAGCACTTGATCAAGCTCAAGTAAGAGCATCACCAACATCACAACTAGCTACCCATAGAAGCCAGCAGAGGATCAAGGTATACTTTAGAAATTGCATACCACGGACCAAATCATGGCAAGAATCAAGATTCTTGCATAAACAAGATCAACAGCAAGAAAGAAACCCCACACCACCAAACCCTTCTACCAAGTGTAGTACTTAGGAGGTTTTGGGGGTATATCTCCTCAGACTTATAGAGAAATGCTCTCTATAATCATCATAGGAGGATTCAATTAAAGGAACACAAATAATTATGCACCACCAAGAATAGAGCCTCAGACCATGCATCATTGGCTAAGACTAAAATCATCATATAGATCTGTTCTTATCAGTAATTTAGTTTGCCAACATGATGATCTAGTCACTGATAAGAAGCCACCAAAGCATGCACCAGCAGCACAAAAATAGCAGCCATCTATCTAATCATCAAGAAACAATTGTGCACCTCATAGGGAGGCACCACAATCAAACTCAATGATAGCAGTTACTTGCTGTTATATATAACATGCTATAGGAAGCAAAGCAAAGCCACTAGCAGCAGAGTATTCAAGCATGGATTGCTTGATGCAAACAAATCATCACTGAAACATAATTTAGTTCATATAAATCAATAGCAAATTATCATTGGACAAGTCCTAGCAAGCTCAAGCTAAGCATGCCATGCCATCATGAAATCAATCATCAGCATAAGCATGACTTGGCAGCAGTGGACAAGCACTTGCTGCAAACCATCACAAATACCCCAGCAAATCACCAACAACATAACTTAACTGACAGCAGTTAACACTGCAACCTTTTACTTCAGTAAACATCACATAATCACTGAATAGCAAGCATACCAATAGATCATCAAGCTAATATCACATAGCTAGTGGATAGCAAGCTAACTGAACCTTGGATATTCAGTTAAGAGATTCTTAACTGAATATTTCACTGAAATTAACAGTAGCAGTAGGCATACAGTATATGAACAAGATAGCCATCAGAGGGGAAACAAGCTAACTGAATCCCATCAATTTCAGTTAAGAAATTCTTAACTGAAACATGCACTGGAGCTAACAACAACAATAGGTAGAGGCCAACATAGGGGTTCTAGAGTCTAATCACAAGATCAAGCACGGCATAGCAGCAGTAGGCAAGCATGCCTAGCTCACTGGCCAGGCCACCAAGTCATGAACACAGAGACAGAGAAGGTAGGAGGAAGACTCACAGGTGAGCTCGCAGAGGAGCTGGAAGAAGAGCATGGCGGCGACACCGTCGGCGCAGCCACGGTTGTGGCGTCGCAACGCCACCATCCCGTGGGCTGCGGCAACGGCGGAGCAGCACAGTGCCCACGGCCAAGCGGCCAAGCACCGCACCGCACCTGGAGAGGATGCCGGGGTTGCAGACGCCATCCAACCGGCGAGGCGGCGGAGACACCACGGCAGGCGCTGAGAAGAGGGGCAGAAACCCCAGCGAGGTCAAGCCAGAGCAGATTGAGCCGCAGGGGCGAGATCGACCGGGGCGACGCTCAGAGGCGATGGCGACGAACGGTGGCGAAACCGACGAATCGCCACAATCAAATGAACGAGCGTGAAGAGGCTGAGCGAATGCCCCGCATGGCGACGGCGGAGCTCGCCGGAGCTCACCGGAATCATGCGACGAAGTCGCCAGCGATTCTCAGTCGCCAGAGAGAGGAGAGCGATTACAGTTAGGTCGAGTGAGTGAGAGGGAGAGGGGTGGCCGACTGGGCCGGGCTGGTCTGGTCTAGCCCATTAGGGTTGACCTGACCAGTGGGCCCGGGCTATCAGCATTTAGTTTTTATTTAAAATAGCTAAAACTCTAGAAAAACCCTAATCTAATTAAAACAAATCTAGAAAAATATCTAAAAATAACTAAAAATGGAAAATAGCTATTTTTAGTCTTTCTAGGACTTTTGAGAATATTTGAAGTTTAAAATAGTTATATGAGTTATTTGTGCAAAAATAAAAAGGAGTTAAATGATTTTTCTAAAAATATTAAAACTTATGAGATATCTAAGAAAAATCTGTTAAATTCTTAACCCTTTAAAATTAATTCCATTCAAGAATATTTGATGAATATTCTTGAATGAGAATACCATTAACATATATTCTTTAAAATCATAAAAAGAATATATAAAGTCAGCAAATGAATAAATCACTTCAGAGGGATAAAAATTGAACACACGCCATAAAGCATGTATTTTTGAATCTTTAACCATTGCCCTTACCAGACAATGATGCTGTTTTCCAGAACCCGAGGTCCTGGGTCACTTCAACAAATCCAACTGCACTACCTTGCAGTTTGCAGTCAAGTTCACTCTTGCTCATACCTCTTGTTTAATTTTAGCAAATTACTTGCAAATATACCTGTGATATTATTATTACTGCATTCAAAGCAAAAGGTTCTGTCTTCATAATTAATATGAAGTAGTGGTTTCGACCGCAATGGTTGTTGCCCTAGGATGGTGGGCAGTGGGACCATGGTATGAGTATGGTGGAGGTCCCACTGCAACTGGAAAGTTCACCTAGGACTAATAACAAATGTCGCCAGTTATTCTAGCGCCATAAATAACGGTCAGCCATGAGATCTGGAATGGGACGGAGAAGTCAGCTGTATCTTTTCTCTCTCGCATGCCAACGGATCAGTAGCGAGGGTTGTCTTGCCTAGGCTACTATAGTGTAAAGGGGAAATGCGTTTCCTGCCAGTCTGCCTATAGTATAGGGGGGACAGACTAGCTAATTGATCTATGATGGATTGTAAGATTCATCCGGATCAGTCTACCCATATTGTATAGGAGCGGGTATCTGGGTCCGGAACAGTCTACTTATGGGAGCGTCCATAGTGTAAAGGGGAGGACCAGTGCACCAATCACTCTACATATGTGGTATAGGGGAGGATGGACTTACAAATGGGTGGGTCTGCGGGGTCGCGGAGAAGAACGATGATTGGCTTGGATCATCAACTGGGCCCCATACAAAAGAAGTATGGATGGGAAAGTACGCCCGGTTTTGCAGCAAAGTTTTGATCTCTCATGGGTACAAGTGACCACCTCTGCAGAGTGTACAAAAAGTATCAAGATACTCCCTGTTCCGGGAAGGAGCGACGAACGCGGCAGGAAAGGAGCCCATCGAAGCTCTAATCAACCTGTGAAGACTAACGGACATAGTTCTTTTGAATAAAAGCAATCTTTGAGGAAATGATTATGAAAACTGCATTTGACCTAAGACTTTCGAGTCTACGGTCATAGCTAGTGCATCAAACACCTCTATGCTATTAAATGAACTTGCTGGGTAACGCTCGTTACTCACCCCATTCCCTCTTAACCCTTGCTTAGACTCGGAGGGCCAGAACAAGGAAACTGAAGGAGCATCAGAGGACTACGAGGAAGTCTACTACGAAGAGCCGGACCTTTCCGATGGAGTCGAAGGCGTGGATTACACCATCGCCTATGGGAACAGCGAAGGAACCAAGGAGGAGGCCGACAACTAGTAGTTTAGAATAGTAGCTTGAGTCGCACCGAACCTTATAGAATAAAGTGACTTAAGTCAGTTATCATGTTTAGTCTACTTCTTTCAGTCCTAGTTAAGGTTTGTAGCATCAAAGTAGAACCTACTAGTGTTCCTCTTTGGACCGAGGAGGAACTGGAGTCCTTTGTAAGATTGTGGCTTGTAATATTAAGTGCTTGAATAAAAGACCGCTATGTTTCTGTTGTACCACTCTTAGGGATGTAATATTTGTGAAATGGTACTTCACGAGTGTTATGTCAATGACTTGCATACTACAATATGCAGTGGTATGCTGGGTCACCACAAGGAGAGTGATGAGATGAGATGAAGTATGGACAAAAGCTCAAGCTTGGGGATGCCCATGTCACCCCAAGAAATATCCAAGAGGTACAAGCGTCAAAGCTTGGGGATGCCCCCGAGGCACCCCTTCTTCATCGGCAAAAATCAGGTCACCTTTCAAGACACTATATTTTTATTGCTTCATGTACTATGTGTTTTTCTTGGAGCGTCTTTACTTTTGCTTTAAGTTTTCTTTTGTTTTGTTTGCTGCAATAAATGGTTGGACCCCAACAAATTTCTTTTGGAGAAGACATACTTCGTTTTTCATTGCCAAGAACACTCTAGTTTTCACTCTTATCGTTCAACGAGTGTTCTCTTTTTCTAGAATTACGTTTAGCTTTTGTTTTTCGCCTTGATTTTTGTTCAGATCTTGTTATATCTTTGTATCAAGGTGTATTTAGACCACTGGTCTATGTTGGTTTTCATCTGAAAGATTGGTTTCAAAAAGATTGAATGGTGTTGCAAAAGAGAAAAAAGTTTCATGCCTACGGTGGTACAAATGGGAGCTTGTTTAGACTGTGGCTTAGGCTTTTGCATGTCATGCTTGATGATATTTTGATAGTATGCTTAGTAGTTTGTGATGTAGCATGACTTGTCTCAAATGACTGAGATTGCTTAATGTGCCTTTGAAAGAATCATGCATTGTTTTTGTTATATGGGAGCATATTATTGTGGTTTTCTCCTTTGATGCTTTATTTGGGTTGACTTGGCGCATGCTTACAACATGTTTGACTCTAACAAGTCGCCATAAGCCTCTATGATCATGTGGTTTTTGACTTGTGATACCACTTTATGGTTCGGTTAATGATGTTTTGTCGCTATGCATGATTATGGCCGTTATTGCTCTCTTAGTTGGTCGCTCCCAGTCTTTTGCTAGCCTTCATTTTGTACTGAGAGGGAATACTTCTCGTGCATCCAACTCCCCAAAACCAAAGTTTTCCAAAGAGTCCACTATAAATTCCTATGCATGGTATTTCCAAGCCACTCCAAGTAATTTTCATGTGCTACCTTTCAAAAAAACCCTTCAAAATACTTCTCATTTTGTGACACTGTTTTCAGCTCATGGGGACGTAGTGGTCGGATTTGCTATCTTCCATATTGTTTTATTCCAAAAAAGAAAAAAGGGGAAAAGAAGATAAAAAGGCATTCCTCCATGGTATGTGAAAGTTGGTGGGCACCCGATGGAATCGGTTAGCCATGGTTTGTGAAAGGAAAAGTGGGGAGGAGTGCCAAGCTTTAGAAAAGAGCACTAAAGTGCCAATCTCTCTCTCAAAAACTTGCCTAGTATGGAAGATAGTAAGAACCCCATTACCAGTCGTTGACAAGAACAACCACCTCTCAAAACAAGTTTTTATCTCTCTGTTTTACAAATGAAAAGCTCTAGCACATATTTAATCACTGCTTCCCTCTGCGAAGGGCCTTTGTTTTACTTTTATGTTGAGTCTCCACCTTCTACCTTTATGCACCATCTAAGAGAGCATAGTTGTCATTCTGAGTTTAATGTGCATAGTCCCAAAATTTATTATTGATTGATTCATGATTATGGTTTTGCTTATTCTTAAATTATTTGTATCTAGTCGTCCTCTTAAACTTGAAGGTGTCCTATGCATTTATGTTTTGCTATTCCATGAGGGACAAGCTGAAAACCACTTTGCTATGTTTTTCTATATGGTTGAAATACACACTTGACTTTTAATGTTTTATTACTCATGATCTTTTGTTTGTGTTACTTTTCATGTTATAACATGGTTGCTAAGTTTTATTGTCAAGATTATGTCTTTTATGCCCATGTTTAGAGTTCTTTGATCTCAGCACTCAATGCTTTACATCGTTGATCAAGATTGTGATGGTGCATGTCACCTCAAAAATTATTGTTTTGTTATCACTTACCTACTCGAGGACGAGCATGAGTTAAGCTTGGGGATGCTTGATACGTCTCAAACGTATCTATAATTTTTGATGCTCCATGCTTATTTATGCACCATTTGCTTTGTATTTTGTTACACTTCGTGGTGTTTTTATGCATTTTATAGAACTAACTGATATGTCTCAAACGTATCTATAATTTTTGATGCTCCATGCTTGTTTATACACCATTTGCTTTGTGTTTTGTTACACTTCGTGGAGTTTTTATGCATTTTCCGGAACTAACCTACTAACGAGACGCCATAGTGCCAGTTCCCTGTTTTCTGCTATTTTTGTGTTTCAGAAAAGCTACACAGGAAATATTCTCGGAATTGGACGAAACAAAAGCCGAACCTCCTATTTTTCCCGAAGCGTCGCGAAGTCCGAAGATGAGACGGAGGGGGGCCAGGACCCAGCCACACCCTAGGGCGGCATGGGCCAGGCCCTGGCCGCGCCACTAGGGGGTGAGGCCGCCTGGTCCACCTCCTGACGCTGCCCTTCCGCCAATATATTCCCCTCGACAGGAAAACCTAAAGGACCCAATCAATTTTCCTTGAAACATATTGCAAACCATCGCCGTCGTCGACGCGAGAATGGGAGGGTCTAGAAGCTCTTCCCGGCACCCTGCCGGAGAGGGGAATCCCTGCCGGAGGCCTTCTTCATCACCATGGTCGCCTCTGGAGTGATGTGTGAGTAGTCTACCTTGGACTACGGGTCCATAGCAGTAGCTAGATGGCCGTCTTCTCCACCATGTGCTTCAAGTTTAGATCTTGTGAGCTGCCTATCATGATCAAGATCATCTTTGTGTAATTCTACATGTTGTGTTTGTTGGGATCCAATGAGTATTGGTACTATGTCAATTTGATGTGCTGAATTATTATCTTTATGTTATCTCTATGTTGTTTATGATCTTGCATGCTCTCCGTTGCTAGTAGATATCTTGGCCGAGTAGATGCTAGTGACTCCAAGAGGGGGTATTTATGCTCGATAGTTGGGTTCATGCCTCTAGTAATCTGGGGGAGTGACATAAACCTCTAAGGTTGTAGATGTGATGTTGCCACTAGGGAGAAAACAACATTCTTGTGTTCAAGGACATTTGCATTGTTTACATTACGCACTTTGCTTAATGCAGTTATCTGTTGTTCGCAACTTAATACTCAACGGGTGCTCGGATGACACCTCCAGAATGGATTATTAGTCATAGATGTAGTTGGATTACGGTCTATGTATTTTGTCGTAATTCCCAGAGTGAATCTCATAGTGATCCTCATGACATATGTACACTATCTTTATTCTATCAATTGCCCAACTATAATTTGTTTACCCAGCATGTTGTTATTTATCTTATGGGGAGACACCACTAGTGAACTATGGACCCCGGTCCAATTCCTTTTACATTGCTATTACCATTTTACTTTTACTCACATTATTTACATTCTTGCAAACTATTACCTTTTACCACTCGATACGCTTAATCCTTTTCTTACAGCAAACCGGTGAGATTGACAACCTCATCGTAAGTTGGGGCAAAGTACTTGGTTGTGTTGTGTGCAGGTTCCACATTGCAGCTGGTAAAAAGCTACACGCTGACAAGATATCTGGCGCCATTGTCCGGAGTGTCGCAAAGCTAGCGGGCATCAACCTTCAGAAGTGTGGTTCTTTCTCCTACTTGTTCGATAACTTTGGTTTCACAACTGAGGGAAACTTGCTGCTGTGCTCATCATAACCTTCCTCTTGGGGTTTACCAACAAGTTTTCTAGCGTCAACTACATGCTAGCAAGACATCAATCAAGCATTTTTCTGGCGCCGTTGTCGAGGACTGAAGAAGAAGAAGCTCCCACGTCAACCACGCGCCATCAAGCATTTTCTGGCGCCATTGCCGGGGAGAAAGAAGATTTCTGCAAGGGGAGTCTCTCACTTCCAATCTTTTACTTTGTTATTGTTTTGCTTTATTTTATTTTTGCTTGCATCATTTTATCAAAAATACAAAAAAAATTGTTTCTATTTCAAGTTGCTTTTTATGTCTAGCTTAGTTGTTGTTACTATGTCGCCTGAGGAAATGATCTTCACTTTCAAGAAAAGAGTGAGGAGAGTGATGTCTACACACGCTTCTGTTCTTGTAGACAGTGTTGGGCCTCCAAGTGCAGAGGTTTGTAGAGCAGCAGCAAGTTTCCCTTAAGTGGATCACCCAAGGTTTATCGAACTCAGGGAGGAAGAGGTCAAAGCTATCCCTCTCAAACAACCCTGCAATTATGATACAGAAAGTCTCTTGTGTCCCCAACACACCCAATACACTTGTCAGATGTATAGGTGCACTAGTTCGGCGAAGAGATAGTGAAATACAAGCGGTAGTGATGATTATAAGTAGTAACTGTGATATGAAATAAGTATCGCTGTGAGCAAACATGTAACAAAAAAGGAAGTAAACGGTGTGCAATGCTTGGAAACAAGGCCTAGGGATCATACTTTCACTAGTGGACACACTCCCAACAAATATAACATAATTGAGCAAATAAATAACTTCTCTTCACTATGGTACTCTGAATTACTCTCCTATTGAATAACACTAATCATTGCGTAGGGCTACGAAGCACTCCTCAAAGTTCATCAAGTACTTGACAAACACCACTCATAGAGATATCCAAATCAAATCACAACTCAAGATAGATATTATTGCAACTTAGACCAAGTACTAACACGGTGCACACACGGTCAACATTACACCATGAAAGGAGGAATAGATCACTTCAATACTATCATAGTGATAATTATTCTCATAATCCATAAGAGATCACAATCGTAGCCTAGACCAAGTACCACCACGATGCATGCACTGTCACCGTTACACCATGGCAGGAGGAATAGATTACTTCAATAACACACTAGAGTACACATAATGAAGAAGAGTAACATATACTTATTCAACATGATACAAAGCTCACGATCACATAAAGATCACATCATGGGAGAGAGAGGTGAACCACATAGCTACCGGTAGAGCCCTCAGCCCCGGGGGAGAACTACTCCCTCCTCATCATAGGAGACATCAAGGTTGATGGAGATGGCGGTGAGGTCGATGGAGATGGCGGAGACGGCGATGGAGACCGATGGAGATGGCTCCGGGGGCACTTCCCCGTCCCGGCAGGGTGCCGAAACAGAGACTTCTGTCCCCCGAAATTTGTCGACGGCGGCGGTAGAGCTACAGAACTCTTTCTGGAAATTTCGCCGACTCTGATACGTCTCCAACGTATCTATAATTTTTGATGCTCCATGCTTGTTTTTACACCATGCTCCATGCTTGTTCCTAAAGTCTTATTTTACCCAGAAGCTTCCAGAGATCCAAAGGAGAGTAGGAGGGGGGCCACCAGGGCCCCACACACCAGGGCGGCGCGGCCAGGGCCCTGGCCGCGCGAGCCTGGCGTGAGGGCGCCTGGCTCCTCCTCAGACATCGCCCCTTCGCCTATAAAGACCCCCCGACGGAAAAAACCTAAGTACCCGATCACTTTTCCAGAACACATCGCGATCCGCCGCCGCCATCGACCCGAAGATCGGGAGGGTCCAGAAGCTCTTCCCGGCACCCTGCCGGAGAGGGGAATCGCCACCGGAGGTCTTCTTCATCGTCATGCTTGCCTCCGGAGCGATGAGTGAGTAGTCTACCTTGGACTATGGGTCCATAGCAGTAGCTAGATGGTTGTCTTCTCCACCATGTGCTTCATGTTTAGATCTCATGAGCTGCCCTACATGATTGAGATCACCGTTATGTAATTCTACATGTTTGGTTTGTTGGGATCCGATGAATATTGGTGTTTATGATTGAGTTGCTGTACTGAATATTATCTTATGTTATCTCTATGTTGTTTATGATCTTGCATGCTCTCCGTTGTTAGTAGCTATCTTGGCCGAGTAGTTGCTAGTGACTCCAAGAGGGGGTATTTATGCTCGATAGTGGGTTCATGCCTGTATTTAACCTGGGGGGGTGACAGAAACCTCTAAGGTTGTAGATGTGCTGTTGCTACTAGGGAGAAAACAACATTCATATGCTCAAGGGCATATGCTTTGTTTACATTACACACTTTGCTTAATGCAATTATCTGTTGTTCGCAACTTAATACTCATGGGGTGTTCGGATTGATATCCCCGGGAGTGGATTATTAGTCATAGATGCAGTTGGATGGCGGTCTATGTATTTTGTTGTAATGCCCAGAGTAAATCTCATAGTGATCTTCTTGACGTATCACGTTTATCTTTATTCTATCAATTTCCCAACTGTAATTTGTTTACCCAACATGTGTTATTTATCTTATGGAGAGACACCACTAGTGAACTGTGGACCCCGGTCCTATTTCCATCATATTGCTATCACATGTTTACTTTACTCGCACTGTTTACTTTACTCGCACTGTTTACTTTACTCGCAGACTCTACTGTTTTCCACTCGATACACTCATAACCTTTGTTTCAAGCAAACCGGTGAGATTGACAACCTCATCGCAAGTTGGGAGCAAAGTACTTGGTTGTGTTGTGTGCAGGTTCCGCGTTGCTACTGGCCGAAGACGAGTCAACAAGTATCGTTAAACGGCGCCCTTGTTGGAGTGTTATTAAGCCAGTCTGCATCACCTTCAGTCGTCACTGTCTGCTTTTCTCCTGAACGATATTAAACCTTGGTTTCTTAACTGAGGGAAAACTAGCTGCTATACTCATCATACCTTCCTCTTGGGGTTCCCAACGGGCTGGTCATTCACCACGCACAAGGACTGTCTGCTACACGCCATCAAACGCCAGCAGCTTCTTTTCTGGCGCCGTTGCCGGGGACTGAAGAAGAAGAAGAAGAAGCTCCCTCGTCAACTAGGCACCAGTTCTTTTCTGGCGCCGTTGCCGGGGATGAGTGGAAGACTTCTGCGAGGGGAGTTTTTCGCACACACATCCTTTACTTTGTTATTGTTTTGCTTTACTTTATTTATTTTTACCTGCATTGCTTTATATCAAAAACCCAAAAAATTTGAATCCTTGGTAGTTGCTATTTCTTTACTTTAGTTTATTATGTCTAGTTCAGTTGCTACTACTATGTCGCCCGAGGATATGATTTTCACTTTTAAACAAAAGGATGAGGAAAGTTTTAAAGAAGCTTGGTCTAGAATTTATGATTGGCATGGAAAAACTGAACCTAAAATGACTTTGAGTTTGCTTCTTAGTAGCTTTTACTTCGGACTTTCTCTTCGTTATAGATATGCTTTGGATGCTACTGCAGAAGGAGATTTCCTTCATTGTGATGGAGATCAAGCCTTCAATATTATAAAAAAGTTGATTACAATTTATAGCATGCCAACCTATTTTGATTCCTCTCTTGCGTGCATTTTTAATAGACTTGATACTCTTGAGACTCGCACTGCTAGTTTGAATTCTTGCTACAATACTTTGCGACAACATTTTGATTATGTGCCAACAAATACTGAACCTTCGAGTTGGTATCCTACGGTAAAAATCACCATTAGTGGTGAAGCTTTTCATGCTCGTTGTGATATTATGTCTGAATTTTGTCTCATGCCAAAGGATGTTTATGAATCTTTGAGCCTTTGGAAGCTTTATGAGGGGGGAGAAGGAATTTCTCTCACTAACAATGCCACTATATTTCCCATTGGAATAGCTGAAGGAGTATTTACAAAAGTCCTAGGAAGAATGATATCTACTGATTATCTTGTTATTGAATGTGTAGGAAAAGGACAAATCACACTTGGAAGATCTCTATTAAAGCTCCTAGGCGCCGTCATTGATGTGGGAAAAGGCAATATAAGATTTATCTCTCCACCTTGCAATAGCCATGTCTTTCCTAGAGTTAAGAGCAAAGGTAAGAAAGGAAGACGTAAGGCACGCGCTGATCCTAGCACTTCATCTATTGATATTACTTGATTCGCAATTTTCTGCGCCTAGCTCAAAGGCGTTAAAGAAAAGCACTCTTGGGAGATAACCCAATGTTTTATTTTCAGTAATTTTTCTTTTATTTGAGTCTTGGAAGTCATTACTACTGTAATGACCGCTCCTTATCTTGTTTATTTCATTTTTGTGCCAAGAGAAGCCTTTAATTCGAGCGAGGTAAAGATTTGGGGATGTTGCTGTCCTGAAACTGTTTTCGGTGCTGCACCGTAAAAATTCGTATAAATTCTCTGTTTATCTTTTGGACCTGCGATTTCTTGTGCATATGCCCCAGGTTATATCCAAACTTTCGTTAGTTGAACACTTTTTGATTTGAGCAACAGAAAACCCCTAAAAAATTCGACCTTTGTCAGCTGTTCAGTTTTGACAGATTTCTGCCAATATTTGTGTTTGCCACTTTATCACTTTCTTTTGAGTTCTTTTGATCACGGAACTTTTGGGGAGGTTGCTACAGTAGTATTTGCTATATATGTGGTGGTTTTGAGTTGAAACCTGAAGCAAAAAGAGGATTGATTATATGTTATGCTTACACTAATGTTGCTAATAGAATTGTGTTTAGTTTTGTATGAAGGAAGTTTTCAAGTGTAGGGATTGGAGAATGATGAGATGAGTTGAAGAATGGACAAAGGCTCAAGCTTGGGGATGCCCATGCATCACCCCAAGAAATATCCAAGAAGTACAAGCGTCAAAGCTTGGGGATGCCCCCGAGGCACCCCCTCTTCATCGGCAAAAATCAGGTCACCTTTCAAAACACTATATTTTTATTGCTTCATGCACTATGTGTTTTTCTTGGAGCGTCAGTTGTTTTAGTTTTCTTAGTTGGTTTAGTTTGTTTGTTTGCTGCAATAAATGGTTGGACCCCAGCAAATTTTCTTTTGGATAAGTTGCCTCGTTTTCATTTGCAAAGAACGCTCTAGTTTTCACTCTTATTAAAAATCGAGTGTTCTTCTTTTTCTGCTACTGCTTTTGGTTTTCGTTTTCGCCTTGATTTGTGTTCAGACCTTGCCATATCTTTTCATCAAGGTGTATTTTTGCCTCTGATCTATATTGGTTTTCATCAAAAGAGGTGTTTATAAAAATTTCAAATGGTGTTGGAAAAGAGAAAAAGCTTTGTGCAAAATAGTGGTACAAGAAGGAGCTTGTGTAGACTGCGGCTTAGGCTTTTTCATGTCATGCTTGATGTCTTTTTGATAGTATGCTTAGTGGTTTTGCTGTAGCATGACTTGTCTCAAATAACTGAGATTGCTTAATGAGCCTTTGAAAAAATCATGCGTTGTTTTTATTGTTTGGAAGCATTATTTTGGTTTTCTCCTTGATGCTTTATTTGGGTTGACTTGGCGCATGCTCACACATGTTAGACTCTTACAAAGTCGCCAATAGCCTCTATGATCATTTAGTTTTTGACATTTGATGCCATCTTATGCTTCTTTTAATGTCGCTTTGTCGCTTTGCATGATTATGGCCATTATTGCTCTCTTAGTTGGTCGCTCCCAGTCTTTTGCTAGCCCTCGCCTTGTACTGAGTATGAGCTCTACTCGTGCATCCAACTCCTAAAATCCAAAGTTTTCCAAAGTGTCCACCATACATACCTACTAGCAATTTGCTATTCCAAGTAAATTTGACTTGCTTTTATTATCTCTTCAAATTAAACTCTTACCAGTGTTATGCGAAATTCGGTCAGTAAAGCTCTCATGAACCGGAAGGCACACTTTACTTTTTCCTGTTCTAAAAAATTTGACATTGTGGTCTCTTATGTTGAGTTGTTATGCTTGCAAGTTGTAAGTTGGTTTCTAGCCCAGCCATGCTGTCATGGGGCAAGCTTTCAACATTGCACTTCTTATTTGAGTTGATATCGTGATCTTTTGTTTATGGATGCCCGCGGTGTGAAATGAATTGGGAATCTTGTGGGGATCATGGAGTTTGTATATGTGTTAGGGAAACGCCGGGCCGCCAATCTAAGCCATGCATAATTCATGGTGGAAATTTTCAGCATACCCATGGTGAACATACGACGACGCATCTCACAATAAAAAGCTAAACAAAAGGCAAATAAAAGAGATGTCGAGGTGTTCATTGTCTGCTTGTCCTGTCATTTTGGTGTGGGCTTGTTCCATGTCATCAGGCACGGAGGTACCCCATTGGCGGTTCTCAATGATATGCATATACTTACAATGACAAGAGCCTTGCTTGGGACTCTAAGTAAAGTAGCATGAGGTTTGGGTACTCGTATTCACGGGGCACGAGGTTTTCAACTTATGATTTGTCAAGCATATGCATCATAATTGTTCTCGCATTAACTTTAACCATTCAAGATGCTTATGATGGGGGCAATGAGAGCTCAAAGCCGGTAAGTACCATAATTTTTGAAGGTTATAAAACTTGCAATCACTGCTTCCCTCTGCGAAGGGCCTTTCTTCTACTTTTATGTTGAGTCACCACCTTCTTTCTTTATGCACCATTAAGAGAGCATAGTTGTCATTCTTAGTGTGATATGCATTGTCCCAAAGTTCATTGATTGATTCATATTATTGGTTTCACTTGTTCTTAAATTATTTGTATCTAGTCGCCCTCTTAAACTTGAAGGTGCCCTATGCATTTATGTTTTGCTCTCTTTGAAGGACAAGCTGAAAACCATTTGTATGTTCTTCCTTATGATTTGAACACACGTTTGACTTTCAATGTTTCATTTTCATGATCCTTTGTTTGTGTTCATTTGCATGTTTACAACATGGTTGCTAAGTTCTTATTGTCAAGATTATATCTTCATGCCCATGTTTTAAGTTCTTATGATCCCAGCTCACAAATGCTTACATACATGATCAAGATTGTGTAGGTGCATGTCACCTCAAAAATTATTCTTTTGTTATCACTTACCTACTCGAGGACGAGCAGGAGTTAAGCTTGGGGATGCTTGATACGTCTCCAACGTATCTATAATTTTTGATGCTCCATGCTTGTTTTTACACCATTTGCCTATTGTTTCGTTACACTTCGTGGCACTTTTATGCATTTTCCGGAACTAACCTATTAATGAGTTGCCACAGTGCCAGTTCCCTGTTTTCTGCTGTTTTTGTGTTTCAGAAGTGATACACAGGAAATATTCTCGGAATTGGACGAAACAAGTTCTTGAAGTCTTATTTTACCCGGAAGCTTCCAGAGATCCGAAGGAGAGTAGGAGGGGGGCCACCAGGGCCCCACATGCCAGGGCGGCGCGGCCAGGGCCCTGGCCGCGCGAGCCTGGCGTGAGGGCGCCTGGCTCCTCCTCTAACATCGCCCCTTCGCCTATAAAGACCCCCCGACGGAAAAAACCTAAGTACCCGATCACTTTTCCAGAACACATCGCGATCCGCCGCCGCCGTTGACCCAAAGATCGGGAGGGTGCAGAAGCTCTTCCCGGCACCCTGCCGGAGAGGGGAATCGCCACCGGAGGTCTTCTTCATCGCCATGCTTGCCTCCGGAGCGATGAGTGAGTAGTCTACCTTGGACTATGGGTCCATAGCAGTAGCTAGATGGTTGTCTTCTCCACCATGTGCTTCATGTTTAGATCTCATGAGCTGCCCTACATGATTGAGATCACCGTTATGTAATTCTACATGTTTGGTTTGTTGGGATCCGATGAATATTGGTGTTTATGATTGAGTTGCTGTACTGAATATTATCTTATGTTATCTCTATGTTGTTTATGATCTTGCATGCTCTCCGTTGTTAGTAGCTATATTGGCCGAGTAGTTGCTAGTGACTCCAAGAGGGGGTATTTATGCTCGATAGTGGGTTCATGCCTCTATTTAACCTGGGGGAGTGACAGAAACCACTAAGGTTGTAGATGTGCTGTTGCTACTAGGGAGAAAACAACATTCATATGCTCAAGGGCATATGCTTTGTTTACATTACACACTTTGCTTAATGCAATTATCTGTTGTTCGCAACTTAATACTGATGGGGTGTTCGGATTGATATCCCCGGGAGTGGATTATTAGTCATAGATGCAGTTGGATGGCGGTCTATGTATTTTGTTGTAATGCCCAGAGTAAATCTCATAGTGATCTTCTTGACGTATCACGTTTATCTTTATTCTATCAATTGCCCAACTGTAATTTGTTTACCCAGCATGTGTTATTTATCTTATGGAGAGACACCACTAGTGAACTGTGGACCCCGGTCCTATTTCCATCATATTGCTATCACCTGTTTACTTTACTCGCACTGTTTACTTTACTCACAGACTCTACTGTTTTCCACTCGATACACTCATAACCTCTGTTTCAAGCAAACCGGTGAGATTGACAACCTCATCGCAAGTTGGGAGCAAAGTACTTGGTTGTGTTGTGTGCAGGTTCCGCGTTGCTACTGGCCGAAGACGAGTCAACAAGTATCGTTAAACGGCGCCCTTGTTGGAGTGTTATTAAGCCAGTCTGCATCACCTTCTGTCGTCGCTGTCTGCTTTTCTCCTGAACGATATTAAACCTTGGTTTCTTAACTGAGGGAAAACTAGCTGCTATACTCATCATACCTTCCTCTTGGGGTTCCCAACGGGCTGGTCATTCACCACGCACAAGGACTGTCTGCTACACGCCATCAAACGCCAGCAGACTCCTCTAGGGTTTTCTGTCCCGAGGCTTTATATAGGCGAAGGGGCATCGTCAGGAGTGGCCCCAGGCCACCTCACACCTAGGCGGTGCGGCCAGGGCCTGGGCCGCGCCAGACTAGTGTGAGGCTGGCCTGTGGCCCCTCTACTTCGCCTCTTCGGATCTCTGGAAGCTTCCGGGCAAAATAAGACTTCAGGAACTTGTTTCATCCAATTCTGAGAATATTTCCTGTGTATCACTTCTTAAACACAAAAACAGCAGAAAACGGGGAACTGGCACTGTGGCGACTGATGTCTACGCACTTCTATTCTTGTAGACACTTGTTGGGCCTCCAAGTGCAGAGGTTTGTAGAACAGCAGCAAGTTTCCCTTAAGTGGATCACCCAAGGTTTATCGAACTCAGGGAGGTTAGAGGTCAAAGCTATCCCTCTCAAGCAACCCTGCAATCACGATACAGAAAGTCTCTTGTGTCCCCAACACACCCAATACACTTGTCAGATGTATAGGTGCACTAGTTCGGCGAAGAGATAGTGAAATACAAGTGGTATAGATGATTATAAGTAGCAAACGTGATGTGAAATAAATATCGCTGCGAGCAAACAAGTAACAAAATAGCAAGTAAACGGTGTGCAAAGCTTGGAAATAAGGCCTAGGGATCATACTTTCACTAGTGGACACACTCCCAACAATATAACATGAATGAACAAATAAATAACTTCTCTCCACTATGGTACTCTGAATTACTCTCCTATTGAATAACACTAATCATTGTGTAGTGGCTACAGAAGCACCCCTTAAAGTTCATCAAGTACTTGACAAACACCACTCATAGAGACATCCAAATCAAAGCACAATTCCAGATAGAAATCATTGCAACTTAGACCAAGTACTAACACGGTGCACACACTGTCAACATTACACCATGAAAGGAGGAATAGATCACTCAATACTATCATAGTAATAATTACTCTCATAATCCACAAGAGATCACAATCATAGCCTAAACCAAGTACCACCACGATGCACGCACTGTCACCGTTACACCATGGCAGGAGGAATAGATTACTTTAATAACATCACTAGAGTACACTATAATAATTAAGCATAGGAGTAGCATAATATCTGAATAGTAACATCTACTTGTTCAACATGATACAAAGCTCACGATCACATAAAGATCACATCATGGGAGAGAGAGGTGAACCACATAGCTACCGGTAGAGCCCTCGGCCCCGGGGATGAACTACTCCCTCCTCATCATAGGAGACAGCAAGGTTGATGGAGATGGCGGTGAGGTCGATGGAGATGGCGGAGACGGCGATGGAGACCGATGGAGATGGCTCCGGGGGCACTTCCCCGTCCCGGTAGGGTGCCGGAACAGAGACTTCTGTCCCCCGAAATTCGTCGATGGCGGTGGCGGAACTGCGGAACTCTTTCTGGAAAATTGCCGAATCCCTTAGGGTTTTCCGTCCCGAGGCTTTATATAGGCGAAGGGGCGTTGTCAGAGGGGGACCCAGGCGCCCTCACACAGGGCTCGCGCGGCCAGGGGCCTGGCCGCGCCACCCCTGTGTGTGGGGCCCTGGTGGCCCCACTCCTTCTCTCCTTCGGATCTCTGGAAGCTTCCGGGTAAAATAAGACTTCAAGAACTTGTTTCGTCCAATTCCGAGAATATTTCCTGTGTATCACTTCTGAAACACAAAAACAGCAGAAAACAAGGAACTGGCACTGTGGCATCTTGTTAATAGGTTAGTTCCGAAAAATGCATAAAAGTGCCACGAAGTGTAACGAAACAATAGGCAAATGGTGTAAAAACAAGCATGGAGCATCAAAAATTATAGATACGTCGGAGACGTATCAACATCCCCAAGCTTAACTCCTGCTCGTCCTCGAGTAGGTAAGTGATAACAAAAGAAATAATTTTTGAGGTGACATGCACCTACACAATCTTGATCATATATGTAAGCATTGTGAGCTGGGATCATAAGAACTTAAAACATGGGCATGAAGATATAATTATGACAATAAGAAACTTATTAACCATGTTGTAAACATGCAAATGAACACAAACAAAAGATCATGAAAATGAAACAATGAAAGCCAAATGTGTGTTCAAATCATAAGGAAAAACATACAAATGGTTTTCAGCTTGTCCTTCAAAGAGAGCAAAACATAAATGCATAGGACACCTTCAAGTTTAAGAGGGCGACTAGATACAAATAATTTGAGAACAAGTGAAACCAACAATATGAATCAATCAATGAAAACTTTGGGGCAATGCACATTATACTAAGAATGAAAACTATGCTCTCTTAATGGTGCATAAAGATAGAAGGTGGTGACTCAACATAAAAGTAAAAGAAAGGCCCTTCGCAGAGGGAAGCAGTGATTAAACATGTGCTAGAGCTTTTCATTTATAAAACAGAGAGATAAAAATTGGTTTTGAGAGGTGGTTGTCTTTGTCAACGACTGGCAATGGGGTTCTTACTATCTTCCATACAAAAATGAAGCAAGTTTTTGAGAGAGAGATTAGCACTTTTGTGCTCTTTAATAAAGCTTGGCACTCCTCCCCACCTTTTTTTCCTTTCACAAACCATGGCTAACCGATTCCATCGGGTGCCCACCAACATTCACTTTCCATGGAGGAGTGCCTTTTTTTTTCTTTTTTTTTCTTTTTTTTTTCTTTTTGGAATAACCAATATGGAAGATAGCAAATCCGACCACTACGTCCCCATGAGCTGAAAACAGTGTCACAAAACGAGAAGTGTTTTGAAGGGTTTTTTGAAAGGTAGCACATGCAAATTTACTTGGAATGGCTTACAAATACCATGCATAGGAATTTTTAGTGGACACAATGGCAAACTTGGTTTTTAGGAGTTGGATGCACGAGTAGAGCTCATACTCAATACAAGGCGAGGGCTAGCAAAAGACTGGGAGCGACCAACTAAGAGAGCAATAACGGCCATAATCATGCAAAGCGACAAAGCAACATTAAAAGAAGCATAAGATGGCATCAAAAGTCAAAAACTAAATGATCATAGAGGCTATAGGCGACTTATTTTGTAGTCAACATGGTGTAAGCATGTGCCAAGTCAACCCAAATAAAGCATCAAGGAGAAAACCAAAATAATGCTTCCAAACGATAAAAACAACGCATGATCTTTTCAAAGGCTCATCAAGCAATCTTAGTTATTTGAGACAAGTCATGCTACAGCAAAACCACTAAGCATACTATCAAAAAGACATCAAGCATGACATGCAAAAGCCTAAGCCGCAGTCTACACAAGCTCCTTCATGTACCACTATTTTGCACAAAGCTTTTTCTCTTTTCCAACACCATTTGAAATTTTTATAAACACCTCTTTTGATGAAAACCAATGAAGATCAGAGGCAAAAATACACCTTGATGAAAAGATATGAAAAGATCTGAACGCAAATCAAGGCAAAAACGAAAACCAAAAGCAGTAGCAGAAAAAGAAGAACACTCGTTGAACGATAAGAGTGAAAACTAGAGTGTTCTTGGCAAATGAAAAGCGAGTTCATCTCCTCCAAAAGAAACATGATGTGATCTAAAAATTTATTGCAGCAAACTAAACTAAACTAATACTGAAAACAAAAACAACTGACGCTCCAAGAAAAACACATAGTGCATGAAGCAATAAAAATATAGTGTCTTGAAAGGTGACCTGATTTTTGCCGATGAAGAAGGGGTACCTCGGGGGCATCCCCAAGCTTTGACGCTTGTACT
This sequence comes from Dactylis glomerata, assembly GCA_007115705.1. Lineage (NCBI taxonomy): Eukaryota > Viridiplantae > Streptophyta > Magnoliopsida > Poales > Poaceae > Dactylis > Dactylis glomerata. The sequence goes on from QXEO01001205.1 coordinate 869,218, forward strand.
TCTTGGATATTTCTTGGGGTGATGCATGGGCATCCCCAAGCTTGAGCTTTTGTCCATTCTTCAACTCATCTCATCATTCTCCAATCCCTACACTTGAAAACTTCCTTCAAACAAAACTAAACACAATTCTATTAGCAACATTAGTGTAAGCATAACATATAATCAACCTCTTTTTGCTTCAGGTTTCAACTCAAAACCACCACATATATAGCAAATACTACTGTATCAACTTCCCCAAAAGTTCCATAATCAAAAGAACACAAAAGAAAGCGATAAAGTGGCAAACACAAATATTGGCAGAAATCTGTCAAAACTGAACAGCTGACAAAGGTCGAATTTTTTAGGGATTTTCTGTTGCTCAAATCAAAAAGTGTTCAACTAACAAAAGTTTGGAAATAACCTGGGGCATATGCACAAGAAATCGCAGGTCCAAAAGATAAATAGAGAATTTTCACGAATTTTTACGGTGCAGCACCGAAAACTGTTTCAGGACAGCAACATCCCCAAATCTTACCTCACTCGAATTAGAGGCTTCTCTTGGCACAAAAACGAAATAAAAAAGATAAGGAGCGGTCATTACAGTAGTAATGACTTCCAAGACTCAAATAAAAGAAAAAGTACTGAAAAGAAAACATTGGGTTATCTCCCAAGAGTGCTTTTCTTTAACGCCTTTGAGCTAGGCGCAGTAATTTGCAAAGATGCTCATGTGGGCGCCATATAAGAGCTTGAGGAAAATGCGCCATATAGAAACTTAAAGCAATAAAGAGCATCAAAAAGCAAATGTGAAAGACATTTATATCTGAACCACTTCCTATGCATAGGAATCTTGTAAGAAAATAAATCAACGAGGCACAAAGTAGCAAGCATGGATAGATAAAACAAGTGCCACTTCAAGATTTGCAACATAAAGAGGGAAAACTTAATATTGTTGAGATCCATCAAACCATATTTCCCTCTCTCTCATAATAACTTTCAGTAGCATCATGAATAGAACTAACAATATAACTACCACATAAAGCATCCCTATCATGAGCCACATGCATAAAAGGATTAATACTCACCACAGGAACAATAGTAGTAAGAGCAGATTCAATAGAATAATTATTCTCATCACCATAATCATCATAAATAGGAGGCATATTGTAATCATAACTAATTTTATCCTCAATAGTAGGTGAACTGAAAATATTATACTCATCATCATAGCCATCATAAACTAGAGGTTTAGTATCATCACAAGCTAGAGAACTACTATGTCGCAAAGCATATTCATCAAACATATCATCATAGCAAACTTTCTCCACTAAAGCTGGGGAACTAAAAATATCATGCTTAACAAAACCAGCTTCCCCAAGCTTAGACTTTTCTATAGCATTATCAACAACGGTGTTCAAAGCATTCATACTAACAACACTATTAGCATGCAAATTAAGCTCCAAAGGTTTTTCAATTTTCTCTTCAAACACTTCATATCTAAACTCAGGAAAAAGACTACAGAACTCTTTATTTTCCATTAAGCCTAACTAGTGAAAATAAAAACAAGAAACAAAAAGATGTAATTGCAGAATCTAAAGGAAATAACTCTGAGCACTCACACAGGAGGATGCGAGTACCTTTTACCTTACCTCCCCGGCAACGGCGCCAGAAAAGAGCTTGATGTCTACGCACTTCTATTCTTGTAGACACTTGTTGGGCCTCCAAGTGCAGAGGTTTGTAGAACATCAGCAAGTTTCCCTTAAGTGGATCACCCAAGGTTTATCGAACTCAGGGAGGTTAGAGGTCAAAGCTATCCCTCTCAAGCAACCCTGCAATTACGATACAGAAAGTCTCTTGTGTCCCCAACACACCCAATACACTTGTCAGATGTATAGGTGCACTAGTTCGGCGAAGAGATAGTGAAATACAAGTGGTATAGATGATTATAAGTAGCAAACGTGATGTGAAATAAATATCGCTGCGAGCAAACAAGTAACAAAATAGCAAGTAAACGGTGTGCAAAGCTTGGAAATAAGGCCTAGGGATCATACTTTCACTAGTGGACACACTCCCAACAATATAACATGAATGAACAAATAAATAACTTCTCTCCACTATGGTACTCTGAATTACTCTCCTATTGAATAACACTAATCATTGTGTAGTGGCTACAGAAGCAACCCTTAAAGTTCATCAAGTAGTTGACAAACACCACTCATAGAGACATCCAAATCAAAGCACAATTCAAGATAGAAATCATTGCAACTTAGACCAAGTACTAACACGGTGCACACACTGTCAACATTACACCATGAAAGGAGGAATAGATCACTCAATACTATCATAGTAATAATTACTCTCATAATCCACAAGAGATCACAATCATAGCCTAAACCAAGTACCACCACGATGCACGCACTGTCACTGTTACACCATGGCAGGAGGAATAGATTACTTTAATAACATCACTAGAGTACACTATAATAATTAAGCATAGGAGTAGCATAATATCTGAATAGTAATATCTACTTGTTCAACATGATACAAAGCTCACGATCACATAAAGATCACAGCATGGGAGAGAGAGGTGAACCACATAGCTACCGGTAGAGCCCTCAGCCCCGGGGATGAACTACTCCCTCCTCATCATAGGAGACAACAAGGTTGATGGAGATGGCGGTGAGGTCGATGGAGATGGCGGAGACGGCGATGGAGACCGATGGAGATGGCTCCGGGGGCATTTCCCCGTCCCGGCAGGGTGCCGGAACAGAGACTTCTGTCCCCCGAAATTCATCGGTGGCGGCGGCGGAACTGCGGAACTCTTTCTGGAAAATTGCCGAATCCCTTAGGGTTTTCCGTCCCGAGGCTTTATATAGGCGAAGGGGCATCGTCAGAGGGGGACCCAGGCGCCCTCACACGGGGCTCGCGTGGCCAGGGGCCTGGCCGTGCCACCCCTGTGTGTGGGGCCCTGGTGGCCCCACTCCTTCTCTCCTTCGGATCTCTGGAAGCTTCCAGGTAAAATAAGACTTCAGGAACTTGTTTCGTCCAATTCCGAGAATATTTCCTGTGTATCACTTCTGAAACACAAAAACAGCAGAAAACAGGGAACTGGCACTGTGGCATCTTGTTAATAGGTTAGTTCCGAAAAATGCATAAAAGTGCTACGAAGTGTAACGAAACAATAGGCAAATGGTGTAAAAACAAACATGGAGCATCAAAAATTATAGATACGTCGGAGACGTATCAGCGACTTGTTAATATGTTAGTTCCGGAAAATGCATAAAAGTGCCACGAAGTGTAACGAAACACAAGGCAAATGGTGTAAAAACAAGCATGGAGCATCAAAAATTATAGATACGTTTGAGACGTATCAGCATCCCCAAGCTTAACTCCTGCTCGTCCTCGAGTAGGTAAGTGATAACAAAAGAAATAATTTTTGAGGTGACATGCACCTACACAATCTTGATCATAAAGGTAAAGCATTGAGTGTTGAGATCAAAGAACTTTAAACATGGGCATGAAAGACATAATCTTGACAATAAGAACTTAGCAACCATGTTGTAAACATGAAAATGAACACAAACAAAAGATCATGAAAATGAAACAATGAAAGTCAAACGTGTGTTCAAATCATAAGGAAAAACATACAAATGGTTTTCAGCTTGTCCTTCATGGAGAGCAAAACATAAATGCATAGGACACCTTCAAGTTTAAGAGGGCGACTAGATACAAATAATTTGAGAACAAGTGAAACCAACAATATGAATCAATCAATGAAAACTTTGGGACAATGCACATTATACTAAGAATGACAACTATGCTCTCTTAATGGTGCATAAAGGTAGAAGGTGGTGACTCAACATAAAAGTAAAAGAAAGGCCCTTCGCGGAGGGAAGCAGTGATTAAACATGTGCTAGAGCTTTTCATTTGTAAAACAGAGAGATAAAACTTGAGTTTTGAGAGGTGATTGCTTTTGTCAATGACTAGCAATGGGGTTCTTACTATCTTCCATACAAAAATGAAGCAAGTTTTTTAGAGAGAGATTGGCACTTTTGTGCTCTTTTATAAAGCTTGGCACTCCTCCCCACCTTTTTTCCTTTCACAAACCATGGCTAACCGATTCCATCGGGTGCCCACCAACATTCACATTCCATGGAGGAGTGCCCTTTTCTTTTCTTTTTTCCTTTTTTTCTTTTTGGAATAAGCAATATGGAAGATAGCAAATCCGACCACTACGTCCCCATGAGTTGAAAACAGTGTCACAAAACGAGAAGTATTTTGAAGGTTTTTTCAAAGGTAGCACATGCAATTTTACTTGGAATGGCTTACAAATACCATGCATAGGAATTTTTAGTGGACACAATGGCGAACTTGGTTTTTAGGAGTTGGATGCATGAGTAGAGCTCATACTCAGTACAAGGCGAGGGCTAGCAAAAGACTGGGAGCGACCAACTAAGAGAGCAATAATGGCCATAATCATGCAAAGCGACAAAGCGACATTAAAAGAAGCATAAGATGGCATCAAAAGTCAAAAACTAAATGATCATAGAGGCTATTGGAGACTTTGTATGAGTCTAACATGTGTGAGCATGCGCCAAGTCAACCCAAATAAAGCATCAAGGAGAAAACCAAAATAATGCTTCCATACAATAAAAACAACGCATGATTTTTTCAAAAGCTCACTAAGCAATCTCAGTTATTTGAGACAAGTCATGCTACAGCAAAACCACTAAGCATACTATCAAAAAGACATCAAGCATGACATGAAAAAGCCTAGGCCACAGTCTATACAAGCTCCTACTTGTACTACTTTTTTGCATAAAGCTTTTTCTCTTTTCCAACACCATTAAAACCTTTTTGAGAAAACTCTTTTGAGGAAAACCAAAATGGACCAGAGGTCAAAATACACCTTGATGGAAAGATAAAACAAGATCTGAACAAAAATCAGGGCGAAAAACAAAGGCTAAACGCAGTAGCAGAAAAAGAGAACACTCGTTGAACGATAAGAGTGAAAACTAGAGTGTTCTTGGCAATGAAAAACGAGTTCATCTCCTCCAAAAGAAACATGATGTGATATAACCATTTATTGCAGCAAACTAAACTAAACTAATACTGAAAACAAAAACAACTGACGCTCCAAGAAAAACGCATAGTGCATGAAGCAATAAAAATATAGTGTCTTGAAAGGTGACCTGATTTTGGCCGATGAAGAAGGGGGTGCCTCGGGGGCATCCCCAAGCTTTGACGCTTGTACTTCTTGGATATTTCTTGGGGTGATGCATGGGCATCCCCAAGCTTGAGCTTTTGTCCATTCTTCATCTCATCTCATCATTCTCCAATCCCTACACTTGAAAACTTCCTTCATACAAAACTAAACACAATTCTATTAGCAACATTAGTGTAAGCATAGTAATGAATCAACCCCTTTTGCTTCAGGTTTCAACGTAAAACCACCACATATAAAGCATATACTATTGTAGCAGCTTCCCCAAAAGTTCCGTGATCAAAAGAACTCAAAAAGAAAGCGATAAAGCGGCAAACACAAATATTGGCAGAAATCTGTCAAAACAGAACAGCTGACAAAGGTCGAATTTTTGAGGGGTTTTCTGTTGCTCAAATCAAAAAGTGTTCAGCTAACGAAAGTTTGGATATAACCTGGGGCATATGCACAAGAAATCTCAGGTCCAAAAGATATACAGAGAATTTATACGAATATTTACGGTGCAGCACCGAAAACTGTTTCAGGACAGCAACATCCCCAAATCTCACCTCACTCAAATTAGAGGCTTCTCTTGGCACAACAATAAAATAAAAAAGATAAGGAGTGGTCATTACAGTAGTAATGACTTCCAAGACTCAAATAAAAGAAAAAGTACTGAAAGTAAAAAACATTGGGTTATCTCCCAAGAGTGCTTTTCTTTAACGCCTTTGAGCTAGGCGCAGTAATTTGCAAAGATGCTCATGTGGGCGCCATATAAGAGCTTGAGGCAAAGGTGTCATATAGGAACTTAAAGCAATAGGGAGCATCAAAAATCAAATATGAAACATATTTAAATCTAAACCACTTCCTATGCATAGGAATCTTGTAAGAAAAATAAATCAACGAGGCACATAGTAGCAAGCATGGATAGATAAAACAAGTGCCACTTCAAGATTTGCAACATAAAGAGGGGAAACTTAATATTGTTGAGATCCATCAAACCATGTTTCCCTCTCTCATAATAACTTTCAGTAGCATCATGAATAGAACTAACAATATAACTATCACATAAAGCATCCCTATCATGAGCCACATGCATAAAAGAATTAATACTCACCACAGGAACAATAGTAGTAGGAGCAGATTCAACAGAATAATTATTCTCATCACCATAATCATCATAAATAGGAGGCATATTGGAATCATAACTAATTTCCTCCTCAAAAGTAGGTGAACTGAAAATATTATACTCATCATCATAACCATCATAGACTAGAGGTTTAGTATCATCACAAGCTAAAGAACAGCTATTTCGCAAAGCATATTCTTCAAACATATCATCATAAGAAGGAACATCACATATGGGAGATAAAATATTATCATAACAAACTTTCTCCACTAAAGCTGTGGAACTAAAAATATCATGCTTAACAAAACCAGCTTCCCCAAGCTTAGACTTTTCTATAGCATTAGCAATAACGGTGTTCAAAGCATTCATACTAACAAAACTATTAGCATGCGAATTAAGCTCCAAAGGTTTTTCAATTTTCTCTTCAAACACTTCATATCTAAACTCAGGAAAAAGACTAAAGAACTCTTTGTTTTCCATTAAGCCTAACTAGTGAAAATAAAAACAAGAAACAAAAAGATGTAATTCCAGAATCTAAAGGAAATAACTCCGAGCACTCACACAGGAGGATGCGAGTACCTTTTACCGTACCTCCCCGGCAATGGCGCCAGAAAAGAGCTTGATGTCTACACACGCTTCTGTTCTTGTAGACAGTGTTGGGCCTCCAAGTGCAGAGGTTTGTAGAGCAGCAGCAAGTTTCCCTTAAGTGGATCACCCAAGGTTTATCAAACTCAGGGAGGAAGAGGTCAAAGCTATCCCTCTCAAACAACCCTGCAATTACGATACAGAAAGTCTCTTGTGTCCCCAACACACCCAATACACTTGTCAGATGTATAGGTGCACTAGTTCGGCGAAGAGATAGTGAAATACAAGCGGTAGTGATGATTATAAGTAGTAACTGTGATATGAAATAAGTATCGCTGCGAGCAAACATGTAACAAAACAGGAAGTAAACGGTGTGCAATGCTTGGAAACAAGGCCTAGGGATCATACTTTCACTAGTGGACACACTCCCAACAAATATAACATAATTGAGCAAATAAATAACTTCTCTTCACTATGGTACTCTGAATTACTCTCCTATTGAATAACACTAATCATTGCGTAGGGCTACAAAGCACTCCTCAAAGTTCATCAAGTACTTGACAAACACCACTCATAGAGATATCCAAATCAAATCACAACTCAAGATAGATATTATTGCAACTTAGACCAAGTACTAACACGGTGCACACACTGTCAACATTACACCATGAAAGGAGGAATAGATCACTTCAATACTATCATAGTGATAATTATTCTCATAATCCATAAGAGATCACAATCGTAGCCTAGACCAAGTACCACCACGATGCATGCACTGTCACCGTTACACCATGGCAGGAGGAATAGATTACTTTAATAACATACTAGAGTACACATAATGAAGAAGAGTAACATCTACTTATTCAACATGATACAAAGCTCACGGTCACATAAAGATCACATCATGGGAGAGAGAGGTGAATCACATAGCTATCGGTAGAGCCCTCAGCCCCGGGGGAGAACTACTCCCTCCTTATCATAGGAGATAGCAAGGTTGATGGAGATGGCGGTGAGGTCGATGGAGACGGCGGAGACGGCGATGGAGACCGATGGAGATGGCTCCGGGGGCACTTCCCCATCCCGGCAGGGTGCCGGAACAGAGACTTCTGTCCCCCGAAATTTGTCGACGGCGGCGGCGGAGCTACGGAACTCTTTCTGGAAATTTCGCCGACTCCTCTAGGGTTTTCCGTCCCGAGGCTTTATATAGGCGAAGGGGCGTCGTCAGGAGTGGCCCCAGGCCTCCTCACTCCTAGGCGGCGCGGCAAGGGCCTGGGCCGCGCCGGCCTAGTGTGAGGCTGGCCTGTGGCCCCTCTACTTTGCCTCTTCGGATCTCTGGAAGCTTCCGGGCAAAATAAGACTTCAGGAACTTGTTTCGTCCAATTCTGAGAATATTTCCTGTGTATCACTTCTGAAACACAAAAACAGCAGAAAATAGGGAACTGGCACTATGGCGACTTGTTAATAGGTTAGTTCTGGAAAATGCATAAAAGTGCCACGAAGTGTAACGAAACACAAGGCAAATGGTGTAAAAACAAGCATGGAGCATCAAAAATTATAGATACATTTGAGACGTATCAGAGAGTTTCAAAGAAGCTTGGTCTAGAATTTATGATTGCCATGGAAAAACTGAACCGAAAATGACTTTGAGTTTGCTTCTTAGTAGCTTTTACTTTGGTCTTGCTCTTTGTTATAGATATGCTTTGGATGCTACAGCAGGAGGAGATTTCCTTCATTGTGATGGAGATCAAGCTTTCAATATTATAAAAAAGTTTAATACAATTTATAGCTTGCCAAGTGATTTTGATTCTTCTCTTGTGAGCATTTTTGCTAGACTTAATACTCTTGAGACTCAAACTGCTTGTTTAAAAGATTGTTATGGTACATTGCGCGAGCATTATGATTATGTGCCAATAAATTCTGAACCATCAAGTTGGTTCCCTACGGTGAAAATCACTATCAATGGTGAAACTTTTCATGCTCATTGTGATATTATGTCTGAATTTTGCCTTATGCCTAAGGATGTTTAAGAATCTTTGGAAACTTTCTAAGAGAGGAGAAGAATTCTTTTTACTAATAATGCCACTATATTTCCCGTTGGAATAGCTGAAGGAGTATTTACAAAAATCCTAGGAAGAATGGTATCTACTGATTATCTTGTTATTGAATGTGTAGGAAAGGGACAAATAAAGCTTGAAAGGTCTCTACTAAAACTCCTGGGCGCCACTATAGATGTGGGAAAAGGCACTATAAGATTCACCTCTCCACCTTGCAATAGTCACGTCTTTCCTAGAGTTAAGAGCAAAGGTAAGAAAGGAAGACGTAAGGCATCCGGTGATCTTAATGCTTCATTTGAAAATACTTGATTTCCACTTTCTGTGCCTAGCTCAAAGGCGTTAAAGAAAAGCACTCTTGGGAGATAACCCAATGTTTTCTTTTCAGTACTTTTTCTTTTATTTGAGTCTTGGAAGTTATTACTACTGTAATGACCTCTCCTTATCATTTTTATTTCGTTTTTGTGCCAAGAAGAACCTCTAATTTGAGGGAGGTAAGATTTGGAGAAGTTGCTGTCTTGAAACAGATTTCTGCGCTGCACCATAAAAATTTGTGAAAATTCTCAGTATATAATTTTGATCTGAAATTTCTTGTGCATATGCCCCAGGTTATATCCAAACTTTTATTAGTTTTGCACTTTTCGATTTGAGCAACAGAAGGTCCTCGAAAAAATCGATCTTTGTCAGCTATTCTGTTTTGATAGATTCTGCCACTATTTGTGTTTGCCTCTCGATCACTAACTTTTTTAGTTCTTTTGATCACAGAACTTTTGAGGAAGTTGCTACAGTAGCTTATTCTTTAATGGTTGGTATATTTGAGTTTGAAACTGAACCAAAAGGGTAGATTTATTATCATGTTTATGCTAATGTTGCTAATAGAATTGTGTGAAGTTTTGTATGAAGGAAGTTTTCAAGTGTAGGGAATGGAGAGTGATGAGATGAGATGAAGTATGGATAAAAGCTCAAGCTGGGGGATGCCCATGTCACCCCAAGAAATATCCAAGAGGTATAAGCGTCAAAGCTTGGGGATGCCCCGAGGCACCCCTTCTTCATCGGCAAAAATCATGTCACCTTTCAACACACTATATTTTTATTGCTTCATATTCTATGCGTTTTTCTTGGAGCGTCTTTACTTTTGCTTTAAGTTTTCTTTTGTTTTGTTTGCTGCAATAAATGATTGGACCCCAAAATTTTTTTTTTGGAGAAGACATACTCCGTTTTTCATTGCCAAGAACACTCTATTTTACACTCTTATCGTTCAACGAGTGTTCTCTTTTTGTAATACTGCATTTAGCTTTCGTTTTTCACCTTGACTTTTGTTCAGATCTTGTTATATATTTGCATCAAGGTGTATTTAGACTACTGATCTATGTTGGTTTTCATCAAAAGAGTTGTTTCAAAAAGGTTTGAATGGTGTTGGAAAAGAGAAAAAAAAGTTCCATGCCTATAGTGGTACAAATGGGAGCTTGTTTAGACTGTGGCTTAGACTTTTGCATATCATGCTTGATGTCATTTTGATAGTATGCTTAGTAGTTTTTGCTATAGCATGACTTGTCTCAAATGACTAAGATTGCTTAATGAGTCTTTGAAAAAAAACATGCATTGTTTTTATTATATGGGAGCATGTTATTGTGGTTTTCTCCTTTGATGCTTTATTTGGGTTAACGTGGCGCATGCTTACAACATGTTTGACTATAACAAAGTCTCCATATAGCCTCTATGATCATTTGGTTTTTGACTTGTGATACCACTTTATGCTTTGGTTAATGATGTTTTGTCGCTATGCATGATTATGGCCGTTATTGCTCTCTTAGTTGGTTGCTCCCAGTCTTTTGCTAGCCTTCATTTTGTACTGAGTATGAGCTCTACTCGTGCATCCAACTCCCAAAAACCAAGTTTGCCAATGTGTCCACTATAAATTCCTATGCATGGTATTTGCAAGCCATTCCAAGTAAATTTTCATGTGCTACCTTTCAAAAAAACTTTCAAAATACTTCTCATTTTGTGACACTGTTTTCAGCTCATGGGGACGTAGTGGTCGGATTTGCTATCTTCCGTATTGTTTTATTCCAAAAAGAAAAAAATGGAAAAAAGAAAAGAAAAAAGGCACTCCTCCATGGTATGTGAAAGTTGTTGGGCACCCGATGGAATCGGTTAGCCATGGTTTGTGAAAGGAAAAGTGGGGAGGAGTGCCAAGCTTTATAAAAGAGCACCAAAGTGTCAATCTCTCTCTCAAAAACTTGATTTGTATGGTAGATAGTAAGAACCCCATTGCCAGTCATTGACAAAGACAACCACCTCTCAAAACCAATTTTTATCTCTCAGTTTTAGAGATGAAAAGGTCTAGCACATGTTTAATCACTGCTTCCCTCTGCAAAGGGCCTTTCTTTTACTTTTATGTTGAGTCTCCACCTTCTACCTTTATGCACCGTCTAAGAGAGCATAGTTGCCATTCTGAGTTTAATGTGCATAGTCCCAAAGTTTATCATTGATTGATTCATGATTATAGTTTTGCTTGTTCTTAAATTATTTGTATCTAGTCGCCCTCTTAAACTTGAAGGTGTCCTATGCATTTATATTTTGCTATTCCATGAAGGACAAGCTGAAAACCACTTTGCTATGTTTTTCTATATGATTTGAACACACACTTGACTTTCAATGTTTCATTACTCATGATCTTTTGTTTGTGTTACTTTTCATGTTATACCATGGTTGCTAAGTTTTATTGTCAAGATTATGTCTCTTATGCCCATGTTTTAAGTACTTTGATCTCATCACTCAATGCTTTACATCGTTGATCAAGATTATGATGGTGCATGTCACCTCAAAAATTATTGTTTTGTTATCACTTACCTACTCGAGGACGAGCATGAGTTAAGCTTGGGGATGCTTGATACGTCTCAAATGTATCTATAATTTTTGATGCAGCATGCTTGTTTATACACCATTTGCTTTGTGTTTTGTTACACTTTGTGGCGTTTTTATGCATTTTCCAGAACTAACCTACTAACGAGACGCCACAGTGCTAATTCCCTGTTTTCTGCTATTTTTGTGTTTCAAAAAAGCTACACATGAAATATTCTTGGAATTGGATGAAACAAAAGCCGAACCTCCTATTTTTCCCGAAGCGTCGCGAAGTCCGAAGATGAGACGGAGGGGGGCCAGGACCCGGCCACACCCTAGGGCGGCGCGGTCTAGGCCCTGGCCGTGCCACCAGGGGGTGAGGCCGCCTGGTCCACCTCCTGACGCCGCCCTTCCGCCTATATATTCCCCTCGATGGGAAAACCTAAAGGACCCGATCAATTTTCCTTGAAACATACTGCAAGCCACCGCCATCGTCGACGCGAGATTGGGAGGGTCTAGAAGATCTTCCCGGCACCCTGCCGGAGAGGGGAATCCCTACCGGAGGCCTTCTTCATCACCATGGTCACCTCCGGAGTGATGTGTGAGTAGTCTACTGATGACCCACAAGTATAGGGGGTGTATTGTAGTACTTTCGATAAATAAGAGTATCAAACCCAACGAGGAGCAGAAGGTGTTGACAAGTGGTTTTGATCAAGGATTCACTGTAAATACTAGCAAACGGGTTTTCAGGGGTATTTGGTAATGCAAATAAATAAAGTGCGAATAAATAAAAGACAGTAATAATAATTGCTGCAAGTGGCCCAATCCTTTCTAGAGCAAAGGACAAGCCGGTTGTGTAACTTATAATGACCAAACGTTCTCGAGGACACATGGGAGTTTCTGTCAAGTGCTTTCGCTTCATGCCGCTAAATAATCTTTATTGGTTTGATAAGTGTTATGGGGGTGAACCTGTGCTAGCGCACTACCCTTACTAGGATAAATACACACTTGTGATTAAACCCCTTGCAAGCATCCGCAACTACAAGAAAGTAATTAAGATAAATCTAACCACAGCCTTAAACTCTAAGACCCTACGCTCCCTGATGCAATGGTTTCCCAGCAGAGGTTTAGGTTTCTGTCACTCCAGCAACCCCACAATCGGTAGCCAAATACATAATGCATCTACCTAGGCCCATAAATGGTGAAGTATCATGTAGTCGACGTTCACATGACACCACTAGTGAAATAGCACCACAACAAATAAATATCAAACCATTAAATATTACACAACATAATTCCACTACTAACAACTTGACTTCTCCCATGTCCTCAAGAACTAAACGAACTACTCACAAGACATCATATGGATCATGATCAGAGGTGAAATAATGGTAAATAACAATCTGAACATAAACCTTAATTCAACGGTTCCACTCAATAGCATCAACCACAAGAGTAATCAACACCGGGAAAGTTTCTCCTAAGAATTTGACAAGACTCAACTCAAGATGTTACAGCGGGACGGCATGGTGATGGTGAAGATGAAGGTGATGAGGATGATGGTGATGATGATCCCGATGAAGTCCAGCGCGATGATGATGACAATGGCGATGATCTCTCCTCTCTGGGAAGGAATTTCCTCGGCAGATTCCTGCCTGCCGGAGAGCTTTTCTCTTTCTAGTGTTTTCCGCCCCGCAGAGGCGGCAGTATCTATCTCTGAGCCCCCCTTGACTTAGGTTTTCGTGGACGATGAAATACGCGAAGGGGCGATGGCAGTAGTGGGCTAGGGTGCCCTCACCATAGGGCGGCGCGGCCAGGGGCTAGGCCGCGCCCCCTGGTGGTGAGGCCGCCCTGTGGCCCCTCTCGCCTCCTCCTTCTGGCTTCTTCAGTCTTCTGGCGAAATATAATTTTCTGTTATTTTTCTGGAATTTCCTGATCTTCCAAAACATGGTGTCTTGACAGTCCTTTTTCCAGCAGAATCCTGACTCTGGCAGCAAATCCTCCAATGATCATCAAACATGTAAAAACAGAGGAAACAACATAAGTATCATCTCTAAAATGTGAAATATATCAATGAATAACAGTAAATTATGATACAAAATAGTGATACAAAATGGACGTATCAACCCCCCTCAAGCTTAGACCTCGCTTGTCCCCAAGCGAAAACTAAACTCGGTAAACATGACCACAGGTTTATGGAGTGAAGTGTCGATAATCAAAATACGGACAAAAAGCATCACATTCACCAAGGCACAAATTATAATAGACAGCAACTTCCCTTTATATGATGTAGACTTGCAATAAGTAATAGGGAATCACAAATAAAGATGCACAAGGTAAACTATAATTGGTGATGACAAACCTTAGTTCTTGGTCAGAGAACAATGAACAAACTATACTTGCTTTTGAACGGAGCCTTTTAAAACAGAGCTAATATAGCAAATACTATATGCTCAACGAAACAAACTTTTTGCAATCGTAGAAAGCTTTCAAAGATATATTCCTTCAGATAAAAGCATTGTACTAAACAAAAGAAGATAGTAACATGATTGAACGGATCAACATATGGATGAGTGAAACATAACAACTCAAATGCTTGCTTGAGATAGAAGGGAATGGGTTGACTCAACATAAAAGTAAAAGACAGGCCCTTCGCAGAGGGAAGCAGGGATTAAACATGTGCTAGAGCTTTTCATTTGTAAAACAGAGGTAAAAGTTATTTTGAGAGGTGGTTGCTTTTGTCAATGACTAGCAATGGAGTTCTTGATATCTTCCATACTAAACAAGTGAGAGCGGTTCCGAGATGTTGATTAATTGGCACAATTGTGCTCTTTTATAGCTTGGCACTCCTCCCCACCTTTTCCTTTCTCAAACCATGGCTAACCGATTCCATCGGGTGCCCACCAACTTTCACATACCATGGAGGAGTGCCTTTTTCTTTTCTTTCTTTTTGAGATTACAATGGTCTGACCGGCTCCCTTGCAAAATTAATGATGAGAAGATGAAGCTGCCTAGTCGAGGGGTACTTAATTTAGTAAGGAAGATAACAAACCCATCCACTACGTCCTCATGAGCTAAAAACAGTGGCACAAAATGAGAAGTATTTGAAGGTTTTTGAAAGGTAGCACATGAAAATTTACTTGGAATGGCTTGAAATACCATGCATAGGAATTTATAGTGGACTCTTTGGAAGTGACTTGGTTTTTGGGAGTTGGATGCACGAGAAGTATTCCCTCTCAGTACAGGTTTTTGGCTAGCAGGGCTGGGTAGCAAGCATAAGAGTTGCATGAAACAAACAAACATACATATAATAGGAACAATCATGCAAACTTCCTTGAAAGTACAACGATTTTAACTTGAGAATACTATTGCTTATGAGCCAAACATGAAGGAAAACTAAAGTGATGTAACTACAAGCACTTCTTTCTTCTTTTTTACTCAAACCTCAAGGTAATGTTGCTACTAACCAAGCTAAGTTTACCAAAACCAACTAAATTTACTCATGCTCCCAAAGTGATACCAATACTAATCAACAAGACTAATCATATAAGAAACATTGCAAACTAAAATAAAGTGTGCGGAAAGTAAACGATAAAACTTCTCATTAATATTTTATTACCGCAACTCACACCAAGGGATACATAGATAACCAACTAAGGAGGGTACTTCCACACTACAAACTATTCTATAAGATAACTTCTCTATTCATGATATGACTCTACTTGAAAAGTAAATGAGTAAAAGATAATGATGTGATACTGCGGCACTCCCCCAAACTTGGAACAAGCCAAGGGGATGCCAATACCAATGACGAGTTACTCCTTCGGCAGTGGTGGTAAGATCATCCTTGGACCAAGGAGAAGCTCCAGCATCCTACGAAGCCTGAGATTCTCTTCTTGAAGTATCTGTATCTCCCTCTCTAGAACTCGGTATTGGGCACAAAGCTCATCAGTGACCAGCATACCCTCTTTTATTATAGGCATGAAATTTAGATCCAAGACTGGTAGTGTTGGTCCCTGCATATTATGAGAAAAGGCACGTCCAGCGTTCATTGATCCTACAAAAGTAGGGTCTCTCGCCCTTGATCCTCCAGCCACTTGTTCTTCCTTCAACTTGCGGTCTTGGTGATCCTCTTCCATAGGCTTTTTGCCCTTGTCGTTGCTTGAAGGAGCCATGGTGCTCCCAAAACTGAGATCAACTCCTGACAGAAACAGCTCGAAATGAAAACACGACGAGAAAATGATATACAGACCCCGGGCAACCCGGGGGGTTATATAGGCGAAAATTAAACATCGAAACGAAATCACAGGAGGAAACCAGGACGGAAACGAGCTCTGAGGTGGTCTCACCACAGGGCGGCGTGGCCTGGAGTGGGCCCGCACCCCCTGGTGATGAGGAGCCACCGGACTCCGTCTCCTGCCCATTTTCGTCTCGTGATTTTTCATATTTAATAAAAACAACAAAAATATTAATGGAAAAGTTTAACGTGAACCTTTTCTGACTAGAACTGTTACCTATTCGAAAACGAACTCTGCAGGTTCCTGCATATTGTCCTGGATGAATTTTTCCGGAGAAACCATTTGAATAACATCAACTTCTTCGTTATATGAATTTCCAGCAATATAATGTTTGAGTCTTTGCATGTTCACCACTTGTGTAGTGTCATCTTTTAACGAAGCAATCTTTATCGCACCAGAGCGGTACACCTCTTCAATAACATATGGTCCTTCCCATTTAGAGAGTAGTTTTCGTGCAAAAAATCTGAGACGAGACCTGTACAATAGAACTTTCTCACCAACTTGAAATTCTCTCTTAAGAATTCTCTTATCATGCCATTGCTTGACTTTCTCTTTGAAAAGTCTGGCATTCTCGTAAGCTTCGTTCCTCCACTCATCTAAAGAACTCAAATCTAACAACCTTTTCTTACCGGCGAGTTTAAAATCCCTATTAAGCTCTTTCACTGCCCAAAAAGCTTTGTGTTCTAATTCTAAGGGCAAGTGACATGCTTTTCTATAAACCATCTTGTATGGAGACATGCCCATGGGGTTCTTATAAGCAGTTCTATAAGCCCATAAAGCATCGTTTAACTTGCTAGCCCAGTTTTTCCTAGATCTATTAACAGTCTTCTGCAAGATAGACTTGATCTCTCTATTTGAAAGTTCTACCTGCCCACTAGTTTGGGGATGATAAGCAGAAGCAATTCTATGATTAGCGTCATATCTAGCAAGAGTTTTCCTAAAACCACCGTGAATAAAATGAGAACCTCCGTCAGTCATAAGATACCTACGTACACCAAACCTAGGAAAAATAACGTCCTTAAGCATTTTTAACGAGGTCTCACCATCGGCACTCTTTGTAGGTATGGCTTCTACCCGCTTGGTAACATAATGAACAGCAACAAGTATATGAGTATAACCTTTTGAAGGAGGAAAAGGACCCATAAAGTCAAATCCCCAACAATTAAATGGTTCAATAACAAGAGTGTAACTCATAGGCATTTCATTACGTCTAGAAATATTATCAACTCTTTGACATTCATCGCAAGATAAAACATACCTTCTAGCATCTTTAAAAAGGGTTGACCAATAAAAACCTGATTGTAGAACCTTTTGTGCAGTTCTATCTCTAGCATGAAGTCCTCCATAAGCACTACCATGGTATTTTCTCAATATTTCTTGTTGTTCATACTCCGGAACACATCTTCGCATAATACCATCAACTCCTTCTTTATATAAGTGTGGGTCATCCCAAAAATAATGCCTCAGATCATAAAAGAATTTTCTTCTTTGTTGAGCTGTAAAGGTTGGAGGCAAATACTTGGAAACAATAAAATTAGCATAATCAGCATACCCCGGAAGGTCTCGCGAAGTTACATTTATCGAAGCCAACTATTCATTTGGAAAACTATCATTAACAGGAATAGGATCAAAAGAAATATTTTCCAATCTAGACAAATTGTCAGCAACAGGATTTTCAGCACCTTTTCTATCTATAATATGCAAATCAAACTCTTGTAAAAGCAACACCCATCTAATAAGCCTAGGCTTAGCATCCTTCTTAGACATAACATATCTAATAGCAGCGTAATCAGTATGAATAGTAACTTTAGAATCAACAATGTAAGGTCTAAACTTATCACATGCAAAAACAACAGCAAGAAACTCTTTCTTAGTGGTAGCATAATTCTTTTGAGCAGCATCAAGAGTCTTACTAGCATAATGAATAACATTCAACTTCTTATCTACGCGCTGTCCAAGGACAGCACCAACAGCAAAATCACTAGCATCACACATAATTTCAAAGGGTAAATTCCAATCAGGTGGTTGAACAATAGGAGCAGTAGTTAAAGCCTTCTTAAGAGTTTCAAAAGCTTCCTTACAATCATCATCAAAAACAAATGGTATATGTTTTTGAAGAAGATTAGTAAGAGGCTTTGAAATCTTAGAGAAATCTTTAATAAACCTCCTATAGAAACCAGCATGACCAAGAATACTACGAATACCTTTAACATCTCTGGGACAGGGCATTTTCTCAATTGCTTCAACCTTTGCTCTGTCAACTTTGATACCTCTTTCGGAGATTTTATGTCCAAGAACAATTCCTTCATTCACCATAAAGTGGTATTTCTCCCAATTAAGAACAAGGTTAGTTTCTTAACACCTCTGCAAAACTTTATCAAGATTGTGCGAATAATTATCAAAAGAAGTTCCATAGACGGAGAAATCGTCCATGAAAACCTCCACAATTTCTTCACAAAACCCATGAAAAATAGCAGACATGCATCTTTGAAAAGTAGCAGGAGCATTGCATAAACCAAACGGCATACGTCTATAAGCATAAGTTCCATAAGGACAAGTAAAGGTGGTTTTCTCTTGATCTTGCTTTTTAACAGCAATCTGAGAGAAACTAGAATAACCATCAAGAAAACAAAAATGAGTCTTCTTAGATAACCTCTCTAGCATTTGATCTATAAACGGTAAAGGATAATGATCTTTCTTAGTAACTTTGTTTACCTTTCTAAAATCAATGCACATCCTATAACCAACTACTACCCTTTGAGGAATAAGCAGGTTATTCTCATTAGGCACAACAGTCATACCTCCTTTCTTATGAACACAATGAACAGGACTAACCCATCTACTATCAGCAATAGGATAAATAATACCAGCATCAAGGAGCTTCAATACCTCATTTCTTACCACTTCCTTCATCTTGGGAATTAAGCGGCATTGATGTTCCACTACTGGCTTTGCATCTTCTTCCATGTTAACAGCATGCTGACATATAGTAGGAGAAATTCCTTTTAAATCATCAAGAGTACAGCCCATAGCTCCTCGGTGTTTCCTCAATACTTCCAATAACCTTTCTTCTTCCTTTCCTGAAAGTTTAGAACTGATAATAACAGGATATATTTTCTTATCATCTATATAAGCATACTTAAGATCATTAGGTAAAGGTTTTAATTCAAAAATAGGATCTTCCTTAGGTGGCAAAGTGGTACCAAGATCCTCCACAGGTAAATTGTGCTTAATCAACGGTGGTTGACGAAGAAGAATATCATCAATCTCTTCTCTTTCCTCCCTGAAGACATCACTTTCATGGTCCTCCATAAATTGCTGCAAAGCATTATTATGAGCAAGAGCAATAGAAGCAAGCTGTTCAACTCGAAAATTTTCATTAGGCAATTCATTTTCATAAGAAGTCTTAGCAAACTTAGAAAAATTAAACTCATAAGATTCTCCATTAAACTTAGTAAAAAAATTCTCCTTCTTACAATCTATCACAGCACCACAAGTATTCAAAAAGGGTCTACCGAAAATAATAGGAAAAGTTTTACTAGCTTCCTTACCAAGTACTAGAAAATCAGTAGGATATTTAGTCTTACCGCATAAAACTTCCACATCTCGAACAATACCAAGTGGCAAGACAGTCTCTCTGTTAGCAAGCTGAATAACCACATCAATCTCCTCTAGTTCAAAAGGGCCAATCTCATGCATAATTTCTCTGTAAAGCTCTATAGGAATAGCACTTGAACTTGCACCAATGTCACATAAACCATTATAGCAATGATCGCCAATCCTGATAGAAATAATGATGACCCACAAGTATAGGGGGTGTATCGTAGTACTTTCGATAAATAAGAGTGTCGAACCCAACGAGGAGCAGAAGGTGTTGATGAGTGGTTTTGATCAAGGATTCACTGTAAATACTAGCAAACAGGTTTTCAGGGGTATTTGGTAATACGAGTAAATAAAGTGCGAGTAAATAAAAGACAGTAGTAACAATTGCAGCAAGTGGCCCAATCCTTTCTTCAGCAAAGGACAAGCCGGTTGTGTAACTTATAATAACCAAACGTTCTCGAGGACACACGGGAGTTTCTATCAAGAGCTTTCGCTTCATAAAGCCAATAGTCTTTATTGGTTTGATAGGTGTTATGGGGGTGAACCTGTGCTAGCACACTACCCTTACTAGGATAAATACACACTTGTGATTATACCCTCCTGCAAGCATCCGCAAATACAAGAAAGTAATTAAGATAAATCTAACCACAGCCTTAAACTCTAAGATCCTACGCTCCCTGGTGCAACGGTTTCCCAACGGAGGTTTAGGTTTCTGTCACTCCAGCAACCCCACAATTGGTAGCCAAATACACAATGCATCTCACTAGGCCCATAAATGGTGAAGTATCATGTAGTCGACGTTCACATGACACCACTAGTGAAATAGCACCACAACAATATCAAACCATTAAATATTTCTCAACAATAATGCACTACTAACATCTTGACTTCTCCCATGTCCTCAAGAACTAAACGAACTACTCATAAGACATCATATGGATCATGATCAGAGGTGAAATAATGGTAAATAACAATCTGAACATAAACCTTAATTCAATGGTTCCACTCAATAGCTTCAACTACAAGAGTAATCAACACCGGGAAAGTTTCCCCTATGAATATAACAAGATCCAACTCAAGATGTTACAGCGGGATGGCGTGGTGATGATGGAGATGAAGGTGCTGGTGATGGAGATGATGATGATAATGATCCCGATGAAGTCCGGTGCGATGGTGATGATGATGGCGATGATCTCCCCTCTCCGGGAAGGAATTTCCCTTGTAGATTTCTGCCTGCCGGAGAGCTTTTCTCTCTCTGGTGTTTTTCGCCCCGCAGAGGCGGCGGTGTCTAACTCCGAGCCCCCCTTTGACTTAGGTTTTCGGGGACGATGAAGTACGCGAAGGGGCGAGACCAGAAGTGGGCCAGGGTGGCCTCACACAGGGCTGGCGTGGCCAGGGGTCAGGCCGCGCCACCCTGGCGTGAGGGCCCCTCCTGGCTCCTCTCGACTCCTCCTTCTGGCTCCCTGAGTCTTCTGGGAAAATATAATTTCCTGGTATTTTTCTGGAATTTTCCTGATCTTCAAAATATGGTCCCTTGATGGTCCTTTTTCCAGCAGAATCCTGACTCCGGTAGCAAATCCTCCAATGATCATCAAACATGTGAAAACAAGGGAAATAACATAAGTATCAACTCTAAATGTGAAATATATCAATGAATAACAGTAAATTATGATACAAAATAGTGATGCAAAATGGACGTATCAACCCCCCCAAGCTTAGACCTCGCTTGTCCCCAAGCGAAAACTAAACTCGGTAAACATGACCACAGGTTTATGGAGTGAAGTGTCGATAATCAAAATACGGACAAGAAGCATCACATTCACCAAGGCACAAATTATAGTAGACAACAACTTCCCTTTATAAGATATAGACTTGGAATAGGTAAAAGGGAATCACATGTAAAGATGCACAAGGTAAACTATAATTGGCAATGGCAAACCTTAGTTCTTGGTCAAAGAATGATGAACAAGCTATTCTTTCTTTTAAACGGAGCCTTTTAAAATAGAGCTAATATAGCAAAGACCATATGCTCAACAAAATAAACTTTTGCATTCATAGAAAGCTTTCAAAGATATATTCCTTCAGACAAAAGCATTGTATAAAACAAGGAAGGTAGTAAACATGATTAAACGAATCAACATATGGATGAGTGAAACATAACAACTCAAATGCTTGCTTGAGATAGAGGGGAATAGGTTGACTCATCATAAAAGTAAAAGATAGGCCCTTCGCAGAGGGAAGCAGGGATTAAACATGTGCTAGAGCTTTTCATTTGCAAAACAGAGGTAAAAAGTTATTTTGAGAGGTGGTTGCTTTTGTCAACGACTAGCAACGGAGTTCTTGATATCTTCCATACTAAACAAGTGAGAGCGGTTCCGAGATGTTTGATTAATTGGCACATTGGTGCTCTTTTATAGCTTTGCACTCCTCCCCACCTTTTTCCTTTCTCAAACCATGGCTAACCGATTCCATCGGGTGCCCACCAACTTTCACATACCATGGAGGAGTGCTCTTTTCTTTCCTTTTAGAATTAGATTATAATGGTCTGACCAGCTCCCTTGCAAAATTAATGACGAGCAGATGAAGCTGCCTAGTCGAGGGGTACTTAATTTAGTATGGAAGATAACAAACCCATCCACTATGTCCTCATGAGCTAAAAACAGTGGCACAAAATGAGAAGTGTTTGAAGGTTTTTCAAAGGTAGCACATGAAAATTTACTTGAAATGGCTTGAGATACCATGCATAGGAATTTATAATGGACTCTTTGGAAGTGACTTGGCTTTGGGATTTGGATGCACGAGAAGTATTTCCTCTCAGTACAGGTTTTTGGCTAGCAAGGCTGGGTAGCAAGCATAAGAGTTGCATGAAACAGACAAACATACATATAATAAGAACAATCATGCAAACTCCCTTGAAGGCACAACAATTTTGACTTTAGGAATAACAATGCTTATAAGCCAAACCTGAAGGATAAACTGAAGTGATGTAACTACAAGCACTTCTTTATTCTTTTCTACTCAAACCTCAAGGTAAAGTTGCTACTGACCAAGCTAGGTTTGCCAAAACCAACTAAATTTACTCATGCTCCCAAAGTGATACCAATACCAATCAACAAGACTAGTCATACAAGAGAGATTGCAAACTAACATAAAGTGTGCGAAAAGTAAACGATAAAACTTCTCATTAATATTTCATTACCGCAACTCACACCAAGGGATACAAAGATAACCAACTAAGGAGGATACTTCCACACTGCAAACTATTCTATAGGATAATTTCTCTATTCATGATATGACTCTACTTGAAAAGTAAATAAGCAAAAGGTAATGATGTGATACCGCGGCACTCCCCCAAGCTTGGAACAAGCCAAGGGGGTGCCTATACCGATGACGAATTACTCCTTGGGTGGTATTGGTAGCAGCCTTGGATTAATGAAATATTCCAGCAATCCGCGAAGCCTGATATCCTCTTCTTGAAGCATCTCTACCTCCCTCTTCAAGGCTCGATATTGAGTGCAAAACTCATTGGTGACCATCATTCCCTCTTCTATCACGGGCATGGAGTTAAGATCCAAAACATGATATGTTGTGTCGTGGGAATTTAGAGACAGTAGCCATGGGTAGGCTTATCGGAGGGGCTCGGCGGTGGAGATGAGGGGCCCGGCTCGGGATTATGCCTACTGAGACATCACGGTTTACCCAGGTTCAGGGCCCTCCCGGTTGGAGGTAAACCCCTACTTCCTGCCTGCTTCGTATTGATTGGATAGTATCGATTACAGTGCTCCTCGAGCCGTTCGGGCTAGAGGAGGAAGAAGAAGATCGGATGTCCCCTATGCTAAGGGTCCAGGCCCCCTTATATAGGCGGGGGCCTGGTTACAGGTTAGGTAACGATTCGGCCAGCTGCCGGCTCCTCGGCGGCGGCGTCCTTAGCGTGATCTTCTGGCCCTGCTCTGGCAAAGGCACTTTATAAAGTGCCTTTTCCCTGGGCCGGCATCTGGAGGGCATATCCCTTCTCTTTTGCCTCGGATCCCGTCGTGGGGAAGGGTCTTCGATCTCTCATTGGCTGAGGCCGGTCGTGGCGGGTATCATTCCGTCCTTGGCCTCTGTCGCTCCTGTCGGGGCCAACCTACTTTCGGCCAGACAACCATTGGGAGGCTTTGTCTTCATCGCCCGGCTCCAGTTCTCCTCGGTGGAGTCGTCAGCCGGCTGCTGGCGCAGCCGGCCCTTTGGGCGGAACCGGTCTTCTCGTGCTGAAGCCGTGGGGACTCCTGGGACGCCAGCCGGCATATTGCTCGGCCTGTGGTACGCCCCATAAGTCATCCCCACGACACTAGCCCCCGAAACTGGCGAAGTCTCATGGGCTGGCATGGGGCTTTGGCGGGTTCCTCTTCTCGCCGAAGTCTTGCTCGCTCTTATCTAAGTCCCAGGATTTCTGGTTCGGCTTGGTCGCTCTAATCATCGAGGTTGAGTCTTGCGGAGTTCTCCCGGCCGTCTCGAGACGAGCCGATTCCAAGATGCGACCCGGCTGGCGGCCGCGAGCCGGCGTGCTGCCTCCTGGGAACTTGCGCCGCTTCGGGTCTTGTTCCCACGCGGCGGCCGGTGCAGCGCGCCAGTGGCCAGTCTTGTCATTTTGACTTCGGAATCACCACCGTCATAACTTCCCGAGTCATCATGCGAGGTGGGCTGGCGCACGTCAATGACGTGTCCCATCAACTCCTCCCACGATCCGCTGCGGCAACCGCCGCGGTGGCACACGATGCGGGAGTGGTTACCAAAACGTCGAGGGGTTACCCCTTCGCTGCTCTTCTTTAAATACCGAGCGTGCTCGCTGCCCAGGGCATCCCCCACTTCTCCCCTCACCTCGAGCTTTGCCTTTCTGGGCCCAACCCGATCATGTCGTCCCCTAGTGGTTCCACTGCCAGCGGTGACAAGGTTCCAGAGGGGAGAAAAGAGGAGGTCGAGGCGCCGGAGACGGTGCCTTCCACATCTCGGAAACGCGGTCGCCCGAAAGGGAGCCGCAACAAGAGCACCTTGGAGGCCCTCGCGGTCAAGGCCGCCGCCGCTGCTTCCACCTCCGTCGCACCCCAGGCGGCCGGAGCTTCCGGCGCCACGGGCATCCCAGAGAAATGGAGGCCAGGCCGTCCGAAGGGGAGTGGGAAGAAGACCGCTTCCGCGGCGGCTGCTGCTCCTTCGTTGTCTCGCCATCGTGGGCGGCCGCTGGGTAGCAAAAACAAGAAAGCCCCCGCTGTCTTCCGGGTCGCCGCCACTCCCGCGGGGCCCCGCGCGGTGGCTTCTCCTCCGCTGGGCCCGTCGCGGCCCTGGCTGGAGAAACCGGCGCTCCAACCGCCAACCTATATTTCAGCCCAGGGGTGGTCCACCTGCATCATCCCTGCGCTCGCCGGGTCTCAGGACCTCCTCCGCCTTCCGTCCTAGTTCACGGACTCGATGGAAGGCCAGGAGATGGCCTACGCCAAGCTGCGGGAATGCAGCGGCGGCCAGCCCTCGTACCGCGTCGAAGTTTATTACGACAGCCAGGGGGTGTGCTACTTCCGCGACGGGTGGTCGAAGTTCTTCCTCGACTATGACGCACACGAGGGCTGGTTCATCCTCCTCACCCACCACGATGGGAAGAAGGACTTCACCATCTGCTTCTTCGACGCCACCCTCTCCGCCCGTACTTATGCCGCCCAGCCGTGAAGGACGGGGGCTTCGTTGACCTCCAGCACGGGCTTCTCCGGGACGAAGTCCATGCGGCGCTCGCGCCAGGCCGAGGAAGGCGAGCATCTCCCGGGCGAGGGATTCTTGGCACTCTTAGGGTAGTAGTTTAGGGAACTTTTGTAATCGTCAGACTTCTTAATGAACTCTTCTAATTTCCTGCAAACCTTTGCTTGTTCTTCTTCATTTGCTGTGTAAATGCTCTTGCATGAGACTATCTTCTGCTTGCGCCATAACGCCAAGACGATTCTCCGGCTAGGATCTTTCCTTGATGGAATTGTTGACACGTGAATCCGTAGATAGGGACCGCGATGGTCACTGGTTTGCGCAAACACCTCAGGCAAGATCTTACAGCCTTAGCGCAGAAGGAGCGGTGCTTCTGCTGGCCGGCTCTGGGAAGGGCGGACTAGCTCCGGCTCCAGCGGAGTTGGAACGGAGACTGAGTTTTGTACTGGCTCAGGTGAGGGCCAGAGCCGGCACGTTTCCTTTCTCGGGCCTTCGCACGTTCCTTGCTGGCTCTAGCCACTGCTAAGCGAGTGTTAGGTTTCGATTTCATTGCTCGTTTGCTGATCGTGTCGCAGTGCCAACTGATCGGACAACGGCGAGGTACTGGAGCCGGCCCACTTCTGAGGGCCAATTCCCTTTCCCCTTAGCCCCCGAGTTTTGGGGTAGCTGGATTGACAGCTAGCTCGAAACTAACTTTTCGCGAACGATGCCAACGCCAAGCGAGGCAGCTCTAGCTTCGAACCTCTTGGGCGTGGCTTCTCAGCCCAGACGTCGAGAGACTGTGACTATCAACCACTCGCTGGGCTTGCCTTTGTCCGGTTCCCTCAACTTTTTCCTTAATCTTCCCACCCTTCGGCCCTTCTACCCCCAACCGGCAGCCTGGTGCCGGTTGGTCTCCCTTGGGCCGGCAGCCGAATGCCGGCCTAGGGTGGGAGCGTGCCGCGGAGTGAGAAGTAGTACTTCAGTCTATCGGGCCACCGACTCGTGCTAGCCAACGCTTAGTTAACAGACACTGCCCTTAACGCCTGGTTGAGCGATTTTTCTATCGTTTATGGTTCTGCTCTGCGGCTTTCCTTCGTATGTGGCCTGCCGGCTCCCATCCGTCCGGCTGCGCGGAGCCGGAAGGTGGAGGTTGGGCTCGAGACCTTCTTCATACATAGTACTCGTCCGGCTGGCGAGAAGTCGATCGTTTTTCGGGGCTGCCGGCTGTGGCTCGGTGCCCGGAGCCGGCTGCCAGTCAAGTGAATAACGCAGGAAGCAAAACATACACGAAGTGTTTTCCTCGGAGCCGGCCATAACTGGCCGCTCCGTTTTCCTTTATTCATTGACACATTTTTCGGGTTACAAGCTTTTGCCTTAGCAGAAGAAAGGTCTTAGGAGACTGACATTCCAGGGACGCTCCATCTCCTTGTCAGAGTTATCTGCCTTGTTCTTTCTGGGCTCTTGTACGTCGATGAGGTAATATGCCCCATTGCCTAGCACCCGGCTGACAATGAACGGTCCCTCCCAAGGAGGAGACAGCTTGTGCATGCCCTTAGTGCTTTGGACCAGCCGGAGTAAGAGATCTCCTCCGCGAAACGCGAGTGGGCGAATTTTTTGGTTGTGGTATCGTCGCAGCAGCTGCTGGTAGAGCGCTGATCTGGCCAGAGCTTGTTCTCGTGCCTCCTCGAGGAGGTCGAAGCCATCTTCACGAGCTTCTTTTGCTTGCTTCTCTGTGTACTGGACGATTCTGGGCGCATCGAACTCGATATCCGTGGGCAACACCGCTTCTGCTCCATAGACCAGGAAGAAAGGTGTGAAGCCAACATAGCGATTTGGAGTGGTGCGCAGGCTCCAGAGCACTGAGGGTAGCTCCTCGACCCAACAGCCGGCTGAGCGTTCGAGAGGCTCGACCAGTCTTGGTTTGATGCCGGCTAGGATCAGCCCATTTGCCTTCTCCACTTGCCCGTTTGTCTGCGGGTGCGCCACTGACGCTAAGTCCAGCCGGATGCCTTTCTGGCCACAGTAATCAGCAAAGACTCCCTTCGCAAAGTTTGTCCCATTGTCGGTGATGATGCTGTGGGGAACTCCATATCTTGTGATGATCTCGTTGAAGAACTTGATTGTGGACGAGCCGTCGAGTTTCTTAATTGGCTTGGCTTCGATCCACTTGGTGAACTTATCCACAGCAACCAACAGATGCGTCAAGCCCCCGGGTGCAGTCTTGAATGGCCCTACCATGTCCAGGCCCCAGACAGTGAACGGCCAGGTGAGCGGGATGGTCTTGAGGGCTGCCGCTGGAGTGTTTCTGTGCTTGGAGAAGCGCTGGCAACCGTTGCACTGCTTCACCAACTGCTCTGCATTTTGCTTGGCCGTTGGCCAGTAGAAACCATGGCGGAAGGCCTTGGCCACCAAGGCTCTGGAAGATGCATGATGCCCGCACTCCCCTTGGTGTATCTCTCTTAGCAGCTCTATCCCTTCTTCCGGCTCGATGCACTTCTGGAAGATGCCTGACACGCTGTGCTTGTACAGCTCGCTGTTGATGATGGTGTACGCCCCAGCTCGACGCTGAATTCGCCTAGCTTCCGCTTCGTCTTGCGGCAAGTCCCCAGTAATGAGGTAGTTGGAGAATGGCTCTGCCCAGGAAGGTATCTCCCGTATGTGGAAGACACTGGCGACCAGAGGATCAGCAGCCCCCGGGTCCGTCGTTGTGCTGGCTTCATCTGATTGTCCAGCTGGGGGAGCAGGCATGGAGCCGGCAGTCCCCTTGTCCTTCGTCGAGCCGGCCGCGCTGGGCCGGCCGGCTGCCTCCTTCAGCCCCGAGATGGCAGCCCCCGGGTCCGGTGGCGGTACCTGAGCCGGGGCTGGGTCTCCAGGCACGTAGATGGACATGGACTCCGGCGAAGGTTTGATAGACGGCTTGTGGATGATCTCCAGGGACACCCCAGCTGGGATATCCTGCTTGGTGGAGCCGATCTTGGACAGCCGGTCTGCTTCCTCGTTGTTTGCTCTGGGGACATGGTGGAACTCGCAGCCCTCGAAGAATCCGCTGAGCTGCTGCACGTAGAAGCGATAGGAGGCCATGTTGGCGTCCTTGGCATCCCAATCCCCTGAGACCTGGTGCGTCACTAGGTCGGAGTCTCCAAAACAGAGGATCCTCCTGATGCCGATCTGCTTGGCCATCTTGAGCCCATGTACCAGGGCTTCGTACCCAGCGACGTTGTTCGACGCACGGAAGTGCATCTGCAGTACGTACTGCAGCTTGTCCCCCTTGGGAGAGGTGAGGACGATGCCGGCTCCCAAGCCCCCGAGCAGCTTGGAGCCATCGAAGTGCATGCGCCAGTGGGTGGAGTCTGGAGCCGGCGGCAGGTACTGGTGCTCTCCCCAGTCAGCGAAGAAATCCGCTATGATCTGCGACTTGATCGTCGTCCTGGGCTTGTACTGAATGGTATGAGCTGCGAGCTCAATCGCCCATTTGGCCACTCTTCCCGACGCGTCCTTGCACCCGATGATCTCCGAGAGCGGAGTGGTGCTCACCACCGTGATTGGGTGCTCCTCAAAGTAGTGCTTCAGCTTCTTGGCCGCCATGTACACGCCGTACGCGACCTTCTGGTAGTGCGGGTAATTCTGCTTGGAGAGAGTGAGGACCTCACTCAGGTAGTACACCGGGCGCTGAACCGGCAGCTCTTTGCCTTCCTCGGTGCGCTCCACCACGATCACGACACTGATGACTCGCGGAGTAGCCGCAATGTAGAGCAGCATTAGCTCTCGCGGAGCCGGCGCAGCCAAGATTGGCGCGGTATACAAGGCTCGCTTGAGGTCGTTGAAGGTGTCATCAGCACGCTGGGACCAAACAAAGTGGTTTGTCTTCTTCATCAGCTGGTACAGCGGCATGGCCTTCTCCCCGAGCCGGCTGACGAACCGGCTAAGCGAGGCCAAGCAACCAGCAAACTTCTGCACATCTCTGAGCTGGGTGGGCTTCTCTAGGGCCTCGATGGCTTTATCTTCGAGGGATTAGCCTCGATCCCTCGCTGGGAAACGATATAACCTAGGAGCTGTCCAGCCGGCACACCAAAGGTGCACTTCTCAGGATTGAGCTTCATGCGATAGCGCCGCAGGTTGGCGAAGGTCTCCTTGAGGTCGTCCAGGAGCGTGCCACTCTGCTTAGTCTTCACCACCACGTCGTCCACATAGGCGTGCACGTTCCTCCCAATCTGCTCCTGCAGACATCGCTGTATGGTTCGCTGGTAAGTGGCTCCAGCGTTCTTCAGGCCGAACGGCATGGTAACGTAGCAATAGGCTCCATATGGGGTGATGAAGGAGGTCTTGATCTGATCCGGCTGGAAGAGCGGGATCTGGTGGTAGCCTGAATAGGCATCCAGGAAGGACAGCAGGTCACAGCCGGCTGTGGAATCGATCACCTGGTCGATGCGTGGTAACGCAAATGGATCCTTGGGGCAAGCCTTGTTGAGGCTGGTGTAGTCAATACACATTCGCCAAGTGTTGTTCTTCTTCAGGACCAAGACTGGATTCGCAAGCCAGTCAGGGTAAAACACCTCCATGATAAAGCCGGCTGCAAGAAGCCGGGCGATCTCCTCGCCAATAGCTTTCCTCTTCTCTTCTGCAAAGCGTCGCAACGGTTGCTTGACCGGCTTGGCATCTGGCCTGATGTTGAGTGAGTGCTCAGCCAGCTCCCTCGACACACCTGGCATGTCCTTTGGAGACCATGCAAAGATGTCCCGATTCTCACGGAGGAAGCTGGTGAGCTCGCTTTCCTATTTAGCAGAAAGGCCGGTGCCGATGATGACGTACTTGGATGGATCGCTCTCGTCCAACAGGATCTTCTTGGTGTCGTTAGCCGGCTTGAACTGCTCCACCGGCGACTGGCGAACTGGCACATCTTGCTGGGCCAGCTCCACACGATGTACAAGCTGCCGCTTCTCTTCGACGATAACCAGTGCCTCTGCCAGTTGCGAGCTCTCCTTTGCACAGGCCA
Source organism: Dactylis glomerata (assembly GCA_007115705.1). NCBI lineage: Eukaryota > Viridiplantae > Streptophyta > Magnoliopsida > Poales > Poaceae > Dactylis > Dactylis glomerata. Next base: position 899,600 of record QXEO01001205.1, read on the forward strand.
GGGACTTCTTGAAGCTTCCCGAGACAGTGATCACGCCTCTGGGTCCTGGGAGCTTCATCTTCAGATAGGCGTAATGTGGCACCGCCATGAACTTGGCCAGGGCTGGACGGCCAAGCAGCGCGTGGTAGGGACTGCTGATGTCCACCACCTCGAACTAGATAGGCTCGCGGCGGCTATTCCCCTTCTTTCCGAAGAGAACCTCCAGCTGCACCTTACCCAAAGGGGTGCAAGAATGCCCAGGCACGATGCCATGGAAGGTGAGCCGGCTTGGTTTCAGCTGAGCAAGCGGGATGCCCAACTTCTCCAGAGAGCTTCGGTAAAGAAGGTTGATACTACTACCGTCGTCGATGAGCACGCGGGAGAACCGGCACATGTGCGTATCAGAGCACACAACTGGGTCCAGCACCAGAGCGTATTCTCTAGGGCTGGGCATTAGCCGCGGATGGTCCTCGCGCCCCCAGGTGATGGCCGCCTGATACGTCTCAAACGTATCTATAATTTTTGATGCTCCATGCTTGTTTTTACACCATTTGCCTTGTGTTTCGTTACACTTTGTGGCGTTTTTATGCGATTTCCGGAACTAACCTATTGACAAGATGCCACAGTGCCAGTTCCCTGTTTTCTGCTGTTTTTGTGTTTCAGAAAAGCTACACAGGAAATATTCTCGGAATTGGACGAAACAAAAGCCAGAAGTCTTATTTTTCCCGGAAGCTTCCCGAAGACCGAAAGAGAGCCGGAGGGGGGCCAGAGGCCGCCCTCACACATAGGTGGCGCGGCCCAGGCCCTGGCCGCGCCACCCTGGTGTGAGGAGCCCCTGGCTGCCCCCTGACGACGCCCCTTCGCCTATAAGAAGCCTCGGGACGGAAAACCCTAAGGGAGTTGGCGAAATTTCCAGAACAGTTCCGCAGCGCCGCCGCCGTCGAAGCCAAATTTCGGGGGACAGAAGTCTCTATTCCGGCACCCTGCCGGGACGGGGAAGTGCCCCCGGAGCCATCTCCATCGGTCTCCATCGCCGTCTCCGCCGTCTCCATCGACCTCACCGCCATCTCCATCAACCTTGCTGTCTCCTATGATGAGGAGGGAGTAGTTCATCCCCGGGGCTAAGGGCTCTACCGGTAGCTATGTGGTTCACCTCTCTCTCCCATGATGTGATCTTTATGTGATCGTGAGCTTTGTATCATGTTGAACAAGTAGATGTTATTATTCAGATATTATGTGTACTCTAGTGATGTTATTAAAGTAATCTATTCCTCCTGCCATGGTGTAACGGTGACAGTGCGTGCATCATGGTGGTACTTGGTCTAGGCTACGATTGTGATCTCTTATGGATTATGAGAATAATTATCACTATGATAGTATTGAAGTGATCTTTTCCTCCTTTCATGGTGTAATGTTGACAGTGTGTGCACCGTGTTAGTACTTGGTCTAAGTTGCAATAATATCTATCTTGAATTGTGATTTGATTTGGATATCTCTATGAGTGGTGTTTGTCAAGTACTTGATGAACTTTGAGGCGTGCTTCGTAGCCCTACGCAATGATTAGTGTTGTTCAATAGGAGAGTAATTCAGAGTACCATAGTGAAGAGAAGTTGTTTATTTGTTCAATTATGTTATATTGTTGGGAGTGTGTCCACTAGTGAAAGTATGATCCCTAGGCCTTGTTTCCAAGCATTGCACACCGTTTACTTGCTGTTTTGTTACATGTTTGCTCGCAGCGATACTTATTTCATATCACAGTTACTACTTATAATCATCTATACCACTTGTATTTCACTATCTCTTCGCCGAACTAGTGCACCTATACATCTGACAAGTGTATTGGGTGTGTTGGGGACACAAGAGACTTTCTGTATCGTAATTGCAGGGTTGTTTGAGAGGGATAGCTTTGACCTCTTCCTCCCTGAGTTCGATAAACCTTGGGTGATCCACTTAAGGGAAACTTGCTACTGCTCTACAAACCTCTGCACTTGGAGGCCCAACACTGTCTACAAGAACAGAAGCGTGTGTAGACATCACCGCCTTAGACCAGTGCATGAACTGGGGCTCTGCAGGCATTATGGCGTTCACCTCTGCCTCATGCCAAAGGTCGTTCCTTTTATCCTTGCCGGGGGTAGTGAAGATATGATATTGCTCAACATCCGCCGGGAAGTCATCGTCTTGGTCCGGCTCGCCTCCAGCCGGGCCTTGCTATTGGTCCTCCTGACCTCCAGCCAGTTGCGCTTGCGACGCACCAGGGATCTGCCGAGCGCGCTGCTCCAGCTCTCTCATGAAACGGCACTGACGCGTGGAGTGGGCCGCTTCCCTGCCCGGGGAGGTGTGAAACTTACACGGCTGATCAAGTGCGGCATCGAGGGTGTACTTGCCCTCTTTGCGCCCATGACCGCTTCCGGCAGCCCCCGGGCCTCCTTGGTCAGAAGCCGCTCGCTTTGAGCTAGCAGATCCCCTAGGGGACGTCTCGACGTGGTCAAGCCACAGGTGGATGTGCAGCGCCGATGGGCGAGCCTGGGACTCCGACCCTGGCGCTGACTCCGCGATCAAGCATGGCCTGCTTGCTCCGCCGCCCTGCTGGGCGCGGCGGCCTTGGGCGTTGCCGCTCAGAGCACGGCCGCCCTGTCCATGCCTTCCGCGGCCTCGGCTTGCCGACGGCGACCGCTGGATCTGGCCGGAGACGACGGTGTCGATGCTGCGCCGCAGGTCACGAGCGAGCTCGGTCGGCGCGCCTCTATGCACGTCGTAGAACTCGCTGAGCGTGGTGCTCGCGCGGCACCGGTTGGCCTCGTCCTCAGCCACCTTGCTGAGGAGGACGAGACGCGTCCGCTCCAGGGATTCGGCGACCCGGGCGGGATCGATGACGCGGCCGAGGGGAGCGCGCAGGTCCACCACGGAGACGTCCGGGGCGTCCCGCTCTGGGAGTGGAGCATCTTGCTCCTGTGGAGGAAGGCGTTCGGGCGACGGGCGCTCGGGGCGCGGTAAGTCGCCGCCCTCGTCTTCTCCCAGGGCCATTACCTCGACCATGGCGCCAAGATTGCTGCTTTCACCGCAGCTTGAGCCTCCGTCGCAGAGGGAGTCGAAGACGTCGGTCACTTCCTCCGGGAAGGGCTTGGCGACGTAGAAGCGGTGGCTGCCGACGTCGAGGAAGGTGCCACTGTTGCCGAAGCCGTTCTCGAAGTGGGACAAGTTGTCGCTGACGCAGTCGAAGGTGCCGAACCTCCAGACGAGGCCGGAGGCGACCTTCTCGCCGGAGGGTCTCGGCCGGAACTTGACTCCGCTCGCCGCCGCGCTTTGCCCCATGGTGGGCGCCAACTGTCGTGGGAATTTAGAGACAGTAGCCATGGGTAGGCTTATCAGAGGGGCTCGGCGGTGGAGACGAGGGTCCCGGCTCGGGATTATGCCTACTGAGACACCACGGTTTACCTAGGTTCAGGGCCCTCCCGGTTGGAGGTAAACCCCTACTTCCTGCCTGCTTCGTATTGATTGGATAGTATCGATTACAGTGCTCCTCGAGCCGTTCGGGCTAGAGGAGGAAGAAGAAGATTGGATGTCCCCTATGCTAAGGGTCCAGGCCCCCTTATATAGGCGGGGGCCTGGTTACAGGTTAGGTAACGATTTGGCCAGCTGCCGGCTCCTCGGCGGCGGCGTCCTTGGCGTGATCTTCTGGCCCTGCTTTGGCAAAGGCACTTTATAAAGTGCCTTTTCCCTGGGCCGGCATCTGGAGGGCATATCCCTTCTCTTTTGCCTCGGATCCCGTCGTGAGGAAGGGTCTTCGATCTCTCATTGGCTGAGGCCGGTCGTGGCGGGCGTCATTCCGTCCTTGGCCTCTGTCGCTCCTGTCGGGGCCGACCAACTTTCGGCCAGACAACCGTTGGGAGGCTTTGTCTTCATCGCCCGGCTCCAGTTCTCCTCGGTGGAGTCGTCAGCCGGCTGCTAGCGCAGCCGGCCCTTCGGGCGGAACCGGTCTTCTCGTGCTGAAGCCATGGGGACTCCTAGGACGCCAGCCGGCATATTGCTCGGCCTGTGGTACGCCCCATAAGTCATCCCCACGACATGTTGGCCCCTGCAGATCATGAAAAAAGATACGTCTAGCTTTTGTTGGTCCTTCAAAAGCAGGGTTCTTTGGCCTTGCTCTTCCTGAACCTTGCTCCTCCTTCCACTTTTGGCGCTGGTGATTATCTACCCAGGGTCCTTTGCCCTTGTTGTCACTTGAAGAGGCCATGGCTCCCCCAAGCTTAAGATCAACTCCTGACAGAAACAGCTCGAAACAAAACACGACGAGAAAACGATATACAGACCTCGGGGACTCCGGGGGGTTAAATAGGCGAAAATTATACATCGAAACAAAATCACAGGAGGAAACCGGGACGAAAACGAGTTCCGGGGTGCTCTCACACCTGGGTGGCGTGGCCAGGGGTGGGCCCGCGCCACCTATGTGTGAGAAGCCCACGGACTCCTTTTCCTGCCCATTTCGTCTCGTGATTTTTCATATTTATTAAAAACAGCAAAAATATTATAGGAAGAGCTTTTCGCGAAACTTCTCTGACTAGAACTGTTACCTATTCAAAAACGAACTCTGCAGGTACCTGCAATTTGTCTTGGATGAATTCTTCCGGAGAAACTGTTTCAATAACATCAACATCTTCATTATAAGAATCTCCAGAAATATAATGTTTGAGTCTTTGCCCATTCACCACTTGTGTAGAGTCATCTTTCAATGAAGCAATCTTAATAGCACCTGAGCGGTACACTTCCACAATAACATATGGTCCTTCCCATTTAGAGAGTAATTTCCTGCAAAAAATCTGAGACGAGACCTATACAATAGAACTTTCTCACCAACATGAAACTCTCTCTTAAGAATTCTCTTATCATGCCATTGCTTGACTTTCTCTTTGAAAAGCCTGGCATTCTCATACGCTTCGTTTCTCCACTCATCTAGAGAACTCAAATCTAACAACCTTTTCTTACCGGCTAGCTTAAAATCTCTATTAAGCTCTCTCACTGCCCAAAAAGCTTTGTGTTCTAATTCTAAGGGCAAGTGATACGCTTTTCCGTAAACCATCTTATAAGGAGACATACCCATGGGGTTCTTATAAGCAGTTCTATAAGCCCATAAAGCGTCGTTTAACTTACTAGCCCAGTTTTTCCTAGATCTATTGACAGTCTTCTACAAGATAGACTTGATTTCTCTATTAGAAAGCGCTACCTGCCCGCTAGTTTGGGGATGATAAGCAGAAGCAATTCTATGATTAACATCATATTTAGCAAGAGTTTTTCTAAAACCACCGTGAATAAAATGAGAACCTCCGTCAGTCATAAGATATCTAGGCACACCAAACCTAGGAAAAATAACATCCTTAAGCATTTTTAACGAAGTCTCACCATCGGCACTCTTTGTAGGTATGGCTTCTACCCATTTAGTAACATAATCAACAGCAACAAGTATATGGGTATAGCCTTTTGAAGGAGGAAAAGGACCCATAAAGTCAAATCCCCAACAATCAAATGGTTCAATAACAAGAGTGTAACTCATAGGCATTTCATTGCGTCTAGAAATATTACCAACTCTTTGACATTCATCACAAGATAAAACATACCTTCTGGCATCTTTAAAGAGGGTTGGCCAATAAAAACCTGATTGTAGAACCTTTTGCGCGGTTCTATCTCCAGCATGATGCCCTCCATAGGCGCTGCTATGGCATTTTCTTAATATCTCTTGTTGCTCATATTCCGGTACACATCTTCTCATAATACCATCAACTCCTTCTTTATATAAGTGTGGGTCATCCCAAAAATAATGCCTCAAATCATAAAAGAATTTTCTTCTTTGCTGAGCTGTAAAAGTTGGAGGCAAATACTTGGAAACAATAAAGTTAGCATAATCAGCATACCAAGGAAGGTCTCGCAAAGTTACATTTATTGAAGCCAACTGTTCATTTGGAAAACTATCATTAACAGGAATAGGATCAAAAGAAATGTTTTCCAATCTAGACAAATTGTCAGCCACAGGATTTTCAGCACCTTTCCTATCTACGATATGCAAATCAAACTCTTGTAAAAGCAACACCCATCTAATAAGCCTAGGCTTAGCATCCTTCTTAGTCATAAGATATCTAATAGCAGCATGATCAGTATGAATAGTAACTTTAGAATCAACAATGTAAGATCTAAACTTATCACATGCAAAAACAACAGCAAGAAACTCTTTCTCAGTAGTAGCATAATTCTTCTGAGCAGCATCAAGAGTCTTACTAGCATAATGAATAACATTCAACTTATTATCTACGCGCTGTCCAAGAACAGCACCAATAGCAAAATCACTAGCATCACACATAATTTCAAAAGGTAAATTCCAATCAGGTGGTTGAACAATAGGAGCAGTAGTTAAAGCCTTCTTAAGAGTTTCAAAAGCTTCCTTACAATCATCATCCAAGACAAATGGTACATCTTTTTGAAGAAGATTAGTAAGAGGCTTTGAAATCTTAGAGAAATCTTTAATAAACCTCCTATAGAAACCAGCATAACCAAGAATACTACGAATACCTTTAACATCTCTGGGACAGGGCATTTTCTCAATTGCCTCCACTTTTGCTCTGTCAACTTCAGTACCTCTTTCAGAAATTTTATGTCCAAGGACAATTCCTTCATTCACCATAAAGTGGCATTTCTCCCAATTAAGAACAAGGTTAGTTTCTTCGCACCTCTGCAAAACTTTATCAAGGTTGTGCAAACAATTATCAAAAGAAGTTCCATAGACGGAGAAATTGTCCATGAAGACCTCCACAATTTCTTCACAAAAGCCATAAAAAATAGCAGACATGCATCTTTGAAAAGTAGCAGGAGCATTGCATAAACCAAACGGCATACGTCTATAAGCATAAGTTCCATAAGGACAAGTAAAAGTGGTTTTCTCTTGATCTTCCTTTTTAACAGCAATTTGAGAAAAACCAGAATAACCATCAAGGAAACAAAAATGAGTCTTCTTAGACAACCTGTCTAACATCTGATCTATAAACGGTAAAGGGTAATGATCTTTCTTAGTAACTTTGTTTACCTTCCTATAATTAATGCACATCCTATAACCAACTACTACCCTTTGAGGAATAAGCTCGTTATTCTCATTAGGCACAACAGTCATACCTCCTTTCTTAGGAACACAATGAACAGGACTAACCCATCTACTATCAGCAATAGGATAAATAATACCAGCATCAAGGAGCTTTAATACCTCATTTCTTACCACATCCTTCATCTTGGGAATTAGGCGGCGTTGATGCTCCATGACTGGCTTCGCGTCTTTCTCCATATTAATGGCATGCTGACATAAAGTGGGAGAAATCCCTTTTAAATCATCAAGAGTATATCCCATAGCTCCTCGGTGTTTCCTCAATATCTCCAATAATCTTTCTTCTTCCTTTCCTGAAAGTTTAGAGCTAATAATAACAGGATATATTTTCTTATCATCTATATAAGCATATTTAAGATTATCAGGCAAAGGCTTTAATTCGAACACAGGATCTTCCTTAGGTGGCAAAGTGGTACCAAGATCCTCCACAGGTAGATTATGCTTGATTAATGGTGGTTGACAAAGGAGAATGTCGTCAATCTCTTCTCTTTCCTTGCTGAAAACATCACTTTCATGATCTTCCATGAATTGCTGCAAGGCATTATTAGGAGCAAGAGCAATAGAAGCAAGCCGTTCAACTCGAAAATTTTCATTAGGCGTGTCATTTTCATAAGAAGTCTTAGCAAACTTGGAAAAATTAAACTCATAAGACTCTCCATTGAACTTAGTAATTTTTTTCTCTTTCTTACAATCTATCACGGCGCCACAAGTGTTCAAAAATGGTCTACCAAAAATAATAGGACAAGTTTTACTAGCCTCCTTACCAAGTACTAGAAAATTAGTGGGGTATTTAGTCTTACCGCAAAGAACTTCCACATCTCGAACAATTCCAAGAGGCCAAACAATCTCTCTGTTAGCAAGCTGAACAACCACATCAATATCTTCAAGTTCACACGCGCCAATCTCATGCATAATTTCTTTGTAAAGCTCTAAGGGAATAGCACTTGCACTAGCACCAATATCACATAAACCATAATAGCAATGATCTCCAATCCTGACAGAAATAACAGGAACACTTGTTTTCCTATGCTTTTTAGGATGTGAGAGAATGTTAGAAGCATCTTCACAAAAAAGAATATATTCATCCCCTACATCTTTAGTAACAAGATCCTTCAACATAGCTACAGGAGACTTAATAGTAATTTGCTCATCAGATTCTGCAGCTTTCTTAGTACTTTTATTAGACACACTTACCAAAGTAGAATACTTCTTTACCTTAGCAGGGAAAGGTGTCTTCTCAAAATAAGGCTCAGGCACAATGCTATCAACAGTACAAACTTCAGTAGCTGCAGCAGGTATATGACTAATAGAGTCTTTATAAGGCGCATGATATTTGTTCCAATCTTTCTTTGGAACATCAAGATAAGAGGAAAAGGCCTTAAGACAATTAGCAAGTATTTGTGAATCAAGACCATAAGCAGTGCTAACACTATGAAAGTCATCGGCCCCCATAAAAGATTTAATGCATTCATAATCATAGTTTATACCTGACTTCCTACCTTTGTCGTTTTCCCAACCTTCAGCATTCTCTTGTATACGGTCAAGAAGTTTCCACTTAGCATCTTCTTTCATATGAGTAAATGATCCAAAGCAAGAAGCATCCAAGTAATCCTTATCAGGAAGAGTAAGCCGCGCATAAAAATTATCAATAACAATATTATTTGGGAGCTCATGAATGGGGCATTTGAGCATTAGTAACTTCAATCTCCCCCACGCTTGGGCAATACTTTCTCCATCATGAGGCCAAAAATTATATATCTGGTTACGGTCTTTATGAATTTCACTTGGAGGATAAAACTTGGAATAAAAGAGAGGTACAATATCCTCCCATGCCATAGATGGACCATCTTGGAGTAGTCGATACCACTCTTCAACTCTGCCTTTCAATGATAAAGAGAATAATTTCTTTTTGACCTGGCTTGGTGAAATACCTGCACATCTGAACAACTCGCATAATTCATGTATAAATAATAAGTGATCACCAGGATGGACAGTTCCATCTCCTAAATAGCAGTTATCCATAATACGCCCAACAATTTTCATAGGTATTTTAAAAGGATCAATTTCAGCAGGTGGTGGCGGTGGTGGTTCATCCACATGTGCAGCAGTAGTAGTAGAAGTGTTTCCAAATAGGAAACCAAATGGAGAGTTCTCCATAGCAGAGTAAAATAAAAATAAAAGACAAAATAAAAACAATACTCACAGTGACGGTTACCTTTACCAATTCCACTCTTCAATAGCGCTACACTCCTCGGCAACGGCGCCAGAAAATAGTCTTGATGACCCACAAGTATAGGGGGTGTATCGTAGTACTTTCGATAAATAATAGTGTCAAACCCAACGAGGAGCAGAAGGTGTTGATGAGTGGTTTTGATCAAGGATTCACTGTAAATACTAGCAAACAGGTTTTCAGGGGTATTTGGTAATACGAGTAAATAAAGTGCGAGTAAATAAAAGACAGTAGTAACAATTGCAGCAAGTGGCCCAATCCTTTCTTCAGCAAAGGACAAGCCGGTTGTGTAACTTATAATAACCAAACGTTCTCGAGGACACACGGGAGTTTCTGTCAAGAGCTTTCGCTTCATAAAGCCAATAGTCTTTATTGGTTTGATAGGTGTTATGGGGGTGAACCTGTGCTAGCGCACTACCCTTACTAGGATAAATACACACTTGTGATTATACCCTCCTTCAAGCATCCGCAAATACAAGAAAGTAATTAAGATAAATCTAACCACAACCTTAAACTCTAAGATCCTACGCTCCCTGGTGCAACGGTTTCCCAACGGAGGTTTAGGTTTCTGTCACTCCAGCAACCCCACAATTGGTAGCCAAATACACAATGCATATCACTAGGCCCATAAATGGTGAAGTATCATGTAGTCGACGTTCACATGACACCACTAGTGAAATAGCACCACAACAATATCAAACCATTAAATATTTCTCAACAATAATTCACTACTAACATCTTGACTTCTCCCATGTCCTCAAGAACTAAACGAACTACTCACAAGACATCATATGGATCATGATCAGAGGTGAAATAATGGTAAATAACAATCTGAACATAAACCTTAATTCAACGGTTCCACTCAATAGCATCAACTACAAGAGTAATCAACACCGGGAAAGTTTCCCCTATGAATATAACAAGATCCAACTCAAGATGTTACAGCGGGATGGCGTGGTGATGATGGAGATGAAGGTGCTAGTGATGGAGATGATGATGATGATCCCGATGAAGTCCGGTGCGATGGTGATGACGATGGCGACGATCTCCCCTCTCCGGGAAGGAATTTCCCCAGCAGATTTCTACCTGCCGGAGAGCTTTTCTCTCTCTGGTGTTTTCCGCCCCGCAGAGGCGGCGGTGTCTAACTTTGAGCCCCCCTTTGACTTAGGTTTTCGGGGACGATGAAGTACGCGAAGGGGCGAGACCAGAAGTGGGCCAGGGTGGCCTCACATAGAGCTGGCGTGGCCAGGGGTCAGGCCGCGCCACCCTGGCGTGAGGGCCCCTCCTGGCTCCTCTCGACTCCTCCTTCTGGATCCCTGAGTCTTCTGGGAAAATATAATTTCCTGGTATTTTTCTGGAATTTTCCTGATCTTCAAAATATGGTCCCTTGATGGTCATTTTTCCAGCAGAATCCTGACTCCGGCAGCAAATCCTCCAATGATCATCAAACATGTGAAAACAAGGGAAATAACATAAGTATCAACTCTAAATGTGAAATATATCAATGAATAACAGTAAATTATGATACAAAATAGTGATGCAAAATGGACGCATCAAATAACAGGAACACTTGTTTTCCTACGCCTACTAGGATGTGAAACAATGTTAGTAGCATCTTCACAAAAGACAATATGTTCATCTCCAACATCTTTAGTAACAAGGTCCTTCACTATAGCTACAGGTGACTTAATAGTAATTTGCTCATCAGGTTCTGCAGCTTTCTTAGTAATTTTATTAAGCACACTTACCAAAGTAGAATGCTCCTTTACCTTAGCAGGGAAAGGCGACTTCTCAAAATAAGGTTCAGGCAAAATGCTATCAACAGTACAAACTTCAGTAGCTGTAGCAGGAATATGACTAATAGAATCTTTATAAGGCGCATGATATTTGTTCCAATCTTTCTTTGGAACATCAAGATAAGAGGCAAAGGCCTTAAAACAGTTAGCAAGTATCTAAGAATCAAGACCATAAGCAGTGCTAACATTACGAAAGTCGTCGGTTCCCATAAAAGTTTTAATGCATTCGTAATCATAATTTATACCTGACCTCCTACCTTTGTCGTTCTCCCATCCTTCAGCATTTTCTTGAATACGGTCAAGGAGATCCCATTTAGCTTCTCCTTTCATATGAGTAAATGATCCAAAACAGGAAGCATCCAAATAATCCTTGTCATGAAGAGCAAGCCTCGCATAAAAGTTATCAATAACAATATTACTGGGGAGCTCATGAATGGGACATTTGAGCATTAGTAACTTCAATATCCCCCATGATTGGGCAATACTCTCTCCATCATGAGGCCAAAAGTTATATATTTGATTGCGATCTTTATGAATTTCACTTGGAGGATAAAATTTGGAATAAAAGAGAGGTACAATTTCCTCCCAAGCAATAGATGGACCATCTTTTAGCAGCCGATACCACTCCTCAGCTCTACCTTTCAGTGATAAAGAGAATAACTTCCTCTTAACTTTGCTTGATGAAATACATGCACACTTGAATAACTCGCATAATTCATGTATAAAGAGTAAGTGATCACCCGGATGGACAGTTCCATCTCCTGAATAGCAGTTATCCATAACATGTTCAACAATTTTCATAGGTATTTTAAAAGGATCTACTTGAGCAGGTGGTGGTTGTGGTTCATCCACATCCGCAGCAGTGGTAGTAGTGTTCCCGAATAGGAACCCAAATAGAGAACTCTCCATAGTAAAATAAAAATAAAAGACAGAAATAAAAACAATACTCACAGCGACGGTTACCTTTACCAATTCTACTCTTCAATAGCGCTTCACTCCCCGGCAACGGCGCCAGAAAATAGTCTTGATGACCCACAAGTATAGGGGGTGTATCGTAGTACTTTCGATAAATAAGAGTGTCGAACCCAACGAGGAGCAGAAGGTGTTGACAAGTGGTTTTGATCAAGGATTCACTGTAAATACTAGCAAACGGGTTTTCAGGGGTATTTGGTAATGCAAATAAATAAAGTGCGAATAAATAAAAGATAGTAATAATAATTGCTGCAAGTGTCCCAATCCTTTCTAGAGCAAAGGACAAGCTGGTTGTGTAACTTATAATGACCAAACATTCTCGAGGACACACGGGAGTTTCTGTCAAGTGCTTTCGCTTCATGCCGCTAAATAATCTTTATTGGTTTGATAAGTGTTATGGGGGTGAACCTGTGCTAGCGCACTACCCTTACTAGGATAAATACACACTTGTGATTAAACCCCTTGCAAGCATCTGCAACTACAAGAAACTAATTAAGATAAATCTAACCACAGCCTTAAACTCTAAGATCCTACGCTCCCTGGTGCAATGGTTTCCCAACGGAGGTTTAGGTTTCTGTCACTCCAGCAACCCCACAATTGGTAGCCAAATACACAATGCATCTCACTAGGCCCATAAATAGTGAAGTATCATGTAGTCGACGTTCACATGACACCACTAGTGAAATAGCACCACAACAAATAAATATCAAACCATTAAATATTACTCAACATAATTGCACTACTAACAACTTGACTTCTCCCATGTCCTCAAGAACTAAATGAACTACTCACAAGACATCATATGGATCATGATCAGAGGTGAAATAATGGTAAATAACAATTTGAACATAAACCTTAATTCAACGGTTCCACTCAATAGCATCAACCACAAGAGTAATCAACACCGGGAAAGTTTCCCCTAAGAATTTGACAAGATTCAACTCAAGATGTTATAGCAGGACGGCGTGGTGATGGTGAAGATGAAGGTGCTGGTGATGAGGATGATGGTGATGATGATCCCGATGAAGTCCAGCGCGATGATGATGACGATGGCGATGATCTCCCCTCTCCGGGAAGGAATTTCCCCGACAGATTCCTGCCTGTCGGAGAGCTTTTCTCTTTCTGGTGTTTTCTGCCTCGTAGAGGCGGCAGTGTCTATCTCTGAGCCCCCCCTTGACTTAGGTTTTTGTGGACGATGAAATATGCGAAGGGGCGATGGCAGTAGTGGGCCAGGGTGCCCTCACCATAGGGCGGCGCGGCCAGGGGCTGGGCCGCGCCCCCTGGTGGTGAGGCCACCCTGTGGCCCCTCTCGCCCCCTCCTTCTGGCTTCTTCAATCCTCTGGCAAAATATAATTTTCTGTTATTTTTCTAGAATTTCCTAATCTTCCGAAACATAGTGTCTTGACGGTCCTTTTTCCAGCAGAATCCTGACTCCGGCAGCAAATCCTCCAATGATCATCAAACATGTAAAAATAGAGGAAACAACATAAGTATCATCTCTAAAATGTGAAATATATCAATGAATCACAGTAAATTATGATACAAAATAGTGATGCAAAATGGACGTATCATCTACCTTGGACTATGGGTCCATAGCAGTAGCTAGATGGTTGTCTTCTCCACCATGTGCTTCATGTTTAGATCTTGTGAGCTGCCTATCATGATCAAGATCATCTTTGTGTAATTCTACATGTTGTGTTTGTTGGGATCCGATGAGTATTGGTACTATGTCAAGTTGATGTGCTGAATTATTATCTTTATGTTATCTCTATGTTGTTTATGATCTTGCATGCTCTCCGTTGCTAGTACATATCTTGGCCGAGTAGATGCTAGTGACTCCAAGTGGGGGTATTTATGCTCGATAGTTGGGTTCATGCCTCTAGTAATCTGGGGGAGTGACAGAAACCTCTAAGGTTGTAGATGTGCTATTGCCACTAGGGAGAAAACAACATTTTTGTGTTCAAGGACATTTGCATTATTTACATTACACACTTTGCTTAATGCAGTTATCTGTTGTTCGCAACTTAATACTCAACAGGTGCTCGGATGACACCTCGAGAGTGGATTATTAGTCATAGATGCAGTTGGATTACAGTTTATGTATTTTGTCGTAATGCCTAGAGTGAATCTCATAGTGATCCTCATGACATATGTAGACTATCTTTATTCTATCAATTGCCCAACTATAATTTGTTTAGCCAGCATGTTGTTATTTATCTTATGGAGAGACACCACTAGTGAACTGTGGACCCCGGTCCAATTCCTTTTACATTGCTATTACTGTTTTACTTTTACTCGCATTATTTACATTTTTGCAAACTATTACCTTTTACCACTCGATACGCTTAATCCTTTGTTTACCGCAAACCGGTGAGATTGACAACCTTATCGTAAGTTTGGGCAAAGTACTTGGTTGTGTTGTGTGCAGGTTCCACGTTGCTGATGGTGAAAAGCTACACGCCGACAAGATATCTGGCGCCATTGTCCGGAGTGTCGCAAAGCTAGCGGGCATCAACCTTTGGAAGTGTGGTTCTTTCTTCTACTGGTTCAATAACCTTGGTTTCACAACTGAGGGAAACTTGCTGCTGTGCTCATCATAACCTTCCTCTTGGGGTTTACCAACAAGTTTTCTAGCGTCAACTACACACTAGCAAGACAGCAATCAAGCATTTTTCTGGCGCCGTTGCCGGGGACTGAAGAAGAAGAAGCTCCCACATCAACCACGCGCCATCACTAACCTACTAACGAGATGCCAGAGTGCCAGTTCCCTGTTTTTGCTGTTTTTGTGTTTCAAAAAAGCTACATAGGAAATATTCTCGGAATTGGACGAAACAAAAGCCAGAATTCCTATTTTCCCGACATAAGATGAAGTCCGAAGATGAGACGGTGGGGCACCAGAGGGCGGCCGCACCATGGCATGGCACGGGCCACCCGCTGGTCGCGCCATGACCAAGTGTGGGCCCCTAGCCCACCTCCTGACGCCGCCCTTCCGCCTATATAATCCCCTCGATGGGAAAACCTAAAGGGACCGATAAATTTTCCACGAAACCTACTGCAAGCTGCCGCCATCGTTGACACGAGATCGGGAGGGTCCAGAAGCTCTTTTCGGCACCCTGCCGGAGAGGGGAATCACCGCCGGAGGCCTTCTTCATCACCATGGTCGCCTCCGGAGTGATGTGTGAGCAGTCTACCTTGGACTACGGGTCCATAGCAGTAGCTAGATGGTTTTCATCTCCACCATGTGCTTCATGTTTAGATCTTGTGAGCTGCCTATCATGATCAAGATCATCGTTGTGTAATTCTACATGTTGTGTTTGTTGGGATCTGATGAATATTGGTACTTTGTCAAGTTGAATTGTTGATTTATGATCTTTATGTTATCTCTATGCTGTTATGATCTTGCATGCTCTCTGTTGCTAGTAGATATCTTGGCCGAGTAGATGCTAGTGACTCCAAGAGGGGGTATTTATGCTCGATAGTGGATTCATGCCTCTAGTAATCTGGGGGAGTGACAGAAACCTCTAAGGTTGTAGATATGCTATTGCTACTAGGGAGAAAACAACAATCTTGTGTTCAAAGACATTCGTATTGTTTACATTACACACTTTGCTTATGGCGATAATCTGTTGCTTGCAACTTAATACCCAATGGTTGCTCAGACGACATCCGGAGGGTGGATTATTAGTCATAGATGCAGTTGGATTACGGTCTATGTATTATGTTGTAATGCCCAAGTGAATCTCATAGTGATCCTCATGACATTTGTACGCTATCTTTATTCTATCAATTGCCCAATTGTAATTTGTTTACCCAGCATGTTGTTATTTATCTTATGGAGAGACACCACTAGTGAACTGTGGACCCCGGTCCATTCTTTTACATTGCTATTACTGTTTACTATTTATTTGCTTTATTTACATTCTTGAAAACTACTATCTTTTACAACTCGATACGCTTAATCCTTTGTTTACAGTAAACCGGTGAGATTGACAACCTCACTGTGATTTGGGACAAAGTACTTGGTTGTGTTGTGTGCAGGTTCCACGTTGCTGCGGGTGTAAAGCTACACCTTGGACAAGTTTCCTGGCGCCATTGTCCGGGGCTGTTGCAAAGCTAGCGAGCTTCGACCTTCTGAAGTTTGGTTCTCTCTCCTACTAGTTCGATAAACCTTGGTTTCACAACTGAGGGAAGACTTGCTGTTGTGCTCATCATAACCTTCTCTTGGGGTTTTCCAACTGGGCGGTTATCTACAATATTCCTACATCAACACCGCACCACCACATGTCACCTCAAAAATTATTGTTTTGTTATCACTTACCTACTCGAGGACGAGCAGGAGTAAAGCTTGGGGATGCTTGATATGTCGTAAACGTATCTATAATTTTTGATGCTCCATGCTTGTTTTACACCAATTGCTTTGTGTTTTGTTTACACTTCGTGGCATTTTTATGCATTTTCCAGAACTAACCTATTAACGAGATGCCACAGTGCCAGTTCCCGTTTTCTGCTGTTTTTGTGTTTTAGAAAAGTTACACAGGAAATATTCTTGGAATTGGACAAAACGGAAGCCAAAGTTCCTATTTTCCCTGACACGAGGCGGAGTCCAAAGCAGAGACGGAGGAGGGCCAGGGGGTGGCCACACCACCTGGTGGCGCGGGTCCACCCCTGGCCGTGCCACCACCTGGTGTGGGCCCCTTGGTGCCCTCTGTCATCGCCCCTCCGCCTATAAATTCATTCCGAGGCGAAAACCCTAGGGGAACCGGCGTCCATCCATGAAAAGTTCCGCAGCACCGCCACCATCGAAGACCAATTTCAGGGGACAAAAGTCTCTGTTCCGGCACCCTGCCGGGACGGGGAGTTGCCCTCAGAGCCATCTCCATCGACTCTACCGCCATCTCCATCGCTATTGCTATCTCCCATGATGAGGAGGGAGTAGTTCTCCCCCGAGGCTGAGGGCTCTACCGGTAGCTATGTGGTTCATCTCTCTCTCCCATGGTGTGATCTTTATGTTATCATGAGCTTTGTATCTAGTTGAATTGGTAGATGTTACTCTTCATCTATTATGCTACTCGAGTGGTTTTATTAATGTAATCTCCGGAGACACCTTGTCCCATGATGTGAAGGTGACAGTGTGCGCATTATGTGTGTCTCTTATGCTAAATTTTACAGTAATACTTATCGTGAGTTATGATTTGAGTTGGATGTCTCTATGAATTGTTGGTATTTGTCTGGAACCATCTAGTGCACTCAAGGTGACAGTGTGGGGTAATCAAGATTGGGGAATGCGAACTTTAAGGAGTGCTTTGTAGCCCTACACATGATTAGTGTTTGTTATCCAACCAGAGAGTAGTTCAGTGTAGCATAGTGAAGATAGATATTTATGTGTTCAATTATGTTTTCATTGTTGAGAGTGTCCACTAGTGAAAGTATGATCCCTAGGCCTTGTTTCTAAGCATTGAAACACCGTTTACAACCTGTTCTGCAACATGTTTGCTCGCAGCGATTTTTACTTAAGATTGCAATTACCACTCATAATCATCCATATTACTTGTATTTCACTATCTCTTCGCCGAACTAGTGCACCTATACATCTGACAAGTGTATTGGGTGTGTTGGGGACACAAGAGACTTCTTATATCTTAATTGCAGGGTTGCTTGAGAGGGATACCTTTGACCTCTTCCTCCCTAAGTTCGATAAACATTGGGTAATCCACTTAAGGGAAACTTGCTGCTGTTCTAGAAACCTCTGCACTTGGAGGCCCAACACTGTCTACAAGAATAGAAGCGTGCGTAGACATCAATCCCCGCCTCGAGTGAAAGCCCAAAATCCATTTGACTGGGTGGCGGCGGTGCCATGGGTGTCGTTCCCTCCTTGGAGGCGCCATCTCGGGTCGAGCGGCATAGTGGTGAAGGGCGCCACATTGGGTGGCTATTTGCGAGGTGTTTGTGTCATCAGGTAGCCAAGCTTGTGCCGTTCTTGGCTCTCGGTTCCTTCAAGCTCTTTGGCTGATCCCAATCTTTCCCTTTTCCAGGAGGTTCACTTTGAATCTTTGCTGCGCCGGTGTGCTCGTCGCAGCATGGAGGCCTTTTGACTTGTCCTTTTCTGGTGTCCTCTCGAACTACATCTCCTGTTCTAGGGGGAACATCTCCATTGGCCGACAGTTCGGTGCCCTTCGATCCAGGGGAAGAGGGTAGGGACCCTTTCTCAGCAATGGAGGAGGGTGATGCTTGTTCTCGATCACCAGAAGCTATTCACTTGGTGCTGCCCTCTATCGATCTGCTACTCTGTTGATGCAGCTACTTCTATCTTGGCATTCCTGCGAGGAGGTCTTCTTCAGCTTCAAGCAGCTTTTCCTATTTTTTCTTGTGTGCTTGAGTTGTGTGGTGTTGTGAGTTGTTCACAGCATTCTTATATCGTTGGTCATTAGGCTTTGTTAAGTTAAATCAGGGATTTGCCTTATGTTTAAAAAACTGTGCAAATGTTGTGTCAATGGGCCGAACACCGTTGTCTGGCCCGTTGGATGCAGATCATACACCATTGTGTGGGAGCTCCTAGTCTCTGCCTAGTAGCGTGTGATATGGGGGCTCCGCCTGAAGGAGCTACCTGGTGGGCCGGCCCAGTTTACTCGCTAGCATTTTCTTTTTTCTAATCTTGTTTTGTTTGTTTTTTTATTTGAAACAGATTTAAGAAATCTTCAAATTTGAAAACTGTTCAAATTCGAAAGGCTGTTCAAAAAATGAAAATTGTCTAGATTCAAAAACTATTCAGATTTAAAAAATGTTCCAATCAAAAAATTGTTCAAATTTGAAACTTGTTCAAAATAAAAAAATTGTTCAAATTTGAAATTTGTTCAAATCAAAAAATTTGTTTAAAATCCAAAAAATTGTTCAAATTCAAAATTTATTCAAAACTAAAAATTGTTCAAATTTGAAATTTGTTCAAATCCAAAAAAAAATCAAATCCAAAATTTGTTCAAATTGCAAAATTTTCAGATTTTTCATTTGTTCAAATTTTTTTTTTGACCGTAAGACTATAAGGCAAGAGCCCCCACAGCAATTTATTTAAAGGGTAAAAAGTAGTCTAGCAGCTGTACAAAAAAGGAGAACAAGAGAGGGGAAACCTACCTATGTACACACTAAGGGAGTGAGCTGATCCACCTAGTGAAGCTATCTAAGTATCTAGCCTTGATCCTATACCTGAGAAGATTAATGTCATGTATAAAATTACATCTCCACTTTGCAAAAGTTAGAGTTTCATTCCTAAAGATATGTGCATTGCAAATCAGCCAAATATGCCAACATGCCATAATAACCACCTCCATAAAGAAAGGTTTTGCAAAGGATCTTCTAGCTGAGTCCATGATGGCTTGCAGATCATCACCAGAATCCCAAGATATCTGCAAATAATTCCAAATGTGTTGACTGAAATTACACTCAAAGAAGAGATGCACTCAATCTTCATGAACATGCAGAGGGCACAGAACACAGGTTGTCTCATCAGTGACTCTCCAATGCCTTCTCTGAAGCAAGTCCCTCGTGTTAAGTCTATCTTTGAGAATCAGCCAAGTAAAGACTTTAGTTGTCATGCGACAACAAGATTTCCAAACCCAGTGGTAAGCCTTAGGCACAGTAATATGCGAATGAATATGAGCATAAAACTTGGAAGCCTTGTACTTGGACCCCCAAATATATGACCACTCATCCTTCTGGGCAGAAGCCGTGTGCTCCACCATCAGACTTTGAACCAGATTTAATTCCTCAAACGCAGCAGTTGAGAGAGGAAGATAAAACATGGTGGAGATATCATGCATCCCATAAACTTGGGCAGCCGACAGATGATCATCAAGGACAAAAGAGTACAGTCTTGGGAATCTATCCTTCAAAGGAATGGAAGAACCATTCACATTCCAATTATCTTGCCAGAACAAAAAAGTGTCTCCAGTACCCATCGAAACTAAAGAAACTCCTCTGAAATTATCAACTTGCTTGAGAACATCACGCCACCAGAAGGAACCTTTTAAATTCTCAGCATGAGGGACAAACCCCACATAATATTCAGACCACAGCAAGTGCACCCAGGGGAGATCAAATTTGTTGTAGAATTTATCCAGAAACTTTATCAGTAAAGCTGCATTATGCTTCTGGAAATCCACCACTCCCAGGCCACCACATTTTTTGGGCAAACAAACCAAGTCCCAAGCAGCTAAAGACTGCTTTGGCTCCCCTTTAAAGTCTCTCGAAAGACATTGATGAATGATTCTATCAAATTGCTTAGTAAGACCAGGGGGAAAACTCAAGGTGCAAAGAAAATGCAAGGGCATGGATGCCAGAGCAGAATTGATTAACTCCAATCTAGCACCTTGAGGCAAAAAAGAGGAGCTAGAAGAAAGCTTTCTCTCCAATCTAGTGACCAAAGGCAGCAAATCATTGATCAAAGGCTTGGTAGTCCCTAAAGGCAATCCAAGGTAAGTGAAAGGCATTGTGCCCACTTGGAAGCCAAACTCAGCAGCTAACAAATCAGCAGTCTTAGAGGGAACATTAATTGGAATTAGCTGTGACTTTCCATAATTGATCTTTAACCCTGTAGACAAAGAATACTTCTCCAAAACCTCCTTGAGAGCACATAATTGTCTCAAATCAGCAGGCATGATGAGCAAGGTATCATCTGCATATTGGATGATAGGAAAATCCATATCATTCATTTCAATAGGCCTGGAAATTATTCCTTGTCTCACCAAATCATTCACTACAGTTTGCAAAAGATCTGATCCAAACAAATAAAGCAGAGGGGACAAAGGATCCCCCTGCCTTACCCCTCTCTTGCAGACAAATTGCTTTCCAGGAATTCCATTCAATAAGATGGAAGAGGTGACAGTACTCAAAACTTCCTTGATCCACTTCAGCCACAAATCATTAAACCCCATATGCCTCATAACTTGAATTATTGCCTCATGCTCAATAGTGTCAAATGCCTTGGCAAAATCAAGCTTAAGTATGATAATGGGTTTTTTGGAGGAGTGACACAAAAACAGATATTCAAAAGACCATGCAATACAGTCCTGTATTGATCTATTCCTCAAGAAACCATACTGGTTTTTATGGATACAGCTTAGAATCTTATCCTGTAATCTGTTAGCTGCCAGCTTGGTAAGGAACTTTAAACAGACATTGGTGAGGGAAATTGGCCTAAAGTCATTAACATATAAAGGAGAAGCAACCTTTAGCACCAGAGTAATATAGGAGCCGTTGATATTTTGCAAATTCACTTTCCCCTCCTGGAAATCAGCAGCCAACTTATAGAACTCATTCTTGACCACTGGCCAGCATTTTTTCAAGAACATTCCATTAAATCCATCAGGCCCAGGAGCACGATCAGCTGGCATTTCCTTTATGACATCATCCATTTCCTTCTGCTGGAATGGCAAGGTAAGCTCATCTAGTCCATCAACCTTCTGAATTAATCTCTGGAGATCAAACTGCATGCTGATACCCTCTGAATGACCCATCCGTTCCCTGTAACTATTCCATAACATAGCCGCCATGAGGTCATGGTCAGTCACCTCATTCCCTTGGCAATCCTTCAACATAGCAATGTTATTCCTTCTGAATCTTTCTGTTGCCATTGCATGAATTTTTTTTGTATTCTCCTCTCCTTGCTTAATCCAACGAATAGTACACCTTTTCTGCCAATACCCACATTCTGCTTTCATTAAATCATCCAAGTGCAGCTTCACAATTTTCCTGAAATTAAATTCAGCCCTATAAAGTGGCCTCTCTTCCTCTAGAGTATCCAGAAGAAAGATAACCTTATTGCAATTTTCAATAAGACCTTTAATCTTTGACAGACTAACTTGCCATTTTTTCAGATCAAATCTCAGACTCTTCAACTTGTCAGCAATGATAGCTGAGGAGTAACTCTTTTTAGAGACTCTATCCCAAGATTGTGAAACACACTCAATAATCCCTGGCATTTTCACCCAATAGTTCTCAAATCGAAACAACTTTGCCTTAGGGATATTAGTATCAATACAAACCACACAAGGACATGATCCGAACCCTTATTTGCCAATGGTATAACCATTGTATTTGGAAAATCAGAAATCCAATTTGAGCTCGTGAAAAACCAATCAAGCTGCTCCAACAAAGGAGATCTCTGCTTATTGGACCAAGTATACTTTCTCCCCTTTAACTGCAACTCCAGAAGCCCTAGATGGCCAATAACCTCATTGAATAAGAACATATCATTAATGTCACCACCTGGCATGTTTCTATTCTCTTCAGATCTGATAAAATTAAAATCACCAAGAATTAACCAATTTTGATCAGCAGGGATTTCTAGGTTATATAGCCAGGTAACAAAGTTTTCTCTCTCAATCCCTTGACAAGGCCCATACACAGAAACTAAGGTCCAGTTTGCATTGTTATGAGAAGAGGTGAAATTCACCACAATCCCAAATCTTTGGACTTCAACCAGCACTCCAGAGAAAACAGAAGAGTTCCAAAGAATTAACAACCCCCCTGAGGCCCCCACAGATGGTGAGAAAACAAAATTATCAAACCTCTTTGGGCAAAATTTCCTAATTAATCTCCAATCAAAATTCTCACATTTAGTCTCTTGGAAACAGACGATATCACATTCACTTTCATCAATTTTAGCTCAGATTTCTCTCTGTCTATTTTCAGAATTAAGGCCACGCACATTCCAGCATAACACACGCCACTTTCTCTTCAATAACAAACACATTGATAAATAGTGGTAAGAACAGGATAAATTCTTGTGCATAGCAACAGGACTGAGTTCATATAAAGACAGTAGTTCAGACATAGGACAGTAACTGACACTGACACAGACTTTGCCAACAGAGGCCAAATATACATATAATGGTAATACCAAAGCCCTTTCTGACGACCAAAGCCACACACCCAAAACCAAAAGGATAGACAGACAGTATCCTGACTCAAACAAGACCCTTCCAACAAAAGCAATGGCAGCCAGCAGCACACCAGAGGAAGCCAACCAGACTCAGACCCTGACCCAGACACTGACTGAAAACACATAAACATACTACACATCTTGACTAGAGTCTTCAGAGTTGGAAGGAGCAGCCTCAAGCTTCTCCTTGGTCAACTTATCTGGGGAAATCCCAAGTTCACGGCCTACCCTTTGCATGACCACAATAGGGGTGGCAGGGGTTGACACCTTCTCCTTTTCATGCATCTTCTCTTTCAGAGGGGTAGCAGCAATGTTCTTCTCATTATTCTCAACAAGCTGAAGCAGAAGCTTTGCCCTAGGTTTACTCTTAGGCTTAGCTTTCTCTATGATAGGTTTGGGCCGATAACCATCAGATTTAGAGCACTCTCGGTGAATCTTCTAGTAGCAGGCTGCACCAGACCAGGCTGCACCTTTCTAGGCCTGCCTCTCTTCTTTTGAGCAGTAACTGGCATTTCAGAGAACAGAGGGGGCTGCACTTGATGGTTGTCACCATGATCAGAAAGATCAAAAGACAGTGATCTAGCAACTGGCCGATGAGTGGCATGCACAGTTTCAAAGTCAAAAGATATATCACTGGATCCCATACCTTCCAACTGCACAGGACGATCAGCAAACTGGCCACCCCAAATGTCTGACAACAACAAAGAGCTAAAAGGAGTAACAGACAGAGACCTGCAAACATCTGTCTTCATATATTCAGGCACAACAAACTGCATCATCCTCTTCCAATATAAATCAGGAGGCAAAGCTGGCCCAAAGGTGACAGTTGTGACATAACCAACTTGGAGAAGCTGCTGATCAAGCTGAAAATTCACAGAAGAAACAGAGTTCTGAGAAGGGTTCAGAATCATGGATTCTTGCTCTTGCTCTTCTCCTTGCACATCCATCTGGTGATCATCATCTTGCTGCCCCTCATTCAGAGGAACCTCGGGCTGCTGAATCTCATTCCACCCAATCTCAGGGTATTGTGGAACCACAAATAAATTAGGATTAAGTAACAGGTGCCCTGGGAGGGGGTGTGGGTTACCATCTGGAGGCATTTGGTCCTCATCAGAAGGCAGGGCATCATCAAAGTCTGCAGTTAGTATATAGAGTGCAGCAGTCCAAGATTTCCTGACTCCACCTACAGAAGCATATTGACCAAAGACAACATCTCTTGGCACCAGAGCAGGCGATGGGAACGAAGCATACACTAAAGCCCGGCACTTGAAGGGGTCATTGCTGGTCCAGTAATGAAATTTGCCAAACATTGAAACAGCATTTGCAATATCATTGTCATTACGGCAGGCTGGAGGGATAGCCAAGAACATGAGCCAGCCAGTGCGAAAACCTTGAACAGATCTAACATTCTCTGGAGCAGCATCAGGGATAATGAATCTAACGAAAACATTGTGCTCAATATGAAAAGGACCATGCTGCACCAAAGCTTCCCTAGAATTCAGGCTACTGAGCTGATAAAGACCCAAACCAAAGATACAGGGTTGATATGTAATGACTTGCCGATTCAGAGTGTCAACAAGAAAATCCCTCACCCGATCACGCCAATGCCCTTCATGAATAGCAAGAGGCGCTGGCTCCACAATAGCAATGCAGGTATCATGCTCCTACTGCGGCGGGTCGCTCATTGGATTGTAGTATGATCTCGACAGCCTTGTGTTCCCTCCATCGATCACTTGATGACCCCACGGCAGCCAGGGGGTGGGATCAAGCTCAAACACGGCCATGTCTTCAGGATTGCACAGAGGATCTAACAATGGCGGCTGTGGTGGTTCTGAGACAGAGGTGGCATAGGACTTTGTCTTGTAGCGGAAGCCGAACCGGTATACTATTATTGGAAATTTCTGTCCCTGCCCTTTTCGGCACCCACCGACCTGAGACCTTGGCACGCTTGTTCAAACAAGACTTCTCCTTGTGCCCATAGCGATAGCAACCACGACAGCGAATTTTGTTCATACAGTCAGCAACAATATGGTCCATCGCCAGACACTTTGAGCATTTCCAGAAACGGAAAGCAATATCATTAACCACTTCCTCTAGACCAAAATAATCCGGACAGGAAATATCCGATGTAGCATGAGAATCATCCCAGGTGACATCATCTTTTGGGACAGAAGCAATTTGACAGTTTGAGTTTTGGTCGGCACAAACAAGAGATTTCCCTTTGTCAAGACGTGCTTCCTCTCTGGACTGCAAACACATGAGCGGCTCAACAGTACCAAAGGGAATTATGACGTGAGTTGAAGTAGAAGGCTGAGCTATACCAATAGGAACCACCTGAGTTTCAGACTTCTTCTCAAGATCCTTCACACATGTATAGCCTTTACAAGCACTATATTCAATTGTGGAAGCAAAAGCCAATTTCCTACGAACCAAAGAGTCCAATTTGATTGCGGATTTAGGCTTAGGTGCCCTCAAGGCTTTCATAGCTAGTTGCATTCTTCTTCGAGATGGACTGACAAGAGTCCATTCTTCTTTGCACTCCTTCTGCCAAACATTAAATTCACGTGTCCAATTGGGGCCACCATTCCCCCACAGATGAAAATAACATTTGAATTTCGGACACACATAAGATTTCAAATTAAGGATCTCAAATCCAACATGCTTGCTAGAGACCACAAATGAGAAAACCCTTTCACAAAGGGAAGAAACCTTTAAACTACCACAGAAACCACCAATCGCAGCTTCGAGAGCAAGGCTAGCAGAATCTTCAGACAAACGAAAACTTGTCCTGCCGAAAGAAACTACCATGATGAAATGACCAGAGTTCCTTGAAGGATGAACTGCTGAAAAATACTTTCTGCGTATAGATTTAGCAAATGCGATGCCATCAGAAAAATCCAGACCCATGGTCATAGCCTCATACACAGCTGATCTCATTTCACCATCAGACACAGACTCTGCCGCAGTAATAGATTTCGATATCGGGGCCACTGCAACCAGATCAACCTTACTGATATTATCATTAGCCTGCACCGACTGGACTGAAACAGTGGGCAACGGCGGAGAGGCTAAACAAGTACCCATTCTGACAGAGTGAAGTGGAAATCTGACTTTAGCACCAACACCGAAAAGTGTATGAGCCTGAGAAACACGGTTTTCCGAGATAGGCTGTACCGCAATCGGATCATCCTTGGCATTTTTAAGCACTAACCATTTTTCAGCCATCAACAAGAGCATAGTTCCATCATAAGCCTTAAGACGGCCACGATCAAGATCCTTGAATGTGGAGTAGGTCACCTTCCAACGCCAATTAACTTCCTTAGCAGAAAGTTCAGGTGCACGTACCTCTGTAGAAGACAACAGCGATCGCATCACACGTGCGAAATGTGAGGGGAACAGAATCCTCCCACCTTCCTGGATCTTCTCATCTGCTCGGAGATAGCGGCCAATCACTGGCTTGGCCAGATGGTCACGCAAAACCATCCAATTATTGGCCCAGAGCTGCAGATCGCCATCAAGAAATGAATGACACCCAAGATCTGGATCCGATCCCGAGGCAAACGAGACTTTCCACCAACCAGCCAATTTCGAAGCCATCAATTGGGATTCGACTACCCCAAAGAGGAAATGATCGTAGGGGAAGGAGAGGCGGTGAGAATGAGTGGAAGAGAGGTGTGAGATCACCGGAGATCGTGAGGATCGCCGGCGGTAGGAGGCTAGGGTTTAGGTCGCCAGAGGAGAGCCATCCTTACCCTAACAAACTTGCTTTCCAATTCCGAAATTTTTTCACATTAAAAAATTGTTTAGAATTAAAATTTATTCATATTTGAAATTATTCAAAATTATATTTGAAAATTGTTTAAATTTAAGAAATTGAAAACTAAAAAAGAAAAACAAAAGAGAAACAAAAAAAAAAGTACAGAAACAATAAAAAAGGTAACCGGCACCAGGTCAAATGGGCCGGCCCGTAACGATCGCTCCCGTTAGCGATGTGCATTAAGGCCGGTGTACATTGACGCACGCTAATGTATAGGGTTTGCCCCATTGTGCGTTAGCGCGTACAGCAGTTTCCAATATACGGTGAAGACTGAAGACGACTTCCAACGGATTAGTCTGCCCTGCCGCATTTTTCTTTTTGGCCGCCTGGCATCTCCATGTTAGTGACGTCTTTTGCTGATTTTCCTTTCTGTGTGTTTTTCGTGTGATTTCTTACCTGGTTCCTCCTTGTTGAAAGAAAACCTCGAAGTTTTTTACCTCTCGTTTTCTTTGACGTAGCTGCGTAGCCCCTGTTCGTCTGTACTTCTTTTCCCTGACGGCCTTTCATACGGGTGGGCAGTACTCTCGGGTAGGAGTAGAAAATAGCTACAGTACATCTACATCAATATACCCAGGCCTTCTGGGCATTTGCCCAGAATCTTTTTGCTGCTCTCGAGGGAAACATCGCAATTGAAATGGGCACAATGCATGTACTCCTATTCGTCTCCCTAGTTGCCACAAGTCGTCGGTGCTGACTACCATTTCTTTAATTGACATTTTTCTTCTCGATCAAGTGTTCAGCGGTTGGATCGATGCACATTGACTGGTCTCCTTTTAGAATGACTTCAATGGACTGCGCCACGCACAGAAGACCAAGCCTACGTAGGAGTACTAAAATGTCCTTTCACCTGCCACTTGTTCTTTAATGATAAAAGACTATTAGATATTTGATAAAAATGAAAATTCTCATTTTGATCGAACATGGAATATCTACATTTTAAGCAAAAAAATTACCAACTTATTACTCCCTCCAGATCAGTTTAACAAACTTAAGAACAACTTTGGCCACTAGTTTAATTTAATAAAATAAACGTAATATTTTATAAAAACTATATCATCAGATTCATTTTGAATTCCAATGGTATATTTAGAACATTGCTATATGTGCGACATAATTCGTACTATTCATTTACAATGTCTACGATCCATCCGTGCAATTTTAGACTTCAACCGAATGCCACTTGATGGCCCGTCGTATGAAGATCGTACCGGTTCTATCATACGTAGAGCGATTTTGTATTTGATGAGACATATAATATTTTTTTATTAATTAAAATTAATAGTCAAAGTTTTCTCAAACTACGTGTGCGCTTGTTACACTGATCCGGAGCAAGTATTTGCTAAGAAGTACTACTACTTTATACGTGGCACTTTTATCTATGTGGAATAGATAAATGAATAAAGGGAGGGAACTGAGCTCCCATAAAAGAGTTCGTCTCTAAGAGCAAGTACAATAGAGCTGACTCAGCTGGCTATAAGAGATAAAATATTATATCTTTACTTAGTTGGAGGAGTGAGGTTAGGAGAGAGAATGTAGGTGGGCTCTTATGCAAGAGCCAGCTCTAGCACGTGCTCCTAGACAGTTTGTGAGAGTGAAAGGTGGGCCATATATTGATAAAGTAGTATATTTTTATAGCCCAGTATTGTACATGCTAGCTATATGTTGACTATATATGACATAACAAACTGCTATAGCCGGCTGCTGGCTACACTATTGTTCTTGCTCTAAATGTAACTAATGTTAAGAAAGACATAGAGAGATTTTAAATACTCCCTCCATATTGATTTATTGGTCTCCTAATGATTTTAAAAAATATCAGGAAATAAGTCTTATTTTGGCAGTTAATGCATGAGTTAGTTTCTAGAAATCAGCATCTCCCTCTTATTTCCAATCAATGGCCTGTGCATGCGCTCATGCAACCACTTTAGTATTCCCCTGAGTGAAAAATGGGAGATTTAGAGCTATGTTTTCACCTATCAGCGCTCGTCTTGGTCGTAGATTTTTTCCTAGTAAGCCCAATAAATCGATATAGAGGGTACTGAAATGTGTTTATTAAGTAAACCAATACACTGAAACGCATTTAGATGCATATTTTTTTAGCAAAAACTAAAATATCTTATAATAGTGGACGGATGAAGTATATATCATACATATGATGACTCCGTCCATATAGTCATCAAGTTGTTATACTACTCCCTTCATTCTTATATATAAGAGGTATAGTTTTTTGCATGAATATTAACGCACATGTTATAGGCAATTAGTTTTCGTTGGTTTAAAACGTGAAAGTAGAGAAAAATAAGGAAACTCTCGGTCTCCTCTCTCTCCCGATCAGATTTGTTTGTTGAGTATCTCAATAAATTTCACAACTCTCTCCCCCGATCGTTTCTGTGGAGTCAACTACTCCACAAATCCAATGGTAAATTTGGTAGGAGTCTTATATTTTTGAATTTTCTTCAAAAAACTATACCTCTAATATACATAGGAATGAAGGGAGTATTAAACATGATGGGGCAGTTCAAAACATTAAACATTATGGATTAAGGGCATTGACGGAGCTACGTGCAAGTAAAACCGGGTCGTGGCCCGCCCAGCCTAGGAGCAATGTGCAATGTTGTGCACTCAACCATTCCCTGAGCGTCACTGATTCAGTTTGTTGTCACTCCAGCAATTGATTAGTTTAGGGCAGCAACTCAAAGGTCCAACACCATCGATTTCTGTCCATGTATGTTTTTTTTCGTCTAAGGGTACTGGCTATAAAGATAAGTATGTTCTGAACCAATATGAACCAGAGGTATGAGAGTACTGACTAATCCATGCAGCAGTAGTATAGTTCAGAATTTGATTTTTTTGTGTGCATTCTCTAGCTTGGCCCGCCCAATCATTTGTTTGAAGCTCTGCCACTGGTTAAGGGTAAATCATGGTCAGGACACAAGGGATGAGGAATAATATTTTTCCCATGAACTACATATAGGCTTGAACACCGTAAAAATGTGTCTTAGCAAAAATTTCCAAATACCACGCCATAGTGCTATGGTCAGGATACAAGGGGTGGGGAATAATATTTCTCCCATGAAGTGAGCCTAGCTCACTTGGTTAGGAAAGTGAATATACAACACAGCCACCTAGGTTTAAGTCCTCACGAGCGCAAATCTGAGTTCTTATTGAAAACCCAGTGTATGGGCTTTCCCCACCGCATTTGTTCAAAAAAATATATATTTCTCACCTTGCTGCTATGTGGAGTTGTGTGACATGGGGAAATAACCTGTGATCCCACCCATCTCATGCTCCCATGCTACCATTTCAAAAAACTTCAAATTGTAAGTGATAAGAAATGTTAGAAAAAATTGTAGGTGTTGAAAAGATATATCTTTACAATCTCTACAATTTTCAAAACCAAATCCGAAATGCTTAAAGAGACACAAAAAGACAAACTTCTATGTGAATAGTGTTATTTTCTCATTTTGTCCCTTTGTGGTATTATTTATGTTTATTTGTCTTTTTTGTTTCTCTTAGTACATTTCAAATTTGGTTCCCAAACTTCTAGGAATTGTAAAGACATATCTTGTGAACATCCACAATTTTGTTGCCACTTATATTTTGAAATTTTAAAAATGGTATCATAGTAGCATTTTAAGTATGGGATCACTGGATATCTACCCGTGTGACATAGCAGGCTGGCACATGGAGGGGGAAAGGGTGGCACATGGCCAGAAATCCATTTTGAATCATAGGTGCACATGCATTCCTTGTATAAAATTGTATCTCAAAATATCTGCGAAAGTAAAAAAAATGTGAGTATATCCTAACTAAAATTCTATGTTCACACAATTTTTTTTCTTGAACAAAGATATTTTGTTGCCTATGTAAAAATCAATTTTTGGTGCTCCAAAATAGCTTGGGGGGATTTTATCTGTTTACACAGCGCATAAAAAATAATTGTTCTCGCAAAACTACGTGTGTGATAATAAAATCTCCGAATGTACCTTGAGGGTCTTTTTAAAGATTTTTTAAACATTTTAAAATATATTTAGATATATACTTCATAATAGTTGCATCTAAATCTACGAGCGAAAACACCACGGCACCACAAGACCCCCCCATCTTTGAGAGGAGAAAGTATCTGGTGGAAACCAGGTTTCAATGGAAACCTGGAAACCAACGTCGGATCTAGACCGTGCGGTTCAGATCAATCAATTTTGCCCAGCTAGTCTATTTTGTATAAACCACCCCAGACCTTTGTTTCTTTCTCCAAAGACTCACCAGCCTCAACTAATTCCCGATCCAGCACATCACGCGGCAGCTCTAGCTTACCGAGCTGCGGCGGCGTGGAAATCTCCGATCCAAATATGGCGTAGTGGTGAGCTCTGGCCATGAAAATGGTGATGACTCCTCCAAGGTACTGGCTCCTCGTCGGTTAGGAGGGCGGCGACTGCCTCGTGGTCCAGGAGGCCGGATCTTGGAGGCGACCAAGAACGGAGCTCCATGACCTCTCCGATCTGGTCGACCAGGAGCCCGTACGTTCCTCTATCCCCGGGTCTGGGCCTCGATCCGAACTCCAGCTCCAAAATCTGATCTCCTCCCCTATTCTTTTTTCTTGATTGGATCTGTGATTGCTTTTTGAATGATTCTTGAATGGAACTTGGATGATACAGATGCGAATCATTCTTGAATGGGTCTTGTATATATAATGTTGCAGACCGAACATGTATTAAGTGAATTTGTTTTCATTTTTCTTGGATCTTAACTAAACATAGATGGAACACGCATGGATGTGAATGTTGTATGGGCTGTCGGTTATGTGGATCTTTTAGTTCCAGAAAAATATTTGATAAACTTGAATCTGTGATTTTGTTTCTCTGTACTGTAATTTACTGCTTTGTATTCCTGCTCCGCATTCAGATTTCAAAACTGTGATCCAACGCGTGGATTGTGCGGCTGCTGTTGTGCGAATTTAAGGGCCCTGCAACGTTTGGGAGAAAGATTGAGGGGTTTTCTGTAAAATAAGAGTCAAGAAGCGGGCATCTGTTTGCATAAAGTGTGGTTCAGCCGGAGAGTTGATCTTACCCATACAATATTGATCCAGCGGCACATATTCCAGTTTCCAGGTTTCCACTGAAACCTGGTTTCCACGGGATACATTCTCCTTTGAGAGACCCTTTGAGTCACAAAAGCATTGGAATTTTTTTACTTGGCTCTTCCGTGATAGTAAGCAAGATTTGAAACGTATTCACAAACTTGCTTCATTGTTAGATGTGCAATATTGCCTTGCCTAAACAGTGATAATATTTTCCTTCTATCATTTACTATGTTTAAACGACTATTCATATTTGTCTTCTTTGTGTAGCCCACAAAGTAAATTTTTCTATCAATTTTTTTGATCAGTCCTGAGAAAAAGTGTTCTTTGGTTTTGGTTTTAAAGAAAGGCTGCAAAAAATCCAAGCTCCTTTAGTATTTTCCCAACCCTTTACCCATAACAAAACTGTGAAGTGGGGTTTTCAACATAAGTGTATATGCTCTATCTTCTGACTTAAAACCATTTTTAACAATCCAAGTACGTACTCCAACATACAACTAGTAGCTAAGCCAGAACAAATATAATATTGCATCAGAATTAATTTATGTAAGAATCTACAAAAGAGCCGTCCAATGTCATGCGAATATCTCCAATCAGAATCATGCCCTTTTAAGAACTTCTAGAACATGATTCCATGGTCATCCCAACGCCCCATGCAGAACACAACATTGTTCTTCCAAAACTCAAATGGTTTCACGTGAATAAGAACTCCCTCTGTTTATAAATATAAGATGTTTTAGATTTATAAGAAAAATATATATAGACAAGTTTTAGTGTGTATATTCGAGTGAATATACACACTAAAAGATGTCTAGATACATTTGCTTTACAAAGCAAAAATATCTTATATTTATAAACGGAGGGAGTAGATGATTATATAGTTATCGGGGACTGCCTCCCGGTCGGCCGAAGGCGGATGGCTCTGGTGGCACGTCCGGCTTTGCTTCTAGGCGGAGGGGCATTGTGCGGGGCTACTAGTCATCGCACGCGGGCGCGCGGGATAGCGTCCCGCACACAACGCTGCTCATGGGCCGCTCCCCAGAAAAGGCCCAATAACCGATATTTCTTCTTTTATTTTCTTTTTTCGTTTTCTCTTTAGTTTTATTCTAAAGCGATTTTTTTTAGAAAAATTAAAATTTGAATTTTGAAGAACTTGAATAGAAATTTAAAATGAACAAAATTCGAATTTAAATAATATCAGAATACAAACAAATTTTAATATTTGAACAAAATTTCCAATATGAACAAATTTCAAATTTGAACAAAAATCAAATTTGAACAATTTTCAAATCTGAACATATTTCAAATTTGAACAAAAATCGAAATTTTACAAAAAAATCGAAAACAAAAAAAAACAAATTTAAAATTTGAACAAAATCTGAACAAAAATTCAAAATCAGGAAAACCAGCAAAACCTGCCTAGACCGAAGAACAAAAAATCGGGAAAAAACCTATACAGAGGCAAAAAAACAGATCTAGTGCGTATTGGCACCCCTAATGGATCCGGCCCATTAAAAAATACGCGTGTGTGACGCTTTAACGCGCGCTAACGCGCGTCAAATTGGAATCGCCGTATTGCGTCGGGCGAGCATGGTAGTTCTGCGGAGAGGACGACGAGAAGGAGGGCCGCTGCTTTGCCCGGCCTGGCGAGATGCGTCGGGCTGGCGCTGATCATGTGCGGCTAGAGGCACATGCCAGATCTGGGCCCAGCGGGCCATGGTTGTCCTGCCCCTGGACACGCCTTTGGTCCTGCCCTGGGACGCGGCGGGGGCTCCTAGTCTTTGCCCGCGGGCGCACCGAAGTTCGCTTCGCCCGTGCTTCGCCCGTGTGACTTTCTTGTTGGGCCGGCCCAGGTGGCACTTCTTCTCTATTTCTTCTTTTTCCGGTTTTTTTCCTAAAATTTCAATAATTTTAAATTTCAAAATTTGTTTATATTTCGAATTTGAACAAATTTTAATTTTGAACAAATTTAGATTTTGAAAAAAATCGAATTTGAACAAATTGCGACATGAACAAAATTCAAATTTATTCATAATTTGAAACACGAACATTTTTTTGTATTTGAACAAAATTCGAATTTGAACAAATTTTGATTTTGAACAAAATTCAAATTTGAACAAATTTGAGATATGAACAAATTTCGAATTTGTTCAAAATTTGAAACACGAACAAATTTCGTATTTGAACAAAATTCGAATTTTAATAAATTTCAATTTTGAACAAATTTGAGATATGAACAAATTTCGAATTTGGTCAAAAATTTGAAATGCGAACAAATTTTGTATTTGAACGAAATTCAAATTTGAACAAAATTCGAATTTTAAACAATTTTTAAAATGAAATAATTTTAGATTTTAAATGTTCAAAAATCACCCAGCAAAACCGAAAAAACCTGCAGGAAAATAGAAATCCAGAGAATCAGTAAGAAATAAAGCCAAAAAGCCTTCAAAAATAATAACAAAACAAAAGAAGAAAACAGAAAAACAAAGAAGCTGTGCTGATGGGCTGCGGCCCATATCCCCCTCCACCCGTGGGCGGAACCAACAAAGGCGCGCCCGCGGGCGGAGTATAGGAATCGTCGGACACGACTGTCTATTCGTTCATGCCTGGGACGCGACTATCTGTTCGTTCCTGGCTTCCTGCCCTGGGACGCGCGCGAGTATGGGGCGTGCATCGTGCGTTTTTTAAATTTTGTTTGATCTGAGGCCTGGCTAAGCGGCACCGAGTAGCGCCTGGACGTCTGCGCAGAATCGGAATCGTCTGATTTTTGTTTGGCCCGAGTAAGAGCAAGAATAATAGTATAGCCAGCTGCTAGGTATAAGCCAAGTGTCATATCATCTATAGCCAATTAAGAGCTAGCATGTACAATAGTGGTCTATAAAAATATATTATTTTAGTATTATATGGCTCACTTTTTACTCTCGCAAAGTGCCTAGAAGCACGTGCTAGAGCTGGCCCATGAGAGCGCACTCGTTTTCTCTCTCCTCTTCTGTTCTAACTAACTAAGGAAATAATATTTTAATTTTTATAGCTAGCTGACTAGGATTTATTGTACTTGCTCTAATCGTCTTCTTCTCTGCAGCCGACTGGTGGTGTGAGGGCTACCGGCTCAATCTAAATAAAGGAGGTTGTCTTAGGATTTCTCTCATGTCAAGTCGAAGATCTGCTTGATATATGTCTTCAGTGATCTGGCTGGAGTGTCGAGTTCTAAAAGGCTCTGTCGGCAAACTTCACTGAACGACTCATGCCTAGAGATTGCTGAATCGGATAAGATTCAGTCGCATGCAACCATATTTTTTCGGGTCGTTTGATTTCAGAAGGAGCGATGTGAATCTCTACAGTCTGTTGACATCATGGAACATATCTTTAGTTTAATGGTGAAGTCAGTCATGAGAATGGCATAAAGTCAAAATCTGAAGACTAGCAATGGTGATTTGAGTCTTGGTGGCAATGTGAAATTGGCTTGTGTTTTGTGAGTTGGAGCATCGACATCGGCATGTGGGCGATAGCACAGAAGTACAGAGTCTAAACTTTCAGAGTGAAAATCCAAGGTCTGATCTTAATTGGTTGTGCCTTGCAATGATCTTGTTAAAGGCTTTGTT
The DNA here is from genome assembly GCA_007115705.1 of Dactylis glomerata. Taxonomy (NCBI): domain Eukaryota; kingdom Viridiplantae; phylum Streptophyta; class Magnoliopsida; order Poales; family Poaceae; genus Dactylis; species Dactylis glomerata. The sequence goes on from QXEO01001205.1 coordinate 935,147, forward strand.
TTGTGAGTGCGGACATTCTCCGTGTGAAAACCTATGATCTATGATCAGGACGACGACGATGTTTATACACTGTTCTTTTCTTGGAGACATTGCTTTTAGAGAAATGGATTTGAGTCTGCTGCTACAAGAAGTAGATCAATGTTGCAAGATTTTTTCTGCAATTTCTCTCTTTTTTTGGCTGTAATATGAAAATATATTGTTGTACAGGCTGGGTGTAATTGGTATCTTTTCGATATTAATATATACTCTTTATCAAAAAAAGATGATTATATAGTTAATTCCTTTAACGTTAAGAAAAGAATTTACAAAATCATAAATTTCAATAGTGTCATATTATGTAAAAGAATATTACAAATCTACATCGTTACCAATGTACCTCTTGATGAATAAATTGATTCTATAACCTATAATGCTTTTGCGATATAATCTGTCACTGTACATGGCAACCTTGTTCTGCATCTCCCAATAACCTAAGGCTACGAGATATTCTCTGCAGAGGCAAGAGAGAGCGCAACATTAAAACATGATATCTTACTTATGGTGCTTAATGGACAGTTAGCCTTAGAGCTTACTTCTCGAGTATCACGGAGGCGTAATAGGTCTAACTTATCTGACGGCCTCAAATTGATCAAGTTGACAAGCTGCAGAAGAAGAAATTATTTAAGTACAGTACACCAACAGATATTATGTATTGACCGAATCATCTGCAAGAGTGAGGCTTACCCAAAAACTAAACTTTTCAGGGTCCTGTGGTCCAGGCATGCTCTCAAGATCAAAATGTCTTGTCCGCCTAACTGCATTCAGTAAAACAGGTCAAAGTAGGATAAAATGGGCACCTGTTGCCCTCAAAACCACAAATAAAGCTTAGAAGCAAATTTATATACAGTTCTGAAAATACGCCTACTGATAGTGGTGGACACACCTTAAGTTGTGGGTCTAGAAAACCCCAGAGAATAAGTAAAATTCAGATAGCCCACTAATATGGGAATTTTAAGAAAATAGACCATATAGATTGCATGCCTGCTGTATATATACACAGAAGGCCCACAGGTTCAAATCCTAGTTTCACCACCTATTCAAATTTGTCTTATGTTTGTCGAGAAATACATCAAGTCGTACTACCCAGTTCTCAAGTTACTTGATTTTTGTTCCATATAATCATATACTGAGAAGGACATTCATGCGATGTATTTAAAATAATACCAGGTCTTATGGTTTCTCTAGCACGCCTAATGTACGTCCTTGCCAGTTCTGATGCTTCATTGGTCCTTTCAATTAGCTGCAAAGAGTAAAATCAATATGCAAATCAGTACACTTGTTCAGACAGAATTGTCGATTTACCATTACATTGTGATGGAGTATGCTATATTTTCCATTTAAGTCAAGATATAAACGTAGAAATAATAATCACAAGCATAGAAAGGACAATATACCACAAAGAAGGCACCGTCTTTGTAACAGAACAACCAAATGCGTAACCACGTACAAAAATTAAAATTGGGATGCAGACCACGGGATATGCATGAGTTGTACTGGAAAAACAACTACAGTGCTTTCCAGTTTCCACAATCTTGGTGGTTTTCTGTAAATTTTTTGTGACAAAACAACTCGACTAAGAGCACTTATCAGCTCTCATTTAAATATGTATGTGCATACTTTGCGATTTCATGGCAAACACATGTCTCTTTTCTTATATTTGTATTTCCTTTAACACTTTTTGGTTACAAAACATAGTATGACATTGCATTACAGCTGAATGTTTTATTTTTCTTTCGCGTATTTGTGTGGTGCAAGAACAAATGCGCCACATAACAAAAATTTGAAGACTTAGTCCCAACTTCCACAGTATTAATTTCAGTTCCTTTGTAGTTTTTTCTCCATAAACTCAACCTTGCACACTTTCATCCTTAGATGCTAACTTGGCAGCAAGAATATAAGCCATTGAAGAATGTTGGTGTCCTTCGGGCAGAAGATAGCAATATTTTTGTTAGCAAAAGCACTCATTATAAAATGCTACATGGGAATGGTAATTGAAAAAATATGAGCCAGTGGACCAAAAAAATATGTCAAAGTACATGGGGTAAACTGCAATTATACCAATGCATATGTACCTAACTGCATTTTGTTGCGGTGAGACAAGGGCATGACAGATGCGAAAGGACAAATCCTGGTGAGCAAAGCTAAAACCACAAAAATACCAATGCCATTCTGACGTCCAAGGAACACACCCATTTCGAAAAAAAAGAATACAATTCTAAAGTTTTGACAAGAAACCATCCAATATGAGTTACAAGGTATGCAAAAGAAGCACTGGGCATATTATTACATATAATGAAAGTAAAGTGCAATAGGGTCATTAAGCTTCTCCCAATGATTCAAATAGGTTACCAAGCTCTGAAAGTGCATATGGAGGTTATCAAATAAGTGGCTCAGGTTATGTCACTGAGTGATATGTGTTTGAAGTGTGTATGTGGATTGTCTAGCCTTTCCATCAGTTCGGACTTTTGGTTGTGTTGGCTGGTGCATGAAGCTTGGCATGGTATCAGAGCCAAGAAGTCTCAAGTTCAAGACCCTGCCCATGCAGTATTGAAAAAAAGATTCTGCGGTCTACATCGAACCCACCTCTAAGGACTAAAATAAACTAGACGTGAGGGAGAGTGTTGAAATATATTGCCCGCCTCTGTCCGTCAGATCGGACTTTTGGTTGTGTTGTGGCTAGTGCATGAAGCTTAACAGTATGCAAAAACAGAGCTGTAAATTGACCTCTCATACATGAAGCAGCTCCTCTCTTCCCCTCTCGTACATGACCCAAATGTAGGTCAGTCTTGTACAAACAAGACAATCGAGTTTTCCAAAACATGTTGTTTTTTGTGGTAAAACGTTGCACTGGGTTCTGGTAATCCAAGTACCATTGTGAAGATCACTTAGGTGGAAAATACCAATCAATAGGCCAATGATGTACGGCCCTGGCGCCACAAGTCATCCTGACATGGATGGTATTTTCCAATTCATACATCTTGGTGATGGTACTTTGCAACATGTGTCTCAATTTTATGAAAGGTAAGTTTTTCTTGCATAGATAACATGTAATGCTTGTTACTTTTTCTTCTTGGCCTTGTTTTCATAGACTGCTACTTTTATGATGCTTAAGCACTACAAGTAACAAGAGGAGAAGAAGCTCGAGAAGGTAATCAGTTTTTACATCTTTTCTCTCTTGTGATCCTTCTGGTAGAGAGACATCTTGGAACCATTCAATTTCAGCAACTCGGTACCTGCAATAAGAGACAACACAAGTAAGAAAATGTAGAAAGGGGCTGGGACAAGACAATAAGTTCTTCCAGATAAATCATCCATCATGTGAACTTCTATGGAGCATTCTAGACTCACCCATCTTCATCCCATGATCGCAAGATATGAAACCGCCGTGAACCTTCCACCTGTGAACAAAAGTATTATTTACCCTCTGATAACAGCTTCGAATTGTAAATTTAATTGTTTACAATGAGCCAATAAGAAAAGGTACAAAATCCTCAAACTGATCAACGTTGTTCCCTTAGCCAACATACACACAATTCCGAGCACACTGACCATAGACAAGAAACCCCCAATTTTAGGCAGACAGGCAAGAAAAAGAAAATATGTTATTTCAACAGGCAGCCGAAAACGATTTATTTTCTTGATGGAAGGAATTCTTTTCTCAATAGCAATATTAAACTTCTGTTTGTAAACAAACAAAACTAAATTTCTTTAGAATGTTGATTCACAGAAAATTTCTTTAGAATGTTGATTCACAGAAAATTGTAAACAAACAAACAAACAAAGGGATTAGAAAAAGGCCTTACAATTTTTATCAATCTTCCTGTTACAACAGTTTTGGATGCAAACAAATTCATCAGACATAGTAAATTTTACTTTTCCCTGAACAGCCGATTCACTAGAATCAGTTGAGTAACCTCTCTGCTTGCCAGTTCCTTGAAGTCGTCTGTTACCCGACAAATGTTCATAGTCTAAGTGGAATTACAATACTCATATAGGTCTTACTAGAAGGAGCCAAAAAATGTTTAAAACATCTCTCACAAGACCCATGACTAAATAGTCAACGTATCAGTTTAATATTCAGTGGGTCAATCTAAGAATCTGACAAATATCTGTAAGAAAATGACTTCAAGCTTCTATCAATTTAAGAGTCTCATGTTACAATTATATTGTTACGACCATATAGTGTGAGGCGACTAGCAACAGGATTAGGGATCGAGGAAAGAACCAACTAGCATCACTACACATAATAACTGACCGCATCCTCTCACCAGTTACGTGAAAAAGGAAGCAATTTCAGACACTTAGGACCTGGATAATGCATAGCAATCAGAGGAATTGGCAAGCATCGATCAAACACACAGTAAAGATTGGTTGAGCGGACGCGCCTCCAAGCATCCGGCCACACACTTACTTCAACCTGGCAGCCATTGCCAGTGACTCTAATCAACAAGCAGCCACATTTTCCAATATATTCAACACATGTCTGTAAGCATAATGTAGTAGTGGACCCGCACCATCTGACAAAGCCACGAGCCAAGGTGTTGGGTTGCTGAATGCACTAGCAACTCAGATGTGTGTCACATATACTTTCACGCTGGTTCAGCTGGGAGATATGTCACCTGTGGCTCTGGTGGTAATGTCAGTTCCCAGTTGGATATGCAATATCTCCACCTCTAAGGCTCTACATGTGAAACCTTGGAGTCATACCCTTATTGTGGTAAAGGCAGTGCTAGTCAAAGTAATCACTGGAAGTATTGAAACTGGTGTCCGTATAACAAAATACGGGCAAGAATGCTAAGTTTTTACATGCCACTCCACCAGTTTACTTTAGCCTAACCTCGCATGGGTCCAAGTTCTAAATCGTTCAGGTGTGGCATTATCCTTGGAAATGAAACATTCAGTTTGGCGTCATTGGGACAAAATCGAATGTCCATATATTAAAAAAATATGTTTTTACTGTAGACACGAGCTACCATTGATTCTTCCTAGGCATTCGATATGTGTAATATATATTAACAGCGGAAAACCTAAGGTTGTGTAGTAATCTAGCACGCAATCATACAGAAGTCCCAAAAACGAAACCTGGAACAACAAGGCATGCACACAAAATGTCTATACAGCGAACAAACATAGCATGAATTTTACCTCTAGGTAAAAGCGTCCATCTGGAAGTGGCTCGCACCTGCACGTTTATGAAAACAGATAAGATTGAAAATGTTGGCAGAATTTGAAAATAAATAAGGAGAACTACACTCACTCAAGAATTTCCACCTCACATCCACAGTCAGCTACAGTACCCGTCGCAGAATCAATAGCAACCTACATTATTAAATAAATAAGTGGGTGGATGAACCTTCAGGCAAAGACTTTATTTGAGAATAGATACTGACCATTCCCATTCGATGGTTCCCTTCCATTACCCTCCTTACCTGTTTCAAATGGGGAAAACACAAGGTTGTGAATATACTGAGAAAACACATCCAACCAGCATTCCGTAAACATAAAAGTAAGCTAAGTTCATTATATCTTCATGAAAATGGATGGATAATACGAACCAGGTATGCAAACAGATAAATACCCATATGGATATACACTTGTTGGCACGCAGATTACAGATGGTGATAGATACAAAGATCAAATTAGCGTTATTTATTTGCACTGAAAGTCTAAATGTAGGATTTGGGGATAATATCATGTTCTGGTTATTCATCCCTACAATTTTCTAAAGCAAGTTTTCACCAAAAATATGCTAAATGTTACTTACTACACCTGCAATACACATAAACTTGCACCTATGCACTGAAATACTACCGACAAATCAGAAGGTAGCTGTCAACAAATGCATACCACACATACAAATCTAAATGTGTGATAGTTGTTTGTACCATCAGCCTGTAGCGAGGTTCAAATATGTTCAGTGCCATCTTTTGGCAGGGTAATACGACATCCATAACAAAGAGAGGCATCAAATCAACGCCTGCGTATGTTGTTGTCTCATGCTCTGACCTCCTCTCGGCATACTCTTCAGGGAAGTTTCTCTGAATTACGTTGTTCAATGTTACACTGAAGCATTAAACATAACTGACATCAGAGAAAGTAAGAGCAAATTGGATGCCTAAAAGAAAACAATTTTAATTCAAATGAATAAATCTAACTTCATAAGGCAACATAGAATACCTTATAGGATAAGTTCTTGGACCAATAAATAGAACTGTTCGGCACATGGGGCACTTGTTGCCTACAGAAAGTAGCACATTATGTGAAGCTCAAACTAAACAAAAGCAGCTAATCAAGTATATGAATGTTTGCTGTGCTCACCGTGATCCATTGATTGATGTAAACAAGAGCGACAAAACGAGTGCCCACATGGAGTGGTGACTGGTTCAAACAATAGCTTAAAACACAATGTGCACTCAAAATCATCAGTCCTATCTAACCTTGGCCGTCTTGCTCCAGCTGCAGCATTTGTATTTCTATCCAGGTCACTGAGACAGGTTTGCAGGATATGGCTATACATGTAGCAAAAGACTATTATACAATGTGCCCGAGCATAATTATCGACTTCGGGTATCTGCTAGCTATGCAGTGAGTATGAATATCATCATGAACCAACAATTGTACCTGAGGGGATCGACTTGAAGACCAGCAAGAAGGGACTCACGTGCCTCGTGATATCGCTCCAGCTGCATATGAAGGGTGTTATTCCGAATGTTAAAATGTTCATTGCAAGGAAACTTAATCTACAATGTAAAACGACCACATAAGCAACACTAGTTACCAACAGATGATATTAAGGGAGGACCTGGGAGATGTTATGAAGTTTATGTCTAACGGCCTGTGCATAATAAATGGATAAAGGCTTGCTAATAAGAGTAATTAACCTATTTTTAGTATGGACAGAATTAGAAAATATGTATAATTTTGACCATATGCCAAAAAGTTTATAAGCATATAATCACAAACAGAAATGTGTAGAACAAAATATCATTGTAACAGCAAATAGGTAGGAGAAAATTGGACCAACTGTGTGTACTCTGTTTTGTCTGCTTGCGAAGTCCCACCAGTACTATGAAACTAAGCAGATTGCGACATGTAGATGTAAATACTACCTTAGATTTTAGGATCAGGTGGACAGATCTTAACTCAATTCATGTGAAAGAAAATGGAAAGAAGGTGTGGACAGACATAATTTGCAAGTACTTGTGAGAATTTGTAAGACCACAAAGCTAGAGGTATATTCCATGCAAAATTTAAATTAGTATGAGACAGTGTCAGGCGAATGACCAAACCGTGAAGTCAAATTCTCTTGCAAATCCCAATATTTAATCAAAGCTAGTGAACAAATTATGGTTGAACTGAATCATCTTATCCAGGAGTAAAGATAAAAGTGTTGGCACCATAAAATAGTATTGAAGCTAAGATATACCAAAAGAGCAAAAGTGAAGCTTCAGAGTGTTACCAGAATAAGCGCATATGCCTTGAGAAGATATGGTTTAGGAGAATTACTGTGGATAGTTACTACCTTCTCTGCATCCTTCAGAGCTAACTGCAAAAAACATTTTCTTACAACATAATAAGACCTAATGCTTCCCAACATTTATTTGAGTTCCACATCAGGTGAGCTAATCCTTTTAAATTGCTCATACCTCTGCATGTGTTGTAGGATCAAGGCCATTCAGTGGCTGATACTCTGAGTCAGCTGCTGATCTCTCCCTCAACACCTGACTTATCCTGACATAGAAGCATCCACAAGACGTGCATTAATACAAATTGAATATTTCAATAGAGATTCCTGTGCAGAAGCGTGATGATTACCTAAATTTTGAATGAATGGCAGCAATATAAAGATTTATATAACACAGAAACCCTGCCAGGGAACTTACAAACAGAAAGCAGAACATCGATTGCTAAGGATAATAGGATCTCCAGATCTCAAATTTTGAGCTTTAGAATAGATGGAAATAGCCTGAAACAGAACCATATAAAGTATCGTAAACAATAAAATCAACGGACACCGGAATTAAATTTGTAGAAGTGGATGACTCTGCAGAAGTCAAACATATAATGACAACAAAACAATGAACCCCAGTGCTACACATCTGAAAAATATTAAAAGAAAAAAAAATCTCTCTGCATACAAAATACATGAACTGATCAAATAAAGAAACGAAACATCAAAAATGAATTCCAAAAAAAGACAAAATAAAACTATTTACATAAACTCAATAAGGTGATGATATGTACTTCCGATGTAGGTTAGTTATATGTTAATATAGGCTATCGAGTAACTCAAGTAGGTAAGAAGTTTATCTTCAAAAGGTACTGAATTAGAAAACCACCATGAACTCTCTTAAATAAACAGCTTTTATGCACTTGCGTTGCAAGTAATGCCATGAAATATCAACTCCAAAGGAAATTCTTTTCATTCTAGTTCTCCTGGAGTTTTCAGAATAAATATAGGGAAAGAGAAATAAAGTGCACATAGAAATCAATTGCACAACAGATAAAAATCATAAAACACAAAATTCATGAAAGATCATATGGAAGAAGAGATCTGAACCATCAGTGACACACTGATGCAGTGGTGCAACAATAATCGAAACCTTTACTAGTTTTTAGTTCACAGTTACAGAAAATTAGTAATGTCGAATAAGGGAGTGCATGACTACAAGAATGTCCAAAATAGCAGGACTAGAACATGTTAAACCAAAAATGCCTAGTTTTTTCAAAGAGATAAGCCTCATTAATTATTAATCAACCGTTCCCCTAATCAAGAAAAACTGACATTATCAGCAAACATCTTAAACTTGGTGAAAAACAGATCAACTGATGCAAACAGAACTGGAGTGCCACACTAACTGTACCGAGCTGGTACAAAATAAATCTAAGTATGCCATGTCAACACTAGTTGATAGCCAGCACGGTATTTTGGTTCTCTGTTGAAAATTGTGTTAAAATCGAAATTGGTGGCACCACGAACTCATATTTTTTACGGGAACTACTTTCAGATATGGAAGATGGATGCCTCCATTCCCATGGACATCACATTCACCAATTAAGCACCAAAGGCACACGTGCATAAACTCAGAATACTAGCCCAGCGTAGCCCCGTTACATAGACTTTCTGCTGTGGTCAGTCCCAATCCAATTCCCATCCTCTCCCGATTATTAAAGCGGCGGCCGTCAAACTATGAGAGACCGTCAGGGTTGATCGGGTTACTCCCAGTCCCAGACCAGTCCCAGACGACGAAGAGAGAGGGCAAGGGGGAGTTTAGCTAGCTAGCGGACTACCTCGTCGTAGCGGCGCTCCCGGAAGGCGCGGGCGCCATGCTGTGCGAGGTCGAACACCTCGCGGTACTTGTCCGGTGCCATCCCCATCTCCTCCTCCCTCTCCACCTGCCCACCACGAGAAGCGAAATCCAGTTCAAAACACATGCGCGCGGCGCGGTTTCAAGTAAAAAAGACAAGTCATCGCCACTGGAGCGAAGGGAATCAGACGCACCCACGGGAACTCCTCGACGACGAGTGCGGCGGCGAAGGAGGCGCCAGGCGTCGCCATTGGGGAAGCGCGGCGGGTGGGAGTAGGAATCGGATTGGGGGAAATGGGGGCTGGGCGAGCGGCAGGGGAATTGGGCTGTGGTGGACTTGGAGAAGGAGAAGGAGGTGGTGGTGAGGGAGCATGCGGCGTTCGTGCGCCGATGCCCGGTGGTTTTTGCGCGGCTGCGGCCACCAAGACGTGTCCCCGTACGGATTCCTAAACCAATGTGGAATTTTCAATCAGAACCTCAAGCATTCAGTCAACAATATCAGCTAGGTTTTTTATCAGTTTTAGACCCTACTTCCATCGACCTCAAGAGAATATCAGGAACTTCAGAGTAGTTCAACATTTTAGGATCAATAATGCTGGAGTTACGGATGAATTTGTTACGGATGGATCGTACGGGCTGATGTGGCACTCAACCGTGAATCTGGGTGAGAAATAAGCGGAACAACTGCTGCTGCTACCTCTCCAATCGTGCTGAGTCACCTAGAGTCCGTAAGGTTTTTTCGTAAATTTTTTCCGTAGATGTAGCATTACTGTTTTAGGATAAGGCTACAAAAAAAAACCAGCACTAACGAAAAAGATATTATGGATGCACACATGCAGAAAATAAAAAGCAGAAGCAGAAATAAGAAAAGTTCTGCCATAATCAATTCCTTGCATCTGCAGTGCATACCACCACCAAAGACAACATCAAGGGTTCACATTCTCCAAATGTGATGTCTTCATGAAAAAAATTAGTGCACAAACGTCATCGTCGCTCGACTAAATATCTTAGGTTTTCACTCTGAAGAAAGTTTGCGCTCTCAAAACAATGCATTCAGCAAGGTTATTGTTATGTACAACCAATTAAGGTCAGACATTGAGTTTTTACCCTAAAACCTAAAAGATAAGACTCTGTACCCCTCCACTACTGTCGTCCCCACTTGCTGAGGTCGCTGTTGCAAGTCAAGAAACGCCAAACAAAGTCTTCATCGCCTCGAAGACTCGGTCTGTCGTTACTAGTCCTCAAAAACTCAGCCGCCATGACATTCTTCGCCTCCGTTCATACCATGGAAATCGAAACTCCGACACGCCCATGGTGTCAACAGACAACAGAGCTTCGTGCCATGCCCTTCTGAAGCCACATAGGCTCATAATAAGGACGCACATGACCAGATCCCATCTGATCCAGTGAACTGAAGGTGTCATTCTCCCAATGGAAATCTCTAGCGGAGCATTCCGAAAATCATCAACGGCCAGTTCATGAAGGATTGGCAAACGCGGATCACCGCCTTTGCGAAAGAAGAACCCTAGGACCGCCTCCTTATTCAAGCAAAAGCGGCAACCCCCACGCCATCTTGTATCGCCACCGATGCCCCCATCACCGCCCGAGAAGTGCCGAGATGGTGCCTTGCCCTCCAACTTAGATGGGAAAGGTGCCCCTACCGCTGCCAACATCGGTGGCGGAGATGGTTGGGAGCACAGGTTGGGGAGGTAGTGACGGCGGGAATAGAGTGGGGGGCCTCTGGATCCGCCCGGACGGGTGCGACCCTGGAGGAGTTTTTCAAGTAAATAAAAATAAAACAAAAAAGATATAGTTAGCAATGGCTACAATTTTTATTATTTAGAATTGGTTGTGATCCCTCTGAAATTATTCCTTGTGATGTGGTGAACCAAGGCCTTTCATGGGTTTTAAGTAACTCTATGGTCAATATGTTATAGGAAGAGACTCTACCGGTTTTCGAAGAATAGGACATATTTCTTCCTTGGACGAACAATTACTCTTTTAATACATCAGTAACATAACAAAGTACTAATGAAAATGAATCCACTGGCATAAATTTTATGTGATATAATATTGTATTCATGGAGCAATTCTTGGTCAAAGATTTGATTTAAACAAAAATAAAATATGGCACTTTATGAACGAAGGGAGTATATCTGCGCTAAAAGGTAGCACATGGTCTTATTAGATTATCTTTGAAGGGACAAAGAACATGCACAAAGAAAATGTCATGAAATGGCCCGCATAACTTGATGAGCATCTATCAAATTTTGTCAAAAATATGTGCTTTTTGAACTCCTATGGTCCCGATCTAAGATCTAAGACCACTGGTGTGGTTGGAGAGGCGAATTTCAGGACGACAGCTCTAGATGGTGGTAGTGCATCGAGGCGGTGACCCCGTTATCCCATGCAGCGCCGGTTCTATGGGGCAGGGTCATGGCTTAGTGCGATTTGGATCACAACTAGAGTTATGCGGGCAAGTAGTTTGCCGACCCGACTGGTTTGACTTAATTTGGTCAGGTTCTTGAAACACCTACTCTTAAGAGTTCAGTAAGGGTTGAAAAGTCCGATTTAGTTGTTACGACGGGGCGGCGCTAGTCCAAGAGTTGGCGCGACGTTTTGTGGTTTGAGGGTGGTTACCTAGGTAGCAGGGATATCAAAGGATGGGTTGTGTGGTGTTTGGCTCGTGTGCGGATTTGGTGCCAAGTGGTGTAAATCGAGGCAACGCCCGCGAAGCTGAAGTTGTGTGTTTTGTTGTGTTTACTGGATTAGCGTCGTGTGGATGGCGGGTCTCCTCACCTGTGCAGTTTTTGACCCTATATTCCTTATAAACATGGCAATGCATGGTTTTTGGGAGCCGATTTTCTGTGCTTAACTCGCTATTCTATCTAATCGATCGGCAGAACGGCCGACTTTTTTAACCTCAAAAAAGTAATGTGGTTCAATCAGCTTGTATATGTTGCGCTTGTGGACAAATAATAATAAGCAAGGATAAGAAGACCAACAATACAAAAGTAAAGGGCCCGAAATGAGGATTTCGGCATAGCCCAAGGGCCTTTCCAGAAGTTTTTAGTCGCATAGTGATCCAAATCTAGCTACCCCCACCTGCTAGCTATCGTCTCCATTTATGAGTTGTTGTCCGGCGGGGCCCTGCAGGAGCTGTCCGCTGCGTGCCTACCCTGCTATGCTCCACGCGGTGCGCCGCGGCGGGTAGCTCCGTTCGCGCCCTCGTGGCGACCGCGCCGGATGCTTGGCTCCAGGGATGCAACCGTGGCTGCACCGGCACGCACCTAGCTGCGCTGCGCTCCTGCAGCCAAAGCCGCCGCAAGCGTCCATGTTTTGCCAATCATTTTCACTGCGAGTTTTAGCCAACTGCTTCGTTTCTTTTCCCCTGCAGTGTAAACAGCTGGGGGGACATGGCGTTTTGCTGCTTGTGTTTCATGTATGGGTTCTTTCGCCTTGCCTCCCTGCACCCCACGAACGGCCAAGTGGTGTATCCGGCTGAAAGAAGAAATTTGTTTTTTGAAACAATGTTGAAAGGTGAACATGCCAACAACACAAGTGGAGATTGGTGCACAAGGACACTAGTGACCTAATTTTTCTAAAAAAAAATTGAGGTCATATTTTTTAGTTTTTTAAAAAAATAGAAAAAATATATTCAGATGTAGCCATCTATTTATCACACAAACATATAAAAAATCATGTTCGAATACTTTGTATTCTATGCTACACAAAAATGACAAACGTGTAGATCTAAATATGTATATTTTCAAATCTCCAATTTTTATCAGATTTTGACATTTTTATGTAGACCACAATACAAAAAAATTGTCTTAAAATTTTGCTTTCTGTGGGTAACATCATTGATTATGTCTAGATTTGTTTTCATAATTTTCTAAAACAAAGAAATATGATATTTGTTTTAAAAAAACTAGATCACTGGTGTCCATGTACCAACAACAATTTCGGCCAACAAAAGCTACTAATCCCTCTTTTCTACAACTCTTGACATATACAGTCACACAGGCTGTCGTGTCAAGAACAATGGATCAAGAGAGTACTAAAAAGGGTGTGTCTAGGGCTACTAAGAATTAGCTTACAGCTTAGTGGGCTGACGTCGTCATATCTCAGTTGTAACTCATGTTGTAACTCACCAATTGTGAAGTAAATTTAACGCTTCGGATGTATTGTTCCTAGTTGCAATCTCACTTGTAAAAAAAAAAATTGGTTGCAATCCAATTAACAACTGAAAAAAATCTCAGTTGCAACTTAACCTGTAACTCTTTTTTTTAAGAAACTTAACTTGTAACTCAACTGCATGAATCACGATGTAAATCTGATGATATAGGACTCTAGCGAGACCTACTATTGAGAATTAGCAATTCCGTACTAAAAAAGGGTTTGAGCATTCTCTTTGACGACAGTCTCACGACTAGAATCTGACAGGTTGAAAACATCTAGTCTTGAAAAGGGACAACATGGTAGGGGCCAAAGTCTAAGAGCATCTCCAGCCGTTGGAGGCCCCCGGGCCAAAATCCGGCGCAATTTTCGTCCGGATTGGATGTAAAACGGGCGTGGGTGGCAATAGTTTCCCAGTTTGCACCCCGGCATTCGCCCATAAGCGCGGATTAAGTTTCAAAATATCGTCTTCCCGCTACACAAAAGCATCGACCACAGTTCAGCGATCGGCTATTAGATCAGCCACAATCCGGCGATCGAAAGAGAAACTAGACTACAACAGGCTCGTCGGCGGTGCCTTCCTGCGCCTCGGGCGATGATGCATCGTCGGCCGCCGGAGTGGATGTCGTCGAAGGGGAGGCCGACGCAGTCGACGGAGGCCGGAGGATTTCTTGGCGATGGGCGTCGTACCAAGCCCTCGTCTCCTCGTCCATCGCAGCATCGTTGCCGCCGATCAGGAACGCAAGGTCGGTGTTCCTCTTCTTCGCCGCGGAGGTTGTCTTGAGTAAGGCGATCCGGGCGCCCTGGTTGGCGAGCATCTCCTTCCACCGTGCGTCGTACTTGGTGTCCCTCCCGGCGGTGTGCGCCCTCGCGTTGGCCCAGCACTTGTCGAAGGACGCCTGCAACCTGTCGACTGGATGGCTCGCCTTCTTCAGTTCTTTCAACTTCTTTTGGCCGAGCTCGGGGCGGCTGCTTGATGCGTGGTGAATGACCAGCCCGTTGGGAACCCCAAGAGGAAGGTGTGATGAGTATAGCAGCTAGTTTTCCCTCAGTTAAGAAACCAAGGTTTAATATTGTTCAGGAGAAGAGCGGGCAATACGACTGTAGGTGATGCTTGCTAGTTTGCGACAGCTTCAGACAATTTATATATGGCGCCTCGTCCAAGCTTTGCTTGCTAGCTGCAACGCGGAACCTGCACACAACACAACCAAGTACTTTGCTCCCAACTTGTGATGAGGTTGTCAATCTCACCGGTTTGCTTGAAATAAAGGTTATGAGCGTATCGAGTGGAAAACAGTGAAAGTATGCGAGTAAAGTAAACAGTGCGAGTAAAGTAAACAGGTGATATCAATATGATGGATATTGGATCGGGGTCCACAGTTCACTAGTGGTGTCTCTCCATAAGATAAATAACACATGCTGGGTAAACAAATTACAGTTGGGCAATTGATAGAATAAAGATAACGTGATATGTCGAGAAGATCACTATGCGATTTACTCTGGGCATTACAACAAAATACATAGACCGCCATCCAACTGCATCTATGACTAATAATCTACTTGTGGCGAATCAATCCGAGAACTCCACAAGTATTAAGTTGCGAACAACAGATAATTGCATTAAGCAAAGTGTGTAATGTAAACAAAGTATATGCCCTTGAGCATATGAATGTTGTTTTCTCCCTAGTAGCAACAGCACATCTACAACCTTAGAGGTTTCTGTCACTCCCCAGATTAAATAGAGACATGAACCCACTATCGAGCATAAATACCCCCTCTTGGAGTCACTAGCAACTACTCGGCCAAGATAGCTACTAACAACGGAGAGCATGCAAGATCATAAACAACATAGAGATAACAAAAGATATATTTCAGTATAGCAACTCAATCATAACACCAATATTCATCGGATCCCAACAAACCAAACATGTAGAATTACATAACGGTGATCTCAATCATGTAGGGCAGCTCATGAGATCTAGACATGAAGCACATGGTGGAGGAGACAACCATCTAGCTACTGCTATGGACCCATAGTCCAAGGTAGACTACTCACTCATCGCTCCGGAGGCAAGCATGGCGACGAAGAAGACCTCTGGTGGCGATTCCCCTCTCCGGCAGGGTGCCGGGAAGAGCTTCTGGACCCTCCCGATCTTCGGGTCGACGGCGGCGGCGGACCGCGATGTGTTCTAGAAAATTGATCGGGTACTTAGGTTTTTTCCGTCGGGGGGTCTTTATAGGCGAAGGGGCATCGTCAGAGGTGGCCCGAGGAGACCTCACACATAGGGGGCGTGGCCAGGGGCCAGGCCACGCCGCCCTAGTGTGAGGGTGGCCTGTGGCCCCTCTCCAACTCCTTTTTGGATCTCTGGAAGCTTCCGGGAAAAATAAGACTTCAGGAACTTGTTTCGTCCAATTCCGAGAATATTTCCTGTGTAGCACTTCTGAAACACAAAAACAGCAGAAAACAGGGAACTGGAACTGTGACGACTTGTTAATAGGTTAGTTCCGGAAAATGCATAAAAGTGCCACGAAGTGTAACGAAACAGTAGGCAAATGGTGTAAAAACAAGCATGGAGCATCAAAAATTATAGATACGTTGGAGACGTATCAAGCATCCCCAAGCTTAACTCCTGCTCGTCCTCGAGTAGGTAAGTGATAACAAAGAATAATTTTTGAGGTGATATGCACATACACAATCTTGATCATATATGTAAGCATTGTGAGCTGGGATCATAAGAACTTAAAACATGGGAATGAAGATATAATCTTGACAATAAGAACTTAGCAACCATGTTGTAAACATGAAAATGAACACAAACAAAAGATCATGAAAATGAAACAATGAAAGTCAAACGTGTGTTCAAATCATAAGGAAAAACATACAAATGGTTTTCAGCTTGTCCTTCATAGAGAGCAAAACATAAATGCATAGGACACCTTCAAGTTTAAGAGGGCGACTAGATACAAATAATTTGAGAACAAGTGAAACCAACAATATGAATCAATCAATGAAAACTTTGGGACAATGCACATTATACTAAGAATGACAACTATGCTCTCTTAATGGTGCATAAAGAAAGAAGGTGGTGACTCAACATAAAAGTAAAAGAAAGGCCCTTCGCAGAGGGAAGCAGTGATTGCAAGTTTTATAACCTTCAAAAATTATGTTACTTACCGGCTTTGATCTCTCATTGCCCCCATCATAGGCATCTTGAATGGTTTGAGTTAATGCGAGAACAATTATGATGCATATGCTTGACAAATCATAAGTTGAAAACCTCGTGTCCCGTGAATACGAGTACCCAAACCTCATGCTACTTGCTAATGCCAAGTTGACGTGGAATATGCAGTTGATGGTCCTTGTGCGTGGTGAACAACCAGCCCGTTGGGAACCCCAAGAGGAAGGTGTGATGAGTATAGCAGCTCGTTTTCCCTCAGTTAAGAAACCAAGGTTTATCGTTCTTGGAGAGAAGGGACAATAACGACTGAAGGTGATGCTTGCTAGTTTGCGACAGCTCCGGACAATTCATATACGGCGCCTCGTCCAAGCTTTGCTTGCTAGCTGCAACGCGGAACCTGCACACACACAACCAAGTACTTTGTTCCCAACTTACGATGAGGTTGTCAATCTCACCGGTTTGCTTGAAACAAAGGTTATGAGCGTATCGAGTGGAAAACAGTAGAAGTATGCGAGTAAAGTAAACAGTGCGAGTAAGTAAACAGGTGATAGCATATGATGGAAATAGGACCGGTGTCCACAGTTCACTAGTGGTGTCTCTCCATAAGATAAATAACACATGCTGGGTAAACAAATTACAGTTGGGCAATTGATAGAATAAAGATAAACGTGATATGTCAAGAAGATCACTATGAGATTTACTCTGGGCATTACAACAAAATACATAGACCGCCATCCAACTGCATCTATGACTAATAATCCACTTGTGGCGAATCAATCCAAGAACTCCACAAGTATTAAGTTGCGAACAACAGATAATTGCATTAAGCAAAGTGTGTAATGTAAACAAAGCATATGCCCTTGAGCATATGAATGTTGTTTTCTTCCTAGTAGCAATAGCACATCTACAACCTTAGAGGTTTCTGTCACTCCCCCAGGTTAAATAGAGGCATGAACCCACTATCGAGCATAAATACCCCCTCTTGGAGTCACTAGCAACTACTCGGCCAAGATAGCTACTAACAACGGAGAGCATGCAAGATCATAAACAACATAGAGATAACAAAAGATAATATTCAGTACAGCAACTCAATCATAACACCAATATTCATCGGATCCCAACAAACCAAACATGTAGAATTACATAACGGTGATCTCAATCATGTAGGGCAGCTCATGAGATCTAAACATGAAGCACATGGTGGAGAAGACAACCATCTAGCTACTGCTATGGACCCATAGTCCAAGGTAGACTACTCACTCATCGCTCCGGAGGTAAGCATGGCGATGAAGAAGACCTTCGGTGGCGATTCCCCTCTCCGGCAGGGTGCCGGGAAGAGCTTCCGGACCCTCCCGATCTTCGGGCCGACGGCGGCGGCGGATCGCGATGTGTTCTGGAAAAGTGATCGGGTACTTAGGTTTTTCCCGTCGGGGGGTCTTTATAGGTGAAGGGGCGATGTCAGAGGTGGCCCCAGGCCTCCTCACGCCAGGGCGGCGCGGCCAGGGGCTGGGCCGCGCCAGCCCTGCGTGAGGGCGGCCTGTGGCCCCTCTCCTTCTTCTCTTCAGACGACTGGAAGCTCCCAGACAAAATAAGACTTCAGGAACTTGTTTTGTCCAATTCCGAGAATATTTCCTGTGTATCACTTCTAAAACACAAAAATAGAAGAAAACAGGGAACTGGCACTGTGGCGACTTGTTAATAGGTTAGTTCCGGAAAATGCATAAAAGTGCCACGAAGTGTAACGAAACAGTAGGCAAATGGTGTAAAAACAAGCATGGAGCATCAAAAATTATAGATACGTTGGAGACGTATCATGCATCCCCAAGCTTAACTCCTGCTCGTCCTCGAGTAGGTAAGTGATAACAAAAGAATAATTTTTGAGGTGACATGCACCTACATAATCTTGATCATATATGTAAGCATTTGTGAGCTGGGATCAAAAGAACTTAAAACATGGGCATGAAGATATAATCTTGACAATAAGAACTTAGCAACCATGTTGTAAACATGAAAATGAACACAAACAAAAGATCATGAAAATGAAACAATGAAAGTCAAACGTGTGTTCAAATCATAAGGAAAAACATACAAATGGTTTTCAGCTTGTCCTTCAAAGAGAGCAAAACATAAATGCATAGGACACCTTCAAGTTTAAGAGGGCGACTAGATACAAATAATTTGAGAACAAGTGAAACCAATAATATGAATCAATCAATGAAAACTTTGGGACAATGCACATTATACTAAGAATGACAACTATGCTCTCTTAATGGTGCATAAAGAAAGAAGGTGGTGACTCAACATAAAAGTAGAAGAAAGGCCCTTCGCAGAGGGAAGCAGTGATTGCAAGTTTTATAACCTTCAAAAATTATGGTACTTACCGGCTTTGAGCTCTCATTGCCCTCATCATAAGCATCTTGAATGGTTAAAGTTAATGCGAGAACAATTATGATGCATATGCTTGACAAATCATAAGTTGAAAACATCGTGTCCCGTGAATACGAGTACCCAAACCTCATGCTACTTTACTTAGAGTCCCAAGCAAGACTCTTGTCATTGTAAATATATGCATATCATTGAGAACCGCCAATGGGGTACCTCCGTGCCCGATGACATGGAACAAGCCCACATCAAAATGACAGAACAAGCAGACAATGAACACCTCGACATCTCTTTTATTTTCCATTTGTTTAGCTTTTTATTGTGAGATGCGTCGTCGAATGTTCACCATGGGTATGCTGCAAATTTCCACCATGAATTATGCATGGCTTAGATTAGCGGCCCAGCGTTTCCCTAACACATATACAAACTCCATGATCCCCACAAGATTCCCAATTCATTTCACACCGCGGGCATCCATAAACAAAAGATCACGATATCAACTCAAATAAGAAGTGCAATGTTGAAAGCTTGCCCATGACTGCATGGCTTTGCTAGTCTCCAACTTACAACTTGCAAGCATAACAACTCAACATAAGAGACCACAATGTCAAATTTTTAAGAACAGGAAAAAGTAAAGTGTGCCTTCCGGTTCGTGAGAGCTTTACTGACCGAATTTCGCATAACACTGATAAGAGTTTAATTTGAAGAGAAAATAAAAGCAAGTCAAATTTACTTGGAATAGCAAATTGCTAGTAGGTATGTATGGTGGACACTTTGGCAAACTTTGGCTTTTAGGAGTTGGATGCACGAGTAGAGCTCATACTCAGTACAAGGCGAGGGCTAGCAAAAGACTGGGAGCGACCAACTAAGAGAGCAATAATGGCCATAATCATGCAAAGCGACATTAAAAAAAACATAAGATGGCATCAAAAGTCAAAAACTAAATGATCATAGAGGCTAATGGCGACTTTATAAGAGTCTAACATGTGTGAGCATGCGCCAAGGCAACCCAAATAAAGCATCAAGGAGAAAACCAAAATAATGCTTCCATACAATAAAAACAACGCATGATTTTTTCAAAGGCTCATTAAGCAATATCAGTTATTTGAGACAAGTCATGCTACAGCAAAACCACTAAGCATACTATCAAAAAGACATCAAGCATGACATGAAAAAGCCTAAGCCGCAGTCTACACAAGCTCCTTCTTGTACCACTATTTTGCATAAAGCTTTTTCTCTTTTCCAACACCATTTGAAATTTTTATAAACACCTCTTTTGATGAAAACCAATAAAGATTAGAGGCAAAAATACACCTTGATGAAAAGATATGACAAGGTCTGAACGCAAATCAAGGCAAAAATGAAAACCAAAAGCAGTAGCGGAAAAAGAAGAACACCCGGTGAAATTGTAAGAATGAAAACGGAGTGTTCTTTGCAAATAAAAACGAGTACATCTCCTCCAAAGGAAATTTGTTGGGGTCCAACCATTTATTGCAGCAAACAAAACTAAACTAACTAAGAAAACTAAAACAACTGACGCTCCAAGAAAAACACATAGTGCATGAAGCAATAAAAATATAGCGTCTTGAAAGGTGACCTGATTTTTGCCGATGAAGAAGGGGTGCCTCGGGGGCATCCCCAAGCTTTGACGCTTGTACTTCTTGGATATTTCTTGGGGTGATGCATGGGCATCCCAAGCTTGAGCTTTTGTCCATTCTTCAACTCATCTCATCATTCTCCAATCCCTACACTTAAAAACTTCCTTCATACAAAACTAAACACAATTCTATTAGCAACATTAGTGTAGGCATAACATATAATCAACCTCTTTTTGCTTCAGGTTTCAACTCAAAACCACCACATATATAGAAAATACTACTGTAGCAACTTCCCCAAAAGTTCCATGATCAAAAGAAAGCGATAAAGCGGCAAACACAAATATTGGCAGAAATCTGTCAAAACAGAACAGCTGACAAAAGACGAATTTTTGAGGGGTTTTCTGTTGCTCAAATCAAAAAGTGTTCAACTAACGAAAGTTTGTATATAACCTGGGGCATATGAACAAGAAATCGCAGGTCCAAAAGATATACAGAGAATTTATACGAATTTTTACGGTGCAGCACCGAAAACAGTTTTAGGACAGCAACATCCCCAAATCTTTACCTCACTCGAATTAGAGGCTTCTCTTGGCACAAAAACAAAATAAACAAGATAAGGAGCGGTCATTACAGTAGTAATGACTTACAATACTCAAATAAAAGAAAAAGTACTGAAAGTAAAACATTGGGTTATCTCCCAAGAGTGCTTTTCTTTAACGCCTTTGAGCTAGGCGCAGAAAATTACGAATCAAGTAATATCAAGTGATGAAGCATCAAGCTCATAATTTGCTCTAAGAATAGAGTCAAAAAGTAATTTCTTCCTTTTCCTAGGGAAGTGTTCCATACCTTTCTTGAGTGGGAATTGATATTTAATAGTGCCTTCCCTCATATCAATGATAGCACCTACAGTTTGAAGAAAAGGTCTTCCCAAAATAATAGGACATGAAGCATGGCATTCAACGTCCATAACAAGAAAATCAACGGGAACAAGGTTATTATTAACCACAATAAGAACATCATTAATCCTTCCCAAAGGTTTCTTCTTAGCAACATCAGCAATAGGAACATCAAAGTAACACTTTTCAAGCGGTGGTAAATCAAGCATGTCATAAATCTTTCTAGGCATGATAGAAATACTAGCACCTAGATCACATAAAGCATGGCAATCAAAACCATTAACATGCATATCAATGATGGGTTCCCAACCATCTTCTAACTTCTTGGGAACAGAGGCTTTTTGCTTCAACTTTTCATCCCTAATTTTTATGAGAGCATTGGTAATATGCTTAGTGAAAGCAACATTTAAAGAACTAGCATTGGGAGTCAAAGCAAGCTTTTGCAAGAACAAAATAACTTCAGATATATTGCAGCCATCAACATCAAAATCATTAAAATAAATAGAGCTATCATCTCGCACACTCCAAAAAATTTCAGCACTCTTTTGAGAAAAAGTTTTGGCAGTTTTAGGCTTTTTAACACAAGGAGTGGGAGTTTTCTCTACCCCAATCAAAGTAAGAGGATTGCTAGCATTAGGAGCAACATCAATAGAGGTAGTAATGGTACATACATTCATCTCTCTGGCCATCTCATCTTCTCTTTCTCACCTGGCATGCAATTCCGCTAACAATCTAATATTTTCATCAATTCCAACTTGAATAGCATTAGCAGTAGCAAAAACATTGTTCTCTTTCACATCATTAGACAACACTTTTAATTTCAGAATTTCAACATCATGAGCAAGGCTATCAACTTTAGAAGCAAGAATATCAATTTTGCCTAACTTTTCCTCAACAGACTTGTTAAAAGCAGTTTGCTTACCGATGAAGTCCTTGTGCATTACCTCAAGCTCGGAGGGCGCAGCCCTAGTGTTGTTGTAGGAATTACCATAAGAGTTACCATAACCATTACCATTGGTAGAAGGATACGGCCTATAATTGTTACTAGCAAAATTGTTCCTAAAAGCATTGTTGTTAAAATTATTATTTCTAATGAAATTCACATCAACATGCTCTTCTTGAGCAACCAGAGAGGCTAAAGGGACATTATTAGGATCAACATGAGTCCTATCATTAGCAAGCATAGCCATAATGGTATCAATCTTATCACTCAAGGAAGAGGTTTCCTCAACAGAATTTACCTTCTTACCTTGTGGAGCTCTCTCGGTGTGCCATTCGGAATAATTTACCATCATGTTGTCGAGTAGCTTTGTTGCGGCGCCCAAGGTAAGGGACATAAAAGTGCCTCCAGCAGCTGAATCAAGTAGGTTCCTCGAAGGAAAATTCAGTCATGCATAAAAAGTTTGGACAATCATTCAAGTAGTCAGTCCATGAGTGGGGCAATTCTTTATCATAGATTTCATTCTTTCCCAAGCTTGAGCAACATGTTCATTATCAAACTGAGTAAATTTCATAATATTGCTACGCAGAGATATAATCTTAGCAGGAGGATAGTATCTACCAATAAAAGCATCCTTGCACTTAGCCCATGAATCAATACTATTCTTAGTCAAAGACAGCAACCAATCTTTAGCTTTTCCTCTCAAATAAAAAGGAAACAACTTGAGCTTAATAATATCACTTTCTACATCCTTATATTTCTGCATCTCACATTGCTCAACAAAATTGTTGAGATGAGCTGCAGCATCTTCAGTACTAGCACCAGAGAATTGCTCTTTCATAACAAGGTTCAACAAAGCAGGCTTAATCTCATAAAAGTTTACAGCAGGAGCAGGTGGTGCAATAGGAGTGCAGATAAAATCACTATTCTTCGTGCTAGTAAAGTCACACAACTTGGTGTTTTCAGGAGTAGCCATTTCAGCAAAACGAAAGTAAACAAGTAAAAACAACTACCAAGGATTCTAATTTTTTAGGTTTTTGATATAAAACGATGCAAGTAAAATAAATAAAGTAAAGCAAAACAATAACAAAGTAAAGGATGTGCATGTGAAAAACTCCCCTCGCAGAAGTCTTCCAATCTCCCCGGCAACGGCGCCAGAAGAGGCTGCTAATGCCAAGTTGACGTGGAATATGCAGTTGATGGTCCTTGTGCGTGGTTGCTGGCGTGTGGTTGACGTGGGAGCAGACGGTCCTTGTGCGTGGTGAATAACCAGCCCGTTGGGAACCCCAAGAGGAAGGTATGATAAGTATAGCAGCTAGTTTTCCCTCAGTTAAGAAACCAAGGTTTATCGTTCTTGGAGAGGAGAGACAAACGACTGAAGGTGATGCTTGCTAGCTTGCGACAGCTCCAGACAATTTATATATGGCGCCTCATCCAAGCTTTGCTTGCTAGCTGCAACGCGGAACCTGCACACAAACAACCAAGTACTTTGTTCCCAACTTGCGATGAGGTTGTCAATCTCACCGGTTTGCTTGAAACAAAGGTTATGAGCGTATCGAGTGGAAAACAATAGAGTATGCAAATAAAGTAAACAGTGCGAGTAAAGTAAACAGTGCGAGTAAAGTAAACAGGTGATAGCAATATGATGGAAATAGGACCGGGGTCCACAGTTCACTAGTGGTGTCTCTCCATAAGATAAATAACACATGCTGGGTAAACAAATTACAGTTGGGCAATTGATAGAATAAAGATAACGTGATATGTCAAGAAGATCACTATGAGATTTACTCTGGGCATTACAACAAAATACATAGACCGCCATCCAACTGCATCTATGACTAATAATCCACTTGTGGTGAATCAATCCGAGAACTCCACAAGTATTAAGTTGCGAACAACAGATAATTGCATTAAGCAAAGTGTGTAATGTAAACAAAGCATATGCCCTTGAGCATATGAATGTTGTTTTCTCCCTAGTAGCAACAGCACATCTACAACCTTAGAGGTTTTTGTCACTCCCCCAGGTTAAATAGAGGCATGAACCCACTATCGAGCATAAATACCCCCTCTTGGAGTCACTAGCAACTACTCGGCCAAGATAGCTACTAACAACGGAGAGCATGCAAGATCATAAACAACATAGAGATAACAAAAGATATATTTCAGTACAGCAACTTAATCATAAACACCAATATTCATCGGATCCCAACAAACCGAACATGTAGAATTACATAACGGTGATCTCAATCATGTAGGGCAGCTCATGAGATCTAAACATGAAGCACATGGTGGAGGAGACAACCATCTAGCTACTGCTATGGACCCATAGTCCAAGGTAGACTACTCACTCATCGCTCCGGAGGCAAGCATGGCGATGAAGAAGACCTCCGGTGGCGATTCCCCTCTCCGGCAGGGTGCCGGGAAGAGCTTCTGGACCCTCCCGATCTTTGGGTCGACGACGGCGGCGGATCGCGATGTATTCTAGAAAATTGATCGGGCACTTAGGTTTTTTCCGTCAGGGGGTCTTTATAGGCGAAGGGGCGATGTCAGAGGAGGGACCAGGCGGCCTCACGCCAGGCTCGCGCGGCCAGGGGCCTGGCCGCGCCGCCCTGGCGTGTGGGCCCCTGGTGGCCCACCTCCTACTCCTCTTTGGATCTCTGGAAGCTTCCGGGTAAAATAAGACTTCAGGAACTTGTTTCGTCCAATTCCGAGAATATTTCCTGTGTATCACTTCTGAAACACAAAAACAGCAGAAAACAGGAAACTGGCACTGTGGCAACTTGTTAATAGGTTAGTTCCAGAAAATGCATAAAAGTGCCACGAAGTGTAACAAAACAATAGGCAAATGGTGTAAAAACAAGCATGGAGCATCAAAAATTATAGATACGTTGGAGACGTATCAGTGGTGAACAACCAGCCCATTGGAAACCCCAAGAGGAAGGTGTGATGAGTATAGCAGCTCGTTTTCCCTCAGTTAAGAAACCAAGGTTTATCGTTCTTGGAGAGAAGGGACAATAACGACTGAAGGTGATGCTTGCTAGTTTGCGACAGCTCCGAACAATTCATATATGGCGCCTCGTCCAAGCTTTGCTTGCTAGCTGCAACGCGGAACCTGCACACACACAACCGAGTACTTTGTTCCCAACTTACGATGAGGTTGTCAATCTCACCGGTTTGCTTGAAACAAAGGTTATGAGCGTATCGAGTGGAAAATAGTAGAAGTATGTGAGTAAAGTAAACAGTGCGAGTAAGTAAACAGGTGATTGCAATATGATGGAAATAGGACCGGGGTCCACAGTTCACTAGTGGTGTCTCTCCATAAGATAAATAACACATGCTGGGTAAACAAATTACAGTTGGGCAATTGATAGAATAAAGATAAACGTGATATGTCAAGAAGATCACTATGAGATTTACTCTGGGTATTACAACAAAATACATAGACCGCCATCCAACTGCATCTATGACTAATAATCCACTTGTGGCGAATCAATCCGAGAACTCCACAAGTATTAAGTTGTGAACAACAGATAATTGCATTAAGCAAAGTGTGTAATGTAAACAAAGCATATGCCCTTGAGCATATGAATGTTGTTTTCTCCCTAGTAGCAACAGCACATCTACAAACTTAGAGGTTTCTGTCACTCCCCCAGGTTAAATAGAGGCATGAACCCACTATCGAACATAAATACCCCCTCTTGGAGTCACTAGCAACTACTCGGCCAAGATAGCTACTAACAACAGAGAGCATGCAAGATCATAAACAACATAGAGATAACAAAAGATAATATTCAGTACATCAACTCAATCATAACACCAATATTCATCGGATCCCAACAAACCAAACATGTAGAATTACATAACGGTGATCTCAATCATGTAGGGCAGCTCATGAGATCTAAACATGAAGCACATGGTGGAGAAGACAACCATCTAGCTACTGCTATTGACGAGGGTTAATTCGACAAATGTCCTAGATGAAGGACTTAGGATCGGGGAGATAGGGCGTCGGATGAACTCGAAGGTAAAGTTAGTCGAGATAAGTGTATATCGAAAGTAAACTTGGGTGTTCAACCTGGCTTGCTTTCAATCTGCCCTCCACCGTCCCCTCCTGGCCCCTATATATAGGTGGCCAGGTCTCGAGGATCGGTTCGGGTTCGATACAGATTACAAATATCGACATACGGTAATAACTCGTATTCGACT
The DNA here is from genome assembly GCA_007115705.1 of Dactylis glomerata. Classification (NCBI taxonomy): domain Eukaryota; kingdom Viridiplantae; phylum Streptophyta; class Magnoliopsida; order Poales; family Poaceae; genus Dactylis; species Dactylis glomerata. The sequence continues at coordinate 961,874 of QXEO01001205.1, forward strand.
ACCATTACAATTGGGCCTAGCTTATCGGGCCTCAGGGGTACTCAACTAACGGGCTCTAGTAGCTATACCCTTGTCAGCTATGGACCCATAGTCCAAGGTAGACTACTCACTCATCGCTCCGGAGGCAAGCATGGCGATGAAGAAGACCTCCGGTGGCGATTCCCCTCTCCGGCATGGTGCCAGGAAGAGCTTCTGGACCCTCCCGATCTTTGGGTCGATGGCGGCGGCGGATCGCGATGTGTTCTGGAAAAGTGATTGGGTACTTAGGTTTTTCCCGTCGGGGGGTCTTTATAGGCGAAGGGGCGATGTCAGAGGTGGCCGCAGGCCTCCTCACGCCAGGGCGGCGCGGCCAGGGGCTGGGCCGCGCCAGCCCTGCGTGAGGGCGGCCTGTGGCCCCTCACCTTCTTCTCTTTAGACGACTGGAAGCTCCCAGACAAAATAAGACTTCAGGAACTTCTTTCGTCCAATTCCGAGAATATTTCCTGTGTATCACTTCTGAAACACAAAAACAGCAGAAAATAGGGAACTGGCACTATGGCGACTTGTTAATAGGTTAGTTCCGGAAAATGCATAAAAGTGCCACGAAGTGTAACGAAACAGTAGGCAAATGGTGTAAAAACAAGCATGGAGCATAAAAAATTATAGATACGTTGGAGACGTATCACTACTGAACTTAGAGTCCCAAGCAAGGCTCTTGTCATTGTAAGTATATATGTATCATCGAAAACCGCCAACGGGGTACCTCCGTGCCCGATGACATGGAACAAGCCCACATCAAAATGATAGGACAAGCAGACAATGAACACCTCGACATCTCTTTTATTGGCCATTTGTTTAGCTTTTTATTGTGAGATGCGTCGTCGAATGTCCACCATGGGTATGCTGCAAATTTCCACCATGAATTATGCATGGCTTAGATTGGCGGCCCAGGCGTTTCCCTAACACATATACAAACTCCATGATCCCCACAAGATTCCCAATTCATTTCACACCGCGGGCATCCATAAACAAAAGATCACGATATCAACTCAAATAAGAAGTGCAATGTTGAAAGCTTGCCCCATGACAGCATGGTTGGGCTAGAATCCAACTTACAACTTGCAAGCATAACAACTCAACATAAGAGACCACAATGTCAAATTTTTAAGAACAAGAAAAAGTAAAGTGTGCCTTCCGGTTCGTGAGAGCTTTACTGACCAATTTTCGCATAACACTGGTAAGAGTTTAATTTGAAGAGAAGATAAAAGCAAGTCAAATTTACTTGGAATAGCAAATTGCTAGTAGGTATGTATGGTGGATACTTTGGAAAACTTTGGCTTTTAGGAGTTGGATGCACGAGTAGAGCTCATACTCAGTACAAGGCGAGGGCTAGCAAAAGACTGGGAGTGACCAACTAAGAGAGCAATAATGGCCATAATCATGCAAAGCGACAAAGTGACATTAAAAGAAGCATAAGATGGCATCAAAAGTCAAAAACTAAATGATCATAGAGGCTATTGGCGACTTTGTAAGAGTCTAACATGTGTGAGCATACGCCAAGTCAACCCAAATAAAGCATCAAGGAGAAAACCGAAATAATGCTTCCATACAATAAAAACAACGCATGATTTTTTTCAAAGGCTCATTAAGCAATCTCAGTTATTTGAGACAAGTCATGCTACAGCAAAACCACTAAGCATACTATCAAAAAGACATCAAGCACGATGATGAGGATATCCCTACTACACAACCATCTCCACCTACTGTTGATGATCCTATTGTTGCTGATCAAGATACGTCCAATGACGAGATTCAGATTGGACCAATTACTCGAGCCCGTGCTAATTTGTTACAACAACAGGTGAACTCACTCCTTGCTGAATCTGATATTTATTGTAATGAGAATTTTATACTGCCTAAGTCTTTGTTCATATGTATGATCAGGTTCATTGGAGAAGAAGGGGTTCGAGGGAGCGAGGAGATGCAACACATGGAGCACGACATGGTGATCAAGCAAGAGAGCACGAGGGAGGAGAGGGAGGCCGGCGCCACAAGCATGGAGAACATCACCACGTGAAGGAGACCGAGTCTGGATGAGCACGAGCATGTGATGGCGCACTAGGACTACCTGCGACACGATGTCTACACGTCTAAGGCGCGCTATACACTTGGCCTGCGTGCTAAAATTAGGCCGAACCTATATATGGGTCGGTATGTACCCGTTTGAGTCAAACCGAGTCAGTTTGGGCCCAAACCAGACATGTTTTGGGCCAGGTCTTTGCTGAGGACGCCCGGCCACCTATAAGTAGCCCTGGGCGCCCCCTCAATTAGGGTTAGACCACGTTTAGACTACAGATTATTTTGTTGAACTGCTGTAAGCATTCATCTGAATTCCTCCGCACCAATTCATCTGGATTTGGTGTTATATTACTGCAAGTTTAGTGTGATCTGTTGTTCCATTGGGAATCAGTAGATTGCAAACTACCGTTTCGTGGTCGACGGCTACGTGCGCAAGTGTGTGTAGTCATGAATATCCTACAGGGTTTGAGAGCTGTTGCATTGGCATCAGAGTTCAAGCGAGGAGAGTTCATCTGTGACACCAAGTTATCCCCGACAATCATCCGCTGCCATCATCACCAATGCGTCGCTCACGAGAAGATCGGGCCACCCCATATCATCTTGGTATTAGATTTCTACGGTTTACTCGGTGAGCATCCACAAATCCATCCCCACAATTCGTTTTTGTTTTCAGTCCTATCCAGAAAAAGCCTAAAAAAATTAGGGTTCTTAGCTTTGCCATAGCCTAGATTGCACCGTTTTGAGTTTTAGTCGCTGATCGTCTGTTTCGCGTATCTTTTCTTTCAATTCATAGGAGTCTAGGGTCCTCGATCTTTTCTGCAACTCAGTTTCAAGTTTAGATCTTGTTTGGCCTATCTTTGATCGTCATCTTTTTTCTTGGTTTGTACTGAGCTGTTCTTCACGCTAGAACATAGATCGTGCAGATCGGATCGGCAATCTAAAAAAAAGAGCCACGAGCATGGGCGTTGTGCTCGGACTCGATCTGTACAATCGTTTTCCTGTACGAGTTCCCAGGAAGATCCGATCGCTGGACAATCAAAAAAAAGAGCAGATCCGATCCTTTGTTGGAGTCCAGCAAGGCCACGAGATCTGTTTTGAAAAAATGAGACCAGCGTCTGCCCTGATTCGATCGGCAGTACATATCGCTAATTCCAAAAAAAAAAGAAACAAACGAGCGATGTACCTGCTCGCCGCACCCCAGACAAGCTCTGCGGTCGCGCGCGATATCGCCTCGCTAGCGATCGACGGGATCGCCCAACCTCAGACATCCTCTGTGGTCCGGCGCGGGATCGGGCCAATTTTTTTTGGCCCAAGTTTCAGTTTCGTTCAGTAAAAAAAAGAAAAAAGCAAAAAAAGAAAAGAAAAAAGGGGACGTGCCTGCACACGCTGCACCTATATATATATATATATATATATATATATAAAGAAGACAAACTACTTTGTCCGTTTCGCATCGCCGTCGCGCCGCCGTGTGTTTCCGGCGTTGTACATCTCTGCCGTGACATATTTTTCGTCGTTTTCTCTGCCGCGACAGCGTGTTACCACTGTGTCCACATAGCATCCTTTCTACACGATTTTGATCGCTTTAGCTACAGCCTGTCTACAGCATCGTGTTAGGAGCTTACCCATACGAGACTAGCTACTTCGTGCTCATCAGGCTGCTGCCGTGTGCGCAATCTTGTGCCTGTTCATTGAGCCAGTGCTAGCGTCTCTCTTGTGCATTGCAACACGAGCTACTGTGCGTTGTCACTTATATCTCTTGAGCTCTTTTTCAGAGTTGCTTTGCCTCGCTTATCTCCACCGCGTGTGTTTCGTGGGTCTTGTCATACGATCAGCACTAGGACTTATTTGCGGTGTACTTAGGATACCATACCTACAGCTCCACCATATATTCCTGGTTTGTCGTGTGATCGCTCTTATACCCTCGGTATTCACTTCATCACATCCGTGCACGAGCTTGATACTTTGTTCTGTTATGCACTACTATTCACTTTGGAACGGTAAGATTACCTTTTCTTGTCAGTTTTTGAGTGAGTTGTGAGAGGCACCACACGTTTTTGATTTCGTGCACTAATCTACTAATCATGTCTACTAGTGGTTATGATGTGATGCAGGAAAAAGATGGGGATACACCAGTGGTTTGGACAGACTTTGTTGGACTGCGCACTCATCTGGAGGGGGTGTTGGATCGTTCTACTGCCGACGCCTGACTGCACATCAGCAACTCCAGTTCAAAGTGCAAGGCACCGCAGATACTGTTCAAGCTATGCAAGCTCAGTTCACTACCTTCCAGCACAGCATTGATCAGTTGAACCAATCCCTAGCGGAGCTGCGTCGACCCATGGTACCACCGCCTGTGCAGCCTGCTGCTGACTTTGCTGATGATGACAGTGTCCATGACAATGCCAATCTACTAGGCCCCAATGCTCGTGGGCGCGGTCTTGGACAACATGGTCGGCCACCACATGGCGTTTGTGCCCGACGTGTAATACCTGCTGAGGATGATTTTCTAGGGAAACCAAAGTTCTCGATACCCAGATTTGATGGTGAAGGTGATGTGGAGGATTACCTCACTTGGGAGCTCAAGATCGATAACCTGTGGCGTTTGCATGCTTACACTGAAGATAAGAAGATCAAACTTGCATCCTCAGAATTTGATGGTTATGCCCTGCGTTGGTGGGATAATATTCTGTCACAACGACGAGCAGCTCATGAGCTTCCTGTTTTGCGATGGACAGAGATGAAGGAAATCATGCAGGCTCGTTTTGTACCCACCAATTATTTGCGTTCAGTTTTTGATAGATTAACACAGCTGAAGCAAGGATTTTTGATAGTTGATGCTTATTACAAGGAGATGGAACTGTTGATGCAGCGATCGCGAGTTCAAGAGTCTAGTCAGATGACTATGCAACAGTTTTTGCACGGACTCAGACTTCCTATCAAGAACATCGTCCGGCATCATACTTACAATGATATGAATCAGTTGCTTCACCATGCTATGGAGGCTGAGGCACAGCTTGCTGAAGAGGCGCAACAAAAATCTCGCTTTTCACCTGCCAGTCGATACACTGCCAGGGCGCCTTCTAGCTCTGCCCCAGTGCCACTTGAGGGGACTTCTACTCGCCCCTCCTCGTCCACTAGGCCAGCGACCTCTGGAGCTCAGTCCAGACGTCCCGCTACCACACCAGCTGCTAGTTCTGGTTCGAGTGCCTCCGTGACTCGTGCTACTGGGAAACTATGTCATAGGCAAGGGACACTTTAAAAGAGATTGTCTCAACAACAAAGTGATAGTGGTTACTGAGAACGGATATGAGACCGGAGAAGATGCTGATCCGTTTGGTTCTGATGATGAAGGTGAAGATGCTTATGCTAACTCTTCTCCTATTATTGTTGTCTCTCCACGTACGTTGAGTGTGCAACCCAATACTGATTCTCAGCACTGCAACCTGTTTCAAACCAAGGCACTAGTTGGTCCCAATAAAGCTTGCAAGGTGATCATTGATAGCGGAAGCTGTCGCAATCTCGCAAGTAAGGAGTTATGTGCCAAGCTGGGTTTGAAATATTTACCTCATCCTAACCCATATTATATTCAGTGGTTAAGTGACAATGGTGAGATGAAGGTAAACTACATGGTACGTGTGAACTTTGAGATAGGGCCATACAAGGATTCTATTGATTTTGATGTGGTTCCTATGACGGTTTGTCATCTCTTGTTGGGTCGGCCATGGCTCTATGATCGGCATGTGCAACACAATGGTCGAGCCAATACTTATCACTTGGAGTTCAAGGGCAAGAAAATTAACCTACTACCTATGTCACCGCAGCAAATTGTTAATGAATCTCGTCAGAAGACCGAAGTGAAACTCGAATAGCCACCTCCACGAGATAATGTAACAGCCGTGAGTGATATAACGAAAAGTGAGGGAGTGCCCAACTTGTTAGTTTTAGCCACCAAAGAAGACATGAGAGAATTTAGTGAGGATCCTACAGCCATGCCTCTTGTGCTCATGTACAAGGGCGAGGTCTTAGTTTCTAACGATATGCAACCTGTTTCTCTTGGTGTCTCAACTGTTTTGCATGACTTTGATGATATTTTTCCGGCGGAGGTACCTGCTGGGCTGCCACCATTACGAGGCATCGAGCACCAGATCGACTTGATCCCTGGCGCCTTGATACGTCTCCAACGTATCTATAATTTTTGATGCTCCATGCTTGTTTTTACACCATTTGCCTACTGTTTCGTTACACTTCGTGGCACTTTTATGCATTTTCCGGAACTAACCTATTAACAAGTCGCCACAGTGCCAGTTCCTTGTTTTCTGCTATTTTTGTGTTTCAGAAGTGATACACAGGAAATATTCTCAGAATTGGACGAAACAAGTTCCTGAAGTCTTATTTTGTCCGGGAGCTTCCAGTCATCCGAAGGAGAGTAGGAGGGGGGCCACAGGGGCCCCACACACCAGGCTGGCGCGGCCAGGGCCTGGGCCGCGCCGCCATGGTGTGAGGGCACCTGGCCCCACCTCTGACATCGCCCCTTCGCCTATAAAGACCCCCCGACGGGAAAAACCTAAGTACCTGATCACTTTTCCAGAACACATCGCGATCCGCCGCCGCCGTCGACCCGAAGACCGGGAGGGTCCAGAAGCTCTTCCCGGCACCCTGCCGAAGAGGGGAATCGCCACCAGAGGTCTTCTTCATCGCCATGCTTGCCTCCGGAGCGATGAGTGAGTAGTCTACCTTGGACTATGGGTCCATAGCAATAGCTAGATGGTTGTCTTCTCCACCATGTGCTTCATGTTTAGATCTCATGAGCTGCCCTACATGATTGAGATCACCGTTATGTAATTCTACATGTTTGGTTTGTTGGGATCCAATGAATATTGGTGTTATGATTGAGTTGCTGTACTGAATATTATCTTTTATTATCTCTATGTTGTTTATGATCTTGCATGCTCTCCGTTGTTAGTAGCTATCTTGGCCGAGTAGTTGCTAGTGACTCCAAGAGGGGGTATTTATGCTCGATAGTGGGTTCATGCCTCTATTTAATCTGGGGGAGTGACAGAAACCTCCAAGGTTGTAGATGTGTTGTTGCTACTAGGGAGAAAACAACATTCATATGCTCAAGGGCATATGCTTTGTTTGCATTACACACTTTGCTTAATGCAATTATCTGTTGTTCGCAACTTAATACTTGTGGAGTTCTCAGATTGATTCGCCATAAGTGGATTATTAGTCATAGATGCAGTTGGATGGCGGTCTATGTATTTTGTTGTAATGCCCAGAGTAAATCTCATAGTGATCTTCTTGACATATCACGTTTATCTTTATTCTATCAATTTCCCAACTGTAATTTGTTTACCCAGCATGTGTTATTTATCTTATGGAGAGACACCACTAGTGAACTGTGGACCCTGATCCAATTTCCATCATATTGCTATCACCTATTTACTTTACTCGCACTGTTTACTTTACTCGCATACTTCTACTGTTTTCCACTCGATACGCTCATAACCTTTGTTTCAAGCAAACCGGTGAGATTGACAACCTCATCGCAAGTTGGGAACAAAGTACTTGGTTGTGTGTGTGCAGGTTCCACGTTGCAGCTAGCAAGCAAAGCTTGGACGAGGCATCGTATATGAATTGTCCGAAGCTGTCGCCAACTAGCAAGCATCACCTTCAGTCGTTATTGTCCCTTCTCTCCAAGAACGATAAACCTTGGTTTCTTAACTGAGGGAAAATGAGCTGCTATACTCATCACACCTTCCTCTTGGGGTTCCCAACGGGCTGGTTCTTCACCACGCACAAGGACCATCAACTGCATATTCCACGTCAACTTGGCATTAGCAGCCTCTTTTCTGGCGCCGTTGCCGGGGAGATTGGAAGACTTCTGCGAGGGGAGTTTTCGCACGCATATCCTTTACTTTGTTATTGTTTTGCTTTACTTTATTTATTTTACTTGCATCGTTTTATATCAAAAACCCAAAAATTTAGAATCCTTGGTAGTTATTTATTATGTCTAGTTCAGTTGCTATTACTATGTCGCCCGAGGACATGATTTTTACTTTTAAGCAGAAGGATGAGGAAAGTTTTAAAGAAGCTTGGTCTAGAATTTATGATTGGCATGGAAAAACTGAACCTAAAATGACCTTGAGTTTGCTTCTTAGTAGCTTTTACTTTGGACTTGCTCTTCGTTATAGATATGCTTTGGATGCTACTGCAGAAGGAGATTTCCTTCATTGTGATGGAGATCAAGCCTTCAACATTATAAAAAAGTTGATTACAACTTATAGCATGCCAACCTATTTTGATTCCTCTCTTGTGTGTATTTTTAATAGACTTGATACTCTTGAGACTCGCACTGCTAGTTTGAATTCTTGCTACAATACTTTGCGCCAGCATTTTGATTATGTGCCAACAAATTCTGAACCTTAGAGTTGGTATCCTACGGTACAAATCGCCATTAGTGGTGAAACTTTTCATGCTCGTTGTGATATTATGTCTGAATTTTGTCTCATGCCAAAGGATGTTTATGAATCTTTGAGCCTTTGGAAGCTTTCTGAGGGGGTAGAAGGAATTTCTCTTACTAACAATGCCACTATATTTCCCATTGGAATAGCTGAAGGAGTTTTACAAAAGTCCTAGGAAGAATGATATCTACTGATTATCTTGTTATTGAATGTGTAGGAAAAGGACAAATCACACTTGGGAGATCCCTCCTGAAGCTCTTGGGCGCCGTCATTGATGTGGGAAAAGGCAATATAAGATTTATCTCTCCACCTTACAATAGCCATGTCTTTCCTAGAGTCAAGAGCAAAGGTAAGAAAGGAAGACGTAAGGCACCCGCTGATCCTAGCACTTCATCACTTGATATTACTTAATTCACAATTTTCTGCGCCTAGCTCAAAGGCGTTAAAGAAAAGCACTCTTGGGAGATAACCCAATGTTTTACTTTCAGTACTTTTTCTTTTATTTGAGTCTTGGAAGTCATTACTAATGTAATTACCACTCCTTATCTTGTTTATTTTGTTTTTGTGCCAAGAGAAGCCTCTAATTCGAGTGAGGTAAAGATTTGGGGATGTTGCTGTCCTGAAACTGTTTTCGGTGCTGCACCGTAAAAATTCGTATAAATTCTCTGTATATCTTTTGGACCTGCGATTTCTTGTGCATATTCCCCAGGTTATATCCAAACTTTCGTTAGTTGAACACTTTTTGATTTGAGCAACAGAAAACCCCTCGAAAATTCGACCTTTGTCAGCTGTTCTGTTTTGACAGATTTCTGCCAATATTTGTGTTTGCCGCTTTATCGCTTTCTTTTGAGTTCTTCTGATCACAGAACTTTTGGGGAAGTTGCTACAGTAGTATTTGCTATATATGTGGTGGTTTTGAGTTGAAACCTGAAGCAAAAAGAGGTTGATTATATGTTATGCCTACACTAATGTTGCTAATAGAATTGTGTTTAGTTTTGTATGAAGGAAGTTTTCAAGTGTAGGGATTGGAGAATGATGAGATGAGTTGAAGAATAGAAAAAAGCTCAAGCTTGGGGATGCCCATGTATCACCCCAAGAAATATCCAAGAAGTACAAGCATCAAAGCTTGGGGATGCCCCCGAGGCACCCCTTCTTCATCGGCAAAAATCAGGTCACCTTTCAAGACACTATATTTTTATTGCTTCATGCACTATATGTTTTTCTTGGAGCGTCAGTTGTTTTAGTTTTCTTAGTTATTTTAGTTTTGTTTGCTGCAATAAATGGTTGGACCCCAACAAATTTCCTTTGGAGGAGATGTACTCGTTTTCATTTGCAAAGAACACTCCGTTTTCACTCTTATCGTTCACCGAGTGTTCTCCTTTTTCCGCTACTGCTTTTGGTTTTCGTTTTCGCCTTGATTTGCGTTCAGACCTTATCATATCTTTTCATCAAGGTGTATTTTTGCCTCTGATCTTTATTGGTTTTCATCAAAAGAGGTGTTTATAAAAATTTCAAATGGTGTTGGAAAAGAGAAAAAGCTTTATGCACAATAGTGGTACAAGAAGGAGCTTGTGTAGACTGCGGCTTAGGCTTTTTCATGTCATGCTTGATGTCTTTTTGATAGTATGCTTAGTGGTTTTGCTGTAGCATGACTTGTCTCAAATAACTGAGATTGCTTAATGAGCCTTTGAAATAATCATGCGTTGTTTTTATTGTATGGAAGCATTATTTTGGTTTTCTCCTTGATGCTTTATTTGGGTTGACTTGGCGCATGCTCACACATGTTAGACTCTTACAAAGTCGCCAATAGCCTCTATGATCATTTAGTTTTTGACTTTTGATGCCATCGTATGCTTCTTTTAATGTCGCTTTGTCGCTTTGCATGATTATGGCCATTATTGCTCTCTTAGTTGGTCGCTCCCAGTCTTTTGCTAGCCCTCGCCTTGTACTGAGTATGAGCTCTACTCGTGCATCCAACTCCTAAAAGCCAAAGTTTGCCAAAGTGTCCACCATACATACCTACTAGCAATTTGCTATTCCAAGTAAATTTGACTTGCTTTTATTTTCTCTTCAAATTAAACTCTTACCAGTGTTATGCAAAATTCGGTCAGTAAAGCTCCCACGAACCGGAAGGCACACTTTACTTTTTCCTGTTCTTTAAAATTTGACATTGTGGTCTCTTATGTTGAGTTGTTATGCTTGCAAGTTGTAAGTTGGAGACTAGCCCAGCCATGCAGTCATGGGCAAGTTTTCAACATTGCACTTCTTATTTGAGTTGATATCGTGATCTTTTGTTTATGGATGCCCGCGGTGTGAAATGAATTGGGAATCTTGTGGGGATCATGGAGTTTGTATATGTGTTAGGGAAACGCCGGGCCGCTCATCTAAGCCATGCATAATTCATGGTGGAAATTTGCAGCATACCCATCGTGAACATTCGACGACGCATCTCACAATAAAAAGCTAAACAAATGGCAAATAAAAGAGATGCCGAGGTGTTCATTGTCTGCTTGTCCTGTCATTTTGATGTGGGCTTGTTCCATGTCATCGGGCACGGAGGTACCCCATTGGTGGTTCTCAATGATATGCATATATTTACAATGATAAGAGCCTTGCTTGGGACTCTAAGTAAAGTAGCATGAGGTTTGGGTACTCGTATTCATGGGACACGAGGTTTTCAACTTATGATTTGTCAAGCATATACATCATAATTGTTCTCTCATTAACTTTAACCATTCAAGATGCTTATGATGGGGGCAATGAGAACTCAAAGCCGATAAGTACCATAATTTTTGAAGGTTATAAAACTTGCAATCACTGCTTCCCTCTGCGAAGGGCCTTTCTTCTACTTTTATGTTGAGTCACCACCTTCTATCTTTATGCACCATTAAGAGAGCATAGTTGTCATTCTTAGTATAATGTGCATTGTCCCAAAGTTTTCATTGATTGATTCATATTGTTGGTTTCACTTGTTCTCAAATTATTTGTATCTAGTCGCCCTCTTAAACTTGAAGGTGTCCTATACATTTATGTTTTGCTCTCTTTGAAGGACAAGCTGAAAACCATTTGTATGTTTTTCCTTATGATTTGAACACATATTTGACTTTCATTGTTTCATTTTCATGATCTTTTGTTTGTGTTCATTTTCATGTTTACAAGATGGTTGCTAAGTTCTTATTGTCAAGATTATATCTTCATGCCCATGTTTTAAGTTCTTATGATCCCAGCTCACAAATGCTTACATATATGATCAAGATTATGTAGGTGCATGTCACCTCAAAAATTATTTCTTTTGTTATCACTTACCTACTCGAGGACGAGCAGGAGTTAAGCTTGGGGATGCTTGATACGTATCCAACGTATCTATAATTTTTGATGCTCCATGCTTGTTTTTACACCATTTGCCTACTGTTTCGTTACACTTCGTGGCACTTTTATGCATTTTCCGGAACTAACCTATTAACAAGTCGCCACAGTGCCAGTTCCCTGTTTTCTGCTGTTTTTGTGTTTTAGAAGTGATACACAGGAAATATTTTCGGAATTGGACGAAACAAGTTCCTGAAGTCTTATTTTGTCAGGGAGCTTCCAGTCATCCGAAGGAGAGTAGGAGGGGGGCCACAGGGGCCCCACACACCAGGCTGGCGCGGCCAGGGCCTGGGCCGTGCCGCCATGGTGTGAGGGCACCTGGCCCCACCTCTGACATCGCCCCTTCGCCTATAAAGACCCCCCGATGGGAAAAACCTAAGTACCCGATCACTTTTCCAGAACACATCGCGATCCGCCACCGCCGTCGACCCGAAGATCGGGAGGGTCCAGGAGCTCTTCCTGGCACCCTGTCGGAGAGGGGAATCGCCACCGGAGGTCTTCTTCATCGCCATGCTTGCCTCCGGAGCGATGAGTGAGTAGTCTACCTTGGACTATGGGTCCATAGCAGTAGCTAGATGGTTGTCTTCTCCACCATGTGCTTCATGTTTAGATCTCATGAGCTGCCCTACATGATTGAGATCACCGTTATGTAATTCTACATGTTTGGTTTGTTGGGATCCGATGAATATTGGTGTTATGATTGAGTTGCTATACTGAATATTATCTTTTGTTATCTCTATGTTGTTTATGATCTTGCATGCTATCCGTTGTTAGTAGCTATCTTGGCCGAGTAGTTGCTAGTGACTCCAAGAGGGGGTATTTATGCTCGATAGTGGGTTCATGCCTCTATTTAACCTGGGGGAGTGACAGAAACCTCTAAGGTTGTAGATGTGTTGTTGCTACTAGGGAGAAAACAACATTCATATGCTCAAGGGCATATGCTTTGTTTACATTACACACTTTGCTTAATGCAATTATCTGTTGTTCGCAACTTAATACTTGTGGAGTTCTCGGATTGATTCGCCACAAGTGGATTATTAGTCATAGATGCAGTTGGATGGCGGTCTATGTATTTTGTTGTAATGCCCAGAGTAAATCTCATAGTGATCTTCTTGACATATCACGTTTATCTTTATTCTATCAATTGCCCAACTATAATTTGTTTACCCAGCATGTGTTATTTATCTTGTGGAGAGACACCACTAGTGAACTGTGGACCCCGGTCCTATTTCCATCATATTGCTATCACCTTTTTACTTTACTCGCACTGTTTACTTTACTCACATACTTCTACTGTTTTCCACTCGATACGCTCATAACCTTTGTTTCAAGCAAACCGGTGAGATTAACAACCTCATCCCAAGTTGGGAACAAAGTACTTGGTTGTGTGTGTGCAGGTTCCGCATTGCAGCTAGCAAGCAAAGCTTGGACGAGGCGCCGTATATGAATTGTCCGAAGCTGTCGCAAACTAGCAAGCATCACCTTCAGTCGTTATTGTCCCTTCTCTCCAAGAACGATAAACCTTGGTTTCTTAACTGAGGGAAAACGAGCTGCTATACTCATCACACCTTCCTCTTGGGGTTCCCAACGGGCTGGTTGTTCACCACGCACAAGGACCATCAACTGCATATTCCATGTCAACTTGGCATTAGCACGCCTCCTTGCCCAACCGCGCCCCCTACAGGACCAACCCCGACGAAACAAAGGAGATACAAGCACAAGTACAAGCTCTTCTGGATAAAGGGTACATTCGTGTCTCTCTTAGTCCTTGTGTTGTTCCTGTGATTTTGGTGCCTAAGAAAGATGGTACATGGCGCATGTGCGTAGATTGTAGAGCTATAAACAACATTACTATTCGATATCGCCATCCTATTCCCCGTCTCGAGGATATGTTAGATGAATTGAGTGGTTCTGCTGTTTTCTCTAAAATTGATTTGCGTAGTGGTTACCATCAAATTCGCATGAAAGAAGGAGATGAATGGAAAACTGCTTTCAAAACTAAATTTGGTTTATATGAGTGGCTAGTCATGCCTTTTGGTCTTACTAATGCACCTAGTAGTTTCATGCGCTTAATGAATCATGTTTTGAGAGAGTTCATTGGTCGTTTTGTGGTTGTCTATTTTGATGACATACTTATTTACAGCCGCAATGAAACTGAACACTGTGCTCATATTAGACAAGTTTTGCAAGTGCTGCGTGATAATAAATTGTATGCTAATCTTGAGAAGTGCACATTTGCAAAAGATAAGGTCATATTTCTAGGTTATGTTGTTTCTAAGCATGGAGTAGAGGTAGATCAATCTAAAATTGCTGCTATTCAAGATTGGCCTACTCCCATGAATGTTAGTCAAGTACAAAGTTTTCACGGTCTTGCTGGTTTTTATCGATGTTTTGTGAAAGACTTTAGTACTATTGCTACACCATTAAATGAGTTAACAAAGAAAGGTGTTCCTTTTGTGTGGGGCGCAGCCCAAGATCATGCATTTGATGAATTAAAACGTTTGCTTACTTCTGCACCTTTACTTGCATTGCCTGATTTTGCAAAGCAATTTGAAGTTGAATGTGATGCTAGTGGTATAGGCATAGGTGGCATTTTGATGCAAGAGGGTCATCCTATTGCTTATTTTTCCGAGAAATTATCTGGTGCTAGACTGAATTATCCTGTTTATGATAAAGAATTGTATGCACTTGTTAGAGTTCTTGAGGTTTGGCAACATTATTTGTGGCCAAAAGAATTGATCATACATTCTGATCATGAAGCTTTGAAATATTTGAAAGCACAATCCAACTTGCATAGGCGTCTCGCTAAGTGGGTTGAGTTTATTGAATCTTTTCCGTACATCATTAAACATAAGAAGGAAAAAGATAATGTGGTTGCTGATGCTTTATCTAGGAAGAATATGTTATTGACACAACTTGATATTCATATTCCTGGTTTCGAGAGTATTTGTGAGCTTTATGCAACTGATCATGATTTTGCTGAACCATATCGTTTGTGTGCTTTGAAAAACACTTGGGAGAAATATCACATACATGATGGGTTTCTATTTCGAGCTAACAAACTATGTGTTCCGAAGTCGTCTTTGCGCTTGCTCTTATTGCAGGAATCACATGCTGGAGGTTTGATGGGTCACTTTGGGCGTGAGAAGACATTACTCATGCTAGCTGATCACTTCTTTTGGCCCAGGATGAGGCGTGATGTGGACAGGTATGTGCGGCGCTGCATTGTGTGTAACACATCCAAGTCCAAGCTGAAGCCTCACGGTTTGTATACACCACTACCTGCACCTATTACACCATGGGAAGATATTAGTATGGATTTTGTGCTAGGATTGCCAAAAACTAAACATGGTCATGATTCTATATTTGTGGTAGTGGATAGATTCTCTAAGATGGCACACTTTATTGCATGTCATAAGAGCGACGATGCGTCGTATGTGGCTAACCTGTTTTTCAGGGATATTGTACGGTTGCATGGAGTGCCCAAGACTATTGTTTCTGACAGGGACGTCAAGTTCATGAGCTACTTCTGGAAGACCTTATGGGGAAAGCTAGGAACGACGCTGCTGTTCAGCACTACATGTCATCCCCAAACTGACGGCCAGACCGAGGTGGTGAATCGAACTTTGTCACAGTTGCTGAGGACAATGATCAAGAAAAATCTGCGGGAGTGGGAAGATTGTTTGCCGCATGTGGAGTTTGCATACAACAGGGCGGTACATTCTACTACTCAGCTTTGTCCGTTTGAGGTGGTGTATGGCTTCAAACCTATTACACCACTAGATTTGTTGCCTCTTACATTGCATGAGAGAGTTAATATGGAGGCATCAAAGAGAGCTGATTTTGTAAAGAAAATTCATGAGAAGACTCGAGAGGCTATTGAGAAGAAAGGGAAGAATACTGCTGCTGCTTGCAACAAGTCAAGAAAGCAGATTCTTTTCCAGCCCGGTGATATGGTATGGGTGCACCTGCGTAAGGACAGATTTCCTTTGCTTAGGCGTTCCAAGTTGAGGCCCCGAGGTGCTGGTCCCTATAGGGTGCTTGCAAAGATCAATGATAATGCCTACTCGATTGATATTCCTATTGTTGAGTGTGTTGGTGTTAGCAACAGTTTCAACATTGCTGATTTATCACCATATGATGGAGATGACCTTGGAGCGTCGAGGTCGACGCCTTTTGAAGGGGGGGAGATGATGAGGACATCCCTACTACACAGCCATCTCCATCTACTGTTGATGATCCTATTGTTGCTGATCAAGATACGTCCAATGACGAGATTCGGATTGGACCAATTACTCAAGCCCGTGCTAAGTTGTTACAACAACAGGTGAACTCACTCCTTGCTGAATCTGATATTTATTGTAATGAGAATTTTATACTGCCTAAGTCTTTGTTCATATGTATGATCAGGTTCATTGGAGAAGAAGGGGTTCGAGGGAGCGAGGAGATGCAACACATGGAGCACGACGTGGTGATCAAGCAAGAGAGCGCGAGGGAGGAGAGGGAGGCCGGCGCCACAAGCATGGAGAACATCACCACGTGAAGGAGACCGAGTCTGGATGAGCATGAGCATGTGATGGCGCACTAGGACTGCCTGCGACACGATGTCTACACGTCTAAGGCGCGCTATACACTTGGCCTGCGTGCTAAAATTAGGCCGAACCCATATATGGGTCGGTATGTACCCGTTTGAGTCGAACCGAGTCAGTTTGGGCCCAAACCAGACATGTTTTGGGCCAGGTCTTTGCTGAGGACGCCCGACCACCTATAAGTAGCCCTGGGCGCCCCCTCAATTAGGGTTAGACCACGTTTAGACTACAGATTATTTCGTTGAACTGTTGTAAGCATTCATCTGAATTCCTCCGCACCAATTCATCTGGATTTGGTGTTATATTACTGCAAGTTTAGTGTGATCTGTTGTTCCATTGGGAATCAGTAGATTGCAAACTACTGTTTCGTGGTCGACGGCTACGTGCGCAATTGTGTGGAGTCGTGAATATCCTACAGGGTTTGAGAGCTGTTGCATTGGCATCAGGGTTCAAGCGAGGAGAGTTCATCGGTGACACCAAGTTATCCCCGACAATCATCCGCTGCCATCATCACCAACGCATCGCTCACGAGAAGATCGGGCCACCCCATATCACACGACATGAAAAAGCCTAAGCCGCAGTCTACACAAGCTCCTTCTTGTACCACTATTTTGCACAAAGCTTTTTCTCTTTTCCAACACCATTTGAATTTTTTTAAGACACCTCTTTTGATGAAAACCAATAAAGATCAGAGGCAAAAATACACCTTGATGAAAAGATATGACAAGGTCTGAACGCATATCAAGGCAAAAACGAAAACCAAAAGCAGTAGCAGAAAAAGAAGAACACTCGGTGAAATTGTAAGAATGAAAAACGGAGTGTTCTTGGCAAATGAAGAGCAAGGCAACTTCTCCAAAGGAAATTTGTTGGGGTCCAACCATTTATTGCAGCAAACAAAACTAAACTAACTAAGAAAACTAAAACAACTGACGCTCCAAGAAAAACACATAGTGCATGAAGCAATAAAAATATAGTGTCTTGAAAGGTGACCTGATTTTTGCCGATGAAAAAGGGGTGCCTCGGGGGAATCTCCAAGCTTTGACGCTTGTACTTCTTGGATATTTCTTGGGGCGATGCATGGGCATCCCCAAGCTTGAGCTTTTGTCCATTCTTCAACTCATCTCATCATTCTCCAATCCCTACAGTTGAAAACTTCCTTCATACAAAACTAAACACAATTCTATTAGCAACATTAGTGCAGGCATAACATATAATCAACCTCTTTTTGCTTCAGGTTTCAACCCAAAACCACCACATATATAGCATATACTACTGTAGCAACTTCCCCAAAAGTTCCGTGATCAAAAGAACTCAAAAGAAAGCGATAAAGCGTCAAACACAAATATTGGCAGAAATCTGTCAAAACAGAACAGCTGACAAAGGTCAAATTTTTGAGGGGTTTTTTGTTGCTCAAATCAAAAAGTGTTCAACTAACGAAAGTTTGGATATAACCTGGCGCAAAGTATTGTAGCAAGAATTCAAACTAGCAGTGCGAGTCTCGAGAGTATCAAGTCTATTAAAAATGCACACAAGAGAGGAATCAAAATAGGTTGGCATGCTATAAATTGTAATCAACTTTTTTATAATATTGAAGGCTTGATCTCCATCACAATGAAGGAAATTTCCTTCTGCAGTAGCATCCAAAGCATATCTATAACTAAGAGCAAGTCCAAATAAAAGCTACTAAGAAGCAAACTCAAGGTCATTTTAGGTTCAGTTTTCCCATGCCAATCATAAATTCTAGACCAAGCTTCTTTAAAACTTTCCTCATCCTTCTGTTTAAAAGAAAAAATCATGTCCTCGGGCGACATAGTAATAGCAACTGAACTAGTCATAATAAACAACAACAAAGGATTCTAATTTTTTTGGATTTTCGATATAAAACGATGCAGGTAAAATAAAAAAAGTAAAGCAAAACTTAAAACAAAGTAAAGGATGTGTGTGCGAAAAACTCCCCTTGCAGAGGTCTTCCACTCTTCCCCGGCAACGGCGCCAGAAAAACTGTTGCTTGATGCGTGGTGAATGACCAGCCCATTGGGAACCCCAAGAGGAAGGTGTGATGAGTATAGCAGCTAGTTTTCCCTCAGTTAAGAAACCAAGGTTTAATATCGTTCAGGAGAAGAGCGGGCAATACGACTGTAGGTGATGCTTGCTAGTTTGCGACAGCTTCAGACAATTTATATATGGCGCCTCGTCCAAGCTTTGCTTGCTAGCTGCAACGCGGAACCTGCACACAACACAACCAAGTACTTTGCTCCCAACTTGCGATGAGGTTGTCAATCTCACCGGTTTGCTTGAAAAAAGGTTATGAACGTATCGAGTGGAAAACAGTGAAAGTATGCGAGTAAAGTAAATAGTGCGAGTAAAGTAAACAGGTGATAGCAATATGATAGAAATTGGACCGGGGTCCACAGTTCACTAGTGGTGTCTCTCCATAAGATAAATAACACATGCTGGGTAAACAAATTACAGTTGGGCAATTGATAGAATAAAGATAACGTGATATGTCGAGAAGATCACTATGCGATTTACTCTGGGCATTACAACAAAATACATAGACCGCCATCCAACTGCATCTATGACTAATAATCCACTTGTGGCGAATCAATCCGAGAACTCCACAAGTATTAAGTTGCGAACAACAGATAATTGCATTAAGCAAAGTGTGTAATGTAAATAAAGCATATGCCCTTGAGCATATGAATGTTGTTTTCTCCCTAGTAGCAACAGCACATCTACAACCTTAGAGGTTTTTGTCACTCCCCCAGATTAAATAGAGACATGAACCCACTATCGAGCATAAATACCCCCTCGTGGAGTCACTAGCAACTACTCGGCCAAGATAGCTACTAACAACGGATAGCATGCAAGATCATAAACAACATAGAGATAACAAAAGATAATATTCAGTACAGCAACTCAATCATAACACCAATATTCATCGGATCCCAACAAACCAAACATGTAGAATTACATAACGGTGATCTCAATCATGTAGGGCAGCTCATGAGATCTAAACATGAAGCACATGGTGGAGAAGACAACCATCTAGCTACTGCTATGGACCCATAGTCCAAGGTAGACTACTCACTCATCGCTCCGGAGGCAAGCATGGCGATGAAGAAGACCTCCGGTGGCGATTCCCCTCTTCGGCAGGGTGCCGGGAAGAGCTTCTGGACCCTCCCGATCTTCGGGTCGACGGCGGTGGCGGATCGCGATGTGTTCTGGAAAAGTGATCGGGTACTTAGGTTTTTCCCATCGGGGGGTCTTTATAGGCGAAGGGGCGATGTCAGAGGTGGGGCCAGGTGCCCTCACACCATGGCGGCGCGGCCCAGGCCCTGGCCGCGCCAGCCTGGTGTGTGGGGCCCCTCTGGCCCCCCTCCTACTCTCCTTTGGATGACTGGAAGCTCCCGGACAAAATAAGACTTCAGGAACTTGTTTCGTCCAATTCCAAAAATATTTCCTGTGTATCACTTCTAAAACACAAAAACAGCAGAAAACAGGGAACTGGCACTGTGGCGACTTGTTAATAGGTTAGTTCCAGAAAATGCATAAAAGTGCCACGAAGTGTAACGAAACAGTAGGCAAATGGTGTAAGAACAAGCATGGAGCATCAAAAATTATAGATACGTTGGAGACGTATCAGCGGCCCGTCGACGCGGCAGCGGCTGGAGCGCCGGGGTTGTACTCCTCGTCCTTGTTCTTGGAGAGGTTCCAGCGTACTTCCGCCCAATTCTCGCAGGTCTCGATGCGGGCGAAGACGTTGAGGTATTTGAACGTTTGACCATCGGTGTCGTCGCTATACATGTTGAACGCCCACCGCATCTGCACAGACAAGCTGGCGAATCAAAACTCGGCGGTCCAGGGTCGACGGAGACGGCGAGTAAGCATACCTTGGCCTCGAAGTTGGCGCCGCTCACCGGACGATCGGTGATCTCCTCCTGTATGCCGTGCCACCTGCTACATGCCGCCTGCATGATCCCCCAATGCGTGGCCATGGCCTTCTCACCGCGGACCATCACCGTCTTGTTGAAGTAGGGATCGACGATTTTGCGCTCGTCGAACGCCATCTTAACCCGCTGCCAATATGTGTCAAAGTTTTGATTGGCGCCGGTAATGTCGTTCATGGAAACGGTCTTCCAAGCTACGGTGAGGCACTCATGTTCTTTGCCCGTCCATTTGATCCGCGGCTCGGTCAGCGGCGAGCTCTTCTTCCTTTTCTTCCTCCCCTTCGACGTCGAGGTCAAAGTCGGCTCAGGCGCGTCGTCCTCCTCGTCGAGGTCGGCTTGCTCCTCCTTTTCTTCGTCGACGTCTTGGCCGCCGTCTCCGAACCCTTGATCGTCGACGCCACCCCGCACCGCCGCCGCGACGGCTTCTGTCGCCCTTGCCTCCTCTTGTGTGAAGAAACCCGGGCTCGACGCGGCGGCCATGAAGCCCGACGTGATCATGTCGTGCATCACACTGTCATTCGGCAGCGGCACCCCGTGGGAGAAGGAGAGCGGCCCTCGTCGAGGTCGTGCATCGCAGCGTCGTACTCCGGCGGCGACGGGGTGAACCTCGACATGGCGGGGACGAAGGTCTCATGGAACATGGGGGAATTGGCCGGCGAGTAGGTCGAAGGAGAACCGATCGTACCTTGGGTTGGCCATGGACCGGGGAATTGGCCGACGCGCGGCTGTCCCATGGCCATGGAGACCAGCCTCGCCTGCTCTTCCGCCGCCGCCGCCCTCTTCGCCGCGAGCTTCTTCTCCCTCTCCGCCCTGCCGCGCGTTTTGGTCTGTCGGCGCTCCACATCCGCCACCCACGCCGCGTTTGTCATGCCCGGCGGCCTCTCTTTGGGGGGCCCGCGGCTTCCTCGCCTTCGGCGCGCCGTCATCGGCGATCCTCTTCGGCGGCATGGTGGTGGGAGAGAAGAGAAGGAGCTGCAACTGTGGGGGATTTCGGCGGGGAAAATGGGTATATGCGGCGCATTTTGGAGGGAAACAAAATTAATGGCGGGGAACTACCCTTCTGTCGCCGACATCGCGGGCCCGCTCGACGTTTAGCGCGTTTTTGTTTCGTCCGGAGTCCCCGAGCGCGCCTCGGAAAGCCTGGGATGGCCTGGGCTCGCCGGATGGATGAAAGCCCAAATCCAGACGAAAACGAGAAACCGGGGGCGCGGCTAGGCCGAATACCGCCGTCCGGATGAAAAAATGGCCTACCGGGGCCTCGTCGGGACACGGCTGGAGATGCTCTAATCCTCTTGAAGATGTAAAAAACAGATAGAGCGGTTGTTTTTCCAACGATGGATCGTGGTCAGTTAGCATCTGCAACTGTTTAGGAAGACAACCCACAGAAAATTGAAGTAGAAAGCACCACACATGATAAATTTATGAATGAAATCAAGGGTAAACAACTAAACATATCTAGCATTTTCATAATCTCCTTCGCAGGTACAGCTCACAACTAACATATCCTTACTGCGAATTCATAATTCAGTCAGCATTTCATTCAGTAACTGATATATCTCATTCACCAGCATATATACAGTTATTACAATAATACAAATATTTGATCCAGTCGCCCTATGCTACGTTTCAGTGTTCTGTACCTACCCTGTCTCATCCTCTCTGTTAAACTGAAGCACGCGTCGAAATGCCTTTGATCAGCTCTCGTCGCCATTAGCAGCAACAAGCGGCAATTCGACCTCGTGCGCCCACTCGACGCACCTCGTCTCGAAGTGCCGGCTCCTGACTTCGTTGGGCAGGTAGCTCAGCCAGGCTTTGAGCCCCACGCGCCACCGCAGCTTCCTCCCCTCCGCCTCCCTCCCCACTCTCCACGTCATCTCCTCCGGCAGCTCGTCACCGGCCACCACCAGCCCCCGCATCTTGCTGAACGCGCGCCCAGGACCTCCGTAGCGGCGCCTCATGCCGTTGCGCGGGTCGGCCTCTCCGTTGCCCCCAATGCGCCACGCCGACACCTCCGTCCCGGTGACCGGGTCGCACAGCACGCCCTCGAACACGCCGGCGCTGCCCTCCGCCTCCTGCTCCCACCGCCAGCTCCTGTTCCGTGTCCGCGCCGACGTGTGCATCTTGGCTTTCACCCTTGGATGACCAGCGTTGCTGCCGGCTAGCTTGGCGGCGGTGCCGGAGAAGGCGCCCTTGACTGTTCGAGTCATCTCGACGTCCCGTTCCGGGTTCCCCGTCGACCGGCCCAGGCTCGGGCCCGTGGCGTAGGACGAGCCGAACCTAGGGCCGACCCAGAGCCGGATACGGGAAGGGAAGTGCCTCTCGCCGTCCATGACATCGTCGTCGTCTCCCTCGGCGTCCGCGCCGTTCTTCCGGTACCCGAGCCGCACGACGCGTGCCCGGATGTTGTCGACGCGCACGCCGATGCTTATGAACCTCCTGTCCCGCACGCTCACCGCGTACTCCAGCTGCGCCACGACCTCCAGCTGCTGGTGCACCAGGCCGTACCGCAGCGCCGGCTCCTCCGGCATCTCATGCGGCGAGGCCGTGATTGGCGTCGACACCGCGCCGGCGACGCGCGGCATGGCGAGCACCGGCGCGTACCCTTTCAGGACCCAGAGGCCGTGCACCTCGGTGGCGTAGGACAAGCATGCAGTTGGGTGCTTCGCCGGGGTGGGCTTCGCTTGCATCTCCCGGAGCAGGCACCACTTGGCGAGCATGTAGCCGAGCGACCGCATGAACCGATCCTCAACGTCCGGGCCGACGGAGAGCATGAAGACGCCGAGCACCCGAGGGCAGCTGCCGAGAGCCCGCTCGATCTCCGCGCCGAGAGCTTGGAAGAAGAGATACCCAAAGTCCGCCGGGGCCTCCAGAGCGCACAGCCAGAAGAGGCGCAGAAGCAGAGCCAGCGAGAAGAGGGCAGAACCATCGGTGCCAGTCGCCTCGATGACGGCGGAGACAACCTCCGCGTCCAGCTTGGGCTCGGATGCGGCCGGCGGCCCCATGTTTCTGCCCAGGGAAGGGATGGACGGCGAGAGCGCGATCACCTCGTCCAGGAGTTGACCCAGCAGCTGCAACCGTGAGGCGCCCACGGAGGCGGCCGCGAACGTCTCCGACGTCCAGAGCGCGTGCGCCACGCCGTTGGCGCTGTCCACGGTGAGGGAGAAAGCGACGAGAACCGACTCGGCCGTGCTGCCGTCGGAGGCACTGGTGCAGTCGGTCTGCAAGACGATGGAGGCGCCATCGTCGGAGGCGGCGAGCGGAAAGGATGACCGGGCCGGCGTGTCGGGGCCAGGGGGAGGGAGGGAAGCCAGCCACGGCCACACCTCGTCCATGTGTTGTGGCTAGGAGAAGCACTGGATGCGTGGCCGTGATGGCGCGGTTTTGTGTAGTTCTGTCGTGTGCGATGGCGCGAATGGAGATTTGGAATATGGAGCCATGTTGGCCACACAGGATATGTGGTGTGCTGAGTTCAGGCCGGACGTGGGAAAGGACGAAAGGTGCGGCCATTTCTCATTTTCTCAGCCTTTTTGCGTGTTTTGCTTGTTTCTCACCGTTGGGACTCTTTGGGCCGGAACTCGAAGTAATAGGCAGTGTTGGGCTGGGTCATTTTTGTTTTTCTCTACATTAGTGGAACACGAATAGTTCATTTTACGATGCATATGTGATGTGGTTGGGCATGCCTTATTCAGCTGAAATTCTTGTAAACATTATTATTAAGCAATAAAGTCTGGTGGGTTGTCTAAATAAAATTTCATTTTACGATGCATCATTTCTAAGTACCAGTTTCACTCACAAAAACATAGTTTCACAGAACTATATGTGCAACCATAATGATAAGAATGTGTGATTGGTTTAACTATGAATTATAAATATTTACGATGCACATATTTTATTGTTATTTTTCTTTCATGCTTTTATTCTTAAAATTTCATTGTGACAATTATGCATATTTTTGTCAAATTCTTGAGCTATGAGGTGTGGGATTTCAAAGGAAAGACAAAAATTATTCCATGTTCACGAAAGCAACAAAAACAAACATTGTTCTTCCATATTTATTCTTGTTGCACGTGATGGTTGATTTGTTTGTTCTCAATGATCCCAAGAGAAATTCATATAGCACGAACATATTTTTTTGTAGATATTTGTTACTATGCCTCAAGATTATGAGTTGCACACGGGTTGCAACTCTGCCCCACGTACACACCATGTTCAATTGTGGCTAAGTTGCACACAGGTTGCCCGCACATCAAGTTGTATGTCGTAACAATGTCTCATACGTCAGTTGCATACAAGGTGTAATTGTGCGTCACGTGCACACAGGATGTAAATGTAGCTTAGTTGTACACCATTGTAATTGTGCCCCAGGTGCATAAGAGTTGTAAATGAATTTATCCCATGGGCAGGGCAAACCCATATTGAGCTGAGTAGGGGTCCACTCAATATTTGCATTTTTTTTGCTATGTACTAGTTTGCCCTCCAATTAGCCCTCAAAAGGCCACCACTCATATGGGCACCCACTTAGTTTCTTAGTTAGGTCCACTGCTCATGGGCCATGGTGGTAAATTGCATCTCAGTTGCACGTGGAGTATGTAACTCTACCTTAGATTCATGAACATGGTGGGTAACTGTAAATTAGTTGTACACATGTTGTATCAGAGCCTCCAGTGCACACCGAGTTGTAAACTTTATTGTTTATATATATTACTCTATCCGATCCATATTATTTGTGGCTAGTGTGGATGAATCTTGAACTAAAATATGTTTCATATATATCCATATTAGCGACAAGTAATATGAATTATAAAAATATTTCAAACTGATTTGGAACCTCTATAAATCATATTACTACATAAAAATGCATTATTGCACTAATTTCGGATTAAATTCAAATTTGGAAAAGCAAGCAGCTCTAGCAGCAGGAGAATCGAAGTACTCGAGTGTGTACATGTGATTCCGTTACTCATGCATTATACTCCCGGATCAGAAGGATTCGAATATAATCATACTTTTGACAGCTTTTTTCCATCTCAACTTAGACCGACTTTGCAGACAATATTCTTCAGGACAAAACTGAGATCGACCCGGTGGACACGAACAGGAACAGACCACAATGCTTTCGAATCGAACCTGTATATAGGACCCGGCATCTTGACAATGATGTCGGGAAGTGATAATGAGCTGCTAGAAAACCCTAGCTAATACAGAACCAGTACGTGATGCATGACAGAAAGCGTTCTTTGCATGTGGCATGTCTATCTCGTCCTCATCATGTTATTATGGCCCGCTTATCCTATCCGTCTGCATGTATGCACGCACGCACACGATCGATGGCTCAGCTCGGGTGGTCCCTTTTTTCTCTCTTGCTGAGCATTGGTCATTTAAAGCATTAGCATGGCGATATTTTACTTGTCTACTATAATAAACTCTATTAGTACGATAAGTTTTACTTGACTCCTAGTGATGGAGATTTGAGGACGGCGACGCACCTTTGGCACTGGCCTATAATATTACCTTTTGGGTTCTTTGTACTCATATCAGAAGCGCAAGCAACCAATTAATTTAAATATATCTAGGCTACGAGTGATGCAATGCAGTCAACCAAACAGACCGACCCAAAGAACGAATGGTCATGTCTCTATACCGCCATGATTTATGCAAATCAAATTTCCCTTTATTGGCTGCAAGCAGAGGATATTAGCATCACCGCGCCCGCCTTCGAAGGCTCCAGACGTCTCCTTCCCCATCGCCTTGGGCTGAAACCTCTTGAGCACTCCGATGAGCATAGTTCCGACCCTACATCTAGTCTTGGGGATCCAACACTTCCCTCCCGGCATGAAGCCAAACTCCAACATGACGCCGATACTATGTACTAGTACTTTTAATTTAGCTACTATCTACAGCCCTAGACCCGACGCCTTTCTTTGTCCATCTTCGGCCGGCTAATTCTAGCGGGGAGGACTCCAGATCGCCCGGCACACTGCCGATGACTCTCAAGGGAGTGCAGTCGAAGAGAGGGGAGAGTGACTTGGAAATCAAATCGAGTGTTTTGTTGGGTGAAACAAAGCCTTTACTAGTTACTAGCATCGATGAGTACTAATAAAAAAACAGGTGAAATCTTGTTTTGACTATCCTCCAATTCACGTGAACATGGGACCATGCTTTCCGTCCCAAAATCAGGAGCAAACGGAGAAGCTTCCTGGCTCGCACGATCTGCACGTTGCGGTCATCCATGGCGCGAACTCGCATGCTGAAACTAGTATACTTATTACTATCGGATGGGAAAACGGGTGTAATCAAGTAGGTGACCCGGCAAAACGATGAATAAAATGTACGTAGCTGCTCCCTTTTCTGGTCAAGACACAAGTCACACAACGCAGGAGGAGCGCACCACCGTGCTAGGGCCTAGGGGGGCAGACCCGGACAATACGGCCGTCGACTGCGTGTGCCATGGCCTGTGGGCGCGGCCGGCAAGGACAACGGAAGTACTTATATTTACAAATCAGATAACGGTTTTGCTATTTCTCAGTAAACTGAGAAATAACTTATAGCTCAGTAAGATCTTCCACCGTTGAATGGGTGCATCAAGATTCGTGCAAATTTATCCCCTTCCTTACCTCTTCTTCTTCCTTCCTCCCGATGGCTGCCTGGCGAGGATGCGTCGCGGAGCCGCCGACGGTGCGGCTGGCCGCAACGGAGGCGGCGGAGGAAGCAATGGATCTTAGGGTTGGGGGGTGGGGGGGGGGGCATGCCGACGCCGGAGAAGAGGCTGCATTCGTCGGACTTAGAGGGATGGCCGGGGCGGGGCTGGACCGGCGGGGGCGGAGCTTGGACTGGGCAGGGCGGCGAGGTGCGCGGAGGCGCGCCGGCCGCGGGCGGGGTGGGTGGCGGCTCGGTCGGCGGTAGGGCGGCGGTGGGGTGGCCGGAGGTGGAGAAGAAGGCCCTCTACTGAGCCCTAACCTATGGCTCAGTAGAGTAAGCCCTAGAGGGACCCATCAGATAAATACTTTTTTTATAAAGAGAATATATTATACGACGAAGATACCAAGATACTTAGTTAATACTAATGTCTTATCAGCCCTAAAAAAACCAATGTCTTATCTACCCTTAGAGGAATTATTGTAAAATCTGATACCTGAGTTTGGGGTCAATGAGATTGGTCCAAATCGTGCTTGTCGGTGCTAATTTCTTTTGGCACAAAATGGCTTAAGGGGTTCGGCGCCACACCCATTGGTGGCGACCTAGTTTCAGCGCTACACCCACATGTGTCGCCCTTGCTACATCCTTGAAAATTCGTGGTGCCGACCTATATGGTGTTTGTTTAGGTTCAATTCTCTGGTTACTTTGAGTTTGTTTGGCTTTTAACCCAAAATGTCGTTTCTTCATATTAAAAAAAGTAACCCTTTGTCTGTCTCGGTCTCGACAATGGCGACGTGTAGCATCGTTACCCTCTTAGGGGCGTCGTCGTGGAGCTAAGGTTACCTTCGGTCACGGCTCTTCGTCATGGGCGAGCAAGTTTAGATCCTATCTTGAATGCCTTCGGTGCTGGTGTGGGGTGGTGTCGTCGTGGAGCGAGATGACAGGTGGTCCCTTTGTGGCGATGGCTTGGTTGTTGTGGTGGAGGCATAGAGTCACCTCTATCTAGTCTTCACATGTGCTTCTTATGGGGTGTAGCAACTCTTTTTTTTTTGCTTTGTTAGATGGTTTGTTCGTCACTTTGTATCGGTTGAACGTGTCGCTGTTTTGAGAAAAAACCTATCGGGCATGTGGTTATAGTTTTTTATGTATGGTTTGGATAAGTTATTACAAAATTTTGAAGCTAAAATAACAATGGAAATAATGTAGATAGACGACGTAGTAACAGAATGGCAAACATAAAAAGAGAAAACAACACGCTAGGGCTGCGAACATATTAATCCGAAGCAGCCAGAGTAGGGTAGATCGATCAACAGAGAGTACCACATTTTAGAAATGGGAGGGAACAAGTAAAGAAAGTAGACGCATGTGCCTGGATGGTAGTATAACGGCCAGTTAGACAAATCTGACCTAAAGACGAAACTTTAACGCAAAATAAACTCGTTTTCAAAATTTAGCCGGATCTGACCCTTTTTGCTACCGCCAGACACGGTGGAGGTAGGATTACACTTGATACCGCCAGTGTCAATGGAGGTAGCCCTCCCTGGTCAATGGTCGCGTGGGCGTTTGACCGGCGCGATACCTCCAGGGACCCCGGCTGTAGGCTAGGCAGCTTACCTCCACAACCTCAGGCGGTATGGCATGTATCAAAAAAACGGCCCGGCCCAGTCCCCCCCGCGCCCGCTCCCTTCACTCCAACTCCTCTCCAGCGCACAGGGACGAACAGAGGCGGCGGCGGCGGCTCCTGGGGCGTTTCTCTCCTCCCCACCCCTCAAATCCATCCAAAATCTTGTGGATTTCGAATTGGATGCTTTCTAAAGGTAATCTCACTCGCCCCTCTCAATTATTCCGAAATCTTTAGCCGATTTGTGGATATTCTTGAAACCCTAGTCTATTCTACTTCATGCTCTTAGATGGGGGATTGAAATTTCTTTTAATCCTTGATAACTAGTTTGTTTTTCTATTAGAATGATGGATTGATATGTATGGATTCAAACTACATTTTTCATCCCTTGTCAATAGTTCATGTATAGATGCATATGTGTGTATGGATGGTTGTGTGGTGTTGGTAAAAAAAATTCTAGATGAATAAATGTGTAGATTGATGCTTTATTTTGTTCCTTCTAAGATGGATATGATGGACATGATGCTTTCCTAATGTGTTGATAAATGTGTGTATTTGTGTATGGATGGATGCGTAGTTGTTGTATGGAATATATTTTGTTTGATATATGAATTGATACATGGCTAGTAATTTTGTTTTTGTCGATGGATATATGAATTGATGTTGAATTCTTGATTTATTTTGACATGTTATTTTTTGTATCATATAGGATGGCTCGTTACTACTCCGGTCTTGAGTTGGAGTATGACAGGGAACATCGTGCTCGCTTTATTGAGAATGGATTGGAGGTAAGGCCAGAACATTTTTTTTTCTCTGTTGCAATACAAAGGTAGTGATGACCTATTGTTAAACTTTTTGCAGGAGCTACAACCTATGCGCATGAGGGGGCATAGTGCAGATGACATGCCATATGATGTTCGGTACGAGCCATACTTTGAGAGTGCGGGCCTTCTACCCTTTGTCCTCCAGTTCAAGCGCACGCCGCCGAAGATCAACCACACGGCTCTTACCGCACTTGTGGACCGTTGGAGGCCAGAGACACACTCTTTTCACCTGCCGTGTGGAGAGATGACGATCACCTTGCAGGACATTGGCATGATCACGGCTCTTCCGATCGATGGAGCCGCTCTCACTGGGAGGGTGGATAGTAACGGGTGGCGTGAGCGGGTCTTTGGTCTCACCGGTCACTATCCCAACCCACCTCCGGAAGGAGTGAAGGATATTAGGCCAACACCGGTGTCGCATATAAGTGGCTACGAGACATAGGGCCATGCCCTGAGGGTGCCGATCCTCAGACGGTGCAACGGTATGCTCGCACATACATGTGGTATGTGTTAAGCCGAGTTCTTTTTACAGATGGGTGAAGGGACACCGCCGCTTGGATGTGGCTTGATCCGCTACGTGATTGGAATGTCAAGTATAGTTGGGGCTCGGCGGCTTTAGCTTATCTTTACCGACAGGTAAAACTCGTAAATATTTATACATATTTGTTGTTATCTTTTGTTTGATCCTGAAATGTTGCAACTTGACATGAGTTTGTAATGTGCAGCTGGATAACTCGTGTCGTAAGAGAAAACCAAATGCAGCATTGTGCGGTGCTGTGTGGCCCCTTTCGATTTGGATTTGGGAGCGGATTCCGGTTGGACGTCCTCGCAAACTCCCACGAAATGGGTGGGATTTCCCTACCGATGAGAATGGGGATGAATCGCGGTTCCCCACAATTGCATACTCATGGGACAAAGTGGAGGTGTACACGGACTTGTCTGTGGGGCGTTACAAGAGCTACACCAACGAGATCGACACGCTGACTTTTGACCTCGTCAGTTCTTCTTACCACCATGAGTATAACCGCCTCGCCCACCACTACCACCATGAGTAGAACCGCCTCGCCCACCGCTTGCACTTTGGTTGTCACCCTTTGTTTTCTTACTATTTTGAGAGCATTTCCTATTGTTATGCCCCGCTCCATTGCACTGACCATAATGGTTGGTATCACGAGGCTCCATAAAATGTCCACTACCCCATTGTCCCATGCGGGTGGTGTATCCACCAAGTGAATCCATGTCATTTCTGAACCGCTTTGTCCTCCTCCTACCCTTGGTGTCTACCTTGAGTTCTGGATCCGGCCTAATTTCAGGGCCATGATACTCAGGCCATTGTGATTGGTCTAAATAAGGCTCAAATCTTCCCATCCACGCCCTAGCCACCGTCTCCAACGTGACCTCCTTTAGCCTTACCGTTTCCGGATGGTCAAGATCCACTGATCGTATGTTTGCCGCTGTTATCAAGTGCGAGCAAGGTAGGTGAATCAACCAAGGCCTCTTGCATGAGCACTCTCGTGTCTTGAGGCTAACCTTGAATGACCGACCTCCAAATTGCACACCGTCTTGCGTTGTTCCTCCTAGCTCATTGACTTGGTAAATCCATTCATTGTTGTCAAAACAATCCGCATTTTGCCTCTCGGACTTGCTATTCTATAACTCCATCCACTCATCCACCTTTTCTGGATACAGTTTTTCCATATCCATCAATTTATTGGCCTCCATGGAGTGCTTCTGGAAATAAGCGCTTAGCTTATGAAAGGTATATTCCACTATTGCGGTCACAGGCAATGCACGCACACCCTTAAGCACATTGTTAAAACACTCTGCCATGTTGCTTGTCATGTCACCATACCTCCTACCACCATGGTCATATGCTCGTGCCCACTTGTGCCTTTCTGCAAAGTTTCTGTCCAAGAACTCTTTACCACCGGCGTTTGACGCTTCATGGAGCTTATTGTACCGGTAAGTGAACGATCGCGCCGTGAATGCAACACAAACATATGTTAGATCATCGGCCAATTGCTTGTTCTTGCAAGCCCGGTAGAAGTTAGCAACAAACCGCCTCATGCACCATCGATGATGGAGCCATGCATGCCCTGGTATCTCAATCTCCATGGCATTGAGTATACCTTTATGTCGATCAGATATGATGCATACCTCCCTATTAGGAGAAAAAATTCTAGTCCTCACAATATGCATGAACCATTCCCAGTTGTCGTTGCTCTCCGCTGACACCAAAGCAAATGCCAAAGGCAACACTCGGTCACCCCCGTCGTGTGCCATTGCAATCAACATTGAGCCTTTGTACTTCCCCGTCAAGAATGTGCCATCTATTGATACAACAGGCCTACAATGTTGAAAGGCTTGAGCGCATTGGTTAAAAGTCCAGAAGGCACGGAGAAACACTCCATCAACTTGTTCGACCAAATGGTACATGCCAGGGTTTTTATATGCCATCCCTCCCAACAACCTTGGGAGACGGTTGTATTCTTCCTTCCACCCACCATACAACATCTTAAATGCGGCTTGCTTGGCCTTCCATGCCTTCCCATACTTGATGGTGTACCCGAAGAAATCTTTTACAAGATCCTTTATGAGCTTCGGTTTTATGATTGGTTCATTCCGTATACTATTAATGAATTTGTATGCGATGAACGAGGAGGTTAGTTGACGGTGCTTCGTGGATAGATTTCGGCCACGCTTCTTGCACATGTGATGGGCTTCACAACTTGTTATCCTCCATCGCCCATCACGACACGGTCTTGCACGGACAGTCCATGTGCATCTTGGTTTGTCACAAACCACAGTGTAGCGCTTCTTCTCATCGGAGTGCTTCACAATGAATGGCCTATGGTGCTTCACCGCATACTCACACAACCACATCTGCAATTCTACCAAGTCTGGAAATTTCAAACCTTTCTTTATGCGAGACTTATTGTCATCATCATCTTGGGTTGTGCTCGGCATCGCTTCAAGAATTTTAGTCTTGCTGCCGTCAACTATAGCCTTATCCGATAGCGTGAGATCACGAAAAAATGGTACTCGATGATCTCTCCCAACCACTTTTAAGAAGGCTTGGGCCTCCCTCTCCGTGAACCCATCTTCATCCAATTCCTCCGAGCCCTCGTCATCTGAGTCAATGGCACATGAACGCCGATAGAAGATGTCACGGTCCATGCCATCTTGTTCTACGTGTGCCTCCACGTCACAAATATATGTGTCATGGTACTCGTTCTCCCGCTCCGAGGCATCGTCATCCATGTCTTCATCATCCATGCCAAAGCCATAACTATGGTCTGCATTGACATAATCTTCTTGCTCACTAACATCCATCTCAACATCCATTTGCTGGCTAAATAGAGGTTGGCTCATATCATTCATCTCCACCGGATCATCATGTGTTACATTTTGAGTGGGGGTCATAGCATCATGTGGGGAGGGACACTGGTTCAAGTCAATATGCAACCGATCAACTTCGACCTTTGTAGCAAATAACTCGAGAGACTTGTCTTGCGATGCGGCTACCATCTCCTGATATGCCTCCCAGTCCACCTCACACTTGATAGGAATTTTCTTCATTCGAGTTTTATGTCCTGACCCAACATCATACCTTCCCTCTAGTTCAACCATATCCCTTGAATTCATCCATTTCAAAACTTCTCTTACTCTTGCCACAACCTCGACATAGGTCGGACTACTCACAAACACCATCACTTCCTCATTGTTATCAACTTAGTCGGCATTATTACTAAAAAAGGCTTCCTTCTCCACATAATGGACATTCACAACTCTTGGCATCTATAAATAATTTACAACAAACATAAAACATCATATACTCATGTAAGATCAAACCCACACTAAGCATTTATAATATATAATGAAATGGCATGCCTTCTACCTACTACCTCAAACCCTAGGTCTAACCCTAGATCTAACCCTAGATCTAACCCTAATTTCTTACCTAGAAATTACATGTATGTGTCTAACCCAAGTACTTTATACACAACACAAACATTATATAACCCATAGTAATCCAATTAGAACAATAGATTGAGAGAAATACCACAAATCTAAGATTTGCAAAGGGTAGGAATAATGCCAAATAAACACAAATTTCAACCAAGAAATGGATAGAGGTGGGAGAGATTACCTCAAAGGATGCAACTAGGGCCGATTCCACGGACAAATCCCTCCGATTTGGAGGGATTTGAGAAGGGATTGAGTGGGGGTGAGAGAGAGAGGGCAGAGAATAGCAGATCTGGTCGAGAGGAAGAAGAATGGGGCGGTGGGGCAAGGATGGGCGGCCCACTCGCGGGTTGGATTCACTTAACCCTTCGAACGTTACCTCCAAAGGTCCTGGAGGTAAGGTTGTGTAGGATACCTCCAGGGGTGCCGGCGGTAGGGTATGAGGGATACCTCCACTGTCTCTGGCGGTATCGCCACGTCAGCATAAACTTCAGCTTGTTTTGACTGCCATTGACCAGGAGGGCTACCTCCATTGACTGTGGCGGTATCCTGTGTAATCCTACCTCCATTGTGTCTGGCGGTAGCAAAAAGGGTCAGATCCGGCTTAATTTCAAAAACGAGTTCATTTTGTGTTAAAGTTTTGTCTTTAGGTCAGATTTGTCTAAGAGCATCTCCAGCCGTCCCCCCGACTAGGGCCCCGGGCGCCGTTTTTTACATCCGGACGGCGATATTCGGCCCAGCCACGCCCCCGGTTCCTCGTTTTCGCCCGGATTTGGGCTTTCATCCATCCGGCGAGCCCAGGCCGTCCCCGGCTTTCTGAGGCGCGCTCGGGGACTCCGGACGAAACAAAAATGCGCGAAACGGCGAGCGGGCCCGGGGTGTCGGCGAGAGAAAGGGTAGTTCCCAGCCATTAATTCCGTTTCCCGCCATTAATGCGCCGCATATACCCATTTCCCCGCCGAAATCCCCCACAGTTGCAGCTCCTCCTCTTCTCTGCCACCACCATGCCGCCGAAGAGGATCGCCGACGACGGCGCGCCAAAGACGAGGAAGCCGCGGGCGCCCAAAGAGAGGCCGCCTGGCATGACCAACGCGGCGTGGGCGGCGGACATGGCACGCCGGGAGACCGAAACTCGCGGTAGGGCGGAGACGGAGAAGAAGCTCGCGGCGAAGAGGGCGGCGGCGGCGGACGAGCAGGCGAGGCTGGTCTCCATGGCCATGGGACAGCCGCGCGTCGGCCAATTCCCCGCCGGTTCATGGCCAATCCAAGGTACGATCGGCTCACCTTCCACCTACTCGCCGGCGGCATCGTCGCCGATGTTCCACGAGACCTGCATCCCCGCCATGTCGAGGTTCACCCTGTCGGGGGGATGACCCCCGGTAGGGTCAAGAGACTAGAGAGACACAAGGTCTATGATTGACTTTATGCCGGGTTATCAAGGAAGGGCCTGGCCGGAATATAAGAGCATCGGCCAGGCCGGCATATAATGTGTATCCCGGCTGGTGTCTGGATATGCCGGCATAGCCGGAATACTGATATATGTGTGCCGGCATATACTCAGATATGCCGGCCTAACTATTTGGTGTGTTGTGCAGGAGCAGGGGAGGCCGGATTACCCGACCCTCGTAGGTCGTTGGTCCGGCATATAAGTCCTGGGTATGGCCAACGGTCATATCCGGGATGCTTAAGTCAACCAAGGTGTCACATCCCTACAATCAAGGAAGAAAACATCCAAGCATGGTAGCAGAGCAAGATGGCAGGGTGCACAGTGGAGGTTACCTACCCTCACTGTGCACAAGTACGAGCTTACCGCACGGAGGTAAGGCCACAGTTCAAGAGGTACAAGGTACAGGGATATGGCGTCCCATCGAGAGCAATCAGGGGCGAAGTCAAGGGTCTCTGCCATCGCCACCAGCTCCTGTTTGGAGTGTAGCCCTTGTCTTGTGGTCTTGTATGACCGTTGTAACCCTGGCCACCACTATATAAGGTGGCATAGGGAGCCCTGGTAAAGGGGTCGGTCCTTGGAAGGTGGGTAGCTGGGAGAACATTGGCTGATAGTTGTTGGTTGGTCACTCTGTACTCTTACACTTACCAGTTCATCTTCCTTCTCTAGGAGAGAGCTTGGAAGCACCATTGTGGTGTACTACATCGATCCATATATACAATCAGTAGAGCAGGAGTAGGGGTGTTATCTCCTTACGAGAGCCCCGAACCTGGGTAGATCAGTGTCTCTTTCTGTCGTGCTTTTTAGCTCGTTCCCCTCTCCCGAATCCTCCAGCATCTAGTCGGCCCCCATTTAAGCCATCCTATGGCATATGTTGTTTCACCACGACGACATTTGGCGCCCACCGTGGGGCATCAGATCGATATGCTGGGCGGAGTGTTCATTCGGACGGGGTCTATGATAGCAGCTTCGGGAGTGCGCGTGGTCTCTGGCCTCGTCCAGAGGCTAGGTTCGCTCAGTTTCGTCAGTGACAACGCCGGTTGTCTCGGTGGCCGGCCGTTCCCCAGGGATGGCCGGATTATGTCTTTCGGTTCCCACGAGGTGTACGTGGGGACTGAGAGAATTTGCAGGAAGGAGGTGCTGGTGGCGTCGGATCCTCCGTCACATCGGCTGGCTCACGCTGGGCGTAGCGCTCGCTCAGTAGAGTCGGCTGAGGTGATGATGGCCGGCACATCCGTGCCGCCGGCGGAGGATGCCGGCAAAGCAGCAGCGGTCGGAGCTTCTCCTCCGGAGCCGCCGAAGGTCAAGAGGTCGGCGCGTCCTCCGTTGGAGCGTGCGGAGAACCTGGCCGGCACTTCCGGTGTGCCGGCTAGGGGCGAGGTTCTTCTTCCCATCATCGACCGGCTTCTCGAGTCGGTGCGATCCGGCGTTGATCTGGAGCAGGCAAGGGAGGTCCTGGAGGGATCTCGTCAGGCCCTCGTCGACGAGGCCCTGGCCATGAACCAGGAGCGCGAACGGTTTAACCGGCAACTCCGTGAGTATGAAGCAGCCCATGGTTTTACTCCTGTAGTAATGCGGCCTAGCCGGATAGAAGAGGTTAGAACTAGAGGCAGAAATCTTAATGCTGAGATAGGAAAAGATGCTAGAGATAAGAGTCATACTGCAACTAGTACTGTGCCTAAGGTAGTCTATAGTTCGCCAGTAAAGAACCTTAGAGCAGCGGCCGAGGTAGCTAAGGATTTATCTTGTTTATCCGGCGAAGCACTGCGTGAGCAGCAAGCCCGGCTTAACCAACTTTTGTCTGAAGCTACAAAGCAGCAGGAGGCCTTTAAGAAGGCAAACCCAGGTGCCGGGGCATCCCAGTTCATTGTGTCGGCAGGAGGTGCCGGTGCGAGGTCGAGGGGCCAAGCCTCGTCCCCGCATCCTAGCGCCCGGCGTGCCGGAAGTGTGACCTCTGGCCGCCGGGACAAGCAGATCCAGGTGTACGATCCGGCTGCCGCCGGAAAGCAGGCGGTGGTGCAGAAGAATGTCGGCCAAGCTGACAAGTATGTCGGCAGCAAGAAGCCCGGCCAGAGTATGCCGGCCGGACATGAAGCAGCAGTGGCCGGTGGTGGCCGGAGTAACAGTGCAGTCCGGCGTCAGCAACAGGGCGCCGGAGGTGCAGCGCAGCAGCAGGGTGCAGGCCATCCGGGACACCGAGAGGATGACGGCAATTCCGCCCTTGCCAGGGCGGGATATCAGCAGCAGAATCAGCAAGGCCAGCATAGTGAGCAGCATCAGCCGGAGCAGCAGCAGCAGATGATCGCAGGCCCAATAGCATCCCGGCTTGGACCTCGGTCCTTGGAAGCCAATGATGCACGTTTCAAGCTGGACAAGCTCCACCAATCAGAGTTGGTGGAGAGACAAGGAGCTCCGGGCCCTATGTGTTTCGGACCCCGGATTATGGGGGAGCCGGTGCCTTACTACTTCCAGCTCGCGCGTGGCGCGAGGACATATAATGGAAGTACGAAGCCGGAAGATTGGTTGGAGGATTACTCCACAGCGGTGAACATCGCCGGAGGAAACCTCAGATGGGCGGTACGATATGTGCCGCAGATGTTGGAAGGTCCAGCCAGGATATGGCTGAATAATTTGCCGGCCGGGAGTATCAACGGCTGGATTGATTTCGAAGAGCAGTTTGTGTCGAACTTTACCAGTACATACAAGAGGCCCAACCGTCCGCAGCAGCTGGCTAACTGCCGGCAAGGAGTGAATGAGACTGACCGTGACTATCTGACCAGGTGGTGCACGTTGCGCAATTCCTGCGAAGGAATCAATGAGCAGCAGGCCATCATGTGGTTCGCTCATGGGTGCCAGCATGGCACCATGCTGTGGCAAAAGCTTCAGAGGCAAATGCCGGCCACGCTGGCCGAAACGATCAAGATCGCTGATAGTTATGCTCTGGGAGATCCCAAGCAGCCCAGTCTCGATTCACAAGGACAGGGGCAAACCCAGGGGAACACCAGCAATGCCGGGAGATCAGGGCAGTTCTATCGCCCGGATAACCGGAATAAGAGGAGAGATGAGCGGCCGGATTATCGGTATGGCTCAGCACAAGTTGCAGCTGTGGAGGAAGAGCAAGGGGGCGCCGGCAGTAGCCAGCGTCCGAGATATGAGAACTATCAGCAGCCTCAGCAGCAGCCGCAGCAGCAAGCACAGCCGTTCCAGAAGAAGAATGTCTGGACCAACAAGAATGCCGGCGGAGCCGCCGGCCAGAAGAAGCAGTGGCCGAAGTATACTGTGGGTCTTGCCATGGACAAGCCTTGTGTGTTTCACACATTCCAGCCGGGAAAGCCGGCAAACCATTTGACAAGGAACTGTTCATGGCTGGACGACATATTAGCAGGTCGTGCAGGTCCCTGGGGACCGGCTAGACCCTCTGTCCCGGCAGCTCCATCGCCGTTGACAGGTGCTAATACAATTGCAGTCCCACCTAGGCCGGGTAATCCTGGGAATCAGAGCAACGCCGGAAATGCCGGCGTAAATCAAGTTGACCAGAGCTATAATCCGGAATATAACGCCGGAGGCCCAGGAGCGGGCCGGAATGAGTACAAGGAGTATGATCAGAGCTATATGGTCTTTGAGACCGAGAGAACAGACAAGCAGAGCTTGTACCGGCGGAGTCTGGAGGTGAATGCCGTTATGTCGGCTGTGCCAAAGCTGATGTACTGGTCTGACCAGGCTGTTGGCTGGGACAGGGCAGATCATCCACGGATCATGCCAAATCCCGGCGGATATGCTCTGGTGATGGATCCGACATTCGTCGGGCCGGCTAATAACGTAAGATTCAGCAAGGTCCTCATTGATAATGGAAGCAGCATCAACATCATGTATCGGGATACGATGGAGAAGCTGGGAATCAAGGAAAATATGCTGGAACCAAGCAAGACCACGTTCCACGGCATTGTGCCGGGACTTTCGTGTGCGCCGATGGGCAAGATCCGGATGGATGTCATGTTTGGCAGCCGGGATAACTGCAGGGTGGAAAACCTCATGTTCGAGGTGGTTGATCTGGAGAGCCCCTACCATGCTTTGCTGGGTAGACCGGCACTGGCAAAATTCATGGCCTCTACGCATGTGGCGTATCTGAAGATGAAGATGCCGGGACCCAAAGGAGTGATCACCATCATTGGTGATTACAAGCGTTCGATGGCATGTGCCACCGCCGGATCCAATCTGGCCGAGACTCTGATCATTGCAGAGGAAAGGAAGAGGCTCAAGCGAGCAGTGGAGATTGCTGAGACGGTCGTGGCCGGCAAATATATGCCGGGCCTGACAAATCCCGGCGGCAGTGCTTGTTTTCAAGTAGGCAAGGAAGTCAAAAAGGTGCCTCTGGATGAAGCTTTCCCGGAGCGCCATGCCCTGGTTGGGGCAAGTCTGGATCCCAAATAGGAAAGCGAGCTCATCAGCTTCCTCCGTGAGAATCGGGATATCTTTGCATGGTCTACTTCGGACCTGCAAGGTGTGCCGAGGGAGCTGGCTGAGCACGCATTGCATGTGAGGCCCGATGCTAAGCCAGTGAAGCAGCCGCTCCGGCGGAATGCCGGCGATAGAAGGAAAGCCATATGGGAGGAAGTGGCCAGGCTCTTAGCCTCTGGCTTTATCAAGGAAGTACTTCATCCGGATTGGGTGTCTAATCCGGTTTTGGTGGAAAAGAAGAAAGATGAGCCCGTCATAGTGAAAGTATGGCGGATGTGTGTTGATTACACCAACTTGAACAAGGCATGTCCTAAAGATCCATTCCCGCTGCCTCGGATCGATCAAGTGATTGATTCCACAGCCGGATGTGAACTGTTATCATTTGTAGACGCCTATTCTGGTTTCCACCAGATCCCCTTGTTTGAGCCAGATCAAATAAAGACATCCTTTATTACCCCGTACGGGGCTTATTGCTATCTCACTATGCCGTTCGGTTTAAGAAATGCCGGCGCAACTTACCAAAGGTGTATGCAAAAGTGTTTGCACGATCAGATAGATAAAAATGTGCAGGTATATGTCGATGATATCGTCATAAAAACCAAGGAGAGCAAGACTCTCATAGATGATCTCCGGGAAACCTTTGGGAACCTGAGGAGATTCCGGATGAAGTTGAATCCGGCTAAGTGCACCTTTGGTGTGCCGGCGGGCAAGTTGCTCGGTTTCCTTGTTTCCAGCCGGGGTATTGAGGTGAATCCTGGCAAGATTCGTGCCATAGAAAGGATGAAGCCGCCGACAGATTTGAGGGAAGTACAGAAGTTCACTGGGTGCCTCGCATCCCTGAGCCGTTTCATAAGCCGGCTGGGAGAGAAAGCCCTGCCGTTATATCAGTTGATGAAAAAGTCCGACACATTTGTCTGGACAACGCAAGCAGATGCAGCTTTCAAGGAATTGAAACAGTTGTTGTCAACAGCGCCGGTATTAGCGTCTCCGATGCCCCGGGAGCCAATGTTGCTCTATATAGCGGCAACCAACCGAGTTGTCAGTGCTGTGGTGGTAGTAGAGCTAGAGGAAGGAGGCAAAACCGTGCAGCGGCCGGTATATTACCTGAGTGAAGTCCTCTCCACCTCAAAGCAAAATTACCCCCACTATCAGAAGATGACCTATGGTGTCTATATGGCGGCTAAGAAGCTCAAGCATTACTTCCAAGAGCATCCAATCCGGGTAGTGGCTGAGGCCCCTATCTCGGAAATTATAGGCAACAAAGATGCCAGCGGCCGGATAGCAAAATGGGCAATAGAGCTTTCACCATATACACCGCAGTACGATAAGAGGGATACAATCAAGTCCCAGGTCTTGGCTGATTTCTTTATTGACTGGGCCGAGATACAGTATGAGCCACCATTGCCAGATGCCAATTATTGGAGGATGCATTTCGATGGGTCCAAGACAATCCATGGCTTGGGTGCCGGCATAGTTCTCAGTTCACCAAAGAATGACCAGCTGAGATACGTCCTGCAGATTCACTTTGCAGCATCAAATAATGTGGCGGAATATGAGGCACTTGTGCATGGCCTGAAGGTGTCTAAGGACATAGGAATTCGCCGGATTATGTGCTTCGGGGATTCTGACTTAGTGATTCAGCAGTGTTCCGGCATATGGGACGCGCATGATGCTAACATGGCATCATACCGTTTCCTAGTGCAGCAGTTAAGTGGTTATTTTGAAGGTTGTGAGTTCCGGCACGTTCTCCGGGCTCAGAACGATGCAGCCGATGCATTATCCAAGCTGGGATCTTCCCGAGATTCAATCCCACCCGGCATTTCGCTGGAGCATCTGAGGAAGCCATCGATCAAACCCTCGCCGGAGTCATCCTCCATTTATGTCCCGCCAGGTCCAGACGAAGCAGTTCCAATGGAGATAGATGCCGGAGCCAAGACGGATAACCCGGGGACTGTTTCCTCAGTCCCGGGGACTGGGCCGGCATATGCTGTTAATACAGTATTCCGAAGCAAAACTAAAGGCAAGGGTAAAATGTGCCAAGAGGTTGTGCCGGTATACCCGGGGACTGCTCCGGCATACCCGGGGACTGATTCTTCAGTCCCGGGGACTTCGCAGCCCATGGAGATCGATTATGTGTCGGTCGAAATGATGGAAATAGATCAGGCACTGTTCGCTGTCAGGGAAGTGCCCTCAAGGGCACGTCCTATCATGAACTTCATGGTGGATGGTCAAGTGCCGGTGGATGAAACCGAGGCCCGCCGGGTTATAAGGAGATCCAAAGCGTATACCATCATCAACAAAGAAATATACAAGAGAAGTACCACCGGAGTATTGCAGAGATGTGTCGAATCTGCGGAGGGTCTGGAGATGCTCCGGGAAATTCACCAGGGGGAGTGTGGTCACCATGCTTCGTCCAGGGCATTGGTGGCAAAGGTATTCCGGCATGGCTTCTATTGGCCAACGGCACTGCAAGAGGCAGAAAACTTGGTCCGGAAATGTAATGGGTGTCAAAGATATGCCCACCAGATTCATCAGCCGGCATCTGCCCTGAAAACTATCCCAATAACCTGGCCCTTTGCTGTTTGGGGCCTGGATATGGTCGGGGCTTTTAAGCCGGCCAGAGGGAAAATGACCCATATCCTGGTCATGGTGGACAAGTTCACCAAGTGGATTGAAGTGAAGCCCATAAGCAAGTGTGATGGTCACACAGCAGTGAAATTCTTAAAGGATATAATCTTGAGATATGGTGTTCCTCATAGCATCATCACTGACAATGGGTCAAACTTTGCCCAAGGGCCATTTGCCAGATTTTGTGAGGAGGTGGGAATCCGGCTGGACGTTGCGTCGGTTGCCCACCCTTGTGCCAATGGCCAAGTAGAGAGATCGAATGGGCTAGTATTATCCGGCATAAAACCCCGGCTGATAGAGCCCTTGGAGAAAACTCCGGGATGTTGGCTAGATGAGCTGCCAGCAGTGCTGTGGAGTTTAAGAACAACTCCGAATAGATCAACAGGCTACACACCATTTTTCCTGGTGTATGGAGCAGAAGCTGTGCTTCCAACAGATGTAATACATGATGCACCAAGAATAGTGCTATATACTGAGGAAGAGGCTAAAGAAGCCAGAGAAAATGATGTTGATCTGCTAGAGGAAGCAAGGGAAATAACTCTGTCAAGAACAGCAGTATATCAGCAGAACCTCAGACGCTATCATACGCAGAAGGTAAATCCAAGGAGATTTCAAGAGGGAGATCTAGTACTCCGGCTAAAGCAAGGAACAGAAGGCCGGCATAAGTTAACTCCTCCATGGGAGGGGCCATTCATTGTGAGCAGAGCTCTGCACAATGATGCCTATTATCTTATAGATGCGCAGGACCCCAAGAAGAATAAGGCGGACAGGTCCGGAGAAGAAACCAAGAGGCCATGGAACATAGCTCTACTGCGCCCCTTTTACTCCTGAGCAACACAATGTATGTATTTCCATATTTTCCTTTGTATGCCGGCGTGTTGTGCCGGCACAAGACTAATGAATGAAATACCGGCATCCCGAAGAAGCCGGGTAACTAGCTCCGAGGTATATTTGTTGTTTATTTACAGTTTTTTGTTATATGCCGGCTGGCTTTACTTGAATGTTTCCTATGTCGGCCTAGTAATGTGTCGGCATCAAAGGCCACTCTTCGACTCAGCTGCTGTCCGAAACCCGGCTTCATGGCTAGCAAGAGTAGATGCCGGAGATTGTCTACACATGGAAAACGGCTAAGGAAATGTAAAGCAAGCGAACCGACATTTTCGTTAAAGCTAAAGTTAAAATTTAAAGTGTCGGATGATTTGAAGTCTAAGTCTCAAAGTTAAAGTACTGTATGTTCGAGCAAGCAACCTTGAGACTCATACGTCGAAAGCCAATTAAGGTAGACAAGTAGCCAAGGTTGTGAAATTGAGGAAACAGGAAAACAACTCGGTGACTTAGCCAAAAGATGATCCGGCATTAGT
The DNA here is from genome assembly GCA_007115705.1 of Dactylis glomerata. Classification (NCBI taxonomy): domain Eukaryota; kingdom Viridiplantae; phylum Streptophyta; class Magnoliopsida; order Poales; family Poaceae; genus Dactylis; species Dactylis glomerata. The sequence goes on from QXEO01001205.1 coordinate 1,005,242, forward strand.
AACAAGCAAACCAAGATAAAACTTGTTCAGATAGCAAACCAAAGGAAAGTAAACGTATATCTTACAACTGCACCCGGCATACCGGGGATCTGATAAAGCTTAAAGTGTTTTTGATGCAAAGATTCAAGGGGCAGACGCGGGGCCGCCAGCAGGTGGAGCAGTAGCAGTTGAAGTGGCGGCTTCAGGTGTGCCGGACCCAGCAGATGGAATGGAGCCATCACCTCCGCCCGGGGCAGATGCCTGTTCCGGGACATCAGTGTCGGCTTCCTCAGCTTCATCTTCATCTTGGCTGGAGTCGGAACCCTCAGCAGCGGCGGATGTCCCGGCTTCGTCATTCTTCTCCGGCTCGCGGATGTCCCGGACGAATTTGTCGGTGTCGGCATAATCCACATAGCTGTGGGCCAACTCCTTGCGGCGACGGATATGATCCGGATCCGTGGTCCAGATGGATCCTTCGCGCACGGTGCGCAAAGTCTCCAAGTCTGCCTTTTCATACCAAGACAAGAAGTAGCTGAGGGCTTCGTCGGCTCCAACCCTCGCGCCGGAATCTCGCCACTCCCGGAGGCGAACCTTGGCAAGCTGCAGGTTGTTGCCGAGGTCAACCGGATCAGTGGGAGTCCTTTGTCCCGGCCAGAGGGCAGAGAATGCCTCCTGGGTGCCGTAGAAGAGCTCTTCAGTGTAAAGGGTCATGGCCTCCTTCCGGGACTGCAGGGCCAGCAGCTGCTCCGTCATGTCCCAGTTGGGCGAGTCGACCGGAACACCCCGGTTTTCTCGGTCCAACTGCAAAGCCCTCTCAACGTCAGCGACGGAAGCGGGAAACATGCCTGCAGAATAGAAACAATGTTAGCAAAAGGAAAATATGTCGGCATAGATGCTATGCCGAAAAAGATTACACTATGTCGGAAAGGATAAAAGGGGAAGGATTTGAAGCTTACGGGCAAGGTCGGCATTCAGCTGCGCAACTGTAACCTCCCATTTGGTGGCCTGCTCCTTCAGGCTATCCAGTTCAGCATGGGCGGTGGCGGCATCAGTCTCGGAGGTAACAAGCAGGGTCTGGGTTTTCTTCAGTAGGCCCTCCCTCTGTTCCTTTTCGTCCAGCAGCTCGGTGATCCGGCCCTTCAACTGCTCAACCTCGGCCTTGTGACCGGCATCCCGGTCGTCCAGTTGCTTGGCCACATCCACCGAGGACACACAATCCTGGTGGCGTGCCTCCAGTGCAGCCTTCTCATCTGCAAAGATTTCAAGTTAAGAGGATTTGAAGAAAGAAAACAGTGACAAAGAGTAAAGGATTTGAAGTATAAAGTAGCTATCCGGGTAACAGCAGGATCCGGCATACCAGTAAGCTCTTTCACCCTCGTAAGAAGCGCGGCGACTTGTTTTTCAGTGCCAGCTGCAGAATGTCGGCACAAGGTTATGGGTCGGTAAGAAGAAGTATTGCAAAGTAAAGAGAGGAAAGATATCCGGCATATAGCGGTATGTCGGCAAAGATTACCTTTCCGGGACAGCTCCTGCTGAAGCTTGCTGTGTGCGTCAGATAGCTTCCGGTGCTCGCACACCAACTCATGGAACATGTCGGCCCGGGTGTTGTTCATTTGCTGCAAAAATGCCGGGATTTGAAATGTCAGCAGAGAAATTTGACATGGTAATTAAAGTGAAGATTTTATCAAGTGATCATTCTTTTAAAGACCCGGCACAGGTGCTGCGCACCTATCCCGGCCCTCGGTGACTAGGATTTGAAGCTCGAATCGAGCTTATATCCCGGTCAAGAGGATTTGAAAGATAATAGAGATGTGAAATTGTTAGAGACCCGGCACAGGTGCTGCGCACCTATCCCGGCCCTCGGTGACTAGGATTTGAAGCTCGGATCGAGCTCATATGTCGGCAGTTAATTCAAAGGAAGCTAGCTAAAGGACTATGAGAAAATCCCGGATGTCCATATCCCGGACAGCCGACATTTTCGGGGACTGGGGATATGTGTGTAAATAGAGAGGACTTACGTTGGTGGCAGAGGCCAACTTGTGAAGTCTTTGCTGGATGCTGAGGAGCTCGCTGGCGATCGGTATGGGCTTCGCTGCCAGGAAGTCGCTTGGGTCGCCACTGGTCTTGGCTTCGGCCAGCTTCTTGCTCCTTGAGTCCGCAGTGTCCATGTTGCTGGCGTCGTTCCACTTAATGCACTGCTCCTTAAGAGAGCCGAGGCTCTCATCACTTTTCGTCGCAAGAGGGACGAGGCCCTCGAGTTCTGGGGTGTCGAAGAAGCTTTTCCGGTACCCCGGCCGGGCTGCTGCCCTGCCAAGATGCAGGGCCAGAGCAGAGCTGGTCTGGGACGCTGCCTTAGGAGGAGCAGTTGCGGCAGATGGTGTGCCGGACTTGGCCGTCCGAATCTTCAACGTGCCGGTCCGGGCCGGGGCAGTGGACTTGGCCGGTGCAGTGGTCTTGGCCGGTGCTGGTGTCTTGTCAGCTGGAGGAGTCTCGGGTGCGGGCTGTTCCGGCGCGGCCGGTGCTTCTTGGCCAGCGGGAGCAGGATCCGGAAGAGTCCGGACTTCCGGCACTAAAGGGCCTTTGCCCTTAATGTCTGTGCCGGCGCTCTTGTCGCTTGCGCCGGCGTCGTCAGTTGTGCCGGCGTCGCTGGTGGGCGCGCCGGAGTCTGGTGCTTCTTGGTGGGCTCCTGTGTCCATGTGGACATCAGGAGCTGAGGTTTCCTGTTGAGCCCCCGAGTCCATGTGGACGTCGGGGGCAGAGATATCTTGTTCCGGCGGAGGAGCGTCCTTCGCCGGGGAGGTGGTCTTGTCGGGCGCAGGCGAAGATGCCGGCGCCGGTGAGGTCGTGTGACTAGCAGAGGGAATGTCGGAGGTACCAGGGGCAGCGGGCTTGGTAACCTTCGGGTCGCCACTCAAGCCAGAAGCTTGTTCCGGCTCAAGAGGAGCACTGAAAGAGAGAAAACACCAAGTCAGTAATACAAACAAGAGATATGTCGGAGGAAATGCAAAGAAAAGGAAATTTACCCCGAGGCAACAGGCCTCTGTTTCTTCTGTTTGGGCACGCCGACCTTCTGTCTTTTCGACCTCTGAGGTATGTCGGACTGGGGCTTCACACCTCGCTTCCGGCCGGCACGTCCGCCGGTGGAAGGAGGTCCCTGGTTCAGAGGGGCGGCGTCGATAACGACATCGTCCGGGATAGCTGAGGACGGCATTGGAAACTCGTGAGCAATAGGTGTTTCTGGAAAGGCGTACGCAAGTGGCGTCGGGTCATAGTACAGCAGGATCTCCTCGTCAGAATCAATCTCACTCCGGTCTTGAGTATAATGCCGGGATGAAGAGCCCTTACCCATGGCAGCTGCAGCACGGGTGCTCCTGGGAAGCTTATCCCAATGATCCGGATCTTCAACATCCGCAACGGTGCGGTCCGCCGCGATCTTGATCCGGGAGTTCTCCATGGTTTGGAAGCTGAATTTCTGTATAAACAGCAAAGTCAAGTATTCAGACAAGGAAATATGCCGGTGGAAGAGGTATGTCGGATCGATATGATATGTGTCGGCAAACAGGCATGTGTCGGCTTAAGTATCTATGTGCCGGACATGGACTTTATGTATCGGCTAAGAAGGTTTACCGTTGGGGCGGGCCTATCCCGGCTGTATGGTTCTAGCCCCCAGGCAAAAGTGGCCTGAGAGGACTTGCAGACATCCTTAATCCGGCGCAGAATGTCGGCCGGAGTCAGCTCGTGTGTGGAGTGCCGGGTGGGGTCCATTGGCCCGCTCATCTGGCAGATCTTGTGCGACCGGCGCTGCAGAGGGGAGACGCGCCGGCTTATATAGCAGGCCACCAGGTCTTGAGGAGTAAGACCGGCATCCAGGAGCTCGCCCTTAACCCGGTGAAGCGCATTCACCGGCATCACCGAGTTCTTCGGGTTGTAGGTCCAGTTCGTCATCGCCAAGGGTGGCTCGTCCACAAATGGCGGCAGGTTGAGCAGATCCTCGTCGGTGGTGTTCTTGACGTAGAAGAAGCTTTTCTGCCACTTCTTGCAAGATTCCAGGAGCTCCACCTTGGGGAAGTCCGAGCCCTTTCGGGACATGATGGTGGCCGCGCCGCAGAGGGTCATGGGGCGGTCCTTCTTTTCCTGGGCCGTCTCCGGCGGGTCGTCCTTGCTCCGGGGCGGCTCTTGGACGACTTGCTTCCGCAGTTGGAAGTACTTCGCCCAGCCTTGAGTAAGGGCCTCTATGCCGGCATAGCCCTCGCAAAAAGCAGCGAAGGCGGAGAGGATCATCACGGCATTGGCCGGGATATGATGAGGTTGTAGCTCGTAGGTGTTGAGGAAGTCCCGGAAGAAGTCCGATGCCGGCAGTCCGAAGCCCCGCTCGAAGTGGGCGATGAAGACGACGCGTTCGCCGGGTTCAGGTGCCGGCACAGTTTCTCCCGCGGGTAGCCGGCATGCTACGCCCTCCGGAACTCTCCTGGTGGAGGTGACCCAGGATATGTCGGCCGGAGTAACCTCCGACCCCTCCCAGCCGGAGCGTCCTTGAGCTCGGGCCGAGGTATCTTCCTCAGAGGCCGAGGTAGCCGTCATGCTTGAAGATGCCATCTTAGTGGCCGGGATAAGGCGTGAGAGCCGGAGTCCCGTGGTGTTATTCCTATCAAGGCCGGAGAAAAGAGGGAGGTTAGTCTCTCCGGCATACCACTCTCACAGATGTTAGCAGGAATAGAAGATCTACCGAGGCAGGTAAAATAGGAAGCAAATAAGGGTAAAACTCCTAAAGATGAACACCTGCGAGCGTTGCCTAGCAATGCTAGTCGAATCAAAGGGAAAACTAGCTCTGAGACCGAGGCAGATCTGTGCAAACGGGGCTATCGGTGCGAAGTTGTAAAAGGCGTGAAAGAGGAAGAACAGAGGGAGGTCTCACCGGAGCTTGGCCGGCGACGATGGAGCGGCGGCGAGCGTGCAGGAAGATCCAATCTCCCTGCAATGCTGCAGAGAGAAGAGGCGGCGGCGGCGGCGTCGTCAAAGGTGATGCCGTGCGTCGTCGGGCGTCGGCGTCGGCGGGGAGCAGGTCGGCTGCGGCGGCGATGCTGCTCTTCGGACCGGCGGTGGAGCGCAGGAGGCAGAGTAGCAGGCGAGGAAGGCGAGGAAGACGATGGTGGTGGGGGGTAAAAAGATACGTTTACCCCCGCCGCCCTGTTTATAGCGAAGAGGCAGGGTCGTGGGAGTGCTCCACTCCCCCGACCGTTTCTGCGGCGAGGCGCCACGTGGCGGCACAGAGTGGGGCGGCGGTTCCTGTAACCGTGCCATGACGGCGAGAAGTAACTGCTGCACTGTGAACCGTCACATCGTGGGTGATCGTTCGAGGTGGCAGGGCAGTTACAAGTTTCGATGCAAAGCTGTCGGACATGGCTTCTCGAGGAAGACTCGTCTATATGTCGGATTAATTGCCCGATGTATATGTTCCGTCCGGAATACCCTCGGGACCGGCCGGAATAAGTTTTGGAACAGGAACAGAGGCCGGGATATGTGCAGATGTGCCGGCATATAATCTGATCGCCGGGGCATAATGAAGAAAGGTATGTTGAACCTGTCAAGGCTCCACAGTTATGACTGGGGAACCTCGGCAGCTTCGGGGACTAGTGTCGGGGGGATGACCCCCGGTAGGGTCAAGAGACTAGAGAGACACAAGGTCTATGATTGACTTTATGCCGGGTTATCAAGGAAGGGCCTGGCCGGAATATAAGAGCATCGGCCAGGCCGGCATATAATGTGTATCCCGGCTGGTGTCTGGATATGCCGGCATAGCCGGAATACTGATATATGTGTGCCGGCATATACTCAGATATGCCGGCCTAACTATTTGGTGTGTTGTGCAGGAGCAGGGGAGGCCGGATTACCCGACCCTCGTAGGTCGTTGGTCCGGCATATAAGTCCTGGGTATGGCCAACGGTCATATCCGGGATGCTTAAGTCAACCAAGGTGTCACATCCCTACAATCAAGGAAGAAAACATCCAAGCATGGTAGCAGAGTAAGATGGCAGGGTGCACAGTGGAGGTTACCTACCCTCACTGTGCACAAGTACGAGCTTACCGCACGGAGGTAAGGCCACAGTTCAAGAGGTACAAGGTACAGGGATATGGCGTCCCATCGAGAGCAATCAGGGGCGAAGTCAAGGGTCTCTGCCATCGCCACCAGCTCCTGTTTGGAGTGTAGCCCTTGTCTTGTGGTCTTGTATGACCGTTGTAACCCTGGCCACCACTATATAAGGTGGCATAGGGAGCCCTGGTAAAGGGGTCGGTCCTTGGAAGGTGGGTAGCTGGGAGAACATTGGCTGATAGTTGTTGGTTGGTCACTCTGTACTCTTACACTTACCAGTTCATCTTCCTTCTCTAGGAGAGAGCTTGGAAGCACCATTGTGGTGTACTACATCGATCCATATATACAATCAGTAGAGCAGGAGTAGGGGTGTTATCTCCTTACGAGAGCCCCGAACCTGGGTAGATCAGTGTCTCTTTCTGTCGTGCTTTTTAGCTCGTTCCCCTCTCCCGAATCCTCCAGCATCTAGTCGGCCCCCATTTAAGCCATCCTATGGCATATGTTGTTTCACCACGACGACACACCCCGTCGCCGCCAGAGTACGACGTCGACGGGATGCACGAGGGCATCTCGCCTGCCCTGCGCTGAGGGCCGCTCTCGTACGGGATGCCGCCGCCGAACGACGGCGTGATGCACGACATGATCACGTCGGGCTCCATGGCTGCCGCGGCGAACCCGGGTTTCTTCACACAAGAGGAGGCAAGGGCGACGGAAGCCGTCGCGGCGGCGGCGCGGGGTGGCGACGACGGGCTCGGAGACGCCATGCAAGACGTCGACGAAGAAGAAGAGGAGCACGTCCAGGTCGACGAGGAGGACGACGCGCCTGAGCCGACATCGACGGCGAAGGGGCGGAAGAAAAGGAGGAAGACCTCGTCGCCGACCGAGCCGCGGGTCAAATGGACGGGCAAAGAAGAGGAGTGCCTCGCCGAAGCTTGGAAGACCGTTTCCATGAACGGCATCACCGGCGCCAATCAAAACTTTGACACATATTGGCAGCGGGTCAAGACGGCGTTCGACGAGCGTAAACTCGTCGATCCCTACTTCAACAAGACGGTCATGGTTCGCGGCGAGAAGGCCATGGCCACGCATTGGGGGATCATGCAGGCGGCGTGCAACAAGTGGCACAGCATACAAGAGGAGATCGCCGATCGTCCGATTAGCGGCGCCGACTTTGAGACCAAGGTACTAGCTGTTCTCCGTCCACATTGGATCGCCGATTTGTGATGACGCCGCGGCTTCTCTGTGCAGATGCGGCGGGCGTTCGACATGTACGGCGACGATTCCGACGGCCAGCAGTTCAAGTACCTCAACGTCTTCGCCCGCATCGAGGACTGCGAGAAGTGGGCCGAAGTACGCCGGACCCTGTCCAAGAACAAGGACGAGCAGTACAACCCCGACGCTCCCGCCGCTGCCGCGTCGGCGGGCCGCCCCGAGTTCGGCCAAAAGAAGCTGAAAGAGATGAAGAAGTCGGGGGCTCCGGTCGACTGATTGCAGGCGTCTTTCGAGAAATGCTGGGCCGACGCGAGGGCGCACAACGCCGGGAGAGACACCAAGTACGACGCACGCTGGAAACAGATGCTCGCCAACCAGGGCACCCGGATCGCCTTGCTCCAGACAACATCGGCGGCGAAGAAGAGGAACACCGACCTGGCGTTCCTGATCGGCGGCAACGACACTGCGATGGACGAGGAGACGAGGGCTTGGTACGACGCTCATCGCCAAGCCATCTTCCACCCTCCGTCGACTGCGTCGTCGTCCTCCCCTTCAACGACGTCCCCTTCGGCGGACGAAACTACGCCGCCCGAGGAGGCGCAGGAAGGCACCGCCGACGAGCCTGTTCTAGTCTAGTCTAGTTTCTGTTTCGATCGCCGAATTCTGGCTGATCAGATCGCCGAACTTTGTGCGATCCTTTTGTGTACCGGGCGGGAAGACGCTATTTTGAAACTATATCCGCGAACGCCGGGGTGTGACTGGAAGTTTGCTCCCACCCACGCCCATTTTACATCGAATCCGGGCGAATATATCGCCGGATTTCGGTGCGGGGGCCTCAAACGCCTGAAGATGCTCTAACTGGCCTAGTATAACCTGCAGATCGGGACGGCGGTGTGATGATTTATCGCCGGCGGACGGCGGTTTCAATGGTAAAATGATTGACCTTGCCGACAGAGGACATGATGAACCACGGAACACAGCGGCATGCATGCAGGCAGGCAGCCGGGGCCTGCTCTGTTCCATTGACCGTGGGGACCCGAGTCGTTCGTTGTACAAAGTACGTGCAGCGGCCGGCTGCTGATCGCGGGTGTATGGCAACAGTGCGACAGTTGACGAGCTGGGTGCGATGGGCAAAATGATGCGCAAGACAGGCAGCCGCGGCCGGCCGGCCGGTCCATACGAGCTAGTAGGCTTGGTAGAGTGTGGTCAGTGCAGGAATTGTTCCTGGCGACTGTCGGAGTTCAATCATGCGCGTAGACTAGCTAGGACGACAAGCGCGCAGTTGAACGCCGGCCCCCTCCGAGTCGATCCGTTGGTACCACATTCATGAACCGGCATCTCATTAGCCCATCTCCAGCCGTCCGACCCAAACCAGACCGGTGGTGACTGTTTCGGTTCTTATTTGTTCACGGTTAGAAAAATATAGCCCACTAACTCGACGCATTTTAGTTGTGCTCATCGCGAGCCCAAATTTGGGTTCAGATTGCGTCGCCGTGAACAACGCGCGTGTTATCCCTCTTCGCCCCGGGGCTCACCTAGTAGCGAATGCGGCCGCTTTGTCTTTTGCGTGCGCTTCCATCTGAGCGTCTCCTTCAGTGGTCTACGTTGAATACGGCGCGCCACTCGCCTCCTGCGCCACCATTAATGGTCTGCGTTGAACACTGTGCGGCATTGATGGAACCACACCCCTTTTCCTTTAAAAGGCACGTCGTGGCCATGACAAAACGGCGTGACAACACCTAGCTCATCAACTTCATTGATTGATGCAGAGGCCGGGAAGCCCCATTTCAAAAAAAAAAAACACCTCCACTTCATGCCACACCGGTCTCCTCTTGCCATGTTACCTGCGGGAGTACCCTGTGTTCTCCATGAATTCGACATGGTGAGACCAGCCTGTGTACGAGCTCGACGCACGCCACCGCCCAGGCCTCCTCGACGACAACAAGTACGACTAGGACGCCGCAGGCCTTGGGGCAGCAGGTGCCATGGCTGGCGCTGGAGCAGGAGATGGAGGTGCCGGTTGAGGAGTCCATGCCACCCAGGGCGACGTCGAGTAGGCGACGGCCTCAAAGGAGACGACCGTAGCTAGGCCTAGGCTTTTAACTTTTATGTCCTCTTTATTTTTCTTGTAATTATGTATATTATGTTTTATTCAATAAAATGGTTGAAAAAAATATATGTCAGATCGCTATATGCTACTTCTGATCTAAATAAACAGAAGAAGAAACATCGATTTGATATACACGGACCGATCGAAACTAACAGCTTTTAGACTGCTGTCTCGCACTGCCCAATTGATGAAACGAGGGGGCAAAAGCAGCTACAGCAGCATGCAGATGCAGCTAGCACAAGCAGGGTGGCATGCGATGCCATGCCACGCAGCGCCAACCGCCATTACTCACCGGCCCATCTGCCTCCTCCGTGTTTGGGCGGTGCGGGCACACGCACGATCTCGCGCGTGCACGACGAACCCAGCAGGAAAACACGAATCCGTCCACCCCTCCATCACCACACTCCCTAAGCCTCCGTGACCATGAGTAGTCGCCGGTCTCTATAGTATACACTCCCATATATTGAAACCACCAGCCGGCCGGTAATCCGTTTAAAAAATGGGTAAAACTCCTGCATGTTGCAATATACAAGCGGCGTAGTCGGTGATTCGAAGCTTCCTCCTGGCCTCGTATCGAATCTCCATTAATTCTATCCCTCTCCATTGGATCTTGCCAATGGAGTCGATTAGGCATATAACTATGCACTAGCTCCTTTGACTGGGATTATCTTTCTGTCTGTCTCATACTAACATGTACGGGGAAGGGGAATATCTGCGCCATCCCGCTTCCCTTCCAGCTCCTGCCGCCGCCCGTGCATGTTAACTGCAACTTGGCACATGCACTCCGGCTAGTAGCTTTCACGTGGACAGCCAGACTGCAAAACCTGAGCTTAATCTTGTCTAATCCTACCCCTAAGTACAGAATCTAATCTAACATCAACAGTTTCGTTGTATTGCTCGTGCCGCCCCACTGTACGATCGAGACCGAGAGCACGTACGATACGACCCGCCCAATTTCGCCGCCAATTCTAGGTATTAGCACCACCACAGGTACAACAACTTGTCACGCGGGAGCACATTCATACAAACACTAGCAAAAGTGCATTCTATGGTATACAAATATGTAACGCGCAGATTCATACAAATGACCTGAGAAACCGACATATGTACGTCATCAATGCTGGGAAAAGGCGCATCCTACAACTTGCAAAAAAAAAAAAACAATGAATTGGTTCTCTTATTTCCTCGTGCTACAACTCGGACATGTTCTAGTCCTAGCCTCCTAGGAGAGTGGGACGCGGAGCGCCGCGCCGGCTACCTCGGAGAGCTGTTCTAGGACGCCAACGTTTTCCTCAAGCCACCGCCGAACAACGGCGTCGACAACTTGGTGAGAAATCACGCGATGACACCGAAGTCATTGGCACCACCGCGTACTAGATCACGCAGGCCAAGGCTCACGACGAGATGGTTGAGCCGCCACTGGAGCTCGACGAGGAGGAAGCCGTGTGCCTTGCCATGGTCCTCTCACCAAAGGAGGAGGATCTGCGAAGGTGGGCAAACCTCGACGACGCTCTGGCCCTATCCATCCAAGTGCCCCGCCACCCAGGGATACCACCAGCGGGGCCCACTATGTTGTTGCAACGCATCAAGACCGCGAACTGCGATCTGTGGAATGCGGCTACCTGGCCCTCCCATGCACCGCCGCCTTCCTACACCTACTCCCTCTGTTCACAAAAGAGTGTACGTTTGAGTTTTTTAAGAAAATTAAGCTTTTTATATTGGAAATGTGACATCCACCATCTTTTTCCTCTTTAATACTCCACCTCCAGTGAGCTAACTGCATGTAAAAAAGTGAGGAAATGGTATCAGCCTTGATTCCCGTGTGATGGGAGAGAAACAATTTTTACTAAAAAGTGCATTGAAAAAAGAGAAGTAAACTTTTTATGAACAATATTTTAAGTTAAATATACACTTATTCGTGGACGGTGAGAGTACGCCGCAGCCGCACGGGCAGGAACCATCGTTTTAGCAAGGGTTTTATTTATATTTCTGTGTTTTCTCTTTTATAGTGGCCTTATATATAAATTAATTATTACTTGATGAAAAAACTATGTTGCCCTAAACCTCAGTCTACTAGTAGAAAGCATTGCGAATGCGACGAGGCAACTCCTATCCGCTGAATGCGTGCCGCGCCACCGTACCGGATCCTGCAAAGGCGACGGACAAAATAAAAAGAGACGTCTAGTACGTACGTGCTGCTGTTCCTGCTGTGCCAAACATGGCGAGACAAGGGGCATCCACACAAAAGTAAAGCGACGCGCGCCTCGCCGTGGATAAGGCGCTGCTCCTGCCCCTGCTAGGCGCTAGCTCGTACCGATGTACTTGTACGCTCCGACCGCGCGCCTTTTCCGAGTGCGCCAACACCCAAAAAGCTTTGCTGCTGCCCACCAATTCACCACGGGTTCAGTTGCCAAGCTCAACGTGCAGCACAGTGTTCACTTCAAAAGATAACAATCTCAGGAAAAGTAACCAGTCAAACCATGCACCATGTACTACAAAGGATGTACTGAAAAGCTCCATGGAATAAATCTTTGCCAGCAAAGCTATGCCGGGCCAACTTTCATCTTGTCGAGATGAACTCCAAATATGCAGACAGTCGGCTGGTTTGCCTCAGAATCTCTCAACTGGACGGAGAGGAACAAGAACAACATCGCAGTCTTTGTCGTCCACACAACACGGCCAGTAATACACAAAAAAAACGACCAAGATAAATGGGAAACATGCTTCCTCTGCCTATATCGTTAAATTGGTACGGATGTCACGTGAGGTTTATCTACAAGAATACTAAAAAACTTTCTACTCCCTCCGACCCATAATACTCTTCGCTAGTATAGATGTATCTAGACACATTTTAGTGATAGATACATCCGTATTAGTGAAGAGTAATATGGGTCGGAGGGAGTACTATTTTATTTAGCAATATTTTTAAAAAGTTGTTCTTGCAAGCTTTGGAGAACTGACACTGAGCACAACACCAAAGCCACCACAACAAAGGCGTAATGGGAACACAATAATGTGTATCCAGAACATACACTAGGACAGATCGGGTCTTTTAAGGCATCCCGTCGCAAAGGAAAAGTCTATGTCATGTGTGATATTATTTGTGGTATATGGGCCAGGAAACATACCGTGTGCTGGAGGCCCGGACGGGCTTCAGCATGGGCACAACGCAAACCACTATATTTCGTAAACCGTGTGTAGAAATATCGGTTTCCTTTACTGATCGTCACTAAATTAACATACGGCTTTGTACTTGCTGCCGTGTGCTTTAATTTCACGACGTTTACGTTGTACCTATCGTTTCCTTTTTCCTGATCTATCACTGACGCGGAAGCCATATTAATCGTGTGTGTGTGTTATCAAGGTTGCCTCCTTGTATTTTGATCACCGCGTGCGCTCTCACCTACCTCTGGCCTTCCACATCTACGCGCTGGCGACGGTGGCACTTCCTTGGCTAGTCGCCTAAAATCCGGCACCACCTTGCTCACATTGATTGGCAAATTAATGTTACGGTGGTGTAGACTGATTAACACACTATAAAATGTTAAGATCGATTACGAGACTAGATCAGCACCCTGGCCACAGTCCTAGCGTTCTCCTCTCGATCTTTCCATCATTCTACTGCATCGAAATCCAGAGACCGATCGAGTGCTTGCTATGGCGGCCGTACCCAGGAGATGGTTGTACTATTTCCTCGAGCAAGGCATGCACTTTAGGGTGACGGTCACTTTCCGAGCATCGCGCGTGGAGAGGTGGATCCGTTGTGTGTAGCGGGAGTTTCTCGACTATGCACCAGAGAATTCCATGTGCGTTGGCCTAGATTGCGAGTACATCGACACAGTGAAGAATGTGAAGCAGAAGAACCTTTCACCAGAGAAGAAGCAACTCGCCGCCGTCCTGCAACTCTCTGTGGCATAGAAGACTCTAGTCTTCCAGATATGCCATGCGGATGCAGTGCCGGAGCTCCTAAGGGATTTCCTAAATAACGATGTGATAATGTTCCGAGGCGTGGCAATCCACTGTGATGTCCAGATGCTAGAGTACTATGAAATCACCATTCCCGAGCGCGCAACCTCCAGTGGGAGATCTCCAACCCAACCGTCAACTATCCTCCAGGTCTCTATGCTCTCGCGAATGCATATATTGGGACCAATCTTTCTAAAAATGATCCAAAGATAGCAGCCATCAGAAGGGATGGATGGGTCGACATACCATTGAGCTTTGAACAAGTTAAGTATGCCGCTCTAGATGCTTGCCTAGGATTTAAGATTGCTAGGAATTGCTTTTAATTGGCTGGGTACAATACCAATGTAGATCGTCTCAATGTAGCTCTCCTAAATAATTTCGATTATGTACATGGGCAATCTATATGTTATATAAGTAAATCAGGTGATTCAATGTAATGAACAAATTTATATATATTTCATTGAAGTTTTGTTTCTTTCTTTTTAACACTGTAAGGAAGATAAGTAGGGTTCCAAAGGAAACACATGAAAATAGTGGACTCACCGTGTGTGATTCGCCGGCACGCATATGCTTTAGGTTATGGAACCGTGTGGGAGCTACTATATCACACACGGTTTTTTAGGTTTCCCCATTTGTGACATTTTACAACACACACCGTTTATTGTTAGAATTCGTGTGTGCTGTAGTAACACTCATTTAAATAGACGTTCCCTTACTTTTCGAAACGCTTCACAGATTTGGAGCCTTTATAGCCAACATCCGCCTCACGCATCCCAGTGAGGACAGATTGGTGACGCCTGTCGCCATGGTTTCAAGGGCAGCTGAGAGTGCGTTCAGTGCGCCACCGGTCTCCTCTATTGGCGATGACACGGTCTTAGAAGAGGTAAACTTTGCAGGTTTGATTATCGATAAGATCTACTTTGTGTTCTACTTCCTATCAGATAGCTTTTATGTGAATATTCTAGGTCCTCCATTGTCGCTGCATGTGCGAGAATATGCAGCTTCTGTTAGCAGATCTGAGCAAGGCTATCGAGGAAAAGACGGAAGCAGAGGAAAAAAACGAAGAGGTTTAAAGAAGAAAAGGTGAAGATTGAACATATTGGCAGATATTATCCGCATACAGAAGATGAAAACGGAGTAAGACAAGTTGAAGATGAATAAGATCAAAAAATATGCATGTGACAAAGAAAATTGCCTTCGTTATGCTTTAGCTGTTGTTGTAATCCTAATTAGTGTTGTAATAGCCCTGTCAGATATAACAAGATGCAAGTAGTTCAAATAATGCAAATGTATGGGTGAAAGTTTGCAGTAATTTATTTCTGGCAAACAATCCAAATGAGTAAAGTGAGAAAATTTGTATGTAATATAGGAATGTTGCACACAGTTTAACAGCGAAAATCGTTTGCTCTATTTTAACCCATTAGGGCAAAAAAATATGCTCCTAACAAAGAAAATTGTGTTCATTATACTTCAACTATTATATTAATCCTAATTAACGTAAAAATAGCACTATCAAGTATAATTTGTTCCCTCTATAACTTGGTGCAAGTTTGCAATAATGTTTTCTGGCGAGCAATACAAACGGTTATAGGCAGAAAATTGGTACGTAATACAACACGCTGGCACACGGTATCTCACAAAAAAGTGTCTGCTTTAGTTTGGCCCATTAGGGCCCAACAGACGCAATCCTATGAGATATTTGGTATAAATAAGGACCAGCTTCTGGTTCTTATCTCTAACTCCACTCGACAGCCGCCTCTTCCCTCTTTAGGTCCCCGGATAGCTCACCTGGTTGGCCAGGCGCAATCAAGCAGCATCTAGCCGGAGACACGATGACCTCCCTGACAGAGTTTTGGAGGTGGATGCGATGGCCGGATGTGGCTCTGACACCTCTGCTCAAGCCGCCTCGGCCTCGCCATCCACCATGGCAGCGACGCTTGCAAGCATTCGCCTTCCAAAAGGTTTAATTCTTAGCTTTCCTAATCTTAGATCACACGATTCCAAAGTGTACTGTAGTACGGATCTCACATACGCACAGCTAGCAATGCAGATTCGCTTGGTTACTTCTAGATCTACTGTTACTTCCATGTTTATGTTACTAAATTCCTTCTAGATCTACTTTACTACATTGTGATACATGTACTTTCTGATGCTAAATATTTAGGATGAATATACAAACCCTTAATAAGGACTACTATATTGTGTTTATAAGGACTATTATATTGTGATACATGTACTTTCTGATGCTATATATTTAGGATGAATGTACAAACGTGTTAATTAGGTCTATTATATTGTGTTGAAATTAGGCCAGATTTGATTTTGGTGGCACTGCATAAGAAGAGTAGGTTACCGGTCTGATGTCGTATTCTCGGCACATGCTAAGAAGAAATAGACCAAGATGTAACCAAGAGGGAAGGTCTGATAGGTTGTACTTCTAGCATTTGCTTAGAAGAAGTTCCTCGCACCTTCGACTCTTGAAGGCAACCTTTATCCACTTGAGTTAATGCACTGTTTTACTTATATTATGTGGTTTTTTTCCTTTCCACTGTAAATATTTTCATATGAGAAATTGGTTTTGTCCAGTTTTACAGTTTTGCACGTAGGTCATGAAGTCCTGTAATCAAAGTTGTGATGCACCAGAAGGATGAAGGTCCCGCTTTCTTATAGCACGACATGGTCACGAGAGAGGTTTAAGTGTCTCTCTTGCCATTTATGACACTTTCCATGCTAACCAAGAGTAAGATTCTTTGCTGAAAACTTGTAAATTATCTCTTTGCTTCAATGATATCACTCATTTGCTTCCTTACTTATACATGTTGTACTAGTCTCGAAGACCTGTCGGATAAATTGTCTTTTAGCTCAAGGCTTTGGGACGAAGTATAACAAAAGATGCAAGGATGAAGATGAAGACATAACCAAGAAAAACTCATTTGTATATGTGGAAATTAAATCTATTGTGAAATGCATATACACATTCTATGTATGAATTGTGCAATCAAATATAATAAAAATGTTGCATGTTTTGCTTATACAACTGGGGATACAGCTGCGAAAAATACATCATAAAACATACACGACCGAAGCAACTAGCACACCGCTCATTTAATAATCAAACGTGTGCGATATTACATCAACACATACCAGTTTATGTATAAAAGCATTTGCGATCTTAAAATAAGACAGACAAAATGACTGAATATAACCGTCTATCATAGCTCATACTATCGCAAACGATTAACAATAAATATGTGTAGGCGAAGGTTTCCCTATTGCACACGGTTTAAATAACTGTTTGTGTAGTGCTCGGATGACCCACAAGTATAGGGGATCACAACAGTCTTCGAGGGAAGTAAAACCCAAATTTATTGATTCGACACAAGGGAAGCCAAACAATACTTATAAGCCTTAACAGATGAGTTATCAATTCAGCTGCACCTAGAAACAGACTTGCTCGCAGCGGTTTATTAGTAGCAACAATTTTATAGTGGTGATAATAGTAAAAGATTAACAACAATAATAAAGTAAAGGCAGTAATAGTAGCAATAGTAAACAGTAGGATTAAAGACTGTAGGCATAGGGATAGATGTATGGGCGTTGCATGGATAAGATAATTCATGAAATCAGTGAGATATGGGCAGTTCCAGATAAATAATGATAAAGCATCCTAGTACTAAATAATCATATGCATGTGTTTCGTATATAGTCGTACGTGCTCACAATGAGAAACTTGCACGACATCTTCTGTCCTACCAGCCTGTTGCAACCGGGCCTCAAGGGAAACTACTGGTAATTAAGGTACTCCTTTTAATAAAGTACTAGAGCAAAGCATTAACACTCGGTGAACATATGTGATCCTCACATCACAGCCACCCCCTCCGGTTATCCCAATTTCTGTCACTTTGGGGCCTCGGATTCCGGACAACGATATGTGTAAACAACTTGTAGTAAGATCATAAACAACAAGTATCATCATAAAACAATAACAAGTTCAGATCTGAGATCATGGCACTCGGGCCCAAAGTGTCAAGCATTAAGCACAACAAGTTACAACAATGTCATAAGCACTAATAGTAGATACTAGGCACTATGCCCTAACAATCTCATAGCAAATTACATGAATGATCTCATCCAATCCCTACCATCCCCTTCGCCTACAGTGGGAATTACTCACACATGGATGGGGGAGTCATGGATGGTTGATGGAGAGACGTCGGTGATGATGGTGATGAAGATCTCCTCCAAATCCCCGTCCCAGCAGGGTGCCAGAACGGAGTTTCTGGTTCCGAATCATGGTTTTTGATGGTGGCGGCACAGCGGAAGTCTATCTGGGAAAAACGCCGAACCCCCGCTCCTTTTAGGTCAGAGGGTATATGTAGGTGGAAGGAGGGGTCGAGGCGATGGTCGAGGTGGCCTCACCATAGGTGGGCGCGGCCAGGCCTGGGCCGCGCCCCCTGGTGGTGAGCCTGGCTCCCAACCTCTCTCCGTCTCCTCTTCTGGCTCCGTGGGTCTTCTGGTAAAATAGGATTTTTGCAATATTTTTCGGGATTTTTCCTGAAAGTCAGATTTCTGCACAAAAACAAGACACCAAGGCAATTCAGCTGAAAACAACGTTAGTCCGTGTTAGTTATATTCAAAATACATAAATTAGAGGAGAAACAATAGCAAAATTGTTCGGGAAAGTAGATACGTTTTGGACGTATCAACTCCCCCCAAGCTTAGTTATTTGGTTGTCCTCAAGCAATTCAGTTAACAACTGAGAGCGATAAAAGAAACTTTCACGAACACATTTGCTTCATAAGATGTACATATTCTAACTATATGATCAAGTACTCAGGTAATTCATAATAAGAAATATGCAACTAATGTTACCTCATAGTCAAGCAAGCTATGAAAGAGTGCCAATGCACTAATAACAAATAACATGAACATAAGAAGCTACAAGATTGTAGAGTTCATAAATGATATGGAAGAGTGGTATCCCGCTTGCCTTTATTTGTGGAGCAAAACATAAATGTTGAGGCACCTCTGAAGTTCAAGGGAAGACTAGAAGTAAAAAATATCAAAGATACAAGCATCAAAGTTATACCACAATTAACCGTGTTCTGGGACAAGCACATTACACTAAGAATAACAGCTATGCTCTCAAGAAAGTGCTTAAGGTTAGAAGATGAAGACTCAACATAAAAGTAAAAGAAGGGCCCTTCGCAGAGGGAAGCAGTGATTTAACATGTGCTAGAGCTTTTCATTTGTAAAACAGAGATAAAAATTTATTTTGAGAGGTGGTTGTTTCATGTCAACGACTGGCAGTGGGGACTTGCTATCTTCCATACTAAACAAGTGAGAGCGGTTCCGAGTTCTTTGAAAATTTGGTACATTGGTGATCTTTTATAAAGCTTTGGCACTCCTCCCCACCTTTTTTTCCTTTCTCAAACCATGGCTAACCGATTCCATCGGTGCCCACCAACTTTCACATACCATGGAGGAGTGCCTTTTTTTTAGATTTAGATTACAATGGTCTGACCAGCTCCCTTGCAAAATTAATGAGGAGCAGATGAAGCTGCCTAGTCGAGGGGTACTCAATTTAATATGGAAGATAGCAATTCCGACCACTACGTCCTCATGAGCTAAAAATTGTGGCACAAAATGAGAAGTAGTTCAAAGTTTTGAAAGGTAGCACATGCAAATTTTCTTGGAATGGCTTGCAAATACCATGCATAGGAATTTATAGTGGACTCTTTGGGGTTACTTGGTTTTCAGGAGTTGGATGCACGAGAAGTATTCCCTCTCAGTACAAGTGAAGGCTAGCAACTGGGAAGCGACAATCGAGAGAGCAATAGCTGTCATAATCATGCTTGCGACAAAACAAAATTAATATAGGCATAAAAATGATACAAGAACTCTGAGGCAAAGTAAATCATCGAGGCTTAATTGACTTTTTGTTCAGTCATATGTATGCTTGAGCATGTGCCAAGTCGATTCAAATGAAACTTTCGGAGGAGGATACCACAATATCATACCATATTATGAATAAAACAATGCAAGCAAGCGTCTACATGACATGCTACAAACTATTAGTAAATTGAAACTAATCATATGAGAGTAAGAACTACAAAGCATCCATTAGATAACATATACCTTACATGAACCGACTAAGCATGTCCACATAGATGAGTATATGTACAAAAATGAAAACAAATAGAGTTCATACCAGCCTCTTACCACATCTCGAATTGCCATATGTCGTCATTATTGCCTTTCACTTGTGTGGCTTGAATAATATGAAGTGAATACCAAGCTCCAATGGAGTCACGGGAGACTGAACTTTGCAATAAACTTAACAAAACTGAAGAAGAACAACAAATATTTTTGGGTTTTCGATTTTTGAAACAAGAACGGAAGAAAACAGCAATCAAAGCAAAATATTTTTGGATTTTTCAAATATCAAATCGAAAATGGAGAATAAAGCAAACCAAAGCTAGAAAACTAAAAGGACAAACGAAGAGAAATAACGGAAATATTTTTGGTCTTTTTGAGTTTTGAAAAGTATAAATAAGAACAAGAACAATAGAGAAAAGAAAGCGAACATGGATATACAAAGTACCGACAAAATATGATTTATAGATGAGTGAATCATCGGCGTACCTCCCCCCAAGCTTAGGCTTTTGGCCTAAGTGGAGATCAACCTCGTCTCCGATACATGCCCCATGCTGGTGGGTCATCATTGACATAGTCATAGCCTGGCCCTTGTGAAGATGAAGCAGATGGTGTATAATCATAATAAGGTTGCTGGTATGGAAATTCCGCAATGTTGGAGGGCTGGCCCGACTCCTCGGTCCCCTCCCCATCGGGCACAGGCGGCGGATGCTCCTCTATGTACTCGTCGAGTTCATCCTCTGTGAGTGACCATCCATTCCTGCGATCAAGGTTAAACAAAAGAGGTGCAGGCAAATGGACTAATCGATCAGTCTTCACTACCTTCCAGGTAGATTTCTTGAAAAAGGTTATCTCAAACGTCAAGTTACTCAAATAGGCATGAGGAGAAACAAACTTATGATGCAATATAGAATTAAAATCAAGTCTCTCTAAGGGGAACTGCAGATCTAAAATATGAGGCACTACGCCATGCAAAGCTAATAAGCGCGAAGCTATAAGACCTCCACAGATTCCCCCTTTCTCACGGTTAGCATCAAGATGGAGCACCCAAATTGTAAGTCCTATCACGTCTCAAAGCAGCAGCAATAAAGGCTAGATCACAGGAGGATAACTTACTTGCAACTTTCCTAGCAAGAACACACTTGGTAATAAAGTAGGCAAAATATCGAATGGATGGAAAATGAATATTCCAAATTTTACCATTATCTCCCGTGAAGCTTCTTCCTTGGCAAATCTCCTCGTATAGGTCTATCAATGGCCTGGGTCGCTCCCTCATCTTTTCACGCGATCCCCACTGTGGTATTCTAATGGCTGCACAGAAAACATCAAAGGGCAAGTCCACAGATTTATTGTAAATTTTATAATGAACCATGGGGTTAGATGTGGACCAACTGAATCTAAAATCCTGCACCGCAGACATTGTTAGTTTAAAATATTGGGAAGGTTCACCATCAATAAAATGTTCCATTCCTGCATTAGAAATTAGAGTTTGGAAGTCCTGCAGGATTCCAGCGGCACTCATGAACTCTGAGCATGGATAGATTGAGGGAAAGACCCTCTCTTCACGGTGAACTCTCATGACCTCATGCACCTCTAGTTCATGCTGAAAGAGTTGGTATGCATTCTCCTTCATTTCTGAAATTTTTAACAAACCTCATAAAAAATGATTTTGAGACAAACAAATGTAGGAAACTACTATAGGGAGTTACTAGAGGGTTAACATGCATCAAAATAACATTTCTAAGCAATAGAACAAGCATGCAAACTGATACGTCTCAAATGTATCTATAATTTTTGATACTCCATGCTTGTTCTTACACCATTTGCTTAGTATTTTGTTACACTTCGTGGCATTTTTACGCATTTTCCAGGACTAACCTATTAACAAGATGCCAGAGTGTCAGTTCCCTATTTTCTGCTGTTTTTGTGTTTCAGAAAAGTTACACAGGAAATATTCTCGGAATTGGACAAAACAAAAGCCGAACCTCCTATTATTTAACGAAGCTTCCAGAAGACCGAAGAGGAGACGAAGGGGGGCCACAGGGCGGCCACACCATAGGGCGGCGCAGCCTACCCCTGGCCCGCGCCCCCGGTGGTGAGGCCACCCTGGCCCACCTCTGGTGCCACCCCTTCGCCTATAAAGACCCCCCGACGGGAAAAAACCTAGAGACCCGATCAATTTTCTAGAAACACATCGCGATCCGCCGCCGTCATCGACCCGAGATCGGGATGGTCCAGAAGCTCTTCCCGGCACCCTGTCGGAGAGGGGAATCGCCACCGGAGGTCTTCTCCATCACCATGCTTGCCTCCGGCGCGATGAGTGAGTAGTCTACCTTGGACTATGGGTCCATAGCAGTAGCTAGATGGTTGTCTTCTCCACCATGTGCTTCATGTTTAGATCTCGTGAGCTGCCTTACATGATCGAGATCACCTTTGTGTAATTCTACATGTTGTGTTTGTTGGGATCCGATGAATATTGGTGTTATGTTAAGTTGATGTGCTGAATATTATCTTATGTTATCTCTATGTTGTTTATGATCTTGCATGCTCATTGTTTTTAGTAGCTATCTTGGCCAAGTAGATACTAGTGACTCCAAGAGGGGGTATTTATGCTCGATAGTTGGGTTCATGCCTCTATTTAATCTGGGGGAGTGACAGAAACCTCTAAGGTTGTAGATGTGCTGTTGCCACTAGGGAGAAAACAACATTCTTGTGTCCAGGGACATTCGTTTTGTTTACATTACACACTTTGCTTAATGCAGTTACTGTTGTTCGCAACTTAATACTCGTGGGGTGCTCGGACGATATCCCCGTGGGTGGATTATTAGTCATAGATGCAGTTGGATGGTGGTCTATGTATTTTGTTGTAATGCCCAGAGTAAATCTCATAGTGATCCTCGTGACATATGCACGTTATCTTTATTCTATCAATTGCCCAACTATAATTTATTTACCCAGCATGTTATTATTTATCTTATGGAGAGACACCACTAGTGAACTGTGGACCCCGGTCCAATTTCCTTTACATTGCTATCACCATTTTACTATTACTCACACTGTTTACTTTCTCACATACTATTACTGTTTTCCACTTGATACGCTCATACCTTTGTTTACAGCAAACCGGTGAGATTGACAACCTCATCGTAAGTTGGGAGCAAAGTACTTGGTTGTGTTGTGTGCAGGTTCCATGTTGTTGCTGGTGCAAAGCAAAGCACTGGACGAGGCGCCTTATAAATTGTCCGGAGCTGTCGCGAAGCTAGCATACATCACCTTCAGACGTTTGGCTCTTTCCTACTAGTTCGATAAATCTTGGTTTCTTATTGAGGGAAAGACTTGCTACTGTGCTCATCATACCTTCCTCTTGGGGTTCCCAACTGGGTGGTTATCCTGCCCGCATCAAGCTGTTTTTATGGCGCCATTGCTGGGGAAAAAGAAGATTTCTGCAAGGGGAGTTTCGCACGCACATTCTTTACTTTGTTTATTGTTTTGCTTTACTTTATTTTTACTTGCATTTTTTTTATCAAAAACACACAAAAAATAGTTTCCTATTAGTTGTTATTTTTACTTGTCTGCTTTTAGTTTTGCTAGAATGGGTACTCATGAGAATACCAAGTTATGTGATTTTACTAGCACTAATAATAGTGATTTTATCTGCACTCCAATTGTGTCACCTGCTCCTGCTGCCAATTTTTATGAGATTAAACCTGCTTTATTGAACCTTGTTATAAAAGTGTAATTTTCTGGTGCTAGTACTGATGATGCTGCAGCTCATCTCAACAATTTTGTTGAGTTATGTGAGATGTAGAAATATAAGGATGTAGAAGGTGATATTATTAAGCTTAAGTTGTTTCCTTTTTCTTTGAGAGGAAAAGCTAAGGATTGGTTGCTATCTTTGCCTAGAAATAGTATTGATTCTTGGGCTAAGTGTAAGGATGCTTTTATTGGAAGATACTATCCTCCTGCTAAGATTATAGCTTTGTGTAGTGATATCATGAAGTTTAGACAGTTTGATAATGAACATGTTGCTCAAGCTTGGGAAAGAATGAAATCTATGATAAAGAATTGCCCTACTCATGGAGTGACTACTTGGATGATTGTCCAAACTTTTTATGCAGGACTGAATTTTTCTTCAAGAAACCTATTGGATTCAGCTGCTGGAGGCACTTTTATGTCTCTTACCTTGGGCGCCGCAACCAAGCTCCTTGACAACATGATGGTAAATTATTCTGAATGGCACACCGAGAGAGCTCCACAAGGTAAGAAGGTAAATTCTGTTGAGGAAACCTCTTCCTTGAGTGATAAGATTGACGCTATTATGCTTATGCTTTCTAATGATAGAGCTCATGTTGATCCTAATAATGTTCCTTTGGCCTCTTTGGTTGCTCAAGAATAGCATGTGATGTAAACTTCATTAGAAATAATAATTTCAACAACAATGCTTATAGGAATAATTTTGCTAGCAACAATTATAGGTCGTTTCCTTCTAATGGTGATAATAGCTACCTTGGTAGACCTAAAATGCCTAGTGAAGAAAGGATTTTAGAACTTGAAAAGGCTACCAAGAATTTTATGCAGCTGCAATATGAGCAGAATAGGGCTTTCACCAAGACCATGGAGGAGCAATCAACTCTGTTGAGGACTATTAGTCATCAACTCGACAATTTAAACAAGGCTATTCCTGAGTTGCAAGCTAAGGTTTCCAAAGCTGAAACCGATATTTCATCTTTGTCTAATGTGCAATCTTCTTTGATTAACAAAATGTCTACTAAGCCTGATCCTTTTGCCACTGCTAATGCTATCCAAGTTAGAATTGATGAAAATGTTAGGATGTTAGCAGAATTGCATGCCAGGTGGGAAAGAGAAGATGATATGGCTAGAAAGATGAAGGTATGTACCATTACTACCTCTAATGATGTTGTTCCAAATGCTAGCAATCCTCTTACTTTGATTGGTGTAGAGAAAACTCCCACTCCTTGCGTTGAAAAGCCCAAAACTGCAAAAACTTTTTCTCAAAAGAGTGCTGAAATTTTTTGGAGTGTAGGAGATGATAGCTCTATTTTCTTTTAATGATTTTGATGTTGATGGCTGCAATATATCTGAAGTTATTTTGTTCTGGCAAAAGCTTGCTTTGAGACCCAATGCTAGTCCTATAAATGTTGCTTTTACTAAGCATATTACCAATGCTCTCATAAAAATTAGGGATGAGAAGTTGAAGCAAAAAGCTTCTATTCCCAAGAAGTTACAAGATGGTTGGGAACCCATCATTGATATGCATATTAATGGTTTTGATTGCCATGCTTTATGTGATCTAGGTGCTAGTATTTCTATTATGCCTAGAAAAATTTATGACATGCTTGATTTACCACCGCTTGAAAAGTGTTATTATGATGTTCCTATTGCTGATGTTGCTAAGAAGAAACCTTTGGAAAGGATTAATGATGTTCTTATTATGGTTAACAATAACCTTGTTCCCATTGATTTTCTTGTTATGGATGTTGAATGCAATGCTTCATGTCCTATTATTTTGGGAACACCCTTTCTTCGAACTGTAGGTGCCATCATTGATATGAGGGAAGGCACCATCAAATATCAATTCCGACTCAAGAAAGGTATGGAACACTTCCCTAGCAAGAGAAAGAAATTACTTTTTGACTCTATTCTTAGAGCAAATTATGAACTTGATGCTTCATCACTTGATATTACTTGATTCGCACTTTCTGCGCCTAGCTCAAAGGCGTTAAAGAAAAGCACTCTTGGGAGATAACCCAATATTTTACTTTCAGTTCTTTTTCTTTTATTTGAGTCTTGGTAGTTATTACTACTGTAATAACCGCTCCTTATCCTTTTATTTCGTTGTTGTGCCAAAAGAAACCTCTAATTTAAGTGAGGTACGATTTGGGGATGTTGCTGTCCTGAAACAGATTTCGGTGCTGCACCGTAAAAATTCGTGAAAATTCTCAGAATATCTTTTTGACCTGCGATTTCTTGTGCATATGCCCCAAGTTATATCCAAACTTTCATTAGTTATACACTTTTTGATTTGAGCAACAGAAAACCCTCGAACAAATCGACCTTTGTCAGCTGTTCTGTTTTGACAGATTTCTGCCACTATTTGTGTTTGTCTCTCGATCGCTTTCTTTTTGAGTTCTTTTGATCCCAGAACTTTTGGAGAAGTTGCTACAGTAGTATATGCTTTATATGTGGTGGTTTTGAGTTGAAATCTGAAGCAAAAAGGGATTGATTCATTATTATGCTTACACTAATGTTGCTAATAGAATTGTGTTTAGTTTTGTATGATGGAAGTTTTCAAGTGTAGGGATTGGAGCATATTGAGATGAGTTGAAGAATGGACAAAAGATCAAGCTTGGGGATGCCCACACACTCCAAGAAATATTCAAGAGGTACAAGCGTCAAAGCTTGGGGATGCCCCCGAGGCACCCCTTCTTCATCGGCAAAAATCAGGTCACCTTTCAACACACTATATTTTTATTGCTTCATGCACTATGCATTTTTCTTGGAGCGTCTTGTCTTTAGTTTCAAGTTTTGCTTAGTTTTGGTTGCTGCAATAAATGGTTGGACCCCAACAAATTTCTTTTGGAGAAGTTGCCTTGCTTTTCATTTGCCAAGAACACTCAGTTTTTCACTCTTATCGTTCAACGAGTGTTCTCTTTTTCTAGAACTGCGTTTAGCTTTCGTTTTTCGCCTTGATTTTTGTTCAGATCTTGTTTTATCTTTATATCAAGGTGTATTTTGACCTCTGGTCCATGTTGGTTTTCATCGAAAGAGTTGTTTCAAAAAGGTTCGAATGGTGTTGGAAAAGAGAAAAAATTTCATGCAAAAAAGTGGTACAAAAAGGAGCTTGTTTAGACTGCGGCTTAGACTTTTTCATGTCGTGCTTGATATCGTTTTGATAGTATGCTTAGTGGTTTTTGCTGTAGCATGACTTGTCTCAAATGACTGAGATTGCTTAATGAGCCTTTAAAAAAATCATGCGTTGTTTTTATTATGTGGAAGCATTTATTTGGTTTTCTCCTTGATGCTTTATTTGGGTTGACTTGGCGCATGCTTACAACATGTTTGACTCATACAAAGTCGCCATAAGCTTTTATGATCATTTAGTTTTTGATTTTTGATGCCATCTTATGCTTCTCTTAATGATATTTATGCATGATTATGGCCGTTATTGCTCTCTTAGTTGGTCGCTCCCAGTCTTTTGCTAGCCCTAATTTTGTACTGAGTATGAGCTCTACTCGTGCATCCAACTCCCAAAAATCAAGTTGTTCCAATGTGTCCACCATACATACCTATTAGCAATTTGCTATTCCAAAGTACATTTGACTTGCTTTTATATATCCTTCAAATTAAACTCTTTTTGGTGTTATGCGAAAATTGGTCAGTAAAGCTCTCACGAATCTGATGGCACACTTTACTTTTCTCGTTCTTAAAAATTTGACATTGTGACTCTCTTATGTTGAGTTGTTATGCTTGCAAGTTATAAGTTGGAAATTAGCCAAACCATGCCGTCATGGGGTAAGCTTTCAACATTGCACTTCTTATTTGAGTTGATATCGTGATCTTTTGTTTATGGATACTCGCGATGTGAAATAAGTTGGGAATCTTGCGGGGTCATGGAGTTTGTATACGTGTTTGAGAAACACCTGGGCCGCCAATCTAAGCCATGCATAATTCATGGTTGAAATTTACAACATGCCCATAGTGAACATTCGACGACACATCTCAAAATTAAAAGCTATATGATGCGGCACGGTGTTAATGGTTTTTCACCGTCTAGTTGGGAACCCCAAGAGGAAGGTATGTTGAGTACAGCAGCAAGCTTTTCCCTCAGTAAGAAACCAAGGTTTATTGTATCCAGGAAAAAGCCAAACGTCAGAAGGTGATGCCTGCTAGCTTCATGACAGCTCCGGACAATTTATAAGGCGCCTCGTCCAGGCTTTGCTTTGCGAGCGGCAACGTGGAACCTGCACACAACACAACCAAATACTTTGCTCCCAACTTACGATGAGGTTGTCAATATCACCGGTTTGCTTGAAACAAAGGTATGAGCGTATCGAGTGGAAAGCAATAGTAATATGCGAGAAAGTATACAGTGCGAGTAAAGTAAACAAGTGATGGCAATATAATGGAAATAGGACCGGGGTCCACAGTTCACTAGTGGTGTCTCTCCATAAGATAAAATAACACATGCTGGGTAAACAAATTATAGTTGGGCAATTGATAGAATAAAGACAACGTGATATGTCGAGAGGATCACTATGAGATTTACTCTGGGCATTACAACAAAATACATAGACCGCCATCCAACTGCATCTATGACTAATAATCCACTCGCGGAGAATCAATCCGAGAACTCCACAAGTATTAAGTTGCGAACAACAGATAACTGCATTAAGCAAATTGCGTAATGTAAACAAAGCATATGCCCTTGGACATATGAATGTTGTTTTCTCCCTAGTGGCAACAACACATCTACAACCTTAGAGGTTTCTGTCACTCCCCCAGATTAAATAGAGGCATGAACCCAACTATCAAGCATAAATACCCCCTCTTGGAGTCACTAGTATCTACTCGGCCAAGATAGCTACTAACAACGAAGAGCATGCAAGATCATAAACAACATAGAGATAACATAAGATAATATTCATCACATCAACTCAATCATAACACCAATATTCATCAGATCCCAACAAACACAACATGTAGAATTACATAACGTGATCTCGATCATGTAAGGCAGCTCACGAGATCTAAACATGAAGCACATGGTGGAGAAGACAACCATCTAGCTACTGCTATGGACCCATAGTCTAAGGTAGACTACTCACTCATCGCACCGGAGGCAAGCATGGCGATGAAGAAGACCTCCGGTGGCAATTCCCCTCTCCGGCAGGGTGCCAGGAAGAGCTTCTGGACCCTCCCGATCTCGGGTCGACGACGGCGGCGGATCGCGATGTGTTTCTGGAAAAGTGATCGGGTATTTAGGTTTTTCCTGTCGGGGGGTCTTTATAGGCGAAGGGGCATCGTCAGAAGTGGACCGAGGTGGTCTCACACATAGGAGGCGCGGCCAGGGCCTGGGCCGCGCCGCCCTGTTGTGTGGGCCCCTCGTGGCCCCACACCGTCTCCTCTTTGGTTCTCTGGAAGCTTCGGTAAATTTCTGGATGTTTGGCTTTTGCTTCGTCCAATTGCGAGAATATTTCCTGTGTAACTTTTCTGAAACACAAAAACAGCAGAAAACAGGGAACTGGCACTGTGGCATCTCGTTAATAGGTTGGTTCCGGAAAATGCATAAAAATGCCACAAAGTGTAACGAAACACTAAGCAAATGGTGTAAAAACAAGCATGGAGCATCAAAAATTATAGATACGTTTGAGACGTATCACTATACCAATGGTAAATAAAAGAGATGCCGAGGTGTTCATTGTCTGTTTGTCCTGTCATTTTGATGTGGGCTTGTTCCATGTCATCGGGCACGGAGGTACCCCGTTGGTGGTTCTCGATGATACATGTATACTTACAATGACAAGAGCTTGCTTGGGACTCTAAGTCGAGTAGCATGAGGTTTGGGTATTCGTACTTCACGGGACACGAGGTTTTCAACTTATGATTTGTCAAGCATATGCTTCATAATTGTACTCGTATTAACTTTAACCATTCAAGATGCTTATGATGGGGGCAATGAGAGCTCAAAGCTAGTAAGTACCATAATTTTTGAAGGTTTATAAAACTAGCAATCACTGCTTCCCTCTACGAAGGGCCTTTCTTTTACCTTTTTTGTTGAGTCACCACCTTCTATCTTTATGCACCGTCTAAGAGAGCATAGTTGTCATTCTGAGTTTAATGTGCATAGTCCCAAAGTTTATCATTGATTGATTCATGATTTTGGTTTCACTTGTTCTTAAATTACTTGTATCTAGTTGCCTTCTTAAACTTGAAGGTGCCCTATGCATTTATGTTTTGCTATTCCATGAAGGACAAGCTAAAAACCATTTGCTATGTTTTTCCATATGATTTGAACACACGTTTGACTTTCATTGTTTCATTTTTCATGATCTTTTGTTTGTGTTCTTTTTCATGTTATAACTTGGTTGCTAAGTTTCTTCTCTCAAGATTATGTCTTTCATGCCCATGTTTTAAGTTCTTTTGATCCCAGCACTCAATGCTTACATAGATGATCAAGATTATGTTGGTGCATGTCACCTCAAAAATTATTTCTTTTGTTATCACTTGCCTACTCGAGGACGAGCAGGAGTTAAGCTTGGGGATGCTGATATGTCTCAAACATATCTATAATTTTTGATGCTCCATGCTTGTTCTTACACCATTTGCTTAGTGTTTTGTTATACTTCGTGGCATTTTTATGCATTTTCCGGGACTAACCTATTAACAAGATGCCACAGTGCCAGTTCCCTGTTTTCTGCTGTTTTTGTGTTTCAGAAAAGTTACACAGGAAATATTCTCGGAATTGGACGAAACAAAAGCTGAACCTCCTATTATTTAACGAAGCTTCCAGAAGATCGAAGAGGAGACGGAGGGGGGCCACAGGGCGGCCACACCATAGGGCGGTGTGGCCTGC
This sequence comes from Dactylis glomerata, assembly GCA_007115705.1. Lineage (NCBI taxonomy): Eukaryota > Viridiplantae > Streptophyta > Magnoliopsida > Poales > Poaceae > Dactylis > Dactylis glomerata. The sequence continues at coordinate 1,035,350 of QXEO01001205.1, forward strand.
CCCTGACCCGCGCCCCCTGGTGGTGAGGCCACCCTGGCCCACCTCTGGCGCCGCCCCTTCACCTATAAAGACCCCCCGACGGGAAAAACCTAGAGACCCGATCAATTTTCCAGAAACACATCGCGATCCGCCGCCGTCGTCGCCCCGAGATCGGGAGGGTCCAGAAGCTCTTCTCGGCACCCTGCCAGAGAGGGGAATCACCACCGGAGGTCTTCTTCATCACCATGCTTGCCTCTGGCGTGATGAGTGAGTAGTCTACCTTGGACTATGGGTCCATAGCAGTAGCTAGATGGTTGTCTTCTCCACCATGTGCTTCATGTTTAGATCTCGTGAGCTGCCTTACATGATCGAGATCACCTTTGTGTAATTCTACATGTTGTGTTTGTTGGGATCCGATGAATATTGGTGTTATGTTAAGTTGATGTGCTGAATATTATCTTATGTTATCTCTATGTTGTTTATGATCTTGCATGCTCTCCGTTGTTAGTAGCTATCTTGGCCAAGTAGATACTAGTGACTCCAAGAGGGGGTATTTATGCTCGATAGTTGGGTTCATGCCTCTATTTAATCTGGGAGAGTGATAGAAACCTCTAAGGTTGTAGATGTGTTGTTGCCACTAGGGAGAAAACAACATTCTTGTGTCCAAGGACATTCGTTTTGTTTACATTACATACTTTGCTTAATGCAGTTATCTGTTGTTCGCAACTTAATACTCGTGGGGTGTTCGGACGATATCCCCGTGGGTGGATTATTAGTCATAGATGCAGATGGATGGAGGTCTATGTATTTTGTTGTAATGCCCAGAGTAAATCTCATAGTGATCCTCGTGACATATGCACGTTATCTTTATTCTATCAATTGCCCAACTGTAATTTGTTTACCCAGCATGTTGTTATTTATCTTATGGAGAGACACCACTAGTGAAATGTGGACCCCGGTCCAATTTCCTTTACATTGCTATCACCATTTTACTATTACTCGCACTATTTACTTTCTCGCATACTACTACTGTTTTCCACTCGATACGCTCATACCTTTGTTTACAGCAAACCGGTGAGATTGACAACCTCATCTTAAGTTGGTAGCAAAGTACTTGGTTGTGTTGTGTGCAGGTTCCTCGTTGTTAGTGGTGCATAGCAAAGCACTGGATGAGGCGCCTTATAAATTGTCTGGAGCTATCGCGAAGCTAGCATACATCACCTTCAGAGGTTTGGCTTTTTCCTACTGGTTTGATAAACCTCAGTTTCTTATTGAGGGAAAGACTTGCTACTGTGCTCATCATACCTTCCTCTTGGGGTTCCCAACTGGGTGGTTATCCTGCCCGCATGACAAACTCATTTCACCTGTCACCTATAGATCTAAAATACTCAAGAAATACTCCACTAAACAAAATTCTACTTGGACAATCGGAGGAGTCTCATACCGGAGAACAATTGCTCCAAATCTCAGCAACAAAGATGGGTTGAGCAAGGAGATCGAAAAATCGCGATGGAGAGCAGCAAGAACACGGGTTTGAGCTGGGGTGTTGAGATATTTCGGGAGAGAGAAGAAGTGAGGATGAAGAAATAAGTGAGAGGCCAGGGGCCCCCCTCACCATAGGTGGGCGCGGCCAGGCTTGGGCCACGCCCCCTGGTGGTGAGGTGGCATGGTGGGTCCCCCTGAGGTCTCCGAGGTGCCTCTCTGCCCCATTTTTGACATAAAAATTTAAAAAGATTTTTCTAGAATTTTTCTAGAAACTTTATTTTCGAGGATTTTTCAGAAATTGACAAGAGAATAAAAACTCGGGAAAACGCGGATGGAATGATAGCAAGCAAATCAAAACCAAGTATATAGCAGCTCTAAGATATTCTAATCATGCAACTAACAAGGGGAACAAAAATGGTGCAAGTAAATATGAGTGAGGTAAAGTAAATGCGGTGAAAACGAAGTTTCATTCATATAAAATCACTTTGTTAACAAGGTTGATCAAGTCTTGTTACCAAACCAATTTTATATGAGGCAAAACTTTGCATTTGACTATATGCTTATGTTACCTCGACCTTGATAGGCATAGTCCCAATCATGACAATTTTATATTCTTCCTTGGGCTTTCGCTCTGAATAAATAATCTGACCAACTCGGATGGTCTCAACATTCTTAATTGAATTTAGAGCATTCTTTCTATCAATCTTCTTGGGAAAATAAACCGTGTACTCTTTGTCATTGACATTAAAAGTTACTTTTCCTTGATTGCAATTAATAACCGCACCTGCAGTGTTTAGAAAAGGTCTCCCAAGAATAATAGACATATTATCATCTTCAGGCATTTCCAATACAACAAAGTCAGTTAATATCAAACAACTGTTAGCAACTTGAACAAGAACATTTTCACATATACCAATAGGAATAGTAGTAGACTTATCAGCCATTTGCAAAGATATATCAGTTGATACCAATTTTTCTAGATCAAGTCTCTTATGAAGAGAAAAAGGCATGACACTAACTCCGGCTCCCAAATCACATAAAGCAGTTCTAACATAGTTATTTTTAATGGAGCAAGGAATAGTTGGTATACCTGGATCTCCAAGCTTCTCCGGAACTTTACCATTAAAAGAATAATTAGCAAGTAAAGTGGAAATTTCCTCATTAGGAATCTTCCTTTTGTTAGTAACAATATCTTTCATATACTTTGAATAAGGAGGCATTCTAATAGCATCAGTCAAAGGAATTTGCAAAAATAAATGTCTCATCCATTCACAAAACCTGTTGTAGTGTTCTTCTTCCTTGGATTTATGTTTCTTACCAGAAAAAGGCATTGGTTTCTGCACCCAAGGTTCTCTCTCATACCATGCTTGTTGGCAATGAAGTCCTCCTTAGTGTACTTTGCATTCTAGGCAAGTTTTTCTGGTTCCTCTTCAACTTCTTCTTTATCGGAAGCATCACCTGGTTCAGTTTCAGCATCAGAAATAGAAACACTGTTAGGATCTTTACCTGTTTCAGAAGATTCTGCAACTATTTTATGCTTCTTCTTCTTCTTCTTGGAAGGAATATCATCCCTTGAAGTGCGTTGAGAATCTTGCTCGATCCTCTTAGGATGTCCCTCAGGATATAAGGGGTCTTGAGTGGTAGCACCTCCTCTTGTGCGTATTTCACATGCTTGTTTTTCTCTTGAAGCATTAATTAGCAAATCTTTTTGCACCTTGGTAAGCTGATCAATTTGAGTCTGAACCATTTGAAAATGTTTAACAAGCATCTTCACATCATTGGAGGTTCTCTCCACAATATCCTGCAACTTGTTAATAACTCTAGAATTTTCCAACAAATGATTCTGCACTCTTCTATTAAAATTATTTTGCTTAACAATAAAATTATCAAACTCATCTAAGCATTGATCAGGAGGTTTAGAGTAAGGAATATCTCTATCATCAAAGCATTGGAGAGAGTGTACCTTAATAGTAGATGAGTGAGGGATTGGCTTACATAATTCTTCTATAGGAGGTAAATTCTTCACATCTTCGGATTTAATCCCTTTCTCCTTAAGAGATTTCTTGGCTTCCCTCATAACTTTATCATTTAATTCAATCATTCCTCTCTTCTTTGGTGTTGGCTCTGGAGTTGGCATTGGCGTTGGTGTTGGTGTTGGTGTTGGTGTTGGTGTTGGTGTTGGTGTTGGTGTTGGTGTTGGTGTTGGTGTTGGTGTTGGTGTTGGTGTTGGTGTTGGTGTTGGTGTTGGTGTTGGTGTTGGTGTTGGTGTTGGTGTTGGTGTTGGTGTTGGTGTTGGTGTTGGTGTTGGTGTTGGTGTTGGTGTTGGTGTTGGTGTTGGTGTTGGTGTTGGTGTTGGTGTTGGTGTTGGTGTTGGTGTTGGTGTTGGTGTTGGTGTTGGTGTTGGTGTTGGTGTTGGTGTTGGTGTTGGTGTTGGTGTTGGTGTTGGTGTTGGTGTTGGTGTTGGTGTTGGTGTTGGTGTTGGTGTTGGTGTTGGTGTTGGTGTTGGTGTTGGTGTTGGTGTTGGTGTTGGTGTTGGTGTTGGTGTTGGTGTTGGTGCTGGTGCTGGTGCAGGTGCTGGTGCTGGTGCAGGTGTTGACTCGGCCATAGTCCAATCATCATGATTCCGGCTTATTTTAGCCATTAGTTCTTCAGCTTCAGCCGGAGTACTTTCCCTGAAAACACAACCAGCACAACTATCCAGATATGTCTTAGATTCATCAGTTAGTCCATTATAAAATATATCAAGGAGTTCATTTTTAGGCAATGGCTCTTTAGGCAATGCTCTAATTAAAGAGCAAAACCTTGCCCAAGATTTGGGCAATATCTCTCATTTTCCCTGTTCAAAATCAAAGATTTCCTGCACAGCAGCATGTTGAGCACTAGCGGGAAAATATTTCTGAAAGAAAGCATTAACCAAAGCAATAGGACTATCAATAGATCCAGGAGACAAATTATTAAACCAAGTTTTAGCTGCATCTTTCAACGAAAAAGGAAAAATCTTAGCAACAAAGTAAGTGTGAAGCTTAATATCATCAGAAAACAAATTACTCAAAGTAGAAAGCTCATTCATATGTCCCATAGCACTTTCATTTTCAGTACCACAAAAAGGGTCTTTCTCAACAATAGATATGTAAGATAAATCTAAAGAGAAATCATAATCCTTATCTCTAATATTTATGGGAGAAGCAGCAAACTTAGCATCAGGAGATAATTTATATCTAATAGCACGTCTTGCTAGAAATTCCTTAACAGCATTAGCATCACGAGTGGCATGAGCTTCAGCAATAAAATCATCGTCAAGCTCAATATAAGTGTCATCAAGATCATCACTAGGACATTCCCTAGACTCAGGTGAACTAACATGTGTAACAATAGTGTTCCCCAATTGCTTAGTCCTAGCAATTGTAGCATCTAAAAAGGAACCTAACAAACCACTCTCATCAAGCACAGTAGAAGCATCATCCAAATTATCAGTGACATTTTCAACCTCAGCAGTAGCATGTGCATGTGGTGGTGTAAGCAACTTACTCATAACAGATGGTGAATCAAGAGCAACAGATGTGTTCAGAGTTGTACCTCTTCTTGTAGTGGATGGCAATATAGGAACTTTTCCATCACGAGGTTTACCCATGATGAATGGATTGCAGCGAACAATATGAATTCCAAGTGAACTTACAAATAAAGCTATGCTCCCCGGCAACGGCGCCAGAAAATAGTCTTGATGACCCACAAATATAGGGGATCGCAACAGTCTTCGAGGGAAGTAAAACCCAAATTTATTGATTCAACACAAGGGGAGCCAAAGAATACTTATAAGCCTTAACAGATGAGTTGTCAATTCAGCTGCACCTGGAAATAGACTTGCTCGTAGCAGTTTATCAGTAGCAACAGTTTTATAGTGGTGATAATAGTAAAAGAGTAACAACAATAATAAAGTAAAGGCAGTAATAGTAGCAATAGTAAACAGTAGGATTAAAGACTGTAGGCATAGGGATAGATGTACGGGCGTTGCATGGATAAGATAATTCATAAAATCAGTGAGACATAGGCAATTGCAGATAAATAATATTAAAGCATCCTAGTAGTAAACAATCATAGGCATGTGTTCCGTATATAGTCGTACGTGCTCGCAATGAGAAACTTGCACGACATCTTCTGTCCTACCAGCCTGTTGCAGCAGGGCCTCAAGGGAAACTACTGGTAATTAAGGTACTCCTTTTAATAAAGTACCAGAGCAAAGCATTAACACTCGGTGAACACATGTGATCCTCACATCACAGCCATCCCCTCCGGTTATCCCAATTTCTCACTTTGGGGCCTCGGGTTCTGGACAACGATATGTGTAAACAACTTGCAGGTAAGATCATAAACAACAAGTATAATCATAAAACAATAACAAGTTCAGATCTGAGATCATGGCACTCGGGCCCAAAGTGACAAGCATTAAGCACAACAAGTTGCAACAATGTCATAAGCACTAATAGTAGATACTAGGCACTATGCACTAACAATCTCATAGCAAATTACATGAATGATCTCATCCAATCCCTACCATCCCCTTCGCCTACAGCGGGAATTACTCACACATGGATGGGGGAGTCATGGATGGTTGATAGAGAGACATCGGTGATGATGGTGATGAAGATCTCCTCCAAATCCCCATCCCGGTAGGGTGCCAGAACGGAGTTTCTGGTTCCGAATCGTGGTTTCTGATGGTGGCGGCGCAGCGGAAGTCTATCTGGGAAAAACGCCGAACCCCCGCTCCTTTCCGATCAGAGGGTATATGTAGGCGGAAGGAGGGGTCGAGGCGATGGTCGAGGCGGCCTCACCACAGGTGGGCGCGGCCAGGCCTGGGCCGTGCCCCCTGGTGGTGAGCCTGGCTCCCAGCCTCTCTCCGTCACCTCTTCTGGCTCCGTGGGTCTTCTGGTAAAATAGGATTTTTGCAATATTTTCTAGGATTTTTCCTGAAAGTCAGATTTCTGCACAAAAACAAGACATCAGGGCAATTCTGCTGAAAACAGCGTTAGTCCGTGTTAGTTGTATTCAAAACACACAAATTAGAGGAGAAACAATAGCAAAAGTGTTCGGGAAAGTAGATACGTTTTGGACGTATCATGCTCTCCTATCGCACACCCACGCGTGAAGACGGTTTGGTCAACGGTGTGCGATGGGCCAAAACGGCCGTGTGTGAAGGCCTGATCTGTACTAGTGATAGAACCGGATTTTCTTGTCTTCACGGGTTACTACACAAACCCACATGAATTTTTCGTGCAGATATTTCAAATCCTTGGCAAACCGCCAAATGCTACACAGAAAAGGAAGAAAATCAAGATTTAGTGCACACAATAACCAATAATGACATCAACTAATGTATCCACATTACTATCTCTGAAAGAAAAGAGAGAAGGAGAAAGAAGTATAGTCGAAGAAAAAGATTTTAGGAAAGAAGAAGGCAATAGCTGTAAGTACAATGGTATGATTGCTATGACTCTTAAGTGTAAACAATTCATTGATACTTATGGAGTGATTGCAATTCTTTTTATTTAGTTGTAGTTCTTATGTATTTATTTTTATAAGGGTTTTATAATTTGTCTTGCGTCAAGAGCTATTATGTGAACAGAATTGCTTTCTGTTAGCAGTCAATTTTCAAATTTTCTGTTGTTGGAAATAAAAAGATGAGATAAGCTAAGTTAAGAAAAGGTTGTGGGGTGACCGCGAACTTGATGGCACAGCCTCTGTTTAGATAGTTTTTCAATTTTATGTTGATCTTCATGTCATTTTAGTTTTAAATCCTAGTCGGTGTGGACCGACTATACCAAGTGATAAACAATTTTATATGCATGAGATCTTTATATATAAGTCTTGACCGCTAAATGGTAAGCTGGGTGGTGGACATTTCTTGGTAGCCTAAATTATGCAAATGGTTGAAAGAAAAAAAGCGACGCGCGCCGTGGATAAGGCGCTGCTCCTGCCCCTGCTAGGTTCTAGCTCATACCGATGTACTTAGGGTATCTCTAGCGGGCTGACCCAAACGACCACCCCGTGTCCGAACGTGTCCGCGCGGACAGAAAAATGGGGAAACCGCAACCCAGCGGCCCGACCCAAACAGACAATGCGGTCCGAGCATGTCCGTGCGCACCCATTTCGGCCTCAGATTTGGGCCCGAAATGTGTCGGCCTGGACAGCATGCGCGTCCTCCCCCCGCGTCCCTCTTGTCCGCCCCTAGCCCAGTCGGCAGAGGTAGAACGCCTCATTTTCCCCTCCCGCTCGACAGGCGCGCCACTCCCACCTAAAACTAGCCATGGAGATGGACGCCGCCGCCGCCATCACCGCTGCTGCCACCCATCCCACCACCGTTGAGTGCTCGGCCATAGATCAGTTCGCCCAGCCCTCCGTCCAGTCCACCGCCACCGCTCCCGCTCCCATAGTCCTTTCTAGGGGCAAGAAGGAAATGACGCCGGAGGCTTGGGCGGCGGAGTCGAAGAAACGGGCTGCCCGACGGCAAGTGGCCAAGCAGAAGGAGGACAGGAAGGCGACCGCGGAGAAGGTGAGGCAGGCCGAAATGCTCCAGGCCGTTCACACCAGGGCTACGGCCAAGGCTTTGGCCAAACAGGCAGCCGTCCACGTCGTCGCCATGCTCAAGAGCGAGGTGGTGACCCAGTTCGCCGGCGATCACTTTGGGTCCACAACCAGCTCTGTGTCGTCGGCCGTGGGGTGGCAACGCCTAGCGTCGCCGGCCCTATCGTCGACGCACGAGCCACCTTCCCAGTCGGCGGCCCGTCGCGCCTCGGTGTTCCGGCGGAGTTCGCGGCGGACGGTGGCGCGTTCCAGCCCGTCATCGACCTCAACCGCACGCCTGTTGCGGGCGACGCATCGTCCGAGCACAGCAAGGTTCCGTGAGCCCGCGCCGCCGATGACCTCCCCGACGCGGCCGACCTGTTCGGTCAAATACCGTCGCAACCCATGTTCGATGAGGTACTCCCCTTGGTCTTGTGTTTTGGTCCATTGGCTTCCGTTTGAGCAGCTGTTCCTGTTGCCAAAACGCAGGACGCCACCCAGCCCGACGATGAGGACTGCACCATCACCGGTATTGAGACCCAACAAGGGCCGGCCTGCAACATCGACGGCAAGCCACTGTTCGAGGACGTCTTGCTGGCCGCGACACAGGACCATTGCAGCCACCGGACCGGGGCCTACACCGACAAGGAGGACCTCATGCTATGCGATGCTTGGTTGCATATTGGCACCAATCCTATCAATGGTGCCGAGCAAAAGGGAGGTCAATTTTGGTGGGGGGTCTTCCTATACTTCCATGAGCATAGGAAGTTAAAGCCCGATAACTTCGAGAGCGATCGCAATGATGTCTCCCTTTTGAAGCGGTGGAGCTTCATTTAATTGGAGTGCAACAAATTTTGTGGCGCACTCGAGAACGTGAAGAACCGCAAGCAAAGTGGCCACGGCGTCAATGAGTTGGTAAGATCTTTTCTCCTCATATCATCGTTTCATTGTGTTACATTGGCATCCTTTGCTTAGCATTGGTGCTGCGAGCATTGTCCTACTTCAAGGAGGTGGAGAAGCATGCCTTCACATTGAGCCATTGTTGGCTCAAACTCAAAGATTTTGATAAGTGGAAGGTAAGCTTTCTCCTTTGGTTCAAGAATGGGAAGCAGACCGCCGAGGACAATGACCAAGACACTCCAAGCGAGGGCGGAGCTTATGCAAAACGCCCAAGAGGCCATAAGGCAAGCAAGACCGACTTGCGTCGTGAAGCTTTGGCCATCGCATTTGGGAACACTTTGAAGTCGGTCTTTGCCGACAAGGAAGAAGCAAGTGCCAAGAGGGATGAGCAAAGGCGCCGGGACAAGGAGGAGCACATGCAAAGCTTCACCGACATACAAAGGAGGACCCTTGAAATCCAACAAAAGGAAGCTCGATTTTACGGAGGTGAAAGAACGGACAAGGGCCAAAGAGCTAGAGCTCAAAGCAAAGGAGTACAAAGCCACCTTGCTTGCCGAGGAGAGCAAGATCATGATGGCCGACTTGAGTGCTTTGGACCCGGCAAGAAGTGCATGGTTTGAGAGCAAGCAAGCCATGATTCGTGCACGTGATGCATGAATTTGTATCCGTTGTTGTTGTACTTTTTGGTGGTCATGAACTGTCCTAACCGGCCTGCACGGACCTGATTGTTTGTGCTTCTTTAATTTTAGTAGTTGATTGCATTTTTTTTCCACTAATCTGAGTCCGAAATGGTGGCCAACAGGCGCCTGCAACGGGCCAAATTTCGCCCTTCCGGCCAAATGAGTCGCCCCGCTGGGCGCACCCCCTACCCAAACAGACAGGCCCTGTCCAGGCGGGATTTGCTGTCCGCGGCCCAACGCAAACGAACCAAATCGGGCAACTTCAGACACCGAAATGGGTCGGCCCACTGGAGATGCCCTTATGGACTCCGACCGCGCGCCTTTTCCGAGTGCGCCAACACCCAAAGAGCTTTGCTGCTGCCCACCAATTCACCACGGGTTCAGTTGCCAAGCTCAACGTGCAGCACAGTGTTCACTTCAAAAGATAACAATCTCAGGAAAAGTAATCAGTCAAACCATGCACCATGTACAAAGGATGTACTGAAAAGCTCCATGGAATAAATCTTTGCCACCAAAGCTATGCCGGGCGAAAAGTACATGCAACTTTCATCTTGTCGAGATGAACTCCAAATATGCAGCCAGTAGGACATCGTTTGGTTTGCCTGAGAATCTCTCAACTGGATGAAGAGGAACAAGAAAAACATCGCAGTCTTTGTCGTCCACACACTCCACGGCCAGTAATAATACTCCCTCCTTCTCAGTTTATAAGGCTTACGCGTATTTCTAGGTTGGCAAATTGACCAATTTAGCATTGGGTATATATAATACAAAATATATCACTATAAAGTTCAAATGTTGTACTTTCTAATGGTATAATTTTTATATCATTTAATTCATATTATATAGCTCATACATGCAACCTAGGTATACGCATAAGCCCTATAAACTGAGAAGGAGGGAGTACACAAAAACCAAGATAAAAGGGAAACATGCTTCATCTGCCTATATTCGTTAAATTGGTACGGATGCCACGTGAGGTTTATCTACAAAAATACTGCTCCGTTAAAAACTTTCTGCTATTTTATACGCTTTGTCGCGTAAGATTTAACTAAAATAATGCTTAAACATAAGTCTAACAAATACTAGAGTTATATGCAATCTTACTAGTCTCTGATATGCATTTTAGTACCACATCTTGGAAAACACGCAACCGGGGTACCAATCTTGATTTGCGGTACCATCTTAGTCAATTTAGTCATTGGTTTGGTAATTTTGTAATTTAACCCTTCATTGTCGAACTAATTTTGCTTTCGGGTCCATCCACGTACAGGGCTATTACGTTCTTATGGAAAGAGTCCGCTGATTTCAAAGATTCCATTTCCTTTCCTAGCTGGCCACTTCAGAAGAGTACGCACGGAGAGAAACCACCTCGAGCACTTCGCGGTGTCGGCAAGCTCGTCATTGGCGTCATTCCCTGGCAGATTTTGCCGGAGATGCACCTCTGCCAGTTCGAGGAAGACCCGCCAGAGTATGGTATGGAAATTTTTCCTGCTCCGTAGCTTGCTGTGGGTTTTGTTAGGGTTCAGTTGGGCGCATGATCGGGAGTGATCAAGGAGATTAGAGGGGTGTTGTTGGGAAGTAGTGTATGTAGTACTATTACATCGTTTAGTGGTAAAAATATTTTGCAGTTTCCCGGATTTGAGCGATCTATCCTGGTTCATGTCATGTTCTCCGCCGCAGTAAAATATGATGTTTTCTGTTTGATTATGGAAGATTAATGTTGCAAGATGTTTAGTTTAGGGTTGTTGTATGTTCTTGAATAGTTTGTCCGACAATGCAAGCCTAGAATTTGTTGTTTATACGAAAGTCCGAATTTTTTGGTAAAGGTAACTGAATTTTGCTTAACTTTTATCTGAAAAACTAGTGTTGCAGTGTTAGATCCTAGGGAAGACGGTGATTTGTTCACTGCTGAAGTTGTCTACAATGGATTTTCTATAGTTTAAGAGATAAATTGGAGTATGTTAGTGCCTAAACTGCACACTTTAATTACTGTACTGCTCACACTTGGTCCATGAGGTGGCTAGATGAAATTCTTAGAATTCTGGGCTGTGAGGGAGATGGGAAACTTTATGTGTATTGGTGTTTGCTAGACAAGGACATAAGAAATGGATTAATTCTAGTTGAGAATAATTCACAGATCAGAGCAATGATTAGAGCTAGCAAGATAGAGAAACCACTTGTTCGTTTTATAGATCCCACAATTTTTCTCAGACAATTGAGAGAAGATGTACTCATCAGTGGGCCTTCCTTGCCACTTGTTATCGGTTCTAGGAAAATGCCTAGAGTTCCTAGATAATCTCAACCTGAAGCTTCTTCTAGTATATCTATTGTGCAAGTTGTGGACAAGGTTGAAGATGGTGATAATGAATTGTTCTTTGGTAGTGACAGTGACGATGTTTGTGAGTTCTATGACTCCGATTTCAATGCTAAATATGGTGATGATGACTTGTTCTTTGATAATGTGGATAACTCCATGAATGATCGCAATGAAAAGGAATTTTCTGTGGAAATTGAAGATGAGGATGCCCTTGAGGACGAAGTGCGAAATCTTAGTGTAGACAAATAAATTGAAGAGAAAGCATTTAATCTAGAGATAAACATGGACAATCCTACTTTCAAAATTTCTATGGTGTTCAGTGGAGCTGAGGAATTGAGGAAGGCAGTGGCAGCTTACAGAATAAGAAACAGAAAAAGTTGAATGACTAAAGAAGATTTGAAGCACATTGTGCTTCTGGATGTACTTGGAGCAGCTCTCAGCTTGGATCAGCAATGAAGATGCTTCGGTATACCACTGGCCTTGAGTGGGTAATTGTGTGTTTGCATACTTAAGGAAAAATATAAATCAAGTTTAAGCAACCTATGACCAGTTCGATTGTAGGAATATTGAAACCCCTTACTGAATTTTTGTGCTTGCCTCGTGTATCTTCCATTTGTTGATGCAAACTTTTTAGGGATTTCTATTTTCGTGCCCTCGGGTCCTTAGTTGTGCTCAGTTTTCCCCAGCCGCTTAACTTTTCCTCAGTTTTCCCCTCGCTCTAGTTTGAAACCCCTCGCAGACGCTCGGACGGGAGGGTTGCGGTCTGGTCAGAGGCCTTGACTGTTACCGGTGATGGCTAGGGAGCCACGGTGGTTGTGAATTGACCGATGCTTTTAAATGGTGCTGATGGGTAGGGTCAAGAGACACGTCGGAGCAGCCATCCATCTATCACTGACGTGTGGGCCATTTTATTTCCTGATTGTATACGCGGTGCTGCCAATGACAAATGGGGCCGCTCTATAGGGCTGCTGCAGCCAATGACCAGTGGGGTCGTGTAATTTTCAGGAAAAGACATATATTGCCGCTCTGTGGGGCTGCCGCAGCCAATGACCAGTGGGGTCATCAATTTATTTAGAGAAAATCATATATTGCCGCTCTGTGGGGCCTCCACAGCCAATGACCGCTGGGGTCGTCTATTTATTTAGAGAAAATCATATAGAGCCGCTCTGTGGGGCCGCCTCAGCCAATGACCGCTGGGGTCACCCTTAGTGAAAAGGCATATATCCCTGCTTTTAGTTAGAGAGAAGCAATAAGTTCGCTAATTAATTTTTCTTAAGCTAGACCCAGCAGGTGACTATTTTTGCAGCTTAATCTAAAGTGAATCTTATGCTAAACATGGCTGGAACCTAGTGTTATGCATCTCATTAGTCATCGGAGAACCGCTGGCAGCTCGTTCCCCACCCTCGGACAGAGCAGCCATCGCCGGCGCCTCGTCGCGCCGCTGGCTCTGTTCCCCGGCGGCGTCGGACGGACTGCGGCGCTGCACGTCAACCATGGCTCCAGCACTTGTTTCGTCCGCACGCATTGTACCCACCGCAGGAAAGTCCGCCGCAAGCAGATCCGCCGCCCACGACGACCGGGATTTGCTCCGCCGCAAGCAGATCCGCCGCCCATGACAACCTCCACTTCTGCCTCCCCCGCCCCCTAATCGATTCGGTTCCCGTAATTTATTTGGAGTTTGCAGGTGCGAAATAGTACTCAATGTCTGGTCATAGCGGGTACACCGGCGAGGGTGGGGATTCGATCATGTCGTGGCCACGTTCTACTTCTCCTACCTCGTCGGAAGTGCAGGTATCTAGCTTCTGCTCTCTGTACTACCGTTGAATTTGAAGTGCCGCCATGGCCTGTTGGAGTGATTTCAGTTGTTCTTTTTTCCATTATTGTTACAGTTCGCCAGGCAAGCCGATGATCCATGGTACATTGCATACCAAGATGAATCAACCCAGTGGTGTAGCCAGAGGATGGATTTGGAGGAGAAGGTGGTCAATTTAGGTGATGAATTGGCCCGTAAAAACCTGATGATATTCGAGCTGAAGCGTACTGTAGAGGAAGAAAAGAAGAATTCAGAGCTTATTCGCAAGGAGAAGTTGATACTTGAGACAGATCTTGCCGTATTTGATAAAGTGGTAGAAAATCTAGAACATGAACTTCAAGTGATGGGAGAGGCAAAAAGTAGATTCATCTGGGCAGTTTTATTAGGTGTCATCCCTGTCCTAGCAGTTATGTGGTTGTGATAGATGATTTAGATAGTATAGAATTGTTATTCAGTAGATGGCTCTAACCACTGTATTTTGGTGTGGCTCTAACCACTGTATTTTGTCGTACAATTTCCTAGTTGTGCTAAGTAATGCACGTGATAATTTTCATGCATGAACATCTTATAAAAGTGAAGGGATCCCAAAAGTGAAAGCATGTACCAGCCTCTCAGATCAAATACATATCAATCTTCCCAATCAAGTTGGGATAGAATTCAAATCATATATTCGGATGTACAGGGACACATCAAGAAAGTGGAGAAGCTTTTTTTGAGACGGAGGTAGTAGTTCGAACAATTTTATCCCAAATTGAAATTGAAAAATACAAATTTATCATAATTTATCCCAATTTGCGGCGTCGAACACGGCCGCGCACCGATGGGCTAGAAGGGCCTGGACGACGGGCGGCTGAGGGGGCTGGATCTGCGCCATCCGCAAACTTGGACATGGAGGAGGGCTGGATCTACGCCGCCGCAGCGATGTTGTGGATGATGGCTTCAATCGTCTTGTCATCGATGACCACTGTCGACATGGCCACCGTCTTGGTGTCCATCAGCAACAGATCTGAGGAGGGCAACGGAAGTGAGACATCGGCAGGCTCCGACATTGAAGGCTGGATCTGCGCCGTCGCAGCGATGTTGTAGGTTGCAGCGATGTTGTAGGCGATGGCTTCAAGACGATCGATGAGCACTGTCGACACGGTCGCCGTCTTGGTGTCCATCGGCAACAGATCTGAGGAGGGTAACGAAAGTGAGACATTGGCAGGCTCCGACATTGAAGGCTGGATCTACGCCGTCGCAGCGATGTTGTAGGTCACAGCGATGTTGTAGGCGATGGCTTCAAGACGATCGATGAGCACTGTCGACACGGCCGCCGTCTTGGTGTCCATCAGCAACAGATCTGAGGAGGGTAACAGAAGTGAGACATCGGCAGGCTCCGACATTGAAGGCTGGATCTGTGCCGTCGCAGCGATGTTGTAGGTGATGGCTTCAATCGTCTTGGCATCGGTGAGCACTGTCGGCACGGCCACCGTCTTGGTGTTCTTCATCATCAACAGATATGAGAAGATAAACGAAAGTGAGACAGAGAGAGACATTTCAACTATTTCTGAGGGTTAGATCCTCACCGGCACTCTTAGATCCGCGCCGCCGCATGGTTAGATCCGCGCCACCGCACGCACGGTTAGATCCGCGCCGCCGCACGCACAGTTAGATCCGCGCCGCCGCACGCACGCACGCACGCTGCAGATCCGCACCGCCGCGACCGCCAGAGTAAGAGAGGAAGATGCGACTAGAATATGCGACTGCCAGGGTTGGTAGGTATGTGCTCTGCAGATCCGCACCGCCGCGACCGCTAGGGTTGACAGGCCGTCCGATCATAAATGATCCAACGGTGCAAGCGTGCGTTGAGCTATCAACCAACCAAGATTCGTGTGACATACATCTCGACCAATGAGAGATCAGCCAGTGAGTACAAGGGAGGAAAACTGAGTAGAACTAAGAGGGGGAAAAGTGAGGAAATGTTTATCGGAAGGGCAAAACTGAGTAGGACTGAATAAAACAAGTGGACCCGGAGGGGGAAAAATAAGTAAAACTAAGTAAAACAGGGGCACCCAAATAATAAAGGGAGTAAGGGAAATTGAAGCTTTTGGCATAAAAATTGTTAGATTATGTTATTTGAACAATATAGTACATTTTGGCTGACGTGATATTGTTTGCAATTCAAAGATACACAAGTGTGACGAATTTGGACTCATTTGGACAAAGTTTGTAAGCATTGTGGGCATTTGGGAGGTATGTTGAGTAGAAAGCCCTGCATCTTCATAGCTAGTAGCTCATGGACTAGAAAGTGGTTGTGGGAAAGGGAAGCTTCATATCTCTATATTTCCTTTTCCATTATTATTTCTCTAGGTTGTAGGTAACATAACAAGACTCCATGGGAAGGTTCCACCATGTTTTGAATTATTATGAATTAAAATAAACCCAAAACTATATTTTTTGAATTTAGTCACTAAGAGGGGAAAAGTGAGGAAACCTCAAGCGATGAACTATAGCTAGTAGCTCATGGACTAGGAACTTATTCAAGCAAATAACACATACATTATTGTGATTATTCAACATACAAACTTGGGAACGTCACACTAGTTCGAATTCAATACAAAGGGATCCCCAATACAAATTGTTCATACAAATTTAAATTAATTGTTCAAAATAAAATATTTCTCCTGCTCCTGGTGTGACTCGCTGGGTCCACCACCTTACTCCGGGTAACCCTACCAGGGATATTACCGGTGTCTACCTTCCTTTTGCCATCTTTCTTGTTCTTCTTCTTCTTCTTCTCTTCGGGTTGTGCCAAGACCGAGACAACCATATCATACGAAGCTTGTGCTCTTTCTTCTAATGCATTTTCTTCAAATGCTTCAAGCAGCTCTCGATCCATTGCTTCAAAGGCCTCTCGATCCATCTGTTCCCTCTGCTCTCGATCCATCGGTTCAAGCAGCTCTCGATCCATCTGTTCCCTCTGCTCTCGATCCATCAGTTCAAGCAGCTCTTGATCCATCGGTTCAAGCAGCTCTAGATCCATCGGTTCAATCTGCTCTGGATCCATCGGTTCAAACAGCTCATGATCCATTGCTTCAATCTCCTCATGATCTATTGCTTCAATCTCCTCATGTTGAATTGCTGCTTCATTCTCCTCTGCATTTGCTGCTCCCGCCTGATCTTCCATTCCAAAAGCTGGGTCAACTGAATTTTTACAAAGCCTAGCAATGTGTCCAGGGATTCCACAACGTTTGCACTTACGTCGTCGAATCGGTGGACCACCCTCTGCACTAGCTCTGATCCTATTCTTCCTCGGCCTACCTGCCGGTCTAGTCAAAACTGGAGAGTACAGTTTGAAGCCTGGATCGACTTTCATCCATTGGTCTTTTCCCAACAAGGTAGGAACATTCATAGCATATGCAGCCCTAAATTTAGCAACAGAGAAATACTCTGACACATACTGATCAACTTCACCTTCTGCACTGCTACGTGTGGTAGTGTATAGTTGACGTGGGAGCAGACTATCCTTGTGCGTGGTGAATAACCAGCCCGTTGGGAACCCCAAGAGGAAGGTATGATGAGTGTAGCAGCAAGTTTTCCCTCAGTTTAAGAAACCAAGGTTTATCGAACAGGAGAAGAGAGACAATGACGACTGAAGGTGTCGCGGAACCTGCACACACACAAACAAATACTTTCTTCCCAACTTGCGATGAGGTTGTCAATCTCACCGGTTTGCTTGAAACAAAGGTTATGAGTGTATCGAGTGGAAAACAATATAGTATGCGAGTAAAGTAAACAGTACGAGTAAAGTAAACAGGTGATAGCAATATGATGGAAATAGGACCGGGGTCCATAGTTCACTAGTGGTGTCTCTCCATAGATAAAATAACACATGCTGGGTAAACAAATTACAGTTGGGCAATTGATAGAATAAAGATAAACGTGATATGTCAAGAAGATCACTATGAGATTTACTCTGGGCATTACAACAAAATACATAGACCGCCATCCAACTGCATCTATGACTAATAATCCACCCCCAGGGATATCAATCCGAACACCCTAGAAGTATTAAGTTGCGAACAACAGATAATTGCATTAAGCAAAGTGTGTAATGTAAACAAAGCATATGCCCGTGAGCATATGAATGTTGTTTTCTCCCTAGTAGCAACAGCACATCTACCACCTTAGAGGTTTCTGTCACTCCCCCAGGTGAAATAGAGACATGAACCCACTATCGAGCATAAATACCCCCTCTTGGAGTCACTAGCAACTACTCGGCCAAGATAGCTACTAACAACGGAGAGCATGCAAGATCATAAACAACATAGAGATAACAAAAGATAATATTCAGTACAGCAACTTAATCATAAACACCAATATTCATCGGATCCCAACAAACCAAACATGTAGAATTACATAACGGTGATCTCAATCATGTAAGGCAGCTCATGAGATCTAAACATGAAGCACATAGTGGAGAAGACAACCATCTAGCTACTGCTATGGACCCATAGTCCAAGGTAGACTACTCACTCATCGCTCCGGAGGCAAGCATGGTGATGAAGAAGACCTCCGGTGGCGATTCCCCTCTCCGGCAGGGTGCCGGGAAGAGCTTCTGGACCCTCCCGATCTTTGGGTCGACGGCGGCGGCGGATCGCGATGTGTTCTGGAAAACTGATCGGGTACTTAGGTTTTTCTCGTCGGGGGGTCTTTATAGGCGAAGGGACGTTGTCAAAGGAGGGGCCAGGCGCCCTCACACGGGGGTGGCGCGGGCCAGGGCCTGGCCGCGCCGCCCCTGTGTGTGAGGCCCTGGTGGCCCCCCCTCCTACTTCTCTTCGGATCTCTGGAAGCTTCCGGGTAAAATAAGACTTCAGGAACTTGTTTCGTCCAATTCCGAGAATATTTCCTGTGTATCACTCTGAAACACAAAAACATCAGAAAACAGGGAACTGGCACTGTGGCACTTCGTTAATAGGTTAGTTCCGGAAAATGCATAAAAATGCCACTAAGTGTAATGAAACAATAGGCAAATGGTGTAAAAACAAGCATGGAGCATCAAAAATTATAGATACGTTTGAGACGTATCAAGCATCCCCAAGCTTAACTCCTGCTCGTCCTCGAGTAGGTAAGTGATAACAAAAGAATAATTTTTGAGGTGACATGCACCTACACAATCTTGATCATATATGTAAGCATTGGTGAGCTGGGATCAATAGAACTTAAAACATGGGCATGAAGATATAATCATGACAATAAGAACTTAGCAACCATGTTGTAAACATGCAAATGAACACAAACAAAAGATCATGATAATGAAACAATGAAAGTCAAACGTGTGTTCAAATCATAAGGAAAAACATACAAATGGTTTTCAGCTTGTCCTTCAAAGAGAGCAAAACATAAATGCATAGGACACCTTCAAGTTTAAGAGGGCGACTAGATACAAATAATTTAAGAACAAGTGAAACCAACAATATGAATCAATCAATGAACTTTGGGACAATGCATATCACACTAAGAATGACAACTATGCTCTCTTAATGGTGCATAAAGAAAGAAAGTGGTGACTCAACATAAAAATAAAAGAAAGGCCCTTCGCAGAGGGAAGCAGTGATTGCAAGTTTTATAACCTTCAAAAATTATGGTACTTACCGGCTTTGAGCTCTCATTGCCCCCATCATAAGCATCTTGAATGGTTAAAGTTAATGCGAGAACAATTATGATGCATGTGCTTGACAAATCATAAGTTGAAAACCTCGTGCCCCGTGAATACGAGTACCCAAACCTCATGCTACTTTACTTAGAGTCCCAAGCAAGGCTCTTGTCATTGTAAGTATATGCATATCATTGAGAACCGCCAATGGGGTACCTCCGTGCCCGATGACATGGAACAAGCCCACACCAAAATGACAGGACAAGCAGACAATGAACACCTCGACATCTCTTTTATTTGCTATATTGTTTAGCTTTTTATTATGAGATGCGTCGTCGAATGTTCACCATGGGTATGCTGCAAATTTCCACCATGAATTATGCATGGCTTAGATTGGCGGCCCGGCGTTTCCCTAACACATATACAAACTCCATGATCCCTACAAGATTCCCAATTCATTTCACACCGCGGGCATCCATAAACAAAAGATCACGATATCAACTCAAATAAGAAGTGCAATGTTGAAAGCTTGCCCCATGACAACATGGCTGGGCTAGAATCCAACTTACAACTTGCAAGCATAACAACTCAACATAAGAGACCACAATGTCAAATTTTTAAGAACAGGAAAAAGTAAAGTCTGCCTTCCGGTTCGTGAGAGCTTTACTGACCGAATTTCGCATAACACTGGTAAGAGTTTAATTTGAAGAGAAAATAAAAGCAAGTCAAATTTACTTGGAATAGCAAATTGCTAGTAGGTATGTATGGTGGACACTTTGGAAAACTTTGGCTTTTAGGAGTTGGATGCACGAGTAGAGCTCATACTCAGTACAAGGCGAGGGCTAGCAAAAGACTGGGAGCGACCAACTAAGAGAGCAATAATGGCCATAATCATGCAAAGCGACAAAGCGACATTAAAAGAAGCATAAGATGGCATCAAAAGTCAAAAACTAAATGATCATGAAGGCTATTGGCGACTTTGTAAGAGTCTATAGTCAACCCAAATAAAGCATCAAGGAGAAAACCAAAATAATGCTTCCATACAATAAAAACAACGCATGATTTTTTCAAAGGCTCATTAAGCAATCTCAGTTATTTGAGACAAGTCATGCTACAGAAAAACCACTAAGCATACTATCAAAAAGACATCAAGCATGACATGAAAAAGCCTAAGCCACAGTCTACACAAGCTCCTTCTTGTACCACTATTTTGCACAAAGCTTTTTCTCTTTTCCAACACCATTTGAAATTTTTTAAAGACACCTCTTTTGATGAAAACTAATGAAGATCAGAGGCAAAAATACACCTTGATGAAAAGATATGACAATGTCTGAACGCAAATCAAGGCGAAAACGAAAACCAAAAGCAGTAGCAGAAAAAGGAGAACACTCGATAAACGATAAGAGTGAAAAACTGAGTGTTCTTGGCAAATGAAAACGAGTACATCTCCTCCAAAGAAAATTTGTTGGGGTCCAACCATTTATTGCAGCAAACAAACAAACTAAACCAACTAAGAAAACTAAAACAACTGACGCTCCAAGAAAAACACATAGTGCATGAAGCAATAAAAATATAGTGTTTTGAAAGGTGACCTGATTTTTGCCGATGAAGAAGGGGTGCCTCGGGGGCATCCCCAAGCTTTGACGCTTGTACTTCTTGGATATTTATTGGGGTGATGCATGGGCATCCCCAAGCTTGAGCTTTTGTCCATTCTTCAACTCATCTCATCATTCTCCAATCCCTACACTTGAAAACTTCCTTCATACAAAACTAAACACAATTCTATTAGCAACATTAGTGCAAGCATAATATATAATCAATCCTCTATTTGCTTCAGGTTTCAACTCAAAACCACCACATATATAGCAGATACTACTGTAGCAACCTCCCCAAAAGTTCCATGATCAAAAGAACTCAAAAGAAAGCGATAAAGTGGCAAACACAAATATTGGCAGAAATCTGTCAAAACTGAACAGCTGACAAAGGTCGAATTTTTGAGGGATTTTCTGTTGCTCAAATCAAAAAGTGTTCAACTAAGAAAAGTTTGGATATAACCTGGGGCATATGCACAAGAAATCGCAGGTCCAAAAGATAAACAGAGAATTTTCACGAATTTTTAGGGTGCAGCACCGAAAACAGTTTCAGGACAGCAACATCCCCAAATCTTTACCTCACTCAAATTAGAGGCTTCTCTTGGCACAAAAACGAAATAAACAAGATAAGGAGCGGTCATTACAGTAGTAATGACTTCCAAGACTCAAATAAAATAAAAAGTACTGAAAAGAAAACATTGGGTTATCTCCCAAGAGTGCTTTTCTTTAACGCCTTTGAGCTAGGCGCAGAAAATTGCGAATCAAGTAATATCAAGAGATGAAGTGCTAGGATCAGCACGTGCCTTACGTCTCCCTTTCTTACCTTTGCTCTTGACTCTAGGAAAGACATGGTTATTGCAAGGTGGAGAGGTAAATGTTATATTGCCTTTTCCCACATCGATAACGGCGCCCAGGAGCTTCAGAATGGATCGTCCAAGTGTGATTTGTCCTTTTCCTACACATTCAATAACAAGATAATCAGTAGATATCATTCTTCCTAGGATTTTTGTAAAGACTCCTTCAGCTATTCCAAGGGGAAATATGGTGGCATTGTTAGTAAGAGAAATTTCTTCTCCTCCCTCAGAAAGCTTCCAAAGGCTCAAAGATTCATAAACATCCTTTGGCATGAGACAAAATTCAGACATAATATCACAACGAGCATGAAAAGTTTCACTACTAATGGTGATTTTTATTGTAGGATACCAACTCGAAGGTTTAGTATTTGTTGGCACATAATCAAAATGCTGGCGCAAAGTATTGTAGCAAAAATTCAAACTAGCAGTCTGAGTCTCAAGAGTATTAAGTCTATTAAAAATGCACACAAGAGAGGAATCAAAATAGGTTGGCATGCTACAAATTGTAATCAACTTTTTTATAATATTGAAGGCTTGATCTCCATCACAATGAAGGAAATCTCCTTCTGCAGTAGCATCCAAAGCATATCTATAACGAAGAGAAAGTCCAAAGTAAAAGCTACTAAGAAGCAAACTCAAAGTCATTTTAGGTTCAGTTTTTCCATGCCAATCATAAATTCTAGACCAAGCTTCTTTAAAGCTTTCCTCATCTTTCTGCTTAAAAGTAAAGATCATGTCCTCGGGGGACATAGTAATAGCAACTGAACTAGACATAATAAACTAAAAGCAAAGAAATAACAACTACCAAGGATTCTAATTTTTTTGGGTTTTTGATAAAAAGCAATGCAGGTAAAATAAAATAAAGTAAAGCAAAACAATAAAAAAGTAAAGAATGTGTGTGCGAAGAACTCCCCTCGCAGAAGTCTTCTCTCTTCCCCGGCAACGGCGCCAGAAAAGTGGCTGCTACGTGTGGTAGTGTATAGTTGACGTGGGAGCAGACTGTCCTTGTGCGTGGTGAATAACCAGCCCGTTGGGAACCCCAAGAGGAAGGTATGATGAGTGTAGCAGCAAGTTTTCCCTCAGTTTAAGAAACTAAGGTTTATCGAACAGGAGAAGAGAGACAATGACGACTGAAGGTGTCGCGGAACCTGCACACACACAAACAAATACTTTGTTCCCAACTTGCGATGAGGTTGTCAATCTCACCGGTTTGCTTGAAACAAAGGTTATGAGTGTATAGAGTGGAAAACAATATAGTATGCGAGTAAAGTAAACAGTACGAGTAAAGTAAACAGGTGATAGCAATATGATGGAAATAGGACCGGGGTCCACAGTTCACTAGTGGTGTCTCTCCATAGATAAAATAACACATGCTGGGTAAACAAATTACAGTTGGGCAATTGATAGAATAAAGATAAATGTGATATGTCAAGAAGATCACTATGAGATTTACTCTGGGCATTACAACAAAATACATAGACCGCCATCCAACTGCATCTATGACTAATAATCCACCCCCGGGGATATCAATCCGAACACCCTAGAAGTATTAAGTTGCGAACAACAGATAATTGCATTAAGCAAAGTGTGTAATGTAAACAAAGCATATGCCCTTGAGCATATGAATGTTGTTTTCTCCCTAGTAGCAACATCACATCTACCACCTTAGAGGTTTATGTCACTCCCCCAGGTGAAATAGAGGCATGAACCCACTATCGAGCATAAATACCCCCTCTTGGAGTCACTAGCAACTACTCGGCCAAGATAGCTACTAACAACGGAGAGCATGCAAGATCATAAACAACATAGAGATAACAAAAGATAATATTCAGTACAGCAACTTAATCATAAACACCAATATTCATCGGATCCCAACAAACCAAACATGTAGAATTACATAACGGTGATCTCAATCATGTTAGGCAGCTCATGAGATCTAAACATGAAGCACATAGTGGAGAAGACAACCATCTAGCTACTGCTATGGACCCATAGTCCAAGGTAGACTACTCACTCATCGCTCCGGAGGCAAGCATGGCGATGAAGAAGACCTCCGGTGGCGATTCCCCTCTCCGGCAGGGTGCCGGGAAGAGCTTCTGGACCCTCCCGATCTTCGGGTCGACGGCGGCGGCGGATCGCGATGTGTTCTGGAAAACTGATCGGGTACTTAGGTTTTTCTCGTCGGGGGGTCTTTATAGGCGAAGGGACGTTGTCAGAGGAGGGGCCAGGCGCCCTCACACGGGGGTGGCGCGGGCCAGGGCCTGGCCGCGCCGCCCCTGTGTGTGGGGCCCTGGTGGCCCCCCTCCTACTTCTCTTCGGATCTCTGGAAGCTTCTGGGTAAAATAAGACTTCAGGAACTTGTTTCATCCAATTCCGAGAATATTTCCTGTGTATCACTCTGAAACACAAAAACAGCAGAAAATAGGGAACTGGCACTGTGGCACTTCGTTAATAGGTTAGTTCCGGAAAATGCATAAAAATGCCACTAAGTGTAACGAAACAATAGGAAAATGGTGTAAAAGCAAGCATGGAGCATCAAAAATTATAGATACGTTTGAGACGTATCATGCACCCGCTATAACACTCATGAAAAACAATGCATGTATGCAGGGTATCCCACGGATCTGCCATCGCGTACAATGGCATGTCCTATCAACCAAACTCACTGGATACCTCCACTGCCTGTTTTTACTGTCAGTTTAGGTTACCTCAGCCTCCATTCCTTTTCTGATGCATTTCATCTTCAATTGTTTTTGCCCTGGCATGCAAAGACTTAATCAAAGATGGGAGCATGAGATGGCCAACATATTCTGTGGCTGCAATTCTTTGACGCAGATCGATTTTTATCATGATCATCTGCCTAATCTTATCAAATATTTTCCACAGCATAAGCACTTTCAATGACTTGACCTTTGCATTGAAACTCTCCGCAAGGTTACTTGTTACATAGTCTACCTTGCAAATTTCATTGAATTGGCTTCTTGACCACACCCTACCATGATGTTCATCCAAGTACTCCTTCACCCCAGTTTTTTGTTTATACAACACTTCCAAATGAAACAGATGCTTCCTAATGCTGCATGTGTATGCAGCTGGCCATAGGTTGTCAGTATAAACTTTACCCTTGAATTTCTTTGTAAAATTCTGTACCAAGTGTCGCATACATTCCCCACGCTCCACTCCAGGGAATACTGCTTCTACTGCACTCTCCAAACCTTTACAAGCGTCTGTGTGGATAGTAAGTCCTGGTGGATGACCTATAAGGTCGCGCAAATTCTGCAGAAACCAAGTCCAACTTTCCCCTGACTCAACCTCCAAAACTCCATAAGCAACAGGGAACATCCAATTGTGTCCATCAATTGCAGTAGCAGCAACTACTGTCCTTTAAACCTGCCATGAAGAGCTGTTGCATCCACGGCCAAATAAGGCCTGCAACTGTCCAGAAAGCCTTTCTAGCAAGCTTTGAAACAAACAAAAGCCCTTCTAAAATATTCCTTCTGCATCATCCCCCCGCTTTTCAATTTGTAGGGAACTGTATGCTTGTCTATCGCTACAACACTGCCTGGACTAGCCATCTCCACTTCAGCTTTGAAAGTGTAAAGC
This sequence comes from Dactylis glomerata, assembly GCA_007115705.1. Classification (NCBI taxonomy): domain Eukaryota; kingdom Viridiplantae; phylum Streptophyta; class Magnoliopsida; order Poales; family Poaceae; genus Dactylis; species Dactylis glomerata. The sequence goes on from QXEO01001205.1 coordinate 1,060,769, forward strand.
AACTGAAAGCTTTCATTCCATGGACCATTTATCCTGTCAAGAGCCATTTCCTTTGCATAGAACATCCTCATGTAAGGTATGTTTATACTAAACTTATCTGATATCAATTTTATGAGTGCTGTTGGACCAAGTGTTGGAGTTTCTCTCAGCCAATCTATGATTGCATCTGCCAACCACCTAGTCTTCGCTAGCTTTGATTTCTCCTGTGGCGCTCCCGCTCGAGGTGGACAAGTATGGTCGATCGAGTTCTTTTTTATCTGAAACATAATTATAAGGGATGTCAGTAACAGTTAACAAATTTTACACCGTGATCTAAAATACACAACTGGTTGGCGTAGTACCTGAACCACGGTGCTTCTGAGCATTGTGGATGCATGCAGCCTCCACCTACACCTTTTGTATGGGCACTTAACTGTGAACCTACCTGGCTTACTTTTAATAACCTCATAATCATTCTTGGTGAGAATGCAATATGTAGTAATTGCATTACGGCAGTCCATCATCGTTTAAAATACGGTGCCTTCTGTAAGCTGAGGATCCTCCCTGTTCCACTCAATTGTTGGCAAGTCATCATCTTCGTAATCGGCTAAAACAAGGCTGTCATTGTTCTCATCCTTCTCTTCATCATCAGTGTCATCAAATCTGGCACCTTGTGCAATATCTTCCATGTATTGATCCTCCATTGCCTGCTTACTACATCGATCTACCAATTCAGGAAACATCAACTCATCCTCATCATCTTGAGGAGACGGATCCTCAATCTCTGCATCGTCCTCCACATCGACCGCAGGAACAATCTGGCTACCACTAGCACTGGGGACAGATGGTGCTGCTGTGGACCTATAAGGAGCAGGGCGGCGCACACGATTAGCAGAGGCAGCAACACTAGAGAGACATGATGCCCGACCACCTGATGATGCCCCAACACCAGATGATGCCTGGACCCTGTCCACATGGATTCGAATTTTACCGACACGGCAAAAATCATTTAAAGCAAAAAGAATTCCCAGATCGTCGTCGGAAATTAGTGGAACAAATCTTCCCTCCGTGCTGTTGAAATATTGGAAATCAACTGAATCGCCAGCGCCCCAGGGGTACCGAGCGCAGATGTTATCTTTTAAATCCCTCAACGAGATGGTAGTTGCAACCACCGCTGGGATGTAAAATTCGCTCACATTGCGTTCAGAATCACGCAAAAAGCTAGTATCCATCCTAACCACCAGCCGAAAAGCCAGCGCTGGATCAATCCTATTCGAAAAGCAACGCAGTTAGTTGAGCAACAACGATTCGCACTCAAAAACTGCGTACTCTTAATTCACATAGGCAGACGATGCTTACCCAGATGGAATCCATGCGTTAGATCCCTCCGATTCCCAATCTTCTCCGCTGTTGAGGGGCATAATCGGCACATTAGACGGATGTACAAACTCTACCGCCATAGGGGTAGATCTAGTGGAGGCGGAGCCCTCTCCGCCTCCCGGGGGTGGTGGTGGGGGCGGGGGCGGCTCGGTGGCGGACGACGCCATAAGGTAGGAGGGCAGGACGGCGTGGCAGCGGAGGGGCGGTGTGTGAGCTCTTCCAGTCTCGGGCGGAGGGGAAAGCTTTGGGTGAGTGACAGACCGCTAGTCCGACGTGTCTCATTGGGTCAACAGTCAACACAATTCAAAAGCAACGGTCCATTCACAACCACCGCGGCTCCCTAGCCGTCACCGGTAACGGTCTAAGGCCTCTGACCAGACCGCAACCCTCCCGTCCGAGCGTCTGCGAGGGGTTTCAAACTAGAGCGAGGGGAAAACTGAGGAAAAGTTAAGCGGCTGGGGAAAACTGAGTACAACTAACGAACCAGGGGCACGAAAATAGAAATCCCAACTTTTTAACATGTCTAAGCAGAAGACCTATCTTGGTGTTTAAGTTCACTGTCTATAAGTCCACTGTAAGTTAAACTCTATAAATCTCTATGTCCAACTTGACAATCTTGATTCCTTCATCAATAGCCTAGGTAGAATGCATTGGTCATATTGCTGCACTTTGAGTACTATGTCAAGATGTGCTCCCTCAAGATGAATGTCGTCTATGGATGTTGTGAGCATGTAGCCATGCCATTGTCTAACAAGTTGTAGGAACTCAAATGTATGCTAGCTAGGAAAATATTTGTAATGATGATAGTATGATAACACTGCATCTAGTGAAATAGACCGAAAGTTTGATCACACACAACTTTTCTTCACACATAATATTACATCCAAGAGATTCCATGTTGTTTGTTGTATGATCTTTCTTAGACATCCGGTGAAGATTATCTTAGCTTCCTCAACATTGTTATTTTTTAGGTAGCAAGAAATCATACAATTGTGTGTTATGACGTTTTGGCATGCAAGGTTTCTGAAAAGTGTATCTGCATCTTATGGGTAGCCATACTTTGCATATGCATCAACACTAGCATTAGCAACTGAGTTTTACTAAAATAACCACCTTGCAAGGATTATTGTTTTCTTCAAGTAGTTGGGACGGTTCGGTCAGGTCTTTCCCTAGGGTTGTGGGGTTTTTGGGTAGGGGTTGAAAATAGCTATATTCAATAAAATCAACCTGTAGCAACAAATTAATATATTTTCTTTATTACTAAAAGTATAAGTGTTTTCTTCATCCGGCCGTCATCCAACAAAAATACGATTCGATAAGGAAATACAGCGCGGACAAGAGCAAACAAGATGATGACCCTAAAGTTAGAGGATCTCTGTGCAACCCTCTTGAACTCACCAGATATGAACAATGATCTATGAACCAATTCCTCAACCATCCAACTCTGCTTCTTATTTGTTCCATAGCTAAGCATGGGCGTTGTGCTATCATTTTACCTATTGGGTAAAGCAATTTAGGCACGAGGCATGTGCAGGTTGCGTCAACCAATTACTGTAGATGCTCAATGAAAAAGTGGCGATAGGGAGAATTTAGTCTTGGATCTAGGATTGTTTCCATGGATTTGAGATCGTTGACTACATTTGGGCCAAACAAGTAACGATGTGTCTCTTTATCTTTTTTTTTAAAAAAAATGGTTTAAAATCAACATATCATGTATCTAAATTATTTGGAGGTTTAAAATTCAACAAAAATAAATAAAATTCTCATATGGGGTTCCTAGATTAATGTTGCACCATAATACAATATTGTAAAATATTCACGACAAGTTTTAGTCATCCATGTATCGACACCCGTGCCTTTTTGCTTCACGCCTGCCGTCACCATGCACCGCTGGGAAACCTATCCTACGAGAGTTTTGGGATGGGATTCCTCTTTGTTTTCTTCTAACTGCTAAACTTGGGACCTATCTTCTAAAGATTATGACTGTAGGGGTTATCTGCAACATAAATCAGTGATACCGTGTACCTATTGCCAGTGTGGCATCGCACATGTCAACACCACCGGAGCCACTCAGTAACCTTAATCAATCCACAAAGCAAGGTTTGGTACCCCTGGTTGCACCTTTTCCAATATGGTATTAAGCTACACATCTGGAACAAGTTGTGATACTACATATGTATAATGACTCCAAATAATACTCAGACACTTTTTCTATTTTGTTCAGATGTACAAATTTGGAAAGGTGATCCTATGAGATTCGGGGAACTGAACACCACAACAAAGTCCAAATGGAAACATAACAGTGTATCCATACCATAGGACCGCATTTTCTTGTCTTTGTAGGCAAGACATATCAACATTATTTTTTCGCTAAAATTTCAAAATGCTTGGCACCCATCAAATATTATATAGAAAAAAGGAAAATCAAGATCTAAGGCACACAACAATAAAAATTCACATAAATTACTTCCTTCAAAATATACGAGTGGCCAAGAGGTTCGCCAGAAGAAAGTCTTAAGAAAGGTAATGATACACAAATGTCCGTTGTTGTCAGATCCTGTCAAATACTAGATCATGAGATTCTACCCTAAAGAGCAGGACTGAGAAAATTTCATGCAATGCCTTAAGTAAAATAACGATGCCTAAATATATAATGTCATTGTCAAGTATATGACCGATGAAGGTCAGACCAATGGTTTTCACCTTGAAGCTCCAATTGAGAAATTAAAGTAGCACCACCAAGTTTGAACCATGACATGTCGCATCTGCATGGACAACACATTCACTTTCCTAGCCTTGACAATTTCGAGCATAGATAGAAACCTTCTAACGATCTTTGTTTACTTGGAAAAATGACATGGCAAAAATATTGGGTCCGTTTGACATCCAAAAAGGTCCCTCGAACTCAAAATTACGCAAAAACATGGATTCCTGCTCTACAGAGTTATAACCAAAATAAATGGGACTGTTTAGAAAACCCCTAGATTCGAAGAAAAATATTTCAAAAACTTCCACAAAATATTAAATATAAATGAATATGGTATAATAAACTACAGAGTTCGTGGATGCATTTTACATGCATCAACATCCCAGAACACATTTTGCCAGGCTCATGTGGTAGCACATGTAGACATAGTTTATACAGGTTTGGTCCTCGGAAAACTCCTTCGGTAACAACCCTACTCCAATTTTTGGTGATTTCTACTATCATTTGTTCTCGAGGAGGTCTCAAGCTTGTCTACCGTGGTGGATGATGAAATATGAGGGAAGGTGTCACTCGGTAGGCCCCCACACCCCTTATATACTCGGTGGTGTAGTGTTAGATGCGCCGATCCAAACTTATGATTGAGAGAACCCTAAGAAGATACCAAATCTCCTAGATAATCCTCGCTGAGATCCTAGCTTCTGTTGCACTCCAAGATGACGCTTGCCTTGGCCAGTCTTGAGTGGTCCACCTTTATGTTGTGTGGTCTTATACGAGGATTGTGACCATGTCAGCAACCATTGTGTCCTTTGTCAGAGTGTACATGTGTAGTCGTTGCCATTCCCCCCTGAGCGAAGATGTTGTATTTGCTCGGAGGGTAACACCAATCCATGCTAGAACATGAACTGGAGGTCATGATGGATTCTGTAATAATCCAAAGAATAGGACACACGAAGGATAGATATAGCATTTTTTCATATCTGCATCTGATGCATCTAAAACTATGGGATTTTTTTAGGGAAATAGACTAGTGATGAGTAGATCTAGGTTATCATTATGTTTGAATTCCAAATTGGACATGAGATTTGCATATTCATCAGATTTGGGGAGTTCAAATTTCAAACAAATTATAAAGGAGATTTTGGATTTAAAATACATGTACACAAACATTAGATCGTTACAAGATCATTGATATACACAAACTGAGTTCAGAACTAAAAGTTTGAATTCATGAAATTCAAATTTGAAATAAAAAAGGAAATTCATAATAAATGGAATTAAGTTTAGAAAAATATTGCAATGTTTAGATTTTTATTCCTAAACACAATATTATCATTAAAATATTTATTACAAGATGAAATGAAACCCTAGTAGAAGAACTAATATGAAACCATAACTACAAAGTCCTACCTAGACATATCATTCTTGAACCTACAAAACAAACACAAACGTAACAAGGAAACCAATATCATGGTTGAAATGTTGGACTCGGTGAGTGGAGAATCCATTTTAGTGTAGAAACTAGAATACATGATTCTAGGAACAAGTCCTGGTATCAAAGTAATTCAACCTTGAGGGGTAACCAAATTAGAAGAACATGGAGCAATAAATGAACTTGATCTTGTACAAATAAAACAAAAAAATCAACGCAATTCAAATTAGGAACCAAGAGACCAAGAGAATGAGTAGTAACTTGTAGTTGCAGGTAACAATAGCTTCAAAAACACTAGAGCAAGTCAATAAACCAAATAACAGTAGAGAGTAGATCGACTGAAGCAAGTGACTGAAATCACTGCCAATGAACTATACTAGATCATATTTTAGAGCTAGATACATCCGCATTAATGAAGAGTAATATGGGTCAGAGGGAGTAACTAAAATTGTGTTGTCAGTTTATTCTATTTGAATCCTGAAGTCGTAAAATCACATGACGGGATTGTGAGTGAGACAACCTTGCGCCCACCGTTGTTAGATTCATATTAATCGATCAGATGTCAAAATGGGAAATAGTCGCCTTATAATTAAAGAGTTCCATAGGAAATTTGGATCATTCTAATTCATACTTCTCCGTTTACTAATATAAGTCATTTAGATGTTTAAATTAGATAAGATACAGATTAAATGAGTGAATAGCCATACTAAAGTAGTCTAGATACGGATCAAAATGAGGAAATCTACAAAAAGCTAAAATATCTTATATTAATGAATGAGGGAGTAGATTTTCCACATGGGAGACCTTCAGATTGGATTAAGTCACTATATTGTTATGAAATGTTGTCACATGCCCTTGGAATCTCAATATTACATGAAACCTCTTCTTTTTCTTCGGGAAGTACAACACACTTTCCCTCTATCTCTATCTAGTCTCGCTTCTCAATCCGCGTTCACTATTCAAATACAAATCTTACAAAAGTTTTGAGTTTTTTTCTATGTTCGTACCTTTTCTAAATCATGCGGTTCAGCCGTAAGGGCCTGTTCGATACAAAGGATCTGCATAGGAAATTTGTAGGATTAAATCCTATAGAAAATTTTCTTATGATGGTAATTTGATTTCTAGGATTGATTCCCATAGGATTTTTCTCTAAGGAACCAATTACACTATTTGGATACGGGAGGATTACTCCAGCCTCTGCATCAAAAAGATGCATACGGCTTTTTTTATTAATTTATTCAATAAATGACGAACAAAGAACATACATAAAAAACCCGAAGCCTCCACACAACACCTATAAACCCGAAAATAGGTGTTGATTATATCAACAGAGTCTTGTGCTCAGAAGACAACAAAATCCCTCCATCAGCTAGGGAGGAAGAACATATCGCATACCTCGAGACGCCCTTCAGGCAAAACGAGAGCGCTCATCTGGTTTAACAGACACTTAGCGAGCAGCTCATGTACATGCTACAGATATCGTCACCACCGTCGAACCTCCGAGCAATCTTCATGGTTAAGATCTGCATAAACTTTGTCAATCCTGCCGATGACGCCACCATGGCGCCAGATGGCGCCTCCTCCCTGTGCACGCACCTCGGCCCGTATCCTTCGTTGAGACTCCGCGACGCCATGCCGCCGAGGCCCACCGGTGTCGACACGGGAAGAGGCACACCACTCCACCTTAGAGCCACCTCTAGCCATCGTCTGCTCCAAAAATGATGCCCCCAGCAGGGAGAGCGGCGTCGTGCATCGCCATCATCCGATCTGGGAGACCCAGATCTGGGGTTTCCCCCCCAGAGCAGCCCGGGCGAGTAGACGAAGACTGCACTAACAATGCCTTCAACAAGGTTTCGACGAGCAGACACTGCCATCGTCCGGCATGACCGAAGTTGAGCGCGGTTTTTCACCGGCAGCAACGCCTCACCATTGGGGGCTAAACGACGGATTGCGAGATCCACCGGAATAACCACACAATCAGGCCAATCGCCTCCGGCGAAGGAGGAAATCACCACCACCTTGCCCAGAGTTGGTGCCCCGAGCGTCCTCGTGAAGTGGGACTAGCCCAGGAACCAAGGCGCACTATCCAGTGGTGCATTGGCCGTCATGGCCATAGCCCGGTCAGGCCCTACTGGGCCTAGATCGGGCCCGTGACCTCCCCACCGATGCGCCGGCCGTCGATGGAGGCGCCAAGATCCGCTGGTCGCCGCCCTCCCGCGACACATCGTTGACATAGCCGGTGCGGGCGCCGCCGCCGCCAGGTCTCTGCACGGCGACGATCTCGGCAGCGGCAGGAGGAGGGGATGGAGACGGAGGGGGGCTACGGGAAGCTCCGCACCAATTGCACTATATTTCATAGAAAATATAACATCCACTCATATCTCCTTTTTAGTGCTTTTTCCTGTGGTGCAAATCGAAGAAATTTTGGTTCATATGAATTCATATAAGATTAGAGTAGGCATGACATTACAATTCTACATTCTTCCTACAAATCAAACATGCCCTGAGTCCCTAGTTTCCACCATTGGTTTGAGTTGTAGTGCACTATAACAGCAACACTGTCACTTGATCCACTTGTTCCATCTTATCCGGCACGAGATAAACGCCAGCCAGGAATGACGACCGGAGGAGGAGCACAATGCCCTCTAGAGCTCCACCCACAAGCGCCAGATCGCGCGCACAAACGCGGCGTCGATGCGTGAACCGCGCCGGATCGCCGGCCGTGTCCCTGGCCCTGGCCGCGCCGGAGCTTGGTGTTGCGCTCCGCCACGTCGGACACTGCCCACCTCGCGACGCGACAAGGGTCCCCACCTTGCCGCCCGGGCGCCCGACACCCCTCGACGTCACCCTCGTGCCCTCCTCCTATATATAAGCTCCTCCCACTCCCATCGCATTCGCATCAAACAAACACAAGCACAGCACCAAGAAATTGTTCCATTGCCACCGCCGATCTTCCGCTCTCTGCCTCTCCGCTTCCCTTCTCCTTCTCGAACTCATCTGGTGGCTGGTTGGTATATCTCCGGTGCTTCAGTTCGTCCTGAATGGCGGTCATGACGGATATGCCGGCGGTGACGGCGCTGCGCGCTCCGGCGGCGTCCGCTGGGGTGGCGGCGGGGAACCCCAAGGACGCGGAGAAACTGAGGTTCATCGAGGAGATGACCTCCGACGTGGACGCCGTGCAGGAGCGCGTCCTCGCCGAGATCCTTGCCCAGAACGCCGAGACCGAGTACCTCGCGCGCTGCGGCCTCGACGGCGCCACCGACCGCCACGCCTTTCGCGCCAAGGTGCCCGTCGTCACCTACGAGGACCTGCAGCCCGACATCCAGCGCATCGCCAACGGCGACCGCTCCGCCATCCTCTCCGCCCACCCAATCTCCGAGTTCCTCACAAGGTACTGCTACAGCTAAGAATCTTTTTAGTTGGCGGCCCAGTTTTCTTGTCTGCTCCCATTACTGTACTAAAAAAGAAATGCCTTTGTTTCTGAAGCTCCGGGACTTCGGCTGGTGAACGGAAGCTTATGCCGACCATCAAGGAGGAACTCAACCGCCGGCAGCTGCTCTATAGTCTCCTCATGCCGGTCATGAACCTGTAAGTTTAACAGCGAGCTCGTGTCGATCGTGAGCTAGATTTGCAATACAATGTGGAGTACTCATCAAATGTACCGACTGATTTTAGGTACGTGCCTGGGCTGGACAAGGGCAAGGGTCTCTACTTCCTGTTCGTCAAGTCGGAGACGACGACGCCGGGCGGGTTGACGGCGCGTCCCGTCCTCACAAGCTACTACAAGAGCGACCAGTTCAAGAACCGGCCCTACGACCCCTACCACGTCTACACGAGCCCGACCCCCGCCATCCTCTGCGCCGACGCGTTCCAGAGCATGTACGTGCAGATGGCCTGCGGCCTGTGCCAGCGCCACGACGTGCTCCGCGTGGGCGCCGTCTTCGCCTCCGGCCTCCTCCGCGCCATCCGCTTCCTGCAGCTCCACTGGGAGCAGCTCGCCGCGGACATCGAGGCCGGCTCCCTCACCCCGCGCGTCACCGACCCGGCCATCCGCGAGGCCGTCGCCGGCATCCTCCGCCCGGACGCGGAGCTCGCCAGCTTCGTGCGCGCCGAGTGCTCCAGGGGGGACTGGGGCGGCATCATCACCCGCGTCTGGCCCAACACCAGGTACCTTGACGTGATCGTCACCGGCGCGATGCAGCAGTACATCCCCACGCTGGAGTACTACAGCGGGGGCCTCCCCATGGCGTGCACCATGTACGCCTCCTCGGAGTGCTACTTCGGGCTCAACCTCCGCCCCATGTGCCACCCGTCGGAGGTCTCCTACACCATCATGCCCAACATGGGTTACTTCGAGTTCCTCCCCATCGACGAGGCGAGCGGCGTGGCGTCGGGGGACGCCGCGCAGCTGGTGGACCTGGCGAAGGTGGAGGCCGGGCGGGAGTACGAGCTGGTGATCACCACCTACGCCGGGCTGAACCGGTACCGCGTCGGCGACATCCTCCGGGTCACCGGGTTCCACAACGCGGCGCCGCAGTTCCGGTTCGTCCGGCGGAAGAACGTTCTGCTGTCGATCGAGTCCGACAAGACCGACGAGGCGGAGCTGCAGCGCGCCGTGGAGCGCGCGTCGGCGCTGCTCCGCCCGCACGGCGCGGCCGTGGTGGAGTACACCAGCCACGCCTCCACCAAGAGCATCCCGGGCCACTACGTGATCTACTGGGAGCTCCTGACCAAGGGGAACCGGAACGAAAATGTGATCGGCGGCGAGGTGCTGGACAGGTGCTGCCTGGAGATGGAGGAGGCCCTGAACACGGTGTACCGGCAGAGCCGGGTCGCCGACGGGTCCATCGGGCCGCTGGAGATCCGCGTGGTCCGCGGCGGCACGTTCGAGGAGCTCATGGACTACGCCATCTCCCGCGGCGCCTCCATCAACCAGTACAAGGTGCCGCGCTGCGTCTCCTTCCCGCCCATCGTGGAGCTGCTGGACTCCCGCGTGGTGTCCACCCACTTCAGCCCCGCCCTGCCGCACTGGGCGCCGGCCCGGCGGGCAGACTGAACCGTGCCATTGTCGGTGAGAGCAAAGTCAAACGGAGGGACATGTTCTCTTCAGTTTGCCGCAGTAGAATGGTCCACACTAGTTGCAGTTGTCCTAGCAGTAGCAGTGTTAGTTTTTGCAGTTTTTTTTAATCGTACTGAGAGGGAGGTTAGTAGTACTCGTGTTAGGAAGGCCAGTGGTTTAGTGGAGTAGTAGGAGGAAGCTGCAGTGTTGAGGGAGTGAGTGCTATGTAACGTGGGTGGTGGGTGTTGTTAATCTGTGCTGTCTACTGGTGCTAGTTTTGTACCTGAAAATGTGATTACTTGACGTGCCACGGACCAATGCCTCCATGTCACATAGGAACCCTAGCCACATCTCAGTTCCCCTCCGGCCACTGGTCCGTGGCTGAGGTCTCCTCGTGCTGCCACCAAAGCCTCATCTCCGCCACCTCTCCACCATATGCCGTCGCCGGAGGAGGCCGTCAGCAGTGGGGTTCCCCGAATTCGGTCCATTTAACCACATTGGTCGGTCATAGTTCGGCTTGACGCCTCGGGCATGCCATGCGTCGTCGCCACCGATGGTCGCCGCTGGTTGCTCCTCACCTTCATGATCCAATGAGCCGACATGGCCTTGAGGCCTTCAGGTGCGGCGGCGCCACCGTCACGGGCCGTTTCCATGGCGATGTTCACCCACACTTCAGTACCATTGCGCATCGACGACGAACACTGGGAATTTCAAGGTGGACCGTACAGATTCGAAGGCTCCAAATGAGAAGTACCATCAACGGGGAAGCCAGCTTTGCACTTGCACGGTTTCTCGATCGCGTGATGACGTTGTCGTCAGGACTATGAGTGGGTGTGGAGACCCCAACGTGTGTTCAGAGTGGACGGGGATAAGACGACGCTTTGCTGCAGAAGATCTCAGGGAGCTCTCGCAGCGGATTGCAAATAGTAATAGACAAACAGGCCGGCTTCGCCTGGCCCGTCTACAGAGCGTTCTACATAGTGTCTTGACAAAAACTGACCAGTGACATAGATCTGAAGTTTTATTTAATATGCTATATAAATAAAATCTATCATACTTACTCCATTCCAAAGCATAAGGCTTATATATATATTTTTTTAGAAAAAATAAGCTAAGTAAACTTTGACTAAAATTTTAGAAAAAACTATCAACAACTATAATATTATACATCATGTGAATATATTTCGAGACATATCTAACAATATTGATCTTGTATTGTGTATGTTAGTGATTTATTCTAAAATTTTGGTCAAACTTCACATTGTTTATCTTTTCATTAAAAATATAAGCCTTATTCATTGAAACGGAAGTAGTAACAAAAAAAATCCTCAACAAACTCAACCTCATCATGAATTACCTACAAACCTCATCATGGTACTGCACCAGTTTTCTCAACCCCGCGATAGATTACCTACATGTTTTGCGTCCCACGTAAAAAAAGACAAATTCGCGAAACATGACATGTCACATAAAATGCTTCTTTTTCCCGAAAACTTGCACAGGACCATAGAATGTTCAAATGTACTTTGAGATTTTTCTATATTAAAAAAATCTGTTTTTAAGCATTTTCATAATAGTTTATATGCACCTAGGAGTCACCACCTACTGCATTGTATATTGGCACTAACTTCAAAGGATGGAGCACATTCTATTTGTATATCAAAAACGGCATACCGAGCCAACTAATCTTAATCTTCTGAAGATGCAAATCAGGAAATAGCTGGAATACATAAATTTTCATCGTTTTGACCTATTTTAGTATCCGAACCTAATTTTACCTACTTGTAACATTCTATTATCTCCAAGTTTCACCAACTTCCTGAACCATCAAGTTAGAGAAGCTAGCACTGGGATGGTAATGGGGTAGAGAAAGGATTCATTCTATGAAGAACGAATAGAACAATTGCCGAAGTAACCAAAATCACAATGTTCTTAGACTGTCTTCTTTTCAAGTAAAGGATGAGCACTTGCGGCCTCAAATTCATCAAGACACCAAATATGACTCCATGTGCTAGTGCTAGTAGATCATTAAGGGAATGAATGGGTTACCACAAATGATAATCATAACGCAAAGCAAATTATCGGTCACCAATTAAATACAGGACATATGGTTACTACTACAATCACAAATACATAATGCACATATTATGTGAGAATTTGTGACTCAAAATTTTGTTGACGTCTAAAAGAATTGACCTCATATAGCATGGCCTAGTATTGCAACCATAGATATGCATATACACAAAGATGGACTTTGTGGGTCAGACCGTGGTTGGTTGCAGAGTGCGGTGTTCAGTGATGAGAGGCAACACCATGGCCACCACCAGACCGAGCCACCTTCATCGCTAGCCTCTGCAATCACATGGAGAAATCAGTGTCGGTTATATATTTCAAATTTAGATGGTGATGAACAGAGGTGAACTAAAATCTGATTCTCTAAAGGCATGCCTTCTACAAAATGATTTAACATCCAAGTAAAACTCATTTGGGGAGCTCTTATCAACTTACTGAAAAAGTGTGAAATATACATTATAATCATGTAATTTATAGGTTTTATCATTTAATCCAGTATTTATTTCACAATGGGTTTCTAGAAACAACTCAGTATCATAAAGTTACAATTAATATACTACCGTTTTTATACCTGAAAATGTGATTACTTGACGTGCCACGGATCAATGCCTCCATGTCACATAGGAACCCTAACCACACCTCTTGGTTCCCCTCCGGCCACTCCAGAGGTCTCCTCGTGCTGCCACCAAAGCCTCAACTCCGCCACCTCTCCACCATATGCCGTCGCCGGAGGAGGCCGTCAGCAGTGGGGTGCCCCGAATTCGGTCCATTTAACCACATTGGTCGGTCATGACAAAGTGCCTCAGTTCGGCTTGACGCCTCGGGCATGCCATGCATCGTCGCCACCGATGGTCGCCGCTGGTTGCTCCTCACCTTCATGATCCCATGAGCCGACATGGCCTTGAGGCCCTCAGGTGCGGCGGCGCCACCGTCACGGCCCGTTTCAATGGCATTGTTCACCCACACTTCGGCACCATTGCGCATCGACGACGAACACTAGGTAATTTCAAGGTGGACCGTACAGATTCGAAGGCTCCAAATGAGAAGTACCATCAACGGGGAGGCTAGCTTTGCACTTGCACGGTTTCTCGATCGCGTGACGACGTTGTCGTCAGAACTATGAGTGGGTGTGGAGATCCCAACGTGTGTTCAGAGTGGACGGGGATAAGACGGTGCTTTGCTGTAGAAGATCTCGGGGAGCTCTCGCAGCGGATTGCAAGAAGTATGTGTGTCGGACAATCGTTGTAATGTTCCCGATAGGTGGGGGTGGTGACCATGCATACTTTGTTCTTGACGATGGTCTTTAAGCTCCGTATTTCAGTTTGTGAAACCCTAGTCTGGCCTTCTATGGTTGTACCTAGCATTGGTGTCTCTCTAGTCATTTCTTTGTTGAAGACATTGTATAAAAAATTAAACTTTTTTTAGGGTGAAAATCGAGAATATTGGTATTAATATATTCGTTTTATACTTTCCTCGGACTTAAGCTCATGAAATTATTGCCAAATCAAATAAACGTTCGAGTGCATGTACTTGTTAGTAAAAGTGGGGTTACTCGTTGATTTGTACGGTAGATCGACGCGACCCGACCGTGCATGCTGCGGCGGGGTCGTGCTCACGTCCGTTCTGGAGCCGCACTCAACATCTACTGCCTTTCCTGATGGATTCGAGCTGCACTAGTACTCTTGCCCGCGCGCTCGCTTGTCCCCGCATCCTTTTGCTTTCCATACGCTAGCTCCACTTTTCTCTGTTTGTTGCTTGTTGGTTCAGAACAGGCTAAAAATCCTCCGTGAAAAGCACGGTCGTTTTCGTCCACAACGGTTCATGTGGGCAGGCAGCCCGACCCAGCTGATGCTGCCTCCATTTTGCTTCGATCCTATCGATTTTGGTTGTGTTTGGCATGGAATTTCATTTCTGGTCGCCCTGTCGTATGAATGTTGCAAGGGAATCGGGAATGGGAAGCATACGGTTAGACCTCTCATCCCATCATTTTTGTATTGGAACTTGTTAGAGATATAATTAGGCACGTACGTGTGTACGGTAGTTAGGATAGAGATAGGACTCTTTGTGTCTTGTCTTGCACTTCAAGATGCCCCTGTACGCCTATATATACTCGCCCCCGAGGCTCAATAATACAATCCATCATATTCCGCCATACCTCTCTCTCTATCGTTCTACATGGTATCAGAGCGGCGCTGATTCTTGACCTAGCCGCCGCCCAAGCTTCCGCACCGCGCCGCCCCCGGGGAGATCGATCTCCATGATCTCCGCCGGGGGCCGCGCCGCCCGTCCTAAGGTTCGTCCGCCGATCCGTTGATCGGCTGCCCTACAGTCTTTTGCTTCGCCGATCGCTTGACCGGCGTTTATCTTTTTGGTTTACCGATCTTAAATCGGATTGAGTCGCCCACCGCCGTCATCAACCTACGCCTCTACCCTGACAACGGCATCGACCTGCACCGGCCATCTTCATCAACCGCTCGGCACGGCCGCAAGCGCCGCACACGAGACGCCCCTACGTGCGTCGCAGCAGTCTGTTATCGTCCGCGCGGTCTCCTTCGCTGGTCCGTCTTCGTCGTTATCGCCAGGGACTTCATCGACAATGTCGCCATCAACTCTGATCTGCGCGTCGTCGTCCATGCCATGGCGCATACTGTGTTGCTATTGGTCTGATCAACCGATCTAGCGCACGTCTACGCCAAGCACGTCCTCGAGCACGCGCCTACTGCCGACCGAGCATCGCGTTGCCGCTGCGTCGCCCCTTTGGGCCGCAGCGCCGCCGCCTATGGTCCAAGCCGCCGGCGTCCAATGCGCCTTCCAAGGCGCATACATAGCTGGTGGTCACGCCGCCGCATCGACTCGCGTCCTGCAGCTACGCTGCCCCTTCGGGGTGTAGTGTCCTGCACGCGGTCATCTTCGCCGTCCCCACGCAACGAAGTCCCAGGCTATCGCCGTGCCGCCTCCCATGGCGCGGGTCGCCACGTCCGTGCAAGGTCTTCGTCAAGCCGCCGGGTTCTTCCTCGCTTACTTTGTATACCGCCGCCGCGCCTCCTCACGTAACCTGCACGGCCTCCGCCGCCGCTGGTTTCGCCGCCTCCACCTTCGTCCTCGTCCAGTACGACTTTGCCGCCAGCGTCATCGCCTCGTCCTCGACAAGTCTACTCCTACAACCGCCGATGGCTTCGGCCCCTCTTCGCCGCTCTGCGTCTCGCAACCGCTCTGGAGCCTTGTCAGCTAGTCCCTCGACATGGCGTGAAGTTCATACTGGTCCCGCTCTACGCATGCTCGGTGCTGGCAACACCGCCGCGTGCCTTCGTCCCCGACGCATCCCTGTGCCTAGCAAGCTCGGATCGGCGCCTCATCTTTATCGGCCTCGACAACATCTTCTTCGGCATCGACTCCTATGACTGCCTCGACCGCGTCACCGACGATTCTTCTTGCGTACTCGGTTCTGGCAACACCGTAGTATGCCTACGCCCCGGGCATGCGCCTAGTTCTAGCAAAACTACGGCCGCACCTCATCCTCGACGGCTCGGACTGCATCGACTTTGGCATCATCATCTTTGGGCTTCACCTCCTCCTTCGTGCCCATATCACGTCTGCCATCGACGCGTCTCCATCATCATGACCATGGCGCCTTCTTTGCGCCCGCGGCTTCAAGTGCGGCTACATCGACACCGGCAACCCCGACCACAACATCGACCACGGCATCCCCTCGCACGGCTACCTCGACCAAGGTTGCAGCAACCACCGCTCTCGGCTACCTCGACATCGGCACAAGGGCTACCACCTCGCCTGAGCACTCGTCAGCTTCCTCTCCAGTCCAAGCATCCGCGCCGCGACATCGACCACGACGCTCCCGCTCCGACTGCGGGAGAGGGGGGGTGTCATCCTTCTGGGTCTACTTCGATTTATCTCCAGTCTGACCGTCCACGTCGTTCATGTTGTTCACGACGCTCTCGCTACGACTGCGGGGGGTGTTAGAGATATAATTAGGCACGTACGTGTGCGGTAGTTAGGATAGAGATAGGACTCTTCGTGTCTTGTCTTGTGATACGTCCAAAACGTATCTACTTTCCCAAACACTTTTGCTGTTGTTTCTCCTCTAATTTGTGTGTTTTGAATACAACTAACATGAACTAACGCTGTTTTTAGCAGAATTGCCCCGGTGTCTTGTTTTTTGTGCAGAAATCCAACTTTCAGGTAAAATCCCAGAAAATACTGCAAAAATCTTATTTTACCAGAAGACCCACGGAGCTAGAATACGAGACGGAGAGGGGCCACGAGGGGCTCACACCCCCTGGTGGCACGGGCTAGGCCAGGCCGCACCAGGGGGGTGGTGAGGCCACCTCGGCCATCGCCTCGACCCCTCCTTCCGCCTACATATACCTCCTGACCTGAAACTATCAGGGGTTCGGCGTTTTTCCCAGATAGAGTTCCGCTGCGCCGCCACCATCAGAAACCGCGATTCGGAACTAGAAACTCCGTTCTAGCACCCTGCCGGGATGGGGATTTGGAGGAGATCTTCATCATCATCATCACCGGCGTCTCTCCATCAACCATCCATTATTCCCCCATCTATGTGTGAGTAATTCCCGCTGTAGGCGAAGGGGATGGTAGGGATTGGATGAGATCATTCATGTAATTTTCTATGAGATTGTTAGGGCATGGTGCCTAGTATCTACTGTTAGTGCTTATGACATTGTTGCAACTTGTTGTGCTTAATACTTGTCACTTTAGGCCCGAGTGCCATGATCTCAGATCTAAACTTGTTATTGTTTTATGATGATAGTTGTTGTTTATGGTCTTACCTGCAAGTTGTATACACATATCATTGTCCGAAACCCGAGGCCCCAAAGTGATAGCAATTGGGATAACCGTAGGGGATGGCTGTGATGTGAGGATCACATGTGTTCACTGAGTGTTAATGCTTTGCTCCGGTACTCTATTAAAAGGAGTACCTTAATTACCAGTTGATTCCCTTGAGGCCCCGCTGCAAACGGGCTGGTAGGACAGAAGATGTCGTGCAAGTTTCTCATTGCGAGCACGTATGACTATATACGGAACACATTCCTATGGTTGTTTAGTACTAGGATGCTTTATCATTATTTATCTGCAATTGCCCATGTCTTGATTATTACATGAACTATCTTATCCATGCAACGCCCGTTCATCCATTCCTATGCCTATAGTATTTAATCCTACTGTTTACTATTGCTATTGTTACCGTCTTTACTTTATTGTTGTTGCTACTACTTTGCTACTGTCACCACTATAAAACTGTTGCTACTGATAAACCGCTGCGAGCAAGTCTGTTTCCAGGTGCAGCTGAATTGACAACTCATCTGTTAAGGCTTAAAATATCCTTTGGCTCCCCTTGTGTCGAATCAATAAATTTAGGTTTTACTTCCCTCGAAGACAGTTGCGATCCCCTATACTTGTGGGTCATCAAGACTATTTTCTGGCGCCGTTGCCGGGGAGCATAGCTTTATTTGTAAGTTTACTTGGATTCATATTGTTCGCTGCAATCCATTCATTCTGGGTAAACCTCGTGATAGAAAGTTTCCTATATTGCCATCCACTACAAGAAGAGGTATGACTCTGAACACCTCTGTTTCTCTTGATTCACCATCTGTGATGAGTAAGTTGCTTACACCATGATACGTCTCAAACGTATCTATAATTTTTGATGCTCCATGCTTGTTTACACACCATTTGCTTTGTGTTTTGTTACACTTCGTGGCATTTTTATGCATTTTCTGGAACTAACCTATTAACAAGATGCCACAGTGCCAGTTCCCTGTTTTCTGCTGTTTTTGTGTTTCAGAAAAGTCACACAGGAATTATTCTTGGAATTGGATGAAACAAAAGCCGAACCTCCTATTTTTACCGAAGCTTCGTGCAGACCGAAGATGAGACCGAGGGGGGCCAGGGGCCAACCTCACCACCAGGGGGCGCGGCCCAGCGATACGTCTCCAACGTATCTATAATTTTTGATGCTCCATGCTTGTTTTTACACCATTTGCCTATTGTTTCGTTACACTTCGTGGCACTTTTATGCATTTTCCAGAACTAACCTATTAACAAGATGCCACAGTGCCAGTTCCCTGTTTTCTGCTGTTTTTGTGTTTCAGAAGTTATACACAGGAAATATTCTCGGAATTGGACGAAACAAGTTCCTGAAGTCTTATTTTGCCCAGAAGCTTCCAGAGATCTAAAGAGGAGTAGGAGGGGGGCCACCAGGGCCCCACACGCAGGGGTGGCGCGGCCAGGCCCCTGGCCGCGCGAGCCCCACATGAGGGCGCCTGGCCCCTCCTCTGACGACGCCCCTTCGCCTATATAAAGCCTCGGGACAGAAAACCCTAGAGGAATCAGCAATTTTCCAGAAAGAGTTCCACAGTTCCGCCGCCGCCACCGACGAATTTCGGGGGATAGAAGTCTCTGTTCCGGCACCCTGCCGGGATGGGGAAGTGCCCCTGGAGCCATCTCCGCCGTCTCCATCGACATCACCGCCATCTCCATCAACCTTGCTGTCTCCTATGATGAGGAGGGAGTAGTTCACCCCCGGGGCTGAGGGCTCTACCGGTAGCTATGTGGTTCACCTCTCTCTCCCATGATGTGATCTTTATGTGATCGTGAGCTTTGTATCATGTTGAACAAGTAGATGTTATTATTCAGATATTATGTGTACTCTAGTGGTATTATTAAAGTAATCTATTCCTCCTGCCATGGTGTAACGGTGACAGTGCGTGCATCATGGTGGTACTTGGTTTAGGCTATGATTGTGATCTCTTGTGGATTATGAGAGTAATTATTACTATGATAGTATTGAAGTGATCTATTCCTCCTTTCATGGTGTAATGTTGACAGTGTGTGCACCGTGTTAGTACTTGGTCTAAGTTGCAATAATATCTATCTTGAGTTGTGCTTTGATTTGAATATCTCTATGAGTGGTGTTTGTCAAGTACTTGATGAACTTTAAGGGGTGCTTCTGTAGCCACTACGCAATGATTAGTGTTGTTCAATAGGAGAGTAATTCAGAGTACCATAGTGGAGAGAAGTTGTTTATTTGTTCAATCATGTTATATTGTTGGGAGTGTGTCCACTAGTGAAAGTATGATCCCTAGGCCTTGTTTCCAAGCCTTGCACACCGTTTACTTCCTGTTTTGTTACTTGTTTGCTCGCAGCGATATTTATTTCACATCACGTTTGCTACTTATAATCATCACTACTACTTGTATTTCACTATCTCTTCGCCGAACTAGTGCACCTATACATCTGACAAGTGTATTGGGTGTGTTGGGGACACAAGAGACTTTCTGTATCGTAATTGCAGGGTTGCTTGAGAGGGATAGCTTTGACCTCTTTCTCCCTGAGTTCGATAAACCTTGGGTGATCCACTTAAGGGAAACTTGCTGCTGCTCTACAAACCTCTGCACTTGGAGGCCCAACACTGTCTACAAGAACAGAAGCGTGTGTAGACATCAAGCTCTTTTCTGGCGCCGTTGCCGGGGAGGTAAGGTAAAAGGTACTCGCATCCTCCTGTGTGAGTGCTCGGAGTTATTTCCTTTAGATTCTGCAATTGCATCTTTTTGTTTCTTGTTTTTATTTTCACTAGTTAGGCTTAATGGAAAACAAAGAGTTCTTTAGTCATTTTCCTAATTTTAGATTTGAAGAGAAAATTGAAAATCCTTTGGAGCTTATTTCGCATAGCAATGTTATTAGTACGAATGCTTTGAATACCGTTAATGCTAATGCTATAGAAAAGTCTAAGCTTGGGGAAGCTGGTTTTGTTAAGTATGATATTTTTAGTCCCCCAGCTTTAGTGGAGAAGGTCTGTTCTGATAATATTTTATCTCCCATATGTGATGTTTCTAATGATGCTTGTGCTCCTCATCCTTTTAAAATACCTACGAAGATTGTTGATTGTGTTAAGAATAACTGCTATTTAGGTGATGGAACTGTCCATCCTGGTGATCATTTGCTCTTTATACATGAATTATGCGAGTTGTTCCAGTGTGCAGGTATTTCGATGAACCAAGTTAAGAAGAAGCTATTTTCTTTATCACTGGAAGGCAGAGCCGAGGAATGGTATCGGCTGCTTAAAGATGGTCCATCTATTGCATGGGAGGAAATTGTGTCTCTCTTTTATTCCAAGTTTTATCCTCCAAGTGAAATTCATAAAGATCGTAATCGGATATATAACTTTTGGCCTCATGAGGGAGAAAGCATTGCCCAAGCGTGGGGAAGATTGAAGTTACTAATGCATAAATGTCCTATTCATGATCTTCCCCGTAATATTGTTATTAATAATTTTTATGCAAGGCTTTCAGGGCATTACAAGGACTATCTAGATGCATGCTTTGATGGGTCTTTCACAAGCAAGGATGTCGACACCAAGTGGGGGCTGCTTGAGACAATTCAAAATAATATTGAAGGTTGGGATAGCGACAAAGGTAAAGGATCAGGTATGAATTACGAGTTTGATTGCATTAAGTCTTTCGCTGAAACTGCTAATTTTCAAGAGCTTAGTGCTAAATATGGTCTTGATCCTCAAATTATGGTTGATTGCTTTAAAGCCTTTGCTTCCCATATGAATGTTCCTAAAGGAAATGGGGACGTGTATCATGAACCTTTTAAGGACACTTGCATAGAAAGTGATATTGTTATTGATGATTGCAATAAACATGCTCAAACTTCTAAAAGTCCTATTTCTTAGAAGCATGTTAATTTTTGTGGAGTACATAGACCTTGTGAACAGAGTTACAACAAGGAAGATTATTGCATCACCCACGCAAATGAAGAAACCAGTATGTGGCTCAAGGATCTAGATGTGCTTGGTGAATGGGTTTGTGAGCTTTATCCTTTTCTTTGTGAATTTTGCGGTGAAAAGGGGCACTTTAATTTTCAATGCCCAATTAATCGAACGAGTACTGCAGATTTGTATTGTGATGATAAGATTACTTTCAATCAGTATGATGAGCTTACTTTGTTTTTGAATTCTGAAGAGATATCTAGAAAAATTGCTTTGGTAGACATGAATGATGTTGATATTAATAGCACCCTTCTTGGTTGTCATCTCTATTGTGCTAAAGATTGCCTCGCAAATACTTACTTACAAGATCTTATTAAACATGATGTTTTGCCAAGCTATGATAGGACTAATAGATGTTTCGATCTTATTAATAGAGAGGAGGAATCCTCCAAAATTTCTTCTGTTGTTTCTGTCAGCAAGCCAGATTATGTGGAGAAGATGCCTTTCCCTTCTAAAGAATATGTGGAGAAGATGCCCTTCAAGTCTCTCCCTCCTAAAGGAGAGAGTAAGAAGAGTATGAAGAAGAAGAAGAAGAGAAGTAAAAGGCGAGAGGACACGGTATCTTCCCCTAAGCGTTATGATCCTACTATAGATTATGATAATTCTGATTGGGATGATGTTCCTATGCCTATTACTTATGTTAGTGATCATGATTGGGAAAAGCACTCTACTTTTGATATTAAAAATCTTTTTGGTACCAATTCTAAGGTTAATAATTGTTGTACCATTAGTGCTATCCATGTTCCTTCTTATGATGATATGTTTGAAGAGTATGCTATGAGACATAGTAGTTCTCTATCTTATGATGATACTAAGCCTCTAGTTTATGATGATGATTATAATGTTTTCAATTCACCTACTTTTGAGGAGAAAAATAGTTATGATTACAATATGCCTCCTGTCTTTGATGATTATGGTGATGAGAATAATTTTTCTGTTGAATCTGCTCCTACTACGATTGTTCATGTGGGGAGTATTAATCCTTTTATGCATATGGCTCACGATAGGGATGCTTTATGTGATAGTTATATTGTTAGTTCTATTCATGATGCTACTGAAAGTTACTATGAGAGAGGGAAACATGGTTTGATGGATCTCAACAATATTGAGTTTCCCCTCTTTATGTTGCAATTTTTTAAGTTGTACTTGTTTTGCCTTCCTATGCTTTTTGCTTTGCGCTTTTATGACTTGTCTCTCTACAAGACTATTTTTCATAGGAAGTGGTTTAGATTTAAATGTGTTCCATACTTGCTTTTTGATGCTCTCTATTGCTTTAAGTTCCTATATGGCACCTTTGCCTCAAGCTCTCATATGGCGCCCACATAAGCATCTTTGCAAATTACTGCGCCTAGCTCAAAGGCGTTAAAGAAAAGCACTCTTGGGAGATAACCCACTGTTTTATTTTCAGTACTTTTTCTTTTATTTGAGTCTTAGAAGTCATTACTACTGTAATGACCGCTCCTTATCTTGTTTATTTCGTTTTTGTGCCAAGAGAAGCCTCTAATTTGAGTGAGGTAAAGATTTGGGGATGTTGCTGTCCTGAAACTGTTTTCGGTGCTGCGCCGTAAAAATTCGTATAAATTCTCTGTATATCTTTTGGACCTGCGATTTCTTGTGCATATGCCCCAGGTTATATCCAAACTTTTGTTAGTAGAACACTTTTTGATTTGAGCAACAGAAAATCCCTAAAAAATTCGACCTTTGTCAGCTGTTCAGTTTTGACAGATTTCTGCCAATATTTGTGTTTGTCACTTTATCGCTTTCTTTTGAGTTCTTTTGATCATGGAACTTTTTGGCGAAGTTGCTACAGTAGTATATGCTATATATGTGGTGGTTTTGAGTTGAAACCTGAAGCAAAAAGGGTTGATTCATTACTATGCTTACACTAATGTTCCTAATAGAATTGTGTTTAGTTTTGTATGAAGGAAGTTTTCAAGTGTAGGGATTGGAGAATGATGAGATGAGATGAAGAATGGACAAAAGCTCAAGCTTGGGGATGCCCATGCGTCACCCCAAGAAATATCCAAGAAGTACAAGTGTCAAAGCTTGGGGATGCCCCCGAGGCACCCCTTCTTCATCGGCAAAAATCAGGTCACCTTTCAAAACACTATATTTTTATGGGATTTCTATTTTCGTGCCCTCGGGTCCTTAGTTGTACTCAGTTTTCCCCAGCTCCTTAGTTTTTCCTCAGTTTTGTCCAAGCCCTTGGCTGAAACCGTCACCGGTGCTGGAACGGCCGGTTGCCCGACGGTTGAACACCTTTGACCGTTAACTGCTGACTAGTGGGGCCACGTAGAGCCCGCAAAGACACGTCAGAGCATCCATCTTTATTTGACCGTAAGCATCGCCGTATCCCTGACCAAAACGCGGACAAGTGGGGCTTCGGTATATCGAATGACAAGTGGGGCCATGACGCTGATACAAGGTGCAATACACGGGTAGGATTAGATTTTTAAACGGAGCTCTACAACGATGGCACGGAGGAGGTGGCCTGCGGGGTGCCGAGATGAGATCGACGTCCACAAAGAACTGCATGAGGCGAGACCAGACGCATTAGATAGATATGAACTAGACGCGTTTAACCATGCAAAGAAGAGAAGAAATGGTCGAGTACATCGACGACGACCTCAACACTTTGACTGACGGTGTCGGACACGAACGCGAGAATGTAGAGAAAACTAGTGTCTCTCCTTTCTGGCGTGTATAGATAGATGCTAGGGGAGTGTGGTGGCGAAGGGAAAGAACTCGTGGTGGTCTGTGGCGTCCAGCATAGCGGGGCGACGTGGCCGTGCCCACAGCGGCGTGCATGTTCGGCATTGGCATCAGCATGTACGTTCGTCATTGGCCTCGGCGGTATCTCTGGTGTGTCAGTGATCGGATGAGGGGACGGGATTGAGGGTGCATCCCGACGGTGACCTAGCAGTGGCGGCGAGCATGCATAGCCGTTCTGACCATGCCGATATCGGCATCGGCATCGTTTGGAGGCTGTGGTGCTCGAATCATGGTGGAAATTGCGATTCCCTATTATTTTTACATGCATAATATATAGAAAATAGCTAGATCTCTAAATCGATGCATATGAAGCTACATATATATTCTTGGTCATAATCCCCTTATCTAAAGGGGATGGATGCATGGCTTCACGTCGTCATCGCTTTCATCGTCAGTATCTTCGTCGTCCGTGTAGTAGTACTTCCTGCACAATGTTACGTCGAACACCTTCACTGTGAGCACATCATCGCCTTCATATTTGAAGTGTAGGATGTAGCCGAAATCCACACCGTGCGCGATGGCGAAATTCTCCCAGCCCTTGTCGAGGTACATCCGGCCTTGTCCGTCAAATAGGACCTCCACGGTCCAGAGACGAGGACCGCAGTCAGCTGCTCGCAGATACACCTTTGCGGGCTCCTGGCCGTCAAGATAGTCCGCAAACTTTTGTGGGAGTGCCTGCAAAGAGATCGAGCGCCGATCGTTTGAAATTAAAGGCTTTTTGGAACATGCACATAATTAATCACATGCATCATGTATGTGGGAACGCGTACGTACCTTCTTGGCCAAAGGGTCTTCATAGATGACGATTAAGAACTCCTCTATGATCAATGGCAGTGTTGACGGTGGTGGTGGCAATGATGATGATCCACCACCCAGGTCGCCCCTTCCCCTTCCCCTTCCGGTCGGCGTCCGAGACGTGGAAGCCATGGCAATGGATCAAGTGTATGTGAACGAAAAAGAGAGAGGCAGAAACGAAGAAGATAGAGGCAGAACCTATTGACATGAGGGATGGCCGAGGTGGGGGTTTATAAGGGCGAGATGACCGTTGTGGGGTTACATAATAAATTAAGGAGGAGATGACCGTTGCGGGTGTTTATATCTCAACAAAAAAGTAATGCCTAAAAGAAATGGAAATTCATGATAGTTTATTATTTTACCGTGAAAAGTAATGCCTAAAGAAAATTCGTGATAGTTTATCATTTCACCGTGAAAAGTAATGCCTAAAGGAAATTCGTGAAAAGTAATGCCTAAATGGAAATTCGTGATAGTTTATTATTTTACCGTGAAAAGTAATGCCTAAAGGAAATTCGTGATAGTTTATCATTTCACCGTGAAAAGTAATGCCTAAAGGAAATTCGTGATAGTTTATTATTTTACCGTGAAAAGTAATGCCTAAATAGAAATTTGTGATAGTTTATCATTTTACCGTGAAAAGTAATGCCTACAAGAAGTGGAAATTCGTGATTACCAAACTTGTTGAATCCGGTGGCCAACTCGTTATTTAGCATACATAGAGGGGTAGTAGTTTGCCACCGACAGATAGAGAGAGGGTGGCACGATCCTGCCCGTTAGATCATAGGATCGACGGTAGGTGGGCACGATCCGTGTGACAACAGCTCGACCAATCAGGCCAAGTTTGGGCTTCTGTGAGAAGGGAGAGGGTAAAACTGAGTAGTATCAAGGATACAAGGGCAAGTAAATAATAAACAGGCTAAGGAATTCAAATAAGAGATTTAGAAAAAGAAAAACACATGTTTTGTACAATGAAACCCAGGTTGGCCTACCTCAAAGTATTAGCAATTCAAATATACATGAGTGTAAAAATTATGGCCTCATTCAGACAAACTATATTTTGGGTATAGATGTTTTGAGAAGGGGTTTGAGTGGAAAGCCATGAACCTTCATAGCTACTAGTGATTTCAGAAGTGGACATTTGTGTGAAAACTTGATTTATATATGATTGTTATGATTTTATTTTGCGCATGAGTTGGAGGCACTATGATTTTATTTTTTTGAATTTTTTTGCGCATGAAATGACTCAATTAGATGGCTTAATCCCATATGTTGACTCTCTGTTGACCAGCCACTTGAGGGTAAAACTGAGTATATTGCACTAGCCAGTATTAGTACTCGAGGGGAAAACTGAGTACATATATTTTTCCAGTGTAAGACTCGAGGGTAGAACTGAGTACACGTAACGGTGCTGACGTGCAGTCCCACGGACGCGTGTCGTGGTGAGCAGCGGTTAGCCGCGCGGTGCGCGTGCTGAGACCAAAACGTCAACTGCCAGTACAGAGCCCCTCTCCCTCCCTCTGCACACAGTCTCATCATAACTCACGCACGCAACCACGCCTCTCACGTCCCATCACCTTCTCCAAAAAATCCCAGCCGCCCTACGCGCGCTCCCCTGCCGGCGATGGAGAAGAAGAATGCGCCGGCGGCCGTCGCCCCCGAGCCCGTCGCCTCCGAGCCCATCGCCTCCGAGCCCGTCGCATCCGAGCCCGTCGCCGCCGAGCCCGTTGCATCCGAGGGCAGCGCATCCAAGCGCGGCGCCTCCGTGAACTAGGCCTCTCTTAAGGGTGACGGACCACTTCACAAGATCGGCGACTGCTTACTGG
Source organism: Dactylis glomerata (assembly GCA_007115705.1). Classification (NCBI taxonomy): domain Eukaryota; kingdom Viridiplantae; phylum Streptophyta; class Magnoliopsida; order Poales; family Poaceae; genus Dactylis; species Dactylis glomerata. Next base: position 1,087,595 of record QXEO01001205.1, read on the forward strand.
CGAACGAGGAGTAAGTGGACACCTACGCTGCTTTGAGGCAAGTTTGTACAAATTGGCGCTCAGATCTACCTGAGCCCGACGTGCACCTGCACGAATGGATCGTGGTAGAACACGCCCTTCCACGTGCCGCTGAGTTCTCCTTCCTCAACCTCCGCACATCCCGCTACGTCACCATCGATCTAACGGAAGTTCATGCAAGGTTCAAATTCCTCCATATCTATAGAGTTAATCTATTTTTATTTTCAATCGTAAACATCTTAGTGCTGAATGTTATCTTCATCAACTCCCTTTTAGATACTACTTCGTCGGCTTTTACCGTGGCGTCATCGTGCTTGCCCAGAGGAACCAGCCGCACAAGATACGGCTTCTGAACCCACTCACAAAGACTTTGAACGCTATGTTTGAGGCGCAGATGCCATCTATGATTGTGCAGTCAGTCGCTGTAATGAAGTTCCCGACTATGGTCTTCATTTGCATAGGTTACCCCAATGAAATTGCTTGGGTCGATAAGAGCTCTCCAACTAAGGATATAGATGTACATGATTGGGGAGAAGGAAGATTTACGATCGAGGACCATTCTCTGCGTTGCATTACCCCGTTCAATGGTGAATTGTATGCAATAGCTGTGAATGAGTTCGGAAGAATAGTGTGCACCAACAATGTCCAGTTGGAGCAGCGCGCAAGCACTGTCAGCATGAAGACACTATTTTCATTTCCAGAACTTGGAAATGATTATGATTCCAAGTTCTACCTTGTGGAGTCGGATGGTGATCTGCTGCTTGTGTTGTTGGGCGGCAACACTGACGACAACCGACATTTGGAGGAAGGTCAACCATTGGTGTACCGTGTGGACACTGAGAGCCGCTCTCTCCATGCCGTCAGTAACATTGGCAGTCGTGCCCTCTCCGACAGTTCGACCTGGCTGCATCTACTACGCGGATTTGGGTTATATCAGAGAGTATGATGATGATAGAAAGGCCTGGGATGAGTGGCCACGACGTGCGGATAGAATAGGATATGGTCCGAAAAATGAACAAAGGCCATACCGTTTGGAGGATGTATTTGCTGCACACTGCAGACGGAGGGAGTTTAGTGAATATTTCTTTCATCTCATGAATTGTAGCGACGACGAAATATATGATATAGAATGAAGAACATTGTTATTGGCTGCTTTTGGCTGCTGTATACAGTTTATGTATTATACTTAGTTTTTTGGATTTATTATGCTGCTGTGAATTCATCCTATACTAGCTTCTAGATTTGCTACCATATTGGGCAAAAAACGAGGGCCAAAAGGCAACAATCATTGAAGAAAGACAGAAATAGAAGCTTCTCTAGATTTGATACTAATTTGGTGAAAAGAGAGAGAACTGTTACAGAGAGAGAGGGGAAAAAGGCGCTCTGAAAAGGTTCTCTGAAATGGCAATGCCAATTTGGCCCGAGAGAGACAGAACCGAGCTCTCACGTACAACCAAACACGGTCTCGTCCTGTCCCACGCGGTCCCTTTCTACCAGCCCCACGCGACGCGGCCCCACACGACGCGGCCCCACACGTCAGCACGGAAACGGTCAACTTAACGGGAATCCTCCCGTCCGAGCTCCTTCTGAGGGTTTCAGACAACGGCTTGGGGAAAACTGAGGAAAAACTAACGAGCTGGGGAAAATTGAGTACAACTAACGACCTAAGGGCACAAAAATAGAAATCCCTATTTTTATTGCTTCATGCACTATGCGTTTTTCTTGGAGCGTCAGTTGTTTTTGTTTTCAATATTAGTTTAGTTTAGTTTGCTGCAATAAATGGTTAGATCACATCATGTTTCTTTTGGAGGGAGATGAACTCCGTTTTTTATTTGCCAAGAACACTTTGTTTTTCACTCTTATCGTTTCAATGAGTGTTCTCTTTTTTTTCTGCTACTGCTTTTGGTTTTCGTTTTTCGCCTTGGTTTTTGTTCAGATCTTGTTTTATCTTTGCATCAAGGTGTATTTTGACCTCTGGTCTATGTTGGTTTTCATCAAAAGAGGTGTTTATAAAAAATTTGAATGGTGTTGGAAAAGAGAAAAAGCTTTATGCAAAAAAGTGGTACAAAAAGGAGCTTGTTTAGACTGCGGCCTAGGCTTTTGCATATCATGCTTGATGTCTTTTTGATAGTATGCTTAGTGGTTTTGCTGTAGCATGACTTGTCTCAAATAACTGAGATTGCTTAATGCGCCTTTGAAAAAATCATGCGTTGTTTTTATTATATGGAAGCATTTATTTGGTTTTCTCCTTTGATGCTTTATTTGGGTTGACTTGGCGCATGCTCACACATGTTAGACTCTTACAAAGTCGCCAATAGCCTCTATGATCATTTAGTTTTTGACTTTTGATGCCATCTTATGCTTCTTTTAATGTCGCTTTGTCGCTCTGCATGATTATGGCCATTATTGCTCTCTTAGTTGGTCGCTCCCAGTCTTTTGCTAGCCCTCATTCTGTACTGAGTATGAGCTCTACTCGTGCATCCAACTCCCAAAAACCAAGTTTGCCATTGTGTCCACTATAAATTCCTATGCATGGTATTTGTAAGCCATTCCAAGTAAATTTTCATGTGCTACCTTTCAAAAAACCTTCAAAACACTTCTCGTTTTGTGACACTGTTTTCAGCTCATGGGGACGTAGTGGTCGGATTTGCTATCTTCCATATTGCTTATTCCAAAAAAAAGAGAAAAAAGAAAAGAAAAAAGGCACTCCTCCATGGAATGTGAATGTTGGTGGGCACCCGATGGAATCGGTTAGCCATGGTTTGTGAAAGGAAAAAAGGTGGGGAGGAGTGCCAAGCTTTATAAAAGAGCACAAAAGTGCCAATCTCTCTCTCAAAAACTTGCTTCATTTTTGTATGGAAGATAGTAAGAACCCCATTGCCAGTCGTTGACAAAGACAACCACCTCTCAAAACCAATTTTTATCTCTCTGTTTTACAAATGAAAAGCTCTAGCACATGTTTAATCACTGCTTCCCTCTGCGAAGGGCCTTTCTTTTACTTTTATGTTGAGTCACCACCTTCTACCTTTATGCACCATTAAGAGAGCATAGTTGTCATTCTGAGTATAATGTGCATTGTCCCAAAGTTTTCATTGATTGATTCATGATCATGGTTTCACTTGTTCTCAAATTATTTGTATCTAATCGCCCTCTTAAACTTGAAGGTGTCCTATGCATTTATGTTTTGCTCTCCATGAAGGACAAGCTGAAAACCATTTGTATGTTTTTCCTTATGATTTGAACACACGTTTGACTTTCATTGTTTCATTTTCATGATCTTTTGTTTGTGTTCATTTTCATGTTACAACATGGTTGCTAAGTTCTTATTGTCAAGATTATATCTTTCATGCCCATGTTTTAAGTTCTTTTGATCCCAGCTCACAAATGCTTACATATATGATCAAGATTGTGTAGGTGCATGTCACCTAAAAAATTATTCTTTTGTTATCACTTACCTACTCGAGGACGAGCAGGAGTTAAGCTTGGGGATGCTGATACGTCTCCAACGTATCTATAATTTTTGATGCTCCATGCTTGTTTTTACACCATTTGCCTATTGTTTCGTTACACTTCGTGGCACTTTTATGCATTTTCCAGAACTAACCTATTAACAAGATGCCACAGTGCCAGTTCCCTGTTTTCTGCTGTTTTTGTGTTTCAGAAGTGATACACAGGAAATATTCTCGGAATTGGACGAAACAAGTTCCTGAAGTCTTATTTTGCCCGGAAGCTTCCAGAGATCTGAAGAGGAGTAGGATGGGGCCACCAGGGCCCCACACGCAGGGGTGGCGCGGCCAGGCCCCTGGCCGTGCGAGCCCCGCGTGAGGGCGCCTGGCCCCTCCTCTGACGACGCCCCTTCGCCTATATAAAGCCTCGAGATGGAAAACCCTAGAGGAATCGGCAATTTTCCAGAAAGAGTTCCGCAGTTCCGCCGCCGCCACCGACGAATTTTGGGGGATAGAAGTCTCTGTTCCGGCACCCTGCCGGGACGAGGAAGTGCCCCCGGAGCCATCTCCGCCGTCTCCATCGACCTCACAGCCATCTCCATCAACCTTGCTGTCTCCTATGATGAGGAGGGAGTAGTTCACCCCCGGGGCTGAGGGCTCTACCGGTAGCTATGTGGTTCACCTCTCTCTCCCATGATGTGATCTTTATGTGATCGTGAGCTTTGTATCATGTTGAACAAGTAGATGTTATTATTCAGATATTATGTGTACTCTAGTGGTATTATTAAAGTAATCTATTCCTCCTGCCATGGTGTAACGGTGACAGTGCGTGCATCATGGTGGTACTTGGTTTAGGCTATGATTGTGATCTCTTGTGGATTATGAGAGTAATTATTACTATGATAGTATTGAAGTGATCTATTCCTCCTTTCATGGTGTAATGTTGACAGTGTGTGCACCGTGTTAGTACTTGGTCTAAGTTGCAATAATATCTATCTTGAGTTGTGCTTTGATTTGAATATCTCTATGAGTGGTGTTTGTCAAGTACTTGATGAACTTTAAGGGGTGCTTCTGTAGCCACTACGCAATGATTAGTGTTGTTCAATAGGAGAGTAATTCAGAGTACCATAGTGGAGAGAAGTTGTTTATTTGTTCAATCATGTTATATTGTTGGGAGTGTGTCCACTAGTGAAAGTATGATCCCTAGGCCTTGTTTCCAAGCCTTGCACACCGTTTACTTCCTGTTTTGTTACTTGTTTGCTCGCAGCGATATTTATTTCACATCACGTTTGCTACTTATAATCATCACTACTACTTGTATTTCACTATCTCTTCGCCGAACTAGTGCACCTATACATCTGACAAGTGTATTGGGTGTGTTGGGGACACAAGAGACTTTCTGTATCGTAATTGCAGGGTTGCTTGAGAGGGATAGCTTTGACCTCTTCCTCCCTGAGTTCGATAAACCTTGGGTGATCCACTTAAGGGAAACTTGCTGCTGCTCTACAAACCGCTGCACTTGGAGGCCCAACACTGTCTACAAGAACAGAAGCGTGTGTAGACATCACCCAGCCCCTGGCCGCGCCCACCTGTGGTGAGACCACCTGGTCCCACTTCTGGCGCTGCCCCCTCGACGGGAAAAACCTAAGGGACGGATCTCTTTTCCACGAAACATACTGCAAGCCGCAGTTGTCGCCGTCGCGAGATCGGGAGGATCCAGAAGCTCTTCCCGGCACCCTGCCGGAGGCCTTTTACACCACCATGGTCGCCTCCTTCTATGGGTCCATAGCAGTAGCTAGATAGTTGTCTCCTCCACCATGTGCTTCATGTTTAGATCTTGTGAGCTGCCCTACATGATCAGGATCATCTTTATGTAATCATACATATTGTGTTTGTTGGGATCCGATGAGTATTGGTACTATGTGATGTTGATGTGCTGAATTATATATCTTATGTTATCTCTATGATTTTTATGATCTTGCATGCTTTCCGTTGCTAGTAGCTATCTTGGCCGAGTAGATGCTAGTAACTCCAAGAGGGAGTATTTATGCTCGATAGTTGGGTTCATGCCTCTATTTAATCTGGGGGAGTGACAGAAACCTCTAAGGTTGTAGATGTGTTGTTGCCACTAGGGAGAAAACAACATTCTTGTGTCCAAGGACATTTGCTCTGTTTACATTACGCACTTTGCTTAATGCAATTATCTGTTGTTCATAACTTAATACTCAAGGGGTCCTCGGATGATTCCCCGTGAGTGGATTTTTAGTCATAGATGCAGTTGGATGGCGGTCTATGTATTTTGTCGTAATGCTCAGAGTGAATCTCATAGCGATCCTCATGACGTATGTACGTTATCTTTGCTCTATCAATTGCCCAACTGTAATTTGTTTACCCAGCATGTGTTATTTATCTTATGGAGAGACACCACTAGTGAACTGTGGACCCCGGTCCAATTTCCTTTACATTTCTTTACCGTTTTACTATTACTTGCTCTGTTTACTTTCTTGCATTACTATTATCCTATTACCACTCGATACGCTCAATCCTTTGTTTATAGCAAACCGGTGAGATTGACAACCTCATCGTAAGTTGGGAGCAAAGTTCTTGGTTGTGTTGTGTGCAGGTTTCACGTTGCTGCTAGTGGAAAGCTACACACCGACAAGCAGTTTATCTGGCGCCCTTGTCCGGAGTGTCACGAAGCTAGCAAGCATCACCTTCTGAAGTTTGGCTTTCTCCTACTGGTTCGATTAAACCTTGGTTTCACAACTGAGAGAAGACTTGCTACTGTGCTCATCATACCTTCCTCCTGGGGTTCCAAATGGGCTATTCTTAGAAGCCATCAAGCAGTTTTTTGGCGCCGTTGCCGGGGAGGAAGAAGACTTTTGCAAGGGGAGTCTCGCATGCACAATCCTTTACTTTGTTTTTGTTTTGCTTTACTTTATTTTTGGTTGCATCGTTTTATCAAAAATACAAAAAAAAATTAGTTTCTATTTCAAGTTGCTTTTTATGTCTAGTTTGGTTGCTACTACTATGTCGCCCGAGGAAATGATCTTCACTTTCAAACAAAAGAGTGAGGAGAGTTCAAAGAAGCTTGGTCTAGAATTTATGATTGGTATGGAAAAACAGAACCGAAAATGACTTTGAGTTTGCTTCTTAGTAGCTTTTACTTTGGTCTTGCTCTTCGTTATAGATATGTTTTGGATGCTACAGCAGAAGGAGATTTCCTTCATTGTGATGGAGATCAAGCTTTCAATATTATAAAAAAGTTGATTATAATTTATAGCATGCCAACTAATTTTGATTCCTCTCTTGTGAGCATTTTTGCTAGACTTAATACTCTTGAGACTCACACTGCTTGTTTGGTTAATTGCTATAGTACTTTGCGCGAGCATTTTGATTACGTGCCAACAAATTCCGAACCATCAAGTTGGTTCCCTACGGTGAAAATCACCATCAGTGGTGAAACTTTTCATGATCGTTGTGATATTATGTCTGAATTTTGTCTTATGCCAAAGGATGTTTATGAATCTTTGAGTCTTTGGATGCTTTCTGAGGGAGGAGAAGGAATATCTCCTACTAATAATGCCACTATATTTCCTGTTGGAATAGCTGAAGGAGTATTTACAAAAATCCTTGGAAAAATGGTATCTACTGATTATGTTGTTATTGAATGTGTAGGAAAAGGACAAATCACGCTTGGAAGGTCTCTACTAAAGCTCCTGGGCGCCACTATAGATGTGGGAAAAGGCATTATAAAGTTCACTACACCACCTCGCAATAATCATGTCTTTCCTAGAGTTAAGAGCAAAGGTAAGAGAGGAAGGCGTAAGGTATCCGTTGATCTTAATGCTTCATTTGATAATACTTGATTTCCACCTTTCTGCGCCTAGCTCAAAGGCGTTAAAGAAAAGCACTCTTGGGAGATAACCCATTATTTTATTTTCAGTACTTTTTCTTTTATTTGAGTCTTGGAAGTTATTACTACTGTAATAACTGCTCATTATCCTTTTTATTTCGTTGTTGTGCCAAGAAGAACCTCTAATTTGAGTGAGGTAAGATTTGAGGAAGTTGCTGTCCTGAAACAGATTTCGGTGCTGCACCGTAAAAATTCGTGAAAATTCTCAGAATATCTTTTTGACCTGCGATTTCTTGTACATATGCCCCAGGTTATATCCAAACTTTCATTAATTTTGCACTTTTCGATTTGAGCAACAGAAGGTCCTCAAAAAAATAAACCTTTATCAGCTGTTCTGTTTTGACAGATTTCTGCCACTATTTGTGTTTGTCTCTTGATCGCTTTCTTTTTGAGTTCTTTTGATCACGGAACTTTTGGGGAAGTTGCTATAGTAGTATATGCTTTATATGTGGTGTTTTTGAGTTGAAACCTGAACCAAAAGGGGTTGATCTATTATTATGCTTATGCTAATGTTGCTAATAGAATTGTGTTGAGTTTTGTATGAAGGAAGTTTTCAAGTGTAGGGATTAGAGAATGATGAGATGAGATGAAGAAAGGACAAAAGCTCAAGCTTGGGGATACCCATGCACCCCAAGAAATATCCAAAAGGTACAAGCGTCAAAGCTTGGGGATGCCCCCGAGGCACCCCTTCTTCATCGACAAAAATCAGGTCACCTTTCAAAACACTATATTTTTAGTGCTTCATGCACTATGCGTTTTTCTTGGAGTGTCTTTACTTTTGTTTTCAGTTTTGCTTTGTTTGCTGCAATTAATGGTTGGACCCCAACAAATTTCTTTTGGAGGAGATGTACTCGTTTTTCATTTGCCAAGAACACTCCGTTTTTCACTCTTATCGTTCAACGAGTGTTATCTTTTTCTGCTACTGCGTTTAGCTTTCATTTTTCGCCTTGGTTTTTGTTCAGATCTTGTTTTATTTTTGCATCAAGGTGTATTTGGACCTCTGGTCTATGTTGGTATTCATCAAAAAAGTTGTTTCAAAAAGGTTCGAATGGTGTTGGAAAAGAGAAAAAGTTTAATGCAAAAAAGTGGTACAAAAAGGAGCTTGTTTAGACTGCGGCTTAGACTTTTGCATGCCATGCTTGATGTCATTTTGATAGTATGCTTAGTGATTTTTGTTGTAGCATGACTTGTCTCAAATGACTGAGATTGCTTAATGAGCCTTTGAAAAAATCATGCGTTATTCTTATTATGTGGAAGCATTTATTTGGTTTTCTCCTTTGATGCTTTATTTGGGTTGACTTGGTGCATGCTTACAACATGTTTGACTCTTATAAAGTTGCCATAAGCCTCAATGATCATTTAGTTTTTGACTTTTGATGCCATTTTATGCTTCTTTTAATGATGTTTTGTCGCTATGCATGATTATGGCCGTTATTGCTCTCTTAGTTGGTCGCTCCCAGTCTTTTGCTAGCCCTCACTTTGTACTGAGTATGAGCTCTACTCGTGCATCCAACTCCCAAAAACCAAGTTATGCCAATGTATCCACCATACATACCTATTAACAATTTGCTATTCCAAGTACATTTGACTTGCTTTTATCTATCCTTCGAATTAAACTTTTTCGGTGTTATGCGAAAATTAGTCAGTAAAGCTCTCACGAACCTGATGGCACACTTTACTTTTCTCATTTTTAAAATTTTGACATTGTGGTTCTTTTATGTTGACGTTATGCTTGCAAGTTGTAAGTTGGGAATTAGCCAAACCATGCCGTCATGGGGAAAGCTTTCAATATTGCACTTCTCTTATTTGAGTTGATATCGTGAAACAAGTTGGGAATCTTGCGGGATCATGGAGTTTGTATATGTGTTAGAGAAACGCCTGGGCCGCTAATCTAAGCCATGCATAATTCATGGTGGAAATTTACAGCATGCCCATAGTGGACATTCGACGACACATCTCAAAATAAAAAGCTATACCAATGGTAAATAAAAGAGATGCCAAGGTGTTCATTGTCTGTTTGTCCTGTCATTTTGATGTGGGCTTGTTCCATGTTATCGGGCACGGAGGTACCCCGTTGGCGGTTCTCGATGATACGCATATACTTACAATGACAAGAGCTTGCTTGGGACCCTAAGTCGAGTAGCATGAGGTTTGGGTATTCGTACTTAACGGGACACGAGGTTTTCAACTTACGATTTGTCAAGCATATGCTCATAATTGTTCTCGCATTAACTTTAACCATTCAAGATGCCTATGATGGGGGCAATGAGATCTCAAAGCTAGTAAGTACCATAATTTTTTAAGGTTTATAAAACTTGCAATCACTACTTCCCTCTGTGAAGGGTCTTTCTTGTACTTTTATGTTGAGTCTCCACCTTCTACCTTTATGCACCGTCTAAGAGAGCATAGTTGCCATTCTGAGTTTAATGTGCATAGTCCCAAAGTTTATCATTGATTGATTTATGATTTTGGTTTCACTTGTTCTTAAATTATTTGTATCTAGTCGCCCTCTTAAACTTGAAGGTGTCCTATGCATTTATGTTTTGCTATTCTATGAGGAACAAGCTGAAAACCATTTGCTATGTTTTCCATATGATTTGAACACACACTTGACTTTCATTGTTTCATTATTCATGATCTTTCGTTTGTGTTTCTTTTCATGTTATAACATGGTTGCTAAGTTCTTATTGTCAAGATTATGTCTTTTATGCCCATTTTTTAAGTTCTTTGATCCTAGCACTCAATGCTTACATAGATGATCAAGATTGTGATGGTGCATGTCACCTAAAAAATTATTCTTTTGCTATCACTTACCTACTCGAGGATGAACAGGAGTTAAGCTTGGGGATGCTTGATACGTCTCAAACATATCTATAATTTTTGATGCTCCATGCTTGTTTACACACCATTTGCTTTGTGTTTTGTTACACTTCATGGCGTTTTTATGCATTTTCCGGAACAAACCTATTAACAAGATGCCACAGTGCCAGTTCCCTGTTTTCTGCTATTTTTGTGTTTCAGAAAAGTTACACAGGAAATATTCTTGGAATTGGATAAAACAAAAGCCGAACCTCCTATTTTTACCGAAGCTTCGCGAAGACCGAAGATGAGACGGAGGAGGGCCAGGGGCCAGCCTCACCACCAGGGGGCGCGGCCCAGCCCCTGGCCGCGCCCACCTATGGTGACACCACCTGGTCCCACTTCTGATGCTGCCCCTTCGCCTATAAGTTCCCCTCGATGGGAAAAACCTAAGGGACTGATCTCTTTTCCACGAAACATACTGCAAGCCGCCGCCGTCGCCGTCGCGAGATCGGGAGGATCCAGGAGCTCTTCCCGGCACCCTGCTGGAGGCCTTCTACACCACCATGGTCGCCTCTGGAGTGATGTGTGAGTAGTCTACCTTGGACTATGGGTCCATAGCAGTAGCTAGATGGTTGTCTCCTCCACCATGTGCTTCATGTTTAGATCTTGTGAGCTGCCCTACATGATCAGGATCATCTTTATGTAATCATACATGTTGTGTTTGTTGGGATCCAATGAGTATTGGTACTATGTGATGTTGATGTGCTGAATTATATATCTTATATTATCTCTATGATGTTTATGATCTTGCATGCTTTCCGTTGCTAGTAGCTATCTTGGCCGAGTAGATGCTAGTAACTCCAAGAGGGAGTATTTATGCTCGATAGTTGGGTTCATGCCTCTATTAATCTGGGGGAGTGACAGAAACCTCTAAGGTTGTAGATGTGCTATTGCCACTAGGGAGAAAACAACATTCTTGTGTCCAAGGACATTTGCTCTGTTTACATTACGCACTTTGCTTAATGCAATTATCTGTTGTTCGCAACTTAATACTCAAGGGGTCCTCGAATGATTCCCCGCGAGTGGATTTTTAGTCATAGATGCAGTTGGATGGCGGTCTATGTATTTTGTCGTAATGCCCAGAGTGAATCTCGTAGTGATCCTCATGACGTATGTACGTTATCTTTGCTCTATCAATTGCCCAACTGTAATTTGTTTACCCAGCATGTGTTATTTATCTTATGGAGAGACACCACTAGTGAACTGTGGACCCCGGTCCAATTTCCTTTACATTGCTTTACCATTTTACTATTACTCGCTCTGTTTACTTTCTTGCATTACTATTATCCTATTACCACTCGATACTCAATCCTTTGTTTATAGCAAACCGGTGAGATTGACAACCTCATCGTAAGTTGGGAGTAAAGTTCTTGGTTGTGTTGTGTGCAGGTTTCACGTTGCTGCTGGTGGAAAGCTACATGCCGACAAGCAGTTTATCTGGCGCCCTTGTCCGAAGTGTCACGAAGCTAGCAAGCATCACCTTCTAAAGTTTGGCTTTCTCCTACTGGTTCAATTAAACCTTGGTTTCACAACTGAGGGAGGACTTGCTACTGTGCTCATCATACCTTCCTCTTGGGGTTCCCAACAGGCTGTTCTTACAAGCCATCACACCACCGCATGCACATGCTACTTCTTCTGTTGATTTTGAAAATTCTACTGTGCTTGATGAGAGTGGTTCGTTAGGTTCCTTTTTAGAAGCTACAATTGCTAGGACTAAGCAAATGGGGAACACCATTGTTACACCTGTTAGTTCACCTGAGTCTACGCAACACCCTAGTGACGATCTTGATGATGCTTATATTGAGCTAGATGACGATTTTATTGATTTATTTCATGCTACTAGTGATGCTAGTGATATTAGAGATCTTCTTGCAAGACGTGCTATTAGATATAAGTTGTCTCCTGATGCTAAGTTTGCTGCTTCTCCTATAAATATTAGTGATAAGGACCATGATTTCTCTTTGGATTTATCTTACATATCTATTGTTGAGAAAGAACCTTTTTGTGGCACTGAAAATGAAAGTGCTATGGAGCACATGAATGAGCTTTCTTCTTTGAGTAATTTGTTTTCTGATGATACTAAGCTGCGTACTTACTTTGTTGCTAAGATTTTCCCTTTTTCGTTGAAAGGTGCAGCTAAAGCTTGGTTTAATAATTTGTCTCCTGGATATATTGATAGTCCTATTGCTTTGGTTAACGCTTTCTTTCAGAAATATTTTCCTGCTAGTGCTCAACATGCTGCTTTGCAGAAAATCTTTGACTTTGAGCAGGGAAAAGGAGAGAAACTGCCTGAATCATGGGGAAGGTTTTGTTCTTTAATTAGAGCACTGCCTGGAGAGCCATTGCCTAAAAATGAACTCCTTGACATATTTTATAATGGACTAACTATTGAATCTAAGACATACTTGGATAGTTGTGCTGGTTGTGTTTTTAGGAAAAGGACTCCCGCTGAAGTTGAAGAATTAATGGCTAAAATAAGCCGGAATTATGATGATTAGACTATGGCTGAGTCAGCACCAGCGCCAATACCAGCGTCAACACCAAAGAAGAGAGGAATGATTGAATTAAATGATGAAGTAATGAGAGAAGCCAAGAAATCTCTTAAGGAGAAGGGTATTAAATCTGAAGATGTGAAGAATCTATCACCTATAGAAGAACTATGTAAGCCAATCCCTCGCTCATCTACTATTGAGGTACACTCTCTCCAACGCTTTGATAATAGAGATATTCCTTACTCTAAACCTCCTGATCAATGCTTAGATGAGTTTGATAATTTCATTGTTAAACATGATAACTTTAATAAGAGAGTGCAGAATCATTTGTTGGAAAATTCTAGAGCTATTAACAAGTTGTAGGATATTGTGGAGAGAACCTCCAATGATGTGAAGATGCTTGTTAAACATTTTCAAATGGTCCAGACTCAAATTGATCAGCTTACCAAGGTGCAAAAAGATTTACTAGTTAATGCTTCAAGAGAAAAACAAGCGTGTGAAATACGCACTAGAGGTGGTGCTTCTACTCAAGATCCCTTATATCCAGAAGGACATCCTAAGAGGATTGAGCAGGATTATCAACGTGCTACAGGTGATGATATTCCTTCCAAGAAGAAGAAGAAGAAGAAGCATAAAACAGTTGCAGAATCTTCCAAAACAGGTAAAAATCCTAATAGTGTTTCTATTTCTGATGCCGAAACCAAAAGTGGTAATGCTTCTGATAAAGAAGAAGAGGAGGAACCAGAAAAGCTTGCTAAGAATGCAAAGTACGCTAAGGAAGACTTCATTGCCAACAAGCATGGTAATGAGAGAGAACCTTGGGTGCAAAAACTAATGCCTTTTCCTTGTAAGAAACATAAATCCAAGGAAGAAGAACACTACAACAGGTTTTGTGAATGGATGAGACCTTTTTTTACAAATTTCTTTAACTGATGCTATTAAAATGCCTCCTTATTCAAAGTATATGAAAGATATTGTTACTAACAAAAGGAAGATTCCTAGTGAGGAAATTTTCACGTTTCTTGCAAATTACTCTTTTGATGGTAAAGTTCCGGAGAAGCTTGGAGATCCAGGTATACCGACTATTCCTTGCTCTATTAAAAATAATTATGTTAGAACTGCTTTGTGTGATTTGGGAGCCGGAGTTAGTGTAATGCCTTTTTCTCTATAAGGGACTTGATCTAGAAAAATTGATATCGACTGATATATCTTTGCAAATGGCTGATAAGTCTACTACTATTCCTATTGGTATATGTGAGAATGTTCCTGTTCAAGTTGCTAATAATTGTTTGATATTAACTGACTTTGTTGTGTTGGAAATGCCTGAAGATGACAATATGTCTATTATTCTTGGGAGACCTTTTCTAAATACTGCAGGAGGTGTTATTGATTGCAACCAAGGGAAAGTAACTTTTAATGTCAGTGATAAAGAGCACACGGTTTATTTTCCCAAGAAGATTGATAGAAAATATGCTCTAAACTCAATCAAGAATATTGAGACCACCAAAGTTGGTCAAATTTATTGTTCAGAGCTAAAGCCCAAAGAAGAATATCAAATTGTTATGGTTGGGACTATGCCTATCAAGGTCGAGGTAACATAATAATTTAGTGAAATGCAAAGTTTTGCTTCATAGAAAATTGGTTTGATAACAAGACTTGATCAACCTTGTTAACAAAGCGGTTTTTGAACGAACGAAACTAAGTTTTCACCGCATTTACTTTTCTTTATTCATGCTTCCACCTTGTTCACTTTTGTTTCCGCTGTTTAGAATATCTTAGAGTTGCTGTAGACTTGTTTTGGATTTGCTTTCTATCGTTCATATTTGTTTTCCCAAGTTTTTAATCTCTTGTCAATTTCTGAAAAATCCTCGAAAATAAAGTTTCTCGAAAAATTCCAGAAAATTCTTTTTAAAATTTTATGTCAAAAATTGGGCAGAGAGGCACCTAGGACACCTTAGGGGGACCCACCATGCGACCACACCACATGGTGGCGTGGCCAGGGCCAGGCCGCACCGTGGCATGGTGAGGGCCCCCCTGGCCCTCCACTTACCTCTCCACCAGCCACTTCACTCTCTCTCCCGAAATATCTTCACTCCATAGCTCAAACTCGTGTTCTTGCTGTTCTTGCTCGCGATTTTCGATCTCCTTGCTCAACCCATCTTTGCTGCTGAGATTTGGAGCATTTGTTCTCCGGTATGTGACTCCTTCGATTGTCCAAGTAGAATTTTGTTTAGTGGACTATTTCTTGAGTATTTTAGTTCTATAGGTGACAAGTTAAATGAGTTTGCATGCTTGTTCTATTTCTTAGAAATGTTATTTTGATGCATGTTAGCCCTCTTGCAACTCCCTATAGTAGTTCCCTACATTTGTTTATCTCAAAATTGTTTTTTATGAGGTTTGCTTAAAAATTTCAGAAAAGGGAAATGGATAACAACACTTATGGAGAAGTCTTTGAGAGAGAAGCACCAAGGTCTTCAAGGCCTTCACGATCAACCACCCGATTTAGGACATCCTACAATGAAGACCTTATGTCGCCGAGCATTGGTGATGAGGGGGATGATGAAGATGCACATCCATCAACTTTCCCTTGTGCTAACTTTTTGAGTGACGCAGGGATTCTTGATGATTTCTTACTCCTTGTTGGCAGGGTTAGATTGACTACATACATCCTTGATGAGAGTAATCAATATGCTATGCTCACGAAGATTTTCGTTGAGAGTTTTAAATTTACTAACTCTTCTTTCAAGCCATCCATAGCATTTAAGATTTATGATAAATCTATCATGTCTTTGGAGAAATTTTGTGGCATTCTAGGTATCCCCATGTTTGGGACAGTGAAGAAGATTCAGAACCGACCAGCTGATTTGTTGGAGCTCTATCGAGGAGTGACTAATGATGATGACCGCATAGCCCAGCGTGGTAAGATAAGAAATATTCAACTCCCAGCTATTAGATACTTTGCTTACTATATTGCTACTAGTATTCTTTGTAGAGAGAATACTAGCAATATTTCTAACTATCATTTAGCTTTTCTAGCTACTGCGCTTGATATTAGCAAAAAGTATAACCTCGGTGCTCTTATTGCTCATCGCCTAGCTGCTAGGGGACTGTGACGACCTCAAATTTGATACAAATTCGAAGTGCCCGTTATGTATTCCACCGCAATCCCAGAACCATTGTTGCGATGTACATAACGTAGTTGGTAACCAGTTCCATAGACATTACAATACGATGATTCAAATACAATGGTCATAGAGACCAAGTTCATATTACATCACAACATAGCAGCGGAAATAACGTCTTCGGGTCCATGCCTTCACCCTACAGGGAATGGCGACTCATGGAGACGAGCTTAGTTCTGGTACTCCTCTTCATACCCTTCCTCCGGATACTCTTCCCCATAGTCTGGCCAAGTTGATAGCCAGGGACACAGCCATGAGTACATTGGATGCACTCGCAAACCATCTTATAAATGAAATGATAAAGTAGGTATGCAAGTTTGGTATAGTGGACTAAGCACTAAGTTTATTTGCAAAAGCTAGTTTTATTTCCCAAGAATGTTCATTGGTAGAAAAGGGAGTTTAGTTCTCTAAGTTTATTCTAAAGAGGAACTTCAAGTATGTCAACATCAAGTTCAAGTTAAGTCAACTCAACTTCAGATCCTTCACCAACCTCACCATTGTTAGTTTTATTTTTGACAAAAGTCAAGTAGAGCTTGCCAACTATCCATAACCGCGGACTCGGCTATTCGAATAGTTTGAAAACCTCTGCAGAGGGGTACACTTTACCCACAAGATTCGATACATCTGCCGGGAGAAATCCACGGATCGTCATACACAAGTATGCGGGGTTCAGATAATCAAACAAACTCTTTCACTTATCTACTCTAGTATAGGATCCTTCCCTAGAGCCCGAGACACGGATTTCCCCGTTCCGGCGCCTCTAGTTTTGCCCACTCCGGGATGCCGGACGGATGGAAATCTTCAGGAAGGAAAATTTCCAATGACCACTTGGTTCGGAAGTAACCACGCATGGAATACTTCTATAAAGGATGAAACAAGGCCTCCCATACTAGAATAAACAAGCTAGGAATAAGCCCCTTCCCATTCAGGGGTAATGTGGTCGTACGGTATGGTTGGCTCACATAGTACATCACCCGTTGTCATTGGGAAATACATTTCATAGTTCTTAGTCAAGATTAATTTCTTTCATAAAGCCATCATGTAGGAGCAATCTCCAATTCAAGTTTCAAGTTCAGGTCACCACTTTTCAAATAAGATTCCCCTTATAGATGACCTCAATATTATTAGCGACTAAGAAACTACATGGAGTGATGACTACGAAATAGAGTTGGATAAACTCAGCTTGATGCTCTTGCTAAACAAGACATCACTACACTTCTATCATTCTACTCTAGCAATTCAATCATGCAATTTACTTAAAACAAGTAGAATGCAATATTAAAACTAGGCAATGGGAGTATGAATCAATAGATGGCTTGCCTTGGTTGGCAAAGTGTCCGGGGTATTCTTCTTCTTATTCTTGATAATAATCCCCTCCAATATCCTCCTCGGCAATACTAGCGTCTAATAACGAATAAACACAAAGCACACAATCACTACACAATGCTAACAACACACCAAGCACACATCTCTGTTTGCTAACAATAGCATTCATGTTGCATTTTATGGTGTTGGATTGTAAGTTTTGCTTCTAAGTTTCCATCAAGTGTGCAAGCTAGAGTTTCTAATAAGTGTCCAATGTTGTTCACTTTCTAAGCATTGGTATTGGTTTAGGGGTACTAATACTAGTTCAAGTGGGAGGAATCGACTAAGTGAATTGGTAAGAGGGCAAATTAATTCTAAGTGTGCAATAGGGATCTATCATTTTATGTTACTAACTAGAGTTGGGTTAGGGTCTAATTGATAACACTAATAGGGTTTTGAGTTGATTGGGGTTGACTAACAGTAGGGGAGGTCATTGGTGAGTTCATAATTTAAATTTCATGATTTTAGGAGGCTTAAATAATTTTCTAGAAATCTTCTATGATTAACAAAGCTAGGGTCACACTATTCATATCCAAATAAATTCCTAACTTATTTTGAATTCTAACCAGTTCTACTGTGTAGAGTATTTCATAAGCTTTCCAACGCATATTTATTTGCTACAAATGGATTTGTAAAACTCTTGGAATTTAAGTTTGAAAATCATATCTGAAAGTTATTTGAATTAATTCAAACGGGCGGGAAAATATTAAAAACGAAACGGACCGAATCTAAACCGCACCGGGCCGAATCTGAACAGAGCCCGAACGGGCCGGCCCAGAAAACGTTTCGCACGGCGGGAGAAATAAAAATGGGACCTGACAGGGGGGTCCCACTGGTCAGATCTAATTAGAATCCCGAACCGGTATGCTACCGTGCGATCTAAATCCGACGGCTCCCAGTCATCGTGCTCGCTGGCGACGGAGGAGCTCACCTGCGCTGCAGAGACGACTGTTCGACGGCGAGGGAGTGACGGAGAGGATGCAGAACTCGACGGCGACGTGCGGGATCGGCCGCGGCGTGACTCCTCCTCCGATTTCCAGCGGCGGCTTGCTCCCAGGTGGTCGAACGCGACGGCGCTCTCCGCGTCCAGTACCTTGCCGGCGGGGCTGGCGACGGCGAACTAAAGCAAGCGGGGCTAAACGAGGGTGTCTGGGAGGTAGCTGGGGACTGGGCGAGTCTCTCCGTTTGATCGGCGGGGCCTTTTATAGGCCGGAGCATCGGGGACGAGGGCGTCCAGTAGATGGCCGGCGCAGAGCATGCTGGCGACGAGCATGGGCGACACTGGCCTCGGGGGCCTTGCTCGCGTGCTGGAGGGGTTCGGTCTCGGCCGCGGAGTGCTGTGGGTCGGCGCTGGCGAGGGCAGGGTGGTCGGCGATGTTCAGAATGCTGGGAAGAAGAGAGGGGGGGTCCTGGGTGCTGCTCTCTCGTCTCCTCCCTTTCTCACGGCTCGGGTCGGGGCTGGGGGCACTGGGCTCGACCGCGGCGTCTCCCAGGAGCATGGCGACAGTGCTAGGGCGAGCAAGAACAGTGATCATCACAGTGAAGCAAGATTTTGCTCGATTTCACCTGCCAGGTGTTCGACGAAATGCTCGCAAGAAGTTTAAATTCGAATTTTTGAAATTTTCCACTTTGGGTGATCAACATATTGGCCAAGGTTTCTAGTTATATTTTTGTTACAGAGAAAGGTTGAGTTTTGCAGAAATCTTATTTCAAATTTGGTTATAGTCTCTGTTTCAGATTCAAACTTTGGTTGAATTTTGAGTCAAGCTCTGGTTTGAATTTTGGGTAGCAACTTCTTGGTTAAGTTTGTATGTGACTTGGTGAAGCTCAACTAGCTCGCCAAACACTGAGGTGAGTTGTAGATTTCTTAATCCAAGGGCTCAAAGTAGGGTAGTCAAACAGATTTCCTAGATCATCTTTTTCTTCTCTTTTTCCTTAACATTTTGATTACTGGTTTCTTTGGTTCCTAATATTCTTCTCAATTGATTCTGTTGGTTAACTTAGAATTAACTAATCAATGCACAATCAAAAATAGCACACATGAAATCATAGAATACATATAATAGAAAATACATGTATGCATGAAATAATGGATAAAAGTTTTATCTGGATCCAAAATTTGGTACTTTATTTAATAAGAAGTGGATTACAATTTCTGAGTTGTTACAATCTTCCCCCCTTAAAAAGAATCTCGTCCCCGAGATTCACTAGTTAAGAACTGGAAAGATTGGGAAACTCTTTCTGTAGGTAATCTTCTCGCTCCCAAGTAGCTTCATCTTCGGTGTGATTACTCCACTGAACTTTCAGAAACTTGATGCTTCGGGTTCGAGTAGTTCGATATGCTTCCTCGAGGATACGGGTAGGTATTTCACGATAGGTCAAATCCTTGTTGATGTCCACAGAACGGTGATCAATATTCCTGAAGATTTCTGGCTTCTCCGGTACTTCCAGACATTTCCGAAGTAGAGACACGTGAAAGACATCGTGCACTTCAGACAATTCCGGGGGCATTTCCAACTGATAAGACACTTCTCCTCTGCGGTCTATTATCTTGAAGGGGCCAATATATCTTGGTGCAAGCTTTCCTTTTACTTGGAATCTTTGCATTCCCTTGAGAGGTGATACCCTGAGATAAACAAAATCTCCAATCTGGAAGGTCAGTTCTCTACGTCTCTTGTCGGCATAACTCTTCTGTCTTGACTGGGCTGCCTTGAGGTAGTCACGAATCATGCGAACTTTCTCCTCGGCTTCTTGCAGAATGTTAGGTCCAAATATCTGACTATCTCCGGTTTCTGACCAATTCAGAGGGGTACGGCACTTTCTTCCATACAAAGCTTCAAATGGGGCCATTTGAAAACTGGCTTGATAACTGTTGTTGTAGGAAAACTCCGCGAAAGGCAGACAATCTTCCCACTTAGCTCCATAGGCTAGAACACAGGCTCTCAACATATCTTCAAGTATTTGATTCACTCTTTCAGTCTGTCCATCAGTCTGAGGGTGGTAAGCTGTGCTAAAGGCTAATTTGGTGCCCAAGGCTTGATGTAAGCTTCTCCAAAATCTTGAGGTGAATTGGGTTCCTCGATCGGAAACTATGGTTTTAGGGACTCCATGCAGACTAACAATTCTGGATAGATACAGATCTGCTAGCTGTCCCGAGCGATAAGTGGTCTTGACAGGAATAAAGTGGGCAACTTTGGTCAGTCTATCCACAATGACCCAGATAGAGTCATTTCCACGGCTAGACCTTGGAAATCCCGTGATGAAATCCATTCCAACAGATTCCCACTTCCATTCCGGAACTTGCAAAGGTTGCAGCAATCCCGCAGGACATTGATGTTCAGCCTTGACTCTTTGGCAGATGTCACACTTAGAGATGAACGATGCAATCTCACGATTCATTCCATGCCACCAAAATTGTTCCTTCAAATCTTGATACATCTTAGTTCCACCGGGGTGAATGGAGTAAGGTGTCTCATGGGCTTCCTTCATAATCACTTCCTTCAATTCTGAATCAGCAGGCACACAAATACGTCCTTTATACCAAAGAACTCCTTGATCATCTTCTTCGAATCCTGGCACCTTGCCGGAACTAATTCTGCGCTTGATGCCGTCAATACTCTCATTTCCCTTCTGGGCTTCTTTGATTTGGCTCATCAGGGTGGGTTGAAACTCAAGGTTGGCTAGGAATCCTTGACTGACTAGTTCCAATCCAAATTTTTCAAACTCTTGGTGCAACATAGGTTGCTCTTCCTTGATCATCATATTCAATGAGCATGGCTTCCTACTCAACGCATCGGCCACCACATTGGCCTTACCCGGGTGATAATGAATTTCCATATCATAATCCTTGATCAACTCTATCCATCTTCTTTGCCTCATGTTCAACTCCTTCTGAGTGAAAATATACTTCAAACTCTTGTGATCCGTGTAGATCTCACAGCGGTTACCCATAAGATAGTGCCTCCAGGTCTTCAGAGCTAGAACCACGGCTGCTAACTCTAGATCATGGGTTGGATAGTTTTCTTCATGAGGTCGAAGCTGCCGAGAGAGGTAAGCTATGACCTTGCCTTCTTGCATCAATACACAACCAAGTCCAAGTTTGGAAGCGTCGCAATAGACATCAAAGTTTTTGGTGATATCGGGCATGGTTAGGACGGGGGCGGTCACCAGTCGCTTCTTGAGCTCTTGAAAACTCTCTTCACACTTAGGGGTCCATTCAAACTTCTTGTCTTTCTTCAACAGTTGGGTCATTGGCCGGGCAATGCTTGAAAACCCTTCAACAAACTTGCGGTAATATCCTGCTAATCCGAGAAAACCTCTAACTTCAGTTTGAGTGGTAGGGGCTTCCCATTCCATGACTGATTTGATCTTCTTGGGGTCTACGGATATTCCTCCTGCTGATAAAACATGGCCTAAGAATCCAACTTCCTTCAACCAGAACTCACATTTACTGAACTTGGCATACAGCTGATGCTCTCTTAAGGTTTCTAAGATTAATCTCAAATGGGTTGCATGCTCTTCTTCGGATTTGGAGTAGATAAGAATGTCATCAATGAAGACAACAACAAACTTATCTAAGAACTCCATAAAAACCTTATTCATGAGGTTCATGAAATAAGCAGGGGCATTGGTTAATCCAAATGACATTACGGTGTACTCATACAATCCGTACCGGGTAGTGAAGGCTGTCTTAGGTATATCAGTTGCACGGATTTTCAGTTGGTGGTATCCGGTTCTAAGATCTATCTTTGAGAAGACTCTGGCTCCAGTCAATTGGTCAAACAAATCTTCAATCTTCGGGAGAGGATACTTATTTTTGATGGTCACATCGTTTAGCTTGCGGTAATCAGTGCACAGTCGGCTAGAACCGTCACTTTTATCCACAAACAGAACGGGTGATCTCCAAGCAGAAGAACTTGGCTGAATCAATCCCTTACTCAAAAGGTCATCCAATTGCTTCTTCAACTCCACTAGTTCAGCTGGGTTCATACGATAGGGTCATTGGGCTATAGATCTAGTTCCGGGGATAAGCTCAATGATAAACTCAATATCCCGATCCGGTGGCATTCCGGGTAGCTCATCGGGAAAAACATCCGGGTATTCACAGACGATGGGAACTTCCTTTATGGTTGGCCCTGAGATACTCTTATGACATCTGGGGCTTTGGGTGGGTTTAACTGACACATGTTTTACTAAAACTCCATGGCTACTCCTCATGGTGATGGTCTTTTTGGCACAATCTATAATTCCTTGGTGTTGAGACATCCAATTCATACCTAGGACCACTTCCAATCCTTTGGTTCCTAACACAATCAAACTGGCTAAGAATAAGATCCCATGGATTTCTATGGGCACTGCCAAGCAGGTACAACTGGCTTTGGTTATTGACCCGGGAATTTGCACAGACATGAACTCTTTCAAGGGTGTGGGTTGAAGTCCACTTTTATCAACGAATAATTGGGTAACAAATGAGTGTGAAGCTCCAGAATCAAATAGAACTCTTGCAAGAACTGAGTTAACAGGGAACATACCAAGCACAACGTCGGTTGCTTCCTGAGCTTCTTCAACATTCATATGGTTCAGACGGCCTCGGGAGTGAGGCTGGTTCCTTGGTGGATAGTTCTTGCCATTTCCCACACGGCGCTGTTGCTGAACAGGAACAGTGGTCTTGGATGCATCATTCAGCTTTTTGGGGCACTCATTGGAGTAGTGCCCTTTGAGTCCACACTCATAACAAGTAACACCAGACTTGTCACCAGGCTTGGGTAACACAGGGGCGCCATTTGGCCTTGGAGTATTGGTGTTAAAGTTGTTGCCACTAGGTCTTGGAGGTGCACGGTTGAAGTTGTTGCCGGGCGGATGGTTGGGATAGTTGGGACGTGGAGCAGGTGCAGATGGCCTCATAGGTCTAGGGGAAAAACCCATAGGTGCATTTCCCCTTGGCTTCTGCGAGTTGCTCGAGTTGCCTTGATACATCATACGGCGCTTGCGGTTCTCTACAGCTTGCTTGAGTTTGCCTTCCATCTGAATGGCAGAGTCAACCAATGACTCCAGGTCAGCAAAGTGAATACTGACCAAGACACATTGCATCTCATCATAAAGTCCATCCAAAAACCTTTCTTGCTTCTTCTCCGTGGTGTCGGTGTCATCTGGGGCATACCTAGACAAGGTAAGGAACTTGTCACGGTAATCCACCACAGATAGGGAACCTTGCTTTAGATTTCTGAACTCATCTCTCATCCTTTTAACCAATCCCAAAGGAACATGGGCCTTGCTAAACTTGCTCTTGAACTCCTCCCAAGGCATCACATACCCTGGGGCTTGCATTGCACGGGTGCTATCCCACCAAGCTCTTGCGGCTCCCGCAAGGTAGTGGGTGGTGTACAAGACCTTCTCATTTTCACCAACCTCGGCGACTGCCAGATTGTTTTCCATAGTGCGAAGCCAGTCATCGGCATCTAAGGGCTCTTCAGACTTAGTGAACATAGGAGGGTTGGTGTTTTGGAAATTCCTCAACTTGGATCGGTGATCACCATTGCCATTGTTTTCTCCTTCACCATTGCCATTGCCATTGTTGTGGTTCATTGCCATCTGGGTTAATTGCTGAAGAGTGGCCAAGTTAGCTTGGTGCTCAGCTCGGGCTGCTTCCCGATCTTCCATGATCAACCTTAGCAGTTCGGCCATTTCCGGGTTCGGGGGTGGGGGTGCTCGCGGCATCTGAAGATAAGGTGTGTAAGACAAGAGGGAAAAGCTAATTTTTGCTAAGATTTAAAGGTAACATGGATGATGCAATTTTGTCTTACTAAGGCCTTAAGAGCCAAATTCATATTTCATTCAACACTCATCAAACATATCACACATACGAGTTCACACATTACAAATGGTTTACATCAAACCATTGCGACTCGTCTACTAGAGAGGGGGATACAACTCACACCTACACGAAGTGACTCAAGGTGAACTCATAACTAGATAACACATGGATCTCTGATCTAAACAGCGGGCTCCTCGGGGTCTTCCTCCTCATCACTCACAATGAATCCATTGTGCCCACCATCTTCCGGATCATCAAGGTCCTCCATGAAGTCATCCTCATCGCTAATGAGGGCATTATCCTCCTTGCGGAGATCAATGCCTTCCTCCTCACCAAGGTGATCCTCAAGACTCTCAATGTACTCAGTCAGCTCAGCCACATTGGCCTTCAACTCCTCAATGTCCTGATCCTTCTCATCGCGCTGGCGATGAAGGCTCTTGCGCTCCTTCGCAAGTATCCTGATAGTGCTCCTTGCCTCCACCAGTGCGAAGTGCTCAAGGTTGGCCTTGGTACGGGCACGATCGGCCTCCTGCTGAGTGGAGTACAGCAAGAATTCCATGTGATCGATGTAGGTACTCGGCTCATTCTGCCCGGGCATGTTTGCGGGACGCCCGTCCGCATCACGCCGAGCAAAGTTCCTAAAGCGCTCCCCCTGGACCTCCTCCACATGTAGTCCGCATAAGCGGGCGTGCATCTCCTACATACCTCGGACCAAACCATCGGCCCATGTGTTCTCCACAAGCTCAAACTTGACCCTTGGAGAACTCAAATTTCCCTTCTTGCCACGGCAACTGGCTCGGATAAGCCACCGTAGCTCTCCATCTGGGTGCTCATTGAGCACGGCTCCCTTGAACTCCAGATACAAACGATCCAGGAACAAGGTCAGGGTGGTGAGGTCGCGCTCGAAACAAAGGCTGCCACCATGGCCCAACTGGTAGTGCTCAACAACTACCGGGGCCATCTACAAAATTTTAGATTAGATTAAGTTAGTGATCAACTCAAGTGTGCAAAATTTTAAGTAGGCAAAAACTGAAGTCTGTACAAAACTTTGCAAGTAGAGAGGAAAGACTAAGCAATTTTTGCAACCCTTACTTATATCTTTGTTTTGTTAAAGGTTTGATTTAACGCCCATTCTAACTAAGGTCTCCTATGGTTAGCCTTGGCTCTGATACCAACTTGTGACGACCTCAAATTTGATACAAATTCGAAGTGCCCGTTATGTATTCCACCGCAATCCCAGAACCATTGTTGCGATATACATAACGTAGTTGGTAACCAGTTCCATAGACATTACAATACGATGATTCAAATATAATGTTCATAGAGACCAAGTTCATATTACATCACAACATAGCAGCGGAAATAACGTCTTCGGGTCCATGCCTTCACCCTACAGGCAATGGCGACTCATGGAGACGAGCTTAGTTCTGGTACTCCTCTTCATACCCTTCCTCCGGATACTCTTCCCCATAGTCTGGCCAAGTTGATAGCCAGGGACACAGCCATGAGTACATTTGATGCACTCGCAAACCATCTTATAAATGAAATGATAAAGTAGGTATGCAAGTTTGGTATAGTGGACTAAGCACTAAGTTTATTTGCAAAAGCTAGTTTTATTTCCCAAGAATGTTCATTGGTAGAAAAGGGAGTTTAGTTCTCTAAGTTTATTCTAAAGAGGAACTTCAAGTATGTCAACATCAAGTTCAAGTTAAGTCAACTCAACTTCAGATCCTTCACCAACCTCACCATTGTTAGTTTTATTTTTGACAAAAGTCAAGTAGAGCTTGCCAACTGTCCATAACCGTGGACTCGGCTATTCGAATAGTTTGAAAACCTCTGCAGAGGGGTACACTTTACCCACAAGATTCGATACATCTGCCGGGAGAAATCCACGGATCGTCATACACAAGTATGCGGGGTTCAGATAATCAAACAAACTCTTTCACTTGTCTACTCTAGTATAGGATCCTTCCCTAGAGCCCGAGACACGGATTTCCCCGTTCCGGCGCCTCTAGTTTTGCCCACTCCGGGATGCCGGACGGATAGAAATCTTCAGGAAGGAAAATTTCCAATGACCACTTGGTTCGGAAGTAACCACGCATGGAATACTTCTATAAAGGATGAAACAAGGCCTCCCATACTAGAATAAACAAGCTAGGAATAAGCCCCTTCCCATTCAGGGGTAATGTGGTCGTACGGTATGGTTGGCTCACATAGTACATCACCCGTTGTCATTGGGAAATACATTTCATAGTTCTTAGTCAAGATTAATTTCTTTCATAAAGCCATCATGTAGGAGCAATCTCTAATTCAAGTTTCAAGTTCAGGTCACCACTTTTCAAATAAGGTTCCCCTTATAGATGACCTCAATATTATTAGCGACTAAGCAACTACATGGAGTGATGACTACGAAATAGAGTTGGATAAACTCAGCTTGATGCTCTTGCTAAACAAGACATCACTACACTTCTATCATTCTACTCTAGCAATTCAATCATGCAATTTACTTAAAACAAGTAGAATGCAATATTAAAACTAGGCAATGGGAGTATGAATCAATAGATGGCTTGCCTTGGTTGGCAAAGTGTCCGGGGTATTTTTCTTCTTCTTCTTGATAATAATCCCCTCCAATATCCTCCTCGGCAATACTAGCGTCTAATAACGAATAAACACAAAGCACACAATCACTACACAATGCTAACAACACACCAAGCACACATCTCTGTTTGCTAACAATAGCATTCATGTTGCATTTTATGGTGTTGGATTGTAAGTTTTGCTTCTAAGTTTCCATCAAGTGTGCAAGCTAGAGTTTCTAATAAGTGTCCAATGTTGTTCACTTTCTAAGCATTGGTATTGGTTTAGGGGTACTAATACTAGTTCAAGTGGGAGGGATCAACTAAGTGAATTGGTAAGAGGGCAAATTAATTCTAAGTGTGCAATAGGGATCTATCATTTTATGTTACTAACTAGAGTTGGGTTAGGGTCTAATTGATAACACTAATAGGGTTTTGAGTTGATTGGGGTTGACTAACAGTAGGGGAGGTCATTGGTGAGTTCATAATTTAAATTTCATGATTTTAGGAGGCTTAAATAATTTTCTAGAAATCTTCTATGATTAACAAAGCTAGGGTCACACTATTCATATCCAAATAAATTCCTAACTTATTTTGAATTCTAACCAGTTCTACTGTGTAGAGTATTTCATAAGCTTTCCAACGCATATTTATTTGCTACAAATGGATTTGTAAAACTCTTGGAATTTAAGTTTGAAAATCATATCTGAAAGTTATTTGAATTAATTCAAACGGGCGGGAAAATATTAAAAACGAAACGGACCGAATCTAAACCGCACCGGGCCGAATCTGAACAGAGCCCGAACGGGCCGGACCAGAAAACGTTTCGCACGGCGGGAGAAATAAAAATGGGACCTGACAGGGGGGTCCCACTGGTCAGATCTAATTAGAATCCCAAACCGGTATGCTACCGTGCGATCTAAATCCGACGGCTCCCAGTCATCGTGCTCGCTGGCGACGGAGGAGCTCACCTGCGCTGCAGAGACGACTGTTCGACGGCGAGGGAGTGACGGAGAGGATGCAGAACTCGATGGCGACGTGCGGGATCGGCCGCGGCGTGACTCCTCCTCCGATTTCCAGCGGCGGCTTGCTCCCAGGTGGTCGAACGCGACGGCGCTCTCCGCGTCCAGTACCTTGCCGGCGGGGCTGGCGACGGTGAACTAAAGCAAGCGGGGCTAAACGAGGGTGTCTGGGAGGTAGCTGGGGACTGGGCGAGTCTCTCCGTTTGATCGGCGGGGCCTTTTATAGGCCGGAGCGTCGGGGACGAGGGCGTCCAGTAGATGGCCGGCGCAGAGCATGCTGGCGACGAGCACGGGCGACACTGGCCTCGGGGGCCTTGCTCGCGTGCTGGAGGGGTTCGGTCTCGGCCGCGGAGTGCTGTGGGTCGGCGCTGGCGAGGGCAGGGTGGTCGGCGATGTTCAGAATGCTGGGAAGAAGAGAGGGGGGTCCTGGGTGCTGCTCTCTCGTCTCCTCCCTTTCTCACGGCTCGGGTCGGGGCTGGGGGCGCTGGGCTCGACCGCGGCGTCTCCCAGGAGCATGGCGACAGTGCTAGGGTGAGCAAGAACAGTGATCATCACAGTGAAGCAAGATTTTGCTCGATTTCACCTGCCAGGTGTTCGACGAAATGCTCGCAAGAAGTTTAAATTCGAATTTTTGAAATTTTCCACTTTGGGTGATCAACATATTGGCCAAGGTTTCTAGTTATATTTTTGTTACAGAGAAAGGTTGAGTTTTGCAGAAATCTTATTTCAAATTTGGTTATAGTCTCTGTTTCAGATTCAAACTTTGGTTGAATTTTGAGTCAAGCTCTGGTTTGAATTTTGGGTAGCAACTTCTTGGTTGAGTTTGTATGTGACTTGGTGAAGCTCAACTAGCTGGCCAAACACTGAGGTGAGTTGTAGATTTCTTAATCCAAGGGCTCAAAGTAGGGTAGTCAAACAGATTTCCTAGATCATCTTTTTCTTCTCTTTTTCCTTAACATTTTGATTACTGGTTTCTTTGGTTCCTAATATTCTTCTCAATTGATTCTGTTGGTTAACTTAGAATTAACTAATCAATGCACAATCAAAAATAGCACACATGAAATCATAGAATACATATAATAGAAAATACATGTATGCATGAAATAATGGATAAAAGTTTTATCTGGATCCAAAATTTGGTACTTTATTTAATAAGAAGTGGATTACAATTTCTGAGTTGTTACAGGGACCTATTTATGGAGGCATTATTGCTGCGCGCATTGTTGCTGCTCTAGGACTTTCTATTGCTCCTGATGATACATTGTTAGTCCCGCGGAGACTTGATCTTGCTGCCTTGAAGCTCCATCACTTTGTTACTGCTAACTCGTGTGCTGGTAAACTAGTTTATAGAATGTTATTTACTGATGGAGATGAAAGGGAAGTTCCCTTGCCGCAGCCCAGTTTGTTCAGTATTTGTAGGGGACCACGGTCGCGCTCGAAGGAGGAGTTGGATGAGCAGCTTAGGCTGCTCGGTTTCCACACGCAGCAGGGCGCCGTGAACTAGGAGGAAGAGGAGGCGCCAGCTGACCACTACATCATGTACCATACCGGGGCGCCTTCGAGTTCGTATCAGGATGAAGGTGCTTCTTCGTCATATTTTGGAGACGCCACTTCATGGCCGCATTGGGATTGATCTCCACTTAGGCCAAAAGCCTAAGCTTGGGGGGAGGTACACCGATGATTCACTCATCTATATATCATATTTTGTCGGTACTTTGTATATCCATGTTTCGCTTTCTTTTCTTTTCTTTGTTGTTCTTGTTCTTATTTCTGCTTTCCAAAACACAAAAAGACCAAAAATATTTCCGTTGTTTCTCTTTGTTTGCCTTTTTTAGTTCTCTAGTTTTGGTTTGCTTTGTTTCTTATTTTCAGTTTGGTATTTGAAAAATCCAAAAAGATTTTGCTTTGTTTGCTGTTTCCTTCTGTTCTTGTTTCAAAATTCGAAAACCCAAAAATATTTGTTGTTCTTTTCTGGTTTTGTAAAGTTTGTTGCAGAGTTCAGTCTCTCGTGACTCCATTGGAGCTTCGTTATCACTTCATATTATTCAAGCCACACAAGTGAAAGGCAATAATGATGACATATGACAATTCGAGATGTGGTAAGAGGCTGGTATGAACTCTATTTGTTTTCATTTTTGTACATATACTCATCTATGTGGACGTGCTTAGCCTGTTCATGTAAGGTATATGTTATCTAATGGATGCTTTGTAGTTCTTGCTTTCATATGATTAGTTCCAATCTACTAATAGTTTGTAGCATGTCATGTAGATGTTTGCTTGCATTGTTTTATTCATAAAACGGTTTGACTTTGTGGTATCCTCCTCTGAAAAGTTTCATTTGAATTGACTTGGCACATGCTCAAGCATGCATATGACTGAACAAAAAGTCAATTAAGCCTTGATGATTTACTTTGCCTCAGAGCTCTTGTATCGTTTTTATGCCTATATTAATTTTGTTTTGTCACAAGCATGATTATGACAGTTATTGCTCTCTCGATTGTCGCTTCCCAGTCTTTTGCTAGCCTTCACTTGTACTGAGAGGGAATACTTCTCGTGCATCCAACTCCTGAAAACCAAGTAACCCCAAAGAGTCCACTATAAATTCCTATGCATGGTATTTCAAAGCCATTCCAAGTAAATTTTCATGTGCTACCCTTCAAAACTTTCAAATACTTCTCATTTTGTGCCACTGTTTTTAGCTCATGAGGACGTAGTGGTCGGATTTGCTATCTTCCCTATTAAATTAAGTACCCCTCGACTTGCATGCTTCATCTGCTCGTCATTAATTTTGCAAGGGAGCTGGTCAGACCATTGTAATCTAATCTAAAAAAGAAAAGAAAAAAGGCACTCCTCCATGGTATCTGAAAGTCGGTGGGCACCCGATGGAATCGGTTAGCCATGGTTTGAGAAAGGAAAAAGTGGGGAGGAGTGCCAAACTTTATAAAAGAGCACCAATGTGCCAATTTTTCAAAGAACTCGGAACCGCTCTCACTTGTTTAGTATGGAAGATAGCAAGAACCCCATTGCCAGTCTTTGACAGGAAACAACCACCTCTCAAAACAAACTTTTATCTCTGTTTTACAAATGAAAAGCTCTAGCACATGTTAAATCACTGCTTCCCTCTGCGAAGGGCCTTTCTTTTACTTTTATGTTGAGTCCTCATATTCTAACTTTAAGCACTTTCTTGAGAGCATAGCTGTCATTCTTAGTGTAATGTGCTTGTCCCAGAATATGGTTACTTGTGGTATAACTTTGATGCCTGTATCTTTGATATTTCTACTTCTAGTCTTCCCTTGAACTTCAGAGGTGCCTTGGCCCCACAAATAAAGGCAAGCGGGATGCCACTCTTTCATATCTTATTATGAGCATTACAATCTTGTAGCTTCTTATGTTTCATGTTGCTTGTTATTAGTGCATTGGCACTCTTTCATAGCTTGCTTGACTATGAGATAACATTAGCTGCATATTTCTTATTATGAATTGCCTGAGTACTTGATCATATAGTGAGAATATATACATCTTATGAAGCAAATGTGTTCATGAAAGTTTCTTTTATCGCACTCAGTTGTAAACTGAATTGCTTAAGGACAAGCAATAAGCTAAGCTTGGGGGGAGTTGATACGTCGAAAATGTATCTACTTTCACGAACACTTTTGCTGTTGTTTCTCCTCTAATTTGTGTGTTTTGAATACAACTAACACGGACTAACACTGTTTTCAGCAGAATTGCCTTGGTGTCTTGTTTTTGTGCAAAAATCCAACTTTCAGGAAAATCCGGGAAAATACTGCAAAAATCTTATTTTACCAGAAGACCCACGGAGCCAGAATACGAGACGGGGAGGGGCCACGAGGGGCTCACACCCCCTGGTGGCGCGAGCTAGGGCAGGCCGCGCCAGGGGGTGGTGAGGCCGCCTCGGCCATCGCCTTGACCCCTCCTTCCGCCTACATATACCTCCTGATCTAAAACTATCGGGGGTTCGGCGTTTTTCCCAGATAGAGTTCCACTGCGCCGCCACCATCATAAACCGCGATTCGGAACCAGAAACTCTGTTCTGGCACCCTGCCGGGATGGGGATTTGGAGGAGATCTTCATCATTATCATCACCGACGTCTCTCCATCAACCATCCATGATTCCCCCATCCATGTGTGAGTAATTCCCGCTGTAGGCGAAGGGGATGGTAGGGATTGGATAAGATCATTCATGTAATTTGGTATGATATTGTTAGGGCATGGTGCCTAGTATCTACTGTTAGTGCTTATGACATTGTTGTAACTTGTTGTACTTAATGCTTGTCACTTTGGGCCCGAGTGCCATGATCTCAGATCTGAACTTGTTATTGTTTTATGATGATAGTTGTTGTTTATGGTCTTACCTGCAAGTTGTATACACATATCGTTGTCCGGAACCCGAGGCCCCAAAGTGACATCAATTGGGATAATCGAAGGGGATGGCTGTGATGTGAGGATCACATGTGTTCAGTGAGTGTTAATGCTTTGCTCCGATACTCTATTAAAAGGAGTACCTTAATTACCAGTATATTCCGTTGAGGCCCCGCTGCAAACGGGCTAGTAGGACAGAAGATGTCGTGCAAGTTTCTCATTGTGAGCACGTACGACTATATACGGAACACATGCCTATGGTTGTTTATTACTAGGATGCTTTATCATTATTTATCTGCAATTGCCCATGTCTTGATTATTGCATAAATTATCTTATCCATGCAACGCCCTTTTATCCATTGCTATGCCTACAGTATTTAATCCTACTGTTTACTATTGCTACTGTTACCGTCTTTACTTTATTGTTGTTGCTACTACTTTGCTACTGTCACCACTATAAAACTGTTGCTAATGATAAACTGCTGCGAGCAAGTCTGTTTCCAGGTGCAGCTGAATTGACAACTCATCTATTATCTTGCACTCCAAGATACCCCATGTACGCCTATATATACTCGCCCCCGAGGCTCAATAATACAATCCATCATATTCTGCCATACCTCTCTATCGTTCTACAGAACTTCATCATGTCTATCCATTGGAGATGTGAGTCGGTTCGCATCGGATCATTTGGCTAGTTCTTGTCACTTCCGAGTTGGTAAAGGGCATAAAAGTTTCTCTAGGGCAGTTTATAAGAGTCAAACCGAGGAGTTGTGATTTTTGGCTCCCGAGTTTGCGTTTTAATTTTTTTTGTTTGAAAAAAGTGGATGTATCCAACGATGTGTATGTATATGTCCCACAAACCTGCAAAATATGAATTTCAAATACTTTGTATTCTCAACAGCGCATAAAAGATAAAAGAGTGGATCTGAGAATGCATATTTTCAAATCTCCAAAGTTTATCAAATTTGTCATTTTTGCGCAGCCCACAATACAAAGAATTTCGCATTTTCATTTTGTATGCTTATAGGATACATCATTGACTATGTCTAGTTTTTTATTTTTTAAACCTATATATATGATTTTTTTTATCTTGTGCTCAGCTTTGCAAAAGTTGTATTATATCATTTAGTTAATAAAAGATCAATCATAAAAATATAAATACTATATAAGTTCATATTTTACATGAGCTTGTATTATTAACTGGTACTTAATTCTATGATCCATATGGTTTTGATATGCCTAATAACAAACTAAGCATTAATTTCAAGACTTTATATTTCATTCACTTCATATTTGTCATTGATGAACTATACATCTATTTGACGATCTGCTTTGTCTTAAGCTATGCATATAAGAAGAATCCAAATTCTTTTAAGGTTTACATCACTCGTATTATATTCATTGAATTGAAAAATTAATATAATTAATATTCATTGACTTAAATGTAAATATAATTGATATTTAATATTACATCAAATAATAAACAATCTACAAATTTATCTTAAGCAATGCATTTGCCATGTTACATTAAGCATCTTATTTTATTAATTGATACTTAAATGTGTGATCAATATAGTTTCACTTCTGACTAATACCCACCAAGATTCATAATTTTGTGTAATCTATTCAAGTGATATTTATGAACAATATTTTATTTATTTATGTATCCACATTGTTTTTGTGCATTTTTCTTTCACCAATGCACTTGTCTAGTCGTTTTTGCCACAATGTCCTGAGCATGCATGGACGCATTGAACATTATTAACCAGATCGACCGGTGATTGATGGATGCTAAGTGTATCTTGCGCATGGTTACTACTCCACTCGCCTGTGTTGCCAATATGATGTGATTAGAGCCATCAAGAACTGGACTTACGTTGATTTATGTTTGTTGCATAGGCATAGGTGATGATAGTTATAGGATAAGTGGTTACACCACTGATATAGCGTGGGATGTTTCAATATGTTGCAAGAGCCTATTTGTTTGTTGCATAGGCATAGGTGTTATGACACAATGATTTTGGGTGCGTGATATGGGGGTTGTTTTATAGTGCAGCCGTGTTCTCGCATTCTTGTGAATGCTATCTATGACAGTTACTTACATTGTGTTTGCCCATTGCATATATTGCAATCTATTTTTAGTGAAGTTGTCAATAAATTGCAATCTGATGTGTCGTTGAATTTTTTTTCTACATGGCTGTGCTTGAAATGTTGCAACATTCTTACACATTGTTTTACGAACAATGGGAGAAAATATTTCAACACTGTTGTATACATAGTGAGGCGATTTTAGTGATGGGACAATTCAAATCTCACGTCTAATTTAGATCAGACAATAGATGAGGCGACCCATCATAGCATAGAACCCCCACAATTTTTTTCAAAAAGGGGTAGCACTCCATAGATGGCTAGCGTGCCCCTTTTGAGTTTGGGCGCACCTCACTGCAAAACCACTTGGGCCGAGGTTATCTTATAACCTATGGTGTGGACGAGTGACGAGACAAATGGAAGAGAGAGAAGAAAAAATTGAAGCCCTTCAACTATGAGAAAATAGAAGAATCCTTCGGTTGTGGCACATGTAAACATTACTTGTCCTGCTTATGGAAGTTGATGAAAAAAATACAGCACATTTCACAACACCAGCTTGCCTCAAAAGAAGACATTTTAACTTTTAAGCATCATCTTCCTAGAACTATCTGTTCAAGTTTAAGAAAAGACTTTTAAGCATCATGTTCCAAATTATGTTGCATATAATTTTTGATCAAAGTCAAACCTTATTAAGTTTAATTCAGTATATAGCAAAATATATCAGCCTCTACAATGCCAAATCAATGTTATTAGAACCATCTTCAAATATATTTTTATATTATATATTGGGTATTACAACTGTCGATATTTTTAATACTCCTAATATACTTGGTCAAAATTTCTGAGGTATGACTTTGAGATAAAAATTATACGTAACTTTCTTGGGATACTAGTGGCGTGCACCCATGCAACATGCAGGTTGCTCGTGTAGCTGACAAATTCCGTAGTCGGGAGACATGTACACATCTGGACAAGAAATGAGAATAGACAATTCATATCAACAAGTTAGCCAGCGTTTGATTTGCTGTGTGGTGTGTTGGAAATGTGCAATCATGTATGGGCCGGCCGAAACACAGAGCCAGGTTTCCCTGCCGCACTTCCGTGCACTGCTTTCGAATTTAACAGAGTTTTGTTTTCTGTGATGCGAACATTCAGGCCGTACGTACGTACTGATCCTTATCTATAGCCAGTGGGGCATTCCTCCATGGCAACCGTGCTCTCCATGGATTTTGACTAATGGTCTGTGCCTGGCGTTAGCATAGCAAGAGTTGACTGGAGACGATTACTTTTAGACCAGCGGAGCTGCCTCGAGGAATGCGTTGTTTCGTTGTTTAGTCCATCTCCAAGTATGACCCTCGAGGAAGACACTATATTTATATGTTTAGCTTAGCAAATCGCACATTACTAGCATCGAATTCTGTTTAGACTAATTTGTGCGTCTATGCTTCATTTGGTGTCTGCAGTAGCCAGGAAACCAGGAGCCTAACCTGTCGT
This sequence comes from Dactylis glomerata, assembly GCA_007115705.1. Taxonomy (NCBI): domain Eukaryota; kingdom Viridiplantae; phylum Streptophyta; class Magnoliopsida; order Poales; family Poaceae; genus Dactylis; species Dactylis glomerata. The sequence continues at coordinate 1,123,250 of QXEO01001205.1, forward strand.
TGAGATCGTACCCCTCACTCCTCAGGTAGAGGAGACCTGGAAACCCTCCAGGAAGTTGCTTACTGTACCGTCATGTGCGTGCTGACTGAGTATCCACTGATGTTTGCAGCTGGATATCATGCGAATACACCTGGGAAAACCAAATTTCCTCTCTCAGTGGTGTCTAGTTTACCTCGTGTAATATACTACTCCCTCCGTTTCAAAATATAAGATGTTTTAGGTTTGTGAAGCAAATGTATCTAGATACGTTTTAATGTGTATATTCGAGTGAACCTACATACTAAAAGATGTCTAAATACATTTGCTTCACAAAGCTAAAACATCTTATATTTTGAAACGGAGGGAGTAGCTATGTAGACGCGTTTACTCAGTTGTGCGCACATAATTAGGAAAGTCATTAAGGCCCTAGGTCCGGATAGAGTTTTATCACAACTTTTGGGAGGTCATTAAGACGGATCTGCTAGACTTGTTTCACGTAATTTTAGAAAGATAATTTATTGCCAACAAATAAAGCAAAAAAGATAAAAAATACAGATTCTAAAGATTAACTTTAAAAAGGCTTATGATAAAGTCAAGTGGTCTTTCCTCCAACAAACTCTGAAAGGATTCTCTTATGAGTGGATTGCTTTAAATCATAATTTTGATTATGAAGGTAGTGTAGTTATGAAAGTCAATAATGACTTTGGTGGATACTTCCAAACTAAAAATGGAATACGACAAGGCGGTCCATTATCACTAATGCAATATATTTGCTGTTAAGTTATCAATCATTATTGAGGGTGCAAATAATAGTGGCCAAATTGAAAGAGTGGTCTCACATCTTGTGACCCGTCGACTATCCATCCTTCAATATGCCAGTGATAGTGATACAATTCTACTCATGGAGAAAAGGCAAGAAATCTGAAATTAATATTATCAGCTTCCGAAATACTTTCGAGACTAATAAATTTCCACAAAATGATTTTTTTTCGGTGAGGTTTCAAGACGAAGCTGCCCACTATGCCGAATAGTTTGGCTATTGGCAAGACCAGTTTCCAATTAATTATTTGAGCATCTTGATTCGTTATCGGATATTAACAAATGCTGAATGGAAACACGTCAAGTAGTTGAAAAAACCCTTGTAAAACGCAATTGGCATGAAAGTCCAATGGTGTGCATCCTGTGATCATGACAAAACTACCAAACACTTAGATTTCCAATGTGAATTGTCTAGATCTATGTCATCAATCATCCAAGTAGGTTCAACGTTATACCCACCATCTAGTGTTGCTAATACTTTTGGCAACTGGTTAAACAGTGTGCAACATAGGTTTTAAAATACTCATTAGTGTGGGAGTTGCCATTATTTGGTCGCTATGGTTTATCGATTGAATGCACGACTTTGCTCCATTCATGGTGGTCTTTACAATGTGTGTAGAATTTCGGCCTGCTTACGAAGGTTTCTACACGGTTGGAGGATAGGTGAGGATTTTTTTTATCTAACATGGATGGCAGCATGATCTTCAGGTTGGTCCTCCATCACTGACGAGGGTTAACTCGGCAAATGTCCTAGATGAAGGACTTATGATTGGAGGAAGAGGACGTCAGATGAACTCGAAGGTTAAAGATCAGACAAACTAAGCGAAAACATAATATGTGGTGAGAATAAGCGGGCAATCAATTTGCTCAATCTCAATCTGTCCCTGGCCGGCCTCTCCTGGCCCCTATATATATAGGTGACCAGGTCTCGAGGATCCGGTCGGGTTCAATATAAATTACAATGTTTGTATACGATATGATCTCGTATTTCGATTACATCTATGCTTGGGCCTAACTCACGGGCCCCAGGGGTACTAAGATAGCGGGCCTTAATAGCTATACTCTTGTCAGTAGCCCCCGAGATTCTACTAGAATTGTATAGTTCGGGTTGAATCTCAAACCTTCAAATCTTTGACTAACAATCTTTGACTTGATCAATCTTTGTCTTATTCTTTTTCTTTGACTTCACTAATTATTTTCATACTTCTTATTTTCTCATGGGGATTTTGGTTAGCAAGCCTGGTAATTCTGACGGATCGGAAAACCAGTTAATTGCCTGAACAAAAACTTGCTACCTACTTCAAACTCAAGCCCCTGGACTTAAATTCGGTACCTGACGTAACCCAATCTTTTGCCACTTTTAGGACTTACAAAGACAGGATTCCAGTATTTCTTAGGGTACCTAGTGCGTCCACCGGGATTTTTTGTAACATCCCAGGATGTGAGGCTAGAAATAGAGAGAACATAGAAGTGTGCATTGCATTCATGCATAGGAAATCTGGGAAATTTTCGCGCTTTTAAATAAAACTTGTCAAAGTGATTGAAGCTTCTCTTGAGTTGATGGAATTGAAGTAGCTCATCAACTGAAGTGCGATAAACTTTAACATGACCTTTGTTACCAACCTTGTTTTGGGTAGAGATGTTACAACAACTAAAAGAGGTGAATGTGAGGTAGAACTAATATGTTAACACATTACTTAGGACCTTATATCCAATTCTACCATGATCCCATGGTATTTCTTGAACCTAAATCATTGAAGCCATTCCTAGCTTGAAGGAAGACAACACAAGTCTTACCTTGACTCTTAATCTACTTTATTTTCATATCTTGATTATCATAATCTTTCCCAACTAAATCTATTCATCTCCAGAACAAGGAGAGAGTCTTTATCAAATCCAATATCATTCCTATCTCTTGAGATAGAACCATAGGGTATAATTCAGAAGCTTCAGAAGAGGGAAAGACTAACCCATTACCAAGATGATTAGAGGAGTTTACAATAGAGTTTAACTACTTAACTAATTATCCAGTACTTCTGGGTATTATATAATTCACTCTTAAACTTGATACCAAAATTGATAAACCACAAGGTCTAAAGTGCATAAAAGCCACACATTCTTATTTAAATCATAACTTATTAACTATATGAGATATAACAAAACTGAACTCATTTACATTACATTAAATAGTTCAAACTATTTGAATAAAAATAACTATGATCATTTTGAAACTCTTATGATCATGCCTTGGTGAAATCAAATCAAATCACTTAAAATTTGAACTTGACCTTTGCTAACCTTGGATATTTTGAGCACAGCTGATAATAGGAACAAATAAGATATGACAATATGCAGAATTCACAATAACTGGATCATTTCAGATATGAACTATGGAAGATAAACTTCCAAACAATTAATACAATATCCATTGATAACAATTCAATTATGAATTACCAATATGTATAAGAACATGAATTGATTCAGCCACAAATCTATTTATTGCCAAATGCCACTTGGTTGTCCAAAATAAAGATTATTAGAGGATAATCATCATGCCACCTAGGATAGTTATCCACTTCAAAATATCTTCCTATACTTGAACCCTAAGTTATCCACTTGAAAATATCTTCCTTTACTTGAACCCCAAGTAATGCATTTCAAAATATCTTCCTATACTTGAACCCCAAGTAATGTTCATAGTTATCCACATGAAAATATCTTCTTTTACTTGAACCCCAAGTAATGCTCATGCATGAGAGCTTGACAACAAGTAGCTTACTCACCAAATGAAAACAAGAGTCACCACTTGAGGTGTCAACTTGTGGTGGACATCAAAACACTATAAAAGGAACCCCATGGCATCCATTTTTACATCATAAACTCATGGTATGAGGACACCAACGAATTTGGACCATTTCATACATTAGATAGGAGCAACAAGCATCACCATCACACTAGCAACACCACCACACAATCCACCCTGCTCATGAGTTGAGCAACAGGGCAGGATTCACCACCACTAGCACAACCAAAAGAACCAAACCAACAAGACCAAGACCAAATGGTTACTTAGTTCAATTAGGAATTAGGTCAAGCAGCTAGGAGGTGTAGGCATGCCACAAGACGCAGGTTTATCAGATTTCCCGAAGAACAAGCTTCACAAGACCTCCAGGTTGGTCTAGTATGAGAGGAGAGGAGTGTAGTTATTGGGAAAAGGGAAGCACTCACCTTAGGCAAGAGAAATATATGCCTGTGCTCGGAAATCATCTACTAAAAACATATACATGAATCAGGGGCATATCACATACATCTAAATGATCATATGAGCACCAAGAACAAACAAGTAAATTTACTAGGAAGCAAATCAAACCCAGAAAATGTAGAGTAGCTATTCATATCATGCATATGTCTGTACCAAGAAATCACTATCAACACATGCATATCATTCACACACCTACACTTGCATAATAAAGGTTAGAACATTATCTGTAGCTGCCATTAGTTAGTAAACACTCTAACATCTCACTTACACATTATTGAGATGCATCTTTGCATATAGCCAAGTCAACTAGATACCATACTCTTTACAAGAGCATGTGTGGAATTAATTGCCAGAACACTACATTAAGAAAAGCACCCCTTTTATGAGGCACTTCTATGATATTTCATATTCTTTCCACCTATCCATTTGAAGCCCTATGGTACCAATCTAAGATTCAACTTATGTATCACTTTAGGATCATGAGTAAAACCCTAGAATCACATCCTATATCTTAACCCATGGATTATGTCCACAGCATAAACATTCTTAATATCAACCATATTATTTATCCAGTGATTAATTTAAACATGTTAATATGTGCATGAATCTTGATATCAAATTAAGAGCATCATGTTCATAGATACATATACCTAACTAGGAACTCCAATGCTAGAATCTATTATAAATAATAGTTCTCTTTTCATTCAGATATAAATATAGTGTCTATACACTCTTAAGAAGAAACACAAAAATAGAATCTTTAAAAAATCATTTCTATTAAGACCCTAACAAAAACCATAACAACATCTAAAAGGCTATTATGTGCAGTTGCATATATAGATATCCCAAATACAATATATTGAACCAGTAGGAACATAGTTATGTTGTAAAAGAAATCATAAACTAAAAATTCCTGCAAAACAAATTAGCAAAATCTAATTAAAACTCAAAATCAGAAATCAGAAGAAGTAGAAAAGAAATCAAGACAGGAAAAAAAGAGGAGAGCTTACCTGGCCACAACCCAACCCAGCCGGCCCAACTAGCCAGTCCACCCGGAGCCCAGGGAGCGTACCGTTTCGTTCTGTCACCGACGGGTGGGACCCACTTGACAGCGGTCATCGTCTCCATCTTCTTCCTTCCTTTCTCCCTGTGACCGACACGACGCCGACGAGCTCCACGTCGATGCCGTCTTCCCGTTGACCACCGCGGATATTTGTTGGTCGCCACCTCCTCGTCCTGATCCCCTCTGTTCCTACTAGCAAGGTTGAGCAAAGTGATTCGCGCCCAGATCCCTTGTCAATGCCACCGTCGCATCTGGACCATTCCCGCCGGTGAAGTCACGACTCCGACCTCCTCATGCTCTATAAATCCTCCGAGGACATCGCCGTGAAACCCTAGCCCGTCTCAGCACACTCTCAATTCCCCTCTACTCCCCTCTGTTCCTCTCAATTAACCGAAGGGTTCGTCGGAGTTCTACTGGACACCACCGAAGGAGCCCACCTCAAGCTTGAAGGGGTATACTGGGAGGAGCGCCTAGTCGCATAGGTCATCTAGGAGGATTATTGCATGAAGAGGAGTCTGGAGTGCAACGAATTTGGGGATTACCTTCTGCAGAAGCTCGCCGGAATCTGTGAGATTATGCTCATCTCCGTTGACCATTGGCGTCACCGAGCCTTCTGTTAGTCTCATGGTAAGCACGCACATCTCGGGAGCCTCTCATGGCATTCTGAAGGCACCTGTAACTCGATCTTGTTGTTTGGCCGGAGTTCGCCGCCGCAGTTCGTCGTCGGCGGTGGTACTCCGATGACCATTGGGTGGCGGCGCCACCACTGTTTTCCTCAGCAGCGCCTCCTCGTCCCAACGCACACACGCTTGCATCCTGAGTAGGTCAGAATCGCGTCGCCGGCGATCACCGGCGTTGAGTCACCGCCCAGTCAACATATTTGACTAGGTCAAGCCAACGTGGCTGCTGACTCAGCCTCAGCCCCACCTGTCTGTCTCTGCGGCTAAGTCTGTCTCGGTGTAAAAAGGTTTTCCCAGTCAGAAAAATATGAATAATATATCAAAATGATCCTAAAATTAAGACCTATCTGTTTGTACTGTAATATCATATGTTTGTGTGTAGTAAATTTGATACAAATTATCAAACATGTCTAAGTACTATTTTTCAATATGAATTTGAATCAAATTTAAGAATCAAATAATTTCTCTAAACATGTAGTAAATATTGTTACACTTAAACAACCTTATTGTGGTTACTACTTATTTATTGTAGGATCTTAAATTAAACTTTGTCATTAGCATTTAAATCACTAGAGTTATTTCCTATAGATAATTTTGAGGGTATGAAAAAAAATATGGAGAACATCAACAAATAAATAGTAACTTGTATTTAAGGTTATTTCTTAACTTCCATTCAGTAAATAAGTAATTAACTCTAAAATGCTTAGTTCAACCATGATGAATGATTAACTCAATTACTTTAACATTATCAGTTAAGACCTAGAAACTTATAACAAGTAAAATCATGTTCTATTAATTAACCCAAATTCCTAAGAATAATTGTGATCACTTAAAATGAGTTAAATACTAATTACCCTTTTAAAGAATGTGTTCTTCAAAAGTTATTCTTTTGAGATACCTTGAAAGTAAGCATCAAACCAATTCCTTTTAGTTATAAATGAAAACCCTAAGTTATATTAAGATTGTTGTCAACCCTAGAACTACTTAGATATTACTATGTGTATACTTTACTTTGACTTTGCATATCCATGATCAACCAAGTGCTTGCTAATTATAAGATGCAACTTAAAAGTGTTACCTTCATGTTTTCACCATTAACCATCATTCCCTTGTAGCAAGGAATGATTATGAAGCCCTAAAACAATAGCTCTTGTTAAAGTCTTATTCTTTTAATAGCACCTGATAGTGATCTAACCTAAAATGCTTAACAACCATGTTATGGTGTGATTTAAAAGTGCAACACATCATAAATAAATCACCATAACTCAATGATAACAAATCATCGGGGTTAGGTTACGCTTAGAGTGATGCATATCATATCTTATGCATATCATGCTGCAGATTTCTAACATCATCCCTACCGGATGATGATTGCTATTTCAGAATTGGGATTTCTATCGTATCGAAGACCCGGACTCGCATAATCTTGCGGTCAGAAAGGCAAGTTCACTCTTGCTCATATCTCTTGTTTATCTTTAACAAAGTACTTGCAAATATACCGGTGGTATTATTATTATTACTATTGCATTAAAAAGCAAAGGTTCTACTTTTCTTGAATGAATATGACTAGTGGTTAGCAACCATGGTGGTTGTCGACCTAGGAAGGTGGGCAGTGGGACCATGGTAAGAGTATGGGGAGGTCCCACTGTACCGGGAATGTTAACCTAGGACTAATAACCAATGTCACCAGTGATTCTTGTGCCGTAAAATACGGTCAACCATAGGGTCTGGAATGGGACGGGAGAGTCAGCTGTATCTTTTCCCTCATGCATATCAACGGACGCGCCGTTTCGGAGCAGTTGTCTCCCTGCGAGGAGCTTCGGGATGGGTGGATTCCCCCTAATGAATTCACGATTCTGGCGGGCTACGATGGATTGCGGCAACGTCGGGGGTAGAGTGCTGAGGCCGGTGTTACCAAAAAGAAGAGTAACCAAACCGGTGGGGGTAACTCATTGCCAAGGAAAGGCAAGTATGCCGAGGTTGGCAATTACTAAAAATGTAGACCGGCGAGGGTAGCGAACCGAAGTTGGAGCCGCAAAAGGGTGGGTATGCACGGTCGTGGGAAGGAACAGTGATTGGCTCGGATCAACGGCTGGGCCCCACACATGAGAAGTGTGGACGGGAATAGCTACTCGGATGTGCAACAAAGCCTTGATCTCTTATGGGTATAAGTGACCACCTCTGCAGAGTGTAAGAAAGTATCTGGATACTCCCTGCTCCGGGAAAGAGCTGCGAACACGGCAGGAAAGGAGCCCATCGAAGCTCTAATCAACCTGTGAAGGCTGACGGACATAGTTCTTCTGAATAAAAGCAACCTCTTGAAGAAATGTTTACGAAAACCTGCATTGCCAAACGACTCTTGAGTCTAAGGCTGTAGCTTGTGCATAAAACACCTTCTTCCCTATATGAACTTGCTGGGTAACGCTCGTTACTCACCCCACTCCCTCATAACCCTTGCTTAGATTGGAGGCAACACAGGAGGCAACCTCGAGACACTAAAGATGAAGATGAAGTCCTTGACCAATGTCAGAACTATCAATGGAGTCAACGACTACGCTAAGCTTAGTGGAAAACTACAATAGGAATAGAAGGGACCCAATTCCCTAATCCTAGAACCTAAGTAGCTAGGGTAGTTCTGTAGCAAGCCAACTGCATTAGTCAAACTCTAGTTGAGTCTTCAGTGTATTATTCTCGTTTGTAGTCGCCAGGACTAAACCTCTACCTGTTGAGGAGGTTCTGAAGATCTTCTGTATGATGAAAATTGTAATCCTATGCACCTACCTTGGACCTGCGATGTTTCTGTTGTACCACTCTGATCGATGTAATACTAGTGAGATGGTGTTTCATTGGTGTTATGTCAACGACTTGCATACTACACATGCAGTGGTATGTTGGGTCACCACAGTTGGTATCAGAGCAAACGCTTTGACCCTAGGATTAAAACCCTTTAATAGGAGACCTATAGGTTTGGTAGTGACTATAGGAAGCCATCTTATCTAAACCAATTCTTCTTTATGACTTGAGATGGATATTCAATAAAAGAATAATCTTGACACACTTGAGTCAAATTCTCTTACCTATTTTTCTTAAGTGAAGATAGATATCTTGTTCCATACCAAGTAGTTATGACATTATTATAACCTTACACAAAGGATGGAAGTAGATTACAATTGGTATACAATACATGGTAGTCCAAAGAGAGGATACAACCGGAATGGGAACTATCCTATTGGAAGAAGTATACCAAGACAGTTGTGTTAAACTTGAGTCATCTGAAACTGTAGTAGGATGATATTGAGTGATAAAGTAAAGCTATATGAGATAGTAGGACCCCATGTTAAGACATGTATGTGGATACTCAAGCATTCCATATACAAGTAAGAAGTACCCACGATGTAAAATCTTGGAGCATGTGAGATTCACATGAGAATCTTTACATGATGGAGAAGAACTTTGTAGTACATCAGCAATTCTCTGCTGAGGAAGAAGATGCTCAAGGAAAAGGATGAATGAAGTGTTCCCAACTATGGTAACTAGGCTAAATATGAAAGAACCGTAGCCCTAGTTGGAGTAGATTGATCAAAGCACAATGGAGAACCCCATGAACATCATGGAGATGTGTGAACCATACTTAGCAAAGTAGGTGTTTAGAATAGCCATGCTAGAAGTCTTAAAAGATCATGTGAGGATAGTCTTCAATAGAATGGAAGGTAAGCTATAGAAGGATAGAAAGGCACGTATAGATCAGCTATAAAGACTCCCAAACCCACTTTCTTCAAATTTATTTGATTGCAATTGAGCAATTAGAGTAAATATTGAGACAAAGAGTAGTAGTCCACCACTATGTGCAATATAGCACGATATAAACCTATATTACTTGGTGCTATAAAGTACACATCTAAGCATAAATTATAGAGATGTTTTACTCAACGGGCTTATGATGATGTATGTTGCCAGCACATATTTGGATTTTCTTGGATTTTTATTGATTGACTAGATCCATACATGAAGTTTAACTCTGATATGCAAATGCATGTTGCTTTATCAAGATCTTACTTCATGGTATTGATCTAGAGGGTTAAGGGATTCATGTGAGGACGAGGCAAATTCCTAAGGCAATCAAGAAAAATACGAGGAGATCACAAGAAGGAAGTCAAACAAGAGGAAAAGGTATGAGAAGACACCTGTAGATGGTGTATTTCTTGCAAGACAAACCCTAGAAGAAGAAAGATTGATTAAGAGATACCACAGTTGGTATAGAATTTAGTGGAACTCTAGGTTCGTAAATACTAGATCCAAACACCAGATCATGGAGTAGAACCACTAATTAAGTTAGCTACAGTTGAGTTGGAGGTATTTGAGCTCGTTGTTATGCAGCCTTGGTTATGCTTAGTACATCATGGGTCGATTGAGGTGTTGTAGTACCGATGATCCATTCTGGTATTGCCTGCTGCTTTACTCAGCCTGGGAGTGGTAACCCCAGTAACCCTCATTGCTAGCGTGACTAAGACACATAACATTTCTGTATAACTTTGATCCCTAGTCCCAAAATCTTGAATTGTAGATTGGTGGTTAAGACGTTAGTAGTATCTTTTCTTATCTTCGAGTTGTAGTATTTGTCTATGGACCAAGATTTGTGAGATTTTCGTAGGTTTTTGTGTTAATAATGATCCGTTGAAGCCATTGGTTTATTTATAGCCATATTAGTTATTATTTTGTTCAACTTATACAACTGACTGTCGTGGATGTCCTCTGGTACAAGAGAAACTCTGCCGGATTTCCCCCGTGGCTTTGTATATATACCCTACCGTCTGAATTAGGATGGATAGCGATGGGCAAACCCAATTCTCATCAACCTTTAGAACTTTGGGATGTACATACCTCCAGAAGTGGAATAGAAGCCCTACCTAAACACATAATCGAAGGATTCATACCGGATACCCTCAATTGTGTGGGTACACCACAGACTTCTTCGAGAAACCATTAGAACGACGTCATCGTAAGTCTGACCAAGACTAATAGTCTAACCATGGAGCCCAAATGGTTAGAGGACAAGACTCGTGAAGACCATTTGGACAACCTAGGGGGAGAGTGTAGCAACAAGTTGATGGAAGTAGTAGACCAAATCAGTGGAGTAAGAAGAAGGTCTAGACTAAGATGAGATTAGTCTTATTTCCATAAGGTGATATCGAGGTACTGTATTGATACTTGCCTCGGAAGTTCATCGGAATGGAAGTTGAGGTTTATACCTCATGGAAGCAACATCTAGACCTTAAACTTGACCTAGATGAAGAAGGAGTAATTCAGAAACCAAAGGTGTTGGAAGTTGGATGAAGTATATTTGAACAACACTTCCCTAAGATTCACTGTAGCTCCATTAGGGGAGCATGGAAGGAGTTAGACAATTATGGACCATGAACCGCATTAGTATGAACCACAGTTGAACTTTTCGAGCATAGAGGACCAAGATCAAAATTTTGAAGGTGAACCAAAACCCTAGATTGGATAGGCTAAATGAGTCTAATCCATTCCTTAGAACTGAATCTTTAGGTATGCCTATACCTTAACGGACCTCTTAAGTTTTATCTTGAGCTCCGTGAAACCTTATTTTATAACCTATAACTAGACCCAAAGTAGAAAGTTGATACCCTAGTCTGGAGACCTCACCAAAACAGCTTGTAAAATTAAGTAAACTAAGGAGCCGAAGACTATTAGATTCCCCAAGAATGTTGGAAGACAACATGGGACTCATTCAAGTAACAATTGTTCAGAGACGGAGAAGGAGGATTTGAGAGATACTCTGAACAAAGGATATCATCTATATCCAGTCAAATGGAGTAGGAGTTGTAAGCTAGATGTTATCGATGATAAGCTCAGCCCAAACATAAGAGAGTTCAAACTTCGAGGACGAAGTTGATTTTAAGGGGGAGAGTCTATAACATCCCAGGATGTGAGGCTAGAAATAGAGAGAACACAGAAGTGTGCATTGCATTCATGCATAGGAAATCTGGGAAATTTTCGCGCTTTTAAATAAAACTTGTCAAAGTGATTGAAGCTTCTCTTGAGTTGATGGAATTGAAGTAGCTCATCAACTGAAGTGCGATAAACTTCAACATGACCTTTGTTAACAACCTTGTTTTGGGTAGAGATGTTACAACAACTAAAAGAGGTGAATGTGAGGTAGAACTAATATGTTAACACATTACTTAGGACCTTATATCCAATTCTACCATGATCCCATGGTATTTCTTGAACCTAAATCATTGAAGCCATTCCTAGCTTGAAGGAAGGCAAAACAAGTCTTACCTTGACTCTTAATCTACTTTGTTTTCATATCTTGATTATCATAATCTTTCCCAACTAAATCTATTCATCTCCAGAACAAGGAGAGAGTCTTTATCAAATCCAATATCATTCCTATCTCTTGAGATAGAACCATAGGGTATAATTCAGAAGCTTCAGAAGAGGGAAAGACTAACCCATTACCAAGATGATTAGAGGAGTTTACAATAGAGTTTAACTACTTAACTAATTATCCAGTACTTCTGGGTATTATATAATTCACTCTTAAACTTGATACCAAAATTGGTAAACCACAAGGTCTAAAGTGCATAAAAGCCACACATTCTTATTTAAATCATAACTTATTAACTATATGAGATATAACAAAACTGAACTCATTTACATTACATTAAATAGTTCAAACTATTTGAATAAAAATAACTATGATCATTTTGAAACTCTTATGATCATGCCTTGGTGAAATCAAATCAAATCACTTAAAATTTGAACATGACCTTTGCTAACCTTTGATATTTTGAGCACAGCTGATAATAGGAACAAATAAGATATGACAATATGCAAAATTCACAATAACTGGATCATTTCAGATATGAACTTTGGAAGATAAACTTCCAAACAATTAATACAATATCCATTGATAACAATTCAATTATGAATTACAAATATGTATAAGAACATGAATTGATTCAGCCACAAATCCATTTATTGCCAAATGCCACTTGGTTGTCCAAAATTAAAGATTATTAGAGGATAATCATCATGCCACCTAGGATAGTTATCCACTTCAAAATATCTTCCTATACTTGAACCCTAAGTTATCCACTTGAAAATATCTTCCTTTACTTGAACCACAAGTGATGCATTTCAAAATATCTTCCTATACTTGAACCCCAAGTAATGTTCATAGTTATCCACATGAAAATATCTTCTTTTACTTGAACCCCAAGTAATGCTCATGCATGAGAGCTTGACAACAAGTAGCTTACTCACCAAATGAAAACAAGAGTCACCACTTGAGGTGTCAACTTGTGGTGGACATCAAAACACTATAAAAGGAACCCCATGGCATCCATTTTTACATCATAAACTCATGGTACGAGGACACCAACGAATTTGGACCATTTCATACATTAGATAGGAGCAAGAAGCATCACCATCACACTAGCAACACCACCACACAATCCACCCTGCTCATGAGTTGAGCAACAGGGCAGGATTCACCACCACTAGCACAACCAAAAGAACCAAACCAACAAGACCAAGACCAAATGGTTACTTAGTTCAATTAGGAATTAGGTCAAGCAGCTAGGAGGTGTAGGCATGCCACAAGACGCAGGTTTATCAGATTTCCCGAAGAACAAGCTTCACAAGACCTCCAGGTTGGTCTAGTATGAGAGGAGAGGAGTGTAGTTATTGGGAAAAGGGAAGCACTCACCTTAGGCAAGAGAAATATATGCATGTGCTCTAAAATCATCTACTAAAAACATATACATGAATCAGGGGCATATCACATACATCTAAATGATCATATGAGCACCAAGAATAAACAAGTAAATTTACTAGGAAGCAAATCAAACCTAGAAAATGTAGAGTAGCTATTCATATCATGCATATGTCTGTACCAAGAAATCACTATCAACACATGCATATCATTCACACACCTACACTTGCATAATAAAGGTTAGAACATTATCTGTAGCTGCCATTAGTTAGTAAACACTCTAACATCTCACTTACACATTATTGAGATGCATCTTTGCATATAGCCAAGTCAACTAGATACCATACTCTTTACAAGAGCATGTGTGGAATTAATTGCCAGAACACTACATTAAGAAAAGCACCCCTTTTATGAGGCACTTCTATGATATTTCATATTCTTTCCACCTATCCATTTGCAGCCATATGGTACCAATCTAAGATTCAACTTATGTATCACTTTAGGATCATGAGTAAAACCCTAGAATCACATCCTATATCTTAACCCCATGGATTATGTCCACATCATAAACATTCTTAATATCAACCATATTATTTATCCAGTGATTAACTTAAACATGTTAATATGTGCATGAATCTTGATATCAAATTAAGAGCATCATGTTCATACATACATATACCTAACTAGGAACTCCAATGCTAGAATCTATTATAAATAATAGTTCTCTTTTCATTCAGATACAAATATAGTATCTATACACTCTTAAGAAGAAACACAAAAATAGAATCTTTAAAAAATCATTTCTATTAAGACCCTAACAAAAACCATAACAACATCTAAAAGGCTATTATGTGCAGTTGCATATATAGATATCCCAAATACAATATATTGAACCAGTAGGAACATAGTTATGTTGTAAAAGAAATCATAAACTTAAAATTCCTGCAAAACAAATTAGCAAAATCTAATTAAAACTCAAAATCAAAAATCAGAAGAAGTAGAAAAGAAATCAAGACAGGAAAAAAAGAGGAGAGCTTACCTGGCCGCAACCCAACCCAGCCGGCCCAACTAGCCAGTCCACCCGGAGCCCAGGGAGCGTACCGTTTCATTCTGTCACCGACAGGTGGGACCCACTTGACAGCGGTCATCATCTCCATATTCTTCCTTCCTTTCTCCCTGTGACCGACATGACGTGGACGAGCTCCACGTCGATGCCGTCTTCCCGTTGACCACCGCGGATATTTGTTGGTTGCCACCTCCTCGTCCTGATCCCCTCCGTTCCTACTGGCAAGGTTGAGCGAAGTGATTCGCACCTAGATCCCTTGTCAATGCCGCCGTCGCATCTGGACCATTCCCGTCGGTGAAGTCACAACTCCGACCTCCTTGTGCTCTATAAATCCTCCGAGGACATCGCCGTGAAACCCTAGCCCGTCTCAGCACACTCTCAATTCCCCTCTACTCCCCTCTGTTCCTCTCAATTAACAGAAGGGTTCGTCGGAGTTCTACTGGACACCACCGAAGGAGGCCACCTCAAGCTTGAAGGGGTATACTGGGAGGAGCGCCTAGTCGCATAGGTCATCTAGGAGGATTATTGCATGAAGAGGAGTCTGGAGTGCAACGAATTTGGGGATTCCCTTCTGCAGAAGCTCGCCGGAATCCACGAGATTACGCTCATCTCCGTCGACCATTGGCGTCACCGAGCCTTCTATTAGTCTCATGGTAAGCATGCGCATCTCGGGAGCCTCTCATGGCATTCTGAAGGCACCTGTAACTCGATCTTGTTGTTTGGCCGGAGTTCGCCACCGCAGTTCGTCGTCGGCGGTGGTACTCCGATGACCATTGGGTGGCAGCCCCACCACTTTTTTGCTCAGCAACGCCTCCTCGTCCCAACGCACACACGCTTGCATCCTGAGTAGGTCGGAATCGCGTCGCCGGCGATCACCGGCGTTGAGTCACCGCCCAGTCAACATATTTGACTAGGTCAAGCCAACGTGGCTGCTGACTTAGCCTCAGCCCCACCTGTCTGTCTCTGCGGCTAAGTCTGTCTCGGTGTAAAAAGGTTTTCCCAGTCAAATAGAAATTCCTGGAAATAGTCAAAACTTAGAAAAATCATAACTATTTTATTTCTAGTCAGAAAAATATGAATAATATATCAAAATGATCCTAAAATTAAGACCTATCTATTTGTACTATAATATCATATGTTTGTGTGTAGTAAATTTGATACAAATTATCAAACATGTCTAAGTACTATTTTTCAATATGAATTTGAATCAAATTTAAGAATCAAATAATTTCTCTAAACATGTAGTAAATATTGTTACACTTAAACAACCTTATTGTAGTTACTACTTATATATTATAGGATCTTAAATTAAACTTTGTCATTAGCATTTAAATCACTAGAGTTATTTCCTATAGATAATTTTGAGGGTATGAAAAAACTTATGGAGAACATCAACAAATAAATAGTAACTTGTATATAAGGTTATTTCTTAACTTCCATTCAGTAAATAAGTAATTAACTCTAAAATGCTTAGTTCAACCATGATGAATGATTAACTCAATTACTTTAACATTATCAGTTAAGACCTAGAAACTTATAACAAGTAAAATCATGTTCTATTAATTAACCAAAATTCCTAAGAATAATTGTGATCACGTAAAATGAGTTAAATACTAATTACCCTTTTAAAGAATGTGTTCTTCAAAAGTTATTCTTTTGAGATACCTTGAAAGTAAGCATCAAACCAATTCCTTTTAGTTATAAATGAAAACCCTAAGTTATATTAAGATTGTTGTCAACCCTAGAACTACTTAGATATTACTATGTGTATAGTTTACTTTGACTTTGCATATCCATGATCAACCAAGTGCTTGCTAATTATAAGATGCAACTTAAAAGTGTTACCTTCATGTTTTCACCATTAACCATCATTCCCTTGTAGCAAGGAATGATTATGAAGCCCTAAAACAATAGCTCTTGTTAAAGTCTTATTCTTTTAATAGCACCTGATAGTGATCTAACCTAAAATGCTTAACAACCATGTTATGGTGTGATTTAAAAGTGCAACACATCATAAATAAATCACCATAACTCAATGATAACAAATCATCGGGGTTAGGCTAGGCTTAGAGTGATGCATATCATATCTTATGCATATCATGCTGCAGATTTCTAACATCATCCCTACCGGATGATGATTGCTATTTCAGAATTGGGATTTCTATCGTATCGAAGACCCTGACTCGCATAATCTTGCGGTCAGAAAGGCAAGTTCACTCTTGCTCATATCTCTTGTTTATCTTTAACAAAGTACTTGCAAATATACTGGTGGTATTATTATTATTACTATTGCATTAAAAAGCAAAGGTTCTACTTTTCTTGAATGAATATGACTAGTGGTTAGCAACCATGGTGGTTGTCAACCTAGGAAGGTGGGCAGTGGGACCATGGTAAGAGTATGGTGGAGGTCCCACTGTACCGGGAATGTTCACCTAGGACTAATAACCAATGTCACCAGTGATTCTTGTGCCGTAAAATACGGTCAACCATAGGGTCTGGAATGGGACGGGAGAGTCAGCTGTATCTTTTCCCTCATGCATATCAACGGACGCGCCGTTTTGGAGCAGTTGTCTCCCTGCGAGGAGCTTCGGGATGAGTGGATTCCCCCTAATGAATTCACGATTCTGGCGGTCTATGATGGATTGCAGCAACGGCGGGGGTAGAGTGCCGAGGCCGGTGTTACCAAAAAGAAGAGTAACCAAACCGGTGGGGGTAACTCATTGCCAAGGAAAGGCAAGTATGCCGAGGTCGGCAACTACTAAAAATGTAGACCGGCGAGGGTAGCGAACTGAAGTTGGAGCCGCAAAAGGGTGGGTATGCATGGTCGCGGGAAGGAACAGTGATTGGCTCGGATCAACGGCTGGGCCCCACACATGAGAAGTGTGGACGGGAATAGCTACTCGGATGTGCAACAAAGCCTTGATCTCTTATGGGTACAAGTGACCACCTCTGCAGAGTGTAAGAAAGTATCTGGATACTCCCTGCTCCGGGAAAGAGCTGCGAACACGACAGGAAAGGAGCCCATCGAAGCTCTAATCAACCTGTGAAGGCTGACGGACATAGTTCTTCTGAATAAAAGCAACCTCTCGAAGAAATGTTTACAAAAACATGCATTGCCAAACGACTCTTGAGTCCAAGGCTATAGCTAGTGCATCAAACACCTTCTTCCCTATATGAACTTGCTGGGTAACGCTCGTTACTCACCCCACTCCCTCGTAACCCTTGCTTAGATTGGAGGCAACACAGGAGGCAACCTCGAGACACTAAAGATGAAGATGAAGTCCTTGACCAATGTCAGAACTATCAATGGAGTCAACGACTATGCCAAGCTTAGTGGAAAACTAGAATAGGAATAGAAGGGACCCAATTCCCTAATCCTAGAACCTAAGTAGCTAGGGTAGTTCTGTAGCAAGCCAACTGCATTAGTGAAACTCTAGTTGAGTCTTCAATGTATTATTCTCGTTTGTAGTCGCCAGGACTAAACCTCTACCTGTTGAGGAGGTTCTAAAGATCTTCTGTATGATGAAAATTGTAATCCTATGCACCTACCTTGGACCTGCGATGTTTCTGTTGTACCACTCTGATCGATGTAATACTAGTGAGACGGTGTTTCATTGGTGTTATGTCAATGACTTGCATAATACACATGCACTGTTATGTCAACGACTTGCATACTTTCATTAGTTGAACACTTTTTGATTTGATCAACAGAAAACCCTCTAAAAATTTGACCTTTGTCAGCTGTTCTGTTTTGACAGATTTCTGCCAATATTTGTGTTTGCCGCTTTATCGCTTTCTTTTTGAGTTCTTTTGATCACGGAACTTTTGGGGAAGTTGCTACAGTAGTATATACTTTATATGTGGTGGTTTTGAGTTGAAACCTGAAGCAAAAGGGGTTGATTCTATGTTATGCTTACACTAATGTTGCTAATAGATTTGTGTTTAGTTTTGTATGAAGGAAGTTTTCAAGTGTAGGGATTGGAGAATGATGAGAAGAGTTGAAGAATGAACAAAAGCTCAAGCTTGGGGATGCCCAGCACCCCAAGAAATATCCAAGAAGTACAAGCGTCAAATCTTGGGGATGCCCCCGAGGCACCCCTTCTTCATCGGCAAAAATCAGGTCACCTTTCAACACACTATATTTTTATTGCTTCATGCATTATGCGTTTTTCTTGGAGCGTCAGTTGTTTTTAGTTTTCAGTTTTGTTTAGTTTTGTTTGCTGCAATAAATGGTTGGACCCCAACAAATTTCTTTTGGAGAAGTTGCTTTGCTTTTCATTTGCCAAGAACACTCATTGAACGATAGAGTGAAAAACGGACTTGATCGAGTGTTCTCTTTTTCTAGAACTGCGTTTACCTTTCGATTTTCGCCTTGATTTATGTTCAGATCTTGTTATATCTTTTTATCAAGGTGTATTTTTGCCTCTGGTCCATATTGGTTTTCATCAAAAGAGTTGTTTATAAAAAGTTTGAATGGTGTTGGAAAAGAGAAAAAGCTTTATGCAAAAAAGTGGTACAAGAAGGAGCTTGTGTAGACTGCGGCCTAGGCTTTTGCATGTCGTGCTTGATGTCTTTTTGATAGTATGCTTAGTGGTTTTGCTGTAGCATGACTTGTCTCAAATGACTGAGATTGCTTAATGAGCCTTTGAAAAAAATCATGCGTTGTTTTAATTATTTGGAAGCATTATTTTGGTTTTCTCCTTGATGCTTTATTTGGGTTGACTTGGCGCATGTTCACACATGTTAGACTCATACAAAGTCACCATTGCCTCTATGATCATTTAGTTTTTGACTTTTGATGCCATCTTATGCTTCTTTTAATGTTGCTTTGTCGCTATGCATGATTATGGCCATTATTGCTCTCTTAGTTGGTCGCTCCCAGTCTTTTGCTAGCCCTCATTTTGTACTGAGTATGAGTTCTATTCGTGCATCCAACTCCTAAAAACCAAGTTGTTCCAATATGTCCACCATATATACCTATTACCAATTTGCTATTCCAAAGTACATTTGACTTGCTTTTATCTATCCTTCAAATTAAACTCTCTTTTGGTGTTATGCGAAAATTGGTCAGTAAAGCTTTCACGAACCTGATGGCACACTTTACTTTTCTCGTTTTAAAGTTTTAACATTGTGGCTCTCTTATGTTGAGTTGTTATGCTTGCAAGTTGTAAGTTGGAAATTAGCCCAGCCATGCCGTCATGGGGAAAGCTTTCAACATTGCACTTTCTTTCATTTGAGTTGATATCGTGATCTTTTGTTTATGGATACTCGCGATATGAAATAAGTTGGGAATCTTGCGGGATCATGGAGTTTTTATATGTGTTAGGGAAACGCCTGGGCCGCTAATCTAAGCCGTGCATAATTCATGGTGGAAATTTACAGCATGCCCATAGTGAACATTCGACGATGCATCTCACAATAAAAAGCTATACCAATGGTAAATAAAAGAGATGCCGAGGTGTTCATTGTCTGTTTGTCCTATCATTTTGATGTGGGCTTGTTCCATGTCATCGGGCACGGAGGTACCCCGTTGGCGGTTCTCGATGATACACATATATTTATAATGACAAGAGCTTGCTTGGGACTGTAAGTCGAGTAGCATGAGGTTTGGGTATTCGTACTTCACGGGACACGAGGTTTTCAACTTATGATTTGTCAAGCATATGCATCATAAGTGACAAGGGCATAGATAATAGAGCCCGTTAGTTGAGTACCCCTGAGGCCCGATAAGCTAGGCCCAATTGTAATACTAGTCGAAATACGAGTTCTTACCGTATGTCGATATTGTAATCTGTATCGGACCCTACCCGATCCTCGAGACCTGGCCACCTATATATAGGGGCCAGGAGGGGACGGTGTAGGCCAGATTGAAAGCAAGCCAGGTTTCACACCCACGTTTACTTTCATAGCCACCTTGTTTGACTGATTTTACCTTTGAGTTCATCCGACGCCCTGTCTCCCCGATCCTAAGTCCTTCATCTAGGACATTTTTCGAGTTAACCCCTCGTCAATTGGCGCCGACCGTGGGGACTCTGGGCGTTAGAATCATGAATTCGACGGCTTTTTTGCTTTTAGCCAATAGCAACCAAGAAGTCGACGGAAGCCAAGAAAAGGAATTGACGTTCGGAAGTCTAAGCTTCTACATCGGACCTTTGGGTTCAACTCGCCTTTCGGATCCGACGAAACCAATTCCATCGGCGGGCCAAGCAGAGAGGACGACAGCATCGGGATCATCTGTAGGCTCTTCTAGTGAGGTAAACTCGCTAGTCAGCTTAGCGGAAATAGAAAATCTGCTGGGAAAACTAGAGGAACCCAAAGAAATCGAGCAAGAAATCATTGTGGAAGAAACAGTGGACAAATCAAGGGATACTGCCAGCAGAAGCAGCAGCACCTCCAGGAGCGTGCATCAGTTATGTGTAATCATCACTGAAGCAGCAGAAGAAGAAAACAATCACCTCGGTAATAAGGAGGTCGACATGCAAGTCGACAAAATGAGGAGCAATAGCAAGAAAGAGAAGGAGAAAGTACATGTTTCGGCTGGAGAATGGAGAATGATTATGATAGCTGTCAACCATGGGACTGATGTACCCGCAGATGCAAGAAGAGAAGTTTTAATGGGGTACCAATACGTGCTGCACCAGCATAGGAAAAAGCTCAGGCAGGAAAGAGAGATGATTATGAGAAGTCCAGATTACAATAGCACACCAAGTGAATGATATTGGAGTGAATATACCAACTCATCAGAATCCATCATGGAGAGGCACAGAGACCCAAAGCATAGTAGGAGGACAACAGCACGTGTAGTAGAAGAAAGCTATATAAGAAGTACAAGCCCAAACCAACCAGAAGAGGAGGAAGAATTCGTACAAGAAACACCAGAGGCAGCATTGATAGCAGCACAAGCATACTTACTAACTACGCAGCCAAAACCTGGTGACCCACGGGAACAAATGCATCAAGCCGCGATATGGAGCCTCGGGTTAGTAGAAGAGAAGCTAAAAGGAAGTATTCCAGAGAAAAAGTCGACTCACCGGAGTGCAAGGGAAAAAGAAGAAGTCAAGCGCAAATTTTTGCGAAATGAAACCAGCGAATCCTCGGAAGACGAGAAGTGTCAAAAAAGGAAGGAGGATGCAAGGAACATAATCGCACAAGCAAGGGTAAATAACTCGCGTTACGCATGGAGGGAAGAAAATTACAAGGACGACGAAAAAGAGATGGGCGCGCTATGCTTTACCCGAAGGGTTCGCAAAACACGGGTACCCAAAGGCTTCAAGTTGCCTGATGACCCACAAGTATAGGGGATCGCAACAGTCTTCGAGGGAAGTATTACCCAAATTTATTGATTCGACACAAGGGAAGCCAAAGAATATATGTAAGTCTTAACAGATGAGTTGTCAATTCAGTTGCACCTGGAAACAGTCTTGCTCGCAGTGGTTTATCAATGGCAACAGTTTTATAGTGGTGACAGTAGTGAAACAGTAACAGCAGTAGTAAAATAGTAGCGGTAATAGTAACAGTAGGAACAAATACTGTAGGCATAGGGATGGATTACGGGCGTTGCATGGATAAGATAATTCATGAAATCAATGAGACATGGACATTGCAGATAAATAATGATAAAGCATCCTAGTACAAACAATCATAGGCATGTGTTCCGTATATAGTTGTACGTGCTTGATACGTCTCAAACGTATCTATAATTTTGGATGCTCCATGCTTGTTTTTACACCATTTGCCTAATGTTTCGTTACACTTCGTGGCGTTTTTATGCGATTTCCGGAACTAACCTATTGACAAGATGCCACAGTGCCAGTTCCCTGTTTTCTGCTGTTTTTGTGTTTCAGAAAAGCTACACAGGAAATATTCTCGGAATTGGACGAAACAAGTTCCAGAAGTCTTATTTTCCCCGGAAGCTTCCCGAAGACCGAAAGAGAGCCAGAGGGGGGCCAGAGGCCGCCCTCACACATAGGTGGCGCGGCCCAGGCCCTGGCCGTGCCACCCTGGTGTGAGGAGCCCTTGGCTGCCCCCTGACGACGCCCCTTCGCCTATAAGAAGCTTCGGGACGGAAAACCCTAGAGGAGTCGGCGAAATTTCCAGAACAGTTCCGTAGCTCCGCCGCCGCCACCGACGAATTTCGGGGGACAGAAGTCTCTGTTCCGGCACCCTGCCGGGACGGGGAAGTGCCCCCGGAGCCATCTCCACCGGTCTCCATCGCTGTCTCCGCCGTCTCCATCGACCTCACCGCCATCTCCATCAACCTTGCTGTCTCCTATGATGAGGAGGGAGTAGTTCATCCCCGGGGCTAAGGGCTCTACCGGTAGCTATGTGGTTCACCTCTCTCTCCCATGATGTGATCTTTATGTGATCGTGAGCTTTGTATCATATTGAACAAGTAGATGTTATTATTCAGATATTATGTGTACTCTATTGGTATTATTAAAGTAATCTATTCCTCCTGCCATGGTGTAACGGTGACAGTGCGTGCATCATGGTGGTACTTGGTCTAGGCTACGATTGTGATCTTTTATGGATTATGAGAATAATTATCGCTATGATAGTATTGAAGTGATCTATTCCTCCTTTCATGGTGTAATGTTGACAGTGTGTGTACCGTGTTAGTACTTGGTCTAAGTTGCAATAATATCTATCTTGAGTTGTGATCTGATTTGAATATCTCTATGAGTGGTGTTTGTCAAGTACTTGATGAACTTTAAGGAGTGCTTCGTAGCCCTACGCAATGATTAGTGTTGTTCAATAGGAGAGTAATTCAGAGTACCATAGTGAAGAGAAGTTGTTTATTTGTTCAATCATGTTATATTTGTTGGGAGTGTGTCCACTAGTGAAAGTATGATCCCTAGGCCTTGTTTCCAAGCATTGCACACCGTTTACTTCCTGTTTTGTTACATGTTTGCTCGCAGCGATATTTATTTCAGACCACATTTGCTACTTATAATCATCACTACCGCTTGTATTTCACTATCTCTTCGCCGAACTAGTGCACCTATACATCTGACAAGTGTATTGGGTGTGTTGGGGACACAAGAGACTTTCTGTATCGTAATTGCAGGGTTGTTTGAGAGGGATAGCTTTGACCTCTTCCTCCCTGAGTTCGATAAACCTTGGGTGATCCACTTAAGGGAAACTTGCTGCTGTTCTACAAACCTTTGCACTTGGAGGCCCAACACTGTCTACAAGAACACACGTGTGCGTAGACATCAGTGCTCACAAGGAGAAACTTGCACGACATCTTTTGTCCTACCAGCCTGTTGCAGCAGGGCCTCAAGGGAAACTACTGGTAATTAAGGTACTCCTTTTAATAGAGTACCGGAGCAAAGCATTAGCACTCGGTGAACACATGTGATCCTCACATCATAGCCATCCCCTCCGATTATCCCAATTTCTGTCACTTTGGGGCCTCGGGTTCCGGACAACAATATGTGTATACAACTTGTAGGTAAGACCATAAACAACAAGTATCATCATAGAAATAATAACATGTTCAGATCTGAAATCATGGCACTCGGGCCCAAAGTGACAAGCATTAAGCACAACAAGTTGCAACAATGTCATGGGCACTAAATAAAGATACTAGGCACTATGCCCTAACAATCTCATATCAAATTACATGAATGATCTCATCCATTCCCTACCATCCCCTCACCTACAGCGGGGGAATTACTCACACATGGATGGGGGAGTCATGGATGATCGATGGAGGAGAGTCGGTGGTGATGGTGATGAAGATCTCCTCCGAATCCCCGTCCCGGCAGGGTGCCAGAACGGAGTTTCTGGTTCCGAATCGCGGTTTCTGATGGCGGCGGCGCAGCGGAAGTCTATCTGGGAAAAACGCCTTCTCCCCGATATTATGTCGTCAGAGGGTATATGTAGGCGAGAGGGAAGGCCGAGAGGATGGCTGGGGCCTCCTCACACCAGGGTGGCGCGGCCAGGGCTGGGCCGCGCCACCAGTGTGTGAGGGCCCCTCGAGCCTCCTCTCCGTCCCGTCTTCTGGCTCCGTGGGTCTTCTGGTGAAATATAATTTTTGATGATTTTTCCCGAATTTTTACTGGAAGTTGGATTTCTACACAAAAATGAGACACCAGAGCAATTCTGCTGAAAACAGCGTCAGTACGTGTTAGTTGCATTAAAAACACACAAATTAGAGGAGAAACAATAGCAAAAGTGTTCGGGAAAGTAGATACGTTTTGGACGTATCAACTCCCCCCAAGCTTAGCTATTTGCTTGTCCTCAAGCAATTCAGTTAACAACTGAGAGCAATAAAAGAAACTTTCACGAACACATTTGCTCATATGATGTATATATACTAACTATGTGATCAAGTACTCAGGCAATTCATAATAAGAAATATGCAACTAATGTCACCTCATAGTCAAGCAAACTATGAAAGAGTGCCAATGCACTAATAACAAGTAACATGTACATAAGAAGCTACAAGATTGTAATATGCATAAATGATATGAAAGGGTGGTATCCCGCTTGCCTTTATTTGTAGAGCAAAACATAAATGCTGAGGCACCTCTGAAATTCAAGGGAAGACTAGAAATTAAAGATATCAAAGATACAAGCATCAAAGTTATACCACAATTAACCGTGTTCTGGGACAAGCACATTACACTAAGAATAACAGCTATGCTCTCAAGAAGTGCTTTAAAGTTAGAAGATGATGACTCAACATAAAGGTAAACGAATGGCCCTTCGCAGAGGGAAGCAGGGATTTAGCATGTGCTAGAGCTTTTCATTTGTAAAACAGAGATAAAAATTTATTTTGAGAGGTGGTTGTTCTATGTCAACGACTAGCAATGGGGACTTGCTATCTTCCATAATAAACAAGTGAGAGCGGTTCCGAGTTCTTTGAAATTTGGCACATTGGTGCTCTTTTATAAAGCTTTGGCACTCCTCCTCACCTTTTTTCCTTTCTCAAACCATGGCTAACCGATTCCATCGGGTGCCCACCAACTTTCACATTCCTTGGAAGAGTGCCTTTTTTCTTTCTTTTAGAATTAGATTATAATGGTCTGACCAACTCTCATGCAAATTAATGACGAGCAGATGAAGCTACCTAGTCGAGGGGTACTTAATTTAATATGGAAGATAGCAATTCCGACCACTACGTCCCCATGAGCTAAAAACAGTGGCACAAAATGAGAAGTAGTTGAAAGTTTTGAAAGGTAGCACATGAAAATTTACTTGGAATGGCTTACAAATACCATGCATAGGAATTTATAGTGGACTCTTTGGAAGACTTGGTTTTTGGTAATTGGATGCACGAGTAGAGCTCATACTCAGTACAAGTGAAGGCTAGCAAAAGACTGGGAAGCGACAATCGAGAGAGCAATAACTGTCATAATCATGCTTGCGACAAAACAAAATTAATACAGGCATAAAAATGATACAAGAACTCTGAGGCAATTTAGAAAATCGAGGCTTAATTGACTTTTTGTTCAGTCATATGCATGCTTGAGCATGTGCCAAGTCGATTCAAATGAAACTTTCAGAGGTGGATACCACAATAACATACCATATTATGAATAAAACAAAGCATGCAAGCGTCTACATGACATGCTACAGGCTAATAGTAAATTGAAACTAATCATATGAAAGCAAGAACTACAAAGCATCCATTTGATAACATATACCTTACATGAACCGACTAAGCATGTCCACATAGATGAGTATATGTACAAAAATGAAAACAAATAGAGTTCATACCAGCCTCTTACCACATCTCGGATTGTCGTATGTCGTCATCATTGCTCTTCACTTGTGTGGCTTGAATAATATAAAGTGAATACCAAGCTCCAATGGAGTAACGGGAGACTGAACTCTGCAACAAACTTTACAAAACCGAAGAAGAACAACAAATATTTTTGGGGTTTTCAATTTTTGAAACAAAAGCAGAAGGAAATAGCAAACAAAGCAAAATATTTTTGGATTTTTCAAATAGCAAACCGAAAATAGCAAGTAAAGCAAACCAAAGGTAGAAAACTAAAGAACCAAACAAAGAGAAACAACGGAAATATTTTTGGTCTTTTTGTGTTTTGGAAAAGTGGAAACAAGAACAAGAACACTAGAGAAGGCGAAACATGAATATACAAAGGTCCGACAAAATATGATATGTAGATGAGTGAATCCTCGGCGTACCTCCCCCCAAGCTTAGGCTTTTGGCCTAAGTGGAGATCAATTTCGATTCTGATAGCTGCCCCAGGCTGGTGGGTCATCATAGATGTAATCGTACCCCGGCTCTCGTGAAGATGAAGCTGATGGCGCATAATCATAATAAGGTTGCTCATATGGGAAATTCGTAATGTTGGAGGGCTGACCCGACTCCTCGGCGCCCTCCTCATCGTGCACAGGTGGCGGGTGCTCCTCTACGTACGCATCAAGCTCATCTTCCGTAAGCGACCATCCATTCCTGCGATCAAGGTTAAACAAAAGAGGTGCAGGCAAACGGACGGATCGATCAGTCTTTACTACCCTCCAGGTAGTCTTCTTGAAAAAGGTTAGCTCAAATGTTAAATTAATCAAACTAGCAGGAGGAGAAATAAACTTATGATGAATCATAGAATTAAGGTCAAGTTTCTCCTCGGGGAACTGCAGATCTAGAAAATGAGGTACTACACCATGAAAAGCTAACAGGCGTGAAGCTATAAGTCCTCCACAGATTCCCCCTTTCTCACGGTTAATATCAAGATGGAAAGCTATTAAGGCACCCAAATGGTAAGTCCTATCATGCCTCAAAGCAGCAGCAATAAAAGCTAGATCATGGAGAGATAATTTACTTGCAGATTTCCTAGCAAGAACACATTTGGTAATGAAGAAGGCAAAATATCGAATGGATGGGAAATGAATATTTCGAGTTTTACCACCCTCTCCTGTGAAGCTCTTCCTTGACAAATCTCCTCGATAGTTCTAACAATGGCCTAGGTTGTCCCCTTATCTTCTCAAGCGATCCCCACTGTGGTACTCTAATAGCTGTACAGAAAACATCAAGAGGCAAGTCCACGGATTTGTTATAAATTTTATAATGAACCATGGGGTTAGAAGTGGACCAACTAAATCCGAAATCCTGCACCACAGACATTGTTAGTTTAACATATTGGGGAGGTTCACCCTCAACAAAATGTTCTAATCCTGCATTAGAGAGTAAGGTTTGAAAATCCTGCATAATTCCGGCAGCATTCATGAACTCTGAGCATGGCTAGTGTGAGGGGAAGACCTTCTCTTCACGGTGAACTTTCATAACTTCATGCACTTCTAGTTCATGTTGAGAGAGTTGATAAGCATTCTCCTCCATTTCTGAAATTTTTAACAAACCTCATAAAATATGATTTTGAGACAAGCAAATGTAGGAAACTATTATAGTGGGTTACTAGAGAGCTAACATGCATCAAAATAACAATTCTAAGCAATAGAACAAGCATGAATACTCATTTATCCTGCCACCTACAATGCTAAAATACTCAAGAAATACTCCACCAAAAGAAATTCTACTTGGACAAGTGGAGGAGTCACATACCGGAGAACAAATGCTCCGAATTTCAGCAGAAATGTTGGGCTGAGCAAGGAGATCGAAAAATCCAGGTGAAGAACAGCAAGAACTCGGGTTTGAGATGGGTGTGTCGTTGTTTTCGGGAGAGAGAAAGAGCAGGGGAGGAAGAGATGAGTGAGGGGCCAGGTGGGGCCCTCTCACACCTGGGTGGCGCGACCAGGGCTGGGCCGCGCCACCTATGTGTGAGGTGGCGTGGCAGCCCCTCCTGGTGCCTCCCAGGTGTCTCTCTGCCCCATTTTTGACATAAAAATTTATAAAGAATTTTCTGGAATTTTTCAAGAAACTTTATTTTCGAGGATTTCTCAGAAATTGGCATATCGATAAAAACTCAGAAAAACGTGGATAAAATGATTTCAGGCAAATCAAAACTAAGCATGCAGCAGCTCTGAGATACTCTTAATCATGCAACTAAACTGAAGGAATAAAATTTGATGAAAGTAAATACAAGTGAGGTGGAGTGGATGCGGTGAAAACGAAATTTCGTTCATATAAAATCACTTTGTTAACAAGGTTGATCAAGTCTTGTTCCCAAACTAACTTCATATGAGGCAAAACTTTGCACTTCACTTAATGCTTATGTTACCTCCACTTTGATAGGTATAGTCCCAATCATAACAATTTTATATTCTTCCTTGGACTTTCGCTCTGAACAAATAATTTGACCAACTTTGATGGTCTCAACATGCTTGATTGCATTTAGAGCATTCTTCCTATCAATTTTCTTGGGAAAATAAACCGTATACTCTTTGTCATTAACATTAAAAGTGATTTTTCCTTGATTGCAGTTAATAACAGCACATGCAGTGTTTAGAAAAGGTCTCCCAAGAATAATAGACATATTATCATCTTCAGGCATTTCCAACACAACAAAATCAGTTAATATTAAACAACTGTTAGCAACTTGAACAGGAACATTTTCACATATACCAATAGGAATAGTAGTAGACTTATCAGCCATCTGCAAAGATATATCAGTTGATACTAATTTTTCTAGATCAAGTCTCTTATAAAGAGAAAAAGGCATGACACTAACTCCAGCTCCCAAATCACATAAAACAGTTCTAACATAGTTATTTTTAATGGAGCAAGGAATAGTAGGTATACCTGGATCTCCAAGCTTCTCTGGAACTTTACCATCAAAAGAATAATTAGCAAGTAAAGTGGAAATTTCCTCACTAGGAATTTTCCTTTTGTTAGTGACAATATCTTTCATATACTTGGCATAAGGAGGCATTCTAATAGCATCAGTCAAAGGAATTTGCAAAAATAAAGGTCTCATCCATTCACAAAACCTGTTGTAGTGTTCTTCTTCCTTGGACTTGTGTTTCTTACTAGGAAAAGGCATTGGTTTCTATACCCAAGGTTCTCTCTCTTTACCATGCTTGTTGGCAATGAAGTCTTCTTTGGTGTACTTTGCATTCTTATCAATCTTTTCTGGTTCCTCTTCAACTTCTTCTTTATCGGAAGCATCTCCTGGTTCAGTTTCAGCATCAGAAATAGAAACACTGTTAGGATCTTTACCTGTATCAGATGATTCTGTGGTTGTTTTATGCTTCTTCTTCTTCTTCTCCTTAGAAGGAATATCATCACTTGAAGTACGCTGAGAATCTTGCTCGACCCTCTTAGGATGTCCTTCAGGATATAATGGATCTTGAGTAGCAGCGCCACTTCTTGTGCGTATTTCACATGCTTGCTTCTCTCTTGCGGCATTAACTAGCAAGTCTTTTTGCACCTTGGTAAGCTGATCAATTTGCGTTTGAACCATTTGAAAATGTTTAACAAGTATCTTCACATCATTAGCGGTTCTCTCCACAATATCCTGCAACTTATTAATAGCTCTAGAATTTTCCAACAAATGATTATGCACCATTCTATTAAAATTTTCTTGCTTAACAATAAAATTATCAAATTCATCTAAGCATTGATCAGGAGGTTTAGTATAAGGAATATCTCTTTCATCAAAGCGTTGGAGAGAGTGTACCTCAATAGTTGATGAGTGAGGGATTGGCTTACATAATTCTTCTATAGGAGGTAAATTCTTCACATCTTCGGCCTTAATACCTTTCTCCTTAAGAGATTTCTTAGCTTCCCTCATAACTTCATCATTTAATTCAATCATCCCTCTCTTCTTCGGCGTAGGCTCTGTAGATGGCGCAGGGGTTGGTGCTGGTGTTGGCTCAACTAAAGTCCAATCATCATGATTCCGGCTTATTTTAGCCATTAATTCTTCAGCATCAGCCGGAGTTCTTTCCCTGAAAACACAACCAGCACAACTATCCAAATATGACTTAGATTCATCCGTTAGTCCATTATAAAATATATCAAGGAGTTCGTTTTTAGGCAATGGTTCTTTAGGCAGAGCTCTAATTAAAGAACAAAACCTTGTCCAAGATTCAGGCAATATCTCTCCTTTTCCCTGTTCAAAATCAAAGATTTTCTGCACAGCAGCATGTTGAGCACTAGCAGGAAAATATTTCTGAAAGAAAGCATTAACCAAAGCAATAGGACTAGTAAGAGATCCAGGAGACAAGCTATTAAACCAAGTTTTAGCTGCATCTTTCAATGAGAAAGGAAAAATCTTAGCAACAAAGTAAGTGCGGAGCTTAATATCATCAGAAAACAAATTACTCAAAGTAGAAAGCTCATTCATGTGCCCCATAGCACTCTCATCTTTAGTACCACAAAAAGGAGTTTTCTCAACAATAGATATGTAAGATAAATCAATAGAGAAATCATAATCCTTGTCTCTAATATTTATGGGAGAAGCAGCAAACTTAGGATCAGGAGACAAATTATATCTAACAGAACGTCTTGCAAGAAGTTCTTTAACATTACCAGCATTACGAGCAGCACGTGCTTCAGCAATAAAATCATCATTAAGCTCAATATAAGCATCATCATCATAATCATCACTAGAACATTCCCTAGACTCAGGTGAACTAACAGGTGTAACAGTGGTGTTTCCCAACTTAGCTCTAGCAATAGTAGCATCTAAAAAGGAACCTAGTGAACCACTCTCATCAAGCACAGTAGAAGCATCATCTAAATTATCAGTGGCATTTTCAATCTCAGCAGAAGTAGTAGCAGTAGCGTGTGGGTGTGGTGGTGTAAGCAACTTACTCATAACAGATGGCAAATCAAGAGCAACAGAGGTGTTGAGATTCGTACCTCTTCTTGTAGTGGATGGCAATATAGGAACTTTTCCATCACGAGGTTTACCCATGATGAAAGGATTGCAGCGAACAATATGAATACCAAGTGAACTTACAAATAAAGCTATGCTCCCCGGCAACGGTGCCAGAAAATAGTCTTGATGACCCACAAGTATAGGGGATCGCAACAGTCTTCGAGGGAAGTATTACCCAAATTTATTGATTCGACACAAGGGGAGCCAAAGAATATATGTAAGCCTTAACAGATGAGTTGTCAATTCAGCTGCACCTGGAAACAGTCTTGCTCGCAGTGGTTTATCAATGGCAATAGTTTTATAGTGGTGACAGTAGTGAAACAGTAACAGCAGCAGTAAAATAGCAGTGGTAATAGTAACAGTAGTAAACAGTAGGAACAAATACTATAGGCATAGGGATGGATTACGGGCGTTGCATGGATAAGATAATTCATGAAATCAATGAGACATGGACATTGCAGATAAATAATGATAAAGCATCCTAGTACAAACAATCATAGGCATGTGTTCCGTATATAGTCGTACGTGCTCACAAGGAGAAACTTGCACGACATCTTTTGTCCTACCAGCCTGTTGCAGCAGGGCCTCAAGGGAAACTACTGGTAATTAAGGTACTCCTTTTAATAGAGTACCGGAGCAAAGCATTAGCACTCGGTGAACACATGTGATCCTCACATCATAGCCATCCCCTCCGGTTATCCCAATTTCTGTCACTTTGGGGCCTCGGGTTCCGGACAACAATATGTGTATATAACTTGTAGGTAAGACCATAAACAATAAGTATCATCATAGAAATAATAACATGTTCAGATCTAAAATCATGGCACTCGGGCCCAAAGTGACAAGCATTAAGCACAACAAGTAGCAACAATGTCATAGGCACTAAATAAAGATACTAGGCACTATGCCCTAACAATCTAATATCAAATTACATGAATGATCTCATCCAATCCCTACCATCCCCTCACCTACAGCGGGGGAATTACTCACACATGGATGGGGGAGTCATGGATGATCGATGGAGGAGCGTCGGTGGTGATGGTGATGAAGATCTCCTCCGAATCCCCATCCCGGCAGGGTGCCAGAACGGAGTTTCTGGTTCTGAATCGCAGTTTCTGATGGCGGCGGCGCAGCGAAAGTCTATCTGGGAAAAATGCCTTCTCCCCGATATTATGTCGTCAGAGGGTATATGTAGGCGAGAGGGAAGGCCGAGAGGATGGCTGGGGCCTCCTCACGCCAGGGTGGCGCGGCCAGGGCTGGGCCGCGCCACCAGTGTGTGAGGGCCCCTTGATCCTCCTCTCCGTTTCGTCTTCTGGCTCCGTGGGTCTTCTGGTGAAATAGGATTTTTGATGATTTTTCCTGAATTTTTACTGGAAGTTGGATTTCTACACAAAAACGAGACACCAGAGCAATTCTGCTGAAAACAGCGTCAGTCCGTGTTAGTTGCATTCAAAACACACAAATTAGAGGAGAAACAATAGCAAAAGTGTTCGGGAAAGTAGATACGTTTTGGACGTATCATTGCCACATGACCAAGAGAAGTATGACAGATCGCAGGAGCCAACCTTATGGTTGTCAGATTACCTGCAAGTAGTACAGATACTAGGAGGAACAAGAGCAACAGCCATGCAAAGCCTACAGTTACACCTCACCGGCGCAGCACGGTCCTGGTTAAATACCCTACCCAATGATTCCATTGGAAGTTGGGGAGAATTAGAGAGTCAATTCGCGAGAAACTTTCGCTCAACATATAAGCGCCCAGCATCGCTAGAAGAAATCAAGTCATGCGTGCAGCAGAAAGGCGAAACACTACGTTCTTATATACAACGCTGGAGCGTAATCAAAAATTCAGCAGAAGACGTCTCCGACGAAAGAGCGATAGATGCTTTTTTGAGCGGCCTTCGTCGTACAGATCTAGTGGAAGAGATAGGAAGAGCAAGGCCAAAAATGGTATCAGAGTTAATGGAAACAGCCAACAGATTCGCCGATGGAGAAGACACGTACAATAACAAAAGGGGTCGATCACCGGAAGTCGACAGAGCAAGCAAGCAAAGACGAAGATACCGCAACGGCGACAACCACGGAAGGAGAAATCAAATTGCCGCAGGATATGACAAAAGGAACGAAGAAGGCTATGAAAACATTGAGTTTCCTACGAAAGACAGCAGGAGAAAGGAGAAGCCAAGGTACTCGGGTCCTTCGGCAGAAGATATGTTATATGGTCCTTGTCGCATCCATTATGCTTACCTAGACGGGAAGAGAGTATCCAACCACCAGATGAAGGATTGCAGAACCTTCCTAAGGTTGCAAAATGCCATGGATTCAAGCCAAGGGGCACAGCAGGGAGTAAAAAGCATAAATCAAGGATATCAAATGCAACGACTCACAAAACAGCTGGAGTTAAACGTATATATATCAGCAATGATCCAACCAGTACCAAAGTCGAAGAAAGAAAGGAAGAGCATATCAAGACAGGTCAACCTAGCAATAACATCACCACTAGCTACAACAGAGTATCTAAAGTGGTCGATCAACCAGTTAGGTTCAGCAGAGCAGACCATCCAAGGAAAGTCCCCAGACCAGGCCACTCGCCAATGGTGCTCAAAGCCCAGATAGGAGGATATGATGTCGGAAGAGTATTCATGGACGCAGGAAGTGGTATAAACCTAATATACGCCAGAACGTTGAGAGCAATGTGCATATCATTGGAAAATCTAAAGCCAACAGATTGTTCTTTCCACGGAATAGTACCAGGAGCCGCAAATTATCCTTTGGGCAAAATAGAACTCGACGTCTATTTCGGCGACAGCAGAAATTATCGCAGAGAAAAGCTGGAGTTTGAAGTCATGGATTGGCCCTCACAATATCATGCAATCCTGGGACGCCCAGCATTTGCAAAATTCATGGCAGTACCTCATTATGCATATCTCACGCTCAAGATACCAGGACCTAAAGGAACAATCACGGTACAAGGAAGCTTCGAAGTATCCAACACCTGCGACAAAGAATTTAACAGGTTGGCACAAACCTTTGGCATGATAGCAGAGTACGAAAGACTAAAAGGCGAAACCGACCACAACGTGCTACCCGACGTCGGGCGATCCCTGCCAGATCAGGCTTTCGATGCAACTCAAGACTCGAAGAAAATACAGGTCCAGCCGACGGATCCAAACAAGACCACCTCCATAGCGGTAAACTTGGACCCCGCATAGGAAAGCGCGCTCGTCGAGTTCCTCCATGAGCGCTAAGAAATCTTCGCCTGGTGTCCCTCAGATATGCCAGGTGTTCCCAGGGAACTCGTCGAGCACGCACTAAACGTGGATCCTAAAGCAAAGCCGGTCAAGCAACCATTGCGATGATTTGATGAACCCAAGAGGAAAGCAATAGCATCAGAGCTACATAGGCTGGAAAATGCAGGGTTCATCCGAGAAATCAAAATGTCGACTTGGGTATCTAATCCAGTAATAGTCCCCAAGAAGAATACAGACGTACAAAGAGTATGTGTCGATTACACATCTCTCAACAAGCACTGTCCAAAGGATCCCTTCCCCCTGCCTCGCATCGACCAAATAATTGACTCAACAGTAGGGTGCGAAAGGCTTTCCTTCCTTGACGCACATTCCGGCTACAACCAGATCAAGTTGAAGAAATAAGACGAGGAAAAAACAGCTTTCATAACACCTTATGGCGTGTTCTGCTACCAAGTCATGCCTTTCGGCCTAAAAAATGCAGGAGCAACTTATCAGAGGATGATGCAAAACTGCCTTGGAAGTCAAATAGGGCGAAACATCCAAGTTTACATCGATGACGTGGTCATCACCACGAGAAAGGAGGAGTCTCTTATCAGCGACCTGGCGGAAACCTTCGACAACCTGAACAAGTATAAGCTCAAGCTCAACCCGACAAAATGCTCCTTTGGTGTATCAGCGGGGCAACTTTTGGGGTTC
Organism: Dactylis glomerata; assembly: GCA_007115705.1. Lineage (NCBI taxonomy): Eukaryota > Viridiplantae > Streptophyta > Magnoliopsida > Poales > Poaceae > Dactylis > Dactylis glomerata. The sequence continues at coordinate 1,158,564 of QXEO01001205.1, forward strand.
CTAGTATCAGCAAGAGGAATAGAGGCAAACCCAGAAAAGATCCAAGCAATATTAACAATGGGAAAGCCAACGAAGCTACACGACGTACAGAAACTCGCAGGGCGCGTCGCGGCGCTAAGTCGATTGGTGGCTCGACTAGGAGAGAAAACACTACCTTTCTACGCGCTCATGAAAAAATCAGATGATAAATTCAAGTGGATGGAAGAAGTGGACGTGGCCTTCATGCAGTTGAAAAAAGTGCTCTCCACGCCTCCGGTGTTGGTCGCACCAAAGGAAAAAGAACCGCTACTATTATACATCGTAGCAACACATCAAGTGGTAAGTACAGTACTAGTAGTCGAAAGAAGTGAAGAAGGAAAAGCACACGGCGTTCAGAGGCCAGTATATTTCATCAGTTAAGTACTTTCTCCAACAAAACAAAGGTACCTGCACTACCAAAAGCTCGCATACAGTGTTTTCACAACAGCCCAGAAATTATGATAATACTTCGCGGTGCATCCAATCATAGTGGTCAATGAAGCACCACTCTCCAATATATTGAACAATCCTTCGGCAACAGGACGTGTCTCTTTATGGGGAATTGAATTATCACCCCTGGACATCACGTACGAAAAGTGAAAGGCAATCAAGTCGCAAATTTTGCTAGATTTTACAGCAGAGTGGCTGGAGTTACAAAGCACAGGTCCTCTAGATTTATCGAGTGTGTGGACGATGTATTTCGACGGCTCCAAAAGAATCCAAGGCACAGGAGCAGGCATAGTCCTAATTTCACCACAAGGCGAAAAACTGAAATATGTGTTGCGGATGAGCTTTCCCCAAGCTTCCAACAATGAAGCTGAATACAAGGCATTGCTCCACGGAATGAAAATGGCAAAAGCTTGCGGAGCAACTCGACTTAAAATATTCGGAGACTCGAACCTCGTCGTTCAACAAGTAATGAACAAATGCGACGCCATCAGCGACAACATGACAGCATACATAAACTTATACTACTATCTCGAAGGAACATTCGATGGATGCGAAGTTTCGCATGTCAGCAGAGCCAGCAACGAGGAAGCCGACAATTTAGCAAACATCGGGTCCCAATGCTTACCCGTACCACAAGGATTCTTCTGGGAGGAAATCATGGAACGATCAATAAAGAGCAGCAAAACCTCGACTACGGAGGGACAACCGACAAGCTCGGGGGCTGGAAAAGCAAGTGTAGCAGAACCAGAAGAAGTCATGATGATAGAATAAACTTGGATGCAGCCATATCTGGCATATATGATAAACAAAACATTACCAGAAGACACGGTAGAAGCCAAAAGGATAATACGACGATCCAAGGCTTTCGTCGTGTTACAGGGAAAACTATATAAGAAAAGTATATCGGGCGTCCTACAACGATGCGTCACTCCTCAAGAAGGACAAGAAATCTTAAAGGATATTCATGCAGGAGTATGCGGACATCACGCGAGTAGCAGAGCTATCGCAGCCAAGGCCTTCCGAGCAGGATTCTATTGGTTAACAGCCATCGAAGACACAAAAGATATAGTTCGAAAGTGTGAAGCATGCCAAAGGTTCGCATCTAGGCCCCACGCGCCAGCAGCAGAGTTACAACCAATACCACTATCATGGCCCTTTGCGCAGTGGGGTCTCGACATGGTAGGATAATTGCACAAGTCTTGGCCAGGAGGACACGTTTATATGCTGGTGGCAGTCGACAAATTCACCAAGTAGGTAGAAGCAGCCCCAGTGACAACTCAAGATTCTAAAGCCGCAATAAATTTCATCAAGTCTATAGTCTTTCGCTTCGGAGTACCACACATCATAATCACAGACAATGGTACGAACTTTACGTCGAAGGAGTTCGAGGACTATTGCGAAGGACTGGGAATCAAATTGAAGTTTGCATCTGTAGCACATCCGAAGACAAACGGACAAGTCGAAAAAGCCAATGGCTTAATATGCAACGGGATAAAGAAGCGGTTGTTAGCACCCCTCGAAAAAGCCAAGCACGCTTGGGTAGATGAGCTACCCTCCGTACTTTGGAGTCTACGAACTACACCTAACGCAGCCACTCAAGAAACCCCCTTTTTCCTGGTCCATGGCGCAGAAGCTGTGCTTCCAGTTGAAGTAACTCATGAAGCTCCAAGGATCGCAGCATACGATGAGGCAACTTCCACATAAGCACTGCAGGATGATGTCGACGCACTAGATGAGGCAAGAGACGTAGCGCTCGCCAGAGCTACTCAGTGTCAGCAAAACTTGCAAAATTACCACAGTAGTCGAGTTCGTCCACGATCTTTCGTGGTAGGAGATCTAGTTCTATGACTCAAACAAGATGGCCATGGAAAACTTGAGTCCCCGTGGCTGGGACCTTACATCGTAACAGAAGTGATACCAGGAGGAGCTTATCGGCTACAAGACAAGAAAATTGGGCAACACGAGAGTAACCCGTGAAATGCAGAGCAACTACGATGATTCTACGCATAGGTAAAGCAAGGAGACTAAGGAGTTTTTCGAGTTACGACCCTCTGGATCCAGAACATGAGGCCATAGGTCGGGTTCATTGGGTCAAATAGACAATATGTGTAAATATCTTACTTTACACTCGGGGGCTAGGACCCTCGAGTCATACGAAATAATATTAGCAAGTTCTTGCAATTATCTATGATATATTCTACGGTTGATCACAACCCGATATTTTTGACAGCACAATGAATGGTCCAAAAGGAACCCGATAAAATATTAAAAACATACCTCGGAACCATAATTTGTTCCCATGGTAAAACGCATAATTCAGATATGATTGTTGGTTACAAGGAAGCACGACAGCTGGATTACATAGCATAGAAATCTAGTAAAAACTATGCTTCGGCTTCAAACTCCTTCTGGCACTGAGTGCAGTCGTAGATTCTCACATCGAACTTCGACATGCCAACATGATAATCAAAGGTTATGAAGAACCCCTGATGAAGGTCATGGTCCTCCGCAAATCGCGACCAGCCGCCCTTGAAGAACTGTTCGCCGGCGCCGTCGTACCACACCTCCACTTCATATGGAGTTCCTCCACCAGAGTGTTCGTGGAGAACTGCTTCACGCAGTTCCCACCCATCCATGAAATTCGTGAATTTTGACGGTAGGCGTTGAATCTCACGACATTGCGGGCCGGCGATGCAGAAGAACGAAAAAAGTCTGGGCGGAGGAGGAGACGCGCTAGCAGAAGGAGCACTTGGACTAGGTGCAGCTAAGCGCACCTTGGGTTTGTTTTTGCTCCCAACCGGACGGCCGGGGCGCCGCTTCACCAGAGCGGACGACGAAGCCGCCAAAGCATTAATCGAAGCCTTGTTCTTGCTGCCGCGAGGGCGGCCACGACCCCGCTTCTCCACTGGGGCGCCAAGGTTCAAGCGGGACCCACTTGCATCAGCCATGGAGGCAGGAGTTGGGGGGAAGAAACCCTAGATGAGTTTAAGAGGAGAAAGATGGAGCGGTGGACAAGCTAAATACTGGATTAGGGTTTTTACCCATCGTCAGACGTGGTTTATTTATAAGCACGTATAATGGGCCTTTACAAAGGCCAAAATATAATCACAGGCTCTTATATGCTGCCCAGAGCAGACGATATTAGACAGATCAACATATCCAGGGAAAGAAGGAGTAAACAAAAAAAAGAGAAGATGAAGAGAAACAGGAGTAGGAAGGAAGGGAGAAAAAAAAAGGGATTTCTATTTTCGTGCCCTCGGGTCCTTAGTTGTGCTCAGTTTTCCCCAGCCGCTTAGTTTTTCTTCAGTTTTGCCCAAGTACTTGTCTGAAACCCTCACAAGGAGCTCGAACGGGAGGAATCCAGTTTAGTTGACCGTTTGTTGGTGCTGGCAAGTGGGGCCGCTGTTGGTGCCCCGTAGTGGACACGTCTCCACTTATCCAGATCATCGTGGGACCCACAACTTGTCCACGTTAGCGCGCCGGACCCACAGCTTACCCAGGTGACTGTTGCAAAATGGGAGCCCGAGCCAGCCTCGCGCCCGTGCCCGTGCCATTGCTTCCCCTTTCTTTCCCCATTGTTCTTCTTCTCCGCCAGCGGCAGCCCTTCTCCGGCAGGCGGGTGATGTCTAGTTTCTCTTCGACCTCCCGTTCTTCATGGCCGCAGTATGGACCCGTGCTTTTGACAAAATGCCCTAACTGCCCACGCCAGGAGCCTCTGAAGCGGTCGATCTGTAAGATGGATGACAACGGCAACCGTGGACGTGAGTTCCTTGCATACGAGAGCTTGCCATATAGAGAGGGGGATAAGGTTAGATCTCACTCCAATTGCTCTGTTTTCTCTCGATTTTCTTGTTATTCCCTCGAATTTGGGATTTAGGGTTCACGTTGTTGTTTTCAGATCCTCAAGAAATGCAGGTATTTCGAGTGGATCGATGTGTATGTTCAGAGGCTTAAATTGCAGGAATCAATTGGCGCTATTGGGGAGCGCAATTTGCGAGGGGGGGACTTGCTGTAGAGAATGCGGCGGAGAGAGGAGCCGTTCCGATTATGCCTAATGCTCCCAATGCAGAACTAGTGGAAGTGAAGGGAGAACTGAAGAAAATGAACAAGCAGTTAAAGCAGCTGATCGAGTTAAAGAAGCAAGCTAATCTGATGGCTGGTTGTTTTTTGTTGTTGTATAATTGCGATCGGATTCTTATCATTGCTCATCAAGCGCTAGAAGTTGTTACAAGGGATCCCTTGTTACAAATCCATTAGTCAGTTACATGTACTTGTAGTTGTTTTCAAAGTTAGTGTGTGCATTCACCGAAATTACCAAAAAAAAATAAGTGTTAGGGAATATAGGAATGCTAAAGATAGTTGATAATTGTTAGAGGGGTCACAAATAATGCATTCACCGAAATCCCACAAATATGTATGTCTCATGTTTATACCAAAATTATACCACTTTTGGAACGTTTCAACTAACCAAAACTATATCCCAAACTATATTCCCTAAAAGAAAAGGAATGCTAAAGATAGTTGATAATTGTTAGAGGGGTGATAAATAATCCATTCACCGAAATCCCCCAAATATGCCAAATATGTATGTCTCATGTTTCTACCAAAATTATACCACTTTTGGGCCGTTTCAAATTGCCAAAACTATATTCCCTAAAAGAAAAGGAATGCTAAAGAAAGTTGATAATTGTTAGAGGGGTGATAAATAACCCATTCACCGAAATCCCCCAAATATGCCAAATATGTATGTCTCATGTTTCTACCAAAATTATACCACTTTTGGGCCGTTTCAAATTGCCAAAACTATATTCCCTAAAAAAAAGGAATGCTAAAGATAGTTGATAATTGTTAGAGGGGTGATAAATAATCCATTCACCGAAATCCCCCAAATATGCCAAATATGTATGTCTCATGTTTCTACCAAAATTATACCACTTTTGGGCCGTTTCAAATTGCCAAAACTATATTCCCTAAAAGAAAAGGAATGCTAAAGATAGTTGATAATCGTTAGAGGGGTGATAAATAATCCATTCACCGAAATCCCCCAAATATGCCAAATATGTATGTCTCATGTTTCTACCAAAATTATACCATTTTTGGGCCATTTCAAATTACCAAAACTATATTCCCTAAAAGAAAAGGAATGCTAAAGATTGTTGATAATTGTTAGAGGGGTGATAAATAATCCATTCACCGAAATCCCCCAAATATACCAAATATGTATGTCTCATGTTTCTACCAAAATTATACCACTTTTGGGCCGTTTCAAATTACCAAAACTATATTCCCTAAAAGAAAAGGAATGCTAAAGATAGTTGATAATTGTTAGAGGGGTGATAAATAATCCATTCACCGAAATCCGCAAATATGTATGTCTCTTGTTTACATCGTGGAAAATAATGCATAAATAGAGAGAATATAGTTACGTGGCAAAATAATCCATAAATGCATGTCTCTTGTCATACGGATCGACTCCAACAACCGTTGATCCACCGACAGAGAGAGAGAGAGGGGTGGCCACGAAGAGAGAGAGAGGGGTGGCCACAAAGAGACGGATAGGGGTATACTGCCCGTTAGATCAGTGGATCAACGGTTGGTGGAGTCAATCCGTGTGACAACGGCTCAACCAATCAGGATAAGTTTGGGCTTCTGTGAGCATTTGTGACTGTACTTGAGGGCAAAACTGAGTAGTACTAAGAAACCAAGGGCACGTAAATAGTAAATAGACTAAGGGATTCAAACAAAAGAATTAAAAAATGAAAAATGTGTGTTTTGTACAATATAATTCATATTGGGCTACATCAAATTATTTGCAATTCAAATATACATGAGTGTGACAATTATGGCCTCATTTAGACAAACTATGTTTTGGGGAAGATATTTTGCAAAGGGGTTTGAGTGGAAAACCATGCATCTACATAGCTACTAGTGATTCTGAGAAGTGGCAATTTGTGGTAAAACATGATTTATCTATGTTTGTTCAAGGTGGCAGGTTGCGTAGGAAGACTCCATGAGTAGGTGCCACTATGTTTTTATTTTTTTGGATTTTTTGCGCATGAAATGACTCAGTTAGCTATGTTAATCTCATTTGTTGACTCTCTGTTGACCAGCTACTTGAGGGTAGAACTGAGTATATTGCACTTGCCAGTCTAAGTACTCGAGGGGAAAACTGAGTACATATAAAATTTCTGTATAAGGCCCAAGGTTAGAACTGAGTACACCAAACGTCGAAGGGTTAGCCTCGTGTCGCGGTGCACGCTGCAGCCGTGCATAGCGGACGCATGTTGCGGTACACCAAACGCCACCTTCGTCTTTATAGAGCCCCTCTTTCTCTCCCTCGACGCTCGCCCACTCTCTCATTCTCACTACAACCGTCTCTCCTATCCCATCATCTTCTCCACTTCGCATCAAAAAAAACCCCGAAGAAAAAACCCCGGCGATGGAGAAGAATGAGATGCCCATTATCGGCGCTTCCGACGTAGCCACCGGCGCATCAGCCACCGGCACATCGGCCGCCGCCCCCATCCAGGACCCCGTCACTGCTTCGAACATAGCCGCCGGCGCATCAGCCGCCGGCGCATCAGCCGCTGGCGCATCGGCCGCCGCCCCCGTCCAGGCTCCTATCGCTGCTTCCGACGTAGCCGCCGGCGCATCAGCCGCCGGCGCATGAGCCGCCGCCCCCGTCCAGGCCCCCATCCAGGCCCCCGTCCAGTTCCCCGTCGATTGGGACCCGTACGAACAAGAGCCGTATGTCGCCCCGGAGAACCCCTACGACACCAGCATCATCGACGACGAGGAGGTAACCCTTTGTTCCCTTGTTCTTATTCCATTTCAATCCTTTTTGTGTTAGATCTTGCATTATTAGGGTTTGTCTGTTCCTAGTTCTATCATTTTGTGTTAGATCTTGCGTTAATAGGGTTCGTCTGTTCCTAGTTCAATCCTTTTGTGTTAGATCTTGCGTCATTAGGGTTCTTCTATTCCTAGTTCTAGATCTTGCGTGTTAGATCTTGCGTTATTAGGGTTCGTCTGTTCCTAGTTATAGATCTTGTGTTATTAGTGTTTGTGATTTGCTTTTGTTTAAGATTCGGTTAACTTATGTGAGTAATCAATCCCATCCGGTTAATTTGTGCCGATGATGATGAATATTTGGGCACAAATTGATTCAGGGTTTGGTCAGTGAACAATTGGTGTGTACAAATTTGTTGTGCATGATCTTTGGTTCACTGACCCAAATCCTGGATATAAGTGTGTCCAATGTAACTGAGGCTACCTCTTTTTTTGTGCCCATATTATCATGCATGATCTTTTGTTCACTCTCTGTTCCATCATCGCTGCAATTGACTCCGTGTTTTTCGATCTTTGGTGCTACGTGACAGGTGCAGAGCAGCGACGTCGACAGCGACGACGAGTCCTTCCACACCAAGACTCGTCACGTCCTCAGGAGGCTGCAGTCCAGCCATTACGATCGCCACTTTGCTCGAGGCATTTACAGGTGCCCCTTCTGCACCAGGAGGCTCCGCGCCACCGACTTCAACTGCCTAGTGAACCATGCCGAATCCATTGGCAGAGCCATTGGCGGCGCTAGAGTTGGAACGACCGTGAACGTGCATGCGTTCATGGCCAAACACAAAGCACTTGGGATTCACCTGCGCAGCCTCCAAGCTTAATCCCATTCATGTAAATTGTAGCTTATGTTGGATCTCGGTCGGTAGCTACTGTTATCTATGCTATGTTGGCTGCTGTATGTAGCTTATCGTATATTTTCTCTGGAAATGTGCCCTAGATTTCCTACTCCCTCCGATCCATATTACTCTTCGCTAATGTGGTTGTATCTAAACACATTTTAGTGGTTGATACATCCGTATTAGTGAAGAGTAATATGGATCGGAGGGAGTACCTGATTGGGTAAAAACGAAGGCATAAAGAAATGAATGGCGTTAAGAAACAGAAGGAGAAGCTGCTCTAGATTTGCTACCAATTTGGGCAATCAAGAATGAATGAGATCGAGCGAGAGAGAGGAAAAAGGTGCATTGAAAACTGCTAATCTGGGCGAAAGAGACAGAAACCACTCGTTCCCACGTCCCGGACCCACATGGCTCCACACGCTACGGCCCCAGCTCCGCTCGTATGACCAAACACGGTCTCGTCCTGTCCCACGCGGTCCCTTTCTACCAGCCCCACACGACACGGCCCCACACGATGTGGCCCCACTCGTGAGCACGGAACGGTCAACTGAACGGGATTCCTTCCGTCCGACCTCCTTGTGAGGGTTTCAGACAAGGGCTTGGGCAAAACTGAGGAAAAACTAAGGATCTGGCACTACAAGAAATCTGTTGACTAGTGACCCTTCATTTTGGTCACTAGATGGTCATTGTTGCTCAACTTATGACCCTCTTCTGACCAAAAACAGTTGGTCGGCAGTTGAGCGTCACTGACGGCTTACAATGACCAATTTTTCTAATTGGTCATAAGCGATTATGACCAAAATAGATGGTCATAAGCATTATGACCAAAAAATTGGTCACGAGCAATTTGGCCAGACCACGTCGGATCCTACGTGGCCAATCCTACGTGGCAGGTCGTAATACGAATTCAGCCCGGTCCAGTTTCATTGTTCTACATGGGCCAAGCCCAATAATTTGATCTTTTGATCTTTTTATTTTTCTCAATTCTGGTTAGCTAGCTGGGCCAAGCCCAAAATTTCTAGCCTTTTATTTTGGGTTGTGGCCTTTTATGCCCAACGAATGTAGATTTCTTTTTTCTTTTATTTATGGGTCCCAATTGTCAGTTTTAGCAACAGGTCCTAGTTGTCAGGGTCAACTCAGTGGGTCCCAATTGTCAGGGTCAATTCAGTGGGTCCCAGTTGTCAACAACTGGTCAGTGGGTGATAGTTTTGCAATTCCATTTTTCACTATTTCAGTTTCACATTATCCAGTAAATAAATATATCATATTTAAATCAAAATAGACAGAAAATACACTCAGTACTTCAATTAACAGCCACAGGTCCATTACAGCATATCATACACACATACAATGGCAGTCACAGTACAAATCTACAAATATAATATAACTAGATAAATTTCACAATGGCTTCAAACTTCAACCTGCAGCTCCATCAACAGTGGCTTCAAACTTTAAGCTGGAGCTCTATCGCTATCAGCTGGTCTCATGCTCCTGTCATATGAACCATGTGAATAGCTATCAAAGTACTAACCAACAATCAATAAATAATTGGCATCAGATAGTAGTTTACTATGTTCAGATAAACTTGTACATTAGCAGTAGGAAAGTTGGTTACAGGATAGGTGAAATGCAAACATACTACAAATCTGAACCCCTGTTCAGTACCTATCACAGCAGCACAGCTTTGCAAGTAGAAGAACTTTACACAGTGAGATGGAGATATTACAGGAGTCGATATGGAGCTCCGCCTTGTAGGTCATTCGCCACGTCCAATGAGAATCCTAGCTGGAGCTCCATGGCTCCATGGTCGATATCTGCATTTAAATGAAGGTGCACTGCATGAATATCACCTACAGCTACCCAATAAAAATGCATAAACAACAATGAAGTAAAGTACAATACTCCATGAGTATCATTTATCTACAGCAATGGGCATCAATCAACTAGTAGTATCAATTCATCTACAGAAACTTTAACTGAAACTTTATGGAGTACACTGGTAATTGCATTTTGACTCTACAGAACTGGAAACGACACAGTACATACAGGAACTGGAAACAGTACAGTAATCAACTGTACTGAATCTTTATGGTGGCTGTTACACAAGCACACAACCATTGCAAGCAAACAAAGTTTCTTCAATGAGTCAGATATTGCCATACTATTTCAATCAAGAAAATGATGTGATCCAGCAATCCATGCTTGTAGCTGTAAATTTAATTGATTTCTACCATTGAATCCATATCAAATCGCACAAGACAACAACTACGAACTCGCTCCTACTGCTAGTAACATCAATCGATTCACCTTGCAGCTTGTTGGTGTGTCAAGGATGATATGCAGGGCAAGGATTGCATGCATGCTTGCTTCAACTATGCATGAGCTACTTCGCCGCTTGCCTAGGCCGACGACCCCAAGGCATCCATCCATCCTCCCATCCAGCGTACATGTAAATGAGATTCAGAAGAAACAAGTTAACACACTAAATCAGTAAATAACTTGCATTTCAAGTATTCAACCATGCTTGTGTATAGATCCATATATTTAGGTCCTCACGGTGTGAGTACTTCTCCAGAAATAAAAAATATTTGCCATCCATATATTTATGAGCTACAGATCTATACACAAGTAAGGTACACAGTGATGGAAGCAATATACACAAATACATCCAGAAGCAACTTTTGTAATGAAATATTGTTCATATCACTTTATCAGAATTAAAATAGGTTCCAATGGATTAATAGTATGTACCTCTATTATCACAGAAATAGAATCAACAGTAATGCAACCAACCAAACAGTAAAAAGAGAACAAATCTAAAATAATTTTCATATGTATTTACTGGAATAGCTCAAGTGTGAATTAATAAATGGAGTTCGCTCCTTGAACATGTCTACCTTATTTTGCATAAAACAAATCTGAATAGTTATTGTAATTAAAGGGAGACTCTAATGTAACTACTGGCTGTAAAGATGACACAATTAGTTGCCAGTAAGCAATATGATTAAAAAATATCAACCAGCTATGGACAAAGCAAGCTCTTATATATGGATGATCATGAACAGGATGGCCTCAGCTTGCAACCTAGGACTCACTGCACTGATAATCTAAAACGACAAGGAAAGAACACTAGCTGCTCATAGGATACTGTGAGATAACTTTACTATTTTGTCATGCACCACATGTTGGGGAAAATGTTTACCTTCCATCTTATGTATAAATAGCTGATGGCACCAAGAGCGATGACAGTCAAATCGTAAGCAGCAGCGCCTGCATGAGAAGATGCTGCTTCAGCACAATAGATATTTGGCAAGCGTAGTCTGGTTCTGGTACCAGCCAGCTCAATTTCTAGCAGGTTAAAACGACTAATAGAAGAGAAAGGAGAGCATAGATCATACAAAGCATACTGTTCAATCTTCAATTATTGCTATGAAAGGACCCAGAGAAAGGAGAGCATAGATCATACAATAAGTGAAGCTAGTGATTATTGTTTGATAACACATATCAATTAGATGAAGCAAAAATTATCATTTAAGTGAACTAGAATATAAAGAAAAGCATGCAGAACACACATGCTTATGCTAGTGTCTTGCATAATAGTAAAGGAAGCCCTAGTGTCCTGCATAAAAGATTAAAACTAGATGCTCTCTCCTCAAAAAATAGTAGTAATGGAACCCAAACATCATCACAATATAAACAACAGAACAGCATACAGAACACATATGTTCCATGTTCTCTAGAAACTCTCTTAGTGCCTTACACATAATAGATTAATACTACATGCTCTCCCCTCAAATAAATGTATAACAGAAGCCAGAAGAAGTAAAGATTATCTATATGCAGCTCAAGAAACTCACATTGACGCAGCCTCTAATAAAATATACAACAAATAGATTACCAGGTAGGTGCATCGAGCTAACCATCTAACAATTATATGATTTGGTGAGCAAATCGACCAAACATTGGGATCCGTATGAATCTCGAGAACAGATAACCGGAATATCTCTGACATACCACAAAACTACATCGTGTACAGCCCAAGAAGTCAACGATCAGAATCAATCGTCCCTAAACCACATAAAAATTAATCGAACCTCTGCACAGATCGGTTCATAGATCGGCTACCAGGCGCATCCACGCTGGGGAATCTCAAGGAGGTGTGCGTATTAATTATGAAGATAAAATAGCAGGAGGAGACGCATACGCTACGGGCAGAAGCGCGCGAGTCGAAGCTGCCGCAATCGACGGCGGGAGAAGAAAGAGGGGAGATCGTATGCGTACCATCTCGCCTGCGAGGAAGGATGTAGATCTCTCCATGGGAGGAGGAATCCCGGCATCACGAGCCGGGGCTTGCTGGCCGGCTGCATCTGCAACCACGCGGTGAAGCGGTCGCGAAGCTGGCACCGCCGTCAGTTTCGTCCCCGCTCGCATCCGATGCTACCTGGCTGCCTGCATGGAGAGAGATAGTGAGAGAGAAGCCCAGAGAAAGTTTTGTGGGGAGGGAGTGGAAGAAACCTACATCTGGGGGCTAGATCCGGCGGGTCCATCCATCTCTGCCAAGAGATCAACGATCCAGCCGATACAGGGGTGGCGTAGCTATGCGCGCCGAAGAGGAACTCCACCTTCCTCTGCTGGGGCACCGACGGCGCTGAAGGCCTCAGGCGCTGAGAGGCGAGCGGCGCGACTGCAAGATCTGGAGGGAGAGGGAGGCGGCGCGACTGCGAGAGAGAGAGGGGGAAATGGGGGTGGCTAGGGTTTGGACGAGGGCCTATCGGGGTGGCTAGGGTTTGGACGAGGGGGGATGGGGTGGCATTCCAGTGCGTTGGATCTGTGTGTGGACGGTTCTGATGGTCTCGCTGGTTCTATCCGTGGGAAGGAGATTCCTGAGCTCTGATTGGCTGCTGTGTTTTTTGCTGCTACATTTTCCAATTCATTTATAGAACAAAAGTAGATCAATGTTATGGCCACAATCATGACATAGTTTGTTCAAATGATCCGATATTGTGCAAAAGTGTTCGACTCGGAATAACGAACAATGTTGCAGAAGGAAGTTTTCATTTTTTTTGCACAAAAAACTCATTTTTCATTTTTTGAGTGACACAAATCGATGTTTTAGTGAAGGAGCTACCAAAATTCAATTTGAAAATTGGGCCAAAACAATCTCAAAAAATATTAGAACACTTAGGGTTTGAAATTCAGCACTTGGTTGAACAAAAAACAATTTATAGGTATTTTTTAATTTTCTAACAACTTTCTGCCGATTCAGCAGGAAGCGGGCCCAATTTGAACTACAAGTGCTTCATCGTTTGCTCATGATTTTTTGAAAAAAATATTTTTGGATGCACAAATTGCTATTTTATCATAGATCTACAAAAAGTTTCAAAAGATTCCACCCCTATCTAGGAACTGTCAAGCCCGCCGTTTTGATCGTCTTTTAAAATCAACATAAGAAATTCAAAAAAATTCAAAAAAATATAAAACCTTTGCATTGCATCATGTTATGTGACCTAGTTGCAAGGAAAAATAATAAACTTGGAATATTACAAATTTTTTTAAAAAGTGTTCTCAAAACAGAGCTATCATGTATGAAGATTCCTAACTTTTAAGTCAAACTACCAATGTTATAGCCACAATCATGACATAGTTTGTTCAAATGATCCTATATTGTGCAAAAGTGTTCGACTCGGAATGACAAACAATGTTGCAGAAGGAAGTTTTCATTTTTTTTGCATGAAAAACTCATTTTTCATTTTCTGAGTGGCGCAAATCGATGTTTTAGTGAAGGGGCTACCAAAATTCAATTTGAAAATTGGGCCAAAACAATCTCAAAAAATATTAGGACACTTAGAGTTTAAAATTCAGCACTTGGTTGAACAAAAAACCATTTACAGGTATTTTTTAATTTTTTGACAACTTTCTGCCGATTCAGCTGGAAGCGGACCCAATTTGAACTACAAGTGCTTCATAGTTTGCTCATAATTTTTTTTTAAAAATATTTTTAGATGCACAAGTTGCTATTTTATCAGAGATCTACAGAAAGTTCCACAAGATTCCACCCATATCTACAAAAGAGCTACCATGTATGAAGATTCTTGAGTTTTAAGCTAAACTACCGATGTCATAGCCACAATCATGGCATAGTTTGTTCAAATGATCCTATATTGTGTAAAAGTGTTCGACTCGGAATGACAAACAATATTGCAGAAGGAAGTTTTTGTTTTTTTTGCACGAAAAACTCATTTTTCATTTTTCTAAGTGGCGCAAATCAATGTTTTAGTGAAGGAGCTACCAATATTCAATTTGAAAATTGGGCCAAAACAATCTCAAAACATATTAGAACACTTAGGGTTTAAAATTCAGCACTTGGTTGAATAATAAATCATTTATAGGTATTTTTTAATTTTCTGACACTGTTCTGCCGATTCAGCAGGAAGCGGGCCCAATTTGAACTACAAGTGCTTAATAGTTTTCACATAATTTTTTAAAAAAATGATTTTTAGATGCACAAGTTGCTATTTCAATAGAAATCCATAAATATTTTCACAAGATTAAACCCCTAGCTAAGTGTGGTCATGCCACCATTTTAAAAATATTTTGGAAACAACATAGGAGAATTAATAAAGATAAAAAGAATACTTACATATATGAATAACTCACCAACACGAAAATCATGAGTCTAAGCGAGTTGAACAAAGTTGCTTTTTGGATCATTTCAATCCGAGCTTATATGCAAATTTTGTGGTCCAATTACTCAAGTAGTTCCTAAATTATTCATAATGAAATCTTTTTAGGAAGCTATTTGGGCCGAAACCATTTGCCAGCCCGTATTACTAATGGGGCATACTTGATGGGCCGGCCAAGTTTCATATAGTCCCAGGCCCAACAGATTCTATTAGGTATATAATGGACTGAAAGCATTGTTTGACACAAGTGATTTGGTGGTGTAGTGGTAGGGGATGGTGGATGACCAATATGCTGGAGGTCTTGAGTTCTAATCCTCCTGGACACATATTTTGCAAGAAATATTTTCCTTGTCCACATGACATGTGGGACCCACATGGGGGCGGGTGGGACCCACCTGGCAGGTGGGGTAGGGGGTGGGGGCGGGTACGTCGGGCGGGACCCACCTGACGGGTGGGGTAGGGCGGGTGGGACCCACCTGGCAGGTGGGGTAGGGGGCGGGGGCGGGGTAGGGCGGGCGGGACCCACCTGACGGGTGGGACCCACCTGGCAGGTGGGGTAGGGGGTGGGGTAGGGCGGGTGGGACCCACCTGGCAGGTGGGGTAGGGGGTGGGGGCGGGTAGGGCGGGCAGGACCCACCTGACAGGTGGGGTAGGGCGGGTGGGACCCACCTGACAGGTGGGGTAGGGGGTGGGGTAGGGCGGGTGGGACCCACCTGACAGGTGAGGTAGGGGATGGGCCCACCCATCATATTAGTCAAAGAGTCAATATTACAATGGGTCCCAGTTGTCAGAGCATTGACACATAGGAATCAATGCCACCTAGACATTGACACATATGCGTTAATGACACCTAGACGTTGACACGTATGCATAATTGCTGAGGTGGACGTCCAGTCACACTGATTCTAGTGGTATGACCATTTAAATTGGTCGTAAGAGGCAGAAAATCAATTACGAATAATATGCTAAATTCGATTATATCGGTTATGACCAATTCGTGTCTAAGCATTATGACCTTTTAGACTAAATTGGTCATAAGGATTAAGACCTTGAACCCTCCGAAACGGCTTACGACCATTTGATATGAGTTGGTCATAAATCTATGACCAATTTTTCTGTGGTCACTATGAGATGGTCACTAGTCAACACATTTCTTGTAGTGTGGGGAAAACTGAGTACAACTAAGGACCCGAGGGCATGAAAATAGAAATCCCAAAAAAACATAAGTTTACCCCATTTACGTCTCGGGGGCTTACGACATTCGAAGAAAAGGAATACATTGCGTAAGTGAAAGAAGTCGACAATTGACGGACGAAGAAGTACAACAAATATACTTAGCTATTTTCTTAAGCCTATACCCGAAAATTTCGGCTATAGCCTCGGGGGCTACTCCCATCGGGAGCGCTGGGCGCGCACCCGATGATATTTTCATGAGTACTGAAGCAAAATAGGTGAAAGAACGATCAGGAAGTTCTATTACTCCCATCGGGAGCGACCTTTTTTATCAATTTAAGTAAACTCAAATATTTTGTACTCTGAATCAGTCAAACAAGGCTGCGACATATGATCCTCGAGTTGCGTCATCGCGACTACAACTCGAATGCCGTGATTTATCACGAAGGTAAGACCCCAGGATCCGTCCTGTGTGGCCCGGTATACGCACATGGATGCGCTCTGCTGGTATGTATCCGTGTCTACGACGCGAAGAAAAATCCTGGTGGACGCACTGGGTACCCTGAGAATCACTGGGATTCATTCTTTGTAAGTCCTAAATGCGGCAAAAGAATGGGTTTGACCGGTTTCCCGAATTCAAATCCAAGGGGATTGAATTTGAAGTAGGTGGCAAGCGTCTGTTCCGGCAGTTAACTGACCTCTTGATCCGTCAGAGTTGTCAGGCTTGTTCATCAAAACCCCTTGCAAAGTATCATTATGAATAAGTCGATAAGACCAAGTCAAAAGATTTAAAGACATAAGGAATTCGAAGAATTGATCAAGACGAAGAGTAGAAGATCTGAGATTCAACCCGAATCTACAATTCTGGTAGAATCTCGGGGGCTACTAACAAGGGTATAGATAATAGAGCCCGTTAGTTGAGTACCCCTGAGGCCTGATAAGCTAGGCCCAATTGTAATACTAGTTGAAATACGAGTTCTTACCGTATGTCGATATTGTAATCTGTATCGGACCCTACCCGATCCTCGAGACCTGGCCACCTATATATAGGGGCCAGGAGGGGACGGTGTAGGCCAGATTGAAAGCAAGCCAGGTTTCACACCCATGTTTACTTTCATAGCCACCTTGTTTGACTGATTTTACCTTCGAGTTCATCCGACGCCCTGTCTCCCCGATCCTAAGTCCTTCATCTAGGACATTTGTCGAGTTAACCCCTCGTCAATAAGTGTATTCGCATTAACTTTAACCATTCAAGATGCCTATGATGGGGGAAATGAGAGCTCAAAGCCGGTAAGTTCCATAATTTTTGAAGGTTTATAAAACTTGCAATCACTGCTTCCCTCTACGAAGGGCCTTTCTTTTACTTTTATGTTGAGTCACCACCTTCTACCTTTATGCACCGTTAAGAGAGCATAGTTGTCATTCTGAGTATAATGTGCATTGTCCCAAAGTTTTCATTGATTGATTCATATTATTGGTTTCACTTGTTCTCAAATTATTTGAATCTAGTCGCCCTCTTAAACTTGAAGGTGTCCTATGCATTTATGTTTTGCTCTCTCATGAAGGACAAGCTAAAAACCATTTGTATGTTTTTCCATATGATTTGAACACATGTTTGACTTTCATTGTTTCATTTTCATGATCTTTTGTTTGTGTTCTTTTTCATGTTATAACATGGTTGCTAAGTTTCTTCTATCAAGATTATATGTTTCATGTCCATGTTTTAAGTTCTTTTGATCCCAGTGCACAACGCTTACATATATGATCAAGATTGTGTAGGTGCATGTCACCTCAAAAATTATTTCTTTTGTTATCACTTACCTACTCGAGGACGAGCAGGAGTTAAGCTTGGGGATGCTGATACATCTCCAATGTATCCATAATTTTTGATGCTCCATGCTTGTTTTTACACCATTTGCTTAGTGTTTTGATACACTTCGTGGCATTTTTATGCATTTTCCGGAACTAACCTATTAACGAGATGCCACAGTGCCAGTTCCCCGTTTTCTGCTGTTTTTGTGTTTTAGAAAAGTTACACAGGAAATATTCTCGGAATTGGATGAAACAAAAGCCAGAAGTCCAGGTATTTATCGGACCTTCCAGAGAACCAAAGAGGAGACGGAGAGGAGCCACTGGTGGGCCACACCACCAGGGGGCGCGGCCTGGGGCTGGCCCGCGCCCCCCTATGGTGAGCCCCACCAGGGCCACCTCTGACGCCGCCCCTTCACCTATAAAGACCCCCCGATGGGAAAAACCTAAAGACCCGATCACTTTTCCAGAACACATCGCGATCCGCCGCCATCGACCCGAAGATCGAGAGAGTCCAGAAGCTCTTCCCGGCACCCTGTCGAAGAGGGGAATCGCCACCAAAGGTCTTCTTCATCGCCATGCTTGCCTCCAGCGCGATGAGTGAGTAGTCTACCTTGGACTATGGGTCCATAGCAGTAGCTAGATGGTTGTCTTCTCCACCATGTGCTTCATGTTTAGATCTCGTGAGCTGCCTTAAATGATCGAGATCACCGTTATGTAATTCTACATGTTGTGTTTGTTGGGATCCGATGAATATTGGTGTTATGATTGAGTTGATGTACTGAATTTTATCTTATGTTATCTCTATGTTGTTTATGATCTTGCATGCTCTCCGTTGTTAGTAGCTATCTTGACCGAGTAGTTGCTAGTGACTCCAAGAGGGGGTATTTATGCTCGATAGTGGGTTCATGCCTCTATTTAATCTAGGGGAGTGACAGAAACCTCTAAGGTTGTAGATGTGCTGTTGCTACTAGGGGGAAAACAACATTCATATGCTCGAGGGCATATGCTTTGTTTACATTACACACTTTGCTTAATGCAGTTATCTGTTGTTCGCAACTTAATACTTGTGGAGTTCTCGGATTGATTCGCCACAAGTGGATTATTAGTCATAGATGCAGTTGGATGGCGGTCTATGTATCTTGTTGTAATGCCCAGAGTAAATCTAATAGCGATCCTCTTGACATATCATGTTGTCTTTATTCTATCAATTGCCCAACTGTAATTTGTTTACCCAGCATGTGTTATTTTATCTTATGGAGAGACACCACTAGTGAACTGTGGACCCCGGTCCTATTTCCTTTATATTGCTATCACCTATTTACTTTACTCGCACTGTTTACTTTACTCGCACTGTTTACTTTACTCGCATACTATTACTATTTTCCACTCGATACACTCATTCCTTTGTTTACAGCAAACCGGTGAGATTGACAACCTCATCGTAAGTTGGGAGCAAAGTATTTGGTTGTGTTGTGTGCAGGTTCCATGTTGCTACTAGTTGAAGATGCGCTAACTCGTTTGATCGTAAACGGCGCCCTTGTTGGAGTGTCACTAGACTAGCAAGCATCACCTTCTGGAGTATTGGCTTCTTCCTCTCCTGATCGACAAACCTTGGTTTCTTACTGAGGGAAAACCTTGCTGCTATATTCATCATACCTTCCTCTTGGGGTTCCCAACTCATCACCTTCTGGAGTATTGGCTTCTTCCTCTCCTGATCGACAAACCTTGGTTTCTTACTGAGGGAAAACCTTGCTGCTATATTCATCATACCTTCCTCTTGGGGTTCCCAACTGGACGGTGCTTTACATTATCAACACCGTGCCGCATTAGCCCCCTATCGCCTCGCCATTGCATGCCCATCAAGAGGGTTGCGCACCGACCAAGGATGGCGAAGAAAGGGACAAAGAAGCAGGCTTTGGGCTAGATTCCTTCTTCTTTAGACGATGGGGATCTGGAGAAAGCCAAAAAGGAAGGATTTCTGCCAGCATTTTTGTGGAGATCATCTTCCCCAGCACTGAGCCCATCCCTTCACCGCCGACGGGATTCTGGGTGATGTTCCTCGCTTTCCTTCTCCGTGGTTTCTCTCTTCCTACCCACGAATTTCTTCGTGGGCTTCTGTTTGTGTATGGCGTGCAGCTGCGTGAGCTCACGCCAAATTCTCTTCTTCATATTGCGTGCTCCATCACTTTATGTGAAGCATTCTAGGGCATTGACCCTCACCGGGTCCTTTGGAAATACCTCTTTCGCTTGCGCCCTAGTGGTTCCAAAGGCAAAATTCCTGAGCTTGGGGGTGCCATCGTCTCTGTGTGATCGGAATTGTAGTATCTTGATTTAAAATGGCCCAATCAGTTCAAGGTTGGATACACAAATGGTTCTACATCAAGGACCAGAAGTCTGCTGAATCTGACAAGTATGGGCTTGCCCCCTTTGATGCCAGCAAAAGTTTAACAAAACTGACTACATGGGATGCTCTGCCATCAGATGCTGAAGTCAAAAATATCAAGCAACTGTTGGCTTGTATCCAGGAGCTCAAGACTACAGCAGGGAAGGAGCTGACTGGAACACAACTGATGGTGTTTTTCCTTTAGTGACGTATTCAACCACTGCAAGCTAGAGTATCTAAATTATGGACTTACTCCGGCTCAACTGATCCTTCTCGATTGTCCTCAAAGGACCCAGAGAAAAAAGATCTCAAGAAGAGGGTGAGATCATTGACTACCCTTACTGCAAAAATAGCAGTTCCTGCCTGCTTAGCTACTGCCTTCGACTCCACTCATCCTTTGCCACTTGTAACCCAAAGAAATTTTCTATTCTCTTTCCTTTTCTCACTATATACTGCTGATGCTCTGTACTCGCAATTTTGCAGGATCATCAATTTCTGCCTTCACGCTCTCCTCTTCCCGAGGAAGGGCCCATCAATGCTAAAGTTGCTCTCGTTGACTCCAAAGCCCCCAAGGCTAATGAGAATCTGGACGGGGATGGAGCCGAAGGTTCTATAGAGGAAAGCGACTCCACTTTGTCGCCCCCCTAGCTAATTCTGAAGCTCAGAGTTCAGAGAAGAAATGGAAACGCCTGCAAGATGTGACTTCCTCGGGTACATCGAAGCCAACAGATGTAGCACAGAAGCAAACAGCTTCCAAGGATTCTGTCCCTACTATGTTTGAATTACTTGACTCGTAAGTTATTTGACTCTTGTTTCCTATTACTCTTTCCTTTGGTCTTCCCCTGTTCTTGAACTCGAATGTTTTTCTTTCAGTGACGATGATAAGCTGAAGAAAACCACCACCGTGGTTCTTCCTTCGACTACTTCTACTGCTCCGGTAAGGGTTTCTCAGGAAGAGACTGTGGTGGAAAACCCATCACAGGACATCCTGGAGAAAATAGTTGGTGCAACACCCACAAAACGCCACAAGAAGACGATGCATTCTGCGTCTGTTTCTCTTGAGGCGCATCAGCGTGTATCTTCTTCTGACAATGTAAGCATAACTTTTTGTATTCTAATCTTTTGTTTCTGCATTTGCTGTATTTATATTGTTTTACTCTGCAGCCTTTGATGCAAAGATTTTTGTCTGTTGGCGCGGATTGTGTGAAGATCTAGAAAGATGTTAATGAATCCAAAGGTATCTTCCCTTGCATGAACTGCTCTCCTGTTATATTCATGTACTGGTTTTCCTTTTGCTTGCTTCTTCCATGTCACTTCTGCATTTACAGTCGCACTAGCTGAAGCTCTTGCCCGCGTGGCCTCTTTGGAAGCCGAATTGAAGAGCACCTCCAAGGCCCTCAAGGATGCTACCGCTGCGAAAACTTCTGCTGAAAAAGCCACGAAGGCAGCAGAGGCCCGGGCTAGCAAGGCTGAGAAGGCTTTATCTGAGGCTGCCAAGAAATAGGCTACTCACGAAGGTGCTGTCGTGGAACAACTGGATGCAACCGTTGCATCTGTTGGCAGTAAGTTCTTTGGCTTGCCTTTATATTCTGCTACACTGGTATTTGTCGACATTTTTCTATTGCCATACTTGTTTTTTGTGATGCAGCAGATCAACTCGGAGAAGTTATGAAACTTCGCCTTGAATGTGCCAAATATCCTTTGTTGGACTCGGTTGACGTCTTGGAGTCAAACTGGAGGATTGTTCGAGATATCCTCCAGCAGGCTCGCCATGTACTTCCTCGCCTGTTCGTCGGGTTATTCCCAAGGAAGAAGGATGAGCTGCATACCGGCAATCTCAGGAAGAGGCGTCCCTCAGCCTCCGCCCGGAACAGGCGTCTCTCAGCCTCCGCCATCGCAGCCCTCGCCGCTTCGATGTTGCAGCGGTGGGCGTCGGCGCGGGTGGCAGTATGGTCCTCCGCCAGCCTTGCCGCTGCCGCCCTCCTCTCGGCGGCCATGAGCTCCTGCCCCGCCCGGTCGCGGCGCTGCATCTCGAACGACGCTACGATCGCTCTCTGTTCCGCGGCGGCCTCCTCCGCCTCCGCATCCGTTGGCAGCTCAGCGAGGAACTCCTCGTCGTCGGAGTCCTCCTCCTCCTTGCCCTGCGGCAGAGCTGGGTCCTGCGGCGGCGGCGGCGGTGGAGGTGGGTGTGGTGGTGCTGGTGGCGCGCCAGAACCGCCTCGAGGGAGCATGGCGTAGGTTGTCAAGAGACGGCGAGGCATTTTCTACCAGCGGTTGGAAGATGTGAACCTACCATCGAGGCGACGAGCTATTTATAGCCAGGAACGGGGCGGGAAAACGAAGGAGAAGGGGCGGGAAGCAGCGGGAAGCGCGCAACATGCCATTCATTTCCTGCCGATGTGTGCTGCGATGCGATGGCTCGCTGCCCCGCTGCAAAGCTGTTTCTGTTTGCAGCGCCATTACTGGGTGCGGGAGACGAGAGGAGTGGAGACGACAAAGTGTCGGTCGTGCCGCTGACAGTGGGCCACGCATTACTGGGCGAGTGGAGATGCTCGTAGATCTAGTATGCGACGGAGCGAAGAAAAAAAGGGAGGCGACTTAAAATCACCGTACGTGCTCGAGGCCCACCGCCGGCGATCTAGGAAGAACGCCGGCAAGGTTCCCTTGGAAGCAAGAGGAGAGCGGACGATCTTCTCTGGGGACTAGGAATCGAGCGGCACTTACCAGCCTACCTGCAGCGGAGGAGAGAGGACGGTCTTCTCCGGGGACAGGATTACGGCGCCGCGCAGGGATTTCGTTGCCAGAGCTGCTAGGGGACGGTTTTCTGCAGCGCGCGAGAGGCAGGGGAGTTTGGATTTGGGAGAAATGATGGTAACAGTTGGGCCAGGGGAGTGGAGGCAAGGCAAGAGGTGGGCGAGGAGGCCACGTTGCCACGCGGCAGCTAACCAGATGGCGTCGGCGGCGGCTGACTCGTTGCAACAGCTGTGTCGATGACGAGTGGGTCCACGAGCGTGGCAGAATAGAACACAAGCCTTATTCTTAAAAAACAGAAAATACATAATCAGCCCACATTGTCTTATTTTATGACCAGATTAATAGGACCATCATACATGCCATAAGGGAGTTTTCATGTAAAAGCATTAAAATTAGACCTCAAACAGTAGAAATTTAGATAAGTAAATAAAATTTTAAAATAATAATTATTCTAACAGTAGAGGAACTATATCTTGACGACATGGTGTTGATCCATGGGGTCAGTGGGAATAATCGGTAAAATTGTTTGCACCATACAGAAGGTCACACGTGCACCATCCCATTCATACATCTTTCCATGGAACCTCACCAAATCTCGGTTCCGCATCTTGATGTAAACATAGCCGTCGTCACCATTTTGGTGAGATTGGATGATCCGCCACCTGGCATCCTGCATCTTGCTGAATAGAACACATGCAACCACATAACCTACTGGTTGTAGGTTTGGTGTTACAATGGCTTCCAGAATCTTAGTCTGTTGAACACCATATGTCACCCTTAGCTGATAGATGACTATACGGGAGATCCTAGCTTTCTTTGCGGATTTGATATCAATATTTGGTGATCGCGGTTCTGGGTCATTGTCTTCAGGGTCATCATCTTCGTCATCACCTTTTTTGTTCCCTTCATCCCCTGAAAAATTTCTTGGACTTCCTCCGTCGAGAGAACCATACGGATCCGCGTCAGATTCAGGTTCTGGATCAGAATCTTCTTGCACATCTTCCACCTCTACAACCTTCAGCTTCTGACATATGATACAACACGCGTTTAAAATCAAGATATGTTCCTTTTATATGTTTATACGTAGTACTAACATATTTTGAAACAAAGACAGTCATGTGTAGTACCTTGTCATCTTTGCTAACTCCTTTGGAAGAGCCCTCTCCGGCGAAAGTGCACTTCTTACCCGCTCCTCTGCCCGCATCCATCGATCAATGGTTAAGTTCAAACTACAATAGGGAGTAAATCATGGTTTACAAGCAGAAATAAAAACTATACGAATCAACCCTAAAATACTGATACATACCTCTGTAGCTTAGCTGAAGATGGTTTACCGATGTGGCGGAATTAGTGTTAGCCATACGTCCCTTTTATAGAGACTTGCTAGGAACGGATGTCCCAATATTCACGTATCGGAGTAGTGGAGAATAGGAAGGATAACGTTTCTATCCATTAATCTGTTGCAGAAATTTCGGCGGTGATCTCGCTATATCTTGACGACATGGGCAGTGTGCACCATCCCATTCATACATCTTGCTGAATAGAACACACGCAACCACATAACCTGGGCAGTGTGCACCAACACGAGAATCAAACCATCTAATTTAGTAAACAAATGCAGTGTGCACCAACATGAGAATTCAGATAACATGGGCACCAGTAATGCAACAGCAAACTCCACATACATTAACATAGTCTTAAACATCTGGGTATGATTGCCCAGATTCCACCATACATAATAAAAACAGTCTTCAAACATCACACAGTTTTACTTCATCTCTAGGGGGACAACACAGACTTAAACTAATCTTATGGAAACAGAACATGAGGGCCAACAGCAGGACCGATAACCGGGATGAGGCCACCCTTGACGAACTTTTTGAGGAATCTGCCATAGGCGGCATGCTTCGCCATGGTGTGGCCCTTGTGCTTCTGCTTGCTGCCTATGCCAACGCCATTCGCGTGCTAGATCATGCTCTCTAAGTTCTTGGTGACGACCTTGCCGCAGAATGGACAAGTTAGCTCCCCGTACCTGCGGAAAGCGATCTTGCCACTCATGAGCCGCTTAAGAACAAAGCGGCTCTTGCGGTCCCTGTCCTCCTTATCGTGGCCCATGTCGTCAGAGTCGTCCTATAAATTTTGAAATACATAACAAGTGAGATAAATAGGAGCACAACAAAGATCAAAGGAAATAAGCTGTAAAAAAATAATAATGCTGCCAAAATGATTCTAAATTGTTGCGGTGATAGTACTAACAGAGGTTAGTAATGTAGTGTGACCAATATTTGATGAATCGAGGACACACTATGAAATCATCACATTAATAAGCGTAACAAATTAAGAAAATGTTAATTATAAATTCCATGCATCAGATCAATCATTTTTTCCCAAATAAAAATCTTGTTATCATAATCTCTACAATCAAATTAGAGTCAGATCAATTTAAGTCACTTGTGTTGATGAATCATTTGCAAGCTAACTACCTTTACACGTCCAAAATATAATATGATAACTATAAACCGATAGATATCATATGAGCAATCATAATCAGTGGAATGAAAGAAGACTTGGATGAATTTAAGTAACTTGTGTTGATGAATCATTTGCAAGGTAACTACTTTAACACATTCAGAATGTAATCTGATAACTATTAACTGATAGATATCATATGAGCAATCACAATGTGAACAGTACGACGAACAGAGGGGATCGATTAGAATAGGTCAGAACCTCGGTGCTGTCGTCGGAGGCCTCCTCCTTGAACGGTACTGCTTCTTTGCGGTCTTCTTCAACCATGTACTCGATGGAGTCAGGGTCGTAGCCGGCGTAGTAGTCATCGTCCGGCACAACGATGACCTGGCCTGCATGCTGGTTCTGCAGATCTGCCGCGGGAACCACGGGGTCCTCCATCTCCATTGCGTCGACGGCGACCACGATCGGTACGGTGGAGGCCGCAACGGTGACGGCGCGCTGATACGTCCATTTTGCATCACTATTTTGTATCATAATTTACTGTTATTCATTGATATATTTCATATTTAGAGATGATACTTATGTTGTTCCCTCTATTTTTACATGTTTGATGATGATTGGAGGATTTGCTGCCGGAGTCGGGATTCTGCTGGAAAAGGACCGTCAAGACACCATATTTCAGAAGATCAGGAAAATTCCAGAAAAATACCAGAAAATTATATTTTACCAAAAGACTCCGGAAGCCAGAAGGAGGAGTCAAGAGGGGCCAGAGGGCAGCCTCACACATAGGGGGCGCGGCCTGGCCCCTAGCCCCTGGCCGCGCCGGCCCTGTGTGAGGGCGCCCTGGCCCACTCCAGGTCTCGCCCCTTCGCGTACTTCATCGTCCCCGAAAACCTAAGTCAAGGGGGGCTTAGAGTTAGACACAGCCGCCTCTGCGGGGCGGAAAACACCAGAGAGAGAAGCTCTCCGGTAGGCAGAAATCTGTCGGGGAAATTCCTTCCCGGAGAGGGGAGATCGTCGCCATCATCATCACCATCGCACCAGACTTCATCGGGATCATCATCATCATCATCTCCATCACCAGCACCTTCATCTCCACCATCACCACGCCATCCCGCTGTAACATCTTGAGTTGGATCTTGTTATATTCTTAGGGGAAACTTTCCCGGTGTTGATTACTCTTGTAGTTGATGCTATTGAGTGGAACCGTTGAATTAAGGTTTATGTTCAGATTGTTATTTACCATTATTTCACCTCTGATCATGATCCATATGATGTCTTGTGAGTAGTTCATTTAGTTCTTGAGGACATGGGAGAAGTCAAGATGTTAGTAGTGAATTATTGTTGAGAAATATTTAATGGTTTGATATTGTTGTGGTGTTATTTCACTAGTGGTGTCATGTGAACGTCGACTACATGATACTTCACCATTTATGGGTCTAGTGAGATGCATTGTGTATTTGGCTACCAATTGTGGGGTTGCTGGAGTGACAGAAACCTAAACCTCCGTTGGGAAACCATTGCACCAGGGAGCGTAGGATCTTAGAGTTTAAGGCTGTGGTTAGATTTATCTTAATTACTTTCTTGTATTTGCGGATGCTTGCAAGGGGTATAATCACAAGTGTGTATTTATCCTAGTAAGGGTAGTGCGCTAGCACAGGTTCACCCCCATAACACCTATCAAACCAATAAAGACTATTTAGCAGCATGAAGTGAAAGCTCTTGACAGAAACTCCCGTGGTCCCTCGAGAATGTTTGGTTATTATAAGTACACAACCGGCCTGTCCTTTGCTGAAGAAAGGATTGGGCCACTTGCTGCAGTTATTACTACTGTCTTTTATTTACTCGCACTTTATTTATTGGCATTACCAAATACCTCTAAAAGCCTATTTGCTAGTATTTACAGTGAAACCTTGATCAAAACCACTAATCAACACCTTCTGCTCCTCGTTGGGTTTGACACTCTTATTTATCGAAAGTACTACGATATACCCCCTATACTTGTGGGTCATGAAGACTATTTTCTAGCGCCGTTGCCGGGGAGTGTAGCGCTATTGAAGAGTGGAATTGGTAAAGGTAACCGTCGCTGTGAGTATTATTTTTATTTTGTCTTTTATTTTTATTTTACTCTGCTATGGAGAATTCTCCATTTGGTTTCCTATTTGGGAACACTTCTACCACTGCTGCACATGTGGATGAACCACCACCGCCACCACCTGCTGAAGTTGATCCTTTTAAAATACCTATAAAAATTGTTGGGCGTATTATGGATAACAGCTATTCAGGAGATGGAACTGTCCATCTGGGTGATCACTTATTATTTATACATGAATTATGCGAGTTGTTAAGGTGTGCAGGTATTTCACCAAGCCAGGTCAAGAAGAAGCTATTCTCTTTATCATTGAAAGGCAGAGCTGAGGAGTGGTATCGACTGCTCCAAGATGGTCCATCTATGGCATGGGAGGACATTGTACCTCTCTTTTATTCCAAGTTTTATCCTCCAAGTGAAATTCATAAAGACCGTAATCGGATATATAATTTTTGGCCTCATGATGGAGAAAGTATTGCCCAAGCGTGGGGGAGATTGAAGTTACTAATGCTCAAATGCCCCATTCATGAGCTTCCCAATAATATTGTTATTGCTAATTTTTATGCGAGGCTTACTCTTCCTGATAAGGATTATTTGGATGCTTCTTGCTTTGGATCATTTACTCATATGAAAGAAGATGCTAAGTGGAAACTTCTTGACCGTATACAAGAGAATGCTGAAGGATGGGAAAACGACAAAGGTAGGAAGTCAGGTATAAACTATGATTATGAATGCATTAAAGCTTTTATGGGAATCGATGACTTTCATAGTGTTAGCACTGCTTATGGTATTGATTCTAAAATACTTGCTAATTGTCTTAAGGCCTTTGCCTCTTATCTTGATGTTCCCAAGAAAGATTGGAACAAATATCATGCGCCTTATAAAGATTCTATTAGTCATATACCTGCTGCAGCTACTGAAGTTTGTACTGTTGATAGCATTGTGCTTGAACCTTATTTTGAGAAGACACCTTTCCCTGCTATGGTAAAGAAGTATTCTACTTTGGTAAGTGTGTCTAATAAAAGCACTAAGAAAGCTGCAGAGCCTGATGAGCAAATTACTGTTAAGTCTCCTGTAGCTATATTGAAGGATCTTGTTACTAAAGATGTAGGGGATGAATATATTCTTTTTTGTGAAGATGCTTCTAACATTCTCTCACATCCTAAAAGGCATAGGAAAACAAGTGTTCCTGTTATTTCTGTCAGGATTGGAGATCATTGCTATTATGGTTTATGTGATATTGGTGCTAGTGCAAGTGCTATTCCTTTAGAGCTTTACAAAGAAATTATGCACGAGATTGGCGCTTGTGAACTTGAAGATATTGATGTGGTTGTTCAGCTTGCTAACAGCGAGACTATTTGGCCTCTTGGTATTGTTCGAGATGTGGAAGTTCTTTGCGGTAAGACTAAATACCCTACTGATTTTCTAGTACTTGGTAAGGAGGCTAGTAAAACTTGTCCCATTATTTTTGGTAGACCCTTTTTGAACACCTGTGGCGCCGTGATAGACTATAAGAAGGAGAAAATTTTCACTAAGTTTAATGGAGAGTCTTATGAGTTTAATTTTTCCAATTTTGCTAAGACTTCTTATGAAAATGACACGCCTAATGAAATTTTTTGAGTTGAACAGCTTGCTTCTATTGCTCTTGCTCCTAATAATGCTTTGCAGCAATTCATGGAAGATCACGAAAGTGATGTTTTTATTAAGGAAAGAGAAGAGATTGACGATATTTTCCTTCGTCAACAACCATTAATCAAGCACAATCTACCTGTGGAGGATCTTGGTACCACTTTGCCGCCTAAGGAAGATCCTGTTTTTGAATTAAAACCTTTGCCTGATAATCTTAAATATGCTTATATAGATGATAAGAAAATATATCCTGTTATTATTAGTTCTAAACTTTCAGGAAAGGAAGAAGAAAGTTTATTGGAGATATTGAGGAAACACCGAGGAGCTATGGGATATACTCTTGATGACTTAAAAGGGATTTGCCCCACTTTATGTCAGCATGCTATTAACATGGAGAAAGATGCAAAGCCAGTTGTGGAGCATCAACGCCGCCTAATTCCAAAGATGAAGGATGTGGTAAGAAATGAGGTATTAAAGCTCCTTGATGCTGGTATTATTTATCCTATTGCTGATAGTAGATGGGTTAGTCCTGTTCATTGTGTTCCTAAGAAACGAAGTATGACTGTTGTGCCTAATGAGAATAACGAGCTTATTCCTCAAAGGGTAGTAGTGGGTTATAGGATGTGCATTGATTATAGGAAGGTAAACAAAGTTACTAAGAAAGATTATTATCCTTTACCGTTTATAGATCAAATGTTAGAAAGGTTATCTAAGAAGACTCATTTTTGTTTCCTTGATGGTTATTCTGGTTTTTCTCAAATTGCTGTTAAAAAGGAAGACCAAGAGAAAACCACTTTTACTTGTCCTTATGGAACTTATGCTTATAGACGTATGCCGTTTGGTTTATGCAATGCTCCTGCTACTTTTTAAAGATGCATGTCTGCTATTTTTCATGGTTTTTGTGAGGAAATTGTGGAGGTCTTCATGGATGATTTCTCCGTCTATGGAACTTCTTTTGATAATTGTTTGCACAACCTTGATAAAGTTTTGCAGAGGTGCGAAGAAACTAACCTTGTTCTTAATTGGGAAAAATGCCACTTTATGGTGAATGAAGGAATTGTCCTTGGACATAAAATTTCTGAAAGAGGTATTGAAGTTGACAGAGCAAAAGTGGAAGCAATTGAGAAGATGCCCTATCCAAGAGATGTTAAAGGTATTCGTAGTGTTCTTGGTCATGCTGGTTTCTATAGGAGGTTTATTAAAGATTTCTCTAAGATTTCAAAGCCTCTTACTAATCTTCTTCAAAAAGATGTACCATTTGTCTTTGATGATGATTGTAAGGAAGCTTTTGAAACTCTTAAGAAGGCTTTAACTACTGCTCCTATTGTTCAACCACCTGATTGGAATTTACCTTTTGAAATTATGTGTGATGCTAGTGATTTTGCTGTTGGTGCTGTTCTTGGACAGCGCATAGATAATAAGTTGAATGTTATTCATTATGATAGTAAGACTCTTGATGCTGCTCAGAAAAATTATGCTACCACTGAGAAAGAGTTTCTTGCTGTTGTTTTTGCATGTGATAAGTTTAGATCTTACATTATTGATTCTAAAGTTACTATTCATACTGATCACGCTGCTATTAGATATCTTATGACTAAGAAGGATGCTAAGCCTAGGCTTATTAGATGGGTGTTGCTTTTACAAGAATTTGATTTGCATATCGTAGATAGGAAAGGTGATGAAAATCCTGTGGCTGACAACTTGTCTAGATTAGAAAACATTTCTTTTGATCCTATTCCTGTTAATGATAGTTTTCCAAATGAACAGTTAGCTGCTGTAAACGTAACTTCATGAGACCTTCCTTGGTATGCTGATTATGCTAACTTTATTGTTTCCAAGTATTTGCCTCCAACCCTTACAGCTCAGCAAAGAAGAAAATTCTTCTATGATTTGAGGCATTACTTTTGGGATGACCCACACTTATATAAAGAGGGAGTTGATGGTATTATGCAAAGATGCGTACCGGAATATGAGCAACAAGATATATTAAGGAAATGCCATGGCAGTGCTTATGGAGGGCATCATGCTGGAGATAGAACCGCACAGAAGGTTCTACAATCAGGTTTTTATTGGCCAACCCTCTTTAAAGATGCTAGAAGGTATGTTTTATCTTGTGATGAATGTCAAAGAGTTGGTAATATATCTAGACGCAATAAAATGCCTATGAATTACACTCTTGTTATTGAACCATTTGATTATTGGGGATTTGACTTTATGGGTCCTTTTCCTCCTTCAAAAGGCTATACCCACATACTTGTTGTTGTTGATTATGTTACAAAATGGGTAGAAGCTATACCTACAAAGGGTGCCGATGGTGAGACCTCGTTAAAAATGCTTAAAGATGTTATTTTTCCTAGGTTTGGTGTGCCTAGATATCTTATGACTGATGGAGGTTCTCATTTTATTCATGGCAGTTTTAGAAAAACTCTTGCTAAATATGATGTTAATCATAGAATTGCTTCTGCTTATCATCCCCAAACTAGTGGGCAAGTAGAGCTTTCTAATAGAGAAATCAAGTCTATTTTGCAGAAGACTGTCAATAGATCTAGGAAAAACTAGGCTAGTAAGTTAAACGATGCTTTATGGGCTTATAGAACTGCTTATAAGAACCCCATGGGTATGTCTCCTTATAAGATGGTTTACGGAAAAGCGTGTCACTTGCCTTTAGAATTAGAACACAAAGCTTTTTGGGCAGTGAAAGAGCTTAATAGAGATTTTAAACTAGCTGGTAAGAAAAGGTTGTTAGATTTGAGTTCTCTAGACGAGTGGAGAAACGAAGCATATGAGAATGTCAGACTTTTCAAAGAGAAAGTCAAGCAATGGCATGATAAGAGAATCCTTAAGAGAGAGTTTCATGTTGGTGAGAAAGTTCTATTGTATAGGTCTCGTCTCAGATTTTTTGCAGGGAAATTACTCTCTAAATGGGAAGGACCATATGTTATTGTGGAAGTATACCGCTCAGGTGCTATTAAGATTGCTTCATTGAAAGATGACTCTACACAAGTGGTGAATGGGCAAAGACTCAAACATTATATTACTGGAGATTCTTATAATGAAGATGTTGATGTAATTGAAACAGTTTCTCCAGAAGAATTCATCCAAGACAAATTGCAGGAACCTGCAGAGTTCGTTTTTGAATAGGTAACAGTTCTAGTCAGAGAAGTTTCGCGAAAAACTTTTCCCTCATTATTTTTGCTGTTTTTACTAAATATGAAAAATCACGAGACGAAAACGGGCAGGAAAAGGAGTCCGTGTGCTCCTCACACACAGGGGGCGCGGGCCCACCTCTGGCCGCGCCGCCCTGGTGTGAGAGCACACCGGAACTCATTTCCATCCTAGTTTCCTCCTATGATTTCATTTCGATGTATAATTTTTGCCTATTTAACCCCTCGGAGTCCCCGAGGTCTGTATATCGTTTTCTCGTCGTGTTTTGTTTCGAGCTGTTTCTGTCAGGAGTTGATCTTAAGCTTGGGGGAGCACCATGGCCTCTTCAAGCGACGACAAGGAGAAGACACCTCCGGAACATGACACCAAAGACTTTCGGCTGAAGGAAGAGGTTGAAAGTGAAGACGAGGAGGAAGATCAAAGTTCACGCTCGAGCACCATGATTGCCAGCATTGGGGTGGTGACAAGTCATGACAAGTTCAAGAAGAGTGCACGCATAAGAACCGAAGGGGGTGTGCCACGTCACACCTTAGCTCCACGGACATCTCCGTCAGGCAACAATCCTTTCCATACTCTAATACATGAACATCAGTTTCAAAGGGTGCCTAGATCACGATTGCCCTCTGGTTGGGATATAGATCGTTCTAACAGTGCAGGGAAAGAAAGTTCCAAGAGTGAAGAAGGATGGGGAAATAATTCCAAGAGCTAGGAATCTCTTGTTGACAGGTTCATGAACCGTGTTGAGCACAATTCTGAGATGATTCGTAACCTCAGTCACAAGATTGATGATCTGAAAGATTTGATTGAGAAGCTTATTAAAGATTATCCACCGCCACCACTAAAAGAGTAATTCATCATCGGTATTGGAATCCCCTTGGCTTTTTCCAAGCTTGGGCGAGTGCAACGGTATCACATCATTACCTTTTACTCATTTACTTTTCAAGTAGAGTCATATCATGAATAGAGAAATTATCCTATAGAATAGTTCGCAGTGTGGAAGTATCCTCCTTAGTTGGTTATCTATGTATCCCTTGGTGTGAGTTGCGGTAATGAAATATTAATGAGAAGTTTATCGTTTACTCTTCGCACACTTTATTTTAGTTTGCAATCTCTCTTATACGACTAGTCTTGTTGATTAGTATTAGTATTACTTTGGGAGCATGAGTAAACTTAGTTGGTTTTGGCAAACTTAGCTTGGTCAGTAGCAGCATTACCTTGAGGTTTGAGTAGAAAAGAATAAAGAAGTGTTTGTAGCTACATCACTTTAGTTTACCCTTTATGTTTGGCTTATAAGCATTATTATTCTCAAAGTTAAAATCATTGTACCTTCAAGGGAGTTTGCATGATTGTTCTTATTATATGTATGTTTGTTTGTTTCATGCAATTCCTATGCTTGCTACCCAGCCTTGCTAGCCAAAAACCTGTACTGAGAGGGAATACTTCTCGTGCATCCAAATCCCATAAGCCAAGTCACTTTCAAAGAGTCCACTATAAATTCCTATGCATGGTATTTCAAGCCATTCCAAGTAAATTTTCATGTGCTACCTTTCAAAAACCTTCAAATACTTCTCATTTTGTGCCACTGTTTTTAGCTCATGAGGACGTAGTGGATGGGTTTGTTATCTTCCATGCTAAATTAAGTACCCCTCGACTAGGCAGCTTCATCTGCTCGTCATTAATTTTGCAAGGGAGCTGGTCAGACCATTATAATCTCAAAAAGAAAAGAAAAAGAGCACTCCTCCATGGTATGTGAAAGTTGGTCGGCACCCGATGGAATCAGTTAGCCATGGTTTGAGAAAGGAAAAAGGTGGGGAGGAGTGCAAAGCTATAAAAGAGCACCAATGTGCCAAATAATCAAACATCTCGGAACCGCTCTCACTTGTTTAGTATGGAAGATATCAAGAACTCCGTTGCTAGTCGTTGACAAAAGCAACCACCTCTCAAAACAATTTTTACCTCTGTTTTACAAATGAAAAGCTCTAGCACATGTTTAATCCATGCTACCCTCTGTGAAGGGCCTATCTTTTACTTTTATGTTGAGTCAACCTATTCCCCTCTATCTCAAGCAAGCATTTGAGTTGTTATGTTTCACTCATCCATATGTTGATCCGTTTAATCATGTTTACTATCTTCTTTGTTTTGTACAATGCTTTTGTCTGAAGGAATATATCTTTGAAAGCTTTCTATGAATGCAAAGAGTTCGTTTCGTTGAGCATATGGTTTTTGCTATATTAGCTCTGTTTTAAAAAGGCTCCATTCAAAGGCTAGTATAGTTGTTCATTGTTCTCTGACCAAGAAATAAGGTTTGCCATCACCAATTATAGTTTACTTTGTGCATCTTTATATGTGATTCCCTTCACTTATTGCAAGTCTATATTTTATAAAAGGAAGTTGCTGTCTATTATAACTTGTGCCTTTGGTGAATGTGATGCTTCTTGTCCGTATTTTGATTATCGACACTTCACTCCATAAACCTGTGGTCAAGTTTACCGAGTTTAGTTTTCGCTTGGGGACAAGCGAGGTCTAAGCTTGGGGGGGTTGATACGTCAATTTTGCATCACTATTTTGTATCATAATTTACTGTTATTCATTGATATATTTCATATTTAGAGATGATACTTATGTTGTTTCCTCTGTTTTTACATGTTTGATGATCATTGGAGGATTTGCTGCCGGAGTCAGAATTCTGCTGGAAAAGGACCATCAAGACACCATATTTCAGAAGATCAGGAAAATTCCAGAAAAATACCAGAAAATTATATTTTACCAAAAGACTCCGGAAGCCAGAAGGAGGAGTCGAGAGGGGCCAGAGGGCAACCTCACACATAGGGGGCGCGGCCTGGCCCCTGGCCGCGCCGGCCCTGTGTGAGGGCGCTTTGGCCCACTCCAGGTCTCGCCCCTTCACGTACTTCATCGTCCCCGAAAACCTAAGTCAAGGGGGGCTCAGAGTTAGACACAGCCGCCTCTGCGGGGCGGAAAACACCAGAGAGAGAAAAGCTCTCCGGCAGGCAGAAATCTGTAGGGGAAATTCCATCCCGGAGAGGGGAGATCGTCGCCATCGTCATCACCATCGCACCGGACTTCATCGGGATCATCATCATCATCATCATCTCCATCACCAGCACCTTCATCTCCACCATCACCACGCCATCCCGCTGTAACATCTTGAGTTGGATCTTGTTATATTCTTAGGGGAAACTTTCCCGGTGTTGATTACTCTTGTAGTTGATGCTATTGAGTGGAACCGTTGAATTAAGGTTTATGTTCAGATTGTTATTTACCATTATTTCACCTCTGATCATGATCCATATGATGTCTTGTGAGTAGTTCGTTTAGTTCTTGAGGAAATGGGAGAAGTCAAGATGTTAGTAGTGAATTATTGTTGAGAAATATTTAATGGTTTGATATTGTTGTGGTGCTATTTCACTAGTGGTGTCATGTGAACGTCGACTACATGATACTTCACCATTTATGGGCCTAGTGAGATGCATTGTGTATTTGGCTACCAATTGTGGGGTTGCTGGAGTGACAGAAACCTAAACCTCCGTTGGGAAACCATTGCACCAGGGAGCATAGGATCTTAGAGTTTAAGGCTGTGGTTAGATTTATCTTAATTACTTTCTTGTATTTGCGGATGCTTGCAAGGGGTATAATCACAAGTGTGTATTTATCCTAGTAAGGGTAGTGCGCTAGCACAGGTTCACCCCCATAACACCTATCAAACCAATAAAGACTATTTAGCAGTATGAAGCGAAAGCTCTTGACAGAAACTCCCGTGTGTCCTCGAGAACATTTGGTTATTATAAGTACACAACCGGCCTGTCCTTTGCTGAAGAAAGGATTGGGCCACTTGCTGCAGTTATTACTACTGTCTTTTATTTACTCTCACTTTATTTATTTGCATTACCAAATACCTCTGAAAACCTGTTTCCTAGTATTTACAGTGAAACCTTGATCAAAGCCACTAATCAACACCTTCTGCTCCTCGTTGGGTTTGACACTCTTATTTATCGAAAGTACTACGATATACCCCCTATACTTGTGGGTCATCACGCGCCGAGGAGCGGCTGGTGCTCCCGAAGAAGACTCGCCCGCCACCGCGGCGATGACCGCGGGTGCATCGCCAGAGCCTTCGACCGCACTAGACTGCGGCTCGTCTTCGCGAGCACGCTTCATCTTGCAGATGCACTAAGGAATGAGATTGGTGGTGTGGTGGTGGAGCGGATTGGGGTTTTTGGCAGATTGGGGAAGAAGTGGCCGATGGTGGGAGAGACGATGAGACCGATGTGTTATATAGATGCTGGCGGTTTGGTTTCCTCTCATGGACGCGTGGGTGTGGAATCGTGTAGTCGTGCATGACATGTGGGACCCCCGTCACTTCATTTTTGAGAGAAGAGGAAATTGGGGAAGCAATTGTTTTGGGATCCAATTTTTTCCAGGCCGCGAGATCGTGGGATAAATAGTGCGCGACGTGTCGCTGGCACACTGCATAAGTAAATGCAGTGTAGCGCTTTGGGGGTGCTTTGGAAGTTGAACCCCCCACGCGAGCCCCCGTCGCTTCGTTTATGAGAGAAGAGGAAGCTGGGGAAGCAATTGTTTTGCAGGCATGCCGCGGTAAATGCTAGTCTAGCGCTTTGGAAATTGAACCAGTCGCTTCGTTTTGTTTCTGAGAGAGCGCTAGACCGATGTGTCACCGCGGGCCCCGGTACTCCGGCCCACTTGTAAGTGAGAGGCTGGTATCGTGGGTAAGGATGTACATACGTTTACTGCCAGGCAGCAATTAAAGAGTCTCGTTGTTGGGTCCCCTCGTTATTTGACTACAGGCAGCAGAGCGACAGTCTGAAAAAGGAGATAGCGTGCAAGGGGGGAATAAATCCGCTCTCGTCTGACTCGCGGAAGGAATAGAGAACAAAATCTTACCATTGAAATGCTTCTCATCGAGGTCACCTGCTCCATGAGCCAAACGAGTGAGACAAACTAGTCCAGGTTTAGCATCCGAAGTGTGTGGGGACCCACTTGTCTAGGTAAGGTTTGGTCCGACGTGTGTCTGGGGACCCACTTGTCAATAGTGTTCCGGGCCTTCGTGGGGCCAGATGTTATTAGGGTTAGGATTCGTGGCCAGTGGAAAAACCCAAGCAACTGACGCGCGGTAGCAAGTTGTGCGTAGCAGCGGGATGAGAATTGACAGGGCAGCGAGATTTCAAAGGCAAGTAAATTGACGAGACACGACGCAATCTGACAAGGCGTGCTCAAGAGATCTCAGTAGCATCATCATCACTCACTCTACTCTGGCGACTAGTTCAGTAGATGGAGGAGTTCCCTTCCATGGGTAGCTTGCAACTAGTCAGTGCTGATGTGGCATTGCATGTACACATGACATCATTTAGCGTGTCTCGATCTTTATGAAAAATTTGTAAATTTCACACATTTTGACTGAATCTCACAGAAATTAATGAAACTTTCAAACAGCAAACTTTGGAACCATGGTCCCATTTTGCACTGGGGCTACAAGAAATGCACACCAGAAAAATTGGGGAAAAATACAGGAAGGTCCCCGGGGGGTGTGGGACTCTAGAACCAAGACCAAACCATGGTTCCCACCCCACCTGGCAGACATCGATGGCACCGCGAGTTTGACCTAGATCTCGGAGGGGGGGCCTAGGGAATTCAGAAAAAATCAAAAAAAATGGAAAAACAGTGCATGGAGTCATGGTGAGTGATGCATCACCTAGGAAAAATACCAAACATGCCATCCCAAGGGTTCACATGAGGACTCTCTCACAGAGAGGTGCTTCCAGACAGGAGTTCTCTTGGTCTTCCTTGGCAGATGACCATGGTTTGTGCAAGTTCCACAGCAAACTTTGGAACCATGGTCCCATTTTTGGTGGAGATGTGCATCTTTGCATTCCCAACCACTGTTGCAACTAGTGTTTATGAAGTTTCCACATAAAAAATGCGTTTCCCATTTTTCAGGTGCCCCGAGGGGTCGAAACAGGTGCTTTTTTGTGAAGGGGCCACCAAGGACAGTGTGCAAAACATCACCACTCTAATTTTCATGGGTGGGGGACCCACCAGGGGTGCCACATCCAGGAGGTTAGGAATTATCTCAGCCTGCTGCCATATACTGAATTATTTTTGTCCTAAATCCTTTTTAATCCAATTTTGCACTGGGGCTATAAGAAATGCACACGAGGAAAATTGCGGAAAAATACATGGAGGTCCCCTGGGGGTGTGGGACCCTAGAACCAAGACCAAACCATGGTTTCCACCCCACCTGGCAGACATCGATGGCACCGCGAGTTTGACCTAGATCTCGGAGGGGGGCCTAGGGAATTCAGAAAAAATCAAAAAAAATGGAAAAACAGTGCATGGAGTCATGGTGAGTGATGCATCACCTAGGAAAAATACCAAACATGCCATCCCAAGGGTTCACATGTGGACTCTCTCACAGAGGGGTGCTTCCAGACAGGAGTTGTCTTGGTCTTCCTTGGCAGACGACCATGGTTTGTGCAAGTTCCACAGCAAAATTTGGAACCATGGTCCCATTTTTGGTGAAGATGTGCATCTTTGCATTCCCAACCACTATTGCAACTACTGTTTTTGCAGTTTCCACATAAAAAATGCATTTCCCATTTTTCGGGTGCCCCGAGGGGTCGAAACAGGTGCTTTTTTGTGAAGGGGCCACTAAGGGCAATGTGCAAAACACCACCACTCTAATTTTCATGGGTGGGGGACCCACCAGGGGTGCCACATCCAGGAGGTTAGGAATTATCTCGGCCTGCTGCCATATAATGAATTATTTTTGCCCTAAATCCTTTTTAATCCAATTTTGCACTGGGGCTACAAGAAATGCACACCAGGAAAATTGGGGAAAATACAGGGAGGTCCCCTGGGGGTGTGGGACCCTAGAACCAAGACCAAACCATGGTTCCCACCCCACCTGGCAGACATCGATGGCACCGCGAGTTTGACCTAGATCTCGGAGGGGGGCCTAGGGAATTCAGAAGAAAAAAAAGGAAAAACAGTGCATGGAGTCATGGTGAGTGATGCATCACCTAGGAAAAATACCAAACATGCCATCCCAAGGGTTCACATGTGGACTCTCTCACAGAAGGGTGTGCTACTCGTGTGATGATGACGCCAGAAAAAAGCTGGTGGCGTGTAGTTGACGTGGGAGCAGTAAGTCCTTGTGCGTGGTGATGACCAGCCCGTTGGGAACCCCAAGAGGAAGGTATGATGAGTGTAGCGGCAAGTTTTCCCTCAGTTAAGAAACCAAGGTTTATCGAATAGGAGAAGGGAGACGATGACGACTGAAGGTGTTGTGGAACCTGCACACACACAAACAAATACTTTGTTCCCAACTTGCGATGAGATTGTCAATCTCACCGGTTTGCTTGAAACAAAGGTTATGAGTGTATCGAGTGGAAAACAGTAGAGTATATGCGAGTAAAGTAAACAATGCGGGAAAAGTAAACAGGTGATTGCAATATGATTAAAATAGGACCGGGGTCCACAGTTCACTAGTGGTGTCTCTCCATAGATAAAATAACATGCTGGGTAAACAAATTACAGTTGGGCAATTGATAGAATAAAGATAACGTGATATGTCAAGAAGATCACTATGAGATTTACTCTGGGCATTACAACAAAATACATAGACCGCCATCCAACTGCATCTATGACTAATAATCCACCCCCGGGGATATCATCCGAACACCCTAGAAGTATTAAGTTGCGAACAACAGATAATTGCATTAAGCAAAGTGTGTAATGTAAACAAAGCATATGCCCTTGAGCATATGAATGTTGTTTTCTCCCTAGTAGCAACAGCACATCTACCACCTTAGAGGTTTCTGTCACTCCCCCAGGTGAAATAGAGACATGAACCCACTATCGAGCATAAATACCCCCTCTTGGAGTCACTAGCAACTACTCGGCCAAGATAGCTACTAGGGCAGCTCATGAGATCTAAACATGAAGCACATGGTGGAGAAGACAACCAACTAGCTACTGCTATGGACCCATAGTCCAAGGTAGACTACTCACTCATCGCTCCGGAGGCAAGCATGGCGATGAAGAAGACCTCCGATGGCGATTCCCCTCTCCGGCAGGGTGCCGGGAAGAGCTTCTGGACCCTCCCGATCTTCGGGTCGACGACGGCGGCGGATCGCGATGTATTCTGGAAAACTGATCGGGCCCTTAGGTTTTTCTCGTCGGGGGGTACTTATAGGCGAAGGGGCGATGTCAGAGGTGGAGCCAGGGGCTCTCACACAGGGGTGGCGCGGCCAGGGGCCAGGCCGCGCCGCCCCTTGTGTGAGGCCCTGGTGGCCCCCCTCCGACACTTCTTCGGATCTCTGGAAGCTTCCGGGTAAAATATGACTTCAGGAACTTGTTTCGTCCAATTCCGAGAATATTTCCTGTGTATCACTTCTGAAACACAAAAACAGCAGAAAACAGGAAACTGGCACTGTGGCACTTCGTTAATAGGTTAGTTCCGGAAAATGTATAAAAATGCCACTAAGTGTAACGAAACAATAGGCAAATGGTGTAAAAACAAGCATGGAGCATCAAAAATTATAGATACGTTTGAGACGTATCAAGCATCCCCAAGCTTAACTCCTGCTCGTCCTCGAGTAGGTAAGTGATAACAAAGAATAATTTTTGAGGTGACATGCACCTACACAATCTTGATCATATATGTAAGCATTGGTGAGCTGGGATCAATAGAACTTAAAACATGGGCATGAAAGATATAATCATGACAATAAGAAACTTAGCAACCATGTTGAAAACATGTAAATGAACACAAACAAAAGATCATGAAAATGAAACAATGAAAGTCAAACGTGTGTTCAAATCATAAGGAAAAACATACAAATGGTTTTCAGCTTGTCCTTCAAAGAGAGCAAAACATAAATGCATAGGACACCTCAAAGTTTAAGAGGGCGACTAGATACAAATAATTTAAGAACAAGTGAAACCAACAATATGAGTCAATCAATGAACTTTGGGACAATGCATATCACACTAAGAATGACAACTATGCTCTCTTAATGGTGCATGAAGAAAGAAGGTGGTGACTCAACATAAAAGTAAAAGAAAGGCCCTTCGCAGAGGGAAGCAGTGATTGCAAGTTTTATAACCTTCAAAAATTATGGTACTTACCGGCTTTGAGCTCTCATTGCCCCGATCATAAGCATCTTGAATGGTTAAAGTTAATGCGAGAACAATTATGGTGCATATGCTTGACAAATCATAAGTTGAAAACCTCGTGTCCCGTGAATACGAGTACCCAAACCTCATGCTACTTTACTTAGAGTCCCAAGCAAGGCTCTTGTCATTGTAAGTATATGCATATCATTGAGAACCGCCAATGGGGTACCTCCGTGCCCGATGACATGGAACAAGCCCACACCAAAATGACAGGACAAGCAGACAATGAACACCTCGACATCTCTTTTATTTGCTATATTGTTTAGCTTTTTATTGTGAGATGCGTCGTCGAATGTTCACCATGGGTATGCTGCAAATTTCCACCATGAATTATGCATGGCTTAGATTGGCGGCCCGGCGTTTCCCTAACACATATAAAAACTCCATGATCCTCACAAGATTCCCAATTCATTTCACACCGCGGGCATCCATAAACAAAAGATCACGATATCAACTCAAATAAGAAGTGCAATGTTGAAAGCTTGCCCCATGACAGCATGGCTGGACTAGAATCCAACTTACAACTTGCAAGCATAACAACTCAGCATAAGAGACCACAATGTCAAATTTTTAAGAACAGGAAAAAGTAAAGTGTGCCTTCCGGTTCGTGAGAGCTTTACTAACCGAGTTTCGCATAACACTGGTAAGGGTTTAATTTGAAGAGAAAATAAAAGCAAGTCAAATTTACTTGGAATAGCAAATTGCTAGTAGGTATGTATGGTGGACACTTTGAAAAACTTTGGCTTTTAGGAGTTGGATGCACGAGTAGAGCTCATACTCAGTACAAGGCGAGGGCTAGCAAAAGACTGGGAGCGACCAACTACGAGAGCAATAATGGCCATAATCATGCAAAGCGACAAAGCGACATTAAAAGAAGCATACGATGGCATCAAAAGTCAAAAACTAAATGATCATGAAGGCTAAGGTGACTTTGTAAGAGTCTAACATGTGTGAGCATGCGCCAAGTCAACCCAAATAAAGCATCAAGGAGAAAACCAAAATAATGCTTCCATACAATAAAAACAACGCATGATTTTTTCAAAGGCTCATTAAGCAATCTCAGTTATTTGAGACAAGTCATGCTACAGCAAAACCACTAAGCATACTATCAAAAAGACATCAAGCATGACATGAAAAAGCCTAAGCCGCAGTCTACACAAGCTCCTTCTTGTACCACTATTTTGCACAAAGCTTTTTCTCTTTTCCAACACCATTTGAAATTTTTATAAACACCTCTTTTGATGAAAACCAATAAAGATCAGAGGCAAAAATACACCTTGATGAAAAGATATGACAAGATCTGAATGCATATCAAGGCAAAAACGAAAACCAAAAGCAGTAGCAGAAAAAGTAGAACGCACGATTTTTAATAAGAGTGAAAACTAGAGCGTTCTTTGCAAATGAAAACGAGTACATCTCCTCCAAAGGAAATTTGTTGGGGTCCAACCATTTATTGCAGCAAACAAACAAACTAAACCAACTAATAAAACTAAAATAACTGACGCTCCAAGAAAAACACATAGTGCATGAAGCAATAAAAATATAGTGTTTTGAAAGGTGACCTGATTTTTGCCGATGAAGAAGGGGTGCCTCGGGGGCATCCCCAAGCTTTGACGCTTGTACTTCTTGGATATTTCTTGGGGTGATGCATGGACATCCCCAAGCTTGAGCTTTTGTCCATTCTTCAACTCATCTCATCATTCTCCAATCCCTACACTTGAAAACTTCCTTCATACAAAACTAAACACAATTCTATTAGCAACATTAGTGTAAGCATAAAATATATTCAACCTCTTTTAGCTTCAGGTTTCAACCCAAAACCACCACATATAAAGTAATACTACTGTAGCAACTTCCACAAGAGTTCCATGATAAAAAAGAACTCAAAAGAAAGCGATAAAGTGGCAAAAACAAATATTGGCAGAAATCTGTCAAAACTGGACAGCTGACAAAGGACGAATTTTTGAGGGATTTTCCGTTGCTCAAATCAAAAAGTGTTCAACTAAGAAAAGTTTGGATATAACCTGGGTCATATGCACAAGAAATCGCAGGTCCAAAAAATAAACAGAGAATTTTCACGAA
The DNA here is from genome assembly GCA_007115705.1 of Dactylis glomerata. Classification (NCBI taxonomy): domain Eukaryota; kingdom Viridiplantae; phylum Streptophyta; class Magnoliopsida; order Poales; family Poaceae; genus Dactylis; species Dactylis glomerata. Next base: position 1,202,172 of record QXEO01001205.1, read on the forward strand.
TTTTTACGGTGCAGCACCGAAAACAGTTTCAGGACAGCAATAACCCCAAATCTTTACCTCACTCAAATTAGAGGCTTCTCTTGGCACAAAAACGAAATAAACAAGATAAGGAGCGGTCATTACAGTAGTAATGACTTCCAAGACTCAAATAAAAGAAAAAGTACTGAAAAGTAAACAATGGGTTATCTCCCAAGAGTGCTTTTCTTTAACGCCTTTGAGCTAGGCGCAGAAAAGTGCGAATCAAGTAATATCAAGAGATGAAGCATCAAGCTCATAATTTGCTCTAAGAATAGAGTCAAAAAGTAATTTCTTTCTTTTCCTAGGGAAGTGTTCCATACCTTTCTTTAATGGGAATTGATACTTGATAGTGCCTTCCCTCATATCAATGATAGCACCTACAGTTCGAAGAAAGGGTCTTCCCAAAATAATAGGACATGAAGCATGGCATTCAACGTCCATAACAAGAAAATCAACGGGAACAAGGTTATTGTTAACCACAATAAGAACATCATTAATCCTTCCCAAAGGTTTCTTCTTAGCAACATCAGCAATAGGAACATCAAAATAACACTTTTCAAGCGGTGGTAAATCAAGCATGTCATAAATCTTTCTAGGCATGATAGAAATACTAGCACCTAGATCACATAAAGCATGGCAATCATAACCATTAACATGCATATCAATGATGGGTTCCCAACCATCTTCTAGCTTCTTGGGAACAGAGGCTTTTTGCTTCAACTTTTCATCCCTAATCTTTATAAGAGCGTTGGTAATATGCTTAGTAAAAGCAATATTTAAAGAACTAGCATTGGGAGTCAAGGCAAGCTTTTGCAAGAACAAAATAACTTCAGATATATTGCAGCCATCAACATCAAAATCATTAAAAGAAATAGAGCTATCATCTCCCACACTCCGAATAATTTCAGCACTCTTTTGAGAAAAAGTTTTGGCAGTTTTAAGCTTTTTAACACAAGGAGTGGGAGTTTTCTCTACACCAATCAAAGTAAGAGGGTTGCTATCAGTAGGAGCAACATCATTAGAGGTAGTAATAGTACATACCTTCATCTCTCTAGCCATCTCATCTTCTCTTTCCCACCTGGCATGCAATTCCGCTAACAATCTAATATTTTTATCAATTCCAACTTGGGTAGCATTAGCGGCAGCAACAACATTGCTCACATTCACATCATTAGGAAACACTTTTAATTTCAGAAGTTCAACATCATGAGCAAGGCTATCAACTTTAGAAGCAAGAACATCAATTTTGCCTAACTTTTCCTCAACAGACTTGTTAAAAGCAGTTTGTTTACCGATGAAGTCCTTGAGCATTACCTCAAGCTCGGAGGGCGCGGCCCTAGTGTTGTTGTAGGAATTACCATAAGAGTTACCATAACCATTACCATTGGTAGAAGGATACGGCCTATAATTGTTACTAGCAAAATTGTTCCTATAAGCATTGTTATTAAAATTGTTATTTCTAATGAAATTCACATCAACTTGCTCTTCTTGAGCAACCAGAGAGGCTAAAGGAACATTATTAGGATCAACATGAGTCCTATCATTAGAAAGCATAGCCATAATGGTATCAATCTTATCACTTAAGGAAGAGGTTTCCTCAACAGAATTTACCTTCTTACCTTGTGGAGCTCTCTCGGTGTGCCATTCGGAATAATTTACCATCATGTTGTCGAGTAGCTTTGATGCGGCGCCCAATGTGAGGGACATAAAAGTGCCTCCAGCAGCTGAATCAAGTAGGTTCCTTGAAGAAAAATTCAGTCCTGCATAAAAAGTTTGGATAATCATCCAAGTAGTCAGTCCATGAGTGGGGCAATTCTTTACCATAGATTTCATTCTTTCCCAAGCTTGAGCAACATGTTCATTATCGAACTGAGTAAACTTCATAATATTGCTACGCAAAGCTATAATCTTAGCAGGAGGATAATATCTACCAATAAAAGCATCCTTACACTTAGCCCATGAATCAATACTATTCTTAGTCAAAGAAAGCAACCAATCTTTAGCTTTTCCTCTCAAAGAAAAAGGAAACAACTTGAGCTTAATAATATCACTATCAACATCCTTATATTTCTGCATCTCACATAGCTCAACAAAATTGTTGAGATGAGCTGCAGCATCTTCAGTACTAGCACCAGAAAATTGCTCTTTCATAACAAGGTTTAATAAAGCAGGCTTGATCTCATAAAAGGTGGTAGCAGGAACAGGTGGTGCAATAGGAGTGCAGATAAAATCACTATTGTTCGTGCTAGCAAAGTCACACAACTTGGTGTTTTCAGGAGTACCCATTTCAGCAAAACGAAAGTAAACAAGTAAAAACAACTACCAAGGATTCTAATTTTTTTGGATTTTTGATATAAAGCAATGCAGGTAAAATAAAATAAAGTAAAGCAAAACAAATAACAAAGTAAAGAATGTGTGTGCGAAGAACTCCCCTCGCAGAAGTCTTCTCTCTTCCCCGGCAATGGCGCCAGAAAAAGTGCTGCTACTCGTGTGATGATGACGCCAGAAAAGAGCTGGTGGCGTGTAGTTGACGTGGGAGCAGTAAGTCCTTGTGCGTGGTGATGACCAGCCCGTTGGGAACCCCAAGAGGAAGGTATGATGAGTGTAGCGGCAAGTTTTCCCTCAGTTAAGAAACCAAGGTTTATCGAACAGGAGAAGGGAGACGATGACGACTGAAGGTGTTGTGGAACCTGCACACACACAAACAAATACTTTGTTCCCAACTTGCGATGAGGTTGTCAATCTCACCGGTTTGCTTGAAACAAAGGTTATGAGTGTATCGAGTGGAAAACAGTAGAGTATATGCGAGTAAAGTAAACAATGCGGGAAAAGTAAACAGGTGATTGCAATATGATTAAAATAGGACCGGGGTCCACAGTTCACTAGTGGTGTCTCTCCATAGATAAAATAACATGCTGGGTAAACAAATTACAGTTGGGCAATTGATAAAATAAAGATAACGTGATATGTCAAGAAGATCACTATGAGATGTACTCTGGGCATTACAACAAAATACATAGACCGCCATCCAACTGCATCTATGACTAATAATCCACCCCCGGGGATATCATCCGAACACCCTAGAAGTATTAAGTTGCGAACAACAGATAATTGCATTAAGCAAAGTGTGTAATGTAAACAAAGCATATGCCCTTGAGCATATGAATGTTGTTTTCTCCCTAGTAGCAACAGCACATCTACCACCTTAGAGGTTTCTGTCACTCCCCCAGGTGAAATAGAGACATGAACCCACTATCGAGCATAAATACCCCCTCTTGGAGTCACTAGCAACTACTCGGCCAAGATAGCTACTAACAACGGAGAGCATGCAAGATCATAAACAACATAGAGATAACAAAAGATATAATTCAGTACAGCAACTTAATCATAAACACCAATATTCATCGGATCCCAACAAACCAACATCATAGAATTACATAACGGTGATCTCAATCATGTAGGGCAGCTCATGAGATCTAAACATGAAGCACATGGTGGAGAAGACAACCAACTAGCTACTGCTATGGACCCATAGTCCAAGGTAGACTACTCACTCATCGCTCCGGAGGCAAGCATGGCGATGAAGAAGACCTCTGGTGGCGATTCCCCTCTCCGGCAGGGTGCCGGGAAGAGCTTCTGGACCCTCCCGATCTTCGGGTCGACGGCGGCGGCGGATCGCGATGTATTCTAGAAAACTGATCGGGCCCTTAGGTTTTTCTCGTCGGGGGGTACTTATAGGCGAAGGAGCGATGTCAGAGGTGGAGCCAGGGGCTCTCACACAGGGGTGGCGCGGCCAGGGGCCAGGCCGCGCCGCCCCCTTGTGTGGGGCCCTGGTGGCCCCCCTCCGACACTTCTTCGGATCTCTGGAAGCTTCCGGGTAAAATATGACTTCAGGAACTTGTTTCGTCCAATTTCGAGAATATTTCCTGTGTATCACTTCTGAAACACAAAAACAGCAGAAAACAGGAAACTGGCACTGTGGCACTTCGTTAATAGGTTAGTTCCGGAAAATGTATAAAAATGCCACTAAGTGTAACGAAACAATAGGCAAATGGTGTAAAAACAAGCATGGAGCATCAAAAATTATAGATACGTTTGAGACGTATCAGGGTGCTTCCAGACATGAGTTTTCTTGGTCTTCCTTGGCAGATGACCATGGTTTGTGCAAGTTCCACAGCAAACTTTGGAACCATGGTCCCATTTTTGGTGGAGATGTGCATCTTTGCATTCCCAACCACTGTTGCAACTAGTGTTTTTGCAGTTTCCACATAAAAAATGCATTTCCCATTTTTCGGGTGCCCCGAGGGGTCGAAACAGGTGCTTTTTTGTGAAGGGGCCACTAAGGGCAGTGTGCAAAACATCACCACTCTAATTTTCATGGGTGGGGGACCCACCAGGGGAGCCACATCCAGGAGGATAGGAATTATCTCGGCCTGCTGCCATATAATGAATTATTTTTGCCCTGAATCCTTTTAAATCCAATTTTGCACTGGGGCTACAAGAAATGCACACCGGGAAAATGGGGGAAAAATACAGGGAGGTCCCCTGGGGGTGTGGGACCCTAGAACCAAGACCAAACCATGGTTCCCACCCAACCTGGCAGACATCGATGGCACCGTGAGTTTGACCTAGATCTCGGACGGGGGCCTAGGGAATTCAGAAAAAATCAAAAAAATGGAAAAACAGTGCATGGAGTCATGGTGAGTGATGCATCACCTAGGAAAAATACCAAACATGCCATCCCAAGGGTTCACATGTGGACTCTCTCACAGAGGGGTGCTTCCAGACAGGAGTTCTCTTGGTCTTCCTTGGCAGATGACCATGGTTTGTGCAAGTTCCACAACAAACTTTGGAACCATGGTCCCATTTTTGGTGGAGATGTGCATCTTTGCATTCCCAACCACTGTTGCAACTAGTGTTTTTGCAGTTTCCACATAAAAAATGCATTTCCCATTTTTCGGGTGCCCCGAGGGGTCGAAACAGGTGCTTTTTTGTGAAGGGACCACCAAGGGCAGTGTGCAAAACATCACCACTCTAATTTTCATGGGTGGGGGACCCACCAGGGGTGCCACATCCAGGAGGTTAGGAATTATCTCGGCCTGCTGCCATATAATGAATTATTTTTGCCCTAAATCCTTTTTAATCCAATTTTGCACTGGGGCTACAAGAAATGCACACCAGGAAAATTGGGGAAAAATACAGGGAGGTCCCCTGGGGATGTGGGACCCTAGAACCAAGACCAAACCATGGTTCCCACCCAACCTGGCAGACATCGATGGCACCGTGAGTTTGACCTAGATCTCGGAGGGGGGCCTAGGGAATTCAGAAAAAATCAAAAAAAAAAAATGGAAAAACAGTGCATGGAGTCATGGTGAGTGATGCATCACCTAGGAAAAATACCAAACATGCCATCCCAAGGGTTCACATGTGGACTCTCTCACAGAGGGGTGCTTCCAGACAGGAGTTCTCTTGGTCTTCCTTGGCAGATGACCATGGTTTGTGCAAGTTCCACAGCAAACTTTGGAACCATGGTCCCATTTTTGGTGGAGATGTGCATCTTTGCATTCCCAACCACTGTTGCAACTAGTGTTTTTGCAGTTTCCACATAAAAAATGCATTTCCCATTTTTTGGGTGCCCCGAGGGGTCGAAACAGGTGCTTTTTTGTGAAGGGGCCACCAAGGGCAGTGTGCAAAACATCACCACTCTAATTTTCATGGGTGGGGGACCCTCCAGGGGTGCCACATCCAGGAGGTTAGGAATTATCTCGGCCTGCTGCCATATAATGAATTATTTTTGCCCTAAATCCTTTTTAATCCAATTTTGCACTGGGGCTACAAGAAATTCACACCAGGAAAATTGGGGGAAAATACAGGGAGGTCCCCTGGGGGTGTGGGACCCTAGAACCAAGACCAAACCATGGTTCCCACCCCACCTGGCAGACATCGATGGCACCGCGAGTTTGACCTAGATCTCGGAGGGGGGCCTAGGGAATTCAGAAAAAATCAAAAAAAAATGGAAAAATAGTGCATGGAGTCATGGTGAGTGATGCATCACCTAGGAAAAATACCAAACATGCCATCCCAAGGGTTCACATGTGGACTCTCTCACAGAGGGGTGCTTCCAGACAGGAGTTCTCTTGGTCTTCCTTGGCAGATGACCATGGTTTGTGCAAGTTCCACAGCAAACTTTGGAACCATGGTCCCATTTTTGGTGGAGATGTGCATCTTTGCATTCCCAAGCACTGTTGCAACTAGTGTTTTTGCAGTTTCCACATAAAAAATGCATTTCCCATTTTTCGGGTGCCCCGAGGGGTCGAAACAGGTGCTTTTTTGTGAAGGGGCCACCAAGGGCAGTGTGCAAAACATCACCACTCTAATTTTCATGGGTGGGGGACCCACCAGGGGTGCCACATCCAGGAGGTTAGGAATTATCTCGGCCTGCTGCCATATAATGAATTATTTTTGCCCTAAATCCTTTTTAATCCAATTTTGCACTGGGGCTACAAGAAATTCACACCAGGAAAATTGGGGAAAAATACAGGGAGGTCCCCTGGGGTGTGGGACCCTAGAACCAAGACCAAACCATGGTTCCCACCCCACCTGGCAGACATCGATGGCACCGCGAGTTTGACCTAGATCTCAGAGGGGGGCCTAGGGAATTTAGAAAAAATCAAAAAAAAAATGGAAAAACAGTGCATGGAGTCATGGTGAGTGATGCATCACCTAGGAAAAATACCAAACATGCCATCCCAAGGGTTCACATGTGGACTCTCTCACAGAGGGGTGCTTCCAGTCAGGAGTTCTCTTGGTCTTCCTTGGCAGATGACCATGGTTTGTGCAAGTTCCACAGCAAACTTTGGAACCATGGTCCCATTTTTGGTGGAGATGTGCATCTTTGCATTCCCAACCACTGTTGCAACTAGTGTTTTTGCATTTTCCACATAAAAAATGCATTTCCCATTTTTCGGGTGCCCCGAGGGGTCGAAACAGGTGCTTTTTTGTGAAGGGACCACCAAGGGCAGTGTGCAAAACATCACCACTCTAGTTTTCATGGGTGGGGGACCCACCAGGGGTGCCACATCCAAGAGGTTAGGAATTATCTCGGCCTGCTGCCATATAATGAATTATTTTTGCTCTAAATCCTTTTTAATCCAATTTTGCACTAGGGCTACAAGAAATGCACACCAGGAAAATTGGGGAAAAATAGTGCATGGGGTCATGGTGAGTGATGCATCACCTAGGAAAAATACCAAACATGCCATCCCAAGGGTTCACATGTGGACTCTCTCACAGAGGGGTGCTTCCAGACAGGAGTTCTCTTGGTCTTCCTTGGCAGATGACCATGGTTTGTGCAAGTTCCACAGCAAACTTTGGAACCATGGTCCCATTTTTGGTGGAGATGTGCATCTTTGCATTCCCAACCACTGTTGCAACTAGTGTTTTTGCAGTTTCCACATAAAAAATGCATTTCCCATTTTTCGGGTGCCCCGAGGGGTCGAAACAGGTGCTTTTTTGTGAAGGGACCACCAAGGGCAGTGTGCAAAACATCACCACTCTAATTTTCATGGGTGGGGGACCCACCAGGGGTGCCACATCCAGGAGGTTAGGAATTATCTCGGCCTGCTGCCATATAATGAATTATTTTTGCCCTAAATCCTTTTTAATCCAATTTTGCACTGGGGCTACAAGAAATGCACACCAGGAAAATTGGGGAAAAATACAGGGAGGTCCCCTGGGGATGTGGGACCCTAGAACCAAGACCAAACCATGGTTCCCACCCAACCTGGCAGACATCGATGGCACCGTGAGTTTGACCTAGATCTCGGAGGGGGGCCTAGGGAATTCAGAAAAAATCAAAAAAAAAAAGGAAAAACAGTGCATGGAGTCATGGTGAGTGATGCATCACCTAGGAAAAATACCAAACATGCCATCCCAAGGGTTCACATGTGGACTCTCTCACAGAGGGGTGCTTCCAGACAGGAGTTCTCTTGGTCTTCCTTGGCAGATGACCATGGTTTGTGCAAGTTCCACAGCAAACTTTGGAACCATGGTCCCATTTTTGGTGGAGATGTGCATCTTTGCATTCCCAACCACTGTTGCAACTAGAGTTTTTGCAGTTTCCACATAAAAAATGCATTTCCCATTTTTTGGGTGCCCCGAGGGGTCGAAACAGGTGCTTTTTTGTGAAGGGGCCACCAAGGGCAGTGTGCAAAACATCACCACTCTAATTTTCATGGGTGGGGGACCCACCAGGGGTGCCACATCCAGGAGGTTAGGAATTATCTCGGCCTGCTGCCATATAATGAATTATTTTTGCCCTAAATCCTTTTTAATCCAATTTTGCACTGGGGCTACAAGAAATTCACACCAGGAAAATTGGGGAAAAATACAGGGAGGTCCCCTGGGGTGTGGGACCCTAGAACCAAGACCAAACCATGGTTCCCACCCCACCTGGCAGACATCGATGGCACCGCGAGTTTGACCTAGATCTCAGAGGGGGGCCTAGGGAATTTAGAAAAAATCAAAAAAAAATGGAAAAAACAGTTCATGGAGTCATGGTGAGTGATGCATCACCTAGGAAAAATACCAAACATGCCATCCCAAGGGTTCACATGTGGACTCTCTCACAGAGGGGTGCTTCCAGTCAGGAGTTCTCTTGGTCTTCCTTGGCAGATGACCATGGTTTGTGCAAGTTCCACAGCAAACTTTGGAACCATGGTCCCATTTTTGGTGGAGATGTGCATCTTTGCATTCCCAACCACTGTTGCAACTAGTGTTTTTGCATTTTCCACATAAAAAATGCATTTCCCATTTTTCGGGTGCCCCGAGGGGTCGAAACAGGTGCTTTTTTGTGAAGGGACCACCAAGGGCAGTGTGCAAAACATCACCACTCTAATTTTCATGGGTGGGGGACCCACCAGGGGTGCCACATCCAAGAGGTTAGGAATTATCTCGGCCTGCTGCCATATAATGAATTATTTTTGCTCTAAATCCTTTTTAATCCAATTTTGCACTAGGGCTACAAGAAATGCACACCAGGAAAATTGGGGAAAAATAGTGCATGGGGTCATGGTGAGTGATGCATCACCTAGGAAAAATACCAAACATGCCATCCCAAGGGTTCACATGTGGACTCTCTCACAGAGGGGTGCTTCCAGACAGGAGTTCTCTTGGTCTTCCTTGGCAGATGACCATGGTTTGTGCAAGTTCCACAGCAAACTTCGGAACCATGGTCCCATTTTTGGTGGAGATGTGCATATTTGCATTCCCAACCACTGTTGCAACTAGTGTTTTTGCAGTTTCCACATAAAAAATGCATTTCCCATTTTTCGGGTGCCCCGAGGGGTCGAAATAGGTGCTTTTTTGTGAAGGGGCCACCAAGGGCAGTGTGCAAAACATCACCACTCTAATTTTCATGGGTGGGGGACACACCAGGGGTGCCACATCCAGGAGGTTAGGAATTATCTCGGCCTGCTGCCATATAATGAATTATTTTTGCCCTAAATCCCTTTTAATCGAATTTTGCACTGGGGCTACTAGAAATGCACACCATGAAAATTGGGGAAAATACAGGGAGGTCCCCTGGGGGTGTGGGACCCTAGAACCTAGACCAAACCATGGTTCCCACCCCACCTGGCAGACATCGATGGCACCGCGAGTTTGACCTAGATCTCGGAGGGGGGCCTACGGAATTTAGAAAAAATCAAAAAAAAATGGAAAAACAGTGCATGGAGTCATGGTGAGTGATGCATCACCTAGGAAAAATACCAAACATGCCATCCCAAGGGTTCACATGTGGACTCTCTCACAGAGGGGTGCTTCCAGACAGGAGTTCTCTTGGTCTTCCTTGGCAGATGACCATGGTTTGTGCAAGTTCCACAGCAAACTTTGGAACCATGGTCCCATTTTTGGTGGAGATGTGCATCTTTGCATTCCCAACCACTTTTGCAACTAGTGTTTTTGCAGTTTCCACATAAAAATGCATTTCCCATTTTTTGGGTGCCCCGAGGGGTCGAAATAGGTGCTTTTTTGTGAAGGGGCCACCGAGGGCAGTGTGCAAAACATCACCACTCTAATTTTCATGGGTGGGGGACCCACCAGGGGTGCCACATCCAGGAGGTTAGGAATTATCTCGGCCTGCTGCCATATAATGAATTATTTTTGCCCTAAATCCTTTTAAATCCAATTTTGCACTGGGGCTACAAGAAATGCACACTAGGAAAATTGGGGAAAATACAGGGAGGTCCCCTAGGGGTGTGGGACCCTAGAACCAAGACCAAACCATGGTTCCCACCCCACCTGGCAGACATCGATGGCACCTCGAGTTTGACCTAGATCTCGGAGGAGGGCCTAGGGAATTCAGAAAAAATCAAAAAAATGGAAAACAGTGCATGGAGTCATGGTGAGTGATGCATCACCTAGGAAAAATACCAAACATTCGATCCCAAGGGTTCACATGCGGACTCTCTCACAGAGGGGTGCTTCCAGACAGGAGTTCTCTTAGTCTTCCTTGGCAGATGACCATGGTTTGTGCAAGTTCCACAGCAAACTTTGGAACCATGGTCCCATTTTTGGTGGAGATGTGCATCTTTGCATTCCCAACCACTGTTGCAACTAGTCTTTTTGCAGTTTCCACATAAAAAATGTGTTTCCCATTTTTCGGGTGCCCCGAGGGGTTGAAACAGGTGCTTTTTTGTGAAGGGGCCACCAAGGGCAGTGTGCAAAACATCACCACTCTAATTTTCATGGGTGGGGGACCCACCAGGGGTGCCACATCCAGGAGGTTAGGAATTATCTCAGCCTGCTGCCATATAATGAATTATTTTTGCCCTAAATCCTTTTTAATCCAATTTTGCACTAGGGCTACAAGAAATGCACACCACGAAAATTGGGGAAAAATACAGGGAGGTCCCCTAGTGGTGTGGGACCTTAGAACCAAGACCAAACCATGGTTCCCACCCCACCTGGCAGACATCGATGGCACCGCGAGTTTGACCTAGATCTCGGAGGGGGGCCTAGGGAATTCAGAAAAAATCAAAAAAAAATGGAAAATAGTGCATGGAGTCATGGTGAGTGATGCATCACCTAGGAAAAATACCAAACATGCCATCCCAAGGGTTCACATGTGGACTCTCTCACAGAGGGGTGCTTCCAGACAGGAGTTCTCTTGGTCTTCCTTGGCAGATGACCATGGTTTGTGCAAGTTCCACAGCAAACTTTGGAACCATGGTCCCATTTTTGGTGGAGATGTGCATCTTTGCATTCCCAACCACTGTTGCAACTAGTGTTTTTGCAGTTTCCACATAAAAAATGCATTTCCCATTTTTCGGGTGCCCCGAGGGGTCGAAACAGGTGCTTTTTTGTGAAGGGGCCACCAAGGGCAGTGTGCAAAACATCACCACTCTAATTTTCATGGGTGGGGGACACACCAGGGGTGCCACATCCAGGAGGTAAGGAATTATCTCGGCCTGCTGCCATATAAAGAATTATTTTTGCCCTAAATCCTTTTTAATCGAATTTTGCACTGGGGCTACAAGAAATGCACACCACGAAAATTGGGGAAAAATACAGGGAGGTCCCCTGGGGGTGTGGGACCCTAGAACCAAGACCAAACCATGGTTCCCACCCCACCTGGCAGACATCGATGGCACCGCGAGTTTGACCTAGATCTCGGAGGGGGGCCTACGGAATTTAGAAAAAATCAAAAAAAAATGGAAAAACAGTGCATGGAGTCATGGTGAGTGATGCATCACCTAGGAAAAATACCAAACATGCCATCCCAAGGGTTCACATGTGGACTCTCTCACAGAGGGGTGCTTCCAGACAGGAGTTCTCTTGGTCTTCCTTGGCAGATGACCATGGTTTGTGCAAGTTCCACAGCAAACTTTGGAACCATGGTCCCATTTTTGGTGGAGATGTGCATCTTTGCATTCCCAACCACTGTTGCAACTAGTGTTTTTGCAGTTTCCACATAAAAATGCATTTCCCATTTTTCGGGTGCCCGAGGGGTCGAAACAGGTGCTTTTTTGTGAAGGGGCCACCAAGGGCAGTGTGCAAAACATCACCACTCTAATTTTCATGGGTGGGGGACCCACCAGGGGTGCCACATCCAGGAGGTTAGGAATTATCTCGGCCTGCTGCCATATAATGAATTATTTTTGCCCTAAATCCTTTTAATCCAATTTTGCACTGGGGCTACAAGAAATGCACACTAGGAAAATTGGGGAAAATACAGGGAGGTCCCCTAGGGGTGTGGGACCCTAGAACCAAGACCAAACCATGGTTCCCACCCCACCTGGCAGACATCGATGGCACCTCGAGTTTGACCTAGATCTCGGAGGGGGGCCTAGGGAATTCAGAAAAAATCAAAAAAATGGAAAACAGTGCATGGAGTCATGGTGAGTGATGCATCACCTAGGAAAAATACCAAACATGCCATACCAAGGGTTCACATGTGGACTCTCTCACAGAGGGGTGCTTCCAGACAGGAGTTCTCTTGGTCTTCCTTGGCAGATGACCATGGTTTGTGCAAGTTCCACAGCAAACTTTGGAACCATGGTCCCATTTTTGGTGGAGATGTGCATCTTTGCATTCCCAACCACTGTTGCAACTAGTGTTTTTGCAGTTTCCACATAAAAAATGCATTTCCCATTTTTCGGGTGCCCCGAGGGGTCGAAACAGGTGCTTTTTTGTGAAGGGGCCACCAAGGGCAGTGTGCAAAACATCACCACTCTAATTTTCATGGGTGGGGGACCCACCAGGGGTGCCACATCCAGGAGGTTAGGAATTATCTCAGCCTGCTGCCATATAATGAATTATTTTTGCCCTAAATCCTTTTTAATCCAATTTTGCACTAGGGCTACAAGAAATGCACACCAGGAAAATTGGGGAAAAATACAGGGAGGTCCCCTAGGGGTGTGGGACCCTAGAACCAAGACCAAACCATGGTTCCCACCCCACCTGGCAGACATCGATGGCACCGCGAGTTTGACCTAGATCTCGGAGGGGGGCCTAGGGAATTCAGAAAAAATCAAAAAAAATGGAAAAATAGTGCATGGAGTCATGGTGAGTGATGCATCACCTAGGAAAAATACCAAACATGCCATCCCAAGGGTTCACATGTGGACTCTCTCACAGAGGGGTGCTTCCAGACAGGAGTTCTCTTGGTCTTCCTTGGCAGATGACCATGGTTTGTGCAAGTTCCACAGCAAACTTTGGAACCATGGTCCCATTTTTGGTGGAGATGTGCATCTTTGCATTCCCAACCACTTTTGCAACTAGTGTTTTTCCAGTTTCCACATAAAAAATGCATTTCCCATTTTTCGGGTGCCCGAGGGGTCGAAACAGGTGCTTTTTTGTGAAGGGGCCACCAAGGGCAGTGTGCAAAACATCACCACTCTAATTTTCATGGGTGGGGGACCCACCAGGGGTGCCACATCCAGGAGGTTAGGAATTATCTCGGCCTGCTGCCATATAATGAATTATTTTTGCCCTAAATCCTTTTTAATCCAATTTTGCACTGGGGCTACAAGAAATGCACACCACGAAAATTGGGGAAAAATACAGGGAGGTCCCCTGGGGGTGTGGGACCCTAGAACCAAGACCAAACCATGGTTCCCACCCCACCTGGCAGACATCGATGGCACCGCGAGTTTGACCTAGATCTCGGAGGGGGGCCTAGGGAATTCAGAAAAAATCAAAAAAAATGGAAAAACAGTGCATGGAGTCATGGTGAGTGATGCATCACCTAGGAAAAATACCAAACATGCCATCCCAAGGGTTCACATGTGGACTCTCTCACAGAGAGGTGCTTCCAGACAGGAGTTCTCTTGGTCTTCCTTGGCAGATGACCATGGTTTGTGCAAGTTCCACAGCAAACTTTGGAACCATGGTCCCATTTTTGGTGGAGATGTGCATCTTTGCATTCCCAACCACTTTTGCAACTAGTGTTTTTCCAGTTTCCACATAAAAAATGCATTTCCCATTTTTCGGGTGCCCGAGGGGTCGAAACAGGTGCTTTTTTGTGAAGGGGCCACCAATGGCAGTGTGCAAAACATCACCACTCTAATTTTCATGGGTGGGGGACCCACCAGGGGTGCCACATCCAGGAGGTTAGGAATTATCTCGGCCTGCTGCCATATAATGAATTATTTTTGCCCTAAATCCTTTTTAATCCAATTTTGCACTGGGGCTACAAGAAATGCACACCAGGAAAATTGGGGAAAATACAGGGAGGTCCCCTGGGGGTGTGGGACCCTAGAACCAAGACCAAACCATGGTTCCCACCCCACCTGGCAGACATCGATGGCACCGCGAGTTTGACCTAGATCTCGGAGGGGGGCCTAGGGAATTCAGAAAAAATCAAAAAAATGGAAAACAGTGCATGGAGTCATGGTGAGTGATGCATCACCTAGGAAAAATACCAAACATGCCATACCAAGGGTTCACATGTGGACTCTCTCACAGAGAGGTGCTTCCAGACAGGAGTTCTCTTGGTCTTCCTTGGCAGATGACCATGGTTTGTGCAAGTTCCACAGCAAACTTTGGAACCATGGTCCCATTTTTGGTGGAGATGTGCATCTTTGCATTCCCAACCACTTTTGCAACTAGTGTTTTTCCAGTTTCCACATAAAAAATGCATTTCCCATTTTTCGGGCGCTCCGAGGGGTCGAAACAGGTGCTTTTTTGTGAAGGGGCCACCAAGGGCAGTGTGCAAAACATCACCACTCTAATTTTCATGGGTGGGGGACCCACCAGGGGTGCCACATCCAGGAGGTTAGGAATTATCTCGGCCTGCTGCCATATAATGAATTATTTTTGCCCTAAATCCTTTTTAATCCAATTTTGCACTGGGGCTACAAGAAATGCACACCAGAAAATTGGGGAAAAATACAGGGAGGTCCCCTGGGGGTGTGGGACCCTAGAACCAAGACCAAACCATGGTTCCCACCCCACCTGGCAGACATCGATGGCACCGCGAGTTTGACCTAGATCTCGGAGGGGGGCCTAGGGAATTCAGAAAAAATCAAAAAAAATGGAAAACAGTGCATGGAGTCATGGTGAGTGATGCATCACCTAGGAAAAATACCAAACATGCCATCCCAAGGGTTCACATGTGGACTCTCTCACAGAGAGGTGCTTCCAGACAGGAGTTCTCTTGGTCTTCCTTGGCAGATGACCATGGTTTGTGCAAGTTCCACAGCAAACTTTGGAACCATGGTCCCATTTTTGGTGGAGATGTGCATCTTTGCATTCCCAACCACTTTTGCAACTAGTGTTTTTCCAGTTTCCACATAAAAAATGCATTTCCCATTTTTCGGGTGCCCGAGGGGTCGAAACAGGTGCTTTTTTGTGAAGGGGCCACCAAGGGCAGTGTGCAAAACATCACCACTCTAATTTTCATGGGTGGGGGACCCACCAGGGGTGCCACATCCAGGAGGTTAGGAATTATCTCGGCCTGCTGCCATATAATGAATTATTTTTGCCCTAAATCCTTTTTAATCCAATTTTGCACTGGGGCTACAAGAAATGCACACCAGAAAATTGGGGAAAAATACAGGGAGGTCCCCTGGGGGTGTGGGACCCTAGAACCAAGACCAAACCATGGTTCCCACCCCACCTGGCAGACATCGATGGCACCGCGAGTTTGACCTAGATCTCGGAGGGGGGCCTAGGGAATTCAGAAAAAATCAAAAAAAATGGAAAAACAGTGCATGGAGTCATGGTGAGTGATGCATCACCTAGGAAAAATACCAAACATGCCATCCCAAGGGTTCACATGTGGACTCTCTCACAGAGAGGTGCTTCCAGACAGGAGTTCTCTTGGTCTTCCTTGGCAGATGACCATGGTTTGTGCAAGTTCCACAGCAAACTTTGGAACCATGGTCCCATTTTTGGTGGAGATGTGCATCTTTGCATTCCCAACCACTTTTGCAACTAGTGTTTTTCCAGTTTCCACATAAAAAATGCATTTCCCATTTTTCGGGTGCCCGGAGGGGTCGAAACAGGTGCTTTTTTGTGAAGGGGCCACCAAGGGCAGTGTGCAAAACATCACCACTCTAATTTTCATGGGTGGGGGACCCTACCAGGGGTGCCACATCCAGGAGGTTAGGAATTATCTCGGCCTGCTGCCATATAATGAATTATTTTTGCCCTAAATCCTTTTTAATCCAATTTTGCACTGGGCTACAAGAAATGCACACCAGAAAATTGGGGAAAAATACAGGGAGGTCCCCTGGGGGTGTGGGACCCTAGAACCAAGACCAAACCATGGTTCCCACCCCACCTGGCAGACATCGATGGCACCGCGAGTTTGACCTAGATCTCGGAGGGGGGCCTAGGGAATTCAGAAAAAATCAAAAAAATGGAAAAACAGTGCATGGAGTCATGGTGAGTGATGCATCACCTAGGAAAAATACCAAACATGCCATCCCAAGGGTTCACATGTGGACTCTCTCACAGAGAGGTGCTTCCAGACAGGAGTTCTCTTGGTCTTCCTTGGCAGATGACCATGGTTTGTGCAAGTTCCACAGCAAACTTTGGAACCATGGTCCCATTTTTGGTGGAGATGTGCATCTTTGCATTCCCAACCACTTTTGCAACTAGTGTTTTTCCAGTTTCCACATAAAAAATGCATTTCCCATTTTTCGGGTGCCCGGAGGGGTCGAAACAGGTGCTTTTTTGTGAAGGGGCCACCAAGGGCAGTGTGCAAAACATCACCACTCTAATTTTCATGGGTGGGGGACCCACCAGGGGTGCCACATCCAGGAGGTTAGGAATTATCTCGGCCTGCTGCCATATAATGAATTATTTTTGCCCTAAATCCTTTTTAATCCAATTTTGCACTGGGCTACAAGAAATGCACACCAGGAAAATTGGGGAAAAATACAGGGAGGTCCCCTGGGGGTGTGGGACCCTAGAACCAAGACCAAACCATGGTTCCCACCCCACCTGGCAGACATCGATGGCACCGCGAGTTTGACCTAGATCTCGGAGGGGGGCCTAGGGAATTCAGAAAAAATCAAAAAAATGGAAAAACAGTGCATGGAGTCATGGTGAGTGATGCATCACCTAGGAAAAATACCAAACATGCCATCCCAAGGGTTCACATGTGGACTCTCTCACAGAGAGGTGCTTCCAGACAGGAGTTCTCTTGGTCTTCCTTGGCAGATGACCATGGTTTGTGCAAGTTCCACAGCAAACTTTGGAACCATGGTCCCATTTTTGGTGGAGATGTGCATCTTTGCATTCCCAACCACTTTTGCAACTAGTGTTTTTCCAGTTTCCACATAAAAATGCATTTCCCATTTTTCGGGTGCCCGGAGGGGTCGAAACAGGTGCTTTTTTGTGAAGGGGCCACCAAGGGCAGTGTGCAAAACATCACCACTCTAATTTTCATGGGTGGGGGACCCACCAGGGGTGCCACATCCAGGAGGTTAGGAATTATCTCGGCCTGCTGCCATATAATGAATTATTTTTGCCCTAAATCCTTTTTAATCCAATTTTGCACTGGGGCTACAAGAAATGCACACCAGAAAATTGGGGAAAAATACAGGGAGGTCCCCTGGGGGTGTGGGACCCTAGAACCAAGACCAAACCATGGTTCCCACCCCACCTGGCAGACATCGATGGCACCGCGAGTTTGACCTAGATCTCGGAGGGGGGCCTAGGGAATTCAGAAAAAATCAAAAAAAATGGAAAAACAGTGCATGGAGTCATGGTGAGTGATGCATCACCTAGGAAAAATACCAAACATGCCATCCCAAGGGTTCACATGTGGACTCTCTCACAGAGAGGTGCTTCCAGACAGGAGTTCTCTTGGTCTTCCTTGGCAGATGACCATGGTTTGTGCAAGTTCCACAGCAAACTTTGGAACCATGGTCCCATTTTTGGTAAAGATGTGCATCTTTGCATTCCCAACCACTTTTGCAACTAGTGTTTTTCCAGTTTCCACATAAAAAATGCATTTCCCATTTTTCGGGTGCCCGGAGGGGTCGAAACAGGTGCTTTTTTGTGAAGGGGCCACCAAGGGCAGTGTGCAAAACATCACCACTCTAATTTTCATGGGTGGGGGACACACCAGGGGTGCCACATCCAGGAGGTTAGGAATCATCTCAGCCTGCTGCCATATAATGAATTATTTTTGCCCTAAATCCTTTTTAATCCAATTTTGCACTGGGGCTACAAGAAATGCACACCAGGAAAATTGGGGAAAAATACAGGGAGGTCCCCTGGGGGTGTGGGACCCTAGAACCAAGACCAAACCATGGTTCCCACCCCACCTGGCAGACATCGATGGCACCGCGAGTTTGACCTAGATCTCGGAGGGGGGCCTAGGGAATTCAGAAAAAATCAAAAAAAATGGAAAAACAGTGCATGGAGTCATGGTGAGTGATGCATCACCTAGGAAAAATACCAAACATGCCATCCCAAGGGTTCACATGTGGACTCTCTCACAGAGAGGTGCTTCCAGACAGGAGTTCTCTTGGTCTTCCTTGGCAGATGACCATGGTTTGTGCAAGTTCCACAGCAAACTTTGGAACCATGGTCCCATTTTTGGTGGAGATGTGCATCTTTGCATTCCCAACCACTTTTGCAACTAGTGTTTTTCCAGTTTCCACATAAAAAATGCATTTCCCATTTTTCGGGTGCCCGGAGGGGTCGAAACAGGTGCTTTTTTGTGAAGGGGCCACCAAGGGCAGTGTGCAAAACATCACCACTCTAATTTTCATGGGTGGGGGACCTACCAGGGGTGCCACATCCAGGAGGTTAGGAATTATCTCGGCCTGCTGCCATATAATGAATTATTTTTGCCCTAAATCCTTTTTAATCCAATTTTGCACTGGGGCTACAAGAAATGCACACCAGAAAATTGGGGAAAAATACAGGGAGGTCCCCTGGGGGTGTGGGACCCTAGAACCAAGACCAAACCATGGTTCCCACCCCACCTGGCAGACATCGATGGCACCGCGAGTTTGACCTAGATCTCGGAGGGGGGCCTAGGGAATTCAGAAAAAATCAAAAAAAATGGAAAAACAGTGCATGGAGTCATGGTGAGTGATGCATCACCTAGGAAAAATACCAAACATGCCATCCCAAGGGTTCACATGTGGACTCTCTCACAGAGAGGTGCTTCCAGACAGGAGTTCTCTTGGTCTTCCTTGGCAGATGACCATGGTTTGTGCAAGTTCCACAGCAAACTTTGGAACCATGGTCCCATTTTTGGTGGAGATGTGCATCTTTGCATTCCCAACCACTTTTGCAACTAGTGTTTTTCCAGTTTCCACATAAAAAATGCATTTCCCATTTTTCGGGTGCCCGGAGGGGTCGAAACAGGTGCTTTTTTGTGAAGGGGCCACCAAGGGCAGTGTGCAAAACATCACCACTCTAATTTTCATGGGTGGGGGACCTACCAGGGGTGCCACATCCAGGAGGTTAGGAATTATCTCGGCCTGCTGCCATATAATGAATTATTTTTGCCCTAAATCCTTTTTAATCCAATTTTGCACTGGGGCTACAAGAAATGCACACCAGAAAAATTGGGGAAAAATACAGGGAGGTCCCCTGGGGGTGTGGGACCCTAGAACCAAGACCAAACCATGGTTCCCACCCCACCTGGCAGACATCGATGGCACCGCGAGTTTGACCTAGATCTCGGAGGGGGGCCTAGGGAATTCAGAAAAAATCAAAAAAATGGAAAAACAGTGCATGGAGTCATGGTGAGTGATGCATCACCTAGGAAAAATACCAAACATGCCATCCCAAGGGTTCACATGTGGACTCTCTCACAGAGAGGTGCTTCCAGACAGGAGTTCTCTTGGTCTTCCTTGGCAGATGACCATGGTTTGTGCAAGTTCCACAGCAAACTTTGGAACCATGGTCCCATTTTTGGTGGAGATGTGCATCTTTGCATTCCCAACCACTTTTGCAACTAGTGTTTTTCCAGTTTCCACATAAAAAATGCATTTCCCATTTTTCGGGTGCCCGGAGGGGTCGAAACAGGTGCTTTTTTGTGAAGGGGCCACCAAGGGCAGTGTGCAAAACATCACCACTCTAATTTTCATGGGTGGGGGACCTACCAGGGGTGCCACATCCAGGAGGTTAGGAATTATCTCGGCCTGCTGCCATATAATGAATTATTTTTGCCCTAAATCCTTTTTAATCCAATTTTGCACTGGGCTACAAGAAATGCACACCAGGAAAATTGGGGAAAAATACAGGGAGGTCCCCTGGGGGTGTGGGACCCTAGAACCAAGACCAAACCATGGTTCCCACCCCACCTGGCAGACATCGATGGCACCGCGAGTTTGACCTAGATCTCGGAGGGGGGCCTAGGGAATTCAGAAAAAATCAAAAAAATGGAAAAACAGTGCATGGAGTCATGGTGAGTGATGCATCACCTAGGAAAAATACCAAACATGCCATCCCAAGGGTTCACATGTGGACTCTCTCACAGAGAGGTGCTTCCAGACAGGAGTTCTCTTGGTCTTCCTTGGCAGATGACCATGGTTTGTGCAAGTTCCACAGCAAACTTTGGAACCATGGTCCCATTTTTGGTGGAGATGTGCATCTTTGCATTCCCAACCACTTTTGCAACTAGTGTTTTTCCAGTTTCCACATAAAAAATGCATTTCCCATTTTTCGGGTGCCCGGAGGGGTCGAAACAGGTGCTTTTTTGTGAAGGGGCCACCAAGGGCAGTGTGCAAAACATCACCACTCTAATTTTCATGGGTGGGGGACCTACCAGGGGTGCCACATCCAGGAGGTTAGGAATTATCTCGGCCTGCTGCCATATAATGAATTATTTTTGCCCTAAATCCTTTTTAATCCAATTTTGCACTGGGGCTACAAGAAATGCACACCAGAAAAATTGGGGAAAAATACAGGGAGGTCCCCTGGGGGTGTGGGACCCTAGAACCAAGACCAAACCATGGTTCCCACCCCACCTGGCAGACATCGATGGCACCGCGAGTTTGACCTAGATCTCGGAGGGGGGCCTAGGGAATTCAGAAAAAATCAAAAAAATGGAAAAACAGTGCATGGAGTCATGGTGAGTGATGCATCACCTAGGAAAAATACCAAACATGCCATCCCAAGGGTTCACATGTGGACTCTCTCACAGAGAGGTGCTTCCAGACAGGAGTTCTCTTGGTCTTCCTTGGCAGATGACCATGGTTTGTGCAAGTTCCACAGCAAACTTTGGAACCATGGTCCCATTTTTGGTGGAGATGTGCATCTTTGCATTCCCAACCACTTTTGCAACTAGTGTTTTTCCAGTTTCCACATAAAAAATGCATTTCCCATTTTTCGGGTGCCCGGAGGGGTCGAAACAGGTGCTTTTTTGTGAAGGGGCCACCAAGGGCAGTGTGCAAAACATCACCACTCTAATTTTCATGGGTGGGGGACCTACCAGGGGTGCCACATCCAGGAGGTTAGGAATTATCTCGGCCTGCTGCCATATAATGAATTATTTTTGCCCTAAATCCTTTTTAATCCAATTTTGCACTGGGCTACAAGAAATGCACACCAGAAAATTGGGGAAAAATACAGGGAGGTCCCCTGGGGGTGTGGGACCCTAGAACCAAGACCAAACCATGGTTCCCACCCCACCTGGCAGACATCGATGGCACCGCGAGTTTGACCTAGATCTCGGAGGGGGGCCTAGGGAATTCAGAAAAAATCAAAAAAATGGAAAAACAGTGCATGGAGTCATGGTGAGTGATGCATCACCTAGGAAAAATACCAAACATGCCATCCCAAGGGTTCACATGTGGACTCTCTCACAGAGAGGTGCTTCCAGACAGGAGTTCTCTTGGTCTTCCTTGGCAGATGACCATGGTTTGTGCAAGTTCCACAGCAAACTTTGGAACCATGGTCCCATTTTTGGTGGAGATGTGCATCTTTGCATTCCCAACCACTTTTGCAACTAGTGTTTTTCCAGTTTCCACATAAAAAATGCATTTCCCATTTTTCGGGTGCCCGGAGGGGTCGAAACAGGTGCTTTTTTGTGAAGGGGCCACCAAGGGCAGTGTGCAAAACATCACCACTCTAATTTTCATGGGTGGGGGACCTACCAGGGGTGCCACATCCAGGAGGTTAGGAATTATCTCGGCCTGCTGCCATATAATGAATTATTTTTGCCCTAAATCCTTTTTAATCCAATTTTGCACTGGGCTACAAGAAATGCACACCAGAAAAATTGGGGAAAAATACAGGGAGGTCCCCTGGGGGTGTGGGACCCTAGAACCAAGACCAAACCATGGTTCCCACCCCACCTGGCAGACATCGATGGCACCGCGAGTTTGACCTAGATCTCGGAGGGGGGCCTAGGGAATTCAGAAAAAATCAAAAAAATGGAAAAACAGTGCATGGAGTCATGGTGAGTGATGCATCACCTAGGAAAAATACCAAACATGCCATCCCAAGGGTTCACATGTGGACTCTCTCACAGAGAGGTGCTTCCAGACAGGAGTTCTCTTGGTCTTCCTTGGCAGATGACCATGGTTTGTGCAAGTTCCACAGCAAACTTTGGAACCATGGTCCCATTTTTGGTGGAGATGTGCATCTTTGCATTCCCAACCACTTTTGCAACTAGTGTTTTTCCAGTTTCCACATAAAAAATGCATTTCCCATTTTTCGGGTGCCCGGAGGGGTCGAAACAGGTGCTTTTTTGTGAAGGGGCCACCAAGGGCAGTGTGCAAAACATCACCACTCTAATTTTCATGGGTGGGGGACCTACCAGGGGTGCCACATCCAGGAGGTTAGGAATTATCTCGGCCTGCTGCCATATAATGAATTATTTTTGCCCTAAATCCTTTTTAATCCAATTTTGCACTGGGCTACAAGAAATGCACACCAGAAAAATTGGGGAAAAATACAGGGAGGTCCCCTGGGGGTGTGGGACCCTAGAACCAAGACCAAACCATGGTTCCCACCCCACCTGGCAGACATCGATGGCACCGCGAGTTTGACCTAGATCTCGGAGGGGGGCCTAGGGAATTCAGAAAAAATCAAAAAAATGGAAAAACAGTGCATGGAGTCATGGTGAGTGATGCATCACCTAGGAAAAATACCAAACATGCCATCCCAAGGGTTCACATGTGGACTCTCTCACAGAGAGGTGCTTCCAGACAGGAGTTCTCTTGGTCTTCCTTGGCAGATGACCATGGTTTGTGCAAGTTCCACAGCAAACTTTGGAACCATGGTCCCATTTTTGGTGGAGATGTGCATCTTTGCATTCCCAACCACTTTTGCAACTAGTGTTTTTCCAGTTTCCACATAAAAAATGCATTTCCCATTTTTCGGGTGCCCGGAGGGGTCGAAACAGGTGCTTTTTTGTGAAGGGGCCACCAAGGGCAGTGTGCAAAACATCACCACTCTAATTTTCATGGGTGGGGGACCTACCAGGGGTGCCACATCCAGGAGGTTAGGAATTATCTCGGCCTGCTGCCATATAATGAATTATTTTTGCCCTAAATCCTTTTTAATCCAATTTTGCACTGGGGCTACAAGAAATGCACACCAGAAAAATTGGGGAAAAATACAGGGAGGTCCCCTGGGGGTGTGGGACCCTAGAACCAAGACCAAACCATGGTTCCCACCCCACCTGGCAGACATCGATGGCACCGCGAGTTTGACCTAGATCTCGGAGGGGGGCCTAGGGAATTCAGAAAAAATCAAAAAAATGGAAAAACAGTGCATGGAGTCATGGTGAGTGATGCATCACCTAGGAAAAATACCAAACATGCCATCCCAAGGGTTCACATGTGGACTCTCTCACAGAGAGGTGCTTCCAGACAGGAGTTCTCTTGGTCTTCCTTGGCAGATGACCATGGTTTGTGCAAGTTCCACAGCAAACTTTGGAACCATGGTCCCATTTTTGGTGGAGATGTGCATCTTTGCATTCCCAACCACTTTTGCAACTAGTGTTTTTCCAGTTTCCACATAAAAAATGCATTTCCCATTTTTCGGGTGCCCGGAGGGGTCGAAACAGGTGCTTTTTTGTGAAGGGGCCACCAAGGGCAGTGTGCAAAACATCACCACTCTAATTTTCATGGGTGGGGGACCTACCAGGGGTGCCACATCCAGGAGGTTAGGAATTATCTCGGCCTGCTGCCATATAATGAATTATTTTTGCCCTAAATCCTTTTTAATCCAATTTTGCACTGGGGCTACAAGAAATGCACACCAGAAAAATTGGGGAAAAATACAGGGAGGTCCCCTGGGGGTGTGGGACCCTAGAACCAAGACCAAACCATGGTTCCCACCCCACCTGGCAGACATCGATGGCACCGCGAGTTTGACCTAGATCTCGGAGGGGGGCCTAGGGAATTCAGAAAAAATCAAAAAAATGGAAAAACAGTGCATGGAGTCATGGTGAGTGATGCATCACCTAG
Organism: Dactylis glomerata; assembly: GCA_007115705.1. Taxonomy (NCBI): domain Eukaryota; kingdom Viridiplantae; phylum Streptophyta; class Magnoliopsida; order Poales; family Poaceae; genus Dactylis; species Dactylis glomerata. Next base: position 1,226,585 of record QXEO01001205.1, read on the forward strand.
GAAAAATACCAAACATGCCATCCCAAGGGTTCACATGTGGACTCTCTCACAGAGAGGTGCTTCCAGACAGGAGTTCTCTTGGTCTTCCTTGGCAGATGACCATGGTTTGTGCAAGTTCCACAGCAAACTTTGGAACCATGGTCCCATTTTTGGTGGAGATGTGCATCTTTGCATTCCCAACCACTTTTGCAACTAGTGTTTTTCCAGTTTCCACATAAAAAATGCATTTCCCATTTTTCGGGTGCCCGGAGGGGTCGAAACAGGTGCTTTTTTGTGAAGGGGCCACCAAGGGCAGTGTGCAAAACATCACCACTCTAATTTTCATGGGTGGGGGACCTACCAGGGGTGCCACATCCAGGAGGTTAGGAATTATCTCGGCCTGCTGCCATATAATGAATTATTTTTGCCCTAAATCCTTTTTAATCCAATTTTGCACTGGGGCTACAAGAAATGCACACCAGAAAAATTGGGGAAAAATACAGGGAGGTCCCCTGGGGGTGTGGGACCCTAGAACCAAGACCAAACCATGGTTCCCACCCCACCTGGCAGACATCGATGGCACCGCGAGTTTGACCTAGATCTCGGAGGGGGGCCTAGGGAATTCAGAAAAAATCAAAAAAATGGAAAAACAGTGCATGGAGTCATGGTGAGTGATGCATCACCTAGGAAAAATACCAAACATGCCATCCCAAGGGTTCACATGTGGACTCTCTCACAGAGAGGTGCTTCCAGACAGGAGTTCTCTTGGTCTTCCTTGGCAGATGACCATGGTTTGTGCAAGTTCCACAGCAAACTTTGGAACCATGGTCCCATTTTTGGTGGAGATGTGCATCTTTGCATTCCCAACCACTTTTGCAACTAGTGTTTTTCCAGTTTCCACATAAAAAATGCATTTCCCATTTTTCGGGTGCCCGGAGGGGTCGAAACAGGTGCTTTTTTGTGAAGGGGCCACCAAGGGCAGTGTGCAAAACATCACCACTCTAATTTTCATGGGTGGGGGACCTGCCAGGGGTGCCACATCCAGGAGGTTAGGAATTATCTCGGCCTGCTGCCATATAATGAATTATTTTTGCCCTAAATCCTTTTTAATCCAATTTTGCACTGGGCTACAAGAAATGCACACCAGAAAAATTGGGGAAAAATACAGGGAGGTCCCCTGGGGGTGTGGGACCCTAGAACCAAGACCAAACCATGGTTCCCACCCCACCTGGCAGACATCGATGGCACCGCGAGTTTGACCTAGATCTCGGAGGGGGGCCTAGGGAATTCAGAAAAAATCAAAAAAATGGAAAAACAGTGCATGGAGTCATGGTGAGTGATGCATCACCTAGGAAAAATACCAAACATGCCATCCCAAGGGTTCACATGTGGACTCTCTCACAGAGAGGTGCTTCCAGACAGGAGTTCTCTTGGTCTTCCTTGGCAGATGACCATGGTTTGTGCAAGTTCCACAGCAAACTTTGGAACCATGGTCCCATTTTTGGTGGAGATGTGCATCTTTGCATTCCCAACCACTTTTGCAACTAGTGTTTTTCCAGTTTCCACATAAAAATGCATTTCCCATTTTTCGGGTGCCCGGAGGGGTCGAAACAGGTGCTTTTTTGTGAAGGGGCCACCAAGGGCAGTGTGCAAAACATCACCACTCTAATTTTCATGGGTGGGGGACCTGCCAGGGGTGCCACATCCAGGAGGTTAGGAATTATCTCGGCCTGCTGCCATATAATGAATTATTTTTGCCCTAAATCCTTTTAATCCAATTTTGCACTGGGATACAAGAAATGCACACTAGAAAAATTGGCAAAAAATACAAGGAGGTCCCCTGGGGGTGTGGGACCCTAGAACCAAGACCAAACCATGGTTCCCACCCCACCTGGCAGACATCGATGGCACCGCGAGTTTGACCTAGATCTCGGAGGGGGCCTAGGGAATTCAGAAAAAATCAAAAAATGGAAAAAACAGTGCATGGAGTCATGGTGAGTGATGCATCACCTAGTAAAAATACCAAACATGCCATCCCAAGGTTCACATGTGGACTCTCTCATAGAGAGGTGCTTCCAGACAGGAGTTCTCTTGGTCTTCCTTGGCAGATGACCATGGTTTGTGCAAGTTCACAGCAAACTTGGAACCATGGTCCCATTTTTGGTGGAGTGTGCATCTTTGCATTCCCAACCCATTTTGCAAACTAGTGTTTTTTCCAGTTTCCACATAAAAAATGCATTTCCCATTTTTCGGGTGCCCGGAGGGGTCGAAACAGGTGCTTTTTTTGTGAAGGGGCCACCAAGGGCAGTGTGCAAACATCACCACTCTAATTTTCAT